>JAVMKO010000004.1:8597625-9885625 GCA_032164245.1 Sternotherus odoratus | reverse complement strand
GGGTACCCACTTAAAATTCCAGGAGACAAACAGGGCCGAAGGGCAAAATCTAGAAAGCAACATCACTACAGACCTGCAGTCATTAATTTTGTGCAGTGATAACTTTGTACTCCAAGAGCAATATTCATTATCAGTGGGAGGGGGAAGCATCGTCCTTAATTAACAGTAAGACATCGTCATCAGCATAAAGTCACAGTTTAATGTTCTATCTACAGCATCAGTGTGATAGGGTTGGTGTTTCCAGTTTAGATGAAGAGAATACTCTGGCTATCTGGATGTCCCTGCCATCACTACAGGAGAATGACCATATTGTCAAAAGAGCTCAGTGTTACCCAACATCTCTCATTTTAGACACCCCACCAGTCGCTGGCTTTTCCAAAGAGCTCTGAGCCTGTTTAGATGGATGAATGGAAGCAGCACTCTTTCTAAAACCCAGCTCCAACTGGGGCTGCTGAACACTTGTGAGAACATGACTGGCTCTTTGGGAATACCTATAGTGTTATGCAAATGGCAACATGGATTGCTCAGGAGTGCTGTGAAAAAAGCTTGCTTGTAACCCACTACACGGCATTCACCCAACTTTGCCCCTTCTAAAAAACCATTAAGAATAATTTTCCAGTCATTACTTTAGGGTGTGTAGGTAGGGTTTTCAGAAGCACTCACTATTGGCCTAACTCTGCTCCCAGAGAAGACAACGGAAAAGCTCTCATTGACTTTAATGGGAGCAGGGTTGAGGCCAACACCAAGGTGTTTTTGAAATGTTCACTCTACTAAGGCAGCACAGAGAGGTTATTTCAGTGGCGATTTCTGCTTTGACTGCACCGGCGTCATTGCATTGATGGTCCTACCACACCTACTAATGGAGCCCCACAGAGGCTACCCATGGGCTGCTGCTTAATGTGCCCAGAACTGCCCCTCGACTATGCATCAGACAGGCCTGGAGGATTACACCCAGGAGGCAGCAGAAACACACCAGGCCTGAGAGTGGATCCCCCTCACTTGATTGACAATCTGCCACGGGGTAGGCTTGGGAAGCACAGGAGGGTTATCAGGCATAAGATCTCTGTTGTGGCTATTGGGGTGAGGGAAGGGAAAACAGAAGCTCTAGTGACCCCTCCCTGCATGAGTGGTTACAGGTCCATCATCCAAAAACAGAGCATGTATAGAGAGTATATGGACAGATTTCATTTTTCCTGTCCCCTGAGTGGCTCCGTACTGTCCTCCCTCAGAGGAGTAAAGCAGAATCTCTACACTACCTAATTCCCACATAAGCAGGGCTCAGAATTTGCCCTCAACTCTTAAGATCATCAGAATGGACATACTAGGTCAGACCAGTGGTCCATCTTGGCAAGTATCCATTGATGGACTTACATCCATGAACTTACTAGTCCTTTTTTGAACCCCATTGTAGTTCTGACCTTCACAACATCCCTTGGCAACGAGTTCCACAGCTTGACTGTGTGTTGTGAAGAAATACTTCCTTTTGTTTTAAACCTCCTTCCTATTCATTTCATTGGCGGTCTTGTTGTTGTGTTAGGTGAAGAGGTAAATAACACTTCCTTCTTCACTTTCTCCACAATGTTCATCTTCCCCTTTAGCTGTCTCTTTTCCAATCTGAATAGTCCCAGTCTTGTTAATCACTTATGAGTATGTTGAGTATGTCCCAGTGCTCTTCTGAAGAGGAGCATCACATTTTTGGTCAGCAAGATTTTGGGGAAATTTAGTCTGAGTCTATGTATAGCTGTGGGATAAGGCATTTTTGAGGGTGGTGGACTGGAATTTCCAATTTTCAAAGGTCCAGGTTATGAGCTGTCTCAGACAAGGCTAAGTTTGCCTCTCCTGTTTCTACGGGTGTCTTTTCATCCTGGACCATAGAAGCCATTTTACTGGAATGAAAGGACTCTCAGGGCATCATCTGCTGCACATTTGGCCAATCTGTAGTATGTAGTCTAGATTTATAAACTACTATATGGAGTTGAGATCTAAGATGGGATCATTGCTCTGGAAATGTGTTCTCTTAAAATGTTACAATAGCCAGAGTACTGTGACAAGACAAGCAGCTAGTCTTCATCTTGTATCCTAGACTCTCTCCTACAGTAGTTTTTAGACAACACAATATCTAGGCAGAATTTGTTCCTGTTTTAACTTGAGTTACTTAATCACCAGTTAACTTGACTTGCTTCTGCAAACAAAACCCTTTGTTCCAAGAGACAATGTGGTATACTGGAGCTAAGGAAGTGACCTAGGTTGACCCCTAAGGTAAACACAGTCCCATTTACAGTCATTCTCCCCAGTCAGAGGCCAACCACTAATTGACTTTTGTTGCAGTGATGTGATCCAAATCCATGGCTTAGGCCAATGAAAACCAGACACATGCTACTGTACCTTTCCACTAGTTTGTGTATAGATGGCCTGATCTAAAGCCCACTTAAGTGAAGGAGAACCTTTCCATTGTGTCAGCTCAGGCTCAGAGTGAATAGTTTCTTTTAACACAGCACATGCGTTGCAGTTTGGCTAACAGTGTGTGCCTCAGTTTCCCCAATGCATTTCTTGAGCGTCTATGTGGAGGGAAAGGAGCTGATGCAAAGCAAAGCCACTGCAGGTGTTAACAGGGTGAAGCTGTAACCTGACCCCAAGTGGGGGAGGGAGGTCAGCTGAACTTGTTGGAGGGAGGTCAGGTGATACCTGAAGCCCGGGAAACCAAACAAAGAGACAAAGGAAGAGGAGGGGCTGCTTGGGGAGTAGTCAGTCTGGGTCTAGCTGGAAAGGGGGAGAGAAGTGAACTTGCTCTCTAGCCCCAAGATGGATCCAGCGGAGGGCTCACGCTCTCTCACTGCATGGTCTGTGTTAGACCAGATGGAAGTCATCGAATAAACCTGGGGAAGCAGCAGGAGCCCAGAATCTGGGTCTCACCTCCTTTCACCCCAGAAAGACCTGACTGAGGGACCCTCTTGAGACTGAGAAGCTGTGAGTTGGATGGTGTTCCTGACATCTCAAATAAACCGTCTATTCTGCTGGCTGGCTGAGAGTCACATTTGACTGTGGATTTGGGGTGCAGAACCCATGGGCTCCCTCAGGACCCCGCCCAGGCGGGCTTGCTGGGGGAAGCACACGGAGGGGCAGAAGGTGCTGAATGCTCTGAGGTCAGACCCAGGAAGGTGGAAGTGGGTACCCCTGAAGCTCCTGGCCTGGGAAACAGGGGCCCTCCACCCAGAGTCCGGTCTGGCTTCCTAGGGAGCGGTTCCAGACCATTGCCCGGGCGCTCCGTGACAACTGATGGCACAGCGGTGGGATGTGCGGCATCCTGTGGACCCCGTGGACGGCACACCCCGCAGTAAGTGACTGTGGGATCGCTGGGGAGCAGGCATGTTGAAGGCCCAGAGAATGCCAGTTACAGGGGGTGGAAAAGCTGCAACTTAACCCCTGAGAGTGTGTGACCAGAGAGAAGGACTATTGCGGATCCAGGGTCCCCCTGAAAACTGCAAGGAGCAGTCAGGGGCGGAGAAGCATGTGGCTTGGCCCTAGGAGGGAGAAGGATTTTTGCAGTATCAGGGTACCCCTGGGGTTTGCAGTGAGCGGTCCCAGGGGCGCAGGAGCAGACGCTCAACCCTGGCAAAGTGGCGGTGACCTGGAAAGAGCTGGCACACAAGGAGTTCCCCCTGGACACTGTGGGGCAAAGAGCACATAGGCCTGTGAGTCCAGAGCGAAGTGATGAGACTTCGTGACCCTGTGCTTTGTGAAGCACAGGTTAATCGTGCAGCTAGGAGAAGCTGGAGGATTTGGCCCCTCGGAGACAGTTGCAAGATTCCTGATCCAGGATGGGGTTGCAGGAGAATCTGGGAGCATCTGGAGTGGTCATGGCGCATTCCCAAGACTCCTGACCCTGACCAGACGGGGGTCTTCACGATTGGGTTCCCCATCCGGGGACCGGAGACGGAGGAGAGTGGAGCAAAGTCCAAGAGTGAAATTGGACTGTGAGAGGCCGCAAGAGCCGGGAAGTGCTGCAGGAAAAGCAGCAGTGTGAACTGGGAATGGTGAAGCCAAGGGACCCAAGGGACTTCTGAAGGGTGAGTGGGGATAGACCCCTGGATGCCAGTTCTGCAGGGAGCCTCATTACTACATTGGGGTCCCTGGGTAAGGGATGGGGGGAAGGGAACGTCCACCTCACTGCTGTTGAGCAGGCTGGCAATTCGAACCAGGGGAACCCTGCGGACAAGCCCTGGTGTCTAGCTCCCCGCTGGGTCCCAAGGCTATCCCCTGTTAAACCCAGGCTAGCTGGGGATGGGGAAAGAGCATAGGTTCTGCTTTCACTTGGGATGGAACTTCCCCATTTTGAAGTGCGGATGCAGGCTAAATCATTTGAACGCTGATAGTCCTCCAATACCGTCCCACAATTCCCCCCAATGCCCAGAGGGACAGACAAGTTCTGCCCCCCATTCACTTGGAAGGAATCAGAGGGGCTCAGCTTACTGCAGGGCAAAGGATCATGGGATATGCTCCCAGAAGTCCTCGCAACACACAGAGAAGGCACATAGCATCAGTGAGGACAAAATAACTCGGGTAGGATTTCACAGTGTGGCTGCTCACACCTGACTCAGGCCTGTTGGGATCTTGGAAATGGGCAGGTGTTAGTCGCTCAGACTGAAGTCAGACTCACAGTGGGTGGTAACATTCATCCTACAAATTCACATAATTCATGACCACAAACGTTTCCCATTCCACCTTCTTACAGGCCTTGGCAAATGGATACATTCGAGGTTCTTGTGATTAACATACAATTGCAATGAAAAGCTGATCCCAGCTGATAAAGATCAGTAGTCCAGCTGGAACAAGAAGCTTGTTTGTTTTTGCTAGGAGAGGTGGATTTACTGGCAAAGTCAATAGTATTCCATGATTTTTGTGATTATACTTTCAGTGACCAGAATTAATACTTACTTTTAACTCCTAATGGGGCTCTACTATTCTGCCACCGCTCTGTTGTGAGGCCTACGGCAACTCTCTTACACCAAGATTTTCAAAACTCAATGCTGGGTGACCTACATGAAATACCTTAAAGAACCCTGATTTTCAGAAGGTGATAAGTGACGACCCTCTGAAAATCAAGATTGTTGAAGAGATCGCAGATTGGACACTCACAAATGCAGGCAGCCAAAAGTCACTAGTAAGTTCTGAAAACCCTGTCCTTCAACTGTCTGTGCCTCAGTTTCCCTATTCGTAACATGGAATTAATGATGTGTGTCATGGAAATGCAGGGCTGGCAAGAAGGGCATCTAGTCCACCCCCACGCACTGAGTCAGACCACGTCTATCTATCACCCTCTGTAAAACTCTGAGCTCTACAGCTGGAAAGAGCTATGTGAAAGAGCATTCATTAATTATTATTCCTGTAACTATTGTTACTGTAACAGTCCAATGCTGTTTGATTAGATTTGGGACAGGGGAATGTGGGAGAGCACATCATTAATTCCCGTGAATTGCTTGCAAGGTTATTCATTTTAATGATCTCTGTCATTCACAAGCTACAGAATGCTGTATCTGCTAGCATTTCCAAGGCAAGAAGCTGCCTTTATGGACCAGATCTCAGGCAGCACTGGGGTAAATTACACTGATGTTGGAATTGTAACTATCCCTCATTTGAAACAAAGCTCAGCAGAAAGCCCCAACAAGTTCCAAAAGGGGGAAAAGATGTTAATGTGTTTAGATTACATTAAAGTTTTAAGATTAACTAAAAGAAAGAGAAAAAAAAAACCCGGCTGCTAATGGCAGGAGAACAGTGGAGAGGCATTATTATATTACCGCTAATGCACATAAAGCAGCTCCTATTGAAAAGGGATGGCAGTTTTACATCCTATTAAATATATCAAAGCCGCACTTCAATTACAAACCCTTTTATATGCACATTTTAACAAATATGCCTTTGATAATGGAGTGCAGCCGTAGCTTTTTAAACGTTAAAACGGAGCCGCACTATATACCACGACGGTAGGAAAAGGGAAAACACTGGAAGAAGGTCACTGTTTGCGGGGGTCTATTTCAATATTTGCATCTCTTTTGTTGTTCACAAGACTGGAGTTTACTAAGCATTTCAATCCGCACAGGAGACAGGTGTAGAATAGCAAAACCAGTGAAAATTGCTCCAGGGCTGTTGTGGATTCTTCGGTGAGTTGCTGTTCTAGTGCCAGGTCATTATCTTTGATAAGTTATGTCACAGCACATGTATTAATCATAATGATCATAAAAACCCCTGGGTGCGTTTGGCCATGATCTTGTTTGTGAAACACAGTTCTATCTGTGCTTGAATACAGTCCATCAAATCATTTTCTCTAGGGGCCCCATATAATTCCCAACTGGGCCAAGTGATGGTACAGTATGTTGGATTTTCAGCCCCACTGATTCACAAATGAAACTACCGGGGAGCAGCACCAGGTTCCTTGGACCACTGTGAGTCAAGCGCCACTCGGCGTGAGAAACCGTGACAAAAATCTGATCCGCATGAGCACCAATGATACTGCCAAGAATGACCTTGAGTGGGTCACTGCAGACTACGTAGCTCTGGGAAGAAGGATAAAGGTGTAAGTTGTGTTCTCATCCATCCTCCCTGTTGAAGGAAAAGGCCCAGGTAGGGACTGTCGAATTGTGGACGTGAATGCGTGGTTACACAGGTGGTGTCAGAATCCAAAGCCCTCTCTTCGACCAAGGGATGTTGTTCCAGGAAGAAGGATTGCTAGGAAGAGATGGAATCCACCTAACAAAGAGTGGGAAGAGCATCTTCGTAGGCAGGCTTGCTAACCTAGTGAGAAGGACTTTAAACTGGGGGGTGGAGACCTAAGCCCTGAGGTAAGTGGGGAAGTGGGATACTGGGAGGAAACACAAGGAGGAGGATGGAACAAGAGAGGTGGCTTGATTCATACTGAGAAAGTAGGGCAATCGGCTAGTTAGCTTATCTTGGATGCCGGTACATGAACACAAGAAGTCTGGGGAACAAACAGGAAGAATTGGAAGTCCTGGCACAGTGATTGGAGTAAACAGAGAGTGGGCGGGGTAACTCACATGACTGGAGCACTGCCATGGATGGGTATAAACTGTTCAGGAAGGACAGGTGGGAGAGAAAAGGAGGAGTAGCACTGTATATAAGGCAGCAGTATGATTGCGCAGAGCTCCAGTTTGAAACTGGAGAAAAACCTGTTGAGAGTCTTTGGTTAAGTTTAGAGGCGAGAGAAATACGGGTGCTGTCATGGTCGGCATCTGCTATAGACCACCAGACCAGGAGGATGAGGCTTTCTTCAGACAACTAACAAAAGTTTCCAGATCACAGGCCCTGGTTCTCACGAGGGACTTCAATCACCCTGACATCTGCTGAAAGAGCAATACAGACAATCCAGGAAGTTTTGGGGGAGTGTTGGAGACAATGTCTTGGTGCAACCACTGGAGAAACCAACCAGGGGCCATGCTCCTCTTGACCTGCTGCTTGCAAACAGGGAAGAACTGGTAGGGGAAATAGAAGTGGGTGACCACCTGGGCAGTAGTGATCGAGTTCAGGGTCCTCACAAAAGGAAGAAAGGAGAGCAGCAGAATATGGACCCTGGACTTCAAATTCAGAAAAGCAGACTTTGACTCCCTCAGGGAACTGATGGGCAGGATCCCCTGGGAGGCTAATATGAGGGGGAAAGGAGTCCAGGAGATCTGGTTGTATTTAAAAGAAGCCTTATTGATGGTGCAGGAACAAACCATCCTAATGCACAGAAAGAATAGCAAATATGGCAGGCGACCACCTTGGCTTAAACACAAAAAGGAAGCTTACAAGAAGTGGCAATGTGTTCGGATGACTAGGGAGGAGTATAAAAATATTGCTCAAGCATGCGGGGATGTAATCAGGAAGGCCAAAGCACAATTGGAGATGCAGCTAAAAAGGGATGTGAAAGGTAACAAGAAGGGTTTCTACAGGTATGTTAGCAACAAGAAGGGAAAGTGTGGGACCCTTACTGAATGGGGGAGGCAGCCTAGTGACAGATGATGTGGGAAAAGCTGAAGTACTCAATGCTTTTTTTGCCAAGGTCTTCACAGACAAGATCAGCTCTTGGTCCTGCTTTGAGCAGGGGGTTGGACTAGGTCACTCGAGGTCTCTTCGAACCCTGATATTCTATGAGGTTCAACTCTAGCTTAAGCATTGTGCAAAACTTAGGTGCTCAGTGTAGATTGGAGTCAGAACATGAATTATTTCAAGTAGGAGGACGCTGCGAGCCAAGTTCCATTTATAAGGATCAGATTTTATTGACATCTGATATGCGAAGGAGCCTATTTCTGTGGAAGTAAATGAACTGCTATTAGCTTTCTGATGGTTCAAGACCAATTAATTGAGCAGAAGTTCATAAATCATAAAAATAAGGAAACTGTGAATAAAAATAACTGATTAATAAATTCTGCTCAGCCTTTGTTACCCTAGTGACTTGGTCCTGCAAGCCGTAGTGATCCCGTGAAATTAAATCCATACCCAGTGCACCTTGGCAGCCACGGAAGCGCAAACTTGGAGGGTCATGTTCTGTAAGATGGACACTATTCTCTTTTAGTCTTCACAAAAAGCATGTCCATTCCCCAGTGGGCCACATCCTCAGCTTGTCTAAATGGATGTAAATGGAGCAATTCCTAGGGTCCAGGTCCTGAACTGGTGTAAATAGGTACACGCTCCAATGACGCTTCTGGATGTACACGGCTTTGCATCAATGAAGGAAGGCCCTCTACTGTCTAGGGACTCGGCTCTTCTCTTCCACATTCTAATCAAACATCATAATCACTGCCAACGCATGTTGCATAAAAATCGTTCCCTGGGCTGGAGACGGCAGCAGCGCCTCTGGCAGCTCTTCCTGGTGTGAAATGACAGTTCTTATGGCCAGGCTTATTTGCGCTGATTTTTTTTCCCCCATTCGTTTCCAGCTGCCTTTGCTAGCACTGTGGGACTAAATACAAATACAGATCACCGTGGTGATTAGCTGCAAGGAATTGCTTTTGGCGACGGATTCCGTGTCCCAAGCAAACCAAGCGCTGTTCCTCACGGAACTGCGGACAGCATGGTCCTCTACCTCACCACAACCCTCTAGTAGGGGTTCTCAACCTTCTTCTTTCTGAGGCCCTCCCAAAAACTCCATGGCCCGCCTGCATCACAGCTGGTTTTCTGCATATAAAAACCAGGGCTGGCATTTGAGTGCGGCAAGCAGGGCAATTGCTTGAGGCCCCATGCGACGGGGTCCCACAAAGCTATATTTCTTAGGCTTCAGCCGCAAGTGGAGGGGGCACAGAGCCCCAGGGTTCAACCCCATGCACTTGGGCTTTGGCTTTCTGTCCTGGGCCCCAGCAGGTCTAATGCTGACCCTGCTTGGCGGTCCCCCTGAAACCTGTTTGCGCCCCCCCCCCCCGGGGGACCTGGACCCCTGGTTGAGAACCACCACTCTGGAGAAATGAGCATTTGAAAGGTTTCAATGTCACGCGGAGATTTAAAGCAAACAGAAGGAGATGAGCTGGATGAACTGTGGTAGGTGGCAGAGGTCTTGCTACCTGTAGTGATGGTCTCTGTTACCTCTCCCCATAGTTCTACAGACTACCATAGGGCTATTTACCAAATGAGGTTCTACTTGGTGTAATTATGGCAGAAACAGGCCCAGTAATTAAAGAGAGCTGTCCACTGACTCACACTAACCATCGAGCCACCATATAATATGATTCTCAACCAGCCTCCTCTCCGCCAGCCTCTTTCTCCAATTGTTTGAACAGAAAGACACTCTGAAGAGTAACAAATTAAGGGAAGCACAAACGCCAGAGGTGGGGAGCCCTTGTGTAAAATGCTTTGCCACCTTCTGAACTGAGGGGCCCTTCGCTCCAAGACCAATGCTTATTGCATTTGGGGTGGTCTCACCCGATGGTGCAGAAGAAAGGGAGATAACGGTATCATCACTGAAACCACCCTATAAGATCATTACAGTTGGGGTGTTAGTATGTGGGTCAGATCCTGGCTCCACAGAAGACAACGGCAAATCTCCCACAGACTTCAAGAGGACCAGGATTTCAGCCTCCATGTTGAGATGGATTTAGCAGAAGAGTGTCAATGAGGTACTAATCTATAGACTTCCTCATAATGCTGGGTTTGTTAGGAAAATTTGAACAAACTGGCATAGGCCCCGTTATAACAAAGCATTTCAGAACGTGCTTCTGTGCTTTGCTGCATTGGGGCTGTAGTCATTATGGAATGAGCCTGGAAATGCTGGAGAAAGACAATCATATTATAGTTTATAAGACACCTGATGCAAATGGAACTGGACTATGAAATGATCAAGCAGATTAAAGGGAAGAAGGTGCTTTGAAAGGCCAGAGAGGTAGTACTAAGAGAATTTTATTAAGCTGAACAGAACTGAAGCATTTAAATCAAAGAAAATTAGGCTAAAGATATGTTTCTGATCTGGTACACAGTTGTTTTTAACTCAGCTTTTCCAGAGGCAGAAGGCAGCCGGAGACTTGGAATCAAATAATATAGATGAGATGTTAGAATGAGGCCATGAAATGTAGCTAAGGTGGGAATGTGGCAGTAACTAGAACTGGCTGGGAATTTTTAATCAAAAGACATTGGCAATAAATGTGATTAGTCTTCACCAAAACATTTAGTGGGCGAGGGTTGGGTTTGACGAATTTCTTGACTTGAAAATAATCTTGAAAAAGGTTTTGACAGTGCCAAAAACCAAAACATTTTAAGTTTCAAAATGAAAAATGAAATTTTCCAGTTTGGAACACATTTTGTTTAGAAATTTAAGCAGTGATTTTGAAAAAAAAATGTTTAGAAATGATCAAACACAAAATGTAACTGACCAGAATTTAATCCCCCCCCCCCCTCTAGTTTTGGTTCATCAAAAGTTGAGTGTTTGATTTTTCCTCCCAATTTGAAACAAGAACATTTTTCAGTAGCTTGAAATTTTTCAGGCCCAGGATCAGAATGGCTGTATAGGTCACTGGGTAGGACACTGACCTAGGAGTTAGGCTTATGGGTGCTATTCCTGGCTCTGCTACTGACCCACTGAGAGACTTAGGGCAAGTTCATGTTTCCTCCTGTGCCTTTTTTGCCTATTTAGAATATATGGGTACCAGGGGATCGATCACTTGATTGCCTGTTCAGTTCATCCTCTTTGGGGCACCTGGCATTGGCCACTGTCAGAAAGCAGGATATTGGACTATATGGACCTTTGGTCTGACCCATTCTTACGCTCTTTTTGTGTGTGCAGATTCTGCATCTTATTTCATCTTTTTTTGCAGCTCTAAGCACAATGGATTTCAGCTGTGAGGCGCTACTGTAATACATAGAAAAATAATAGGATAAAATGAAGTGAGGTTAGATGCAAGGAGAAATACACTAGGAAAATGTGCCAGATGTTTAAGGACAAACAGATTATACTCAGGAGTTAGGAATGGGTAGAAAGAGGTTTAACTCTTTGTTTAAAGATAATTATCATTAAAGGAAATAGCTAAACCATCTGATAAGAGAAACAATGGGGTTGGTATTTACTTCAGGAGTGTTGTAAAGATTAGGTAACATTTGTGAAGTGCTCTGAAGATAGAAATGCATGTAACACTTGGGTATTATTAGATGGGGAAACAGCAAGCACTGGCGTGAGAGCTTCACTACTGGAGAGCTAGTGATGTGTGGATAAAATAAGAAAGTTCTCACTAATCTTTAAAGTCTGAACAGGTTACGGGATGCACCTCCTGCCCTCAGAGGGGAAAGGAATGAAAAAGCAACACTGAATAACTAAGGGTCTGGGAGGGAACAAATGGAATGAATTGCTCTAAGGAGGGGAGGGGAACCTGAGAAATATCATCTGTCTTTCTCTCTGTGTCTGGCAGAAGATTTATAAAGGATTTTTAAAAAAAATAAAACGAGTTTTTTAATATTCAGTGGTTCAGTTCTTGAGTGAGGCAGGGCATTAACATCATTCTTTTTCATTTTATGACACTTCTCAAAGTTGAATCATTCACAGCAGATGGCTCCATGAATAGTGGATATTTCCATAAATAATGACAGATTTCCCTCCACTCTACATACCCGGGTCTTTTGTGTGCTAGCTGGCGATGTGCATTCAAATTCTGGTCAGCTGGGAAGCCCATCTAGCACCATTGTCATTTCCATAATCAGGCTCACATATTGTTAAAACAATGAACTCACCAGTCCATCTGATTCAAAAGTATTTGTCCCAACAGTGCTGAGATATACAGGCAGAATCTAGGAGGCATTTAATGGAATCTAATAAGTGGATAGCGAAGCACTCCGCAACCAATGTAACTGAATACACATAATGTGGCGGTGTTACACAACACCATGGAACTATGGGATTCAACTGAGAAACCACTGGAGTTTAGTGGAAAAGGCGAGTCTGCCGAAATGCTGGGGCCAAACCCCTCTGGTGATGACGACAGCGCAGTTGAAACAAGGGCGGTTGAAGAATAATAATGCGGCCGTGGGAACATCTCCATAAGACTAGAGATAGATGTGGAAAGGGGAAGTAGCAGAGGTCAGAAGGGAGTGGGAAACAGCTGCAGAGGGAGCGTGATAGGCCTATAAGCCAGGTTGGCTAAATATAAAGCATCCTCCGCTACATGCTATTTAACCTTAGGAGGAAGGGTAGTTGTGTGGTTAAGGCACTTGGAAACTAGTAATTGGGAGCTGAACTTATTGCAATAGGAAATTGAGGCACAGATACTGACTAAGGCCTAGTCTACACTGGGTGGGGGGGTCAACCTAAGATACGCAACTTCAGCTATGCAACTAGAATAGCTGAATTCGACATATCTTAGGGCGACTTACCTGGTCGTCCACACAGCGGTGAGTTGACAGCTGCCGCTCCCCCATGGACTCTGCTTCCACCTCTCACAGAGGTGGAGTTCCGGAGTCGACGGGGAGCGCGCTCGGAGATCAATTTATCGCGTCTACAGTACATGCGATAGATCGATCACTGCCTGCCATACTGGTGGGTAGTAAAGACATACCCTAAGAGAATAACACAACATCCTTACCTACTAGGAGTGCCCTGAGATACCCAGGGCACTATGGTGATCAAGACTGTATAACTACCTAGATGAATAAAACATGGAAAGGAATGTAGGAATCTGTGCAGTGCATGGAGCTGGTGTTACATAGTATAAAACAAACACTTGGAGTATTGAGACTCTAATTAAACTTTAGGGTCTAGCGAATACACAAACTCTCTCTTGCATGGTTGATGCAATCGAAATCCACCACAGAATTGAAGCTCATTGGGCTCCCAGAACTCACAGCTGTTCGTTACTTCCTGTGGGTTGCGCCACATCCCCAGCTGATGGAAATCAGCACAGCTCCGTTTACTTCGGTGATGCTACACCAGCAGATAGCAGGCGAGGATCCGGCCCCATATATGAATACTCTCAGGCATGGAAACAAAGTGTAGCTGGAAAGAATTTCTAAGATTTGAGCAGAGATGGAAAGTGCTCTCCCTGATGCAGAATTTCTCTCCAGTGGGGTGCGGTAGTCAGTGATACAGGATATTCATATCTTCATATCTTCTAGAGATAAAAGGAAGAAGGTAGCTCTTTGCTCAGGACATTAAGAGCAAAATATTAAAAGATCCTTACCAGAGCAATAATTTATGGTTAACTTATTGCTTCAAGTGCTCGTAATCTGCCATCAATATACATTTCTATCAAATGACCATGTAAATAATTAATAGACCTAATTTTGTCAGTGATGCTCGGTCAGGTTTCACTGTAGAAGGTTAATGCTATTATTTAATTCTTTATTTATGTGATTAGCAGCCCTAATCAGGCCTGTTTTAATGAGGCCTTGGGTTTGGGAATGCTCTGACTGACTTGCAGAGCACCAGCCTGGTGTTTTTTCAAAAATTGAATCTTGATGCATCATTGCTACAGCCTTGGATGCTGACCCTACGTTGGGCCAGAAACCCAATGGGATTCTGCCAAAATGGAGCACAATGAAGGATCAGGTCCTTGGTTAGAAACACACACACACACACAAAATGAAAACTGGGTTACACAGCCTGGCTAGTCTGACCCTCACTAGATGGTCTACGGTACCCAAGGCAGCTAAATGGAAACACAGGAATTGCCAGACTGGATCAAACACGTGATCCACCTAGTTCACTGTCCTGACAGTGGTTGGCACGGGGTGCTTCAGAGGAAGGTGTAAGAAACCCTTCAGTGGGATACTCTTTCCCCATAAACACCGACTCCATGGTGCTCCGGGGCTGGAGCACCCACGGGGAAAAATTGTTGGGCGGATGCATCCGACGAAGTGGGTATTAGCCCATGAAAGCTTATGCTTCAATACTTTAGTTAGTCTTTAAGGTGCCACAGGACTCTAAGTGAGAGGATCAAAATCTGGCCCCATTAGTTTTGGCCTCTCTAGTAAAGGTATCAATTGTGTCGGCCAAGCCAGATTTGCACATCTGGGGCCATATTTTCAAAGGCAATCAGCTCTTATGTAGACAGCAAAATAAGAGGGCCAAATTTTCCCAAGTGCTCAGCCCCCAGCAGCTCCTAACCTTCTCAAGAAGTCCATGCTTTTAATGATGTGCCAACAAACGAGACCACCAAACTCATTTTAAAAAGACCATTGTGTGGCCTTCAGAGTAGCATAAACTTTTGGCCTTTGGTCTGTATTTGAATAAATGGCTGACGAATGAAAGCAGCTTGTACCCTGGTGGGCCAGATTTTCAAACAAACTCCACACACAGAAGCTCTGATTGACAAATCCACGCACATCATTTGAGTACCCGAGGCTCAGACTCTTGAAATATATTTAGGGGCCTAACTCCCTTTAAAAATGAAATTAATGGGAGTTAGGTGCCTCCACACCTTTGAGGATCTGAGCCGAAGCTTCTACCAAGCGAGAAGGGCAGTAGGACAAAAAGGACAGCAGATTAATTTTCTCTGGTCCTTATGGAAAGAGGGGTGCTCTTTGCTACAGACCTGTCTCTCCCTCGTGCTATATTTTATTACTACTGCTATAGAATCTTGTTTCCCCAGCACATTGCCATCGGCTTCTGCCCTGTTCATTATTCTAAACACAGAAAGAGATGAAAAAGAATGAATCTCAAAAGAGAAACAAAAGCCTGACATGAACTCTATCCTCAGTGACCCCGCAGCACACTGGCCAGGAATGAGAAAGTTGCCACGCTAATATATACAGTGGTGAATTGGATTTGCCACGTGCGGGGATGTTACAGGAAACCTTTCATTACATTTATGATTGGAGCACTCTGCAGTCTCGTAGTCGTTCTGGGATATTCTTCTGCTTAGTGGCAAGCAAACAGCTCCTGTATAGGAATTCATTTGGCCAACAGTCATCTCAGATAGGAGCTAAGAAAAGCTAAGGGTTAAAAGTAGAGAAATGCCCAATAAAATTTCCATTGCTAAGACATTGAATGACTGTTTCCATTCTCATGGTTCCCTAGTTGGCCAGTTCCACCCCACTAAGGAACTGTCCAGAACAGGTCTTTAATGTTCATGAAGACCCTACCACAGCAACTTCGTCTGCTTCCAGATGCACGCACACAACTGGAATAGAGATGTCCCATTCTCACAAACATTTATGCACCATACATAAAGTTGAGCACATACACGTCTATAGTTTTTTAGGGCCAGAAGAAGCATTCTCCTCCTCCAGTCTGACCTCCTGCACAGCACAGGGTATAGAATGTCTCCTACGAATTCCTGCAGCAAGATTCATCTGTTTGAGCTTAGAAAACAACCAGTCTTGATTTAAAGATTTCACGGGGTGGCAAATCCACCATAGCACTTTACAAATTGTTAAACATGTGCAAGTTCTTTTCAGCCTGAAGTTATTTTGCTGCAACTTCCTACCAGCTGGATTTTACCTGGTTTGTCTGCTAGAGGCTCAAAAAGATGATCAAGAGGTGACTGGATTACAGTATTAAAATAGCTTCATTGGGTGCATATACCAAGTACTAATGGGATCTTCAACCTAGCAGTAAAGGAAATAAGAACCCAAACCTGGAATTTATGGTGTAACAAGACCCAGATGCAAAATTTAAAGTCAGACACATTCAAATTAGAACTAAGGCACCCATTTTGAATAGTGAAGGTGATTAACCATGAGAACAAACTACCAAGAGACATGGTAGATTCTCTATTTTCAGATGCCTTTCTGGAAGTTTAGACAAACACAAGGTACAGGGGTCAATACTGATGTAACTGGGTGAAATTCTATGGCCTGTGATATACAGGAGTTTAGATTAGAAGTTCTAATAGACACATCTGGACTTAAATTATATGACTAAATTAAAGGGCCTGTTGCTATCATATGTCAGCTTTGCCTGATGAAGTCCTAAGGAGCAGCATGCTTTCCTTGGAGTACACCACAGGCTGCAAAAGGATTTGAGGAACCAGTACTGTCCATGGATATTCCTGTAGTAACAAAATGTATTATTGGCAGCATTTCTGTGCCCTCTACTGCACCACAAGAGAGGTTTACTTTTGAAGGAATGATACAAGATGGTGGACTGTTGAGAATAAAGGCTCCAAAGTGGCCAACGGTATCAGTGTGAACTATCATGCTGCAGAAGAGTTTCATAGGTTCCAAGGTCAGACGGCGTCATTGTCATCATCCGGTCCAACCTCCTTTATAACAGTGCAATACATGGCTCCAGAATCGTTCCTTTTGAACTGAAGCATCTCATAGAAAACATCCCATCTTGATTTTAAAATTGCCGGTGACGGAGAATCCACCACAGCTCTTGGTGAGTTGTTCCAATGGTTAGCTACCCTCGCTGTTAAAACTATACGCTTTATTTCCAGTACGAAATTGTCTAGCTTTAACTTCCAACCACTGGAACTTGTTATGCCTTTGTCTGCTAAATCGAAGGGTCCATTATAGACAGGGATCAGGTCACCCTTCAGCCTTCTCTTTGTAAAGCTAAACAGACTGAGCCCCTTGTGTGTTGTCTTCTAATTCTCTAATCAATCATTATTGTGACTCTTCTCTGAACCCTCTTCAGTTTATGATCTGCCTTCTGGACTCATAGGAAATTCAGTTCTGGAGCTGGTTGAAATTTTTAAAATTTTGATGAAATTTCAAAATTTGAAAAAAAAATAATCAGGAGAAACAGTGAACTATTTTTTTTTTTTGCCAAAACTACCCCCCCTGCTTCTTGTTTTTCAACCAACTATAGAGCTGGTCTCCATTTTGCACCATTTTGAAAAAAAAAATGAAATTGTACATTGTGTTTTAATTTTTTTTAAATGGGGGGGAGGAAATTTCTCCCTTTCCCCACCACTTAGACAACTCTACTCTGTCCTGAGATCTTGCTGATGGAACAGTAATGCCTGTATGACATACTCTGCATGACATGGGAAAACTGCATTTTATTCTTGGATATAGAGTGGGATGGAGAACGCATGCCGTACCGCGTTATTGTTTGCATAACCAGCCCTACTTGGGCTGACAATTAACGTAGTTCAATACATCATTTTAAAAGGACTCGGATGCAACCACAATTTCCCCCAGCAGGCAAATAAAAGAGGAGACTGGGACTACCAGCATTGCCTGCTAAGACTCTGAAGAATCTTATGAGTCCTTGGGAGAGTAGCTGTCATTTTCGTAAAGTCCCACTCAGGTGGTGTCACATACAGAGTGATTTCTTTAATACTCTACTGCAGCAGCTAGCAGCCAGCTGCGGGAAGCCCGGAGGGTTGAGGAGGGGTTGAGACTGGGGGAGAAGGAGGTGAGCACAATCTAGGTGATCTCTTCATGCTCCTTCACCCCCAACCATGACGTGCAGGGCAGCAAGCCTGTTCTTTTCAGCGGGAGGCGAGTGCTATTGGATCGGACTGTGCGCTGCCTTTTTCCAGAAATGCTCATCTCTGTTTCCCATGCATTTATTTCATTTATAGGGAGAGCCCCGAATGGAGAGAGCTCACACCCACAGATCTTCCTGCTTTTAATGGGGAAAGCAATAACCTGTACTGTGCATAACTGATGAGACTCTGGACCCCTCTCGGTTATAGGAGCACTAGTGCCTCTGGACCCTTCTTGGCTCTATGAGCACTGGTTGTAATGGTTCTCACTGGGAATGTGCCTTTTAATCTGTGTCACTTCCCTTGTTTGCTTTAGAGAGCCCTGACTCCCTTAAGACCAGCTCCCCCGCCCCCGCCCCCACCCACATGTGGCCTGCCCTGATGGTCAGTAGCAGCATCATTGGACTTCCAGGCCTGGTTGCAGCAGAGCATGTAAGCGTGTGAGTCACCCTGGTGACACGGGACAGCTCCCTTGGCAGTGGTGCACACGGCAGTTTGAGAGTCAGGGGACAGCATGTGGATCTGCAGCAATGCATGGACTGATCTCCTCACCCAACCCCCAGAAGAGAGGCTGCAGGAGCAAATCCAGAGCAGTTTTGCTGTCACCCTGGGATCTGGGAGGAGAATCCCACAAACCCTTTGGCAAAGCTTATTCTAGCAGGCACAGGGGAAATGGCCAATAGAAAAAATGTCCCCAAGGGAATCGGGGAAACATGACAGGCCAAGATTATCAAGGAGAGTCCAAAGTCCAGCTCCTAAATCCATAGTTGGCCTGACTTTCAAAAGCGCTCAGAACCCAGCAGCTCCCATTGATCCCAAGTACCCAGGTTGCCCCTAAATGAAGCTGCCTCAAGCTTTGGTGAGGTTAAGAATTACTCGCCTGTGGATCACTACCATGGATATTACACTCAGCAATCACGAGGGCGCTTAGCACCCATGACAGACCGCAAGGGGGTCCCTTATTACTGACAGAGCTGGGTATTGCTGCCTCGAGTCGAGGTTGACAACACTTCCCATTACAAGACCCAGAGGCAACACACAGGAGTGGGGAGCATGCATCCCCCCCCCACTCTGCTGCCGATCTGCTGCTAGGCTTGGAACTGAGCATGCTCAGTAACATTGCTAAATCCTCACTCTGGCTCTCCCACTTCCCCCACTATCATCAGACACCACCTGTGCTGACTAAGACCCCATTTTCAGTTGCTTGAATGTTGCCAAACTTTAACCCTTCAGAGTGAAATTTTCCATGTTGAGCATCTGTCTCGGGCTAGTTTATTTATTTGAAAGTTCCAGAAAATGTGTTCCCTAATCTCATTCTTGAAAATGACCTGGTGGCAACATTATCATTTTTTTAAGAACACAGGCAAAAGAAACAATGTTGTTGAGAAGTTCCCTCACCTCCATGCTGTTGAACAGGGACTTGAAATTTGGTAGGGGCGGGAGTCACCCTGATATGAGAGATATGCCTTTGGCCGATCCCCGGGAAAAATGCCCCAAATTCAGCCAAGTTATAAGCAGTCAGAAAATCTCAGTTCACACATGCTCAGTAGAGACAGACTTGTTAGAATTTGGCAGCTGAATTCTCTAAAGATTTCCTCTGCACCATGCATGGTCCACCACAGGGCTTCCCTTGCTCTTCTTCTGTTCTACTGCTGTGTGCCAGGCACCAGAATATGTTCCCTAATTAATCAGCAATGTAACAAGGAAACAACCTTAACCGGGATGACTTTAAGTGAGGAATTCCTGTAATGGATCTGAAGAGAAAGGAAGGGTGAAGAGAAGCGAGGTCTGGCATGAACTGTGACACTAGACTCCCTCCAGTGGCCTGGGGAATGGACAATATTCTCATTCCCCTCTACACACTGGGCAGAGAGGCTGGGCCAGCTTGGAAACATATTACACCTTCTCACCCAGGCCTCATGCTTCCCTACTGTTACCAAAGGCAATGGGCCTGCTTCCAATAGAAGTTTTATAGCATTCAGTCCCTTCTAGGGAGACCAGATGTCCCGATTTTATAGGGATCGTCCTGATTTTTGCATCTTTTTCATATATCAGCTCCTATTACCCCCCAACCCCTCTCCCGATTTTTCACACTTGTTGTCTGGTTCCCCTAGTCCCTTCCCAACTCTAACCAGCCCAGCGTGGGAAGCTTAAGGCTCCAGTCTTGCTCGGGGAGGGGGTGGGGGAGGTCTGTGTAAGTTGTGTCACAGATTTATAGGATAAGTAGCAGGGTTGTTGTTTTTTCCCCTGAATTAGTTTGAATATACCCACCCCTGAAAACCGTAAGTAAACGTTTGATATGTCAGGGAATGTACAGGTCCATACAACATACAGGCACACACTATATAAATAATGGATTGTACCATTACCCAGTGCTTAATATTTAAGTACCTATAGAAGTAAAAGGAAATTAAAACAAAATAAAGTATAATTAAAGGACTGACTGCTTTAAATATTACAGAAGATAAAGGAGTTTCCGCTATATTCTGCTTCCATTTGGTCCAGAACCACCATGAGAAAACCCTCTCTCGTGACCCTAGTGTATTTTATGAATCTCACTTCTGGTCTGCACTAGGATTTGGAAATACAAGAGTGAGCAAAATTTTTTTTCACTGTTTTCTAAATTTTTCAAAAATCTCAAATGGTGTTTATTCCTTATTCCTTGAATAAAGGTTCTGGTCAGCTCTGTTTTATACCAATTATTACGTATTAAAGCTGGTTGAAAAATCCCAATTTTTCATGGGATTTTTTAAATTAAAAGTGTATTTTTAAATACATTTTTACTCCCCCCATCCATGAAAAACCTGAAATCTAAGTCCACAACGTTTTCAGTTTTCCAAAAAGCCACTGGTAGTAAAACGTTTTCGTTTTTAAAAACCAACTTTTTTAAAAAAATGAATGCTTATTGAAAATATTTCAGTGTCTGGCTTGTTTTTTGTGTGTTTCTTGTTTGTTTGTTTTGTTTCATTTTTTGTGTTGTTGACAAACGTTTTATCAACAGGAAAATTATTATGGTTAATTTTCATTTGCTCAAAAAGCTACTTTCCATTAAAAATACTGGTATTAAAAAGTTTTGGTTTTTAAATACCAACATTTTTTTTAAAACTGAATGCTTATTGAAAATGTTTTAGTGGCTGGGTTGTTTTTTGCGTGTTTTGTCTTTTGTGTTGTTGTAAAACAAACATTTCTGTCAACAGGAAAATTATTATGGTTAATTTTCATTTGCTCAAAAAGCTACTGTCCATTAAAAATATATTCAAACAAAACAATCTAAGTCAGCAACTGGAGGGGAGCACATGTGAAAACCTGGCCACATCACTTAGATATTTATTTCTCTTCAGTTCTTTTAACAGACATAGGGCTACACTGGGGAGTTACTACAACACCTGAGTAAGGGGCAGTGTACATTTATGCTCCCTTAGGAGCATAAGGGCCAGACTGACTCTGAGTTACCATTTGGTCCCCATTTCCTTCCTAATTCCAGGGGGGAGGTAATTCACATTGCCCTTGGCCTGGTGTAAATTAATTCCCACTGGCATGCTGGGGACAGGGACAGAGTCAAGACTTTCCCCAACCCTGCCCACACTCAGCCTACCCCTCCTCCCCCGTGCTCAGGAAGAGGAGTCACCGCCCTTTGATGCTCACTCACCCTGCAGTCTTGTGTCCCACATGTGTTGGGAAGTAAAAGGACACATCATAACCCCCCCCCCCCCCCCTGCGCTCCTCTCAATGAGCACAGAGCTTAGTTACAGCTGTGCCCATAGAAGAGAGAGGAGACATTGAGAACAACAGGAACTACTGGGGGCTCATGTGAAAATGTGGCCACTTCACTTAGGTACCTGACTGGAAGCGGATCTCTTCCGGCCCTACCTGTGAAACCACTCGTTTGAGTGGATTTAAGTCAGACCCTTAGCAATTACCACAATGGTTTGTTTCTCTGCGTCACTATGGGCCCAGTGCAATTCCCAAAGAAGCCTGCTGACTTCAGTGGGAGTTGAGTCTTTCCCTGTATCCGTTCACGAATTGTCTGCAGAATTCACATATTAAAATCTGCCCTCAGCCCTTGCTTTCAATGACAGAGGGACAAAGAGCACAGCTGCTAGTGAACATCTTCATTCCTGTCAGACTAGTAGGCACAGACACACCCCAGTCTAAAGGAACAGAATGAAGCGACATTTAGGCTCTGAACTTAATTTAGGCACCACAATGATTAGAGTGTTTTAATATCGTAACTGATAAATAGACTCTGTGTCAGACACTTCATTCCCTTTTAATCAAAACTCCTAGTTTGCTAAATTAATCACCCCCTTGGGGTTCAGTAGCAGATTTCCAATTTAGTCATAGAGCATCATTAATAATGAACAGATCTGGAGGCACATTCCTATATTCATGTTCCCTTTTGTACCGCCAGACAGCTTTAAAGAGGCAGGACAGGAGATAGCAGGCAAATAACCCAAATTAATAAATCTCTTTTCTCAATGATGCTCTTCCTCAAAAATTATAAATCCTAACGCTAGTGAGTGACTAGATTTTTTTTTACCTGAACTTTATTAACAGAACTCAAAGCTCAAATGAACTAGAATTATTACAATGGAATGCACTTTGCATAAATACACAACACTCCTTCAAGGAACTCTATAAAGCTGATTTTAAATTGATCGATTAAGGAATAAAGAAGAGCATCCTTCAAACAGCATGTCTTGATTTTCCTAGAAATCCTTTTTAGAAGGATTTGCTGCTTTCTTGTTCATGTTTAAAAGAATTTTGAGCAAGGGAGAAATGTAGACCCGGATACACACAAGCTTAACTTCATGAGTATAAAATTAAGCATGTCTTTAAGTGCAAGTCTTTGCAGTATCTGATGTAACTAACTACAGTAGAGCCTCAGAGTTATGAACTAACCAGTCAACCACACGGCTCATTTGGAACCAGAAGTATTCAGACAGCAGTAGAGGAAAAAACAACAACCCACAAATATACTGAAGTACCACGTTAAATGTAAATACAAAAAATAAAGGGATAGTTTAAAAAATATCTGGCAAGGTAAGGAAACTGTTTCTGTCCTTGTTTCACTTAAATTAAGATGATTAAAAGCAGTTTCAAAACCATATTACAGTGAAACCTCCATTTAACGGACTAATTCAGGCGTGGGGGTGTCCGTTAAATCAAAAAGTCCGTTATTTAATAAAAAAAAACAAAAACGAGCTGTCGGAGCAGCAGCCCGCCCGCCACAGGGTCAGGGCGGCAGCTCCGCAGCCTGCCCGCTGCCGGGACCTGGGCGGCAGCCAGGAGCCATCAGCCAGCCCGGGTCCCGGCTGCTGGGACCCAGGCGGCAGCCGGGAACCGTCAGCCAGCCCGCCCCAGTCCAGGCTGCTGGGACCCTGGCGGCAGCCGGGAGCCGGCAGCCAGCCTGCCCGGGTCCTGGCTGCTGGGACCCGGGCGGCAGCCGGGAGCCGGGAGCCGGCAGCCAGCCCGCGAGAAATGGATTTCGGATGCATCAGACTTGCTCACAAATTTTGTCCGTTGCATCCGAAGTCCGTTAAATCGAGGTCCGTTAAATCGAGGGTTTACTGTACGTCAGTGTTCAGTTGTAAACTTTTGAAAGAGCCATACTATTTTGCTCCATTATGAACAGTTCAGAATTACAAACAACCTCTATTCCTGAAGAGCTTGTAACTGTGGTTCTCCTCTATAATGGAAGACAGACAGATTGACTGTACACAGACTTGCTGAGGATCCAGCCTCATAAGACTTGCAGGAGAAATCAGAGATAGAAAACATCTTTGTTCTTCAGGAATGTTTGCTTTTCTTAAAAGCGGATGGAGGGTGGTGTGTGTGAGAGAGATACAGAGCTCTGTGTCTCATTAACACTGGTGTTAGAGGCAGATAACTGCCTTAGAGGAAGGTAAGTAAATAGAATCAAGAGAGGTCCCTAAAAATGTGCTCGCTCAAGCACAAACAAAATTCTGGCCTTGAAGAAGGTCTGTCAAACTAGAAAGCTGCAGGCACAGACAGCACAGACTGTCCTTTACTGCCCAGCAGAGTTCTGTATTCTCTCTCAGCACTGGGCAGGCATCTTTCTTTTTTTAATTTTTGTTGCATGCATCATTACAACTTTCTCCAATGACTGGGCACCAGTTTAATCGAACGTTATCACAAGCCGCCTCCGTACACATCACCAAGCTAAAATTAACTTGACAACCTGCCACAATAAAACCTCATCGTTTCGGTTGTTAGTGCAAACGTGGTGTGCCCTGGATGTTAGCAAAACCTCACTGCCTCCGCAAGCGGCACTAGGTTAAGGGCCTGTGACTGAGGGGGAGCAGGGGTCAACCTAAGATACGCAGCTTCAGCTTCCCGGATAGCATAGCTGAAGTGGGCATATCTTAGGTCGACTTACCTGGGCATCCTCATGGCGACGAGTCAACCGCTGCCACCCCCCCTGTTGACTCTGCTTCCTCCTCTTGCAGAGGTGGAGTACTGGAGTCAACAGGGAGCGCGTTCAGGGATCGATTTATCCCATCTACACAAGACGGGATAAATAAATCCCCAATAGACCGATCACTACCCTCTGATCTGACCAGGGTGACCAGATCGGAAGAGTGAAATATCAGGACATATTGTGGGGGACGGGGACGAGTGGGGGGGAGTGCAAGGGGAGGGGCATGAGCAGGGGGGGCAGGACATGAGGGGGCGGGACATGAGTGGAGGGGTGGGACACAACAGGCACCGGTGTACAGCCCTGATACCTGATCAGAGCCATGAGAGGGGGCACACAGCCCTAGGAAGCTGAAAAAGGGGTTGTAGACACCACGGGGCCAGGGGTTAAATCTACTATTCTTTAGTTTATATATTTAATGAAAATAAATGAATAATCTGATAGTGCTATATTGTTATTGTTTTTATTTTACGCCCTCCCCTCCCCCAGACACGCGGGGAAGACCTGACGCCCCTGCATGACTTGGTTTATAAAGGGTGGTGGGTGGCACCTCATGAGTGACTCAAACTTCAGGGCTTTTTTTCCTTGTGCATGGGGAACAGCAGTGCCAAACTGCCTGTTCCTGCATCCGGCTTCGACCTTTGGTCCCGGCCACACCACGTGCTTACCATATAACCATGCCCCCCTGTTTTCCAATTGCGCTTTTGTGCAGCTGTGCCTTGCGTGGTTTTAAACTGCGGGAGGTTTTCTGCCGCGCGGCAGGGAAGATAGCGGAGGTGCTGGCTTTGTTGGCGGGCAGTTTTAAGGGCTCTCCCCCACCAGCACCCCCCCAATGGGCCCCCACTGGCTAGCACCCAAAAACATATAAACCTCCCTCATTGCCCATCCCCCCATCCCCACCTCCCAGACACTCATCCCATCACACCCTGCTCCCTTCTCTGGCCACATTCACCAGCCCTACTGGGAGGTCTTTGGCTCCTAGTATGAGAGCAACAAGGGGAGTCTCCAGACTCTTCAGCCAAAAGGACTAGCTCTGTGGATCTCAGTGGCTGGGAAAAGTGCCAGTGGGAGCTGCCGGAGCCTGGAGCGGGGCTTGCAGCCAGGTAAGCATGCAAAGCCTCCTCTCCCCCAAGAGCCAGAGGGACCTGCCAGGGGCTGAGGTAGGGAGTCCCAGCGATGCTTACCTGGGGCAGCTCTGTTCTCCTGTCCCAGGAAGTATCCGGCAGGCAGGTCCCTCTGGCTTTTGGGGTCAGGTCAGGATTAGGTCAGGGGGCAGGAGCCGGGTTACGGGGGATAGGGGGGTGGCCGGGGGCTCTCTGCCTCCCCTCCCTCCCTCTGTCTGCGCTTGCAAGCAGAGCTCCCCTCTCCCGCAGAGTCAGCTGTGTGCTCCTGCCCGCAGGCGAGTAAATCAGCCGCCCTGCCGGCCGAAAGCAGTGGCTGAGGGCACAAGGTCCCGAATATCGGGACAAAGGGCATCCTGACCATACCTTGGTCGGGACACGGGACAAGTCCCTTAAAATCGGGACTGTACTGATAAAATCGGGATGTCTGGTCACCCTAGATCTGACAGGTAGTATAGACATACCCTTAGAAAGCTTCTGCAGATGCACCTGTTTCATCAGCTACCTCCCGGCTCTGGCTGGCTTGAAATAATTGGAGGAGTGGGCCGCAAGCCAGGCAGATCTGCATCCACATTGCAAAAGCAGCCCTAAGGCCAAGGATAGTCACAGGAGAGGAGTTATTCTCCCATCCCCTGAGGTCAGGATGGAGGCAGAGTCAGGAGAAGAAGCTAACTCTGCCTACAACTGTGCTTTACTAGTTTGTTAAGGGCAGGTTTGTAGGAGTAGGCCTTTATAATTGTACTATAAGAATTGATATAAATTGATGTAAACTTTATTTTGTCCTACCAGCCACCCTTTTTGAATAACAAAAAGGAATGACCCTTTGAGACCAGGGGATCCTGTTTCCCATATGCATTACAATTGGGACCTGGGCCTTTTAGTTTTGTTATAAAGTTTAGTTAGTAAGAGACAGGATTTTGTCTTGTGTCTATGATCAATAGATTAGAGAAACATTGAGGACCTGAAGCCCCAATGTGAATTGCTTTAGTTATAAGATTTGCAAGGCTTGATTTACAATGTATTCTGTTTGACATAAAACACTGCTGTTTGTATACCTTTGAAGGTCTTTGTGAAAGACTATTTGGATGAATGAGGAATGGATGCATGAGGAAAAGATAAGGTGTGTGTCTGTTACAGCTTTCCCCCTACTCCATTTTGTCTGTTACAGCTGTCCCGTTCTCCATTTTGTTTTTGCTCTCCTGTGGCCGCCCCTCCCTGGCTGTTAAAATTATTTACCAGGGCCACTGCCCTTCTCAAAGGGAGGGCCCCTTAAGTTGTTTACAAAGAGCCATTGCCCTTCTCAAAGGGATGGCCACTTGTGCTTAAGTGGGATAACTGCCCTGTTCAAAGGGTTGGTCCTGTTATCACCTCGTTAAACCTGGGCTCGGTGTAGGGCAAGGCTGCTATGTCCAAGCTGTAAGACCAATGTGCTTTAAAGATCCTGGGCATGAGTCATAGGCCTCATGTGCTTTTGAGTCATGAGGTGGGACTCTGCCCAGGCATGTTTCTACTCACCTGTAGTTTTTCTCTGAACTCCTCCCCTGTGACAGAAGGAGCCTATCAGCATTACTGGCAGGGAAACTGCCTGAGTTTGTTTTTAAGAACAGGCATTTTGAAACTAGCATCAGAAGGGTTCCTGCATTGCTACCTGGCCTGATCAGGCAGGGGTTCTGGGGGGTCCTTTCTCCGCTCTCGTTTTATTATTGAGCGTACCCCCGTTTTTAACCCCCCCCGCTCTCGTTTTATTATTGAGCGTACCCCCGTTTTTAAACCCCCCCCGCTCTCGTTTTATTTTTGAGCGTACCCCCGTTTTTAACCCCCCACCCCACGAAGAACGAATTGCTGCCTGAGAGACCTATTGCTGATCAAGACCGTGCTGAGCCCTCCTGGCTTCTCCTGATGTTGATTGCTGCTTCAGTCTTTGCTGCTGTCTGGGGACTGGTGAGAACCTCTCTTCTGTGAAACTTTCTATACTTAATTACTCTAGCTGCTGGCTCTGTTTTCCCAACACACAGACTTAAACTCCTTGCTTAAAGCCTCTCTTAAACTCCTTGCTTAAAAACCTCTCTTAAACTCCTCCTTAAACTCTGTTTCCCCAACACAGAGACTTAAACTCCTTGCTTAAAAACCTCTCTTAAACTCCCCTTGGTCTGTGTCTCAAAACCTCTCTTAAACTCTCCTTGGTCTGTGTCTTAAAACCTCTCTTAAACTCCCCTTGGTCTGTGTCTCAAAACCTCTCTTAAACTCCCCTTGGTCTGTGTCTTAAAACCTCTCTTAGACTCAAACTAAACCTTGGTCTGTATCTGTAATCTGTTTCCTGTGCCTTCCTGGACTGTATCCTGGGCTGCCAGCTTGCAGCCATCCCCCTCCCCCCTTGGAGCTGTATCCTGGGCACACACCACTTTGCCCTCTGAAACTACCCCTAGTATAAGGTGCACCCATTAGGTTAGATTTTGTCTTTTAGTCTAGATAAGTTGTAATTTCATTTTGCATAGCTGTAGTTAAGTTAGGTTTAAGAATTGTTGCATTGTGTTTTGATATCTGCTAATTTGTGTAGTTTTGGTTAAGTTAAATCATAGATAAGATTTTGCTGTGTTTGTATAACTGTCTCTGCTGTTTCAACTTACAGCCTGTCTTCTCTCTCTCTTTCTAGCATAAAACCCCATTGGTTACCCCTTTTCTCTCTAATGCACCTCACATTCTACATTTACATGTTCACCTAAAATTGTTGGTTGTTTAACACATTTTACCCATACTGTTAGTTGGTTATATGCTGCTGTGACATACTCTTTACATAGGAATTGTTAGCCACCTGTTACATTTATGCTTCAGTATTAATTGGTTGCCTACTGTATTATACCCCACTGTATTGTACCCCACTATTGAAACCCCCTACCCCATTTACTAAAAGAAACCCCTCCCCAATTGTCTACTTTAACAAACCCCATACCCCTCACTATTGAATTTTCCCTGTTTTCACATTTTCTTAATAAATTTATTTTGCACCCCACCTGTGTGGTAATTGCTCCCCAAGATCCCATATACCTGCTGGCAGGGACAGTGTGAAGGCCATTGTTAACCAGATGGTCAAGAAAGGAGGAGCGAAGACGCTTAAGAGACTTATCAACCCCAGAGGACCATCAACACACATCCATGATTGAGGAGGGTCAGATTGACGACCCTTAGGTGGAAGCTGGCGTCCCTAAAGACAAGTCATTAAATCAATCCAGGACAGGATATCCTCTTGGAGGTGTTTTGGAAAGTGAATATCAAAAGACACCACCAATTAAGGAGTAACCGGTTATGAACAGACACAGCAAAATCCATAGACTTTTTCAGGAAAAAAAAAAAAGACTAAGAACTGGATGTTTTGCCATGGGACTTCGGGTTCGTCTTGTCACTAATCAAGAAGCATCGGATCGCGACTGACAGAGCTCGGTTTCCCTCTGAGGTCACCAGATTGATCCAGACTCTGGACTGGTAACTATAACATGGACTGGTGGGACTGTGAGCATGGTGTATGTGTGTGAGACTGAAAAGCCCATGCTACTGTTGTATTCTCAATAAATGCGGCAGCTGCCTTCTCCCCTATAAAAGATCTTGTGTGCTTTGTCTAGCATAACAGGATCATGGTTGCTGTGTCAAGTAGCTGTGTTATAGGAAGACGGAGGAGGCAGTAAGGAACCTCCCCCTGACCACTTAAGAGCCAATTAGTATGTCAGCCTCTTTGCTGGGGGGAAACACGAGGACTACTTCTGAGATCCTCCCCCAAGTCACCTGAGAGGAGCAGGGATGGGTGTGGAGTAGCCAGAGACAGGGCATTTGTCACCCAGCTCAGGCTGGCATGACTGTAGTCTGGGTCGCATGGCTGGTTTGAACATTCCCCTCCGCTGCCGGGACTCTGAGGAGTCGCACTAAACACACCACATTATCGAATAAACTCCTCTGTCAAATCGTCCTCATGCACCACAGCTCTGAATAAGGCCGACAGCCCCCCCACAATCCCCAGGCTGTTCCTTCCCTCCTCTACGGGTAGCTGTTAAAACCAAGGCCAAGAGCTGCTGCTGAGCCAACCAGCAGGAAGGATTTACAGCCAGGAGTGACCCCTGACCTCATCGAATTCCAGCGCACACAATTTATCCCTCCTGCTTGGGAAAGGCAGAAGTGAGAGTGGCCTAGCTGGGGAAGGGCAGGGGGAGGGAAAAAGGAGCAGTGAGAAAATCAGTTGTTATAGCTTCAACACTGAGCATCTAGGTTATTTGTGATGATGATGATGATGATTCTCCCAGCAAACATGCACCTGGGGGTGATATCTCAAACCAGAGCCTGGTTCCTACAGTTTGCAGCTATCTAGCAAATCACCTGCTCACACCATACATGCAATCAGTGGAACTAGGATCTGTTGGAGTTTTCAGCAGCTGAAACGAGATGGGCTTTTTATTCGCTCCCTTTTCTTTGGGCTAGATAGTGAACGGGGTCATGTGCCTATACAGGGGAACGAAAACCTTCCTTAGCTCTATGAGGGCATGTGCACCACAAGGAAAAACTCCCTGCAGCAGGATGTCTCTGATCCTGGGTCTGCAGGCTTTGGCTTGTATTCTGGGACTAAAGAATAGCTGTGTCCACATTCCCCTTCAGGCTGGAACTTGGACTCTCAAACCTGGTTGGTGGTGGTGGGGGAGGGGAGGGGGGAGGTCTCAGCTATGTAGACCTTCCTGCTCAGCCTCTCTTTATCCCCATATTGTGAGCCCCACAAGCCAGCATCTGTAGACCTCATAGACTTTAAGGTCAGAAGGGACCATTATGATCATCTAGTCTGACCTCCTGCACAACGCAGCCCACAGAATCTCACCCACCCATTCCTGCAATAAACCTCTCACCTATGTCTGAGCTATTGAAGTCCTCAAATCATAGTTTAAGGACCTCAAGGTGCAGAGAATCCTCCAGAAAGTGACCCATGCCCCAGGCTGCAGAGGAAGGCGAAAAACCTCCAGGGCCTCTGCCAATCTTCCCTGGAGGAAAATTCCTTCCTGACCCCAAATATGGCAATATGATTCAGCTCCCCAACAGTAAGATGCAAATAATAGTTTCCCATGTCACAGGGGTGTTGGGAGGATAAAATTCATTAAATGTTTGTAGATTGGACAGATGCTACAGTAGTGAGAGTCATACAAACACTCACACAGGGCAGGCCATAAAGCACACTTAGTGAGTAGACTATACACGGTGAGTCCAGCGGTGGAATGAAGTTCCAGAGGATGTTGGACTACTCCAGAGTCGGACCGCCTTTAAGAAATGCTGCATGACCTTCTTCTTTGATAAAGCATCTCCACAGTGACCAGATGACATGGGGACCTCTTTCCCACCACAGACACATACAATTATCCCAAGCAGAGTCGCTACAACCGGGTAAGGGAAATGAGCAGAAAATTCCACTGGGGAGCGGACCCCTGCTTTGCCCATCTAACTAATCAGGACGTGCGCTATAACAAAACCCTATGGTAGACAGAGGACAATTTCTGACCTGTGGCCCTCGGCCACCCTGGCCCCTCCCATATTGCTAAAGACCAACCGATGGGCAGACCTGATATGGAGAAAGTTGACCGCCACTAAGATAGATCCCTACAACATGTCTTTCAGCCTTTCCACAAATCAAACACTTCAGTTTCACAGATCCCTACTTTTCCCATAGGAACTTGACTTGTACGCACCAAGACTCCCCGCTGCCAATGCACACAACACACCGCTAAGAGGCTGCCGATAGCACGTGGAAGAGCGCATGGCTTGGCACCTCCTATTCTGGAAAACAATAGCTCCCTTCCTTTGCAAATTAATTTTAATAACTGTGGCTAGTTTGCTGCGAGTTGAAGAGTTTTGCATGAACAGACACAATTAAATTAATATGCAAATGCTGTAGCTCCTGGGAGAATACTAAGAGCTATTCTTTGTAACACATGAGAGCAGAGGAAGAGAAGAAGAAGAAAAAAGAAAACAAATCAACAACCCCAGAAAAAAAAATCTTATTTAACGGAGTGGATTTCCTCCCCTTTTTTCTTTAGACTAAGACTATTTGAAAGGGACTTCAAGCCTGACTGAAACAATGCCCATTGATGAAGCAGAAATAAAGAAGGAAGAGAAGTCATCGGAGATAAAGCAAAGAGGAAGAGGTTAGTTTTGGAGCATCCCACGTTGTTAAAAACTGACTCCAACAAGTCTAAATCATGACAAAAGTGGCATTTACTGTGTCAGACCACATAAAGGCTCCTTTCTTCCCCAGGCTGTGGGGACTGGCTCTTTCTGCAGCCATGTTTGAGTAAAGGCCTGAGACAATTACCGCAGACTGTGGCCCCTCACCCTCAGGCTGTCAATCAGCTCCCCAAGCAGATGGGCTACAGAACAAGAAAAGATGGTTTCCAAGCAGCTTGTTCCCCCAGTCCAACCTTTCGTATCCATGCAGGGGGAGCCCACAGGAATGTTGACCCCGCTAAACGGATGTCAGGCTCCCTGAACGCCGACACTTCTGCTGCCCTGAGCATTCTGCAGCTCCATCAGGAGCCTCTGTGTGCGGATGGGACACGAACAGGAAGGCCTGGCCGTGCTTCCCAGAAGCCTCCATTCTACAATGAGCTCTGGCCGAGACGAGAGGGTGGAAGGATTCAGTGATAACTAGGACTTCTTAAAAAAAAAGCCAACCATATTCATTCAGATCCCTTCTAGCTGGCTTCATAATAATTTGGGGGGGGGAGGGGATAGATTAGATAGAGTGGATGGGGATAGATAGTGTAACAGGATCTTCCTGCCGCCCCACTTCCTGGGCCCCCCCTGGCTGTCCCAATACATCTCTGAGAGGCTTTAGATGTGCAGCACCCGAGTTTTTATTTACAGCGGTCATCCCACCACCAGTGTCCAGCTATATACAAAGTTTACCCGCCAAGTTGGGTCTTTTTACAAACAATGTCAGGACACAGTCAGCAGACAAACCTTTCCCTCACCATACCCCCCCTGTCTTCTGGCCTCCTCCCAGCCTTTATAGTCCTCTGGCCAGCAGGTGCGGCCAATCCTTAGGCCAGGCATCACGCTTTCCCCAGCCCCAATCCATTTACTCTGATTGGGGCTGGCTGAGAGGGGCTAATTAGATGCCTTTTGCACCAGCACCCTGTGATCAATCGATCAATGGAGTATTTACAAACAGTAGAAGGAAACAAGAAGAGGACAATGGAAGCAGTTCAACAGAATGACAACATAAAGGGAAAAGACAAAATGGAAGGAAAAGTACATTGCAGGTCTACATTAATCACTAGTCTGGAATCAAATAGCCGGGATATGGCTGTTATCAGGTTGGTTACCCTGAAGAAACCTATTCGAGATTACTCACTGGTGGATCCCCACAGGCCATCAGTTACATAGTGCTAGTTTCTAACCACTATCTGGACAAGATTTCTCCTGCCCTACACAGTGGAATAAGGAGGCAGAGAAACCCTGGCCCTCCTTTCATTCCCCTGCATGGCCTCCTGGCATCGCTGCATGTGACATCAATAGGCTACTCATGACGGCGAGCAGGGAGCATATGGAGAGGGGCACATATGGACAGCACCACTGAGCCAGTGTGGCACAGGGGAAACCAGGATGATAATTGTGACCCTTAGGTAGCTGTGCCACCTGCTCAGGGCAAGATGTAACGCCCCAGGATTGCCCTTACTTTTGCACACTGCACGCGAGTTCCCTAATGGGATGGCGGCCATCTTGAGCACACCCACTCTATTCATATAACCACACCCAGTCAGGACAGCAAGATGAGGAAATGAAATGGATCCAGGGGAATCTGATTCCACCTCAGAATCACATTTAACAAAAAAGATTAATTCCAGGACGTTGTGTCACTAGCAGCTGTATCAATTCCTTGGCCTGCCTTGATGGTCACAGACACAATGTTAGGAAGGCAACATCCAATTGGTTGGCAAGCTAATTTTCTATAGAGAGGGCTCAGTGCTTCCAGCTGTAAGATTTCCAGTATTGTTTCGGGCTACTTTTCAAAAACTACGAGTCAGGGCCCCTGATCCTAAAACTAGCTTGACAATAATGAGAATTTTTTTAAAAAAATGCTGGGTACTTATTTGCCCTCTATTTTTTTTTAGGCCTTTGGGGATCAAGTTTTTCTATAAAACCATGTGGACATGAGAATTTCAGTTCCCCTTTAAAGGGTGCTGGGGTTTTAAGTACCAGACCAAATACTGTGAGTCTGTGACACACTTATGAAATTTGACAACATCCGTTTCTAAACATCACCCCGGCCCCCTTTCCTGTTGATATTAACTAGCTCCAATTATTCCTGTGCTGCTGGTGGACCACGTGCCAGCTCATGCCAAGACCCCAGGCCTCACTGAGCACTGACAAATGCACAGTTGGAATCAGCCTAGCTCACCCGTGGTTGAGTATAATTAAAAATAGATATTAGTGCGATCAGAATGCATTTAGACTTGATGGAATGCTTGTAGGGTGCTGCATGGATTAATCCTCACTTATAATGTCTGTATCCCATGGTATGAAGTTACATTGCCTGTTTGCATTGTAAACCTCTGTAATTCTGTAACTCAAACAGGAAAAGAAGCGTTACTTATGGTAAAGTGCTTGTCCTGCACACAGGAGGGACCTTTGAAGGCAAGTGAGCCAATAGCCATGTCTACACTAGACTTTTTTAGCCACAGACTTCTCATGTAATATTGGTCAAATCACTTAATTCACTTTGTGATTCAGCTCCCCAACAGTTAGATGCAAATAATAGTTTCCTATCTCACAGGGGTATTGGGAGGATAAATTCCATTAAATGATTGTAGATTGAACAGATGCTACAGTAGTGAGAGTCATATGAAGACCCACATAGGGCAGGCCATAAAGCACACTTAGTGAGTAGACTATACGGCGAGTCCACCGGTGGAATGAAGTTCCAGAGGATGTTGGACTACTCCAGAGTCAGACCGCCTTTAAGAAATGCTGCATGACCTTCTTGAACAAGCAAATACTCAATGATGTACTACTTTGTGTAGCCACAAAGCTTTTTCTTTGGCACTCAATATGAAACTACTGCAATCTGACACGTACTACTTTAACACAAAGGAAGCCTGCATGGAAGACAATAGCAGGCTAGGCAGATGGAATTTACAAACAAATATATTTGTTTCCTCCTGTATTAACCCCTTTAGTGTTTATAGAAAAAGTCATCTCTAAATTTCCAAAGGTGAAAAAATACGTACAGTGCGGAATAAGAGTGGGGGTGAGTTGGTGGGGGTTGAGTCAAGCACTAATGTTGGGAGGAAATGAATTGCCCAAATAGTTATAAAATGAATCCCGGTTGTTAAATTGGAGTGAGCTGAAATTTGTCTGTTTTTTGTGGAGGAGTGTTCTCTGATTTTCACATCAGTATTGGCACCCTTTAATTTCTGGTAATCGGTCTGAAATATTTGAAGAGATCTCTTAATCCAAGAAGTCCTGATTCAGCTAATCACTCAGCTTTAAGCACATGCTTAAATGCTGTCCTGGTTAAGCACATGCTTAAATCCATCCCTAAAGTGAAGCACATGCTTAAGTGTTTACTGAATCAAGGCCAGAGTCTCTACTGGTATTTAAAATATGTTTTAAGTAAATTTCAGGAAGTTTGATTCTTTTCTTGCCCTTTGTTCTGTTTTTCCTCGTGTACTTTCTGACCTCTGATTGTTGTGTCTATATACTATTGACCATCTGCTCAAAGGGAATTAATCAATTTTGAAATCTTGTATCTTTAGAGTGCAGTCTCTTGTTAAATAGCATTTACTTGGCCACCCTGAAAATGTTGATATCCTGGAAATTAAAAGTGTTGACCTTATCTGGATGGATTAGCAAGGAAATAGAAGCTGCAATACCAGATGGACATAACGATTCTTACAATGTTTCTCTGATGGCTAACTGTCTGTTCACTGGGGCACTGGCAACTTTTGTAGCAGATAGAAGTGTATTGTTATTATGCAGAAATGAGACATTATAGTGCTAATTACAAAGAATGAAAAGCATATGGTATGTTTTCTGGAAAGTGAATTCATTGAATTATGCAACCTAACACTACTGCAGCTTTGATATAAATTCAGTGTTGGGTTGATCACTTGTTCCCTTTTAGAAATTAGCAGCACAGTGAGGTAATGGTCATGATGAAAGAGGATGGACCACCTCCATAGATAGAGGACACTGGTGATCATGCGTTTTATAGGAAGAAAAAAATGCAAATAATTCATTTCAAAGACACTGGAAGCTTAGGCTGGTATGTTCAAAGCAGGCATAAGGTTAAGTCAGACTTGGAGCAGCTAGAGGTATTCTATGTGCTGTCATCACCAAAGCCTGGGCGTAAAGTGGTTTGACTTCGTGTGAAATGTCACAGGCTCCCTGAGCTCTGGCCTTCCTCCAAATGCTCATCATAGTCAAAAGTGACGTTGCATGGTCTTTGGCCACGTCTCCAGGAAGGATTAAAACACCCCAATGCACTGTGCTCTCAAATGCTTCATTAATGCATGAAGGTGTCACCGTAAGTGTGCATGCCCTGACCCGGCCTGGCACCGCCCAGGGGGCCACCTCAGAGATTCGTGGATTCTCTGGACTGAGCCAGATCTGAGAACTTCACTATGACACCTGGTCTGACACCATCTCTGTGGTCACTCTGCCTGGTGCAACCATCCTCAGTAGGTGATGTGTGTTTGATGAGGATGGTGATGTGAGTTAGGTATCCAACTTCCATTGAATCTCCAATGGGATTTGGGCATCTAAGTCCCACCCTTAAGCAACAGGCTGCAGCCTCAATAAAAGTGGCCAGGTCAGGAATCTATCAGCGCCTTGGACAAGTCAAGAAGCATTTATGATACTGGAGCTAGCAAGCCTTGTTTTGGGAGCAGGGATTACCAGCTATGGGAACTCTGCTAGGAAACACAGCAAACTTCACTTCTGACGCAGAAACTTGTGCTTAGATGTGGGCATTGCAACAGTCCTTTTCCAATCTGTGCATTCTTTGATTCAGGATAGGCTACAGAGTGCAGGAAGGAAATAATCATCTGAGATGAAGCCACATTAAAACAAAATTCTGGGGGAGGACCCAGAAAGGGAATTTTGTTCAACATGAACATTAAAGTCCAGGATGAGATGCAGATGGATGATTACCCATCCTATCCCTAAGGTTCTTTGTACTGCAGCCTCTTATTTATTTGGCATTTAAGCTTTCTATATTTTATGTAACATTTCCACTCTCTGGCTCCTTTGCTTTTCCTTCTTTTCGCCTTCTTCACTCCACTTTCCTTTCTAGCACCGTGCAACTTGGTTATTCCACCGCCATGTCTTTTCCATTATTACAAATAATTAATACATTGTTAATGAATCTCGACTGAGATGAGGACCTCATTGGGCTAGGCTCTGAACAAACAGTCCCTGACCCCCAAAAGGTTTACAATGTAAACAGACAAAAGGTCGGAGGGGAAACAGAGCTGAAGCAATTTGGCTAGAGTCACAAAGCAGATAAGGACAAAGCTGAAAATTAGAACCCAGGTCAGCTGAGTTGTAGCCCAGTGACCCTTCAGTGGATCGCACCGCAAGTCAGGGTGCATCTATTACCTGTGGAATTGTCACTAATGTCACCCAGACACTGTATGAGGATTTGAATTTATTGCCGTTTTAAAGACCGAAAGAAGACGTGGAATGGTTTTGTGCATTGTTCATGCTGTGGGGACAGTGGAGATGCGGTGGTGACTCCTCTGGAAAAGATGTACTGCTGTTTTTCTAGCTAGGGCATCACGTTTTTGCCTTTCTGCCATAATCAGGCTCATCAAACACAAAATTACCATTTCAAGTTGTGTTTCCTCTTCACCTACAGAGGTAAAAACCATTTGCTGAAATTAATAACATTTCTGCAAAAGACTGTGGGGAAATCATGCAAATCAGAATGAGCAGAAGCATGTTAAATCCTGGAAAACAATCTTGGAACAGGTGTGTTCCTTTAACAATTATTCACAGGGCTAAGAGGTCTCTGTTGCTTTATGAAATATACTGTGGCTTGTTACAGGGAGAATTCATTCTATATTGTATTAGTTAATTAACTCCGTGTTCAGTGTGATCCTGTAGCGTGTCAGACACTCACTCTGGCGGCGCCTCCTGCTGGTCGTCTCGGGAATTAGCTTTCCAGCCTCCGGAGTGCCCTCTGCTGGCCTATGTCCGCTCCTACTACCTGGCCCCGCGTCCCTCCCGGACCCCGGTGCCCTCTTGTTGAGGGTGCTGCACCGCTGCAGAACCCCCTCAAGTGTAAGGGTCCCCTCCCCGGGGAACCCTCCACCCACTATCCCCACCTTGCCTCAGACTTTGCCACTTCCAGTCACTACTTACCTCTGCTCACTGAGGCAGACTGCAGTATCATGGCTGCTCATCACCGGCAAGGGGGGTTTGGCCTGTTGCAGGGGGCAGCCCAGGGCTAGCAAGGGAAGCAACCCCAGTACCCCTGATCGGGCCTTCTACTAGGCCCAGCAGCCTGGTGCTCCTAGGCTTGAGCTTCCCCCAGCTCCTACCGCCTGGCCCCAGCCTTGCACCAGTCTAGGTACCCTGTTTAAGGCCTCCTCGCAGCTAGGCCGGTCTACCTCGGAGTACAGAGGAGACTGACTAACTCGGTCTGCCTCACAGCCTTCTTATCAGGCCGCCCAGTGTTTGGGATGTGGCCTCCCAGCTGCGCCTACTCCCTAATCAGGCCGGGGAGTTTGCTGGCTCCCGGCCACAACCCCTTCCCTGGGCTATCCCAGCCCCAAGTGGCGGGGAGCAGGTGGTCACCCCGCTACAGATCCCTTTACACACACAGCATTTGACTGTGGACTTGTGGGACAACCAGCACATTATAGAATCATAGACTATCAGGTTTGGAAGGGATCTCAGGAGGTATCTAGTCCTACCCCCTGCTCAAAGCAGGACCAATCCCCAATTAAATCATCCCAGCCAGGGCTTTGTCAAGCCTGACCTTAAAAACCTCTAAGGAAGGAGATTCCACCACCTCCCTAGGTAACCCATTCCAGTGCTTCACCACCCTCCTAGTGAAAAAGTTTTTCCTAATATCCCACCTAAACCTCCCCCAACATGAGACCATTGCTCCTTGAGACCATTGCTTCTTGTTCTGTCATCTGCTACCACTGAGAACAGTCTAGATCCATCCTCTTTGGAAACCCCCTTTCAGGTAGTCGAAAGCAGCTATCAAAACCGTCCTCATTCTTCTCTTCTGCAGACTAAACAATCCCAGTTCCCTCAGCCTCTCCTCATAAGTCATGCGTTCCAGGCCCCTAATCATTTTTGTTGCCCTCCACTACACTCAATTTTTTCCAAATCCTTCTTGTAGTGTGGGGCTCAAAACTGGTACTTTCTTACTCCAGATGAGGCCTCACCAATGCCGAATAGAGGGAAATGATCACGTCCCTTGATCTGCTGGCAATGCCCCTACTTATACAACCCAAAATGCCATTAGCCTTCTTGGCAACAAGGGCACACTGTAGACTCATATCCAGCTTCTCGTCCACTGTAACCCCTGGGTCCTTTTCTGCAGAACTGTTGCCTAGCCACTCAGTCCTAGGGTGACCAGATATCCAGTTTTTATAGGGACATTCCTGATTTTTTTCTTATATAGGCTCCTATTACCTCCCCTATCCCCACCCCCGGCCTGATTTTTCACACTTGCTGCCTGGTCACCGTACTCAGTCTCTAGTCTGTAGCAGTGCATGGGATTCTTCTGTCCTAAGTGCAGGACTCCACACTTGTCCTCGTTGAACCTCAGACTTATTTTGGCCCAATCCTATCATTTTTCTAGGTCCCTCTGTATCCTATCCCTACCCTCCAGTGTATCTACAACTCGTCCCAGTTTAGTGTCATCTGTAAACTTGCTGAGGGTGCAATCCATGCCATCCTCCAGATCATTACTAGCTAGCTAGATGGGACTGGTATGGCAATACCTGGCGGTAGGGACAATCACAGAAGTATTCATAATTAGTGGCTGTATCTTTATGGTTGCTCCCTTTTCATTTGCTTGAGAATAAAGCTGAGTGTGAGTCCATGAGAATCATGGAGAGAGCTGGAGGGACTGAACTCTTCCCAGGGATAGGGACCTCATGAACAGCTCTCTCACACACACAAGTAGTGTGAGCATCTGAAATACCAAAGTAGTATTTTAGCAGAACAGATTCTTGACATTGCCATAACACACCTCAGACCAGCACAGATATGGTAAAATATAAGCTCTGCTGATACTAATGTTAGTTTCTGCTTATGTTCTACCAAGACAGTTCAGTCATGGCAATATGAGGTAGATACCCTTCACATTCCACCTCTTGAAGGATTTGTCTAGAAAAGCCCAACTTGCTTGATTAGTACACCATTTCTAAATAAATACCTATACTTATAATCTACATGGGAATCAACTATTTAATAATGGGTTCTTCAGCCTAGCAGGGAAAGGTCTAACATGGACCAGTGGCTGGAAGTTGAAGCTAGACACGTTCAGACTTGAAATAAAGCCAACATTTTTGATAATGAGGGTAATTAGCCATTGGAGCAATTTACCAAGGGTTGCGATGGATTCTCCATCACTGACCATTTTCAAATCAAGATTGGCTGTTTCTCTGAAAGCTCTGCTCTAGGAATTATTTGGGGGCAGTTCTCTGGCCTGTTTTATACAGGAGGTCAGACCAGATGATCACAGTGGTCCCTTCCGACCTTAGCATCTATGAAATACAATCAGCTTCATTTCAAAAGTCTGTAATCAGATTACACAAAGGATTCAGGTTGATAGGTTGAAACGTAAAAAAAGAGTGAGTCACACACAAAGTTTACACACACACACACACACACACACACCCTCTATCTTATGTATGTAAGGGCAGTTTTTTTGTTTTTTTTTTAAAAGGTTCAGCACACAGCGGCTTCTACATAGACATCTAAATATGCTGCGGGTGCAGAGCACTTTAAAAAGTCTGACCTTTAATTTATGGTATGTGTCATACAATGCAATTATCGGCAGATGTGCACACATATATATATATTTACATTAAACTCTCATGCCTAATACATTTGTATCACAGTTGCCAAGCAGCAAATGGAAATCAGAGACAACTCTAGAAAATATAAACCAAATATTACATGCTGTAAAACACAAACCTTCCTAAAGTGAGGGATAAGCAGCTTTACGATCATTTAAACTTAACAGGACAGGCCCACAAATAGATGGTGGAATAGCAGCCAAAGAGAATTTCATTTCGTTTCATTTCTATCTGATTGGCTGCTATAAAAGGAGTCGCTACAATCAATCTTTTGGTTAAACTCCTCCATCCTTCAAGCATTGCAGTGACATGTCTGGGACATGCCAGTCGTCACAGATGCTTCATTAACTGGTTAATCGGCAATCGCTGCAGGGGCAATTCAACATTTTTCTGTGCCTTCAAACAGCCCTTCAGGGTAAAACTTGTATTCCCATTGATACCTTTCTGACTGGTGGTGATTACTTGTGATTAGAGTTACCGTCTCTCTTCCGAGGAATAATAACAGAGCTGAGATTTCATGAAAGCCAGAGAATGGCTGGCATGTCAGAGTCTTTATAACAATAGAGGTATAGCATCTTATAGCAGGCACCAGTGGACTTTAGACCAGAGTTCTCTAGCTGTGCATTAGAGATAATTTTCTGTACCGAGAGCTTCACAGAGCGTGTGCCCTGCCCTGGGTAAGTAGTTCAATGGCAGGATGTAAAAGCAAACATTGATTTACCAAGCTGACTAAAAGTAGCCATGCTGGAGTGTTTTCAGTTTAAATCAAATGTTCATCCAGGGGAGAAATCCTTTATTAATGACAAGCAAAACGTTCTACCAACTGGAGAACCTTTGGAAAGTTACCACCACGCGCGGTGAGTGAGTCTCAGAGGAAATTCGTTATTGTCTCCCACAAGCAGGCAACCTCCTAACATCTATACAACATATAATGGGCTCATCTGTGTTAACCATTTTACCAGCTGCCACCTTACCCCAACGGTCAGCAGAGTGGAATGGCTGGCAAGTATTTTGCAAACAGAGCTGATTTTCTTTAAATGTGTTTGTTTTTTATAGGTTGAGCTGGGTGGGAGGTGATTTCTCACCCCCCACGGCTTCCTGAGACTGAGAAAAAAAACATCCTATCCCAGAGTAGGGATAAAACATCAAAATCTCAAAAATTTGCATGCACCAATAATTTTGTTTTTTGGAATTAGGTTAATTAAAAACCTTTTCATTTTGATCCAACCTGTTTCTCCCTCCCATATGTTCTTTAAATGATATGCCATCGTGTGCCAGCAATGCCCCTCTGCCATGTACACTGGCCAAACCCGACAGTTTCTACGCAAAAGAATAAATGGACACAAATCTGACATCAGGAATCATAACATTCAAAAACCAGTAGAAGAACACTTCAATCTTCCTGGTCACTCAGTAACAGACTTGAAGGTGGCAATTCTGCAACAGAAAAGCTTCAAAAACAGACTCCAACGAGAAGCTGCTGAACTGGAATTAATTTGCAAATTGGACACCATTAACTTGGGTTTGAATAGAGACTGGGAGTGGCTGGGTCATTACACAAATTGAATACATTTCCCTATGTTAAGAAACCCCCATTTCCCCATGTTAAGTAGCCCCCTACTGTTACTCACACTCAGTAACAGCCGTACTGAAAGATAGAAGAAACTTCAGTCTTGTTGGACTGTCCTATCTTCTTTCTCGGTCAGACTTCCTCTTTTCTGCTAAATTAACTTGTTGTCATTCACTATCAATACTGTGTCCCGTCCCTTCCACAGAAGGAATATCTTTACACCCACAGGTTCATTCAGTAAATGAACCTGTGGGCCATGCGTCTCTGTGTAGAAATGAAGGAAGAAGATTCACCCTCGCCACATGGGTCTACGAAGTTGTAGGGGAGAATTTGGTCACGAGAAACATGCGCATAGTAAAAATAATGTAAGTAAGAAGATAACAGGGAAGCGTCTAACAGAGCAGGGCTGCGTGACATAAGAAGCTAGACATAAGGAGGAAGACATTCTTGATACTTGCCATACTGTCAATAATGAAAGTATGCATCGTTGTACTGGGGATGCACACACACACAAATACACACAAACGCACTCCATTTCACAAATGGTCCCCTGTACACTGAAGGAACATTTAGCCTAATCAGCATCAGCCATATCACGTATCTCTACAGCTAGATACAGAGATTGGCACGAGTCTGCACTAGAGGATTCTTGTGCATCCTGAAACAAGTGTGTGTCATGTGCATTTTGACTTGACACCCGGAAGACCTGGTGGGCTTGGGGAAAGCCTGAGCATCACAGTGTCATTTGAAAGGCAGGTGCTGTCGGAAGTGGGGTCAGAGGAAGAATCCTTTAGCTATGGGTCCCTTCTAGCCTCTGACTCCCGCCTTGCTTCAGGGAAAAGAGATTCTGGCAGCTCTGGTCAGCTCCACTGACTGGGCTGTTAAAAGTCCAGTTGGTGGCATAGGAAGGCTCCCTACCCCATCCTGCGTGGCCCCTGGGAAGTGGTGACATGTCCCTCCTGCTCCTAGGCATATGGGTGGCCATGGGTGCTGGTTCCGCAGCTCCCATTGGCTGGTACGCTGCACCAACACCCCCGGACATGCCTGCACCTAGGAACCAGGGGGACGTCGCTGCTTCCTGGGAGCCACCTGAGGTAAGTGCTACCAGGAGCCTGCACCCCGAGCCCTGACTCACACCCCAACCCCCTTTCCCAGCCCTGAGCCCCTCCTCCTGCACCCCAACCCCAGCCCCGCCCACCGGAGCCCATACCCCACCCTGTATCCCAAACCCTGCCACAGCCCAGAGCCCCCTCCTGCACCCTGAACCCCTCATTTCTGGCTCCACCCCAGAGCCTGCACCCCCCCGGGCCAGAGCTCATACCCCCTCCTGCCCCGGCCCGGTGACAATAAGTGAGGGTGGGGGAGATCGAGTGATGGACGGAGAGGAGATGGAGTGAGTGAGGGCAGGGCCTCAGGGAAGGGTTGGGGGCAAGGGAGTGCAGTTTTCTGTGATTAGAAACTGGCAGCCCTACTGCTGCAGCCAGGGACTGGAGTCAAGTCCACATACCCGCTTACCACCCCTGCCCACCCAGTCCTACCTTGCCCATGGAGGCTGCTCTTCCTGCAGCGCTGTGACCCAGGGTAAGGGTAGTCCACACAGGGGAATGAAGGGGCAACCTTAACACCCTTTACTCATTTCCTTGGGTGAGCAGGGCAAGTCAGAATCTTAAAGATGTTTTTGGAGATCAAAAAAAAGAATGTGGGCTGAATTTTCTTGGTTCGTTTTATATTTACCCTCTAACACCAGCAACTTAACTGTAGGTCCTATGTCCCATCTGCTGTGCTTCTGGGTTGGATTCCCTAATTCCCTTTTGGAATCAACAGTGTATCAGGACGTGCCTTGTCCATGCAGTAGCTAGAGGATTGACCTATCGGACATGTGGTACCTGACACGTTCCTTAACAGCCAACAGGCTAATAGCTCAGTTTGGCCAGCTGTACAGATCCCTTTCATATAGGAGGAACCACGGGACATTTTGGAGATTCTAAAGTTACTCTTACACAGTCTGGATGTCAGTCCATCTGCCCCCGGAGTTTCACATCCCGATCCTGAAAACACATCAACGTTAAATCCATGAATCATCTCAATGACCCAGCTCCTCAGCTGGTGTATTTAAGAACATCTTTGCTGATTTCAATGGAGCTACTTTGATTTACATCAGATGAGACCCTGACCAGTGGGTCTACACATGCACTTAAAGTTAAGCAGGTGCTTAAGTGTTTGCAGGATCGAATCCTTGCTTCACCACTGCCTGCCTTCATTGACGGGAACAAACATACATCTATTACTTCAGATCAGAAACGGTCAGCACAGTAAAACACCACTCCTGCTCTGTAATTATGCATGATAAACATCCTGATTATAATACATCTCATTCACCTAAGTGATCTCTTAGCATATACATGATACCAGTTTACTGATATAACCAGGCTGTTTCCTGTTTTTTAATGTGCTCTTTTCAGAAGGCATATACTTTTCCCCTTCAAGACGTTTGACAGGCCTGGATCTTGAATACTGAATGCATCATTTACATTCAGTTAAAACCTGAAACCTCCTCTTCTGGAGAAGTACTAGCTGCTAAGATAGAATGCAGACAAACTATTTGCTTGCATGCTTGAAGAAGAGTGTCTGAAACAATATTTTCCCCAAGCTCTGCAAATCTGCTATTGACAATTATCAACACTGGATTTTCCCCCTCCCTTTGGGATAATTTTCCTTTTCCCACTTCGACGATCTATCCCATGCTTCCTGGCCTATGACGAGTTTCCTTTACGATACACTCACATGCACTGATATCATATGTTTTTCAAATCCAGCTGAACACCATGTTCTTGATGGGATTGAATAAAATGGGGATTAGGTTGAAACCACAGTAACGCGAGTCCATCCTTTCAAACGATCATAAAAACATTCCTTGTTGGAAACCCCCCCCCACCCCTGCGCTCCCTGTTAAAGCAAGGAAACAGATTGGGCTGCCATCTGCTATCTTTCCTCAGATATAGTACTACCTTTAATCCATGAGGTAGCCAAGTCATTTCAGTGGGACCCCTCACAGAAAGGAGCACTGCTCAGTGTGCGCGAAGGGGGCCCAATCTGAACCTTTATGTTTTGGTCTAACACGGGGATGTAATTTATGTTGTCACATTGCGGAAAATCCCTTAGGACGTCATGCCTTTACTTACATTGGGCGGAACTACTTGTGGAGCAAGGCACTGCGCAATGTGAGGAAGGATATCGCACTCTAGTCCTAGGTGAAAAGTCCCGTTGACGTTGATGAGCCTGAATTCTTACACACAATGATGGGGATGTAAAGGGACCTGAATGATGGAATAAATTACTTTTATACCAACTTTAGAGCCACGTAGCCGTGCCAGAGTGGGCGAAAATGCCCTTTGTCTCAAAGAGAATCAGGTTCCTTGACTTCCATGGGAGTATTCGCCAAGGGCTGGCTTCTCCGACCCTCCCTCCCAGTGAGGAGTGCTTTGCTTTGCTTTGCCCCACAAGGAGTCCTGCCAAATATGAGAAAGGACATCACGATCTACATGAAGAAGGGTGGCAAAATCAGGACCACAAGTGAGGGTGTGAAAAGCTTTGCTCTAGTGCCGGCTGCTAGCTTTGCACCTAAATGGGACATCCCAGCTCCATATATTGGCACTTTCAATCCCCAGCTGTCACATAAGCAGAAGAACCAAAGCACCCTAGCTCAGGTTCTAAAAGGCTCATATCCTCTGTGGACTGGGCATCAAAGGGGGCAGGACATGCATTAATCAGTGAGTTACATGCATCCGTCACCCCTCCTCGGGTGTGAGCGTGTATGACAACCACTTTCTGTCTTGGCTCTTGTAATCTACTTGATCACAGTTTATATTCGGATACATCTCTAAGTCCTATACAAAGGTATCTGTATTGTTAACAGATGATATAGACATGTTACAGTCATCACGAGTGTGCATTACAGGAATTTTTACTCACACTAGAAGAAGAGTTTATACATGGTTATGAGAAATGATTCTAACCAACCCATTGACCCCTGGACTCCAGATTACTCTACGGCAATTGATTAACCATGTGTTAAAACATCTATTACTAATTTGTTAACCATTTATAAACTATTTGAAAATGTACCTGTAATATCATGTGTGACTGTCTTGGGGGAGATTGTTCAAAGGCCTTGTTTCTATCCCATTGAAGCCAAGAGGATTTTCATGAGAGCAAGATCAGAATACAGACTCTCATTGACTGAGAGTGTCAACTAGGTGCCTACGTGCTCTTTGTGAAAATCAAACCCAGTATGGCTTTGCCAGGGGAAGAGGCTATATGGGGAGTTGGCCTGGATCAATCCAGGACAGTCACAAAAGCAAACAGGATGTTAGGAATAGTTAAAAAAGGGATAGAGAATAAGACAGAGAATATCTTCTTGCCCTTATATAAATCCATGGTGCGCCCACATCTTGAATACTGCATACAGATATGGTCTCCTCATCTCAAACAGGATATACTGGCATTAGAAAAGGTTCAGAGAAGGGCAACTAAAATGATTAGGGGTTTGGAACAGGTCCCATATCAGGCTAGGGACATAGCAGGGTTTAAAAGAGAACTGGATAAATTCATGGAGGTTAAGTCCATTAATGGCTATTAGCCAGGATGGGTAAGGAATGGTGGCCCTAGCCTCTGTTTGACAGAGTGGAGATGGATGTCAGGAGAGAGATCATTTGATCATTACCTCTTAGGTTCACTCAGTCCAGGGCACCTGGCATTGGTCACTGTGGGTGGCCTTTGGTCTGACCCAGTATGGCCATTCTTATGATATAGATTTATCTTGGAAGCCAATTTAAAACGCCTTTAAAATCATCTGTATTAAAACTTTTCCAGGATAAACAAAAAATAAATGAAACACACACAGATTCAGTCAAAATAGATTTTATGTCCTTTCTGTGGCTTTCTTTATATTTCTTCACCCCCGGCCCCTCCTGCTAGACTGACATCAATGGCAAAATTTCTGTTCACTTCATGAGAGGGAGAGCGGGCCCTTTTGTATTATAAATTTACTTTTCAGCTAAATCTACACTGCATTTTTCTTTAATGCTGCAGGGCAATGAAGCTGTTCTTCATCTTAGCTGCTTCCTTTAAATTTCATTGTATTTCAGCTGGGGAGGGAACACCTTTAAGGAAGTAGGACCAAAATACAGATGCTACATTTTTTTTTTTAATATAAATATATTGGCTGAGGGACACTGAGAATTAGCAAAAAAAATCCAAACGGATGGTTGTGTTGATGGAATTGGGCAATTTCATACTCTTCACTGAGACTAGGAGAGAGGATTTGGGAGGGAGAGTAAGGGAATAACCCCGCTAAAGGCAGCTGTTGCATTCATGTAATTTGGGGGCTTAGTCACTGTGAGCAATATTAGAGTGCTACTAGGGAAAAAAAATAGAGGAAAAATATACAAGAGAATATATACAAAAATTTCTTCAATGCTTCATTTGGGGAAAGGGGAGAAATTAGTTGTCTGGGGTTTGAGTCTCAGGGCTGGGCTACACTGGTGGTGGTGGTGGGGGGGGGGCGGGCGGAAGAGTTAAACCTAAGATACACAATTTCAGCTACACCAATAGTGTAGCTGAAGTCACAGTATCTTGGGTTGTCTTACCTGACCTTACCATGGCAGCAAGTTGACCTTGGTCACTCCCCCGCCACTCCACTTACTCCTCTTGCCGAGATGGAGTTCTGGAGTTGACGGGGAGCGCAATTAGATGAGACTCGATAAATCGATCCCCAATACATCGAGCGCTACCCGCCGATCGGGTGGGTAGTATAGACCTACCCTTAGTTACAATAATGCCACTTTAAAGCACTTTGGTGGAGTGCAAATGGGCCATAATATAGGCCTAGATCACAGTTACACACACTGTAAGGAGGCTTTGCACTGCCAGGGTGGTGTCAAAGGGGCTTAGTGTCAGGGAGAATCAGGCCCGTTATGTGCAGTTGATTTACTAGCACCCTGGGTTCTAGATTAGGACTGGAAGCAGTAAATCAGGAAACAGGACTTCTTGCAAGATTTACTACAGTAATTGACTTTCAATGAGAGTTAGACAGCCCACCCTTTATGTGCCATTTGTGCTACTGACAATCACCCCGTCATCTCTAATGAGGACCTAGAATACATACCATTATATATTTTTCTGATATGTGGGGGTGATGTTAAAAAATGCTTAAGTGACTTAGGCACCTAATTCCCACTGACATTGCATTGGGTGCCTAACTCCCTTGTACAGCCACCCATATATTATTGTATGCTGCATCTCTTCCCTTCTGGATATGTTGGATTTAGCTTTTTATGATAGGAAAGCTGAAATCAAATCCCTTTGGACGTTAAGGAGTGAATCTCTTAGGTGTTTCAAAAAAATTCAGAGGCTATAATCCCAACCCGGAAGCAAACTTTTATGGCAGTGCTTAAAGCCCTGAAAAACAGGCATGTGCAATGATGCAAGCTGGAGAGAGAGATCCACATCTGAATTCCTATGCCTTAAAAAAAAAAAAAAAAAGCGGGAATAATGGATCTTATTCTTATACAATACAGTTGTAAAAAATTAGAGGTTTTACCAAAAGACTTATTTAGATGAGAAAATTATAGCTGCGTGTTAGCACATCTGCACCTTGACAATCAAATACACAACTACATTACAATTTTCATGAATTATGCAAAATGCTAATTAAAAAGTCTAATTTACTAATCACATCTCTCAGGGTCATAACTGGAACTGAATTTTATTAAGGACAAACAATTCTGTTAAGTGGTTTAGCATATTTTTTTTAGCAGGAAGAAAGGAAAGATTGCCTACATCACAGGGCATGGATTCAAGAGATTTGTGCTATTTGGCAGCTCAGCTACAGGCATCCAAGTCAGTTCACTTCTCTCTGCCTCAGTTTCCTTATGTGTAAAGTCAGAATAATAACACTTACCCTCCCTACACAACAGGGATGTTGTAAGACCTAATGCGTTCAGTTTAATTGTATGGAATCTGTGTGACATGGCACAATATAAGTAATCCTTCTAAACAGTCTACCTTAAAAATTCTGGGATAGCAGCAGCACTTGTCTGAGTGGAAAAACAGTGATAAAGAAGAGGTTGTTGCCGATGACGTGCCACTGATGTGTCTTCTGTAAGTTCTAGCCTCAGAGAAGATGAGGACAAGATCTTCTCTGGGGTACTGTAGCCAAGGGCTGGAACCACAGGAAGTGATGGTATGGACAGAAAGACTAGGGTGACCAAACAGGATAGAGTCAATAACAAAAGCAGAGAGTTTCAGCTTTCCTGGCAAGCTCTGGAGTTGTCAGAATTTTCATTCAGGTTTCTGATCCCAGCAGCTCATGGGATTGTTCGCTACAGCGTGTCAGTAATATGGTAAAACATCCCATAATGTCACTTGAGTGGTTAAATGCCCGTCTCCTCTCCAAATGCCTATGATGTGATGTCTCAGCCCTGCGTGATGAGTAAACGTCTGCCTTCCAGCTACGTGGATGAATGCAAAATCACGCCTGGGAATGTCAACTGCCCTTTGATTGTAAATGGGGTGGAAGATGGAGGGAGGCAATGAATGACACATGGACTCCCTTCCCAGCGGTTCCTTGTTTTGAGCATTACATTGGGAGGTGGAATTAACCAATGCGACAAGGGGAAGAGGGGTGACCAGACAGCAAATGAGAAAAATTGGGATGGTTGGCGGGGGCAATAGGAGCCAATATAAGAAAAAAAGACCTCTATAAAATCGGGACATCAGGTCACTCTACTGGCAAGTAGCCTTTGAACATTGGGCTAGATGGTGTCTGTTGACTGCAGCAGCTCAGGGAAGAGAGAAAAGATGCAAGTAGCCTTCCCTTTTTGCCTTCCACCCACAGGGGCCAGGTTCAATGAGTGTCCTTCTGCTCTGCGGTAAAGCTACTGTGGGTGAAAGGCTCTCAGGAAAGAGGGAAGGAAGGAGAGGAAGGGCTGCTAGAAGTGGGGGCTGGTGAGTGTCGGGTGGGTCCACCTCCTTCTCCCCAGGAATTCCCCCCTTCCCCAGCTAGCCCGACCAGAGCGGACTGTCCCGCCTCAGGCTGGGGAACAGCATTGAGGCGGTGGAGTGCACAAGACAGGGAGGAAGACAGGAATGTGCCTTAATGCAACAGTGTGGATGAATGTACTCAGTGCCCCGGGGGTAAGGCAAGGACCCCTCCTTGGGCAGGGATGGTCCTGGTTTGCTCAGGTGATGTCAGATTCAAAGCATATACGTCTGGGCATCCAGAGCAGGGCTGAGCGGAGGAAGCGTTTGGTTTGTTCTTTAGCAGGAATAATCACAGAGCAGCAAATGGCTGGGAGTCAATATTTATTAGACTGCGAGCCAGTTGTATTTTACGAGTGCCAAAAGCGAAAACACGAGGAGAAGAGCTGATAAATCAGAGCACGGAGAATAAACACACTGGGTAAGCTACAATTAGATGCCTCTGCAAGATCAATAATTCAAGAGGTTTCATCCACATTATGCATGATGGCCTATGGGAAGTTGGCCTCCAGAGAGCAGTTGCTTGGACTGAGAACAGATGCAGGGGCTTTTGAAGAATACCTGCCTCCAAATTTCAAGCGATTGACAATTAGACCGGGAGAAATTCAGGACCAATGCATTTGATTGTAGCAAAGGGAGTGAGGGAAGCTATTTATTAAGTGAATATCAGATACAGTAACCCCTAGCTGGGGTTGTTCAGATCTGCTCTGTAGGAATCATCTATTTCCTTTGAGGTAACGGTGTAGTTTAGCACCTGCCTGGTGATACTGAAAAGTTCTACTGTGCCTTAGGGCATGCCTACACGGCAATTAGAAACCGCAGCTGGCTGCTGCCAGTGACTCAGAGCTCAGACTAACGGTCTGAAGTGTAGATGTTTGGGCTCAGACTGAAGCCAAAAAGGATGAAAGGGGAAAAATATTCCTCACCTCTCTCTATGTATCCTGGCAGTGCCAGCTGGGTCGAACTCAGAAATCTTAGTCCTTCAGTTCCTGAAGAGCACCAGGATATGTTGTAGCAGGGTCTTAAGAACATGAGGGATGTCCAGGAAGGAGGTCAGTCTCTAATTCTCTGCTTAAGCACAGGGGGAGAAATGTCAGCCTCATTTGAGTCAATGGCAAAGCTCCAATTGACTTCAGTGGGGTTAGGATCTCACCACTGGTGTCTGCTGTCTTTCTGCTCACACAATATGGTGGATGAAGTGGGATTGGAACCCATAGGAAGACTAATAGCTTGAGTTCTATATAATATTACATGAAGTGTAAATTTCTGTTTTAACTCATATTTACAAACATACATGCACGGAAATGACTCTCCTCTGCTTTCAAGCTCGAGAATTCTGATTTTGCCCATGTTAGCGGCATTCCTTCATTCAATCATTTATTTCCCCTTGTTTCTACTGCCCAAATGCAGAAAAGCAGAGAGCAGTTCCTGCAGTGAGTAAGGATGATGGGCCCAATCCTGTAGCAATTTACTCACATTATTTAGGGCTGCAGGACTGAGGATTCAATAAGGACAGCAGGGTTTTCTTTTGGGCCCTATCCTTATTCAGGTGAATACCCCCTGGAATTTCTATCATGCATTCTGCCTGACCTAGTTTATGCTCCTTTCTATTTGGCTTCAATTGGGCTGGACGTCCATTGTTTTTTAAGGATACCTGTTGGGTTCAAATAACCTCTTGACCGTGGCCTTATACCCAGCACTGGTTTATTTCTTGCCTTCTGTGACTCAGTTGCAGTGGGCTTGAGTTGCCTCCAGGCCAACCCACCAACTGGCTGAAGATTCATTTATCAGTGAATAAGGTGGTCTTAACTACAGTCCTCAGCAATCTGTGTGATACTGATTTTATTTGCAGTAATAGCACCGTAAAGAGGGTCAAAGCAAGTAAACAGCTTTGCCTTTGTTGTTTGCTTTGAAGTAATCAATGCACTGTACAGTTCTTTGAATCTGGGACTTAATCAAATTAACTATATTTGTTTTTCACTTATTGCTATGGATTTAGCAGTAATTAAACTCCTGATCCAGGGACTTGTTTTCTTTCTAGGCAGCCATGGGAAAAGTTGAAGTTTTTTTGGTTGTGTCAATCCAAAAGCTGTTCTCTTTTAAGAAGATTCAAATGCTTCTTCTACCAAGTTTCTGACAAAGGCTCAGTGCCCATCTAAATTGATATAAAAAAAAATAGGAATCAGGATAATTGGAATCAGGATAAACTATACAGAACTAAATACATCCGGGGGTCAGATCCTGAGCTGGTGTAAATCAGCATAACTCCATTGGCCTTAATAGAACTATAAAAGTTTACACCAACTGAGGGTTTGGCCTACTACCTTGAAATTCCACAGGGAGCTGTCTGATGGTCAAACTTTTAATGATCTAAACTGAACCTTTTAACTACTTGGGGAAGGACTATGCATGAGAAGCAACATATAAAAATGATTGGATTAAACAGTAATTTCTCACCTCAGTGTATTTTATCCTAGTAACTAGTAAAGTGGGTGCACGTTAGAAACGGTTGATATTTTTGGATGAAAGATTTTTGACAAAACAGTGTCTAGTTAAATGTTGTCTCTCCCAAACTGTTCAGTTCGTTCGATGAAAAACCAAAACCGCCAAAGTGTTTGGTTTTCAAAAACTGAAAACAACTAAACATTTTTTGGAGTTTAGTTTGTCATTTAATAAAAACAATTTTGGAAAAACAATGAATATTTTTCATTTCTTTTGATTTTTTTTTTCAGTAGCAAATGTATCATTTCCTAGTTAATGTTAATTCTTACATCAAAACGGTACAAATCAGTGGACCTTTCTAGGGAAATGGTTGCACTGTGGGAAAATTGTATCCGTTGTTTAGAATCCCTGTATTTTTAATGTTGTCATTTTCATGAAACTGTTCATTCCTACTGGCAAAGAAAAAATGGCTTCCGATAGAAACTCCTGGATCTACACGATCGAAAGATCCCCATTGACTTCAGTGGACATTGGATCAGCACTCTAGTAAGTATTCTTCTGGAAAGGTTCAATCCTGCTAGGAGCGGAGTTCCTCCACTGAAGCACTGATGGCTCACAGTTCTCATTGAGATGAGTGGAAGAGGACTGTTTTCTAACCACATAGAACAGGTCTAGAACTATAGACTTCATTCAGTACAGCAATCCTAGTCAGGATTGCATAAGAACGTGCTTAACTTTACATGCCTGCTCTTCAGTAAGACATACTCACATGCTTCACTGTAAGCCTGTACTTATGTACTGTCCTGGATAGCACTGGACCTAAGCACATGATCAAGTGCTTTCCTGAATTGTGAGCAATACAGGCAACTCTGTTTAATGCCCATTACCAGACCATATAAGGGAAAGTACAGGTCATACAATGACAAGGTCGCTGTGATTATCATTTGTCACTGCTGCACAGTGTCTTTTGGGGAGGAAAGCTACCCCCCAGCAATTCACAAAGTCCCACAATTCCACACTTGCTGTGAGTGAAAGCAAACGTCAATATTCATGTTCATTTCTTCGGGTTGTGCAGCTAAGTGTAACTCATTAACTGCATCTTGGCATTTAGCCTAGGAAAATTATATTAAAACACTTTAAATAAAATCATGTAAAATGAAGAGGAATGCCAACTAGGGAAAGTTTTTAAATCGGTGATTCTTCTAAAAAGAAAAAATTAGACATATCAGGAAAATATTCCCAGATTCTATTATTTGAGAAAACTTTTATCTGTAGTTTTTAGACACACACAGTCAAGCCCATTGAACAAATATTATGTTTCTAGATAATTTGGAATGCCACTTTGGTATTATTTTATTTTTGCAATTCATACCCATGTTGCAAAAAGAGATCTGTAAGCATCTGCGGCCACCAAATAGTTAACATCAGAACACTGAAGCACTTTCAAAATCATGCTATTTGGAAGCAACTTTACCAAGAGTTTCTGGTAAACAGAACCAAAGGAAAATGGGACTTTAATGTTGGCACACTTAAAACATGCAAAAAAATACTTACGTGCTTAACGACATGCACTGGGAAGCCGGTCAATGAAACTGAACATGTGCTTACAGTTTAAACATACTGTTAGAGATTACCCTTCCCCCATTCTAAACTCTAGGGTAAAAATGTGGGGGTCTCTTATATGCAAGACCAATTAACTTCAAGCTACTTTCCCAGCCTAAGTTAAATCCTTTCCCCCCAAAACCCAAACTTCTCCAGTTGGAGCTTGAAAAACACTGCCACCATTAATGTGATTTCCCCAAAACCATGGAGTGGGGCACATTAAAACCCCCTATAGTAACATCTCCTCCCCCTTGCCACCTGGGAGAGATTCAAGCACACAGACCCTCACTAGCCGTGAGCTGTGCCCAATCCAAAGCTAGGACAACTCCAAGGGAAATAACCAGACCCTTCTTATAACAAAAAAAGGTTTAATAAAGAGAAGAGAAAAGCATACACTTACACAGACTTTACAGATACTCAGTTCTAGTCTTAACCTCATCAGGGGGAGAAATCCTAGGGAGGGGTTAAGGAGGAGTTAAGGACACCACAGATTGTTAATTGTATAGGCTTGTAATCAATCTTACTACTAAGCTGACTTAGAAACTTATTCAAAGATGAGTAGGAAGGTGATTCCATTCCCCAGAGCCGGGGAGAAGATGCAGTCAGACGGAGTGCCCGGGAAAAAGTGAAACTAAAAATTCCCCCTTTGTCTATAGGAATTTGCATCCCCAAGACGTCATAGCCTCTTCTGCTTCAGGTTAGCCCCTTACAGGCAAAACAGTAATTCTAAGGCACTTCATACTCATGACACATACGCTTAAGTGCTTTGCTGAATAGGCATGAAATTAAACATGCGCTCATGCTTTTCTGACTCAGGGTCTCTGTATATAAAACTCTAAAATCATAAAGTTTACCATGAGCAGGAGTCTTTGTAGGATTAGATCCATGAGCCCTATTCACCAAAAGTATCTGCAGCTTTCCACGCCAGAGGTTGCTGCATTTCAGTGAACAGCCAATGATCTCTCCAGACAGTGATCACCACTAAAAATTCAATATTCAATCATAATTACTCCACAGTGGTATCTGAGCCATCACACTTATTTCCTATTCCGATTAAATGCAGTGTCTTGTCTCGCTCACCAAGAGAAGTTGGTCCAATAAAAGATATTACCTCACCCAGCTTGTCTCTCTAACATTCTGATTACAGGCACACGTGGTATTGTAGTTGAAGTGACCACAGGGTGATAACTTTGGGTAAATGTTGACTTTTCACTGGTGACTACTGTCCAGTATGCAGAGCAGTTAAAGGCTGGATCTGAACTGGTTTTAAGCATCTGTAACTCACACTGAAGGTTACTTCCCAAGCCGAACATTTTCAAACTTAGATGCCTCAAAAAAGGCCACTAAACCCCTATTTAGGCAGTGCAACTCAATGCAAAAATCTCATCCACCCTAACCTCCTTTCTAAAGGGTATCTTCAAGGCTCAGCGGACGTCACATCAGAGAAACCTATGGAAGCACAGAGCCTGGATTTCTCTGAATCTTATGCCCGGTTCTCTAAATCCACTTCCTTCTCCAGTTAGGCAGAAGCTAGCGAGCACCACCAACGAAAATGATTAGGCAGTTGGAGCACATGACTTATGAGGAGAGGCTGAGAGAACTGGGATTATTTAGTCTGCAGAAGAGAAGAATGAGGGGGATTCTGTGACCAGTGAGGGCCTCGACAACATTTTCTGATACTGCGATGTAAAAACTGGAAGTAGCACTTTCAGAGAATCCAAAGTGGTAATGGACATTTCAATAAAGGACTAGGAAGCTAGCTTAAATGTGAGAGACTCCATACTGGATGCAGGTGAATTTCTTTGGTCAAAACTTGTTTTTGCTGAAATATTCACATTCAGCTTGACTGAAACATTTAGAAAATGTGAGTTGAATTTGCCAAATTCTTTCAGTGAAAACAAAGAAACAAACAAATTTTAAAAAGTCAATGTTTCATTTGGGCATTTTCAGAATGAACTGTTTCGATTTGTTTTCTGTTTGAAACAATTTTTTATTTTGAATTTAAAAAAAAAAAAAAAAAAAAAGGTAAGAAAACCCTGGATAACCAAATGAACCACTTTGTTTTGGGTCCATCAGAAGGTTTCATTTGATCCAAAATGACACATTTTTAATTTTTCAGAGAACCAGAATGGTCAAATCGGGTCAGTCAAGCTGAAACTTTTCTTTATTTTTTTCTCTTTTCAGCTTTGCCACCAAACTGAAAAACTAGTTATACTCATAGCTCTACTCTAAACAGGCCTGTGGGGACAGGTTTCTGAAGGCCACTGAATAAGGCTGGTCTGATCAAAAGTGGTTGATGAGGTTCACCCACTGTGAACAAGCATGGTGACATTGGAGCCAATGTTGATCCATAGCACAAGAAAGAAACGGGGAGTGGGATCAGGAAGGAATGTTTGGAGCATAAATTAACGTCTCTCACTCTTCAGCATCTGCAACGTGTAGTCACAAAGGACTAGTCTGGCTTCATGCGTGTTGTAGTTTTTTATCTTTCACATCTGTCAGCTAAATCAGAGATCCAAATGCAAAATGCAGCACACAAGAAAATGATGTATGTTTGTGATACTCCCTGGAGGACTTTGGGTCCATAAAGCAATGAATGGATTATAATGAGGCATAAATATAGTACTTTCATCTGTGACAAATAGAATCTTATGCAGCTATTCATGTAATGTATGCCCATTTTCTCCAGCCCAGTAATCTGGAATTTAAAAAGGGGAAAAAAATGGTGTGTGTGGGGGGGGAGCATTCCAAAGCACGAACAAGTTGAGAAATATATGAAAATGAATATAGCATCACCTTTGAAAACTTCAGATTCCTCTGATGAGAAATATGGGTACAGTTGTTTTTGGAATGATTCTCAAATCTAGTGTCCAAACGAATACACCAGAGTGGAAGCAACCAATTCAAAACCGGAGCTGAAGAGACAGTGTTCATAAAATAAATAAATAAATAAATTAATGGAGATATACCAATCTCCTAGAACTGGAAAGACCTCGAAGGTCATCGAGTCCAGTCCCCTGCCTACACTAGCAGGATCGAGTACTGTCCCCTGACAGATTTTTTGTCCCAGATCCCTAAATGGCCCCCTCAAGGATTGAACTCACAACCCTGGGTTTAGCAGGCCAATGCTCAAACCACTGAGCTATCCCTCCGCCCCGTTCAATATGATCTCTCTTCATTTTACGGTGGAGCATTGTTTTCTTTATTATAACCACAGGCAGAGTTTTCATATGGACAGCTTTTTCAGACATGGTATTACAGCTTGTCTCTCTACCCAGCCACGTTCAGACCAGATCAGATGAACACTGCTTTTCTGATTCACCTTCCTTATTCTGAGTGATTACCCTGGGAACTGGGACTGCATTTGCATTATCTACTCATCTTCAAAACTACTGCTGTCTGCCGACTTGCTTCAACTCATGCCATCAGCTACCCTTATCTCTGCTAAGCATAACACAGAAGTCTTTCCCATCCAGACCGGTCCCCAGATTTATAGGCAATAGCTTTATGACTCATGGGGATGGAGGCATTTGGATAAACCAGATGGCCCCACTCGCTGAAAGCATACCCACTGCACTGAACTCACCTGGCAACTTTGCCTGGGTGCAGTGGAACCACTGACACTGCTGATCTGGAGGATTTTGGGGGCATCTTTGCCCACTTTTGTTTCACTCTAAAGGGGCGACTGGAGCCCAGAGCTGTCTGCTCATTTGGCACGTGACAACACCCTTCTTCTCCAGGCAGAGCGAATTCCTGGCACCCATGTGGGCAGAGCTGCCCTCTCCTGACACGACTGGGGAAATTCCAGAGCATCATCTCTGCAGCCACATTGACATCAGAGGCAAATAAAGAATAACACCCCCTCCATGCATCACCACCAGGGCCCTGGTTCAGGAAGATACTTGAGCACGTGTGTAAGTACACACCTAATCTCACTGACTTCATGGGGACTGCTCTGACACTTGAAGTTAGGAACTTGCATAATAAATAATAATAACGATAATAAATAAATAAATAACTAGTTCTTATATAGTTCTTTTAATCCATAGCTCTCAAAGTACTTTACAAAGGAGTGCAACAACATTATCCCCATTTTACAGATGGGGAAAGTGAGGCACAGATTGGGGAAAGTGACTGGCCCAAGGTTGCCAGGCAGGTCAGTGGCAGTGCGGAATGGGGATTGATGAGCATTAGTTATCTGCTTATTCTTATAGTGGTTAATGACAGGGGATTCCATTCAGGCCCGGCGACAGAAATTTTGGGGCCTGGTACTCTGATCGTTTGTGGGACCCCCCCCCGGCTGGTCTCCCGCCACCCGCGCCCTGCCCCACCCGGGCCTATGTGGGACTGCCTTGCCGGTCAGGCATAGCAGGGGTGTCGTGTCGCAGGGGTACCGGGCGCGGTCGGCGGTACCACGGTGGCGTGAGGCGCGCGGCACATGCGGGTGGCCTCTAGCACACCACCCCTGCCTGGCCCACCTCCCCCCTAGCCTATTCTCCTTCCCCTCCTGCCTGGCCCGGCCCATCCCACCGAACCTAACCTCCTCCCACCTCCCACTCCCAACCCAGCCTCCTGCCCCCCATGCCTGACCCGCCCAGCTCAGCCTCCCCCCCACCAAACCTCCTTCCCTCCCGCATCCACGCCTCGCCCACCCCATCCAGCCTAGGCTCCTACCCCCTCCCTGCCCACCCATCCTGGCCTCCACTCCCCCCCCCACCCCCTTGCCTGCCCCCCATCCCAGCCACGCCGATGAATGAACCTCCCGAGCACCCACAGGGGGTGAACTCACCACAGAGCCCGCCCGCCCAAAGGCCCCCCCAGAGCCGCCCCCCAAGTGGGGCTGGGTCCCCTGCCCCCTTACTCTGGCAAGGCCAGCTCCCCTTCTCGGCGCCTCCGCCACCATCAGCCCCACACACCAGGGCGGCCGGGCACGCTTCCCCGGGCCTGCTGTGGAGTCTGCCGTGCGGTGCGGGCACTTGGCTACAGCGCTGGGGTGGCCGCCCGGTGGGGGATTTGCACGCGGCCAGCTGGCCGCGCACGCGCACCGGGGCTCTGCAGAGCATCCCGTTTCCACCCCGCCTGCACACTCCTGAGTCCTGACATGGGGCCCCCCTTAAGTCCGGGGCCTGGTACACCAGTCCCCCTAGTCCCCCCGTCGCCGGCCCCGATTCCATTCATAAGAACATTTCTGAAATTGAATCTATTTCCCCGGTATCCCTTTGCTATCTCTGGATTCTAACCCATTGACTAATCTTCATTCAGCCCCTGTGCCATTGCATGAAAGATAACTAAGGAGAGGAGAAGTAGTATATTTACACAGCTAAGGAGGGATTTACATAGCTGGTTCCTTAGGAGCTTTTACCATGTACTGGATCAAAAATCAATTTTAAAGAAATTGCCTAAACAAATACATATTTGCCTGATAGAGTGTGATAGCTCATTCTGAGCCCTGGCAGTGCAGTGAGACACTCAAATGCACTCTCAGACCTGAACACAAGCAGCTAACATCTCCAGGTGTGCGGGCCACCCATTGACCACAACCAGAGTTCCAACTGCACAGGGCTTTGCTTGTTCCACAAAAGTGACCAAAATTAGGAAATGAAGCCACTTATGTCATTGCGGTTCTTACCTCTGCCTGTGGCCCTTTTCATGAATTCGTTCACTTTGAATTTTCAGTGTGGGTGTCACAGGGTCTGCACTGGTCTCTCTCTTTCCCCTGTGCCCTGGCTGAGAGAACTAAAACTCTTCACACCCTCTTCTGGCGTTTCCCTCTAGTGCCTTTTATTTAGTGCATATCTTCAGTGCAAGAAAGTGCTTCCCTTTATCCCCCAGCAGTTACCCTCTCTGTACCTGGTTCCAGGGTCTCCACACCTGCAGTTGCCGCAGCCTCCTGTCCCCTTCCTGGCCTGCCTCCCAACTGAGTTCAGCTCAGGGCTTTTCTAGCCCTCTCAGTTCACAACCCCAGCTGTGACCACTTAGCCCAGCCTGGTGCTGTGAGCCAGCCCTCGTTAGGGCTCCCAGCTGGGCTCCCTGCTGGCTGCTTCAAGCCTCTGCCCCCAGCCCTCCTGCCAGAAAGCAGGGCTTAGCCAGCAGGGGCAGGGCAGTCAAGAGGTTTTACCCCTGCCCTGCCACACTGGGCCATAGCTTTCACACTGTTTACATGCAGTTTGCTTTGTGTTTCATCTATTTTCTCTGGAGTAAATAAGCACCTAACCTGCTGGGAAAACACCAATGGCATGTCTGCTCTGCAAAGCTGAAGGCTCCTTTCCCTCCAAGCAATAGGATGCTCAGAACGCCATAATCCACTTTCCTTCTCTACAACAGACAGGCCATGTTCGTCTAAGATGTACTTCATCCTCCATTGTCACATGACAAAATGTACTTCAGCGTTGAAAACGAAGTCGTGTCAGTCCCCTGCACTTCTGGACAATGAGAGAGGAAGCAGGCTGAGCTGCAACTGTCTGTTTTTGGCATGACATTTGCTTTCCATTTCCTTTAATGTGCACTGGTGGGATGTTACTGAATGTTATAGTTCTGGAAGAGTCAATACCATAGAGCTTTTTGCCTCTAACTATTCTTTGGTTGGGATTTTTTCCCCCTGATTATCTTTAAATGGATTGTTTTATTTTTGTCTCTAAAGGATTTGGCATATTTTCATCTCTGTGTATAGCAGACGTGCCCAAATAGCCCCCTATTAGCACTATGGGAGTTGTTTGACTAAAGCTCCCAACAAAATTCTTCTCTTTTTGGCCTCTATGTCCCGGTTCTCCTTTGACTTCAGCACAGTACGTCAAAGGGTTTGTTGCTTTGTGCCTTGTGTAGTTGCTTAAAAGAGTTCAGTGTGTGTAAAGTGGGTGTAAAATGCCATCAACTCGTAATGGCAACAATTTGCAATCACTTTGCACTGGTGTGAATAACTACACAAGGTGCAGGGTAATAGAGAATCAGACCACAGTCTTTCTGACACACGTTGTATTTATTAAAGACAATACCTACACTACAGATGCAAATAAGCAGGTCTCAACACAGCTCCAGTTCTAGCCTTGTCTCCTTTGTTTACCAGTGATCACAACATGTTTGGGATTCTATATAGCATGCAGGGACAGCTAATGGCTGCATCATGTGCTGATAGTAAACATATCAAATAAAGGGTTCAATGAAAGAGAGGTTCAGGCCTCTAGAATCTAGTGGACAACTTACAACACCCATGGTTTTGAAACCAGTTCAGCCCACCTGAAGCCTACTCTATATTACAACTCAAAACAATTCTTTAACCAATTAAAAGTGGGCGGCGGGGAGGGGTGAAATTTCCCCCACATTTCTAGGCCTTAGAATCAAGCTGACATCTGCATCAAGGTAAGACAATAAACTATATATTTTTTCAAGGAAGTAATAAGAGGCAGGGTTTTCTCTTTGGTCACACTGTACATTGCGGCTTCATTTACAGATAGTTTATAAAGAGTTAATATATGATTAATAGACTGTAAAATGTCACTACCAGTATTCTCTTGTACAGGCAAAGAAAAAAATTGATCAGACGGACAATAAAACTGTAAATCAACCTCATAAGATCTTGTTGTCATGCTCTACTATATATTTTCTTACGGCTATGAATACACTTGCTCAAAATGGACTAATGTTCTTTACAGAGAATGTTCCCATTTTCTTACTATTCCATCACCTGAAAGGCAGCTTGATAAAAGGAATAAATGGATTGAATGGATAAATTTAATGGATAAAAGGAAGCACTTTTCCCACACACAGCGAACAAACCACCTGTGGGGCTTAGCGGGATTCAGATGAGAATCGGACATTTATATGCAATAGGAAAGATTAAACACCAAACAAGAGTTAGAGGAGAAATCATGGCTCAGGGCACAAGACAGGCTGGAATTAGTGACGGAGGCCATGTGATCGGAGGGCTGCGGTGCTAACTTGAGACTCGGGAGACATGGGTTCTAATTCTGACTAACACGGACGTGCTGAGGAACTTCTCTTCAGAAGGTGAGCTCTTTGGAGCAGGGATTATCTCTCACTATGTGATTGTATAGCGCACTTGTATGTTGGGACACTGGACTGGGGGTGACTAACTCCATACTGTGCATAGGCGGAAGAGAGAGGAGAGTCTTCCCGGCTTACAGTCACGCACACCCCGGCACAGCTGCAAGAACGGCCAATGGCAGAGACATGCGGCCACCGCTGTGCCCAATACGGAAAAGAAGCCCAGCTATAAAAGCAGGAGACCAGAGAGAGAGCAGGAGGCAGAAAGACCTGGGACAGCGGGAGTGGAAAAAGCCCCCACACTGGGCTGCCTGTAGGAAACGGACAAGGAGACAAAGGTCTGGTCTTCACTACAGACCTAGGTCGGGATATGTGCATCATTTGGGGGTGTGAAAAATCCACCCCCCCTGAGTGACGCAGTTATACCAAGCTAGCCCCCCTCGCTCCCGGGTGGACAGCGCTATGCCGGCAGAAGGGCATCTCCCATTGACAAAGCTCAGGGAGGTGGATTAACTACGCCAACAGGAGAGCTCTCTCTCTTCAGGGCAAAGGGTCTTCACTAAACCTGTGTGAGTGCTACTGTGCTGATGTCAGTGTAGACCTGCCCAAAGGAAGCCCCCGAGCCCTGGAGTGTAAGGACTGAGTGACTCAGTTTCGGTCAAGTTGATGGACTGGGCTTATTGGAGATGAATGGAGGAAGGCCAGCTGGGACATCTAAAGAGACTGCCCCAAAAGCCCTTGACTCGCCCTGGATCTCAGTAGATGCCTCTAGATGCTATTGTAAATACAATAATAAGAATGGGTGTAAGGAGACGATTCCCCTGAGGACGACCTGTTCCTCTGAAGTAGCTAGTATTGGTTGCTGTTGGAAACAGGATACTGCATTAGATGGATCATTGGTCTGATACAGTGTGGCATTCCCTATGTTTTTACTGCATTCAAGAGGGGTAGCACATTTCTTCCATATATATAGCTACAAGTCCAATTATTGCTTAAGCTTGAGTTCACCCCTTCAATCCATAGGTACAGTCAACTACAACCAACATCTGCACTCCTCTGGTCTCTTTTGAATCCATGTGGGGATAAGACCAGGTAGGGGGAAAGGGAGGCAGAGGTGCAGAAGAGAGAGAGAGAGAGAGAGAAGGGGTGGAATAGCCATACTCCCCCGTGATCTTTTATTTTGCTAAGGTATATAAACAAAAAATCAATGATTCTTCCCCTGTTGAGCAGACTGTGTTGTGTTGTCAGGGAAAGTAAGATTTAAAATGGATGAGTGGTATTGAATTTTCTTCCTGGACAACATCAGTATTTCAGTATTAACCCATCTATCTCAGAAAGAAATGGTGTGCCACTGGTCTTGTTCTTCCCCCCGAGAGGCCTTCTATAAGGGGAAATGCATTTCTTTGTACCCTTTCATTGATTATGAAATAAGAGAACGGAAACAAATTTGCATACCAGGTGATCTGTGAATTGTTGGTTTGCGGCAGTTATTTCACTTGAGATCAAGAATGGCATTTGCTGGGGTACCATAGACTGACATCCCTGGCTACTGGAATTCCAGACCTCTCTCTTAATGTGCTAGGGTCTAAATGTGGGAATCAATGTGTGAGAAAGACCCCAAAGGAGGAGCCCCATCAAAAGCATTTTGCTTCTTTTAGGGACGTATCTGGCCACATCATTCAAGTACCTAAGCACCTCAGAATGAAGTTAGCCAGTGAGTTAGGGGATTGCTATTGTCCCCATTATACAGATGGGAAAGGAAGGCCAGAGAGGCTAAGTGATTTGCCCAAGGAAGTCCATAACAGAATAGGGACTTGAATCCAGGTCTCCCAAATCCTAGGCTGGTGCCCTGAGCACTGGGTCATCCCACCTCTCTCTGTAGTTGTGCCCTTCTCATGCCATTCATGCTGGAAACTTAGAATACCAGGGGATTCCTTCCCTTGGTATAAGCCGTGTTTTCTCTCACCCCAGTGTCATGATTCTTTATTTCTGAGGTAAATAATTTGTAACAATCCAAGTGGGAGGGCATCAAATTGGAGCGGGATATCTGCAGCTTTGAGAATTAAGTGGATGACACCCCTTGAGAAAGTTGGACATGGGAGAGGCACGTCTTCGGGGCAAGTGCCGGGGTAGCTGTGCTCCCTCAACCTCCGCCTGGCTGGGAGGGACCATGACAAGAGAGAAGGAGCATCATTTGCTCTCCATGCCATCTCAGTCCTGAGCTTCTCTCCTGAAAGCAGGGACAGTGCTACCCCTTTTGATGATGTTTTTTGCTCTAGGGACCCATTTGTCCACAGATATGTGCTGGTGGTGGATATATCGTGTGTGTTAGCATCAGTTTGGGTTGGTGGGTAGCTAAGAGATCATAGGGTGAGCTCTCTAGTGAATTTGTGTTGACATTACCTCAGATCTGGGAGTTAAACACAATAATAAACTACTGATTTTACTTTTTAAGGATTCAATCGCTAGAGAGTGGAACAACAAAAGAAATACGTTTTTAATGAACTCTTCCCTACAGAGCGAAATACGTCAGAGAGCAGAACCCAAAATAACTAACAGCGCTAGCAGGAATAAATCATTCCATTTAATAAAAAGGCGGTTGTTCAAAAGCTTGTTTGGACATAACGGGAAAATTGCTGTGTTTTGTTTTCTTTTCATATTAGTTATACACAATAAGGGTAAACAATGCCATGCTTCAAAGCTGGATGTGCAAAGAGTCAAGAAGAAAATGCCCCCAGATATAGTATTGAAAACCTGGCAAAGCGAATTAAGGAATAAGAACACCTTCCTTGGAATTTTCTGTTGCAGTTACAGTGCCTGATTCTACTTTGCAGAGCTGTATTGTGCACTTCAAAGGGTGCAGGATCATGCCCGTTATAATCATTCATGGGACAATAGTATTCATATTATAAGACACATAGAAATCTCCTCCAAGACGTTCTTGTCTAGCTGTACATATAAATAGTACCTGGCTCTTAGCAGTAGATGTCAAAACACTTTAAAAAGTTTTAAAAAACTTTACATAACAGGAGACCGACCTTACCTCAAAGAGATTATAATGGAAATAGCAGAGAGGTAGAAAGGCAAACAGAGGGGAAGCGACTTGTCCAATGTGACAAAGCAAATCAGTAGCAACAGCAACAATAGAACCCAGGCTGCCAATCCAGCCCGTTAGTCATTGGACCATCTTACCTCTCCAGACAAGAGCCATCAATGTGATGGAGAAATGGTCTTGTCTAATATGGCAAAACCCTATTTCTATTTGTCTGAAAAAGGCATATTTCCTCTCCTCCCCCCAATTTTGCTATCATGATCCCCCATAAACAATAGCATTAGATAAATCATACAAAGAAAAATATACACCAATATGCATTGGCATTTTTTAGATCATAAGAACATAAGAGCGGCCATACTGGGTCAGACCAAAGGTCCATCTTGCCCAGGGGTTCTCAAACTGGGGGTTGGGATCCCTCAGGGAGTCATGGGGTTATGACATGGGGGGGGAGGGGTCATGAGCTGTCAGCCTCTACCCCAAACCTCACCTTGCCTGCAGCATTTATAATGGTGTTAAATATATTAAAAACATGTTTTAATTTATTGGGGTGAAGGGGGTTGCACCCAGAGGTTTGCTGTGTGAAAGGGGTCACCAGTGCCAAAGTTTGAGAACCAGGTGATCGGGCCCAGTATCCTATCTTCTGTTAAGGTATCATTGCAAAGTTTATAATCTACTGAGTGTGTTCATCCTATTAGTTTGCATGTATTATTTCTATACAGTTAGAGGAATAAGATAAAAACTTGTATTAGTGATGTCAACATATTAAGTGGAAGCCATTAAAAGTGCTTCAGACTCAATGAACTGTAAATGGCTCAGTTTACTTGCAAACCTTCCTGGGTACGTGTGGGCCAACTCTGGAAGAATGGAGGCTGGGGGGGGGGGGGGGTCTCATAGGACATGTGACCACGTCACCTGACACTGGAATCCATCTGAAATCTGATACTTTTCTATTTAGAAGGAGGGATGTGGACCCACAGAGACAAAAGATTCCTGCCTTGTGCCAAAGCGGTGGAGTGCGACAAAGGGGGCCAGTCATGAGAAAGCCTTTGCTTTTCACCTAAGATGTCTGCTGGAACTAACAAGGACTGTACAAGGGGGAAAAGGGTTGGGCCAAGACTAGGAAAGAGTCTAGTCTGTGAAAGAAGCTTATTGGAACATCTCTGAGGGTGAGATTTACTTGTAATCAGTTTATTAATGTATTTTGTTTTATTTTGCTTGGTGATTTACCTTCTTCTGCCTGTTATTACTTGAAACCACTTAATTCCTACTTTTTATACTGAATAAAATCACTTTGGTTTATGAATAAACCCAGAGTAAGTGATTAATACCTGGAGGAGCAAACAGCTGTGCATCTCTCTCTATCAGTATTATAGAGGGCAGACAATTTATGAATTTACCCCATATAAGATTTATACAGAGTAAAATTGATTTATTTGGGGTTTGGATCGCATTGTCTGGGTGCCAGAGACAGGTTACCTGCTGAACTGTTTTCACTTAAAGTCGGCAGTTTTGGAGGTTTGGTCCAGACCCTGGGTCAGTGTTTCCAGCAGGCTAGAGTGTCTGGATCAGCGAGGCAGGTTTCTGCAGTCCCAGGCTGGCAGGGAAATCTGGCAGATCAGGTGACAGTCCCAAAGGGGTAACTGTGACCGAACACGTCACACCAATTTACACCGAGGAACAGAAAGGGTTATTCACAGGATGCTCAAAACAACCTATGCAATTGACAAAGGATGCATCGGGCTTTTGAACAGCCAGATTCTCAAAATTGCTCAGCACCCGAGAGCTCCCACTGAGGACAACGGAAGCTGCTAGGTTCCGGAGCGGTTTTGAAAACCAAGTGTCTGCGCTGAGGTGCCTCAGTGGAGCGGAACTCCTTTGAAAAATCTGCCCCTGGATTCTTTGCTTATGCACTATAGATTTTACACTTCACCTTAGGGGCTGCTATCCACTCACTCAGAGCATGATGCTATCTCTGCTTGGAGTGTCATTAACAGGCAGGGGAGAGAGGGGAGGGAAGGCAGCCTAGAATATAGTCAAATGCAGCGCTCTGTGGACAGTGAATGAAGAAATCTCCTGCAAGCTTTCGCTTTTCCACCTTCCTTTCCGGGTCCCCCATCAGACCGATCCGAGTGCCTGGTCGGGATGAAGTCGCAAGGCCCGGCCGTACACCCTAAGCTTTAATAAAGCTGTCAGGGTTGACACACCAGTATCCATCGCTTCTCCCTTTTCCTTCATCTGGAACAGGATGGAGGGATTATGCAGATGAACCGCTACCTTGTGTCTGGCTGGGAAACATTGTCCTGCATGCTTGGCACGGTCTGAATTCATTTCTATACCCCTGAATGCCCACAGCTATGAACCGTCTTGAAGGGATAAACACCTTCACAAAGCTGTTTAGCAGATCCACTCAGTGGTTCTGGCGGGCACAGACGTTTCACCGGATGGGAGAATGCGCACACTCTCCTTTTTTCACCCCCTCTGCCATCAAACCTTTGAAGTTTTATTCATGCTGTGTACAAAAATAAGACGCTTGATTAGAGCGCATGGTCTCTTAAAGCTACGCTGCTCCTTTCATGCAAGCGACTGATTTCAGGCCTTGGAAAGCCAAATCTCCCATTTGCCAATGAATAACGCCCCTCGTTTGTCTCAGTGTGAGCACGTGGGAAAAAAAGAAAAATAGACGTGCTTTGTTGCCGGGTTCAGCATGGCAGCTCTGTTCTGCTTTGCGGAGGCCTCGTCTGGTCTTCTCTGCAAAGCCCCTTGAATTTAGCTCTCTCTCTTAGTGCATTGTGTCAGGGCACATCATTCGAGTTGGACTGGCTGACACCAATGTAACCCAACACAGGGAGAGGAAAAATCTCATTTGCTAGATGCAGCAGGTCAGTTTCTTGTTTGAGATGGTCTGAACATCAGTCCACCAGTAGGAACCTGAAGTTTTGGGCCTCTCAGCTGAGTTCTGATCAGGCCAATGGACAAAAAGGCTCATGCCAAGCATGTTAACAGAGGAGGGCAGCACCAGAGAGCGGCTGGTATTTCCCCATCTGAATAACGAGTGCAAAATGGGCCCTTTAAATAGTAATAGTCCTAGTGCTCTTCATCTGTTGATCTCAAAGTATGTCAAGTATCATTATTCCCATTTTACAGATGGGGAAACTGAGGTGAAGAACAGCAAATGGGGCCAGGTTGTCTTTTGTAGATGGCACTTTGACTGCAGGTGGTGTCACCAACGGCTGTTTTCCAGAATCTTTTCCTTTAACTCTAGAGGACAAATTCTGCTTCCAGACCCATTATCTATGAGCCACCCCAGCAGTGTACAGTGACTGCCACTGCCACAAAGAGCGGGGTAAGAACTGCCCGAGGGTTTTTAAAAGAAAAATTAAAATAAATAAAAATAGGGAAAAACCTGCTTAAAATTCATAAGTTTACACAACTGTGAAAATTTAAGTAAGTAAAAATTGTAAAATGCTTAAAAATAAATGGATACTATTTGTCAACATTAGATAAAAATGCTACTTCTGCTGATCCTGCACTTAATTAATAATAAGATATAAATATGTGTGATAACTATTATATCAGCTTGGCTTTGTTTCCCTTTTTCTGTACTATTTTAAGACCAGAAAAACTATATGTTCTTCCCCGGTCTCCAAATGAAGCTGGTTAATTGTAATTTAATTTCAAACCCTTTGTATGGAACAGTTATAGAGAAAGAAATGACACTGATTTACCTATTGCAATTGTTACTGTGAAACTGTACAAACAATTCTATACTATTCACTTTCTTTATACGTCAGGTCTTGCCACTGTCGATAGGAAAGTATAGTTTGCAGTGCTGTGTATTTTTCTTATCCAGACGCAGGCTTTATCTGTACCATATTTAGTACATTGTGGGGGTTTGTGAAGTTGAGGTTTGGTGCATTGTAATTTCTCTGCAGCTAGTCAGGGGCTGCCACGGGAACACATCTTCTACTAATCTTTGTAAAGCAAGCAGGGATCTATTGGACCTGATCTGTGAACTAAATAGCCATGATATCAGAAAAGCTAGGGTAAGATGATGCCGGACTAGACTGGAACTAGACATACAAGATTGAATTTGTATCAATGAACCTTGATTTCTCTTCTGCATTAGGAATATTCATGTTGATTACAAATGAAGCCAGACTATGTGGACCACTTAAAAAAAAAAGTCTTTGCAGTTTTGATTGCGGGTCTGGCATCTGTATTCTCTCTCTTTTGAATGTATTTGCAGTGAGAAGAATATGAAGTAATAATACATCCAAACATAGACAGCTCTAAATATCACACTAAATGCACTGCCTTGTCTTCTATCTATTGTTAGCGTTTTGTTGATGAATAGGTAGATATGACAAGACAAATATCAAAAGAATTTGAAACAATATCAGAGCCATAGCATCTAATCAAGACAGATTATACCACCAGCTTGGGAGAGGAGAAAAAGCTGTGCATAAGCAGGTGGTCTGAATACCAAAACTCGAAAGAAAGGGGTTTAGCGTAAAATCTTACAGCTGTTTTCAGAGAAAGTGTTTCATTGTATGGAGCAGCTTATCAAAAATAGAGAACTGTTCCTTCTCCCAGCCTTAGCTTCCTTTTATAGGAAGGCCCCTGGCTTGATTTGGGTCTATAGCCCTGTGTTTAAACAGGCACACCATTGTGACTGATGGCACACCTTCATCATGCTAGGCATGAAGGCAAAAGACCAATCTCTGCAATACATCTGAAGCAACAATGACTAGTCAAGGCACACTGCCTTTACTCCAGTTATAAAACAGCCTACGATCTATTTTAACTTAGCTTTGGTTTATGACTCGTTAGCTTACTTAATTTCATTTATTACACAAACAAAAGTGCAAGCATGTGGAGGTGCAGAGGTTTCCAAGTCAGTTTCTTGTAAGGGTGCCTTAGAAGTCCCTGAGATACAGTGACGTGGTCAATGGTGTTTCCAAATCAATTTCTCATTGTATCGTGGTGGGCTTGGTTTTATTCTTGATTTACTCCAGCGAACATAGTCAGGAAAGGAAAGGTGGGTGGGGGCAGAGAGAGAAAGCCACTGGCTCAGTTTCTGATGGGTTGCTTCTAGGTTAGTAAATGGAGGTCATCGGATCACTAGGTCCCAGTCTCAGGGAAGCACATCTGCGTGTGCTTAACTCCAAGCCCCACTGATGTCAAGAGGATTTAAGTACATACTTAAGTGCTCTCCTCAACAGGGATGCTTGGCTGAGTTGGGGCCATGAGCCCCATTTCCCAACTGCCTCCCTGTTTCCCATTCCCTTCAGTGTCCCTCTCTGTCCTTCTGTCAACCTCTTCCTATTTCCCCACCGTTTCCTTTCAGCCTCTGTTTTCTACATTTCCCTTCTCAGTAAGTCAGGATCCACATTTTTCCTTCTCCTCCCACTGTCAATGATCCATTCCTCTTATAATACCCACTTAGGGCCCCCTTTCCTCTTCCATATCCCCCAGAAATCCTCCTGCACCTGTACCTCATCCCCAGGCCCACAGTACAGCCACGTCTATCCTCCCTCCCTCTCGGCATCTCCATCTGGCCCACCTCCTCTAGGCAGCCTTCTGTCTGAGCCTTCCTTCCCCTTTAAAATACCTCTGACTCCCTGTCCCAGTATCAGAGAGGTAGCCGTGTTAGTCTGGAATTGAAATCCCTGTCCCAGTATCCTCCTCTGCATTCCCTTACCTAACACATTGATGACATTGTCAAGAACTAAGCCAATTGGTTAGTATGTGACAGTGGCTCTGTTTTTCAGAAAGCGCCATTTCCCCGTGCATATTAGTGATAGAACAAGTGCTTAGGGGCACCAAAAGAACGGCCTTCCACAAGGAACAGTATTAACTCCAAAGTTATTCAACTTACATTCAAATGACTTAACCATATCCTGGGTCTCGCAGGTTTGTTTATGCAGACGACACATGCCCTGGAACTCAGTCACACTTCTTCGATACGCTTGAGAGTGCTCTGAAGACAGATATGGCGGGCAGGGCCAATAGTGGTGCCTGATACTCAGTGGAAGCAAGACCATGTTGAGTGCCTTCCACTTACATCGTTCACAAGTGGGCAGAGAGCTGATCATAGTTCTCAATGGTCAACAAATCAATCTCGACTCACACCTGATCTATCTAAGCATCGCATTGGATAGAACTCTCACATAGCACAACCATCTCACAAAGACAGCAACTAAGGTCAAACAGTGCAACAACCTGCTCAGAAAACTGGCTGGCAAGACATGGGGCGCATATGCCCAAATGTTACACACTTCAGCCTTGGCACTCTGTTATTCAGCAGTGGAGCACTGCACTCCAGTATGGACTTGACTGTCTCCACAAAGAGGAGCTACGCACAACTTAAGTGCACCATGAGTATTATTTTAGGCACACTTAAATCTGCTTCTCTGCCATGGTTACTGGTGCTCTGCAGTATTGCTCTGCCCAGTGATTACAGAGAGGAAAGCACAGCAAAGCTCATGTAAAATGACATGATCTGCCCCATGTACCATTAATTAAAGACCTGCTTGATCTATCACATGGTCATTTGCCCTCACATTGCCCATTGTGGATAAGTTTCCCGTGTGAGGGATTTACTGTAGAGGATGCATAGCGAGCTTCACAGTCCTCCGAGAAAGTGACAAATAATTATCTCGTCTCATAGCCCACTCAGCATCAACCTGTGTTTGATTTACGATGAAGGCAGCAGAGCCCTCTGAACCAGATTCGCACTGGACGTGGAATTTGTGCTGCTGTGGAATTTCGGGGGCATTTCAAAGACTGCCCACAATGTCTGTCTGGGCAGCCACACACCATGGCACACACTGTTGAGGACTGCAAAATGACACAACTTCCTGGAGGTCTTTGTGTCGTCATTGATGAGAAAGCTGTGGCTGGTCTTGACTGGATTGTATATGCCAAATAATAATAACAATAAAACCCAACAAACCATCTCATGCCACTGGTTAAACAAAGTTCCCCATCACAAGTTCTATTACTCCTACAAACCCCAGGAACTATGCTATCTATTCTTCACCACCATCTACCAGCATCTTATCTATTAACATATACACAGCCATAGAGCACTCTTGAAGCATGTCCCTCCCCTCCACAACACTCCTCATGCATCTCACATCTGGGCTTCCACGGACATCCTCATGCAGGTGTCTGAGCAGAATCCTTGGCTGCACGGTGAGGCCCTGTGGGCATGAGAAGTGAGGGGAGGAGGATACAGGCTGCAGGATGCTATACAGCTACTTCTTGTCTGCTTTACAATAGTCACAGTCACAAATGACTTTTGCAGTGAAGAGAACGATGACATTCAAGTCTTCTTGAGAGCACAGTGTGCACTTCTGCCTGTGACACCAACACACTCAGAACAAAATGGCCACCACCTTTGCACACAAGCAGAGGTCTCCACCCCAACTAGCCTTCCAGAACAGAACCCACCAGAAGAAGGTATTCTAGGCCAATAGTAGCTCAGAGCCCAGCTGCCTCCACGGGGCGGTGTGACAAGGTAGCTGGCTGGTCACAGCTTTTTGACTCCTGTTCAGCTTGACTGCCTTGACCTCCTGCGTCTGCAGGCTACATATCTGGGGCCATAAAGCTTCATCCGGACATTCCGGGGTGGAATTATGAGTGGCCTTATCTCTGCTGAATCCTTTCAATTTTGGAAGCTGGGAGCCCCCTACAAGGTCTGACAAGGAGCTAGTGGGGATCTTGGGCATCAGTAGGGGAGGAAAGAAAAGTTCACAGAAGGGAAAAAAGTGTTTCTGAACCATTCATTCCTTTCATAAGATGTTTGGACTGCGGTTTTATATAAACTCCACCCCAGTAGGAATCCCATCCAAAGACCTTCATCTACATCAGAGAAATATAAAGGGAGCAAGGTCCTTTAAAACCCACACCACATGTTCAAACCAGGAAAATTGACTTGATTGTTTTTAGCCACACATCTGAGTCCGATATATATCGAATCATAAAGATGTAGGGATGGAAGAGACCTAGAGAGGCCATCTAGTCCAGCCCCCTCGCTGAGGCAGGAGCAAGTCAACTTGGACCATCCCTGACAGGTGTTTGTCCAACCTGTTCTTCAAAAACTCTCATGAGAAGGATCCTCTATGGATATCCAGGGTCCATGAAGGGAGAGGCCAACCCCAAACAGAAAAAAGATGTGTCCTTGAAGTAGGCCTCAAAACCAACACTCAGCCAGTAGAGTGACTCGTTTCCTTAATGTTCTAGGAGGCAGGGAGGCTTTCTCCCATAGGCCTCAGGGCAGGACCCACTTTATCTACTTCATAAGGCCCTTAGCTTAAACCCCTGAGTCAGAACAGGTCTACTTCCAGCTAAAAAAACAGACTTGCTAAGGGCCAGGTTAGGCCTGAGGCCTGCAACCTGTAACAGCCAACATGGCTTCTGATCCCTCTTGCTCAGTCAGCTTCCTTTTCCCATTTCTATAGCCCAGCCCAATGGTGCGGCAGAGCTCCCAGGCTGTTATAGCCATAAGCACCGGACTACCCTTTAAAAGGACACTACAGGGTAGGATGGAATCCATATTCCTCTGGACTAGGGCATAGTCTATGTTCAACCGTCCTAACTGCTTGGCTGTCTTTTTATTGTTACGTTCTTTTGGTCTCCATGCAGGTTAATAATATGCCAGATGGCGAGGGTTTAATTGGCAGGTCATTCTGAAACTTTACCTCTGCTAAACCCTTACTACAAGATTAAATCTGACTAAGCAGAATTCAGGACTTGTTACCTGCCTAGCGCTTTAACATGTAATTTAGCTCTAAGTACATAGGAAATTATTCCTTCAGGAAGATTAGTCCTTAAACAAGTATTTATTTCAGCAGGATTCACCACCTTCTTCTAAAACTGAAGATATTGGGATTTGACTGAGGGAGATATTCTTTACTATAGTCCCACGAGGTGGTCTTTATTTCAGTGAGCTTTGACTGTATGTGGGACTAGAAAGTAGGTTTTACAGCTTAGCTGTATTCAATTCTGACAGTATTGGCAAAAAATCCATTATTTAACATTTAATGAACATTGCTTAAAAGTCAGAAATCCTCTCACGGCTTTCTCCCGGGGCTAGATTTACCCATCTCCAAATAGCTGATTGAAGCTGGGTTTATATTTTTCACATCACCTTTCGGTTATTTCTGCCGTGGCAGCATGCGGGAGTTGAATCCAGAAGCAGAGATGCTTATCAAAAGGAGTTGCCATTGGCATCCATGAGCTAACACATGCTGTTTTCTATGCGCTACCATGCCCCTCCTCTTGATTTCCATAAAATCTCCATGAGTACTTCTGTGTGTGATAGCTTGTTCAACAAACACTCCGTGGATTTGGATTATCCAAGGAAGAGTCCAACGAGCACAGGTTGAAGGAAGCTAGGCCCTCTCTGCTGTGCATTTAGTGTGCCTAGAAACAATGATGGGTAACCAGTTCTTTAGCTATATAGTATTCTTGATGGTCTGCATTTTTTTCTCCCAGAAACGGGCAGGTCCTTTCCAATCCGTGTTACACTGCTAAAGCATTGGAAGTGTTTCACACTTGAAAACTGAGTGGGCAGAGATAGAAGAAGCCGCAGATAAAAAAATGAAAAGATCTAGAGACAGGTATCAATTTGAAGCATAGGAGAATTTTCATCTGATTTGTTTGCAGGGATGATAAAGGACACATTTACATTTATTATAAGCATCTACTCCATTTCAACCCCTTTGGCTCCTATATTCATTCTGCAATGACATTTGCCTTATAAAATAATGCTGCACTAGTGGCCCCAAACCACTATAGGCCCAATTCTGTTAATTTACACTGGGATAAATCTGGTGTCACTAGTGGACTTTGCCCTGTAACTTGTATAGTTGTGGGTGTAAACGTCCAAATCAGAAAGAAGAGTTTGACACCTTCCTGGCTCTCAATGTGCACAGATGAAAATGACTACGAAAGGTGCAAAGCAATGGAGAATTAGGCACCTAATATTTGAATGTGGGGGCCTAAGTTGCAACACAAATATTTGACCTTCCACCAGTAAAGAACCACGATAAGTGGAGAATTAACATATTTTGTCGAAATGTCGGATTTTTTAAAAGAATAAATAAGTCCCTCTTTTTCAGTTGGCTCTAGAAATTTGGGGTGCAGGTCCAATGCAAGCTAGTAAAAGTTTGAATGTTTAAACTAATTCTAGCAATGTGGATCAGTAAAGCCCCTCCTAGGCTGTTTCCCTACAATCAGGAGCAGATTTTGAAAAGGCCAGCACGTTGGGTACAGGTTAGGTGCTGAGTTTGTTGAAATATGGAGTTGCCAAAGCTGAAACAATTTTTGGAGACAATGATTTTGACTAAGTTTCTAACTAGAAGGTTTCTGAGTTTAAGGCTCTCTGGTCACATCTGAGCAGCGGGGGAGAAAGTGAGAGACCCCCAAGTCAAAAACTTGAGCTTATCAGACTGACAACTGCTGTTTTGACTCCATTCTGTTCTGGAAGGTTTGGGATTTATTCCCGTGTGAAATGGAAACTAATTTCAAACCCTCCAAAGTTGTCATGGTATGGAATTCTTATCCTCTGGCCAGTTCTAGCGCTGAGCCCCTTTGACTATTTGGCTACTGATTTTAGGGCCTATACAGGAGCTGAGGTGTGGTATAGGTTCATAGAATCATAGACTATCAGGGTTGGAAGGGACCTCAGGAGATCATCTAGTCCAAACCCCTGCTCAAAGCAGGACCAATCCCCAAGTAAATCATCCAATAGAGTTTTGGCCCACGTTTCCATAGAATATTTCAAAATTAATCAAAATAAACATTTTTGTTTTGAGGTGACCCTTCTAAATGAACAATCAATTTGACTCAAGATATGGGCTTGCTTTTTGGAAAAGCAAAACATTTTGATTCCTCCTTGAATTTCCCCTTTTCTCTACCACTTGTTTTACTCCAACTCCCTTTTTAACCTCCTGGAGATAGTTGGAAAATAGGGAGAATGGGTCTTTGTACCCCCATTTTTAAGACATAAAGGACAGTTAAGTTCACATTGAATTTTCCTGTTGGGAAATTGAAAGCTTTCATTGAAACTGATATTTTCACATTGAAAACGTAGTTCTGTTGAAATTTTCCAACAAGAAATGTTTTTCTTTTAAATATGTCAGTGACTGCAGAAGCATAGCCCCAACTATGGGTGCGAACTACAGGGTTCTCTAACCAGTACATTCTTTAAGTGCTTTACATTTGCAAACGTGAATGGTGAAATGCAGACAACATCACTTGAATTTTGGCTTTTGAGTACAAAAGGAATGAACTGTTGACTCTTGTTTTGTCCCCCATCTCTATTACCAATTTTACTAGTAAACCAGAGTGATCAGAAAGGGAACATCATGTGCTTGAAATGCACTTCTATCTTTTCTCTACAAAACAGTGTGACCCGCCCCCAAATAAAATGAGCACAAATTGGTAGGGCAAACTCTTGGCCCCATTGAAGTCAATAACAGAGTTCCCATTGCCCACAAAAGCATAAAGGGGCCTAAGGGAGTTGGGCACCCATCTCCCAATGAATTTCAGTTCCTTTGAAAATCCCAGCCACAACAGTTGTAACTCAACTTCCGTCCCTGCTCTGGTGTTGATTTCAGCAGAATTCCAATCCTCACACTCACACACACTCTTTCCTCCCCCCCCCCCCCCCCCGGGCTGTGCTTGGGCTAGTCTGGATCAAGCTAGTATGGGTACCAACTACAGTTAAAACAATGACATGTAGCTGAATGAGGGTCCATATTTGGCTTGTATTACCCATGCTGTGCATTCTTCACTGCTGTTGTGACCTGCACTATCTGTCTTCAAGCAAGTGTAGGTTTGCTAGTTAAGGGATGCTCCCCCCTTGCCCATCTTTTTGCTGTATAGACATACCCTATAATACTGGCTGTAGTGTACATTTTGCTGGGTAGCAGGAGAAAATACTGACAGATGTTTGCTAATATTTGCCAGTGTTCGCTCATACAGCTGTTTGTTTTATTCTCCCTTCCTCTTGGTATCCATTTTCGATTATTGCTGCCAGGTTTCTCTGATCCCATTGGGCTGATGACCAAAATTAACAATCTGCCCATCAGCCCCGAGTTTTGTACAAAATGTGCATGGGGCCCAGCGGCTCAGGCAGTGTTGTTCCAGTCACGGCTGTAAAAATCAGATCCAGATTAAATTTAGGGTTAGATATTTGCAATTTGTAAAATGCCAGCTACAAACTCCTACCTGTAATTTCTACAGTCTCCCCGCCCTGAGATTATGCATGAATTCTAATGTGCCACAGGTTGAAAAGGGCAGATATTTTGGTTGGTTTCCATTGTTTTTGCCTCACCATTTTAGAAGCTAGCAAACAACATATCTCCTTGCCAGTATTTCTTTTCCCATTTGGCAAACATTGCTTATTTCTACCCTCCTGTATTTTCATCTGAGCCAAAATGAAGATGGCATTGCAACTGTTTGTTTTTGATTACTTTCTTGTTTCTGTATTAGCAGAGTCCATCTCAGCAGAGCCCTGGGAACATGGCTACACTGGAACAGCGACCTGATGGCTCATTGGTGTGACAGCCGTGTCAAAACTGTGTTACACACATGGGCAATTTTTGAAATAATTTTTTGACGAGTGGAGGATGGAACTGGGGACGGGCCAAAAGTTGCTGGTGAATGTCCAAGACAGATACATTTTAGGTCACAGAACTGACCCCAGAAGTCTGTGAATTTGGTTTTGGCAGACATAATATTCCAGCCTCCTATTACAATGAGACCGTTGCCTTGCATGGCTTGCAAAGACCCCACCCAGCATGTGCAGGCTTAGCTAGTGTAATGCTACTTTACATTAGCAAGCTGGCCTCTCACATGACATTTAGCACAGTGGTTAGGGTGTTCACCTGGGATGTGAGACCCTGAGTTCAAGTCCTCCCTCTCCATGTGGAGTAGACTATAAGTTAGGAGAGAGAGCCTCCTCCCGCAGCTTCTTAATCACAAAGATTGGCACCTAGTGCCAAAGGAGGGCTCATGGCTGAGAATTTCTAGCTGTGCAAGATGCCTCCTTCAGCCTGGACTTACACATCCAGCTGTGTCAGAAGATGGGGCTGTAGTAACAGCCATCTCTGCTCAGCATCTCCTGGCGGCTAGCTGAGGCAGGAAGCTGCTAGTGTACTGGGGTTTGGGAACTGCAGGCTAAGGCAACATTTCTGCATGCGGCCACCATGGGCTTTTCTTACAGCCACATCTCCTGGGCGGGGGATGGGGGCAAAGAAGTGGTCCCTCCTTGAGGGCCACCAGCAGCGATTGGACCCTGCCCCTCTCTGGAGAGACAAATGCTGGAGGAGCAGGCAGCTAGTGAGTTCCCCACCTTCTTGGGGATGTAGATGGTCGGGCTCCAGCCCTGAGGTGGCAGGGGGCAGGCTCTGGCCACAGTGCTCAATCACCTCCCATCTCCCCTGGCTCCCACAGCCTCCGCCAGCCCATCATGCAGCCCTCCTGTATGTGCAGATTTATTTGTTTTTTCCCTAATGTTAATTAAGTATTTTAGGAAAAATTGTCAGCCCGGCCCCAGCAAGAGTTGGTGGCCACACTGAGGCACCAAAAAATGTGTCGCGAGAACCCCACCCTCTCTAAGGTGTTTCTCCCTATTTATTGTTCAGAGAGCCTAAGTGCTGAACTCTGGCTTTGTGAATCACATGGAGGTGCCCACACGTTGGGTGCTGGGATGCCCAGTCTTGCCATGCCTGACTCTGTGTACGCCCAGGCCTGGTGCCCAGTTTTAGGCCCTCGGTCAAGCCCAGCCTAAGCCCCTCCTGTCCCATTGACACCTCCTACCTGGCTTTGTCCAGCTGTTTGTACAATGCTTTTAACTGAACTGGGTTTAGATCCCCAATGGCCTCACTGAGGAGGGGAAGAAGGCGGGATAGGGCGCACCTAGTGATACAGATTCTTGAGCATCAGACCCAACCAAAATCAAGGCACCACGGTTCTGGGCACTGTCTAGCCCCATGAGAGAGAGGCTCTGCCCTGAAGGGTTAGACCAGACTGCTAAAGGAAGTAGTATTATGCCCATGTTACCAGTAGGGAACTGAGGTACAGAGCTTTGCCTGCGGTCACACAAGGAGTCTGTGGCAGAGCTAAGACCAACACCCACCCCTCTCAGTTTTAATGCCTTGCTCACATGGCCCTGTCCGAGTTGGCTGCTTTTTAATTCTTCAAGGTGCAAACAGTCAGCAATCAGCCAGCACAGAGGAAGAGAGATTACAGGTTCCAAGCTCTTCTCCTTAAAGATTTGCAAGCAACAGGCACCTGTGATTTATCTATTCAGAAACTGCTTGTTCAAGTGCCTGGCTAGAAGAAGTGTGTTCACATGAATTCCAGGACTCTCTTATTCAAGTTTCCACTAGGGAGGGAAAGCAATGAAAAATCCTGGGAAACAGTCAATATATCACTCCAGACAACAATCAACCTGCACTGTAATCTATCTCTTGATCTCTCTGCTTTACACACAGGCAGGAAGTAGGATGGCCAGACGTCCCCGACTGACCATGACAGTAATGGACTTGTAAAGTCTGCAAGGAAACATAAAAAGCCCATTATTATTGTAACCCGGCCCAGTGCCCACCAGCTTGTTCAGCTCTAAGTGCGTATTGAGCTCAGCATCCTTTGGTTACAGAATCACCACGTACATGCCTGGGGCCAGAATTCCTATGTCCATCACCTTTAAGATTAAAGGTCCTTTCCCCCTTTCTCTCAAGAGTGCCTTCACTCCACCAGTGTTCCCAGTCTTTTAACTCCTTCTTCAAACACCTTATCTCTTTCTCCCATGTTGCCCCACGTACATAAGAAAAACTCCCCCAACATGTAAAATGCCACCACCTTTACTGGTTATGGTTGCTGAAAAATCATCTCTTTTTTTTGGTGTGGGGGATTTTAAAAAAGGGGTCAAAGTTTCCCACTTGGTATGAGGGACTGACCAGTGCTAGGTAACACCCTTGCGCAGGATCTCCTAAATATCTGACAGGCAGCTGCTCCCACACAGAGGGAAGGTGGCCGGGGAATGGATGGAGCTTTGATACCACCCACCTCACCCCCACCAATGCTGTGGCTAGCATGGCTCAGAGGGGGAAGCAAGCTACTGGTCTGGGGAAGCTGCTGCTGCTAGGTAAGGGGACTGTTGTACTCAGCCTCCTGCTCGGTTTCTGGGGCAGTGAAGCTACACAGTGCCCTTTGTGCAGCACTAGAAGAAAAGTGACATGCAAGCTTTTGGGAAATGGGGGGGAATGAGAGCTCCCTCCCCTGACTCCCCTCAGCACAGATGCCTATGCATAGAATCAGACTATCAGGGTTGGAAGGGACCTCAGGAGGTATCTAGTCCAACCCCCTCCTCAAAGCAGGACCAATCCCCAACTAAATCATCCCAGACAGGGCTTTGTCAACCCGAGCCTTGAAACCATGTAAGGAAGAAGATTCTACCACCTCCCTAGGGAACCCATTCCAGTGCTTCACCACCGTCCTAGTGAAAAAGTTTTTCTTAATATCCAACCTAAACCTCCCCCTCTGCAACTTGAGACCATTACTCCTTGTTCTGTCATCTGCCACCACTGAGAACAGCCGAGCTCCATCCTCTTTGGAACCCCCTTTCAGGTAGTGTGACAGAGTCAGACCTGAAGGGTATAGGAGAGTGCTGGAAGGCAGGTACATCAGTCTCAGGATGTGCAGGTCTCTGTTCCCCCTATAGCCAATTAAAGGCTACTCCAGGCCAATCTAGACACCTGGGGTTAATTAAGAAGGTTCTAGCAGGCAGCAGGGCAATTAGGAGCACCTGCTGTCAAGTAAGGCCTTAATAAAAACCCCTGCCTCAGGCAGACAGTGTGGGTGTTTGGAGCAGAGAGGAGTTTGGAGGCATTGAAGCAGAGAGCAGTTTGGAAGGAGGCCCTGAGGTAAGGGTGAAGTGGAGAGTAAAGAAGCAGGAACTGTTGTGGGGAAGAAGCCCAGGGAATTGTATTGTGCTTGGTGGTTAAAAGGTCAGCCTTCTCAACTGATACTGTTAGGGTCCCTGGGCTGGAGCCCGGACCCGCCCCCCCCCGCCCCCTCCTGCCTTCCGCAATTAGTCACAGAGGCTAGTGAAATCCGCCAAGAAACGCAGGACCCACAAGTACAGGCGTGGAGCTTTGTCACAGTAGATGAAAGCAAATCTCCCCTCAGTCTTCTCTTCTGTAGACTAAACAATCCCAGTTCCCTCAGCCTCTCCTCATAAGTCATGTGCTCCAGCCCCTAATCATTTTTTGTGGCCCTTCAACTTGACTCTTTCCAATTTTTCCACATCCTTGTAGTGTGGGACTCAAAACTGGACACAGTACTCCAGATGAGGCCTCACCAATGCCGGATAGAGGGGAATGATCATGTCCATGATTTACTGGAAAAGCCCCTACTTATGTAACCCCAAACGCCGTTCGCCTTCTTAGCAACAAGGGCACACTGTTGACTCATATCCAGTTTCTCATCCACTGTAATCCCTAGGTTATAGTAATCCCTCTGGCCTTCCTTGCCCCAGCAGGCTCTCTTTTGGCCCAGCCCTCCAAGTGTTCCTTGCAACTCAGCTCCAGGCGGATTCTGCAATTAGCAGTGTTAGTACAGTAATGTGTCACCAAAACACATCATGCAGTGAGCCCAGTAATCATAAAAATATTATATTTTGCATTGCCTTACAAGTGCTATTAAATCTTCACAAGATACATTTCTCTGACTCAGGGTAACCACAAAACACACTATTTAAATTGCAAATTGCACCCTTTTGCAGCATCTGAAAGCCTGAACCTTGCACACACGACATTATTTCCATCTAATTGCCAAAGAGATTAAAGTATTTAAAAATAAATTTTCTCGAGAGCCTTTCCCATTAGGATTAGCTGGAAATGAACTATCACCAAACGAAGAAATCTCCTCTATCATTCAAATGGGAGATCAATGCAACAAAGATGAATATCTTACCAGTGTTGAATTATCTTTTTCATGTCGCCCCATTAGAAGCTATTCCAAAGACAGAATAGGGATGTTTCCTTCTCTCTTTACAGAGGACTCCATAATCGCTAAATGCAGTAGGTGAAATCAGATGGCGATTGTATGATTCCCTGTCTGTGAGGAAAAGGCCTGTGTAATAAGTGGAGGTGAAGCATGAGAACCGGCTTGAGATGCAGTCAGAGAAGGTTGTAAGTCTTTTAAAAAGGGAGGGAAAATTTCAATGTTTTCCCTTGTTTTTTGGCATTCACATTTTTCATCATTTTGAAGAAATTTTGACCAGTTCTGTAATGTGTTGAAAAAAGAGGGAAAAAATCTTACCAGTTTTGTCAAAATAAATTCACATTTTCACCTCCAAATTTTGACGGTTCTAAAAATATCAAGAGCTCAACAATTCCAACCAGTTCTAGCTGGGAATTGTCCCCGGGCATGCTCAGTGTGTGTATATGCCCTGCGATGAATTAGGTATGAGAGAGAGAGAGGGGAGATTGTTGAGCTGCTAAGCAGTGACCAAAGAGACTACAGCAGATGTAACCAGTTATCAAAGTTATCTGGCTGGAGACACCTGTCTGTCTCAAACTGGTTTCATGCTATTGACTTCTACAGAGCTACTCACTCTTGATTCAGAAAGGTAACTCAGACTCACTTGGCTCAGCACTCCAGTTGGGTCTCAAACTCGGTACTTGTGGTGTGTAGAACATACCTACAGGTCAGTCCCTTCTGGCCAGTCCAAAGGAACCATAAGAAGTTTGATACGTTGCATGTCTTAAAAGGTGAAAAAAGGGTGTTGGATCCCATGAATTGTTGGGTATCAAAGAAAATTACTTGGCATTAACATGGAATTTCCTAAGGCCAAGATTGCTGATGACCATAGTTAGGCAGTGGTATCTCCACACCAGCAGCCTATCATGCTGACCAACATGGTCTCATTGTTTGCTTGCATTCCCTCATTCCTTCCACTGTTTTATACAGAGATCGTAAGCCTCTTGGGGCTGGGGCCATCTTTGTGTTCTGTGTTTGTAGAGCGCCTGGCAAAATGGGGACGTGGTTCATAGCTAGGGCTCCTAGCTACATTAGGACCGATAATGAATACAGATCATAAACCACGGGCGTCTAGTCCAAGAAAACACCCAGTCAGGTCAAAGGCAAGTTCATAATGTGTGCTCTGAAGAGGAGAGTTGTCTCAGGACTTTGGATGCCTTGTCCTTCAAACTGGAGGCAGGAAGTCCAGGATGAAGGTGGCTCTGTCACATGCAACTAGAGCAGGTATAAGGTCCTTACTGCTTACCTAGGGAGGCCTTGTGACCCGGGATGAGCATCTGCACAGCAGAGTAGGGGTGCAAAGTATCCTCTCGCTCCCTGGAATGGGCGACTGCCCAGAAGGTGGGTGGGGGGTGGCCAGAGATTTGTCTCTGCCCCTCCTCACCCCACAACATGCTGGCTACTGAGGCAGGGAAGAGAGGAAGGCAACTCGTGCTTATAGTCCTGGTGCTCAGCGCTTACTCCAGGAGCAAGAGTGGAACCGAGCGTGACTCCCCAATTTACAATCCGATCCCTGCTCTGCCCCTGGGGCAGCTCAGCCTCGGCACTGCCCCTGAACTCAGGGCTTTTGGAAAAAACCCAATTGAGCCCTTAATGGGCATCCAGCAATATAAGTGCCCAGACAGGAAAGTGGCTCAGACTTTCTCCCCTGATCCCTCTCCAGCAAACAAAACACCTGGATCATTTTCGTATTTGGAAGGCGTTCATGACTGGGCAGCAGCCTGGAAAAAGCCGGGGCATCACCGAATAAAACAGCTCCTTACTTTTCTATTGGTTCCGAACGTCGGGCCCTTGGCGGCTGCTTATTCTTTAACGGAGGCTCCTTATAAAAGTGAGTAATTGGTAAAGAAAACCCACTGTCCCAACACCAGCTGCGCGCTTCCGAACCAAAACCAAATCCATGAATTAGCTCCTCTCGCCGACCTTTTCCCCTTCTCTGACGAAGTCACAACTAAAAAGCTTCTTGCTGCATGAAAAAATCAAAGGCAAATCCCTTCAAGAGCTTGGTAGAAAAGACCTTCTAATAATGAATGGACACTGGAAAATGTAAAGCTTTCGTTCCCTGCAGGGTGACCGCTGGAAGGAAGCAGGCATGTATTCTCTAAATGTTCAAGTCATTCCTTTTTGTTCAGAGACATGGCCTCAGCAGAGCAGCGAGGCAACTGGAAAATGAGGTTTCCTCGCCGTCCAGATATAACAAACAATGAGGGAGTCCCATTAGCTTGAAAACTCAGCCAGCAGCACAAGATAAGTGATGTCGGAGCACGGAGGAAGCCAGGGGTGTTCAAACAGTCCCCAGAATGCTTAGCGATCATTATTCCTGAAGTAGGTAGCTGCAACAGCTCCTTTCTATCACTAATATAATCACGATGCCTCGCATTTATAGAGCTCCTTTCATGCAGAAGGACTGCAAAGCCCGGTGCTTTTCCAGAATGCAACAGAGCCGGCTAAACCAAGAGACAGCTGGAGAGGTGACAGGAGGAAATGAAGGGGAAATATAGACAGGTGAACAATGATTGTTATAAAATAAGGAGAAAATCTGGGGAGGTCACATTCTCCTTTTTTTCATGTGCCTGTCTCCTCCCTTATAGGTGGAGGTGAATATGGGTGGCCGGTCAGAATATCTCCCAACTAGGCCGAAATCTACCTCTCCCCTTGTCGGTCTGGAAGAAAAAAATCATTCTGAACAATTGTCCACCGACTCGTGTGCACCAGCGTTTGCTGCACTGACGGAGGCAGGCCTGGGTGAGCCCCAGGGTAGATGCACTGCACTGGGGGAAGGTCAGGTTTGTACTGGTGCCATTTGCCCAGGCAACTCACGTTTGGCAGCAGTGCAATGTGCCTACATTAGGACATAGCATATTTCCCTAGTTTAGAGTTCCAGTGGGGGTTTCTGGCACTCAGACCCGGGTGTCAATTGGCTGCTCTCTCATCCGACCACGACCATTGTAATAATCTAGTCTGATGTCCTGCTTAACGCAGGCCAGAGAACTTCCCTGAATTCATTCCTGTGTATGAGCTAGCAAGTTCTCCCTTCGAGGCTCCTGCGTTCCCACAGCAGGTATTTGGGAATGCTAGGGTCCTACCACATTGCTCCACTCTTGCAGTGTGTTGATAGCTGGAGAAGAAGAGAGTGAGATAGTGGTTATTTAATCATGCTGAGTAGTTGGTGTTAAACTGACACATTTCTATGATATAAATATATTAAAGTACCATTACTTAATAGTAATGCACATGCCTTAGCACATTCAATTATGTGCTAAACAGCCTCTCTCTCTTCTTGCATATGGGTGCTTAGAGGATTACTGGAGCTATGTATCAAACCGTCATTCATATTTTTGTGCCGGGCTCCAATAACATGTTATGCTTACAGAACACAAGTGGTAATAATAGTTTTATTCAGCCAGGTCTGAATACTCTCTTAATAGCTGTGCAATAGGCTTAGCTAGGCTGACAAAGTGGCCCCTTTTCATGTCTGTTCAATTAGAGATAATAGTTGAAGGCATTAATCACACACATTTGCAACAAAACTTCCCTCGGCTAAAGACACCCTGCAAATGATGTGGTCCAGTGCACATCCGCCAATCGGCGTTGCTATGCCTCTAGGGTGCCTGATCTGAAAGACAGGCTACAATCAGAGCTGAGACAATGAGGGGATTTTCATATTTAATGGGGTGGGTTTTCAAGTTGGCGCAGTGAACTCAATGGCATTGACCTTTGTTTGACCTTGCATTCTCCCCTCACTGCTGCAACCGGTGGGGGTAAGGGAAGGCTTCCTCCTAGGAACCTGGGAAGCACGCCTGATAATCAAAATACGAACATGATGGGGCTTTTCGCAGCTGCCCTATTCTTTACAAAGTAGATTAGATGATTATAACTGATGTGGAATCATCCCTTACTATTCATCCCTGGCTCTTGGGACTGTATTTTTTGTACTGTTGAATCAATTGGAACCTGGAATTTATTTAACCCAGTCAGCAAAGTTTGGGTGGTTATCACTTCTAAACACACGGGCAACCAAAAGCCAAGGAACAATTACAGCTTCAAGCTCCAGAAGAGAGGCAAGGAGACCTAGATGGTCATTTTCAAATGAGCCAAAGGGAGTTAGGAACCTCGATTCCATTGAATTCCAAGGGGATTTGGTTGCCTATTTCCCTTTAGACTTCTTTGAAAATCCCCCCTAGTGGTTAGATGAGGCGCTGCGAGCCAGGGAAGAACCCAGTGTTTTGTGTTCAATGCTCAGTTTGGGTAATACAGAAGCCAAAACTTTCAGGAAAAAAGTCCCCTCGTAAGTGCCTCCCCTTTTGGGTGCTCCACTTTGGGACAGCTTTCAAAAGCACCGATCAAAGTCAGTCAACCAGAGGTGTCTCATGCTGGACATCCAAGAACAGAGGGACCCAACGTCAGTGGACAGAGTAAAAATTCAAGTCGTAGACTTTATACCCCGCAGTTTACCCCACTGATAAAGGGAAGAGTAGTATAGTACAGGGGAGTTAATTATAATGTACTTTGATGTGCCGAATAAGGCACTTATCCAAAGCCAGTGTAAGCAATCCTATTGTCTTCTAGTCTGACCTCCTGCACTTCGCAGGCCACAGAACCTCACCCACCCACTCCTGTAATAGACCCGTAGCCTCTGGCTGAGTTACTGAGGTCCTAAAATCATGATTTAAAGACATCAAGTTACAGAGAATCCACTGTTTATTCTATTTTAAGCTAGCAAGTGGCCTCTTTCACCAAAGTTGGTCAAAGAAAACATATTACCTTAACCATCTTCTCTCTCTGAAACAATGACTTGTTCAAGATTTTGTCTTTTGACACAAACAATTTGGCAAAACTAACAAAAAATCATGAAACGTTTTGGAGTCACTGACTGCATTTTTTGTTGAAAAATGTTACCCAGCTCTATTGCAAAGTTGTTCGTAACAGTCACTGTTGGAGATGGGATATTGGGAGAGATGGACCACAGCTCTGATCCATAGTGATAAGTCCTATGTTCTTTTGACAGAGTCGGTTTATAGGGTACTTTAAAAGCTTTTGGGATTTGTAAAAGCAGATCAAATTTTGATTCAAGTATTCCTGCCAATGGAGATAATTTGTTAGGGAGATTAACTCTTTCTCGGCTTTTTGACAACTTCATATCAGATGGCTGAATGGGTTTTCAGTTGTCTGTTTGCGTCTTCCTAAAAAGGTTATCCTTTATCAAGACTCCAGTAAGACTTGTTGAGCTTTCATGCTGTAAGAAAAATCAGATATTTTTTCTTCTATGTTTTAATAGGCTCTTCTACAGAAACCTTAGTACTAAATGTCTGTCTCACTTTCCGTGATTCAAAACACAACACTTTCAAAGTACAGTGAAAGGCTGTTAGAGGGACTTAGAACAGAACAGAGAATTTATCTATGGACTCTTCTACGTTCATTGTTGTTATGGCCAAAGGCGAATTCAAGACCCTGGAAGAACTGAAAAGTAGGGGGGAGGGGAGAAGAGAGCAGGAAACCCAGAATTTTTGGTCCAAAAAGGTTGGACCAAAAATTTCTACACATCTTTACTCAGCACCCTGGCAGCTGAGAACAGTGCAGAAATCTCCTGCTATCCTCCCACACGCAGTGCAATGATTCTGGACTTTTGAAAAAAATCTAGCCTTTTATATGAAAATATTTAATGACATTGGCTATACAGAAGCTTAAAATGTAAATGATAAAAATAGAATGAAATGTACACCAGCGAGCTAATCGTCCAATGTACCCTGTGCTCTGTATACCTACATACATGGGGATCAGGGAGAGTTCAGTGGTTTGAGCATTGGCCTGCTAAACCTAGCGTTGTGAATTCTATCCTTGAAGGGGCCATTTAGGGATAGGAGGTAACAATCAGTTGGATGATTTAGTTGGGGATTGGTCCTGCTTTGAGCAGGGGGTTGGATTAGATACCTCCTGAGGTCCCTTCCAACCCTGATTTTCTATGACATTAGCAGTTATTGTTATCCTGGGGAGGAAGAGTCTTCAGTGCTGCTGTTGATGTGCTTGTTAATCAGAATAAATTGATCAGAGTAGGTAATGCAAAAAATGAGCTGGCCAAGATTCTCCAGAAGTGACCAGTGATTTGGGGTGTCCAACCTGACACCTTGAAGGGGTCTGATTGGCAGAGGTGGGATGCTCAACCCTTTCTGAAAATCAAGCCCTTTTAAAGTGGCACACCCCGAAATTAAGGTTTCTGAATTCATGTCACTTTTGAACATCTTGGCAAGTTCTGCGGAATGAAATTCAGCCAGCAACTGAACTCACCTGGTATCAGTCAACGCTGTTGCAGTGAGTACGATCTGTGATTGACACATATACCCATGCCTTTTGGAATAACTTGTTCCATCCCTTTCTCCCCTGCAAAGGGAAGTTTCCTTTATGATCATGTAGAAGCTGTGATTTCCCTCTGCAGCACATTTGCAGAAAATCCACTTGTTTAATTAATCTTTGTGCTGTGAGCCCTCTGTTCATTCATTTTAATCGACAGATACACAAGTACAGTGTCTGCTGGTATTACATTACATGTCAGCAGGTTTCTAACTTCTTAACCAGACTATTAGTTGCAGTGGGTTTAGCCAGGGGCTACTCAGGACAAGTAAAAGGTGGCAAATCTAGTCTGTCTTTAGATCATGTGACGACAGCCCCATGTTTTTATTGAGCTGGGGAATCCAGCCATGGTAGTTTCCCCCCCAAAGGGATGCCCTTGTGCACAGATTACATCTGAAGAAAGAAAATCTTAGCTCTCCACTCCAATAATCCTTAACAGCAAGGAACCATCTCACTCACCCCAGCCTTAGTATCCACTGCATCCAGCTGTAAGAATTAGATAAACAGCAGTAGCTGAATGCTCCTCCCAAAGAATGCAAGTGAAAAAAGTCAATATTGCGACATACATCGTTAGGTTTCAGAGTTAACTGTTCCAATGAAACCGTTCTTTTCAAATTGTCTACAGGCTCAATTACATATTATTGCATCACCTATTGTACTAGGAGTTATACAAACACAGGAAGAAATCATCCCTACCACAAAGAGTTCACAAGCCAGCACACAAGGCAAAAGCAGGAAGTGACACACACACACACAGCAGATCAACAGTAGAGCAATAGAAGCCACTGTTGCATTCATGGGACCCCGCTGATTCTCAGGAAGACTCCACTGCTTTCAAACCATCCCATGGTCAGCCTGCCTCTGCAACTTATTTGAATCCTATTTTATTGTTAAATATTAATGACGTTCTCTCTTCCACTTTTAAGTACAAAAAGATGGATTTGTTTTTCTCTTTTTTTCTTTTTAATGTCAAGAACTGTTTGGAAAGAAAAAAGTTACCGACTTTATTTATGTCTCCGAATTGGGCTATAACCCAGTCTTCACTTAGACCGTAAGGTCTATGTGGGAGGATAGCAGGGTGTTGGTGTAAAAGCACATAATTAGCCCCTGCCCGGTCAGCTCCAATCAGGGGAAGCAGATGGGGACTGATAGAAATGGCCTATTGCCGGCCTGAGGATTGGCAGCACCGGCTGGCCTGGCAAGCCAAGGGGCTATAAAGGCAGGGAGGGAGCCATAAGGCTGGGGGCGGCCAGGGAGAAGTCAGCCGGGGGGGGGGGGGGGGAACTGGAGGTCTTCTAATGCAAGGCTGGCTCTGCCTGGAAAGGAGGAGATTAGGCCTGTAAAACTTGTACATAGATGGACACTGGAGATTGGGACGAAGTTCATAAAGACCCGGGTATTGCACAACCCTGAAGCCTCTATGAGCCTTACTGGGGAGAGGAAGTGGGCCCCAGGAAGAGCGGTGGGTCATGGACTATGTTACAGGCAGAGGCCATCTTTGCTTTGCATTTGTACAGCACCCAGCACAGGGGAATCCTGGTCCACCAATGGGGAGTCTAGATGCTATAGCGACACGAATAATAAATAAAAGTAATAATCGTGGGCTTCTCATGCAAGGAAACACTCAGCAGAGGCCAAAGGCAAGGGAGTAGAGTGTAAGGCAAAGAGCAGTTTTGAATCATTGACACCGAGACATTCATTGACACTTCTGTTGTCGATCATTTCAGCACGTCCCTCTCAGTTACCCATCCTCCCCAACAGTCGTGACTCTGTCATCCAAGAATATAAACAAAAAAGCTTCCATTAACCTAGTCAGTGCAAATTTCATAGAGGAGTTAACCCTGATGGCCAAGTTTTTCTGTTTGTTTGTTTTAAGTCTAGGCCTCTTGTCTCACTGGTATTTGATCTGATCTGAGAGCCAGGCGGGCACTCATCACATTTACTATTCAATACCGGAAAATTGCCCCTCTTTCATTTATGTAATGGTGACAATTAGCAATCACGCAGTAGCAGTACAGGAAAGAAAAAGAAACATAATTGCTCCGTAATGCCGCAGAGAGAGACAAAGAGGATAATTAGCATCATAACACGGCTTCTGAGTATCTGAGAGGACCTGATTGGTCACTAAGCGTCCCAAGCCATGCCATTGTCAGACAGCAATCCACACTATAGTTCTTTGTGTAAGAAATGTCAAAGAAGCGTATTATTTGTATCACACAGAGATCTGAATCAGGATATGGCGTTCACCATGCTAGAACCACGCAGAACAAAAGCCAGCCCCTGTCCGCCGAGAGGTCACAATCTAAAGAGACAGAGGAAGCATTATCCCTCTTGTTTTGCGGATGGGAAACTGAGGCACAGAATGAGTAAGCAGCTTGCCTAAGTCATAGAGAAAACCTCTGGCAGTGATGAGGACTCAATCCAGATCTCGGGATATTTTAAATCTGCCCTAAGGGAAAGCGAGAAAGTGGGGGAGGTAATCTCTCTTATTGAACCAGCTGGTTTTTCAGCTCTTCTTCAGGTCTGGGAAAGTTACTCTCAGCCTCAGAGCAAATGCAAGGAAGAACAGATAGTTTAGCACAAGTAGTTAACACATGTTGTAAGGGACCATTCAAAGTACAGTAAACCCTTGATTTAACGGACCTCGATTTAACGGACCTCGATTTAACGGACTTCGGATGCAACGGACAAAATTTCTAAGCAAGTCTGATGCATCCGAAATCCATTTGTCGAGGGCTGGCTGACGGCTCCCAGCTGCCGCCCGGGTCACAGCAGCAGGCGGGCTGGCTGACGGCTCCCGGCTGCCGCCCGGGTCACAGCAGCAGGCGGGCTGCGGAGCTGCCGCCCTGGCCCTGTGGCGGGCGGGCTGCTGCTCCGACAGCTTGTTTATTTTTTTATTATTAAATAACAGACTTTCTGATTTAATGGACACCCCCTCGCCCGAATTAGTCCGTTAAATCGAGGTTTTACTGTAGTGTGGCCCGTTAACATCTCTGCAGTCGCAGGACAAAAGGAGGGGGTTAGTGGGTTACAGTTTGTTGTAATAAGCCAAAAATCCTGTGTTCCCGGTCAGTCCATGGTTGTTGGTGAGTAGCAGAGTTATTGCCTCACCCACCTCGTCTCTCTAATCTCCTGGGGCCATCTCTAAACTACTGAGTGCCGTGGATGATCATAAACCGCTATGTCACAGAAAGTGGCTATGAGATGCAACTGGTAAAGAATTAATAGATGGTAGGGCAATTAATGGCAACCATTTTATAAAAAATAGAACTTGCCAAACCAATGTAAGGTGATTGATTATATCAGAAGTTTCATTCATAAAGGTTATTATGGGGACATAATATATTTATGAAGAACATTTGACTTACTCCTCCATAATATTCTGCTAAAAAAAACTGAGCACTATACAAAAATCACTGCAGCCTATATTAAATAGATTAGAATCTGATTAGCTAATAGATAGCAGCAAAAAGGAATGATAGAGGTGGATCACCAGCGAATGGGGTTGCTTATAGTGAGGACCGCCAGGTATCTGTTCTTGGCCCAGTGGAATTCAATCTTTCTAGCATTAGTACAATTTACACTAGCACAAAAATTGGTGGACTGATAAACAATAATGGGTACAGACCAACCTGGATCACTTGGTAAGGTGGGCTTGTTTGAACATGTGTTTTAATACAACCAAATGCAAAGTTGTATATCCAGGAACCAAGACCATATAAAGCATGAATTTCTAAAATGGGGGCTGTATCCTGGAAAGCAGTGATCCTGCAAAGGACTTAAGTGGTTGCGGTAGACAGCCAATGAAATATGAATGCCCTATTCAAAGTGAAGAGGATTGAACACTGCCCTTGGATTTATCAGAGGGGGAAAAAAAGGAGGCATAAGGAGATGGTATTAGTGAGATCATTCTGGAATACTGTCTCCAGTTCAGGTGTCCACACTTCAAGAAGGATGCTGAAAAATTGGAAAGGATTTGGAAGAGAGCTACAAGAACAAGTCACAGTCTGCTTTATCGTTAGAGACTAAACAAGCTCAATCAATTGAGATCATCAAAGAAAAGATGAAGAGATGACTTGACCAGAGTTCAGAAGTAATGACATGGGGGAAAGACTTCTGATAGTAGATGGCTCTTTAATCGAGCAGAAATAGACACAACAAGATCCGGTGGTTTGAAGCAGAAGCTAGATAAATTCAGGCTAGAAAAAAAAGGTATAATGTTTTTAACAGTGTGGGTAATAAGGATAGAAACCGCCTGTCTTGGGATGTGGCAAATTCACTGTCATTCGAAATGTTTAAATTAAGACTGTCTTTCTAAAAGCTGTATTATGACTCAAAGAGAAGTTACGGATTAATGTAGAAAGTATTGGCTGTGATTCTTTGCCCTATATTATGGAAGAGATCAGACTGGAGGCTAATAGTCTCTTCCGATCTTAAAAACGCGTGAATCTATGAAATCCTGCTGTTGATAGTCATGGGATAAACTATCCCAAAGGAAAGTTTCTGCCCAGCCCCATTACTTAGGTCTTCAGGGCATGATCCAACTTCTAGATCCCTTCCAAAACCAGGGCCGGCGACAGGGGGGTACTACGGGTAGAGCTGTACCGGGCCCCGGACTTAAGGGGGGCTTCCTACACCCAGGCTGGCTGCAGGCTGAGACCCCAGCTGGCAAGGGGCCAGCAGGGGAAACCCCAAAGCAGCGGCAGGCTTAGCGCTCAGACCGCCGCCACTTTGGGGTTTCCCCTCACTGGCCCCTTGCCAGCCGGGGTCCTGCCTCCTGCCCCAGTCTGCTCCTGCTGTCAGCCTGGGTTCCCTGCACCCAGACTGTCAGCGGGAGCTGAGTGGGGCAGGTGGCAGGAGCCTGGGGAGAGAGCCCAAAGCGGTGGTGGACTTAGCACTCAGCCTGCCACCGCTTTGGGGTTTCCCCCAGTGGATCCCTTGCCAGCCGGGGTCTCAACTTGCTGCCAGCCTGGCTGTAGCCCCAAAGCGGCGGCAGTCTGAGCACTCAACCGGCTGAGTGCTCAACCGGCTGCCACTTTACAGTTTCCCTGCAAGCTCCTGCTAGCCAGGGTCTGAGCTCCTGCTGCCAGCCTGGGTTCCCTACAACCAGGCTGGCAGCGGGAGCTGACTGGGGCAGGTGGTGGGACCACCACCATCCCCACCCCCCACTCCAGGGCGACTGGCGAATCCCCCCCCCCCCCCGTAGACGCTTGATTATCCGGGATTTTATTAACCGGGATTAAGGTTTTCCCGATCATCCCGGATAATTGAGAGTCTACTGTATCCTCCAGTTTTCTGCCCTCTAAACAAGGCTTTCGCCATCTTGGGCAATTTTTTATTCCCAAGTCTCTCTGTTTAGGAGGCTGGGTTGGGAGTGGGAGGGGGGAGGAGGTTAGGTTCGGTGGGATGGGCCGGGCCAGGCCGGGGTGGGGGAGGGAAGGTGGTTAGAGATGGGGGGAGGCAGGGTGGGGGTAAAGGAAGATCACCCCCAACAGCGGGGTGGGCCAGGCAGGGATGGATGGGGAGGGGAGGAGGTTAGGCTGGGGGAGGAGATTAGGTTGGGTGGGCCAGGTCAGGCAGTGGGGGGGGGAGGAGAATAGGCTGGGGGGCCCCAATGATCAGAGTAGGCCCCCCCCCAATGATCACAGTAGGGGGCCCCAAAATTTCTGTCGCCGGCCCTGTCCAAAACTCCTGGGTTTTTAATCTTTACTGTTCTAACAGAGTCGTTATAAATGGGAAATCATTCCCAATGCAGGGAGAGGGTGTCTCTAATAGGTGCCTAGGGGGTCTGTTCTTGGCCAAAGTGATTCAATATCTTTAACAACCAGCAGGAAGAAAATGTAAAATCATTGCTGGTAAAATTAATAAAGATGCACTTGGAAGATGAGGGCTGTATCCTGGAATGCAGTGACCATGCAAAGGCCTTAAAAGTAATGATCGATATCTAACTGAACATGAGCTCCCAGTGTAATGCTGTAGATTCAAGAACCGCGTTTGTCCTCTTAAAACTACAAGCAGGGAAATATCAAGGTAGAGTAGGAAGGTGGTATTATTTCTGCAAACCTCAATAGAGAGATTATTGCTGGAATACTGTGTCCTGGTATCCATGTACCGCTCTACTGCTCTGGACACGCCTGATCCCATCTGATCTCGGCAGCTAAGCAGGGACGGGCCTGGCTAGTACCTGGATGGGGGACCTCCTGGGAAAACTAGGTGCTGTAGGCTAACACCTGGCAGTAGGTATAAAATGCCTCCAACAACAGGTGGTGCGGCACATCAGTTGGCGTATACGCTGGTTGTATCACTGGTCCTGTCTAGGCTCCGAATGGAGGTGGATATGCTGACTGAAGTGGACCCTGCCATAGTGCAGGACTAACGCTAAGAACAACAACTGTGTCCTGGTATCCACGCTTCAAAAAGATGTGTAAAAATTGGAAGGGGATTAAAAAAGAGCCACAAGAATGAGATAAAATCTGGAGAATATAACTTCCAGTGAGAGATTAAAGACACTCAATCTTTTTCATTTACACCAGACAAGGTTTAAGGTGACAATCTCTTTCCCGTGTAGTTACTTGTAGACTTGTGCAATTTCTGATAGTAGATTGCTCTTTAATCTAGGCAAAAAAGGTCATAATGTGATTGAACGGTTGGCAATTGAAGCTAGACAAATTCAGACTAGAAATAGGGTGAACATTTTTTCCAGTGAGGGCAATTAACCACTACAACAACTTATCTTGGGTTGTATTGTCCATAGAGGCTTGATACCTTTCTAAAATGATATGTTATGGTTCAAAAGGAAGTTATTGGTTCATGCAGAAATTACAAGGTGAGGTTCTTGGGAGTTAGACTAGATCATAATCGTCTCTCCTGGCCTCAAAATCTGTGAATCTATGAAATCCTGCAGGAGGCAGCTATAGAATAACCTGTCCTTTCTCATATGCTGCCAATTTCTTGGCCTACATGATATCTTTTGGCAAGGAGTCTCACAAGCTAATTGTGCACGATATGAAAAATTGTTTTCAAGTTCACTCAATCTCTCCTTTTTTCCACAAACTTTGTTTCTCTGTTAGCTTTTTTCCAGTCAAATGACACCTCCCCAGTGTTACAAAAGTGATCACTAGGTTATTGGAGGTTTGTTTTCTATGTCGGTAATCTGGTTCTGTCATTACAGGCCTTGCATGTTTGCATTTCATGACCTGAATTCTTTCCTTGTAAAATATTAAGTAGTAATGTCAACACTATTATTAAAAAAATCAATTACTTCAGGCTTATCCTTACAGTAAATTGTTATGCATGATAATCCAAAGGCCTGCCATACTTTTGTGTATTAGCAGGACCTAATCCTTGGCTGGTGGAAATCACTGTACTTCTATCATAATCAATAGAGTCAAGAATCAGGGAGGTAGCCGTGTTAGTCTGGAATAGCAGAGGTAACAAAGTCCTGTGGCACCTTAAAGACTAACTATAAAGTTTTGAAGCATGAGCTTTCGTGGGCTAATACCCACTTCGTCGGATGCAGGCAGTGGAAGTGTTCAGAGGCAGGTATAGAAAAGTAGGCAAGAACCAATCAATAGAGTGTCATTAGAGAGCTCTACTGATTTATAGCGGTTCAGGGATAGTCTTAGGAGGCAAATTGTCCTCACTTGACTCATTCAGAACCTTCTCAAAAGCCCATTGGAGTCAAGGGACAGTGCCATGAGATATGGAATTACAACCATTTCTAAACAAGAGAGCTTTGTGAAAGAAAATTGCAGAGAAAATAAACAGGTTTCCGCAGCGTTTGAGTTCCAGCTTTCCCTCTCCCCCTCATGAATTGGCAGGCAGGGGTCGTCTCTGACCCAAAGAATCATTTCATGTATACAAAGTGGAACAGCTTCTACCGAAGAGATTGAGAGAGCCCCATCCTATGTAACAAATGACCTGATGGTTCAGGGGTTGCCCTAGGAGGTAGGTTAAGTGAAAGTCTCTTGCTTCAAAACAGAGCAGGGATTAGAAAAAAAAAGTTTCCCTTTCTACTGGATTACATCGGGGTGAGAGAGGGACTCTTTTTTGGGAGAAGGTGTCTAAATCGGGTCAGCCTTTAACTATAAGAAAGGATTCCTGGCTCATAACCCCCTAGTACAGTGGTTCCCAACCTGGGGTTTGGGAACCCCTGGGGGTTCACAAAATATTACAGGGGGTTCTTGGGGAAAAAAATTCCCCTTATGGTGGAGACAAACTTTATATTTTCAAGATCACTTCTATAATTTATACTCGGGTAAAGGAGAAAATCCCTGGAAATATTCATTTTTAGGAGGAGGTTTGAGAGACTTGACATTTTAGTGAAAGGGGTTCATGGTTGTTGAAGTTTGCATTTCCTGACTTTAATTTTAAGGATTATCTTAAAAGTGCACCCAACTCAAGTGAAAACCACCACCTACGCTCAAGATAAGGGTTCATGGCCATGGAGGGGGAGTGCAGTCGGGGCCACACTCCTGTTAACTTTGCAGCGAAGATGAACCCTTAGCTGGAGTTAGGTCGAGCTAGCGAACATGATCAAGCGTCACACCTCGCCTAGACAAAGACTAAATGGAATGTAAGGCTTTAGAATAGGTTAACGCCACTCATTTAAACGAAAGGTCCCATTCGTTCCACAGAGTTTCAGCAGCATTAAATTCCTATTCTACTCCCAGTCCAGCACCACCCCATATGCAGCAGGACCTCCTCCCACTCCTTTCCCTCCACTGACCCAAGCAAACTGGTTTGGCCAGATCTTATAATCAGAATAAATACTCATCAGCTTTACAGCTTTTCTCACTTGGAACATGAATTTTTAATTGCTGAAGTGGAACTCGGCATAATGAGTGTACATATGCCTCCCTTTTGGGGGGGGGGTGTGCAGGTGGGGGGAATGATGGGAACCATTTCTCCCAGCAGGACTGTCTTTAGTAAACAAATAAATAAATAATACACCAGCTCTTCTCTTGTAAGGATGGGAGCCATCTTGGGGTCAGGCATTGCACGTCCTTTTGCCCGTAGAGCTGAGTGCAAGGAGTTACTGAGGTTACTACAGAGAACAAACTTCCCCGTTTGTCCGATTCATTGATTCATTCAATCGTTCAGTAGAAAGGCATAGGAGGTATTGGTGCAGCGTCTTCTGCAATGGTTTTTGATGGAATCCACTGTACTCAACCTCATGCCCCTAAGAGAGACTTTAAGTGGTCATGAGAAGAAGATTCAGCTGTCAAGTTCCAGCTTCCTCCTCCAGCAAACTGTAGTTAGGTCAGGGGCTCGATTCTGAAGTTTCGCCTTCTATGGAGTCTTTCCTGCTTTAAACCAATGACGACAATCCCTTTCTCTACCCTCCGAGCAATTAGAACGGCGTCTGCTGCTGTGGCATTGTTAAATAAGGTTCCAAGGAGCCAATTAGCTTCCGCTGTACAACAGATTTATACAAACATGTCATTGTATGTCCTTTGTCATCCATCCCAAATTGGGTTTCAGTTCGCGTTTTAAATGTCCTTTTGTCTGTGCTATCAAACCCCACGCTGATGAATTGGCTTCTGCTTGGCCCATTATTAATTCTTGCAGGCTAGAAAAGTTCTCACAGTTTCACACCTTCTCGTTCATTCATTATGGCTTGAAGTGACACATACCAAGTGTTCTTTTACGCAGGAGAAGCAGTTTTAGTCTGACAAGGTCTTTTTATCAAGCATCAATGTTTTTCTTCTCTCTTTTTTTTAAAAAAAGCATTCTAATTTAAACCATTAGCATGGCCTGTGGTTAGATGACATTATGTTGCTAATGGATCCACAGTGGAATATGACACGGGGTTGTGTCATCTACTGGGACTTCGAGACATATAATACACATGTTTATTTCAACTCTAAAAGGCTATACTAATGGTTTCAGCGCTTTTGTGTTAAGTAATTGACTTTGCCCCCCCCTTAGGTAAGGAATAGGTGTGTAATGCAATCCATGTTTTCCTGGGATAATGGGCTCTCTTTTCCTCCATCGGAGCTAAATTCCAGATGAGATTCCTGTGTTAGAAAAAGAAGTTAGATTTGCTTTTAGGTTTGTATGTGTTTTATATTTCCAGGAATTTCCTAAAAAGAGTCTTTCCTGTTTCCCCCCACACACAATACTATTCTCCCTTTGTAGGACTGTGTTGGAGGATAAAGTCACCATGGGAATGCTTGGATTCCTGCAGAGATTGCATCTCCTCTTTATCAAAGCTTCTGTAATATATGAAAGCTCATGGCATTGGTGTGATAGCTAGTTCAGATAGTAATGCTGCCTATTGTTCATTCTACAAGAGCTCAGTGGAAAACACATCCAATGAATAATTCGTTTACATTCTCCTTCTTGCAGTGTAGTGTGGTTAACCCAGGACAGTATAAAAATGCAAACAATTATTTTCGCTATGATCTGCTATACTTTAGCTAGAACTACACATCTACTGATGAGGCAGAAGATAGTCCAGCAGAAAGTTCAGTGCTCTATCGATTGGACCATAGTGTTTAGGACTCAGGAGCGGAGTTGGGCAGGAAAAGTTTTCCCTTTCTGCATGGAGATTAAATAGATTTGTAGACATTTTTCTACGAAAAGCCAGAGGGAAAGGCCTCCTGCCCCATTCCCCAGAATGCCAATAACCTGGTAATTAGGGCCTTCATCTGGGATGTGGAAGACCCATGTTTATGTCCTTCCTCTACCTGATTCAAACTAGGGACCTAAACTGGAGTCTTCCACATCCAGGTAAAGGCCCCGACAATCAAGTTAATACTATTCTGGCATAGAGAACTTTCTGGTTTTGGAATACACCATTGTGGACCGGACAAGTCCTTCCCAATGAAAGGTTTTGTGCAGTTGATATGGTCCTGAGAAAAGGTTTGCTTTCAATGGACTGACATTTGCCAATTAAAAAAAAAAAAAAAAAAGTTCCATTGAAAAATTCCCAACCGGCTGTACCCAGAAGCTGTGAATTCTAACACCAGACCTGCCAGTGACCTTCTGTGTGACCTTGGACAAGTCTCTGTTCATTTTTCAGTCTCCATTTCCTCTCCACGGTGGGGCTCTCACTCATCCTTGGAGAGCCTCCTTGCATCAGGCCAGAACGTTGCCGCTATCTTTTTCAACACCTCCTGCTGCCTGCCTGCCTCCGACTCCTGATCTTCTATTGCTCAGCCCTCTGGCTAGGCCACGAGGCTCAAACCCTTCTGGGGTATCACAGAGAAGTCTAAAGGAATCGGAGTAATTCTCCTGCCCCTGTGGGCTACTGAAGTCTTCTCCTTGTACGTACACAAACCCTGTCCCGGGTTTTCCCTTGCTGGAATCTATGCTGCCCCAGTTCTCTCTCTCTTACTAGAAACAGTCATCTCTCCCCCAGCTGAGCTACTTCAGTCTACATAGTACAGCTTAGCTCCACCCCTTCTGGCCAGGAGCCAGTTAGCCCCTCACCTCAGTGGTACCAGATGCTAGAACAAGGAGTAATGGTCTCAAGTTGCAGTTGGGAAGGTTTAGGTTGGATATTAGGAAAAACTTTTTCACTGGGAGGGTGGTGAAGCGCTGGAATGGGTTACCTAGGGAGGTGGTAGAATCACCTTCCTTAGAGGTTTTTAAGGTCAGGCTTGACAAAGCCCTGGCTGGGATGATTTAGTTGGGGATTGTTCCTGCTTTGAGCAGGGGGCTGGGGTAGATACCTCCTGTAAGAGTGTGCTACCCAGTCCCTGTGCTCGAGTACAGAGAAAGGGACTCTTTTATGCCAGACCAACCACTTTAGCTGCTCTCCAGCTTAAGTTAATTCTCTACACCCCCAGACTCCCACACTTTACCAGCTGGGAACTTGGGGACCCCTGGCTGCCACCATCTGAGTAAATCTCCAGAGCTCTGGAGTGGGGTACTCAGACTCCCCAAAACCCTAACTCTGAGAGCCAGACACTTGGAGGCTGATTCCCCTCCCCCCTCCCCCTTCTCTGCTGAAGGCAGAGACAGACTCCGCTTCTCAGCTCCTACCCTGAGCTGGACCTTTTACCTACTCCCCTCCCTCCTCTCTTCCCAGTCTGGAAGCAGAGAAAACCTTAAGGGAAAGAACCCAAACACTTTGTATAACTAACAAGATTTAATAAAGAAAAAAGATTAGAACATAGGCTACAGTACAACTTACAATTTAGAGTTCTATAACTCCCCCTCTGAAAAGGATAGACACACCCTAAATAGGCACAGACTTTATGGAAATCAAAATATTACTTACAGTCAGCTAATAGGAATTGTGACAGATCAGCTTCTCGCCCCCCTCCAGACACAGGCAGGAAACTCTTCTTTGGCTCCAAACAGTGCTCTTTATTCCACAGTGCAAGGCCCCACCGCCAATATACACAACTTTATACACAGCTCTATAGCTTACAGCTCTACACAACTCTATATAGTTCAGCTCTTCACACAGCTCCTTCTCTCTCTCTATCTCACTCCACACTACCACCACCACCACCCTGGGCTTCCTTCCTGGCAGGCTTATATCCCCCTGAGGGAGGCTGCCAGGTGCAACCCATACAGCTGATTGCTCTGCAGCCCAGGTGGCTTATTAGGCTTCTCTGCAGGGGGGTTTGCAGAGGGCTTTTCTCCCTCTTAAAGGGGCGGCAGGCTGGGTCAGGCCCACCCTGCCACAGAATATAAGAAGGAAAGTAGAGTCATCTCTAGAGCTAGAAATGAGCTCCGGGACCCTTGCCCATGCTGGCATGGCAAGCCAAAAACAAACTCAAAACTCCCTCCCTCCCTCTCTCATGGCAGGGAAGCTCTTATGTCACTTGTTCTCAGGTAACATTAACCCTCTCTAGCACTTTACACTTATGACACCTCCCAAGGTCCCTCCCAACCCTGATATTCTATGATTCTATGACCAGGGCTGGAGTAATGCATAGATGTGACCTGCATGCTTCTCGCAGACTGTGAAAGTCCCTGGCAGGGCGTTACAGTGGCAAAGTGTGTGAGGCACTTGGGATTCCGGGTCAGACAATGACAACCCTTTATTGGTCTGAATTGCACCCTGGAATTTACACTAGTGTGACCTGCAGAAGAGCTTTGTGCAGCTAGAAATCTTGTCTACTTCACGAACAGAAGTTGCTCCAATCAAAGACATTGCCTCACCCATCTTGTCTCTCTAATATCCTGGGGTTACCATGGCTACAACACTGTCTGGTGAATTTTTGGCACACTGAAGTAATTAGGAGTTTTGCTATTGACCCGAAGGGGGCCTGGATTTCACCTGATGTGTAATTGGGTAGTGTGTGTGTACTGCTCGCCCGGCACACTGAGGATTGAACCGAGGACCTTCAGAACTACAAGCACGAGGAGCTACAACTGGAGTAGAGAACTAGGCCTTCATAGATTGGGTCTATAACATCTCAGGTCTTTGAGGAATGGCTCCAAAGAGGACCTGTAACCCGTAGTCATCAGAGAGATGTGTGTGCGTGCATGAGCATCCCGCCCCCACCAAAAAAATACTTGCCTTCAGCTAAACAATGTTGTTGAATTCCACAGAGTTCCTCATGAACCTGACAACACCGCAAGTTGTAACACTACTGAGCAGCATCTGGTATATCTCGACCAAAGCTGCAGTATATCCAAACACTTATCTCCACTAACTTTTCCAGAAGGATACAACAACAAAAGTTGGATGGGAAAATAAACCTACCTCCAGACCTGATGCATGCTACATAGGGTGACCGGACAGCAAATGTGAAAAATCGGGACGGGGGTGGTGATTAGGGGCCTATATAAGGGGTGGGGGGGGAGAAACAACCCGAAATCAGGACCATCCCTATAAAATCAGGACATCTGGCCACCCTAATGCTACATAAAAATCCTGAATAATATCTAGATCAAACTGTTGACCGATCTAAGATAACAAAGGGGCACTTGTCGGATGAACAGGGCTTGGCATTGAAAGAAACTGGAAGGAATGTACTCTCGTGTCCCATAGAGCAGCCTATTGCCAAGTACAGGAATTTGCAGTTTTTCCTAGCTTCACCGGGGTAGCATGCATGTCTAGTAGGCAGCTGGCATATGAAAATCACCAAGTGACTATTACATATCGCAGGAGGAGTGGGAGTGTAATCCAGTACTGCTATTCATTAGATTTCAACCAAGGTAGCTCTTACCAGGGATTTGTAAGATTTGTCAGCTTGTAACTGGTAACATTTCAGCACTGTCTAGGGATCAGAGGTACAGGCAGCTCAGTTTTCACCCCTAAGGCCACCTTTAGCTCACACAAACGGATGGGGAGGGGAGCCCAAGCACAAAACATAATATTTAAATCAAAGCATCTGATCAAGTACATGTTTATTCCGTTTTCGCTAGCTCAGATGTAGTGAGAGGGTTCTAATTTACATAGCTTTTTATTTTTAATGGGTATGAGGTGTCCAATTTAAACATCTCACATTTGATGTTTCCTATTTCGTACCACGGCGCTGCCACCTGGACTGGAAGCTTCCAGCTGGCCAATCTTTATGAAGGATGTCAGTATTAAATCTTACCACGGTCTGCTATTGGCGATGGGCATGATCCAGCAGAGTGCCGCGGAAAGGTCCTGAGTGCCCGTAATCTGCTTTGGAGACAATGGGCCCCATCAGCAGCATGGCTCCACTGACTCCAATTTATACCAGCTGAGGATCTCCCCCACCAGCATCGAGCACCCGCACAGGATCAGACCCGGACAATTTAACATCATAAAGCAGAACAATCCACAGCCTCAGAACAAATGCTGCATCAAATCCACATAAGCCATCTGCAATCGACACCCGCCCGTGAAAGCAGAATGTAAACGATTCTGTGCTTTTAACAGAATTAAGAAGCCTCTACAAAAGCAGGTCTATATTAGCTACAGATGTAGCTAAGCTTTCTCAAGCTTTAAAAGGGCTCGAAATAGGGATATAAAATAAAAATACACTAGTAGAGATTAAATATGGTGTTGGCAAAAGGGAAGCTACAACTTCACTCAATAAGGGAGCGGAGAGTTCCATACATTATGCTTTGTTGCTAACGTTAAAAATATTATTGATCCTTTGAAAGAGTGGCCGTCGCACTACAAAGCTAATCACGGTTTATAAATACCACCTCCTCTAAATGTAGTCTTACAAGCCAAACCTGTTGAACTTCCAGGTGAAAATTTCATTCAATAGTTAAATAATACCCTGTCCCAGCAGTGAGGTGCCTTCTGTGAAGCCTGTTGTTCTCCCCTTTCTGCAAAAGCAACAAGTGTTAGAAAAGGATTTAAACGTAGATGAAAACTAATGAGAGAGGAGAGACTAAAGCCAAGTAGCATAGAACTATTGTGCCGGCAGTTGGACTGGCATATGGAAAAACACAGCCTATGTTCATAACCAGGATGGAGAAAAATCTGTCCAGAGTTATTTTTGTTGCAGATTCATGCCTTAATAAATTGCCTTAATTGGGTAAAAGGATGAGGAGTCAACCAAGACAATGTATTGCGTGGAGGCTGGGGCATTGGAAAAATAAAAAAATGTGTTTCTAAACCATCTTCTGGTGGAAATGCTCCTTGCCCCTATTCATGGGTGGGAAGACAGAGGAACAAAATAAAATGGAGCAGGGGTGGAAGTGTGACTATTAAAATGACTTCAGATACACATTTTCAACCAAATGAATGTCTGCATCAGAAAGCCCCATCTTTCGTAGCTACTGTATGCCACCTACTGTGTACCCTAGGTTGTGTTTTAGCAATGGAAACAGGCAGGAACTAGTATTTGAAAATAGGAACGTCAGGTAGATTCCATGTTACCTGTTCACTCCAATTTTCATCAAACATTCTAGCCATTTGCTCAAGGAGTAGATACTCTCAGACCTTACCCCACTGTCCCAAAGTTTCAGATGCACTGTGCTACACTCTCTTCTGGCAGACAATTCGTTGGTAGCCCTGGGGGTCCCTTCCAGTTTATGTCTTATGTCCCTAAAGCTCATGCTCCAAGGCATCAGAGGTCAGGAAGGGATCTTCCCCATCCCCAGTGCACTTTTTTATGTCTCTAGGGATGGCCACATTTGGAGACGGGGCAGCAAATGGGGAAGGCCAGTGCTCTGAGGTGGCACAGAACATATTCATTCATTTTCTCTTTCTTTCTTTCCCTCTCCCTCTCGTTCAGGGTCTAACTGATTACCATGTGGTATGAAAGAAAATTTTCCCCAGGTCAGATTAACAAGGACTTTGGGTTATTTGCTTCCTTTGCAGCATGTAGTGCAGGCAATTTGGCAGGATTGTCTGGTGCTTTCTCAGATAACTCCTTACCTTTGCAGGGGGCTGGGGCACCCCTGTCCCTCCTATTCTCTCTCTATGGGACAGAACGGTTTAGTCTCCTGAGGGCCGCACTGTATTGGTCTGATTTCAGTTGTTGGGTTTAGCATGTGGGTGCTGAGTGGCATTGGTGGCCTGGGACATACAGAAGGTCAGGGATTGGTGGTCCCTTCTAGCCTTAAATTCTGACTCTAACCATGTGAAAATGTGCAATACGTTGTAGAGGGCTTTCACCACCCATGTCAGCTGTCTGGAGCAGTTCATGACCACGAGGGCCTACCCCATCCCAAGCAGGTTGTATGATCTACTGTTAGATTTCACCATCCCAGTAACAAGTGTGAACTCTTAAATCTCTGTAACAGTAACCATGGAATCACAGACAATCCCCTTGAGCAGTCCGGTCTATCTTGCCACCCAGGCAAGATGGACTATGAAAGATGGTCACTTTATACCCAAGATCACAATAATATTCAGGTTACTCCCAGTCCCAAAAGACCAATCCTTAGCCCCAGATAAAATTGTACTAAACCTCAAACCAAAAAAGACAATGCCTGTAGCCAAATCTACAAACTAAGGATTTGTTAACTAAGAAATGAAATGAGAGTTATTTACAAGATTAAAAGGGGAACCCCCCTCCCCCCCCAATGAGTTACAGTCTTAGGGCTTGGCTACACTTGCAGCTGTAGAGCGCTTTGGGTTAAACCAGCCTTCGGAGAGTGCACTAGGACACGTGCTCCAGTCTGTCCACACCGACAGCTGCAAGCGCTCTGGCGTGGCCACATTTGTGGCACTTGCAGCGGCATAGGGAGCGGTGCATTACGGGCAGCTATCCCAGCGTTCAGGTGGCTGCAACGTGCTTTTCAAATGTGGGAGGCGGGGTGGAGCATGACAGGGACTGTGTTGTGTGTATGTGGCAGAGAGAGAGTGGGTTTTTGGGGTGCTGAAAGTGTGTCAGCATGCTCTCTTGTAAGTTCAGACGCTCCTCCCACTCCTGCCTCTCTCTCACTCACTCAAAGCAAACAGTAAAAGTTTGCTTTGTCTCAGATCAGATAAGCAGAGAAGCAGCCGACTGTCAGAAACGGAGCTCTGAAAAGGCACTTCCGCATTCCTACAGCCAATTTCACAACGAGAAGAGAGGTCACTTGATTTAAGGGGATTATGGGATGTTTCCGGAGGTCAATCAGAGCGCAGTAATGGAACACTGTGTTCACACTAGTGCTGCAGCACTCCAGTGGGGGAGCATCAAACACTAATCCAGGGAGTCAGAGCGCTCTATGTGCCATTCCAGTGTGGACGAGAAGTAAGGTAGAGCACTCTGGGAGGCTTTGTTGCAGTATAACCTGCAAGTGTAGCCAAGCCCATAGATTTAAAATGGCAATATCAGCTTCCATAATAAGCTGCTTTATACGTCCTCTAGGGCTGACCCCTGCCAAGTAGCATGGGGATCTCTGGCTTATATTTAGGTATCTCTGCCCCTCACAGTCCAGACATAAGTGATCTAATGTCTCCCTCTCAGGGATTTTTTTAATCACCATCACCCTCAAATCCAAGCTGATGGCAAGAATTCAGGCGCTGGTTTCCCCTTCTTTGAGGGAGTTCGGAATGCAATCAGCAAGGTCTCTATCCTTTGGTGTTATACAATAGCCTCATTTGCCTTTAATTGGCTATCCTGTGTGCAGGACTAGCACTTCACCTTAATTAACACTTCTTTTCCTGTCTGTTGAGTTACACAATTACAGAGGTTTACAATTCAAACACGCAATGTAACTTTCTACTAAGGGATACCAATATTACAGAGTAGGGTTAATGCATTCAGCTTCCTGCAAGCATTCCATGAATTCTAAATATTAAACACATGCCTACAACACTAATATCTACTTTACCTATACTGTACTAACCCTCAGGTAAGCCGGACTAGTTTCCAACTGTGTATTTGTCAGCATTCAGTAGGGCCCCAGTCCAGATGCTGTCATGAGCTGGCACCTGGTCTGAAGAGAAGAGATGCCAGCTGGAAAAAGTCAAACTAAAATTCTTTGCATGTACGGAATAAAAATCAAGACAGAGTTTTTGAAAGTGGTGATTTTAGCTGCTTTCATCTTTAGGTATCAAATTCGAGATGCCTTAGAGACCTGATTTTCAGAAGGTCTGTGCTTAATGCTTTCTGAAAAAAATCAAACCCTTTTCCAGGTACCTAGTCAGTTTTGAAAATGCAGGCTCCTATGCGTCGCTGTTTGCCCATCTTTAACTTATATCTTCCAGAATCACCCAAACTGGGAGAAAAGTTATTGCCCTTGTTCTGTTTCTATTACAGGTAATTCTTGGGAATTTTTCTCTCATTACATTGGTTTTTATTTCTCTCATCATCATATTAAAGAGATACCCCCTCCAAGAACACACAGTGTGGGTCTTTCAGCACTTGTTGATAAGTTAGGACCAGGTCAGGATGCGGCTATTTCCACTGAGACATGTACAAACACTGAATTAAACAGGCCGGCTCCAAGGCGCCATTTTCACCCAAACTTCCCTCTCTAATTATGATTCTCATTTAAAAAACAATAAAAGGTGCTTTCCCCTGACAAATGAAAAACGGTTTGTTGGTGACCCTTTGAAGATCAATTCAAATTAAATTCACCGTATAATTCAAAATAATAACCCAGCTAAATGTACACATGTAATTTACTTAACCCTGAACAGAGATTCAGGGAGCTTGCACTGGCCTGCGATAACAAGAGGATGCAAAATAGATTATGGATTAAATGTGGCTTTTATTCACCATAATGATACAGGGCTGTTCAATAGCCAGCAGTTCTCGGAGTGTGTGTGTGTGTGTGGGTGGGTGGGTGGGTGGCGGGGTGACCACCCGTTCCCTGCCTGGAAGGGCTGGAATAGCCCATGGAAGGGGTTGTGGCCGGGAGCCAGCAAACTCCCAGGCTTTGAGTGGGAAGCAGGCTCAGCTGTGAGGCCACGCCCCAAACACTCAGGCCTGTATAAAGCCTGAGAGGCAGGGGCCTGAGAGACAGTCTTCTCTGTATTCAGAGGAAGACCGGCTTAGCTGCGGGGAGGCCTTAAACAGGGTACCTAGACTGGTGCAGGGCTGGGGCCAGGCGGTAGGAGCTGGCGGAAGCTCGAGCCTGGGAGCCCCAGGCTGCTGGGCCTTGTAGAAGGCCCAACCCAGGGGTACTGGGGTTGCAAGGGGCAGCCCGGGGCTAGCAAAGGGGAGCAGCAGGCCAAACCCCCTTGCTGGTGATGAGCGGCCATGATACTGCAGTGTGCCTCAGTGAGCGGAGGCAAGTGGTGACTGGAAGTGGCAAAGTCTGAGGCAAGGTGGGGATAGTGGGTGGAGGGTTCCCCGGGGAGGGGATCCTTAGACTTGAGGGGGTTCTGCAGGGGTGCAGCACCCTCAATGAGAGGGCCCCGGGGTCCGGGAGGGACACGGGGCCGGAGTAGGAGCGGACATAGGCCAGCAGAGGGCGCTCTGGAGGCTGGTAAAGCTGATTCCCCAGATGACCAGCAGGAGGCGCCGCTGTGGTGAGTGTCCGACGTGTTACATTGTGTGTGTGTGTGTGTGTGTGTGTGTGTGGTTTTCAGTGTAGTCAATGGAAGTTTGATGTTCCTCACTCTGGGATCTCTGCTATGTACATTTCTGGAGTATGAAGGAGAGCAGGCTTAAGAGATTCAACTGTTTACTGAGGCCTGAGGTCTCTAACACACTGTAATGTCAGTGTTGGAAATGCCATCCACTGCCACATTCATGAATAAACGCAGATGTCATTCATCAAGCGAGTTGGCTAAGCTCAGACTCCCAATTCCTGTGACTGCTACTGCTGTTGATGGCAGATCTGGATTAGCCTCTGACTTTTCTTTATACCAGGATCCAGGTTGTTTAAATATCTGGAAAAGGGGGTGAACCGTGAAATGGAAAATGTTGCAGAAGATATAAAGTTCGCAGGGTGGTCAAGAGCAGAGAAGACCATGAGCAACTTCAGAGGTAGGTGAAAGGGCAATACGCTGGCAGATGAAATTACAAATAGAAAGTAATGCACACTGGAGGATAATTTGAAATAATTATATGATTTACTGGGTTCTAACTTACTGTATTAAATCAGAGAAAGGACAGGGAATTACTATGGTCCACTCCATAGCTCTGTCCTGTGTGCGATCAACACAATATTTAATGGTATAATGAATGGAATTGAGAATAATTGGGAAGATAGTGAAGTGTCATACAAATCTAAGGTACTTTCTCACTTGCAATACAGTAAAACCTCGATATAACGGACTAATTCGGGTGAGGGGGTGTCCGTTAAAGCCGAAAGTCCGTTATTTAATAATAATTAAAAAAACCAAGCTGTCGGAGCAGCAGCCCGCCCAATTAGTCAGTTATATCGAGGTTTTACTGTACTTTTAACTATCATGTTAAACCAGTGGTTCTCAAACTTGTTGAGACCGCGACCCCTCCGCCGAAAAGCCGGCAATTATTTTTTTAAAAAACACAAAACAAAAAAAAAAACCTGCCGTGGACCCCCCTGCGCCCCGGCCGCAGTCCGCGCCGCAGGTAGGCTGCCGGCTGCGCCCCGGCCCCAGTCCCCGCTGGCGGCCGGGGCTCGGGGATCCAGCCGCCGCCTGTGGAGCGCGGCTTGATCCGCGCTCCCCGGGGCTCGCGGCTCCAGCCGCCGCGCTCCCCGGGGCTCGCGGCTCCAGCCGCCGCGCTCCCCGGGGCTCGCGGCTCCAGCCGCCGCGCTCCCCGGGGCTCGCGGCTCCAGCTGGCTGCCAGGACCCAGGCGGCAGGCGAGAGCCGGCAGTCAGCCCACCCACAGCTCGAACCCTGGCGGCAGCAGGGAGCCCGCAGCCAGCCCTCGACAAACGGATTTCGGATGCATCAGACTTTCTTAAAAATTTTGTCTGTTGCATCTGAAGTCCGTTAAATCGAGGTCCGTTAAATCAAGGTTTTACTGTACTGGTGTTCAGTTCTGGTCACACTTGTCCAAAAAAATAGCAGAAATAAAAGGGCTTCAGAGAGAGGGAAAGAAAGTGATTAGGGGGCCTGGGAAAAAACCTCATATGAAGAGAGATTTTTTAAAAAAAGACTGGAACTGTTTACTATAGAGAGGAGACAAATGAAAGGGGACATGACAAACATGGATACGGAAACAGTAGCTCAGGAATTTCTATGTACCCTCTCTCCAACAACAAGAAGTATGGGCATTCCATGAAATGGAAAGATGACAAATTCACAAAAGCTGATGAAATAACATACTTTCACGCTGTGCCCTGTGGAACTCATGGCCAGCAGCTGATTGAGTCCAAGATTTTAGGAAGGTTCTAGAAAGGATTAAATGTTTATACCGTTCACGAAGATATCCAGAATTTAGTAATTAGCAGCTAGAGACTAACATTTGGGAAGGGTTAGAGATTGACTTAAGCAGGTGGCTAACTAACAGAGATCAGGAGGAAACTCTCTGTGGCAGTAGGTTATCCCATAAAATGTCTAGATTCGTTTTTCTTACACCTTCCTCTGATATTTGACAACAGTATGTCATACATCAAGAAACCCCAGATTTCCCCTACCTTAAGAGCTACAAATAGAACAGTCCTTTTGGGTAAAGGGTTCAGAAGCATTTGAGTGATTTGGGAGCTGAAGTCCCATTGACTTTCAATTGGATTTAGGGATCTTTTTAAAAGATATTTAGGCAACAAAAGATAGTCACCTAACCTGTTTAGCTGTTTAACTCTCAATGACTTCAATCATGGGCACTTGGGTTCCTATTTACATCTTTAAGTGCCTACAGACCTTTAAACATCTGTCTTTAAGTAATTTGGAGCCTAAATCCCATCCAAAGTTAGAAAGGTCACCCCTAATTCCCTTAGGTTCCTTTAACATTTCCAGTTGCTAATAGCATCTCAGATACTAATATGTAGTAATCGTAGATAAATGTGTCCTTTTTAACAGTGACCTCTCTGTTCACCCTTCTGAACAGGAACTTATAAATGCGATGCAACAGTCTCATTTGCTAACTAAATATTTGTCATATCAAAAACGAATGGGATGGTCATAGAAGATTACAGTAATACTCGAAGATGAGCATACCCCTTCCTGATAGCAAGGTGTTAACAATAACAAGCAATCTGCTCTACTAACGACTTCTTATATGACCTGCAGTGAGTCACTTGTGGCCAGGTTTCAAAAGAACCCAACATTCCTTGTAGCGTTTATAGGAAGTACTGTAGCTAGATTTTCAGAATTGTTCAGCTCCTAGTTCCTCCCTTTGTTCCCAAAGGAGCTGCTGAGTGCTGGGCTCTTCAGAAAAAGCCAACCCTAGCTGTGGCTGCTAACCCTGGAGCCTTGGTGCCTCAGTTTCCCCATCTCAAAAAATGGCAATACCTACTGTACCAGAGTGTTAGACTGAGTTGTTTTAGTGCTTTGGCATCTTTAAATTAGAAGTGTAGCTGTCGTACGCAGTTCATAACACAAGTGTCCATAAAATGGGTACAATTCATCCTAAACGTAAACCCACGGACATCACTGGAGATACATTAGAGAGTAATCTGACCCAACCGGTCTGTGCTGTTTATTAAAGACCACAGCAATCACCTTTTTAGTTACTTAACTGAATACTTGAGATACTGAGAAAAATCCGTTCTGAAGCTTGACTGTTCAGAAGCATGCTGAAATTTCAACGTTCAATTAAAAACATTGGGGGAAAAAAGTGAGTTCATACCATCTGAGGTCTCAATATTGGACAGCTGACGTCATTTTAAAAGTCTGTAGTTGAATTTACATTCATTGCTTGCCTAGGTTCTGAACATGGTGCTGGGGGAAAATGTCCATATGGCTAATAAAATGTGTATCGTTATTACTCAACTGGGAAGGTTTCTGATTCTAGCTAAATGTGCAGAACCAACACAAATAAAAAGAATGAAAACAGGGAGTCTGAATTTTCATTAAGGACTATATAAAATGACCTTGAAAGGAACAAAATAATAGTAATACACAGCTCTTATGTGGCACTTTTCATCAGTAGATCTCAAACTACTTTACTACGGACAATCATTATCCCATTTTATAGGTGGAAAAACTGAGGCACAGATAGTCACCCAGCAAGTCAGTGGCAGATTCAAACAGAACCCAGATCACCCTGAGTTCCAATCTAGTGCTTTATCAATTAGGACATACCACCTTTCACTCAGCATCACCACAGCCCGGTAGAGGCTGACACATTTTCCCTTGACTCCTACTGTGCCTCCAGTTACAACCAGAAGCAACCACAGCACAAGAACTAGCGCCACTGTTCTATAGCCTAATGCTAGGTTTCCTGTTTGTAAATCCCAGGTAAATATTCCCATTTACATGAGGCAGGGCCGGCGACAGAAATTTGGGGGCCCCCTACTCTGATAGTTTGGGCCCCCCCCAGCCCAGCCGGCCCCTCCCCCAGCCCAGCCGACAGCGGCTGGGGGCCCCCCAGCCCAGCCAGCGCCCCCCCAGCTGACAGCGCCTGGGGGAGGAAGCCCAGCCCCTCCCCCCCCACCGCTGACAGCTGGCTGCAGCGGGAGCAAGAGCCCGGGAGCGGCGTGAGCCGCCCTTGCTGCTCCCCTCCCCTCCCCCGGACTGCGCCGCTGCCGCTGGCCGGGCTCACTGCTCGGCCGGGGACACGCGCGCTAGTCCGGGGGAGAGCCGCGCTGGATGACTATGGGTAGAGCTGTACGGGGCCCCCCCTAAAGTGCGGGGCCCGGTACAGCTCTACCCGTAGTACCCCCCTGTCGCTGGCCCTGACGTGAGGACAGAGGGAATTCCCTAGCTTGTTTTCTAGCCATCCATCTGTCAAACAAGAGCTTGATAGAAATGTGGTCAGTTTGAGCCACCAAGATAATAAGGCATCAGCCAATGGGAGGGGGGAAAAACCCCCACAAAGCATCTATAATGACTCATTGAACTAAGAACTTCAAAAAATATTTCTTAATAATAAAAGAAGGTTTTCAATTAATAAGGCCAGTGAGATGAATTTCTAGGGCATCATATGACAGTGCAAAAATGCTTAGCGGACACTGGGATTCTCTTTTCTAACCCTTCCAGTCAGCAGAAATTGCAAAATCCATTTTGGGGTGGGGGCTTCGGGGACAGAAGGCCCTGGGGTATTTTGCTTGCGGCTTTGAGAATGCTCCTCCCAGGGGTGAACATCAGAAGCATTGTGGCACAGAATGATGGGAAAGGACCAAACCTCCTTTTGGTCCTTTCCCATCGTGAAAGAGTGATCTTTTCAATCAGTAATTTTGTGTTTCTCGGCAGCCGGAAAGACAGGGTAATGGAGGCACAGGGAGAGGTTTTTAAAGGAGTTCAGCTCCCATGTAGGCACCTACATGAAGCAGCTGCATTTTCTCCGTACCCACCCAAAGTTCTCAGTACCCACCATCTCCCACTAAGAACAATAGGACTTGATGGATGCTGAGTAATCTCGTCCCCCCCCAAAAAAAAATAAAAGTACTTATTTAGGTTTTAACTCCTACTTCTGAACCTCTTGATGGAAGCACCTCAAGGTACTCAGTCAGTAGAGCATCAGACTTAATCTGAAAGAGCAGGATTGTAGTTCCTGTTTGGACAGCGGTGGCTTTTGGAAGTTAGAAGCAAACTTTCCACAGAGTCCAATTAGCCTGTGACTGTCCACACTACCCAGATGCCTGCCTAGTTCATCACCTGCTGGAGACAAACCAGCTGGGCCAGACACTGGTCTGATCACAACACTTTGAAGAGGGTGCAGGATGTAACGCATTCTTCATAACACTCAAAAATCTCCCCCTCTTCCTTCCCGCCCCCCATAGTCCAGATTTTCACACAAGCTGTTACTGTGCCCAAAATGTGACAATCTGTCTCTGTGCTCACTGGAAGGAGGAAAAAAAAAAGAGATAATTCATTTTATTCCCATTAGGGAGAGTGGAAGCTGCCAATAATTTGAGGTTTTATTTTGAAGTAGGATTGGATTCTATTTCTGAGTGAGACCAGTTGAAAACTGAGCATGCGAGCCCAGGAAATTAAAGAAACTATAGGCTCTTCTCCCTTGGAAATGTCTCCAAGGACACTAATTACACTCTCCAAAGGTTTACAAGCTTGGAGAGTTTGCCGGAGAGGCATATTTTACCAGTCTCTCGCCGTTATAGATTCAAGTAAAACAAAGAGAAATCCAGAAATGCAGAATCTCTGACAGCTACTTTGGTTCCATGCGGCATGGAAGAGGCAATCCTTGCAAACAGTGCTATGCAGCTGTCACCGTTCCAAAGGGAATATTTTCCATATGATCACATACAGTGGCCATAGTTAGGTCTTGACTTCAAGTACAGCGACAGCCATAGAATCTCAGATACCAACTACCTTGAGGTCAGAGTCCGCATTTGCCCACAGTTCAGGGGGGACCTGGGTACTAACACATACAGTAGAGCTCATTTTATTTTGTCCAAAATTATTTCTATTATAGTAGAGCTCCCGCCAGGGTCCCGGCTGCATTATGCTAGGTGCTGTACAAATTCATAGCAAGAGACCGTCTATGCCCAAACAGCGTATACTCTAAATAGACAAGGTTGACAGACACACAGTGGGAGAGGGGAAATATTGTTGCTCCAAGTAATGGGGCTTCCCCTCTGTAGGAAGTGGGTGGAGAGAGTGTTACATTTCTCAGGGCATCCTAGGCTGAGTCATCCTTCTGCTACCTGCCTCCGGCACGAGGGAGTCTTGCCGGTGTTTGCTGGGTGTTGGCTCCCTAATGCAACCAACCTGTCAGCCACCCAAGCCCTCTCCTCTAGGCTACACATACCCTGCCAGGTGACCACAGAACCACCCTCGTCTCATAGTCCCTTGAAAGTGCCCCACTGCGGTAACCAGCCCCTGGTTACTGGGCGTCCATAGAAACCCCAGATTCTCCATTCCCAGGGGAACAGCATAGAGCACTTGTGTTCGAGTACAATAAAACACAAGGAAATTTAATGCAAGACCTGAAGATTCAAACAGGCGAGTGATGGAAACAAATGTCATCAAACATGAGCTTTGTCCTACCCTTATTAATAGTTACCCTATATTAACTAGGGTAATAAGCTGACTCGGGCTCGCAGGGCCCAGGCTAAGGGGCTGTTTAATTGCTGTGTAGATGTTCGGGCTTGGGCTGGAACCTGATCTTAGGACCTTGAAGGGGGGGGGGGGGGAGAGGGGGGAGGGGAAGAAGAGTTCCAAAACTTGGGCTGCAGCCTGAGCCTGGATGTTTACACGGCAATTAACCAGCCCCTTAGCCCAAGCCAGCTGGCACAGGCCGGTCACAGGCGTCGAACTGCAGTGTCGACACACCCTGAGGCAGTGGTGGATTAATGCACAGGCCCCTGCTCACATGGGCTAGACAATGTGGGGGCCCGTGCAGAAACCTGCTTAGAAGTGGGGGGAACTACTGGTGCTGGAAGTGTGGCCTCGCCCCTTGCTGCTCCTGTTCCCCCTAGGGCCCCGCCCCAGGCCGGGCCAGAAGCCGGAGTCGAGCCATGGTAAGAGCTATCTAGGGGTTGCTGTGGGGAGCCCAGGGGCACTATTGCAGTGGGAGATCCTGGGGAGAAGTGTCCCTCTGGGGCACAGCACCACTCCTTAGCGCTCCTGTAGTGCTTTTCACCAGCACTTCAGACAAAAGAGAAGGATCTGATTCTACTATGGTGGGGGGGCGGCACAGAGAACTGATGCAAGCTGCACCCAGGTCTCCTAAGTTGTAATATAGTGCTCTATGCACTAGGCCACACTGCCGGGCAAGGACACTACCGTGGGTCAATGCAGCTCTGTGATGCCCTTTGACCAAGGCTATGTCAGGCTAGTCCTCTGTGATACATCTGATACATTCACCTTGGGATGATTTATACAATACTTAACTCTGGGGGAGGAGAGGTTTTTTATTTCTGAACAAAAATATTCGGATCTATTTTTCACATCCAGACGTGCTTCACTTACAGTAGTTGAAAAGTGACAACTCATTTTGCTCACACTTTAATAAAAGCCCACCCTTGCTGCTGAGACAAGCATGAAAAATGTCAACCCAAAAACAATTTGTTTGGGGAAAAACAGGGGGGGGTAGGGGGGAGAGGATTGGGGGCTGGAACAGAACTTGGAGCTTGACCTCAAATTATCTTGAACATTATTGAGTCCACTGCAATATGGGATATTTCACCCTGGTTTTCATGTATTATTGGGGACTGTTGTAATGATAAATTATACATAGTCCAGCAACACTATCTTGCTCCTACATTCCTTGGATGATCAGATTTGCAAACCAAGTTGTCAAAGATCATGAGTCAGGGCACCCCAAAACATGATGAGACTGACTTAAAAACCATGAGTTTTTTAAAAATATGAACAGATGGAGTCTCTCTATTTGCCCTTTCATTCTTGAGCCTTCAGAGAATCATCCCTCTAAACGTTTTTTTCCTGCAATCATGAGGGTTTTTTAATTAAAACTTAGGTTTTTTGAATGAAAGTGGAGATTCTCATGTAATAACATGACTCCAGCAACTGGAGCTTCAAGGAAAAAAAAAACAACAACAAATATCAAAGGATTCATGATAAAAATCACAAGAGTTGGCAGCAGCGCAAAACAAAATAAAAACCCACCACCAACAAAAACAACCCATTCCCATTGAGTTTTTGCTTTAAATTTGTTCATGCTCACACCAGTGTTGGGTATAGTGTAAATATACTTTGATAGGCAGACTTCAGGAGGAGTCACATATACATCATGAATTAAGAATTGAACACTAATATATTGCAATACAGTGGTATTAAGTATACAGCACATGGGATGCTTCTCGGTGAAATGTACAGCAAGGTGTTTTTTTAGATGCGCCATAGCACTTGGTTGGAAATACAGCTCAGCTGAAGGTGGTGATCAATCTATCAGGGATCGATTTATCACGTCTAGTGTAGACGTGATAAATCAAACCCCGAGAGCCCTCCCCGTCGACTCCGGAACTCCACCTCTGCAAGAGGCAGAAGCGGAGTCCACGGGGGAGCAGAAGCTGTCAACTCGCTACCATGAAGACACCGAGGTAAGTCGACCTAAGATACGCAACTTCAACTATGCTATTTGCGTAGCTGAAGTTGCGTATCTTAGGTCGACTTCCCCCCCAGTGTAGACCTGGCCTAAGAGCCTGACCCAAAGCTAGCTTAACTTAGACTCACTTTGACTTCGTGAGCTTTGGATTGGGTCCTCCAGGACAGAGTAGCAGACCCAAATTCTGTAGTTCCTATGGGGAGTAACTGCTTAGTGAAATGTAAAGGTGTTGGGCGTGGCTGGAGCAGCCAGAGGGATCACCGTTCATACAGCAGTGCAGAGCAGAGAGATGGGTTGCATGGTATTCAATTTAAATTTTTCGCTGATCTATTTAACACAAGCTTTCCTTGAGATAGCGTAGAGAACAGAACAGGAGTTCTTTTCCTTTTTGCCTCAGCAATTTTCGTTGGGTGCACTCTCCAAGCCAGAGCATCCAGAAACATCTCAGTAAAATCAAAGGGTATTGTTACTTTTATTAGTAACTACAGCTTGTGGAACATTTTCCAAGGGGATGTCTTTTAATTGGAAAATGCCAGTTTGTCAAAATCCAAATTGTGTGGGGGAAAATGATATCAATGAAACTATATCTTCCTCCATCCCAAAAAAGGCATTTCTACAGGGTTGCCCTGGGCCATTTTGATGTTATTTGAAATGTTCCTTTCCATTTTTTATTTTGAAGCAACTTTTGGTTGCAAATGTTATCTTTTGTTTTTTAAAAAAATATTGAAACATTTCATTGTGATTTCAACTTTATCAAAATGGAACATCTTGGTGGACTGGAAATATTTGTTTTTCATGGGAAATTCCAATTTTTGTGGGTTCTTTCATTCTGATTTGGAATGGAAAATTCTTAAAATGTCAGAATTTCCCCTGGAACAGGAATTCTGAGTTTTGACTGCTCTAACAGTAAATTCTAAAGAGCAGGTCAAGTTTTTTCAATACTTTTTCCAAGATGGCATTTTTTCATAACTGGGAGAAGGAACCTCTTTATTCCATCTAACACAGTGGGCGGATTCTGATTCAGGCTTGCAGACACCGTCAGAGTAATAGTAGTTTGTGGAGTGGAGCTGACATTACATACCTCCTTTTCAGATACAGTAGCCTCGTGTATCTGAAAAAGTAACAAACTTTAGGGAGACAGACAGCATCACAGTGCTACACAATGGCACCTGTATTCCCTTCCATGCTCCAGCTGGGCTCCTTAGCTTTCATCTCTCCAGGGGTAGAGACCCCCCATCTGTCTTCCACCAGGCTGCACCGTTCCCTTTCTAGATTGTGTTATTCCCAGCAAGCAAGACTGCTAAAAGAGGCTAAGGTTTGCATTTTGCTCTCTTTTTAGAGGCTATAAATAGCATAATTACCATGGTTATAAGTTACTACACAGCTCTTTCTAAGCAAGCACATTTATTCTTAAGGGGAAAGCATTACAAAGAAAACGATGAAAAGTATAAAATAACTGACACACATGCTATTAAACATACTAGAGATTCCAGCAGGGGCCTCGGCAGGAGTCAGCCCTTCAGACCTCACAGAGGGGGTCTTTCTGTGTTTACAAGTTCATACCAGTTTAGCTCTGAACAAGCATACCCATGCATAAGATAGTCTTTCCTTTATGCAGCTTGGGCTGTTGATCTCCAGAGCTTGGGAACAGGTAAACAAAAGACAAAAAAGTCCTTTCCTTACACCACAGTGTCCAAACGCTGGGGTTTTGCATAACTGCGGGTGGAGACTTTGCATTCACCTCTTCCTAGATCTGATACTTGTCCAAAAACTCCCTCACACATATTGTCTTGTCTGCCACATTGTTCAATATAGTCTTTCAATCATCCAGACCCACAATAGTACATAACCTTTGCATTTAATGCAATGGACCCCAGAGATACTTCTACTTAATTCAATAAGGTTTGTCCAAGGATATCACAGGGAATCACCACATCTGTCACAGGCAGGATATCATTGAAGCAAGTGCTGAGTGCAGCAGTGGAAGATGTTGCTTCTAAGACAAATAAATGACTCTTTATCAAGACTACATGCCTGGACCTGATATTAGAAGTGAAACCCTGGATACAGATTCACAACAACATGGACTTGATTATTATACCCTTGTTACTTATATGGCTCCCCATCATTGTAGTATCCGAGCACCCAAACAACTTCTCGTGTAAGCTCATAATACCCCTGTGGAACTCCCATCACTGGAAGGCTTTAAAAAACAGGTTGGACAGAGACCGGTCAGGGATGGCTTAGGTTCACTTGGTCCTGCCTCAGAGAGCTGGGCTTCATGACTTCTTGGGGTCCCTTCCAGCCCCACTTCTCTGATTCTGTGAAAAATCCTTCAGACCTAATAAAATGCAAAACTAACCTCATCCTTAATACGGATTTGCGCCGAGGGCCTCTAATGATTGAGACGCCACTTAGAGCTCACAACCACTCAAAACCACTGTATAGCTACATAGCACCATGACTACCCACACTCCTGGATGCTCTCCGGGGTCCCCAGTCACTCCTGCATCTGTGGAACTTTGCTAATTTGCATTTTGCATAATCTGCAACCCTAATAATTTACAAAACATATTCCCATTGCTGAGAAGTGGGGTGAGCCCAAAGATTTAATAGCAAAATGCTCTAGTGATGTCTCTGGGTACTTGTGGGTTTTTTTTCTTTTTACTTACCCAAGATATATTACGTTACATTTACTAGTAGTGCGCCACCAAGTATTGTCATAAATAATAAATGACAATTGTCAAAACAAATGGGTGAAGTACATTTTGTGATGTACTGTCCTTGTTTGCATGTGCATACTGGTTTACTTGCTTGCTAATTTGCAGTAGCTAGTCACCAGCAGAAGGTTCTCCAGCTATTAATGTGAATTAGTGAGGTCTTACAGTATGTTATTCTGTTCCAGTTTGCCATATCCCTGACAAATAGACTTAAACTGGATTTTTTATTTCACACTTCTATGCAAATCCTGGGCAGATGTCCAAGCAAGTAAGGAATGGCTAACAGAGTCATTCCAGGCCAGACAAACTAAATTAAAAACTCTTTTGGTCAGCAGTTGCGGCCATCACTGGGGCAAATCAATTTACTGCAGCTGCGAGCCGCTATTTAAAGTTGGGGCCTTAAGCAGATTAATCGAGGAAGCATGTTAAAGGTTATAAAAGTCAGCATCACTAAGTTCATGAATGTTTTTTTTCTAGTGCAAATCTATAATGTTACATTCTGCAGCTCACAAGCTATCACTTAAGCATCTTCATTAAGCCAGGGAATACCTATACCTTGGTATTTAAACAGTATGAAGGTTCTCGCTCATTACTTGGAGCCTCTCTTATGCTCTAATAAAAGTTTTAAAGGGTGAAATGTCACGAAGGAGAAAAGAATGGTGCTATACTGATGAAGGAAACTTAGGAATTCCATCATGAGGGCTTTAACTGAGATGGTGACTTAAATCAAGAAGTTAATGCCAAACCAATATTCTCCTACACAGCCAATCTGTAACTGTGAATCCGTTTGCTGTAATAAAATAAAGACAGCCTTCATTCCTGAAGAGTAGTAGAGCTCATCTCTATAGCAGTCATGACTGAATATTGATTGTCCTAAGACTGGCTTTAGATGCAAGGAACCAACTGTGGACACTGAGTTATTGAGCCAATAACAAATAGGTTCTAGTCAAGAACTCATTGAAATCATGCTCCCATGGACTTGGCTCTGATAGTCAAGCAGCAAATCAAGCTGAAGTGGGAGGGAGGTGAAGACATTCTAGGAAGTATCAGGTGTATCCTCCATTGGGGAAAAACAATTGAATAACCCTTGGAAAAATGAACCACAGTTTCGCCAAGGAAAAAAATGTGCTCTCCACAATATTGTAGTGAGCTCCACAGCGCTTGTCTTTTGCAGACTGGGAAATACACAGAGGAACAGAATCAAAGATTATCAGGGTTAGAAGGGAACTCAGGAGGTCATCTAGTCCAACCCCCTGCTCAAAGCAGGACCAATCCCCAACTAAATCATCCCAGCCAGGGCTTTGTCAAGCCTGACTTTAAAAACTTCTAAGGAACGTGATTCTACAACCTCCCTAGGTAACCCATTCCAGTGCTTCACCACCCTCCTAGTGAAAAAGTTTTTCCTAATATCCAATCTAAACCTTCCCGACTGCAACTTGAGACCATTACTCCTTGCTCTGTCATCTGCTACCACTGAGAACAGTCTAGATCCGTCCTCTTTGGAACCTTCCTTCTAGATGCTCAAGAGCCGTGTGTTCTATTTCTCAATACACTTTAATCAAACTGATGATTTAATCCATCATAAGGAGAAAGAAAATGGCCCTGTTATGAATCTTGGAGTCGAGGAGACAAACCCACAGCTCCATTGTCCAAGGGAGACTGTGGCCGAGCCGTTTTAGGCCAGTTTTTTTAAAGAGCTATTTAGGTGCCTAGGGGGATTTTTAAGAGCATCTAAACATGTTAACCTTAAAATTAAAAAAACCCCAACATTTACCCATAGTCCTCTCCATTTACCTCAGTTCCCCATCTATAAAGTAACACCTAGTTTCTCCCACCTTTACCTATTTAAATTCATCAGCTCAGAGGCGATTTGTTACTGCGCTTGTAAAGCACCTAGCATAAGGGGGTCCTGAGTTTGGTCAGAGCCTGGGTGTGACTGATTATTACATTTCTAGGGGTAATGTTCTCTATGTTCTGCATGGTATAGATCAGATTTGAATAAGCAGCCATATATTTTTTTGGTAGTCAATATCAACTGAGCAAAAGGTACTCTCTTCTGAAATATGCTCACCTCAGACAAAAGGATCTGTTTGACAGTTAATTTCCAATCCAGAAGCTAAACTGGGCATGGCACTGCTTCTAAGGCCAGCAGACAGCATTTTATTTAATTCGCGTCCCAGTGATTTGTCAGCACTTATTTTAGCCTCTATGGAGTGCAGCTTTCAGCACTATTGATCATGAAATTTTAATATAATGCTTGGAAACCTATGCTGGGATTTCAAGAACAGCAGCCGATTGATTTAGATCTTAGCTGCCCCACGGGGACTAGTCCTTACTGTCTAGTGCATCCCCCCTCCCGTTTCAGCCCAGTGGGCTACTGCACAGGGAAATGTTCCAAGCTTGAGTTTACTCAGAATCTATAGGCCAAGCTGCCCTTCCTGCTATTATCCATTACAGAACGTCAGCATCTCTCAGCAGCTCTATAGATTTATTTTGCTTTTACCTCTTTTGATGCTGCCTACCCTCGGCTCCTTCCTCCTCCAGCTCTGCTTGACACCGAGAACTAGATATAATCAAGTCTCCCACAATTAAATGCGCTGGCACTTGAAATTATGATGCTGAGCCACCTAACCAGGCTCATAATTAACAGCCATTTCCATTTGCTCTCGACAGACAACTTTTTGATCAAATCTCAGCTTCCAGATTAATGTGAATCACGGCTGGCCTTTTGAATCACATATTGTATGGCTATCCCCCTCCATTCCCCCAGCTCCATCTCAGGAGCGCTGCCTGTCTTTGCTTGTGTTTGTCTCGTAATAAGATTGAAATCCTGGTTTGCACATTGATTTCTCTCCTCCCTCCCCCTCCAAACAACTTGATTACTGCAATTCCCTCGTAGCAGCCCTCTCTTTTGCTACTAGATCAAATTGCAATATGTGCAAAGCCAGGCTGCTAGATGCCTAACCTACATCAAGTCGCAGGGAGGTACCAGCCACGCTCTGGTTTCATTCCGTGGCTCCATGTCCAATTTCGCATTTAGTTCGAGTTGAGTAGCATGCGCTATTAGAGCCTGCCCCAAAAGCCACTGAAATCAGTGGAAAGGCTTTGGATCAGGCCTTTGAAGCGTCACTTAGTTTTGAGCCTTCACATTTGAGAAATTGATTCAGTCCTTAACCCCTCGCTCCCAGTCCTCCTTACCAGACTGTGGCAAAACAGGCCTGGTTTAAAATTAGATTAAACTAGCCTGTGAAATAGGTACCAAAGTTCCCTCGATTGGTCTCAAGACAGAGAGGGAGCTCCCCCAGAAATCGACACTGATCTCAGCATGGGACCAAACAGTCTTTGAAACCACAACAGTCAGAGATCACAGTGTTATTGGGAGATTCATGTGCTATGATAACGGGGTGGACGGTTTTTCAAAAGCATCGGAGGGTTTGAGGAGCAGGAGGCCCAGGAAAAGTCACTGTTCCCCAGACAAGAGGAAGGAGCTCATAATGAGCACAAGAGTAAGGAAGAAAGCAGATTAATAAATCCAAAAGAGGTCCTCAAACACAATAAAGGATTAGACTGCAGAAGAGACTGAGCACTGAATGCAGCTAGGGGACCGTCTGGAGACTTTGAAGTACCATGCAGCTTGTATCATCACTAGATTTCACTACATTTGCTTTGAGGTAAGTTTAACCCTGTCCCCATCCCCTACCCCCCTCACACGCCCGAGTGATGCAGGCCTGGACAACACTACAAAGGTTTACCAGCATAACTGTTCATCCACAGCACAGGGCATCCTCCCAGGCTCTCCTACAGCCAAAACTCCTTTTCCTTTGCAGAAAACATTGACATGTTTCGTTTTCATTCCAAAACTGGGATGAACCCACATTCTGAAATGCTTTGCCAAACAGCCCCAAACACCCTGCTCTCCTCAGTACACGGCAGCTACCAAAAGGCATTTTCAACAGGTGCCTTATTGCAAAAGAAATCCAACTAGGTCAAAGGTCCACAAAGGGACTGGGTTTAGTGCTTCAGTCCCTTTGTGGATCTGGACGTAGATACTTACCTGCGTCTTAAGGTGACTAAATACTTTGTGACAAGGTGGCTCCTCTGCTCCCCTGACTCAAGTCCTTTGGGGGGGCTGGTGCGGCCCTGGCACCCTGACAAGACTGCACCAGACCCGGTTTTTCCGGCTGCTCCTTAGCAGCTCGCTCCCTTTCTTTCTCTCTCAGGGTCAGGCTCCTGCAAGCTAGGAAGGCTAGGTCCCCCCTGGGAGGGACCCTTAGTTCTCTTCTCCTACTTGTCAGCAGCCTCTCTGCCCCTGCTTCTTCCAACTCGCCCCTCACACCCCTCTACTTTCGCCAAACTCACTCCTCTATCTCCTACTGCCTCCAAACTCACTCCTCAAACACACACTGCCTCCAACCTCACTCCTCAAACTCCCACAAGCCTCTCTGGGGAGGAGTCTCTTTTCAAGGGCTCTGACAGCCTCCTTAATTGGCCTCAGCTGGCCCTGCTTCTGGTTGTGGCAGCCCTGCTCAGCTGGACCCGGTTCCCTTGTGGTAAGCCTTCTAATTGCAGGCCTTCCTGGCAGCTGTCTGCCCTGGGTCTGCCACAACTTTCAAAAGTCTGCCCTCAATGCTGGTTGTGTCTGTTAAAAAATCCCTGCCTTAATGAATAGGATTGACCCTGTGCATTATTTGAGGGAAATGATGTAAGAATGTGTTTGAAAGAACACATTGACCTTTAAGTTGTTTGGAAAACTTAAGTACCTTTTCTGTAAAGAAGCTTCATCAAAATGTCTTTCCGCATAGAGAAATGCACATAATCGTTAAAGCAAAAAATGTGGAATTAAAGCATCATCTCAAAGATTCTCAGGTGACTAAACCAGCAGGACTAATGACTTTTTAATATCCTTTCCTGCCTTTAGGAAGTCTTCTAGCATATAAGGAGCATTATTTTGTCTTCAGATTCTATTAATATGTTTGGTCTTCTCTTTCATTTCAGAGTCCCACCAGAGCAGCTACCCAGTTGGGCTTATTTTGTATTTGCTGAAACATATTCAAGTAAATCACAGATATGTCTCCTGGCTTAGTAACAGGGTTGAAAGTCAGGGATTATAATACCTTCCTATTCATGCAAAGCGGTTTTATCCCGGCGAACCTGCTCTTTTATGACTCTGAAGAAATTGTGTGATCATTGAGTTAATTTTCCTCCAATAAAACCCCTCAAAATGAAATTAAACTACAGGGAATTGTGTGAAATAAAAATAAAAGTAGAGTAATATGCTCTTTTTAAGTAACTATTTCTGCCTGTAACTGAGCAGAGTAAATTACTTCATTATTTTCTTTCTAGCAGTTGAACATTAGAGGGATAAATTATAGCACTAGTTGGAAGAGTTCAGCATTGTTTCTAAAAAAATGGGAATATGCTTTTGTTTTGACCCATGGTTACCATAAAATATAAGTAGTAACATTTTTATCTGAAGATTCACCTTTATTTTATTCTAACAATTAAAAAAAAATCATTGAGACACTAGCCCAAACCTGTGCCATTGTAAAAGACACAAGCTTGTGTTGATACAAAACAGGGAATCAAGTGATGGGATTAGATGAAGATCATCCATTGGATTCAAAACTGTAAACCCTACTAGACATTCCACCAAGAGATTGCTCAGTATTATCCTGTATGAAAATATCCTTATTTCATATGACAATCCCTGTATCCTGGGACACGATAGGTATTCTAAAATGCCACACATTCAAGTGTGGATGATGGGTATCTTGCAATGTAATGTCACTAAAGAATTGGGGTCAAAAATGAGCAATGCCCCAGAAACATATAAGCTTTGGAATCGCTGGGTGAATTCAGTGTTTTAAGGTGTTTATATTTCACTCCCTAGTACAATGGTGCAACTGTTAGAGTGGAGTGGAAAATGGTTTTCCCGGGCCAGGAACATTTTCAAAATCGTTCCTCTCCCCCATCTCAGAAGCTTTCACGAACCAGAAGTTTCAGACCGGGTCAACGGAAAGGTGGCACCTGACTGGTTCTGTTCCTATGAGTCCCCTTCCATCGCTGCTCTTAGTTATGGCCTGTAGCCAGCTGCTGCCGCAGCTCCTGCAAGGAGCAGTCCACCCTCATGCCCTGCCCTGTTCTCCTGCTTCAGGATCCCCCAACAACCACCAACTCCTTTCAGAGGGGTTTCCCCCTCACCCAACTGGCCAAGAGAAGAGCCTGGATCTGATTTCCCCCGTCCTAATGACCTATCACCCTCTGGAAGTGGAAGGCGAATAGTGAATCTGCTGCACAATGGATTCATCACACCTGCCAGTGAGAAGCTGGGCCCCCGGGGCCAAACCTTGCTTGCTTTGCTCCCGCGACAGCTCAGCGCCAGTGATTATCAGCTGCTCCCTTTGGCGTGGGACACTTCTGGCTTTGTGTTTGGGTCCTAGCATCCCACCATGGTTGGGCACCGCCCCCAGAGGCATTCCTGTCCCATAAACTTATGACGGCAGCAGGTGGAAACATTTCTGTCAGAGGATTTACTTCTCTGTTGCCCTGCATCCTTATTTAGCCATTTATGCTGTTCAAAGGGGATGGGAAACGCAGTTAAATCAGACGGGCACCGTTTTACACTCCCTTGGCACTCATCTTGCCCAGCCGTAAATAATCCCAGAAGGTGCAAATCAGACTCAGTGTATTCCAGTAGCCCCAGGAAACTGTCCCTTCCCTATTTCAAGATGGGAGAGAAAGCCTCTTTCTGCCCCGGTCATTATGGTAAAATGGTGTCAAAAGTAAGTACAATATTCATTTATTTTGTATTCAAAATGTTTCGGTTCAAGCACACTGCAGATTTTATGGTTAGCGTTTGGCTGAGGAAGCGCCACCATTCCCTTCCATCTGAGTCTAGCCCTTATTTTTATGATGTGGTCAGCAACTGAGTGTACGTACATTCCAATGTGTTCTGGAAGACTGATCAATTCCAATTAGATTACCCTGTGTTAGGATATAAAGGTCCCCAATCTCGTCATTTTGTGATTTGGTGCAGTGATGAAAGCCCTGAGGAGGTGACATGAAAGAAAAAGGACTTTGAGCTCTTCTAATCTATAGTTTAATGATCACATTACCACTAATAAGATTAAATGCTCACTTTTAGATCTCTATCCCCATAAACAGGTTCTTAAATTGTCCCAGCCACACACAAAGAATCCTCTAAGGCTAGGAGAAAGGTGGACTGCATCCTACCAAAATCCTACTGCCATCTCCTATACCTTTTAGTGTTTCTTTTTTAAAAATGCTGTCACCTCCCCCCTGCAGAGTTTGCCAAAAGAGCGGTGTAAATAGCATGCACCTCTAAAATTAGCTTCCGCCTCAGTGATTTATTCAGCGATAATGTAAGCCAGACACGGTCACAACTTGCTTGCCTCAGAGGTACTAAATCGTGGCACTAGTGAAAAGTCTGGGCTGGGGCTGAAGGAAGGGACTAATTATAGGGAAAGCTGCTTGGTGAAGAAGGATGGTCCAGTGCTTAGACCACGAACCTAGGACTTGGGAGATCCGGCTTCATACTGCGTAACTTTGGCCAATTCACTTTGGACCAGGTTTTTAAAGCTAAATAGGTGCCTAAAGAAGCAGTCAGGCACTTACTGGTATTTTCAAAAGCACCAGTTGCTGGCTGGGAGCAGAACGGAGATAGGGGCTGACTCCAGGGGTGCTCTGGGGCTAGAAAACCCATGGGAAAAAAATTGCGGGTGCTCAGTACCTATCGGAGGGCCCCCGCAGATCAGCTCCTCCTCCTCCCCCCTGGGAAAATCAGAAAGTCGGCGCCTCCTTTTAGAGGAAGGACTAAAGGCTGTGAAACTCCACATGTAAAGAGACTGGGGAGAAACCGGATAGGACGGAGACGCTCTAGAGGCCTGGGATGGAGAGGCCGGACAAAAAGAGGGCGGAGACTGTTATAAGCAATGCAGGCAACGAGGCCTGAAAGAAGAGCTGAAGAAATCAGGGTCGAGACTAAGCAACTCTCCAGGCAAGGAGGCCCGGGAGAGACCAGGAAGGTGATGGGACAGAGTGTGAAGCAGGCCAGGGAATGCAGCAGCTATTAAAGAAAGCAGCTGCTATCTGTAGGGTTACTGAGTGGGGACCCGGAGTAGTGGGCGGGCCGCTGGGGAAGAGGCCTAAGGGGACAAGAGTCCGCACTAAAAGTCTAAGAAAAAGGCCTAGAATTTCAATAGGCCCAGAGATGGGGCCTTGTCTGACGCAATCAAGCTTTTCATTAACCTTGGCTTTTCGGAGGCGGGAGCAGGCCCATTGTTGCAGGGAGGCCTGCCATGATGCCATTGGCCTTCTGCCTCCCCTGGCGGGTGGCTGCTCCGCCTATTAGCAGGGCTGCTCCAAGACTGAAAGATTGCAGCAAAGTGGCCATTTTTCTGGATTTCTCCACGCAAAGATGTACGTGGCCTTGGCAAACCAGAGGAACATTGGGCTGCTTTCACAGCCATCTAACCGGTGTGTACAGACCTTGGCTTTATTCCCAGCTCTACCACTGTGGAGTGACCCCAGGCAGGTCACTTCCCCACTAACTCAACATCACAGCCGGATCTTGGTGGGATTCTCTCCTAGGAGCTCAGGAGATGAGTGGAGATGAAGAATGAAAGGCTCTTTCTTCTAGGTTAGAACAGAGAGACTTCACTCCTTTTTCCCATATTGCACTGATTCCGTGGATTATCTGAAGACTTCTTTCTCCAGGGCTCTTAATTCAGCACCTACAAACTTTACATTCAAATACTACCCATGATTTCTGTTCCCTCTAAGCCATGTGTGCGCGCACACAGATCCTAAACCCTGCGCACACAGAGAAACACTGCGCGCACAAAAATTTGCACAGAAGAAATTTTTTGTGCACACAGCCCATCAAAAACAAGAGGGGACATTGGCCATGATGGAGGTATGTTGCTAACTACTTAATTTTGAATCATTTAAAATATACATTGCTTACTGGGTCTGTTCAGTCCTCAGTCTGTGGCTGATCTCTTTTCACCATTTTATCTAAGATGTTTTCAAACGTTCGAGCACTGTTTTTTTGGGTTTTCCCACCCTACTAATATTTAAGGTACTTTTTGGCCTTGAGCCATAGACAGGTAGATATCCCTGTAGCAAAAAGTTTTCTATTTTTTTTTTTTTGCGGTGTCAGTTTTCGATAGACAGCACATGAGTAACTTTTGAAGACAGACATTTATATCTCGGTGTGTGTATATGTGCATCACACAATCTGCTACTGAGGTCTCAATATGGATTGTGCACTTAAGTAGCTGGAAAGTGTACACATTTTCAAATGTGGTTGGTCTAAAAATTGTGCATGCAATGTGGAGCTATTTGCTCTGACATAAATCAGGTGTCTCTTGCAGCTGGGTATGTCCATAGCCTATTTGGCGACTCAAAAAGTGAAAGACCCAAAGGTAGAACAGCAGTTGTCGCCAAAGAACTCTCGAGGTACAACATCAACATCGCTGCTGTCAGAGAAGACGTGACGATGAAGGCCACTTGAGGGAAGCCAGCGGCGGTTACACTTTCTTCTATAGTGGCCCAAACCTGACTTCTAACCCCACCTGCAACGTCTGCCAACGAGCCTGTGACTCAAGGATCAGACTCCTCAGTCACCAAAGGACCCATAAAAACTAAAACCTGCGAAAGAGCTTGTCCTCGGTCTGGAGGGATCACCAACGGTGATCTATGAATCCCTGGGGTTGGCTTATCCGAGGGACCACCTCCCTCCCTGTGCCGTACTGACCCACCTGTGGTCAGCAGGGAAGATCATGCTCGACCCCACTTATTATTGGTATGGAGGCCAGCTTGTAGGGTGTTCTCTGTTAGGCGCCGACTCCGGCATTTGCTGCACCACCCCCTGAATACAGTGATTTTCTGAGCACACTGCACTAACGCCAGTTCTGTAGAGAGAGCCAAGGGTACACAAACCACGATAAGGCTGAAAGGAATCTCTGGAGGAGGCTGGCTGGCTGGCTGCGTTCCTATTGAAATGATTACTTCAGCGCCGCTGGGATTATACTGCATTCATAATGTAGGGGCATTGGATAGGTGAGTCTTTACATCATTCTAAATCTAAATGTATAAGTGCACTTGTCTGGCCAAATGTTGGTGCCTAGCTCAATATAGGTCCTTTTGCAAATCCCAAAGCCTGTTGCCTTCCATGAAACCTGCCGCTGGGCACGCAATGGCTAAATTTAGCTTACAACTAGGATTCCAGCATTGGATGGCCACTCTTCCCACTCCAGCTGACTCATCGCTATCTTGAAACCTCTGCCTGCTTCAGTAATACTGATTTTTTTCTCTTTAAACTGATGTGAATAGAAAGAGATTAACCGCCCTGAAGCACAATTAATCGTGGCAGCCAGACAGCGTCTTTCTTTTTTTAAATTTCGGTTTATAAAGACTTAAAATTGTGATGAACAGCTTCCAAACAATAACGCTAATTCATAGGCTCATCTATAACAACGTAATGAAGACATATTATTAAAGTGATTTAAGAAACATACCCAAATGCAGTGTGGTGGTAAGTGCCTTGCATGTTACCGTATATTTCTCTCGCCCACCACTCAACCTGATAGGGCATCACTTACAAAGAAAACAGGGTTTGCCGTGGTTTTTTGTCTCTAATGTTTATACGCAGCACATAGACAAATGGCACAATTCCACAAACGGTGGTCTTTAAATGATTCTAGCGGATGGAAAATGTCGAGGGAAAGCCTTGTAAACAATTTAAATTCATCATGTTAACCTTTTGGAGTAGCAGGAAATCATCTGCATGTGCTTACAGCTAAGCATGTATATGAGTGCTTGGCCAGCTAAGGACAGGCTGCTAAACCAAGGTTATAATGAATCAGTCTCTAAGGCAGCTACATTCCAGCTGTCCCAGCGTTCCATTACCATATGGATACTAGCTGCTGAGTTCGAGTACTAGATCTCTCTCTCCACTAGCATGTCACTGTCTCCTCAGTGGAATATGGGAATGCTCAGCACTATCAGACAGACCTTCAGAAGTACTTAGGTGCCTAGAGGTGTAGATCAATGCCTAGGCCCAGATCCTCAAAGGGAGTTAGGAACCTAAATACTTTTGATGATCTTGACCCTCATGGAATTTTAACCTGATCAGGTGTCTAACTCGCATTGAAACTCATGGGAACCAATGCCTAACTCCCACCAGGCACCTATCTACATCTTTAAGTGCCTAAATACTTTTGAAAATCTGGCCCTAGATCTCTGTCTTACTAGGTACCCAGGAAGCTTTCAAATAGCAAACAGTAAGGGATAAATACTCAGCACATGCTACTCCCAATCATGATGCTGATCTATACTGATGAAATGCCTGGCTGTGAATTAAGTACATCAGTGGAGGTTGTAAAACAGGCATTGCACCGTGTAAACCCATTTTAATAAAGCTAAACTTTCCTCTTTGATGCCTGCTGAAATAAGAACAGCACTTGTGTGCTGAGATTTCTCCCCCTTCCACCCCTCATAAAAGTTTTAACTACAAATAGAAAATCCCCAAGCAATAAGCACAATTGCATGGGACCTCATAAATTCACTAACAGTGCCATTGGGAGACAATATGGTCGGTTGGTTTAAGCACAGCCTGACTAGCCAGCTGACGTGGGTTCAAATCCTGACTCAGCCACACACGGTCTAGTAGAAAGGGTACTGAAGCTGGAACTGTAAAATGTGGACTCTAGCTCTGCTATTAGCCTGCTGCAAGACCTTGGACAACTATCTTCCCCTCCCACCCTTTGTCTGTCAAGTCTCTTGAGACTGTAAGCTCTTTGTGGGCAGGGACTGACTTACTCTGTGGAGGTACAGCACTATGGGGTGCTGATCTTGGCTGGGATTCACAGGTGCTTCTGTAATAGGAGTGATCCAAGCCCCCTCTAGACTTCAATAGGTGTCTTTCCATTTTCTGCCATGGCTATGAATGAGGCCTATAAGTGCTATGAAATAGGTGAAGGACATTCCAGGATCACTTCACCTAGCAGTGGGGTAAAACATGACTGGTAGTACGTCAGCCAGCCTGTCCGGATCCCGGCTCCTGGGACCCAGGTGGCAGCCGGGACCCGTCAGCCAGCCTGCCCCGGTTCCCGGCTCCCGCCCGAGTCCCACAAGCAGGCAGGCTGCCAGCTCCCGCCTGAGTTCCGCCCGCAGGCGGGACCCGGCAGCCATCCAGCCCGCCCGCTGGCGGGACTCGGGCGGGAGCCGGGAGCCCGCCCGCTGGTGGGACCCGGGCGGGAGCTGGCAGCCCGCTCGCTGCCTGGACCTGGGCGGGAGCTGGCAGCCCGCCCGCTGCCCGGACCCGGGTGGCAGCCAGGAGCCGGCAGCCAGCCCACCCACTGCTGTGACCCGGGCAGCAGCCGGGAGCCGGCGGCCAGCCCGCCTGCTGTCTGGACCTGGGCGGCTGCCAGGAGCCGGCGGCCAGCCCGCCTGCTGCCTGGACCCGCGCGGCAGCCGGGAGCCGGCGGCCAGCCCGCCTGCTGTCTGGACCCGGGCGGCAGCCGGGAGCCGGCAGCCAGCTCCCAAGACATGGATTTCGGATGCATCAGACTTGCTCAGAAATTTTGTCCGTTGCATCCGAAGTCCGTTAAATCGAGGGTTTACTGTAACACTACATTTCAAGTCATCCAGACACACCAAGCCCCCTTCTTTGTGCAAGAGATATGGGGGGGGGGGGGGAGGGAAGAGGATGAATGGAGGGGAAAGGCAAATGAGAAAGTCTTGTAAGCAAATGGGAAGAATGCAGAAGTTACTGGGAGAGGTTTTATTGCTTGTGTTTTACAGAAGGTCAGATTCGATTAGATTCCTCCTCTTGGGGTCTCAGAACCCAGCCTCCAGCCCAGATGTCTACACTGAAATTATAGGCCCACAGTCCAAGCCTCACGAGCTCAGATCAGCCCCCCTGGGACAGCTGGTCTTAACACAGTCTAGATGTGACCATAGTTGTCCCTTCTGGGCCTTAAATCTATGAATAATGGATCAATTCCTATAAGGACAAAACTGTGCTGGTAATATTGAGTTTGGGGTCCCATTGATTTGCACCACGCTACATGAGAAGTCAGAGCAAGACACTACTCAAGATGAGTGAGTGTATGAGTGTCTGTCCAGAAGAGTATGGAATAAAGAATTTGTTCACCCTTACTAGGGGAGGGGAGCGGTGTATCCTACCTATTGCCTGTACCAGAAATCTGTAAAAACTGGTCAAGGTATCAAATAAAAAGGAAAGCAGTGGGAGAAAAAACTCATGAAACAGACAAAGACTATTCATTCGTGTAGAAAAAACAATGTGTCTGCTGTTCAGATGATATACTATGGACCAACTTCTGGCCTTAAGCAACCAAGGAAACCATTTAAGTCTAAATTCAGTGGATTTGCATGTCTTTAAATGAAGAGAACAAACATTTAGATGAACCCTGTGTGTGTAGATAAAATGAACTGGATTCTACAGTCATTGAACACACAGGCCAAGATTTTTTTAAAAATGTGTGTCTGAAGTCAGCCTGTTAAGACTATGTTTAGACACCTCAATAAGTGGTCTGACTTTCAAAAATGTTTACTCTCCCTGACTTGGGTAGGAGCTGTGAGATTCTCAGAACTTTTGAAAATCAGCCACTTAGGCAGGAAAAAAAATTCTGCAAAACAATCCAATGAGGACTCTTGCATAGGAATTTAGATTTTCTATTTAATTTTTTTTGGCAATTGGCAACAAAGAATTTTTTTTAAGCTATAACCAATTTGTTTTTGGTTGCCGAAAGCTGACTTTTTCTCACATTTTCCACAACATATCTGGAGGGATGGGGTGGGGCAGGACTCATTTCAAATGACATTTTCTATGAAACAAGTATAAATTGAAATGTTTTAACCAATTCTATAGTGAATTTAGGAATCTAGTTTTAGACTAGGGCCTAGATTTTATAGGAACAGTCCTGATTTTTGGGTCTTTTTCTTATATAGGCTCCTATTAACCCCCCTCCCGGTCCCGATTTTTCACATTTGCTGTCTGGTCACCCTAGGTTTTGACACCTATTTATAAATATTGGCCATGGAAAATGGCAGTCACATCCATAGAACTTACAGGTGGGATTTTCAAAAGCCAAATTCTGCTCCCATTGAAATCAACAAGAGCTTTACCATTGATTTCAGTGGGAGCTGGATGCTTTTAAAATCCTCCCCTCCCCCCCTTAGGTATATAATTATTAGCAGACTAGCCAAGGTTGCAATGTAATTTTTTTTTTTAAAAAAAAGCAAGACAAAGGACAAACAGCACTATTTCTTCAATACAACCTTAACGCCAATGATTCATTCCAGCCTCTGATTTCATAACAGACCTTTTAAATAGGAATGTGAACTGCTGTGTGAGCCATTGCAGGACCTCATGAAATGTGTGAAGTGATCCCTTGCCTCCAGTGAACCACAGACCAACAGCAATGAAAGCCAGGGAGAAGGAACACACAAGAGCTGGTTTGAGACCCTTCGCAAAGATCTCCGATTGCCCATTCTGTAGGCTTATAATGAAAGTATGTTCCTTTGTGAACATGCACTATTATTTCTGTGGCCAACAATATACTGTCACTCTGACATTAGCTATGACATGATCTTCTTTTCTCCTGTATAGCTACTGCACTTTGCATTGAAAAAAGTTTGTCCGAGCAACTGCGGAGGCATTGTCTGAGACATGAAAAATTGCTGGCCCACTCAAAAGACCTGGTGCAATAAAACTAACATAACCTGATCTTCCTTGGCATTAAAAAGAAATTATACTAATTTGTACCAACCATGGGCTTGGTTTCCTGCCGCTGCTTGTGAGCGATGCACTTGGAAAGTTATAAATGTCATTGTCTGTGGGTTTAATTTTTCATGCAAGATCATGTTCTGTTCTCTGTTTGGAGAGCACCAGCCATTCCAAAGTAAAGTGCTCTGGCAGAAAGCAGCATTTTTATCCCCATTTAATGATACAGATGGGACTTACACTACCTCTGGGGGTGGACTGCACTTCACTGTTTAGAAGACGTTGTGTGGGGGATTAAGCCATTACAGAGCAAGACTGTTCATTAGTTACAAAGAAATAAAAGGAGAGGCTGAGATATACTATGGTATACTTTTATTATACGTGCCCGGTCTCTGGGAGGGCTGGCCAGGAAACAAGAAATTGTCATGAAATGGAACTGAGGTTTCAGAATTTGTTTTTGTTCTGATGCAGAATGACTCTGACTTGCTGTAAAAAGGGCAGAGAGCCTGACCACCCCAGTATAGCCCTGGCCTTAGAAACCCACGTTCAAGTCCCTGCTCTAAATCAGGCCATGGTCTCCAGTGTTCCGGTCCTGTAGCCGTGGGCTACAGAATCAGTCTTTATTTAATGACAAAGTGGAATAGCGCCAGCAGGATAAGGTGGCTGTATAACATGGTGACTCTGGTTTGGCAAGTAGGAGACATACAGTCAAGTCCCTAATCTGAAGCAGGGACTCGAACCTGCGTTGCCATTGTCCTAACCACTGTCTCATTGGCTATTCTGGGTGGAGTGTCTGAAACGGAAACTTCATCCAACCTAGCAAACTTCCACGAAACGGCATTGTCCCAAGGAAAACAGCTTTGGCTATGAGTTTTTGATGCACTCTAGTTTATTGGACTGATTGGGACAGTTACACAGAGCCTGACAGGAGCTGTGCTGCAGAAGAAGTTGAGTCAGTTTAAAAATAATTGTTGAAAATATGTCAATACAGTTTTCACCAAAACAATTTTCTCCCCCCAAATTAATTTTAGTCAACATTTTCCAGTTTATGTTTTCCCCCCAGCTTTTTGGTGGAAAACCATTTTTTCCCAGCAAATATTTTCACTTAAAATTCAGGGTTTTGTTTACTAAAGCGATGTGTTAGTAAAAGTCCTTCAATTTTTACTGAAACATTTCCCAAAATGGAACTTTTTAGCAAAAGCCAACTTCTTAAAACTGAAAACAGGTTTTGAAAACCAAACACTTTGGGGTTGGAGTTTTTTTGGACAGCCCCCCCCCCCCCCCCATAGCCTGCACTTTTCATCTGCCAGTCCAATTGGTGGATGCATGGGGGGTGGAGCCATGACTTCACCTATTCTCTTTCCTTCTCAGCCCCACCCTGGCCCCTTTGGAGTGTCAATGGGGAAACTGTGTTCCTTTAGTTTGTTTTGCCATAAAGATTTTCGACATAAGAACTTTCAATACATTTCCACCTAGTGTTTATGGGTTATGATTGCATCAACACCATCCTGAAAATGCAGCGGCCTCAATTCTTGTCATTTTATCGCAAGCCTTGAAATATTTCTTGGATTTTTTATTTTTATTTTTTTTGTTAGTCTCAGATTCTGGCATCTAGTTATTAGCTGATGCACTCCGCTGTCAGTTAAAGCAAGGTTTCTAGTCCTCACTGTAGCAGAGAAAGTTTAAAAGGTGACCCTTAAACACTGCAACAGTAGGAGGCAATGGCAATGAACCCTAGGTATTTTGCTTTTATAAATCTCATGGATTTTAACCCAGTCTCCTGCTTTTCGTGGAAGCTGACAGCCCAGGCTCTGGCCTGAGCCTAAATGTTATGCTGCAATTTTATACCCCCACAGGCCAAACCCTGTGAGCACAGGTACTGGCACTGGAAGTGCAGGGGTGAGGGGCGGGTGCTACCATACCCCCTGCCTTGAATTGGTTTTCGTTATACACACGGTTTACAGTTTGGTTCCCTGATTCTTAGCACCCCCACTATGCAAAATTGTTCCAGCACCCCTACCGGTGAGCCCAAATCAGCTGACCTAGGCCAGCTGTGGGTCTTATTATCACAGGGTAGACTCACCTGTGTGGCTGAAATTAGTTGCTTGTTCTGGTTCCAGTTCAGCATGGCCCTTAAGATCTTTACTTAAGAGGAAGCACACAGGTAGTCTCCTTTCAGCCAATGGGAACACACACATGCTTATGTGACGGCCATCTTGGCTGACACCCAGAAATAAGTGGGGGTTCTCCAGAGCTTATAGCCTGAGCTGAAGAGCAAGGTTTGCTAGTTGAGAGATGTAGCCCATTCGTGCCCTCTCCTGAGTGGACACAGAGGGTGGCACGTTACACCCCCCGACCAGTGAGTTACACTTACAGTTAAGAAAGTAATTTGCAGGATATGGTCCACAAACACAATGGAAACATTTTTACGGACAAGGGAAACGAAATAGTCACACTTGGCCCAGGACAAACTGAGCCTGTATGTGAGGTGACTCACAGCGTGCTTGGCAAAAGAGCATGTAGCCCCACACCAATACAGAAGGTCATGAATCACAGAAGATCGGGATTGGAAGGGACCTCAGGAGATCATCTAGTCCAACCCCCTGCTCATGCAGGACCAATCCCCAACTAAATCATCCAATATGCGCTGAATTCTGTTCAGAGAGGTACCGGCGAAGGATTTGTAGTGGTGGGGATTTTCCAAAGCACTCGAAGAGTTGGTCCAACATGGCTCCCACTGAAATGAAAGGTAAGACTCCACTGATTCCAATGGGAGCAGAGTCAGACCAAGGCAGAGCGGTGTTGCAGATTCCCATTACAATGTCCAAACCTCCCTGCAGCACTTCAGAGGACTCGCTGCTTCTGGCGCTGTTTCCAGCTACTGGATGGTCAGTGCATGGTATTGCAGCTCTAGTGGAAAGGAATTCCACATATGAAAGTAGCAAGGTTGGGTTTCCGAGGGATCACAAGGTATCCCCAAGGCAGCCCCTACCCTTCCCCACCCAAGGGTGATCTTCCTGTAATCTGGCCACCCCAGAGAACACAGTAAAGATCCCCCCCTGAAATGCTAAATGTGATTTGATTAAGCAAAGCCATGCTTGCTGTCTGTGCCACTGATTTGTATTCCATAGGCAGCAAGAGTTTTTCCCTTCAACCTTTCTAAAATGGGGAGTTATCTGACAAGATCTTTTAGTTCAGCTGTTTAATAGGAGTTCTAAATACCAGCCTGAATTACAAACGCAAACATTGCCCCTGAAGGAATAGCTGGTGTAGTTGTAGATCTTCACAATATACCTTCGACACCTCTCTCCCTTCTCTTATCTCCAGCCCTCATCTGCTTCTCACTTCATCCTCCCGCCCTCTGCTTCTCTAAGTGTCTCTGGGGGGTGATGGTGGTGGTGGGAGAATCAATATCGAGGTTATAACAGGAACAAAGCTTCACATGCCAATGCATACAGACTGGGGCACGTAGACACCCATTCAGCAGCGGAGACGACCAAGCTTCCTTTTGAATACATTTGATTGTCACCTGTCACTGTATCCACAGGGACTTCGCTGCTGGGGGTAGGTGTGACAGCTATATGGGGAAATAGCTTGTGAAGAGTTAGGAAGCCATCAGTTTCTGCTCACTTGCCTTGGAGAATGCCCCAGTCTCCAAACTATACCAGAGAAGTGAAAGGTGGACCTTCCTGTTTGCAGGCCCCAAGACAAGACGTGACCTATGGAAGAGGCTTTTTAAATAACGGCAGACCCCAATCAGCCATTTGTCTGGTTTGTGTTGCACACCTTCCCCTCTGATCACCCTGCCTGTGGGATATGGAAACCGGTTAAAACTACCCACTATGGCTTTAATCTATATGGGGTTTCCTGGTCCTGCTTGCAGGCAGGGGGCTCTGTAGGGAAACGTGCAGGGAATAGTCAGAACAGACTAATCAGAAAAAATAAACTATAAAGTATAGAAAGCTTATGCTTCTATACTTTATAGTTAGTCTTTAAGGTGCCACAGGACTCTTTGTTACCTCTGCTATTCCAGACGAACACAGCTACCTCTCTGATTCCAGAAAAAATAGATGAATATGATAAGTTGGGGAAGAGTCAACAAGGCTTTTATAAAGGTAAATCACACCTCTGGAATCTATTAGAATTATTTGAGGGGATCCAAAAAACCCCAACATATGGACACGGGTGACCTAATGGATATAGTGTATTTAGATTTTTGAAAGCCTTTGACAAAGTTCCTCTTCAAAGACTCTTAAGCAAAGTAAGCAATCACAGGATAAGAGGCAAGGTGCTATCAGGGATCAGTAACTGGTTAAAAACCAGGAAACAAAAAGTAGAAATAAATGGTCAGTTTCACTGTGGAGAACTCTTAATAGCAGGGTCCCCCAAGGATTTGTACTGTGACCAGTATGTATTCATAAATATTCATTTTCATAAATGATCTGGAAAAAGTGACAAACACGGAGGTGGCAAAGTTTCCAGAATATCTACAAGCCTGCCACTGTGGGCTAGAGGATCAAGTAGCACAGGATTACTGCCATCCCTGGGTGGGCTCAAACCACCAACCTTTTAGTTAGCAGCCAAACACAGGGACCCACTGCACCACAGAAATGCTGTTAAGCATAGCCCCATTCAAAGCGGGCTGTAAAGAGTTACAAAGGGATCTCACAGGACTGGGTGAAAAAAATAGCAGATGAAACTCAAAGTTGATAAAAGCAATGCACATTAGAAATCATAACCCCAACTATACATACAAAATGAGGGGGGACTAAATTAGCTGTTACCACCACCAAAAAAAATAAAAAGATCTTTGAGTCGTTGTGAAAATAGCTCAAATCATAGAATATCAGGGCTGGAAGGGACCTCAGGAGATATCTAGTCCAACCCCCTGCTCAAAGCAGGACCAATCCCCAACAATCATCCCAGCTAGGGCTTAGTCAAGCCTGTCCTTAAAAATCTCCAGAGAAGGAGATCCCACCATCTCCCTCTGAAAATATCTACGCAATGTGTAGGAGCAGTCAGTAAAACCCACCCCTAATGTTAGGAACCATTAGGAAAGGAATATATAATAAGACAGAAAATTTCATAATGTCACTATATAAACCCATGATGTACCCACCCTTGAATACCACATTCATTTCTGGTCACCCCATGTCAAAAAAGAGTTATCAGAATTAGATATACAGAAAAGGCAAGAAACGTGATTAGGAGCATGGAACAGCTTTCATATGAGGAGAGATTTAAAAAATGGGACTTTTCAGCTTGGAAAAGAGACTGAGGGGAGATAGGATAGAGGTCTAGAAAACTATGAATGGTGTGGAGACAGTGAATAGGGGAGTGTTATTTTCTTCTTCACGTAACACAAGAACCACTGGTCTACCAATGAAATCAACAGGCAACAGGTCTAAAAACAAACAAAAGAAAGTACTTCTTCCAAATTTTAAAGAAGTGACATTTCAGAAGGTGAACAAATCTGGAGAAATTGCATATTGCTGTCCCATAATTATGAGTTCCAAACTAGGGAAATGCAACCTAGATGGAGCTAAGGTGGGTGCATAATTGGTTGGAAAACAGTTCCCAGAGAGAAGGTATCAGTGGTTCACAGTCATGCTGGAAGGGCATAATGAGTGGAGTCCCCCAGCGATCAGTTTTGGGTCTGGTTCTGTTCACTATCTTCATCAATGAATGGCAGAGAGAGTACATTTATAAAGTTTGCGGACAATACCAAACTGGGAGGGGTTGCAAGTGTTTTGGAGGAGAGGATTAAAATTCCAAATGATCTGGACAAACTAGAGAAATGGTCTGAAGTAAATAACATGAAATTCAATAAGAACAAATGCAAAGTGCAAAAACTCCACTTAGGAAGGAACAATCAGTTGCACACATACAGATTGGGAATTGACTGCCTAGGAAGGAGTACTGTGGAAAGGGATGGGGGGGGGGGAGGAGGGTGTCACAGTGAACCACAAGCTAAATTTAAGTCAACAGTGTAACACTGTTGCAAAAAAGGGAACTTCATTCTTGGACATATTAGCAGGAGTGTTGTAAGCAAGATATAAGTAATTCTTCCACTCTACTCCGTGCTGATTAGTCCTCAACTGGAATATTGTGTCCAGTTCTGGGCACCACATTTCAGGAAGGAGGTAGACAAATTGGAGAAAGTCCAGAGAAGAGCAACAAAAATGATTAAAGGTCTAGAAAACATGACCTATGAGGGAAGATTGGGAAAAAAAATGGGTTTGTTTAGTTTGGAAAAGAGAAGACAGAGGGGGGACAAGAGTTTTCAAGTACATAAAAGATTGTTACAGGAATATGGGAGAAAAATTGCTTTTCTTAACGTTTGAGGAGGATAGGACAAGAAACAATGGGCTTAAATTTCAGCAAGGGAGGTTTAGGTTGGACATTAGGAAGAGTTTTGTAAAAGTCAGGATGGTTATGCACAAGAATAAATTGCCTGGGGAGATGGTAGAATCTCCATCATTGGGGATTTTTAAGAGCAGATTATATAAACACCTATCAGGGATGGTCTAGATAAGACTTATTCCTGCCATGAGTGCAGGGACTGGAATGGTTGACCTCTCGAGGTAGCTTTCAGTCCTACAATTCCATCAACTGCATTTTGGAGGAAGAAGAAGAAAGAAAGATAGATGAGAGGCTGTTCTCCTGGTTTGTTGGTCAGTATGTCTTAGCTACTTATTGTATAGTTAAAATACTATTCTTTTTATAACATATTCAGTCTGAAAAAAATGCCTATTTTCAAGCACACTGTACTGCAGAAGTAGATGATCCTGTAAAGATTAAGGAGCGAGCTGATGCTTAAATGGAAAATTCATTCATCTCACTCAGTCCAGGCAGGGACCTCTTCCCCCAAAAGAAGCAAGCGATTGCTCAGGGGACTGCGACCAGGGTATCAGAAGGAGTGATGTGAACCTGTAAAGAATCTAGTCACCCAAGCAGCGTGCAGCTCTGGCCCAGACCTCTCTTAGTGAAGCCCAGGGCTGCTCCTAGAGGGAGGACTTACACAGGGTAGAGAACTGGAAGAGTAAAGGCCTCTCCTCATAGTACATCATAAAGCCTTGCTCCCACGCTGGCGGAGTCCCAGTATCCCTGCTTGCTGGCTCCCATCTGCCTCAGGAGCAGAGTAGTGAATAAAATGTGGCTTGGTGTCCCCACTTGCTCCTTTGCTCCCTCCTTACTGGTGGGGCAGGGGAGAAGGAAAGTCAGTTACTTCACGGAGCAACTGGCCGCTTACTACATGTCCAAGACAGCTTCGCTGGTGGGTGAGATGGTGCTCCTGCCACCCCCTAAGTGCCCACTGGCTCCCAGCAGGGAGAATCAAATGGTATCCCTTGATCTGCACCTTACTGAGCAGAGGAGTGAGCTCTAAGGCCCAGATTCAAATGGTAGTTGAGCTCCTACCCTCCATGGATTTCAATGGAAGTTAAAAGTCTAAGTTCCCTGGTGAATCCAGGCCCAACGGACTTCAGGGGGAGCAGTCACATGCAGAACCATTAAACACGAAATCAGACTATACACATCTGTGTCTAACTTAAGGCTTCTGCTTTTGAAAATTTTGGCCCAAGTGTGTTGCCATAAACTCTCTCCCCTCCATGCAGGGGTATGGGCAGGACTGATTGAAAACGCCAAGCGAACGCTGGTAATCAATAAGCCACTTTTATAATAATTCCTTCTGGAAAGTTATTAAAGCCAGATGCCTAAAGTTTCCTGATAGACATTCTGCTCAACATAAAAGAAAACCCTAGCAAGTGTAAATCAGTATAGCGTGGTGAACTTCAGAGGAGTGACCCAATATAGAGTAGCTGAAGATCTGCTCCCCTATAACAAAATTATAACCCAGGAATAGGATTAATGTTCATACCTATGTCACTTACTTAGCCCACATTCCTGTAGCGTCTGAGCACCTAACACGTAATGTGTCCAGACCTCCCCCCACTTCCCTCATGAGGTTGGGGTAGTGCTGTTATACCCATTTTAAAGATGGGGAGCTGATGCACGGAGACTAAGGTCATGTCTACATTACCCGCCGGATCAGCAGATAGAGCTCGTTCCATCAGGGATCAATTTATCATGTCCAGTGTAGACATGCTAAGTGGATCCCAGAGCGCTCTCCCAGTCATCTCTGGAACTCCACTGCTGCGAGAGGCAGAAGCAGAGTAGACGGGGGAGTGGCAGCGGTTGACTCTTCTCCGTGAGGATGCCCAGGTAAGTCGACCTAAGATATGTCGACTTAAGCTACGCTATTCGCTGAAGTTGTCTACCTTAGGTCGACCTCCCGCCCCTAGTGGAGACCTGGCCTAAATGACTTGCCCATGGTCACAGAGGGAGTCTGGTGAAGCAGGAACTTCTGAGGCCTAGGGCTGGTCTTCACTCGCGCGGCGCGGGATCGATCTTCTGGCGATCGATTTCTCCCGTCTGACGAGGACGCGAGAAATCGATCGCTCGCGGCTCCCCCGTTGACTGCGTAACTCCAGCTTTGCTGGGAGGCGCAAGCTGGAGTCGACGGGGGAGCGCACTGCCGACTGCCACCGTCGTGGGGACGAGAGGTAAGTCAGCTGCAGATACGCAAACTTCAGCTACGTGATTCACGTAGCTGAAGTTGCGTATCTGCAGTCGATCCCCCCCCCCCCCCCGTAGTGGAGACAACCCCCTAGACTAGTGCCCTAACCAGGGGGCAATCCTTCACCTCATAAAAAAAGAAGTTAGCCTGAGGAAGGTAGGCTTAGCTCCTTGGGGAGTTGTGGGACATGCCCCAAGAAAGCTGACTAGGCCTCTTTGGAACTTTAGACGCAAGCGGTTTTAAAATGCCATGTTTCATCTCATTTGGAGCAATCAGGAGGTCGACAAAAGAGATGGACAGATCATGTTGCATGCTTGTGCAGCAGCAATGATCTGCATGCAGATCATGGGCTTTGACTGCACCATTCCTAACAGATGTATAATCTGATTAAATATGCAAGGCGATGATATTGTCAAAACCCATTAATCACTCTTTCAGGATACATTAGTGTAGGCTTAACTGACAGCTGTGCTGATTATATTGGCCATGCAGGTATTGTTGCTCTTCAAAGTTACCAACCAGGGCTCAAAGAGATATCTACAGTATGGAAAACAGTTAAAATGCATGGTGCAGATATTTGTCAGACAGCCTGTATAGGACATAGCCCAGTGAAGGCTGCTGAAGTATCAGTCTGGTTTTATTTTAACCCTCTACTTCATAGCCCTTTGACTGACCCCAATGTATCTGCACAAAGTGTATGGATTTGGAGAGCATCCAAAAGCACAGATGCATAATGCATTAGAATACAGTACAACGAGTGACCACCCTAGAAACTCCCCAAAGAGCTGTAGCACTGCCCTTCCTTCACTGAATGAAAACTGGTATTGACTTAAGAGTCTGCGCACCTCCCATCTGTTGAACCTAAGGGAACGGAGGGCTCTCAGCACCTCACAGCATTAGGTCTTAAACACACGGGCCAAGAGTTTTAAAAAAACATACCTAAAAGGTTGGGCTCCTACAGCCATATTTAGGAGTCCAAATATGTGTTGGTACCTTTCAACAGTGTGTCAGACCACTTAGATCTGACGGACTGCCAGAAGGGGAGATGGAGTGTCTCTCTCCAAAGCTACCTTGTTCTGTATACTCCCTCAGAAGCTCTGGTACTGGCCACTGCGGGAGACTGGGCTAGATGGATCATTGGTCTGATGCAGACAGCAGTTCTTATCTAGGTGCCTAAATTTGGACTCTGGAAGAACCTAGTTATAAGTACAGTAGACTCTCGATTATCCAGGATGGTAGGGGAAAAAATAATTCTGGTTAATAAAATCCCAGATAATCACCATCCTTAGGAAATATGGGGAGTGAGGATTGGTTCACCAGCCACTCTACGCCAGGGAAAGGGGGTGTTGGTTCACTGGCTGCCCTGGACCCTGGTGGGATTTTTTTGTGTGCGCGCTTGGGGCAGCTGCAAAGCCAGAGCCGGCCCTGTGAGTTACGTGTATTTTTTTTTTAACATCCTGGTTAATCCACATCCTGGATAATCGAGTCTCTACTGTACCTGTTTTTGAAACTTTGTCCATAGCGCAATTGAGGCAGGAGTTTTCAAGGAAGTGTCTCAATGACTTAGGAGCACAAGTCCCACTGAAAGTCTGTGCTCTAGAAACTAAAAAGTCACCCCACTCAGAGATGGATATCCCATGGAGGGATCATTGAGAGCTCGCAAAGATCTGCAGAACACCACAGGCTACATGTTGATGTAGCAACAACTGTAAATAGACTACAATAATAAATTATTTCTTCTAGACAATTTTCTCTCCTCTAGTTATAAGACAGACCTACGACACAAATACATATTTTTCCATTTCCCTCCAATTGTTGGCACTATGAATAGTTACTTTCTATTTCTTCTCAGTAGTGGCTATTTACTGCTGCTAAATCAGTTTCTCCTCTGATGAAAAGACTTCTAAATTCGAGCTGGACAAAGTTTTTTTATCTGTAACTTTTTTCAGTCAAACATGTTTCTTCAGAGATGCCAAAATGTTTTGTAAATTCAAAATGTTTCACTCAACTGTTGATTCACCAGTCTGAAGATGCTAATATTGTTTTGACACGTGAAGTGAAATGATTAGTTTGATGCGACTTTTCAGTTTGAAATGTCCTTCAATTTATTAAAAACCAGAAGCATTCCATGCTCAGTTAAAAATGAATAATTTCAGATGGACTGAAACACTTCATTGGACCTGAAATATTTTTATTTTTTTTGAATTTGCTGAAAATGTTAAAGAAATTATTTTCGGAAAACCCCAAAACTAATTTCTGAAAAACTAAGGGAATCACCAGTGAACCAAAAGAAATAAATCCACAATTTTCTCATCCCTATTCTACTCATTAGAAAACCTTAATACCTAAGGGCGTGCTTAGGCATATAGCACTGTTGGGAAGCTGATGGGGGGCTACTGACATATCGCTGTGGCTCTTTGGCAACGTACATTGGTAAATTCTGGCTCCTTCTCAGGCTCAGCTTGGCCACCCCTGCTGTAATAAATGGCAAGCAGATACCAGGCTCTGCTATTACTATGGTTAAGTGTTCTTGGGAAACTGAAGTGCACTAGGAGACGAATAATAGGGTGGAGTATTTCTCCCACCCTTTGTTTTGACTGGTTGGGGCCCTCCAGCTGCTACAGTTCAAATAATAAATAAGCAGAAGGGGGTGGAGAGTGTTAGAATATTTGAGAAGTTTTTTTTTTAAAAAAATGAATAAATCAGAGGTATATGCATGGGCTAAAACAAGCATGAAAAATATTAGAATGGCTTTTGAGTGAAGGGAAGGTTGTAAGAAGATGTTTGAGTGTATTCAAGAAAGTGCCCTTTTATTATTGACACAGGTAGAGTTGTACAAAAAAAAAAGCCTCTATTGGTTTATAGTTAGTGTATCTGAAGTCATGATAGAGCCATAAGGATAATTTGTAGGCCAAATAAAGGTATTGCACAGGGCAAGTGACTTCCTGGAAACAGCTCTTAACATGAGGGGCCAGGAATGAAGAGAGACGTTCTATCGTACTCCATCAATAGGTGGTGGTGGTGGAGTGGCTATAGGGAGATCTCGAGTAGCTCAGGAGAGGTCATTCAGCGTGGAAAGCACGGAGGGGTTGTCACCTCTATTTAAAGCCCCGTCCAGGCATGGAGATTTCTATGGGGATCTCAATAATAGGAAGACTGGGGCAATAGACCCACCTTTCTGAAAGAGGCAGCTAAACTGTGCAGAGATCAGATTTTTGTAGGGTGTGTGCACGGGGCAAAAGGGTTGTTGCTGAAAATCTGCCAGGTAAAATGACACCACCACATAATAGGTGACCCCTTCCACATGCAAACCTATACAATTACTGCACAAGTAATGGTGGGAGAGTCCAATGGGGATGCTGCTAACAAACCTCCAATGGGATAAACCTTAACATCCATTTTGTGCTAAACTCATTTTCAAGTTCCTGTTTCCCTAGGTTAGGAATATTTTTTGGACTGCAGCTAAAAAAAAAAATCACCATAGAAACTGTTCCACAAATTACTGTAGCCTGAGGAATTTATGAAGTGCCCTTCCTAGTAAACTCTGCAAAGATGCTTTATAAAAAACAAACTGAAATACAGCTACAGCAAGCAGAAGCCCTAACAAAACCATAGAACAATAGGGCAGGCTGAAGAGACTGGAACAAAACATTTTCCTTTGAAAAAGAGGTGTTGAACTTTTTTTTTTGGGGGGGGGGGAGCTTTTTTTGGCAACTGCATCACTCTGATGACTCATTCAATTTGTGATCCCCTCTACCCCACATATGCCTCTCACTAAGACTATCACCTAGCCAGTTACTCCCCATTTTGTAGTTGTACATTTGATTTTCCCTTCTTAAGTGAAGTACTTTCAACTTCTCCATACTGAATTTCATCCTGCTGAATTCCGACCAATTCTCTGATTTGTCAAGGAAGTTTTGAAATCTAATCCTGTCTTCCAAAGTGCTTGCAACCCCTACTGGTTTGGCATCATTATCTACAAAAGCTTTATAAGATACTCTCTACTCCATTATCCAAAGCTATTAGTGAAAGTATTGACTAGTACTGGATCCAGGACTGACCTTACTGGATACACACTGCCAAACTAGGAGGGAACTTTTGGTAACTACTCTGAGTATGGTCTTGCAACGAATTGTGCACTCGCTTTATAGTAGTTTCATCTAGACTGCATTTCCGTAGTTTGTTTGGGACAATGTCATATGGGCCTGTCAAAAACCTTACTTAAAAAGATATCTATTGGTTTCCCCTATCCACTAGGCCAGTAATCCTGTCAAAGAGAAATTAGGGTGGTTTCACATGATTTGGCCTTGAGAATCTATGCTGCTATTCCTTATAACCCTATTATTCTCTAGGCACTTACAAAATTGATTTTTGATACCTAGAAAGATACTAGAAAAAGTTATTAAACTTAGGCTGACTGGTCTATATTTCCCCAGGTCCTCTTGCTACTGGCCTTTTAAAAACAACAGGGAAACATTTCCCCATCTCTGGTCCTCAACAGTCCTCTTGAGTTCTCAAAGTAATTGCTTCGGCAAAGTACCCTACAATGAATTTCCTCAGGTCCTGAGAACTTGGATACATCCAGCCTTATTTCAGTATTCTTTTACCTGTTTGAATGTGTTCTTTTCCACTTGCAATTCTGTGGAGTTGCTTGTCACCGTGAACGTTTTCCATGGAAGACTGAAGCAAAGTAAACATTAAAACACCTCCATCTTCTTGATGTCATCACTTATTAGCGCTCCTTCCCTGCTAAGTAGACCATCTGCACTTTCTTTTAATCCAAAAAAGATGGATCCGGGAAACAGTCAGTGGATCTGTTACCGCAGACCAATGGGAAGTGTTCTACCTCAAGTCTAGTGGTGGCTGTATCTCTCAGGGAGCTCAGAACAGCTGTACACTCTGTAGGCAGAGGTGGGAATCCCGACTCTTTTCCCCACCCAGTCCCTGAGTAGAGCTCCACACTCATTGCTATGCAAAGTTGCAGGATTTTAAACCAGCTATTATACTGCTGTAGTTTATTGGCTCACTTGAAATTTTCATTTTAAATGTAGCCATTTAAGGGACTGTGAGAACGAAGAGAAAATATTCCACAATTACCCCCGGCCTGTCAACATGAATTATAAACCTCACTTTATTAGTCTATAATTCAAACTGCAGAGCTTCGCCCAGAATCGTCGCTAAGAACCAAATAGCTGAAGCTCCATAAGCGCGTCCCTGGTGATATAGTTAAAAATTACATAAAAGCAGTGCAAGAGTTAGAACAAAATGCATGTCAAGCGTTGGCACTGGTGGGATACAGTTTCCTGGAATAGCATTGCATAAGCAGAATTACTCACAAAGGATAACATGGTTGGAATTGTCATTAAGCTGAAATCCACTGAATTGCACAGCCTGGAGACAAGAAATCAGGCCCTTTGTGTGAGACTTTCAACAGGATCAGCCCCGCACCTCCACAGAAGGAGCGTCATTTATAATTTGAAGCCAACTATCAAGCCCGCTGACACAGAACCTTAGCGCTTCTGCAGCACGTAGTCAAAGACTGGAAAAAATGATCAGGTGATCCAGAGTGCATGTACTATGCTAGTGTCAAGAGGCTAATTGTGTCCCTCAAGCACATGCCTATTTTAGAATATGCACACCTTAATCTGCACTTGCAGATGCTATCAGCAATGGCACTTCAACTATTTGGTGTTGCCTTATTTGCTACATATCCACCTGATTTCCCAGTTTCGTGCCACTGTCCCCAACTCATCACCACGTGAATGAGCTAGAGGACCTCTCTCAGCCCGCTTGAAATGAAATGGTCATTTGAAGGAGTCAATAGCTCCTCTATCGACAAGGAGGGGATGGGCGGATAGAGCCTGAATGTTTCCCTCATGCATAAAAATTCATACATCCGAAGTTCGCTTGGTCTTGTATTCATCATGGTCCACAGACGAGTCTTTCCATGCAAAGAGGACGTTAATATCCCAAGGTTTTTATATGCTTGCATTTAATTGTTTGGCTCTTATTCAGGAAAGAGGTATTGCTGAAACAGAGCTGAAATCAACGTTTGTTACAGAATCCGTGCCCGTAGATCAGCGTGATGGGCTGTGCTTAGCTAAAACTGTAGTTTAGAGGTGTAGTGGCTGTACCAATGCTTCTTTGCTCTTATGAGCAATTGTTCTAAGAATGCATTAGGCCTAAGGCATACGCTGGGAGTGGTAAATTCAACACAAACTTGGAACAAGGGAGCTATTGAAAGATGGACTATTATTGAAATGAGGACACAGAAGATAAAAGAATTAGGAGTTTAATCAACCTATAGCCGGTGGGGCAGTCCCATTCAGACCATAAGCAGGTCCCATGTGGAAGACTAAAGAAAACAGTCCCATACCGGGCCCACCTTCACTCAGGGGGATTTAGATCTCCGACGGGAGTCTGGTCCCAGCCAGCCCAACCTTCCGGAAACTCCCACTCTCCTTCCCAATGAGCTAATTGTCAACGGCCCCCTCCATGCCGGACAGCTCTTGCAGGTGTAGCAGGGGTGCAGGGGGAGGTTGGGGGACTGATAGTGTTCAGAGCAGCTTATTAGTCCTTTCTGGACCAGGGTGACATTTCTCCACCGCACCTGCCTCCCAAAGCACAAGAAAATAGGACTTTGGCTCTGCAATGCTGGGAATAAGCCAAATCAGCAAGTCGTGGTTTTGGCACTCAAGTGAACAGCTAGAAGGGATTAGCCCTGTTGGGTAAGAAGCAGCCATTCGTGCAAAGGCATTTGTCACAGTGGAACCACACTTAAAAGTTAATTGAAACAAAGGGGCCTGATTTTTAATTGCCTTGTCACCAACACCTGTAGACACCCTCCGGGGCTTGCAATGAGCTCAAACTCACTTCATGTACACCTCTAAGAAGCCATCAGAAAGCAATGACTTTCCTCACTGCTGATGTGACCTGGATTTGAACCAACCACCTTCATGCTCTTTATAGCTTCCCAGGCACCAGACTAGATTCATATTTGGAGAAAGCAAAAGAGCAGGCTCTGCAAAACACTGTGAAACGGAAGGAGAACAAGCGTGAGGTCGGTAAGTAGATTGCAGTAGAGTAGACAATTCAGTTTTGGTGGCTGAATCTTCCCAGGCGATCGGCAGCGTGAAGAGCCGCAGAGGGGAGAGGTTAGCAAGCAGAGAGAATGAATTAGACAATCGGAGAAGCATTTGGAAAACTCACAGATTGCAAAAATCCATTTCTTCATTCAGCTCCTGCTCCATTCTGATTAGAAAGGTTATTTCTGATTGCTGGAGGAGAGGGGAACCACACAGTAGACTGCCAGACACAAGGCTTTCCCCTCGCGTCCCCATCACCAATTGGAGGAGTTCCCCAGCCACGCCCAGAAGAGGGGGTGGATCACCCAGAACTCCCAGTCTGGTGACAGAGGGTGTTTTAGCCTCTCGGATGCCAGGCAAATTCTAGATACTGATCCCATAGCTAAGGCTAAGATTGGGTCTCAGATATTTTTAGTAAAAGTCTGACAGGTCAGAGGCCAAAAATAAAAAATTCATGGAAGCCGTGACCTGCCTGTGACCTTTACTAAAAGTATCTGGGACAAAATGGGGATCAGCAGGTCCCCACACCTGACGCAGGGCAGCTGCTCACCACCACAGGGCAGGAGCTCCTGAAGTCAGGCTGAAGTCGGAGGTCACTGGAAGTCACAGATTCAGTGACTTCTGTGACCCCCATGACTAAGTTGTAGCCTTACTCAATTAAGGAATTACAGGATTCTTCACTTGCTTTTAAAAATTAGGGGGTGGTTTGCATCTAATATTTTTTTTCTGAAGTGCGCAAGACTCAGGCATTTGCGGTACTACTAGTAGAGAGAATACACCACTGCCATACTTCTATCTTCCTTCAGGGCTATGCTCAATTCCATTGGGGCCATAGCTAGCCAGTGGGCCACTATACTATACAGAGATTGCTGGAGCACAAGGACATTCCAGCTATCCCATGACAATGGCCACGGTGTCAAAATAGAGAACAGGAGAGGAACCCAGTATGCCAGACTTATACTGTGCAAGGTGGCAAGATGCAATTGAAATAAAAACGGTTAATGGTCCAAAGATGAATGTATTTTCCCACTAATTGTTAGATGCTAATGCTAGTTATTCCTTTTCATACAGTACAAGTTATTATTTTATATAACTGGTGCAGTTATTCTCAGTGGAAAGTTTTTTCATCAGAGTTATGGATTTATGAATAGAGCATCCTGCATCGATAAATACAGACACATTTAAGCATGAAGCTGACTTCATAAGACACTAGGCTCAGCCGACTGAGAGGAGCAAATATGTTAAGGGCATATGGAGGTTTTTTTAAAAGAAATTAGTGGCTTAAAATATCTTCATCTCAATAAAAAGCAATTTAGACACCTTCCCACTGAATTTACACATACAGAACATACAAAAATAAAGGAGTTCCACTTTTTGGTATTATACCAAAAGCTCTTTCCCTTTCCTGCTCACATGGTTAGCACTTCATTTTACCCAGAGGCACATATATGCTTAACAAGTGTAGTCAGCTAGAAAGATACGCTGCTCATGCAAGCAAACTAGGACTACCAAAGAGAAAGCCATATGGCATTAGTCATTAAAAATTGAATTAACAAGGCATTCGGCGATCCCGCTGTCGAATTATTATTGTCAACAAAGGATTTAAAGGAAGCGTAATGTTCCAAATCCGGTAAGAGGGGAGCTGCAGTGGCAAGCCTTCTAGAAGCACAGTGTCATACTAGGTATACAGTAGACACCACCATTTGGTGAGCTTCACGTACCTCCTTTACACACAGGCACTTCATATCTAAACTTGAAAGCGTCTGTCTACTTCAAGATGACCGCACCAGAGATCTCAAGAGGCGTTACCACCATAGAAATGGGCATAGAGAATGCCACTATGTGATGTTTTAGATGCTGCTTGTAACTCTTAGGACGGGGGACTGTAGGACAGGAAACAGGAAGGAGGAGGGAGGAGCTGAGCCAAGCCTGAGTTAGAGCTACAGAGGGGTGCAGCAGCAGCTCTGTAAAGAGGTTTCACTGTTGTTAAATAAAGTCTGTTAAAGTTTGTTAGTACCTTACCTGCTTGATACAACACACTATCAACATTTTAAAGTGACCCTTTTGAAATATTACGGTGTGTTGGCTTAATGACTGAGACAAAATTTGATCTGTAACTTCAAAGTGTCACAACCATCTAAAGGGTAAAGCAAAATTAATAAATTGGTACAGGGTCCATTGAGAGGTAACCGCACTAGCGATGTTTCTAGTCAACATAGTCCTCTTGTTCATAGTGATGGTCTGAGAGCAAGAGCGTGTCTACAATCTTCCGCATGTACCCAGTTCTGATGGACAGTTAATTGGGCAGCAACCCCTAATGGTGCAGGCACAGATAAAGGTCTTGTAGAAGCTCAGATGCGACTTAAGAATCCAGGAAATCGTTCATCCACATTCCCAATCCATGCTGCAATGGTAACCAGATATCTGGTTTACTAGTGTGCGAAGACATCCACTTTTTGTTCGTAAAGATTCTCTTTTGACTTGCTTTTCATAAGTGTCCTCACCTGTGGGAATTTGGCCAGTGACTTGTCCTTTTTGATGGCTAGGTTGACATGCAAGCACTTCACATCTCTGCGGGTCTCCTTTCTTCATGCGCTCTGGTCAGATTGCACAGCTACCGGCTTCTTTACTGCAGAAACTGAAGCCTGTTCCTTTTGGGCAGGATCTCAAGCAGCAAGATCCCTTTGTTTTGACAGTCTCATCCTGTTAACGTGTACACAACAGGGAGTATATAGCAGAAGTCAGGAATGAGTGCATCACCAGTTGTATGCACATGTATGAATCTACACCAGTCAGTTGTGCTGGTAAAATGCCACTTTCAGTCCCTGTTATGCGTGTCCCATTTTTGGAAATTATAAAACAGCAAGGATCAAAGGTGCATTAGGTGACCTTTGCCACAGACACATGCAGAAAGACACAATATTGACACATGCAGAAAGATCCTCATGTCAGCTTTCTTTTCAGTACTGTTCAAGTCTTAATCTTCTTCAGCATCTCTACTGGCAACGGTCCAGTAGATTGTCCAATTTTGGGGCCCACACTACAAGGAGGATGTGAAAAAATTGGAAAGAGTCCAGAGAAGGGCAACAAAAATGATTAGGGGCCTGGAGCGCATGACTTATGACGAGAGACTGAGAGAACTGGGATTGTTCAGTCTACAGAAGACAAGACTGAGGTGAGATTTGATAGCTGCTTTCAGCTACCTGAAAGGGGGTTCCAAAGAGGATGGATCTAGACTGTTCTAAGTGGTACCAGATGACAGAACAAGGAGTAATGGTCTCAAGTTGCAGTTGGGAAGGTTTAGATTGGATATTAGGAAAAACTTTTTCATTAGAAGGGTGGTGAAGCACTGGAATGGGTTACATAGGGAGGTGGTAGAATCTCCTTCCTTAGAGGTTTTTAAGGGCAGGCTTGACAAAGCCTTGACTGAGATGATTTAGTTGGGGATTGGTCCTGCTTTGAGCAGGGGGTCGGACTAGATGACCTCCAGAGGTCCCTTCCAACCCTAATATTCTAGGATAGTTGTAAACCTCCAAATGTGATTCAGGATCAATCAGGTTCCTCATAGGGAGGAGGCCATGGTTGGTAAGAGCTGTAACATGCTCTTCATCCTTCTACAATGCTGAGGGAGGGCCTTGTTTGTGGAGTTCATCCTCACTGCTTTTTGTGAACCACTTCTCCCTCTCCTATAGCTTTTGCAAATTCATAGTATGAAGCTTTATACAGTACGGTCATTTAACACTAATGCTGACCGATGCATAAGTGTCACTGAATCAGAAAACTAGTTTTAGAATATTTCAAGGGCCAGTACCTCATGCAGAACGGGGAGGAGAACCCATATGTCTGGGACAGGACATAGGATTCAGAATCCCCCATAGACCTTCTCCACCACCACCCCCGACCGATCCAGCTGCACGGGACTCTACCAAGTCAAAGCAAGGAAAAGCAGTCCCACTGTACCAGAAACCTTCTTTTGTTTCACAGGTCTTTCGCTGCATTTGAAGAAATGCCTGCTCTCCATACTCTCTAAGTCAGGAGGACTACCTACGTGAGGGAGGCCTGCAGAATTTCATCGAACAGCTGTCCGTATTCGGGACCAGACAGTTGTCTCTCTCACTGTGCTGCAATACAATAATCAGACAATGCACCAGTTGAGATGCCCAGGAAGTGACCTTGTTCTGGATCTGCAGTGCCTATCCTGAATTGTGCTGCTTTGAACAGAGTGTTTAAAAGACCAGTTTAGTTTGCCCTGTCCAATGTGGATCCCCCTTGGCGTGAGCAGTCTAAACAGACAATGCACCCCACAGCGCTTTCAAAAGGGGCAAAGAGCAGCCCGGGCACCAGCCGAGGGAACTCCTAGCAAGGGCCCCCATGCGTTCCTTTGCAGAGAACACTGAACGGGAGGCTGTCCCCTTCCTCTTTTGCCCAACCTTCAATGGGATTTGAGCTTGAGTGTAGAAACAGGAGGGGGGGGGGCAGTGAATAAATGAGGCAAGGTGACACTACCACACTAACCAGCAGATTTAACACAGCCCAAGCCCTCCCACAGCAGCCCGTCTCCCAGAGAGCCAGTCACTACGGTTCCACCCCTTAAAAGGGCACTTTCAATTCTCATTCCCCGGCTAGCTTCTCTTGCTCACGCCCATCTGCCACCACAGCTAGTACAGGAGGGGAAGCCCATTAGCATATGACTAAAATTAATGATGGCCACCATCTCATCTATTTGGGAGGGGCTGTTATGGGAGCCCTCAGTGCCAGAGTAGCTACAGTCCAGATACTCAAAGGTATTTACGTACTTAACACTCGCTGAAATCAGTGGGAGTTAGGCACTAGATTTCTTATGCCCAAGGATCCCCCCCCCCCCCATGCCTCTGCTGGGCCCTGGTGTTTTTAGCACATGTTGAGAGGGGCCTCAGAAAGAGAAAAGGTGAACAACTCATTTTAGGGCACTCTATAGAAGTCAGAAGGAACTGTATCAGAACCTCCCAGTATGCCACTTGCGATGGATTTTATTTAACTAGGCGGTGGACGTAAAATAGTTCTGTAGAAGTGGAAGGACAATTCCTCTTACAACAACTGCCCGGGGTGCGGAGGGGTGGGGGAAGTGTGCTATGGTTAGTTTGACTGCTAGAAAAATCATCTCAAGAATATGGACTGAAAACTATCGCCAAGATTTTTTTAAAAAGACAACTGAACGATGCATCAGCTAATCGTGACTTAGATGAATTTGACCAACCTCTCAGACCTCTTGGTGAGGAGTAGGTGGCGGTATTTGGGTATTCTGCTTCCCTTTCTCCCTCCCGTCTACTTTCAATAACACATGAAGAGCATGTTACATGGGGATTTTCCATATGCTGTTGAGCACTTATGTTCCCAGAATAGAATTATTCTGTAGGGATCTCAAGAGCATTATAGGTGATCAGAATTCTTTGTACAGGGCCAATGCATGCTTTTTTTTTAAAATGAGTGCTTTAACAAATGGCCCAGCCTAGCCCTTGATTTGAAGCTTTATTTTATGTAGTATGTATTATATTTTTGGTATCAATCACAGAATTGATGATGGGAAAGTTAATTAATTTAAAAGGAAAAAAGAAGGCTGCAAATAAAAGGCTGGGGAGAGTCCAGAAAACATTGTTAGAATACAAGATGTTGAGTACAGATAACTTCATAAAATGTCTTTGGGATAGGCAGGGAAAATGGTTCTATGGGATTTTTTACATCATTTAGGACTGTGGATGCACCAAAAAAATGCAAAAACTCGGGATCATTTTTGATGCTCTAGCACGATTGGGCCAAGTGACATCAGAAGTGAGCAAGTAGGAAATGTAGGCATTGGTGGAGGAGGAAGGGATAGCTCCAGAGCACCCAAGTCCTTTATTGATAGCTCGAGGGACTGGTGCTCCTGAATCCCCTGGGTATTACTGGAAGTCTCCCCTTCTGTGTGAAAATATTAGGACTTCAATGGAGCTATGTGAATTTACACCAGCTAGGGATCTGGCTCCGTGGATCTTGAGTCTGACACATTTCAAGCTCAGTCATTTCTACCAGCATTCTCCATTACTCACTTTTGGATTTAGATTTAACATGGGTGCAGCTAAGGTTCACACACTTTTCGAGTGCTCTGTTTACTTGATCGGTTTTGCTTTTAGTTATAGTAATGAGACTGTTCCGTTGATTATAGCAACGATTCAGTAATTCATGATCAGTTTTTAACATTTTATTGGGTGTATACTATTGGTGGGATGGGTTGGGTCTTGGCTAAATTCTAACAGAAAACTGAATAAATGGATGAGTGGGGAAATAGATTATATGGATCATGAATAACCCTTCATCATCAGGGCAGCAGGCCCGAGCAACGGCAATTGAGAAACAAAGTCAACCTACCTTTGGTATTTCTCTCTCACCGTATCAGAGAGGTAGCCGTGTTAGTCTGGAATAGCAGAGGCAACAAAGAGTCCTGTGGCACCTTAAAGACTAACTAAAGTATTGAAGCATAAGCTTTCATGGGCTAATACCCACTTCGTCGGATGCAAACAGTCTCTCACTGTAGTAGCTTGCTGTTGAAAATGCAGTTTTAAAAGGAAGACTTCAGGGAGATGAGGAATCAAGAGGGTGGAATGCAAGATTTGGTAAGTGAGGAGACAGAACTGGGCTGGGGACAGGACAGAAGGGGGTGAGGCTTGAGGAAGAACAGGGTCTGTGCCCACTGAACTATACCCCGCTCCAGTGCATGGAGTGGAATTCAAGATCCTAGCATAATCTCTCGGCAAGTGTCTTTGAAACCCACCGGCAAAGTACGTGTTGCATCCTTCTTCAGTGGCTGGTGCACACAGAGGACGACAGTCTATTATTGTTGTCAGTTACTCTCTTAACTCAAGTGGCAGATATCCGTTCTGTGGGGCTCGAGATCCCATCTCTTCTGGTGAGCCACACCGTGGAATGGGTTTTTTCCCCAGTTTGCTTGTTTTAAAAAGCTAGCAAATTCGACATACAAATTAAGGATGCAGAGTCAAGCACCCAAGTTAAGGAGCACCAGAATTAAGGCTGCCCATGCCATCCTAGTTCCACTCCCTTATGGGGCTGCATTACAATACGGTCTTTATTTGCACAATTGTGTATACAGCTCCCCTTACCTCCAGTTACAGCAGCGAGTGCTCTGCATTTCTGCAAGTCAGACCTCCTTTTACACCCCCCACCCCCAAATCTTTTACACTACTACAACGGTCCTTTGTTCTTCAGGGAAGACAAGAAAATATTATGCTTTACTACGCTTTTCAGAAAGTGTTCTATTTCCCCTGAATATGTATTAGGGACCTTGGGGATGCCCATCTACCAACATAACCGCAATTTATTTGCGTCAACCACCTTTTGTTGCTTCTTGCATGTTACATATTTGCCATGCAGATTGGAGCCCAGAATCAGGGCCTTGAAATTTAGCGCTCTCCTTTTAATTCTGATGGGTGTAGGAATTGCATGCACAGGATTCAGGTCCTTTTACTCGGCCTACAGTAATTATGCCTAATTCGATGCAAAATCCAAGGCTAAAGGAAAGAATGCCTGCAAAGATATATAGCAAAGTGTACTACTGCTATGGTGCACCCTATCTGCTCTCAATCTTTCCCCCTCAAGGGGAGCAGAGTCAGAAACCAAGTGCCTGTCTCCTTACCTCTGGCATTGTGGTTGTGTGGAGTTTACAGAAGGACCATTTGTGCTTCTAAGTGGGCAAAGCTGCTTGTTTCTCAAGACAACAAGTGCCTTTAGAGTGCACTCATTGCATTGCAGGTCAATAACCCAGAGTTTATGGATTCTGCTGTTATGTCAATTCACAGATTAAAAATCCTACTCCTAATACACACCTTGACATGATAACTTGAAGGAACCATTAGAGTTCATTGTGCCAATGTTATGAGATAACAGGTTGATCAGAGGTTTAACTCTGACATGTATCCCACAGAAAAGGAAGGAAGGATAGTTCAGCAGTCAGGGTACTAGATGGAGATGGGAGTTCATTTCTCTACACTGCACCAGAGTTCCTTGACCAAAGTCTCATGGTCTCGGATTCAGTTTCCCATCTATGCTGGAAGGGAGGGACAGGGTACAGAGGGACCTAGACAAAGAGGATTGGGCCAAAAGAAATTTTATGATGTTCAAGAAGGGCAGAGTCCTGCACTTAGGACAGAAGAATCCCATGTACTGCTACAGACTAGGGACTGAATGGCTAGGCAGCAGTTCTGCAGAAAAAGTGGATAAGAAGCTGAATGCGAGTCACTGTGCCCTTGTTGCCAAGAAGATTAATGGCATTTTGGGTTCTTATAAGTAGGGGCATTGCCCGCAGATCGAAAGAAGTGATCATTCTCCTCTATGTGACATTGGTGAATCCTCATCTGGAGTAGGGTATCCAGTTTTGGGTCCCACACTACAAGGATGTGGAAAAAATTGGAAAGAGTCCAACAGAGGGCAACAAAATTGATTAGGGGGCTGGAACACATGAGTTATTAGGAGAGGCGGAGAGAACTGGGATTGTTTAGTATACAGAAGAGAAGAATGAGGGGGGATTTGATAGCTGCTTTCAACTTTGGAAAGGGAGTTCCAAAGAGGATGGATCTAGACTATTATCAGTGGTAGCAGATGACAGAACAAGGAGTAATGGTCTCAAGTTTCAGTGTGGGACGTTCGTTTCAATATTAGAAAAACTTTTTCACTAGGAGGGTGGTGAAGCACTGGAATGGGTTACCTAGGGAGGTGGTAGAATCTCCTTAGAGGTTTTTAAGGTCAGGCTTGACAAAGTCCTGGCTGGCATACTTTAGTGGGGATTGGTCCTTCTTTGATCAGGGGGTTGGACTAGATACCTCCTGAGGTCCCTTCCAAACCTGATAGTCTATGATTTATACAATTCACATAGTGGTACTGTCCTACGTCGCCGGGGTGTTGTGAAGGAAAGGTGCATTGTTCCAGGTGAGGTGATCACATATTATGGGGGGGGGGGGAGAAGAGGTCCAGATAATCCCTGGCCAGACAGAAGGAAGTGGTTAGAGGTTCAAGAGGTGTCTGAACCCAGTAGCTGCTGTTAGTCTCAGGCCTGACTGGGAGGACTGAGCCCTTTAAAAAAAAAAAAGAAGATCTGACCCCCTAAGATATTTAAATCTTGGATATCGAGGACTACCATTCCCCCTCCCCCATCCCTAAGTGGAAAGTAGTACCAGCAGCAGGGACTCTTCTGAAGCTGGAAAGAGTAGCAGCTAGTACAGGACAGCTAGGCACACACTTAAACAATAGCCAAAACAAGGGACTAGCATGTGGCCCTGCATAATGGCTGTTGATTGAAAGACATGATGCTAGGAGGGCCTACGGACAGTTGTCCCTCCTGAGAACGTCGGCATTAGTCCACCGCTCCCTGTTGGATGGCACAGTGCTGGCAGCTGCCTTCCGAGCGGGAGAGCGCCCACGTGGCTAAAGAGCAGTAAAATCAAACATACAACCCAACAGGAAGGAACTATTTTTATAGCGTCGTTTTTCCACTGCAGAGCCAGCGAGGAGTCGTCCCATCCTCTATCTGACGAGACGATGGGTGACATTCTGGTCCCATCAGTGACAAAACTCCCACTGAATTCTATGGGGCCCAGACTTCTCCAGGGGTCAGTACTATTGGACAGACCTGGTTTCCCACATGGTGAAGTGGGTTCCCAGGAACTTTGGAGAACTCTTGATGTTCTGTTTTTAACAGAATCCATTCAAATAATTTTATAACTACGGTTGATTTGTTCGGTGTATAATTGCAAGATGTATTGCTATATCCAGTAGAATCTGCTGCGGGTTTATTAGCAACAAACTGTTCAGTGGCACAAGCTTTCAGTGTGATAAAGAGTGTTTGGAGCAAGAAATTGGACTCTCAGCTGTTTTGCTAGGAGGGAAAGTTAAGATTCTCAGGCAGTGTTTTATGACCATCTCATTCAGAACAGAGCCAGAGGGTTGGTGTGGGCTCAGAGAACTTCCCCCTTACATAGAGCTCATTGCAAGATCAGTACTTGAGTTACAGGAACCTCCTTCCCCAGTGTTGGAACAATGTATGGGCCCATCTCCACTGCCAGCTTCTGACACCAGCACATATTCAAAATAGGGTGTAGTCATGTCTCGGGTCTGATTTTAAACCCTGAAGTGTTGACACAAACGGCTCCTGGATTTTTATTTTGAAAATAGCACCCTGGTTGCTACTCAGGAGTCACCATTCCCCCCCCTCCCCCCGTGAGTGCTCCAGCCCTGGGGCACCCATGGAGTCAGTGGCTATGGTTGTGATCCTGCTAAAGGATTTGGAAGGCCAATACACAAGCTCCGGCTGAGATTCTTGAGACCGATGCACCCAAAATCTCTGGTTTTCAGATGAGGAGGAAAGAGTTGTCCAAGGACCAGAACACTTCACTGAACACCAGTGGCCTGGGCTCATGTCTTTGCTCTGCCACAAACTTAGTGTATGACCTTGGACAAGTCAGGTAGCCTCTGTGCCTCAGTTTCCCCATCTCTAAAATGGGGATAATGGCATAACCCCCAGCTCACAGATGTTGTGAGACACTCGAATAAAACTAACTGGGTCCATTTTAGTTAAAGGGCCCATTTGTTTTTTTTCCCCTCCCTCAAGATGTGCTGCACTCACCCTCAAAGTCGGGCCTCTTGAAAAAGCCTCAGTTTAGGAATCCAAATAACCAGCATCACTTCTGAAAAGCTGTGATTGCAATTCCCTTCCATCATCTCAGCAACAGGCTTCTTTCAAACAGCAGCCTACAGATGGCTACGCTAATGAAAAATCATCAATATATTAACTTTGCTTTAGATCTACAGCTGTAGGAAGCAGGCGGGAATCCTACACCGTCGCTCATCTTGTGTCTGATCTGGGAGCGATTGATTTCCTCTCCTAGTATTAGTTTATCAAATCGTACAACCAGGTTTCATCTCAGCATAGAAATTTAAACACAGGACCTTTAATTCGATTAATGGCCTATTAAAAGCCCAATCCTGTATTCGGACTCAGATCCAATTCCCATGGACTTCCATGTATTAGCTGTTACAGTTGCAGCCTGTGGCCCCAACCAAGACTGCGTTGGGTGCTGCAGAGACATGGTGAGAGATAATGGATGAAGCACTCCATCGAAGGCTGGGCGGAAGCAAGCATTATTTGCTATTTCCACTGCTGCCGAGTTCTGGGGGGCTCAAGTGACTCTTGGCACCCCGTTATATCAAAGGGCCGTGTGGCTTGCGGCTGTTTCTGGGGGCTTGTAGTTTTGCTCTTCACAACTGTGCGCTTGCCCTTGGTAGATCGTAGCAGTTTCCATCAGAGGAGAAAGTCTCTAATCTTTGAAAACTGGTTTGGGTTGGAACTATAGACAGGAACGGATCTTACTCACGTCTCATTCGCATATTTAAGAGGGGGGGCTGAAATGAAGAGATACTAGTTTGAAAGATGACAGGGTTTTCCAATGCCTTCCAAAAGTGCTCATGCTAGTTCAGTGTGCATTAGCTGGCTTTAGTTTTCACACTGGAAAGAGTTTGGCAAAAAAGTTCATACATCCTATTTTTAGTCTAGAGAAAGAAAGGGCTATTTTAGCCTAATTTTCCTCAATGTAGCTAAGATACTGAGGCTGGACAAAGAAGCCAGAAGAAGGCATGACCAAAAGAAATACACTTTGCCCTTACAGCGGATGGTGGGGAGGTTTGTGATGGTTCTTAATTCCAGTCACGGCTCAGCTCCCAAAAAGGACTTTCCCTTGCCTAGATGCGAGTAAACCTCTTTTTAAGAGCCCAACTTAGAGGTAACGGACAGCTTTTTGTGGGAGTAAGGAGCAGTTCTGTGGTGGCCAAAAGGGATATTTTGTTGCCTGTGGATTTCCCCTCAAAATTAGCAATGGGTGGGGAGGGGGAAGAGGCACTAGAGTATTCACCAGTTTCTTGCAAACAGATGACATTTTAAAATTTCAAAAGCTTGATGAGTTAATAACAGTTTTAAATATTAGCAAGTCTAGAGATACCATTTCCTAGAATCATTTGACAAGACAGCCTACTTTTGATTACCATCACTGTGGCTAAAATAACTGTGGCCTGATAACAAAACTTCAGCAAGGTCACTCCCCCCTGATTGGCTAGGCAGGTTCCACTGTGGATGTGGAACTGTTGACCCGGAAGCCTAGTGATGGTAGTTTGTCATGGTTAACTATTTCACTGCTGGTTATTTCAGCAGAAACCACCACCAGATCCAAACTGATTCCTATATCTTTCCAGCCACCAAAAGCCCCAAGCATCTACACATCTACCCCTTTCAGTTCTGCCCAGTAAGTTCTGCAATGCAGCTACGTTGAATCATTAAGACTGGTAACACATGAAAGTTAAAAGTTTAAGAACAGCAGAAAATTGAGTTTCCTGTCTAAGCACAAGGACCGTAGAACAGATTACTTTATTAAACTATGCAGAAGAATTCGTCTGTTTCAGTCAAATGCCACAGAATTCAGGTCAAGCTTGCTGTAGGCTGTAGGGTCTTTTCTAGTAATGATGTGAAAAATATACAGTGGTTTTTTTCAAGGAAATGAATGGGGGAAAATCACTTGCTGCATCCCCATGGAGATCTCACATCTTTGCCCTTTCCCTTCCCAGTTGCACCTGGGTTTCACCCGCCATCTTAGTTTTGTCTACACTTGATGCTTCCCTTCATGAGCACATCAAGCCTGTACTCCAGTTCCTGCCTGGTTCCCCACTCATCTGCTGCCCATTTAAGACTGTGACCCATTAATTGCTTTGACAGTTGGATCCAACTCCATTAAGGATCAGCAGCCTGTCAGTCTATGAACCACATGGACCCTTGCGTTCCACCTTTGTTAATGCAGATCACAAAGCTCAGGGCAGAGTATGCAAAACCCTTTTCAGTCAAAAGCCCACCCCCAAGCAAGGTTTCTATGTAATTTTGTTTTATTATAACAGCATTCTTTGGTACCTATTGCAGCAATCCCATGGGCATCAAAAGCTTCCGTAGCACCCCAGGATTACCACGGGTGGACAAACAGAATATTCCACAACTGTCATCTTAAACAGCTAGCTAGAGATTGATCTAGCTGGTGTTTAGTCTGCAAGAAGGCGATCACCCTTGGGGATTTGCCATGATGTCACAGAAGAGGCCACTTATTCTAGGTGTCCACACACCTAGCAGTATAACTCAAGTGGTATACTTATCCTGGTATAGGAATGCTGGTTATTTCCCCATGTAGCCAAGATCAAAGGCCCAGATTTTTAAAGGTAGTTAGGTATTACTCTGCCTAACCCAAGTTTATTTATTGCACAATAGCTTCCCATAGCCCTCAAGTGTTTACATAGAGGTTTGTGAATTTGGGCGATTAACTGGATGCCTCTGCTAAACTGATCTGCAATCAAATAGCAAACAATGGCCCAAATGGTCATTAGATTTCAGAATCTCCATTCCTGCCTTGAAATTGAATGGAGGGATTCATACCTCCCATGCAGCTATTGTCTGAAGCTGTTTGTAGTCAAGTTAATATGTCATTGGTTTACCTTTGGCAAATTATCAGGACTAATTGTTTAGGGTGAAATCCTGGTCCCATTAAAATCAATAGCAATAGTCTCATTGCATCAGTGGAGCCAGGATTCGACTCTTTGTTTTAAATACCAAGATTAGATATTGCGGCAATGTAGCAAAGGGTGAGCTCTTCAGCCGGTTTTGTAGAGGGGTGAATCCCATACTGTTTTAAGCAGGGCCGGCGACAGAAATTTGGGGGTCCCCTACTCTGATCGTTTGGGGCCCCCCCGCCCAGCCGGGTCCCCCCCCCAGCCCAGCCGCCCCCCCCCCAGCTGACAGCAGCTGGGGAAGCCCAGCTGGGGGGCCCCCCAGCCCAGCCCAGCCGGCGCTCCCCCTGCCCCAGCTGACAGCGGCAGCGCGAGCCCGGGAGCGGCGCGAGCCGCCCTTTCTCCCCCCCCCTTTTCTTTCTCCCTCCCCTTCTCACCCCCCCCTCTCCGGATCCGGCGGGGGAAGCCCAACCGTGTGGTGGAGCCTCCCCGCCCTCGCCCTCTTTGAAGGTGGTGGTGTGCCGCTGCCGCCGGCCGGGCTCTCTGCTCCTGCCGGGGACACGCCCACTCGTCCGGGAGAGAGCCGCGCCGCCTCCCCGCCCCTTCCCCGCTCTCCAGGCCCGGCGACAAGGGGGGGGAGGACTACAGGTACTGCTGTGTACTGGGCCCCGGACTTACCCCCTGTCACCCCCCTGTCGCCAGCCCTGGTTTTAAGTGTGGTGCACAAACAGCTTGTGAATTCTACATTTTGAATCTTTCACATGCTCCCAATTTAAGTCACTGGCGGGTTGCATTAGCCACCTATGCCACTAAGGGCTCAACTTAAAGTCTTTGCTTTAGTTTTGTTCATTAGATACAGTGAGCTGTATAGCACATCATCCATTTCTAATAATGGCTAGTCTTTTTGAACACTGACAAAAACAACTTTAAAAAGGTTATTCCATCAGGTTTTGGAACTGGCTAGAGTAGAATGATGTTGAGAAAAATACTTAGGGCATCTATTAATATGTAAATGGGCTAATTGTATTGTTCGAAAAAGATGGTTATTTTAAACAAGTTTCTCTGCAGAAAGGATCTGTACAAGTCAGTGACCTCAAAATGGATTTAACCATTTTAAATAAATGCTGAAGATGATAAAACACGTGTCATTGCATCATTACCTCACTCTGGACAGAAGGTCTAGGATATGACCAAGACCAGAGACCCATTACAGATATAACCAAGAGCAGGAGATGATCTCATTTGGTTGCCACTTCTTTCTTTTATTATGCGTGTGCCCCCATCTCCTTCACCCCTTGATAGAGTGGAACTGTAATCACCCACTCTTCTGTTTGGCTGGAGGCAGAATTTTGAAAGGCAGGAAACAGGATCAGCCAGAGCTGAAAGGGTCTGTGCGTTTGGGAAGGAAGGGAGCTGAAGGAGGCTGAGCAAGAGAGATCTCAGCAGACGCCCTGAGAGACTGAGAAAGTGAGGTTTGGATGGCAAAGAAAAGCCAGAGAGAAACTACAGGCAGAGAGTTCAACCATTTAGATTTTCATCATCCCAAATCATGTGCATTAGTGTTACATTGCACTGTGATCCAGTGCACGAAGTACTATTTTACTGATGTCAAATGGCCAGTGTTATTTCTCTAGTACCTGGGAAGTCCTATGCAAAGTCTGTATCAGAAGGACAGGGGATTGGGTGCTTTTTAATAACTTTGGCTATGTCTACACCACAGGAACAATTGTACTGCTCTCCCATGGGCATAATTAAACCACCCCCAACGAGTGGCAGTGGCTGGTGTCTCACCAGCATAGGGCTGCCCACACCAGTGCTTCCGTTGGTGAAACTTGTGCCAGTTGGTGGGAGGGTGATGTTCTCCCCCAACATAAGTAGATACCACAGGGCTCATTTAATCATGCAATGCTTCTGTGCCAAGATTCACGTTTGTCCCAGGACATTTGGTCCAGAGGTTAGTTTATTAAATAACTTTAAACCACTGAGGGTGACATGCATAGAGAAAACCAAACTAAAAACTTTGTTCCCAAAGAACTTTCTACATGAGTAGACATCGGAGTTCCACAAGTTCAGCACTTCCTGAAGTGTTTGGAAGTCTGGGCCTAACTAATGGTGTAATTTGAGCACTGCAGAGGAAGAAGCAAAGTTAAACATGCAACTGTCTTCAAAATGCAGGAGCAATTGACTGGATGGAAGTGACCCAAGGGCTATTGCAGCGACCTAGAGGTCATGTCACAAGAGCATAGAATGTGTGTTAGCAAATGCTTGGCAATTTTAGCTGCAAGTATTTGAGCGATGAATGACCAACAATTATATCGGTGAGTTAAGAAAGCACTGTAGGATGAACGACAGATGAACATCAGACATACCTTCCTGAAAGTACTGTGAAGCCACATCCACCACATATGGGGCATAGAAACCAGTGGTCCCAAAGTCGCAGTTGGTGGTTCCCATTAATAAAATGGAGATCTGCAGACAGACTGCTCTTAGCTTTCTGAACCTCCCCTCCTGAGGTCAATAAGGGACCATAGCCCTGGAAATTGACAGCAGAGATGTCTTTGTGAAGTTCTGGTTGCACTGGCATCTTAAGAGGAAGTAAATGTAAGGAGTCAAGGACCAGAACTGACTGTAGACTCAGAGGAGCAGCTGCAATATAAGCACACTAAAAATTTGAGCTCATGTGGAAAGAGTTACTGGAGAGAGCAGAAAACCAAGGATTGCCCTGTGGTTATGGCACTAGCCAATAGCTTGGGAGACCTGGTTCAATTTTCAGCTCTGCCACAGATTCCATGTTCAACTTTGGGCAAGTCATTTTGTCTCCCATTTTACAGATAGAAAAGTCAGGTGCGGAGACTATCACACATCCCTGCCTCACAGGGTTGCGAGAATAAATGCACTGAAAATCAGATACTAGTGACTGGGCCAGTGAGAAATCCAGATTAGCCTTATTACTACACATCATCATACATATTTAGCCTTCACACAGTCTCCCATGCTGCTCCTTTTGCATAAGGAGCTCCCCAAATTCACCTCAGTGTCTTACTTAAAACTCTCCTCTGCTGGGAAGTCTACAAAAATCACACCAATAATCAGGCAGCTATTCTGAGAGCACTGCTTGTCATACTGACAAGCAATGTCTCATTGTTGCTTTGTGTGCCCTACATAGGTTTGCTGTAGCCACCTGTTGTCATCTACTCATACTTGGATGGAGAGACTCTAGATTTTTTTAAAAATTGAAGCTACCACGTGCAGAGCTCTTTGGGGAGGGACTGTTTTAGGTTTCTACAATGCCTAGCACTGCAAAGCCCTGGACTTGAAGTGCTACCATCATACCGAGAGCAATAGAATATTTGCAAATGTGAGAATGCTGCCAATAAATTATCACCAGGACCAAGTGAGAGTGACAAGATGGTCCATAGCAAGATGTGCCAGGCTAAAGTGTCACCCTACCAAAGCATTCTCATCGAAACAGTCATTTTCTGCCAAGTTTTCAAGAGAGCTTGGCTGTCAGTGAAGATCTAAATTAAGTGGTCACGTTTTCATAGTGTTTCAGCGCCCACCAACTCCCACTGCAAATTTGAGCAGCTCATGTTCTCGCTGGAACACAGCTATTTCCCATCTGTGCATTTCCTCTAGGTACTCTCGTTTCTGCTCACAAGTATTGTTTACTTATATCCTGGGTGCAGTCTTTGCCATCGCGAGTATCAAATATGCTGGACTAAGCAGTGATTGACAGGAGTAATTGTTGCTATGCCTTGTCAGACCAGAAGGGAGCATAACTGCACTTAACAACTCTTTCCTCCTGAAGAGTTATAGTGGTGAAGATTTTCTCTAGCAGTTTGGGAGGAGAAAGGGTTTAAGATCATTTCAGTTTCCATTGGCCTAATTGGATTCTCATTCTTTCTCAATCCAACTATCTATCTACCAGAGCAATTTGTGTTCAAACTAGAGGCTGCATTTTTGGAAGCTGTCTGGCAAGAGACATTACAAGAACAAATACAATCATGCCTTCGAATGATGGATGTGTACTGTACAAGTGTGGTCAAGTACATCGGACCTCCTATACAAACAGCAGATGCAAGCAGGAATCAGACAAGGCTGTTCATTCAATTCTGATATGCACTTGCCTCCTGCCTAGGAGGGAATGACTTTTGGGGGATGGCTGGGGCCTTAAGGAGGAACAAGAAAAGTCAGGTAATTTATAAGCTAGAGAAGGCAGTTTCTTGGGGTTCTGGAGTTAGTGTAATACTGTGACTGTTAAAGTTACAGATGGCAGGTTTGAAACTACTTCTGTGATTAGTTTATGGTATGCTCACCCATTATACCGGATCAGCACCTCTATGGCGTGGAAGATGTGAGTTCTCACTTAAGAGTGGGCCCTGTGAGGGCTGCCAACACATGCCATCAACTCGGCGACCATACATCGCTCAGCAATCTCCCAGTCAGCCGAACAACTCAAAGCCTGAAGTTCCTCCTCGGGCCGTACAACAGGCTACAGATGTAGCCATTTGTCTCAATCAACTTCAGGGGAAATGGTAGTTGCTGCTCTCGATACCAGCCATACGAAAGAAGGGGGGCCCCTCTGCCCCATGAATGCAATGAAAACCGGATGATTCCCATTGAAGTCAGGTTACTTTGGAGTATGTGCTTAATTACCTTGCTGATCAGGACCTTAGTGGATGGAGGAGGTGGGGGATGGGGGGAGATGCTAAGTCATTTAGATGTTAGTAAGGAATAATGATAAAGGGCCATGTATCTAGTTGCGGACGGCAGCAGGTTACTGAATCTGCTAGGGCTAATCTTATTTAACATCCTAATCTATCATCATCTGGATGGTGGAATAAAAACACTAATGAACTTAACACAGGGGTTGGCAACCTTTCAGAAGAGGTGTGCCAAACCTTCATTTATTCACTCTAATTTAAGGTTTTGCATGCCAGTAATACATTTAATATTTTTAGCAGGTCTCTTTCTATAAGTCTATAACTTTAAAATGAAGCTTCTTAAACATTTTAAAAACCTTATTTACTTTATATACAATAGTTTAGTTGTATATTAAATTAAAATGCAGAGATCCCCGGACCAGTGGTCAGGCCCCGGACAGTGAGTGTGCCACTGAAAATCAGCTCACGTGCCACTTTCGGCACTCGTGCCCTAGGTTGCCTACCCCTGACTTAACAGATGCCACTGAAGAGTTAGGAGGAATAGCTAATATCGTCCAGGGCACAGAAATAAGACCCAGGAAACTAGAGAAAAGATGAGATGTGCTGAGAAATAAAAGTGTAATTCAGCTTGGAAAAAAAATCCACCCATCCTAACATAGCTAAGAAAAATGAAGTGAAATATCAGCTCAATCAGGAGACACTTGGTAGGTGGCACTACTGAAAGTTCTAGGCGGTTACAGGGAGCATATTAGATAGGAGTTTGCAAAGGCCCATGGTGCAAAATGAGGCCAATCCAATTTCAAGCCTCACAAACAAAGGTATTGTGGCAGAGATGGGATGGGTCTGAGGTGACAGTAGGTGGAAATTCCTGCTCCATTGTGGTCAAGCATTACCAGAAAGACATTGGCAAGCTGGAGGGAGCTTAGAGGACAGCAATAAATATCATCAAAGTCTGGGGGATTGATTTGTGAGAAAAGAGCTAAATATACTTAACTTGGCTATGCAGTGACTAAGTGAGGATGTGATACTTGTGCAAATATTTGAGGGGCGTAAATGCCAAGGAAGGAGAAGAATGTGTGTGTGACATGCAGGACATAGTTAGGAGTAATGGGAAGACACTGAGAAAATAAAACATAGATGGAGTATCAGGAGATGTGCCATGACCGTGAGATGAATTAGATGCGTCAGTGGCATCAAGGGGAATTTTATAGCTAGTCCAGACAATACATTACACAATGTACTCCCGGATTTGGCAGGGAGATAGGAGTCCCCCACCCTGCTCCCCATCTGATTTCTCTGGCTTCTGTGATTCACAGTCTGTTGAATTCTTCTCCGCTTCTCAGCAATGCTGTGTGTTTCTTCTGAGAGCATTGTTCATTCCTTAGGTCAGGCATAAGGACACGGCTATGCCTCAGTTATGGTAGGCACCTATTGAGGCGGTCTCTATTAAGTAGCATCTAGAAGACAACCAGGACCAGAGCCCCATTGTGCTAAACATCACACAAGAACTTACCATCTAAGGGCTGGTCACTCTAGGGAGATCAGCCTAGCTCCAGTCCTCTGGGGTGTGAAAATCCACCCCCCCCCCCCCCGAGCAGCACAGCTGAGCCGACTTAAGTCCCCACAATGATAGGTCAATGAAAGACTTCTGTCTACCTAGCTATTACCTCTCAGGGGACTGGATTACCTGCACCAGTGGGAGAACCTGACCAACCTCATTGCCTTCTGTGATGAGATAATTGACTCTATGGATATAGGGACATGATGTATCTTGACTTTAGCAAAGCTTTTGATACGGTCTCCCACATTATTCCTGCCACCAAGTTAAAGAAGTATGGGCTGGATGAATGGACTATAAGGTGGATAGAAAGCTGGCTAGATCATTGGGCTTAATGGGTAGTGATCCATGTCTACTTGGCAGCTGGTTTCAAGCGGAGTGCCCCAGGGGTCAGTCCTGCGGTCAGTATTGTTCAACATCTTGAATAATGATCCTGATGATGGATGAATTGCACCCTCAGTAAGTTCACAGGTGACACTAAGATGGAGGGAGTGGTAGATATGCTGGAGGGTAGGGATAGGGTCTAGAAAAATTGGCCTAGAAAAATTGGAGAGTTGAGCCAGAAGAAATCTGATGAGGTTCAACAAGGCCCGGTGCAGAGTCCTGTACTTAGGATGGAAGAGTCACATGCACTGCTACAGACTAGGGATGGAGTGGCTAGGCAGCAGTTCTGCAGAAAAGGACCTGGGGATTACAGTGGATGAGAAGCTGGATATGAGTCAACAGTGTACCCTTGCTGACAAGGTGGCTAACAGCATATTGGGCTGCATTAGTAGGAGCTTTGCTAGTAGATTGAGGGATGTGATTCCTCTGATCGGCACTGGTCACATCTGGAGTGTTCTGCCTGGTTTTAGGCCTCCCCATTACAGAAGGGATGTGAACAAATTGGAAAGAGTCCAATGGAGGGCACAAAAATGATCAGGGGCTGGGTCACATGACTTACAAGGAGAAGCTGAAGAAACTGAGTTTATTTAGTCTGCAGAAGAGAAGAATGAGAGGGGATTTGATAGCTGCTTTCAAATGAAGGGGGATTCCAAAGAGGATGGATCTAGACTGTTCTCAGTGGTACCAGATGACAGAACAAGGAGTAATAGTCTCAAGTTGCAGTGGGGGAATATTTAGTTTGGATATTAGGAAAAACTATTTCACTAGGAGGGTGGTGAAGCATTGGAATGGGTTACCTAGGGAGGGGGTGGAATCTCCATTTTTAGTGTTTTTTAAGGTCAGGCTTGACAAAGCCCTGGCTGGGATGATTTAGTTGGGGTTGGTCCTGCTTTGAGCAGGGGGTTGGACTAGATGACTTCCTGAGGGCTCTTCCAACCCTAATCCATGATTCTTCTAACCCTCTGACGCTGAAGCGTCCGTAGTGTCTACACTTGAAGTGCTTTAAGTGTAGCCAAGCCCTTAATTCACAAGGTGGACAGTGGGGGGAGCTAGCTTTAGTAGCTCGCTTTACTGAGCAGATCAATGGCAAGTTTTCCAGTAGAACCATGGGAGTTTCCGGAGTCCAAGTCTAGCACCCTTTCTACTACCGTAGGCCCCACTGCTCTCAACCGAGCACCCTTGTGTAATAAAGGTGTGACCCCCTCAAACTTGTCACCGATGGGCTTTTCCTGAACAGCACACAGTGAGGGTCAGTGCCAGCCTGTGAGAGGAAACTGGAATGTGAGATTGGTCTCCGAGTATGTCTACACTGCAGTTAAAAACCCATAGCTGGCCCATACCAGCAGGCGCAGGTTCCCAGGGCTCCGGTTAAGGGACTGTGTAATCGCAGTGTAGATGTTTGGGCTGATGTAGGTGCTCAGGCTCTAGGACCCTGTGAAGTGGGAAAAGTCACAAAGCTCAGGCTGTAGCCTGAACTCAACCATCTACACTGCAAATTAAAGAGCTGGCACGGGGTTTTGAATTGCAATGTAGACATTCCACAGTGAAAGCTGGTTTTGCTGTAGCTGGGCTAAACCTGTTCATACTGCTCACCCACTTTCAAGTGCCATTTGGGATGAATCCCTAGATAGGGCCAAGTTACACTTATTTGACAAGAAAGCCAGGAATGCTTGTAGCACCTTAGAGACTAACTAGTTTATTTCAGCATAAGCTTTCGTAGGCTATAGCTCACTTCATCGGATGCATAGAATGGAACAGAAGTAAGATGCATTTATACACATAGAAAGAAGAAGAAAAAAATTGTACGTTAGCATACCAATTTTAAGAGGGCTGTTAAATGTAGAGGACATCAGGAATCATAACATTCAAAACCAGTAGGTGAACACTTCAATCTTCCTGGCCATTCCATTAAAGATTTGATGGTTTCAGTTTTGAAACAGAAAATCTTCAAAAACAGACTCCACCGAGAAACTGAGGAACTGGATTTAATTTTCAAATTGGACACAATAAACCAGGGGCTAAATAGAACTTCAGATTGGTTCTCTCATTACAGTAATTGATTGCATTTCCTGAGTTAATTTACCTGACAAAAGAAATCGATTTCAAAAGATGTTTTTTTTCTCCTACCGATAATGGACTATCTACATTTAACAGCCTTCTTAGAATTGGTATGCTAATATACAATCTTTCTTTCTTTCTTTCTGTGTGTATAAATGCATCTTGCTTCTGTTCCATTCTATGCATCCGATGAAGTGAGCTATACCCCAAGAAAGCTTATGCTAAAATAAACTAGTTAGTCTCTAAGGTGCTACAAGTATTCCTGGCTTTCTTTACAGATACAGACTAACACGGCGGTTATTCTTGAATTTATTTGACAGGTATCTTTCTGAAGACATCTCTCAACTCTTACACCTGGTGGCACAGAGACCCTATAAGAGCCTTTTTCTTAAACAGTATTTTATTAAATATAGCATCCAGTACCTAAATCACAAGCAGGCCAAATGAAGTGATAAATACATACAGTGATAGAATCTGGACCATTGGTCCTGTTCTTAACTAGCTCATGAAATATACAAAAAAAAAAAAAAAAAACCACCAACAACTTCATCTGTTGCTCTTTGAAAATTAAGGTGTCTCATAGACATTAAGGGACCATTATGATCATCTTGTCTGCACAACAGCAGGCCACAATCTCATCCACATATTTCTGCCCCAGATCCCTAAATGGCCCCCTTAAGGATTGAATTCATAACCTGGGGTTTAAGCAGGCCAGTGCTCAAACCACTGAGCTATCCCACCTACCCTAGCAAATCAACTGTAGCTTCTCCAATTTACAAATAAACCAACCCACATAGACATCCAGCCACCAAATATTAGATGACAACAGAAAACAATTTGTACTATCCATGCTTAGGAAGGATAAATCACTTGTCCACCCCACCAGTCCCTGTCTGTCACTAGGTAGAGGTCTCAGACCAGCTGGGCTGTTTTTCCACATAAACTAGCCTCTGTGGCATGATGGCATGATAGCAAGGTGCTGCTTGGCCAGGTTTCTGGTCTTGCATCTCCCACCTCTCTGGATCTCTAAGGGATGACTCACTAGTGCCTCTTTAGAGACAAAGCAACCATGAAAGTGAACAACTCTACAGGGCTGCTGACCTATCTTCCCTGTCTAGGAAGGACTAACACCTTCCCAAAGGCTGGTCAAGCCCTTCCACGGTTTATTCTGCAAACCCCAGAGTGACAAAGTGACACCAAAATAAAGCTGCTTACCTGATCAAAACAGAAGTCCAGGAGCAAGTTAGGTCTTGCTGCAGAACAAGCCACAGAACCCTTGCTGTAACTTCTCTTTCAAGGTGTGCTCTTCCCTCCCCCCCCCCTTTCTAAAATCCCCAGACCCTCTTCTCAGACAACTCCTCCCCCTAGGCCAAAACACCTGTTTGAAAAAAGGCTCTGTCTCCAAACTGGGCTGGCTGGCCTTTGGGCCTTAAAAGGACAGACCAGCACACTTTCTTACAACCTTTCATTGTACCTTTCATTGTACTGTCCTCAGGCTAAATCTATGTGATCCAGAGGCTGGGGGGAAGACTTGTAATGCAAATCCTGGCCCACAGAAAAGTCAGTGACCTAAACTCCCATTAACTTCACGAGGGCCAGGATTTCACCCATTGAAATCCATGGGTTTGCATCATTGGTTTAAGTTGGAATAGTTAAGCCAATGCTGAGAGCCTGTGAAAATCCCACTCACAGCACACACAAGCTGTGCGAAATACCAGCAGAATCATGTTAATCAAAGAACCATTTTTTGGACTACTTTTGTTTAGCTGCAGGCTAGTGTACCTACAAGGCTTATGGGGCTTTATGTTGTTATATTATGCTATTTATTGATCATTTGTTGGTCTCCTAATTGGGATATAAAGTCAAACCTTTGATCTCTTTATGGGCTTTTTGCCAAAACAAAGGATTGCCATAGGTGAGTAAACCCGGGGAATCAATTGCTGATGCTCTGTTGCAGAATTGTAAAATGTTACACATGGGTAGGGATGGGACTGTGTCATTCAGAGAAGTAAAAAGTGGAAAATAAGCATTGGAATGAAACAAACAGTAGGAGCTGAATTCAAAGCGCCTGGTGCCAATATCTTGGGAAGATTAAAAAATATTATCTGGACAGGCATCTTCAGTATCTTTGTCAAATTAGTAGCCAGACCTATTTTTCCCTATTAATCATTACAATTTTACAAAAATAAATATACTGCAGGAGGTCAGATGAAGATGATCATAATGGGACTTATAATTCACAACACTTCATTAAATGCTTCAGAATTAGACCCAGTCTCTGATGTTTATCATCATGATGGGGTTGATTTTTGGATATGACCAATGGGTCACAGAGGGACCTTTGAAAATCAAACCCAGATCCTCCATGTGGTGATTTTGTATTTCAAGCTGTCAGAGAGTGGCCTGCTCCTTTAAGAGCGGGTCAGTCCACCTGTGCCATAATTAGCTGCTTCTTGATCAGAGGAGGCGAACACCTGGGCTGCGTGAAAGAGCTGAGAAGAGTAAGTTTTAGAGAGGAGGACTAGGGTGTTGATAGGGCCTGAGTGGATTATAGGAGGTTATTCTAGAGCTACTTAAATGAAGGTAAGAAGGGGGTGAGGAGATGAGTCTGGAGGACTGGTTAAAAAGCCTAAACATGATGGGAGAATCTCTTGTTTGTGTGAATTTTTGTCTCTCTAGGGGGGACTCTAGGCTGGATCTGACTTCAGTTTAGTCCTCTCATTGACAGAGCTATTGGGGAGCCAAGGATGCTCAACAAGGGGTGCTAGAGGTAAAGACCTGCCTGTAATGCCATGGCAGGGGGGAAGGGGAAGTAGAATTGCTTATGCAGGAGCTCCGAAGCTTTTTGTCATAGCAACACTGACCACGTTTTAATAAGCATGTCTCCTGGGCCCACCTTCCCATCCCTTTGCCATTGCATGCCTCCCCTTTCTTCTCGGCTATGTTCATCTTCTAACACCTCTGTAGCAAGGGCACTAATCCCGTCCATGCAAAAGGGATGCTAGGGAAGTATTTGCTGTGTTCTCTGCTGTCTTCACTGCAATTTGTCAGCTAATAAGGGGGCCAGGTGAGTTAGCAACACTCCTGCTTTTACTGCAAGTCTTGTGAGCGTGGATGTTTCACTTCAAGCCCCAGATTGTGCAGACAAGTGATTGTGTGAGATTCTCAGATATTTTTTTATTAGCCTTTTAATAGTCACAGATTTTGAGTCCTCACTGTTGTGGAGAAAAGCTTGAAAATGTGACCCAAGTGTACCCAAAAGGTTCCAAGGAAAAGAACCCCCCAAAAAGTGGTATTTTACACTGTTTTTCTGACTGGGGGGACTAGACTTGATTCTTGAGCATTATTGTCAATTTGGGTTGGTAAAACTGCCATCTAGCTTTCTACAGCCCACAGTTAAGTGCTCTGTAAACCAGGACTGTGTGCTATAGGCCATGTTTTTAGAACCACTGATGTATTTGATTTCAGTGATCCCCTTTTATTTTAAATCCCTCACTGTTGCAGCCATCTCTGGTTCAAATCCCCACCAATGCCAGTGTGAACTTGGGAGATGATGCTTTGTGACCTAGTGGAGGTGGGGAAAGGAAGGGGAAGAAATGTCAGAGGAGGACATGAGTCAGAGGGATGGGGGGGAGGGGGACAATGGAGATGATGGCTAGAAAACCTTGATGGCATTCTTTATTACAGGAATTTCCAGCGGGGGAAGGGAGTGTGACATAAGAGGTTGGGCTGGTGCCAAAAGGCCCTGACCAAATTGGCCAGAGGTATCCACTGAGTCAAGCCTTTCTGAACTCTTGTGAAATGCTGCAAGAAGTGAATCTAGGAACCCTCCTTTGCTGAACTTCAGTGATTTTAATTTATTACAAGCGTGCCTAGAGACTCCAGCCAAGAGTAGGCCCCCCATTAGGTGCTGCATGTACGTGGTCCCTACCCAGAAGAGCTTCAGTTTAAGGCAGAGAAGATGTGAGAAATAATGGTGTATTTATCCCCATTTTACAGGGGAGAACTGAGGCACAGCAAGTTTAGGTTCCTTAATCTCCGTGGTCTCAGAGGAAGTCTGGAAAAGTGAGGGATGGAACCCAGATCTCCTGAGTCCGAAGCCACTTCCTTAACTTCCACACACCTCTCCCTCTTTACCGGCTGATGACTCCCATGTTGTGATCCTTTGGCTACCCCTTTAAGAATGTGAGGGCTGATTCTGCACATCCTTACTCAGTGGAGTCACCTCTAGGTGAAGACAATGCCATGGCTGGCATGAGGAGGGAGAAGCCACTTGCCTAAAGGTTAAGATGAACCCCCTGGGTGAAACCGGGCTTCCCCCTGGAGTCAGGGCCAACACTCTGGTTCGCTTCCATAGGACTAGACTTTTTGCCCATATACTTATTTCCTGTAGATCAGCCAGCCAGCTCTCTCCAGGGCTTGGGTGGAGGTGATTACTCCTGGCACACCTTGGCCTGACCCCAAATAATAAACTGAATACCAAATACAGGGCCAGGAACAAGCGAGCAATAAAAGATACGTGAGAGACCCAATAGAGACCGAACAGCTCGACTCCCCACTTCTCACAAATCCAGCCCCTGGGGGGCTCTCCAGGGAGCCGGCTTTCCCCTCCCCTTCCCCAGCTAAACCCTCCCAGGGAGAAGGTACGGGGCGAGGAGAGAGGCGGCCAGGCACTGCCTCCTTCCCGCGGGGTGTGCGCGCAGGGGAGTTGCTTGGGAGGATGGGCTGGGGGCAGCGGGCATCCTCGCAGCGCCAAGGCACAGAGCGGAGGCACCCGCGCCGCGGCGTCTTCGCCGGCCCCTCGCTCCCTGTCCTGCGGCTCCCGGGAGAGGGCCGAGCAGCCGGGCAGGGGAGCTCCGCGGCGCGCCTCAGCCCCGCTCGCACGTAGCGGTCTGGGGAGGACGGGGGCGGATTCACACACACGCAGCAGCAGCCGGTGCCGTTCCAGGCGCGCTGTGTCCATCTCGGGCGCCCGGACATCTCCGTCTCCCTCCTCCTCCTCCCGCGGCGCCTCCCCTGCTCCAAGCCTTCCTGGGCGGCTGGGGCTCCCCCCCCCCCCCCCTTCGGGCGGTGCAGCCCCGAGTGGGGCAGAGCGCGGCCGGCCCGGCTCCGGAGCGGAGCGGAGCGCGGAGCCCTGGCCCGCCCCCATGCGCTAAGGGAGCGGAGCGCAGCGGCCAGGCGGGCGACGGCACCGGCTGCGGAGGAGGATGCGGGGCTCGAGCGCCCGGGCAGCGGGGCTCGGCGGCTCCCCGGCTCCCCTATGGACGTGCGTGCTGCTGTGCGGGGCGCTGCGGAGCCTGCTGGCCAGCCCCGGCAACGAAGGTGAGAGGCGCGGGGGGGACCCCGGTGCTCCGGGCTCTCTCGCGCTGGGTATGGGGGGAAGGGAGCCTCCCTCCCCCCGGGGCCGCGGGAGCACCTGGTCCGTTCCCCAGCCCCCCGGGCCCGCTGTCCAGCCCCGGTGCCCCCCCCCTCCCGGCCACGGTTCTTTACCCAGCCCCTCGCCGTCTGCAGGTGCCCCGTGCCCGCAACCCGCCCTGCCCCTCCGCTGCCCGGGACCCCCCATAGCTCCCTTCCCCGGCCCCCATACAGCGCTTTGCTCCCCCGGCCCGTCACCCCAGTTCCCCTCCGCCCGGCCCGCAGCTCCCCGAGGCCCGCGGGCTCCTCTCTGCCCGGCGGCAGGTTCCCGGGGCGGGCAGCCCCCTTCCCTGCCGGGCTGCAGGGCTCCGGGCGCTCGTGTGGCGGGGCAGGGGCGCAAGCCCGGGGTTGTGTGTTTGTGTCCGGTTGTGGTGGCGTGTGTCGTTGTATTACACGGGGTGTGTGCGCGCGGTGGTGTGTGTGTGTTGTCTTTTGTGTGACGCTGTCGGGGTATTTTGTGTGTATGTGTGTCGGGCTGTATGGTGTGTATTGGGGCTATTACGGGTGTGTGTTGTGTTGTGCCTGGATTTGGATTGGGTTGTGGGGTGTGTGTCTGTGTGTGTCTATTTGCCGTTGGGTTTGCGTGGTTGTGCTGTATGCCGGTTTTGCGTTTGGACTGGATTGCATGTTTCTAGTCAAACGCTGAAAATCTCTCTTTAGTGTCGCATCTAAATTACCCCGGCTCCAGCCAGAGCCCAGAAATTAGCCCCCGAATAAGGCTCTGAGACTTCAGCACCTAATCAGAGCTGTACAACACAAATCCAAACCCAAGGAGGAGAGAGAATGGGAATAGCAAATACCTCGCCCCCCTCCCGTCCCCAAATAGATTTACTTATTTCTAGCGCATTTCAAATGCTGTCCAAAGTTTATTTCTTTTTTTTAAAAGGGTTTTGTTCAAGAAGGGGAAAAAAAACCCTCAGAGAAATGAGAACATAAGTATTGTTACCCTCATAATACTGCAACAAGCAGAATGGATACTTGTGCTGATAATTGTTGACTATCTAAAAGTTTCATCTGTTTAAAGTCAATATGTAAAGATATATGACAAGCTTTTTCCATTGGCTGGAATGCTTCCCAGTTTTCTTCTGAAGCCTGATATATTTTTTTTAATCGACAAGGTAGATAATATTGAGGGTTTTTATTGGTTTTTTTTGGATCCACATGTGATACACAAACTTTGACCAAGCAGGGTGCTTATACACAAAGCCTGTTACACATAATGTGATTTATTAGTGAAATTCCTACACAGCGGGAGGGGGGGAAAAGGCACAGTGAGGTTTCAAAGCTGTGGCCTCTGAGGTAAATAGCTTGTCATAATATATTTTAGAAAATGAGACTAATGCAAATCACAGAAAAATATACAGAGGAAGGGGACAAATGTCTTCCTGTTAGAGTGCTCTGGGCTAGGGAATGCATAGATTAGGAGAGAGTGAATGTTTCCTTAGATTTCTCTTCTACAAATCAGTCATTATGGATCTAGTCTGCAAACACATCCATGCTTGTGAATAACTTCCTTGGGACTGCTCGCTCCAGTAAAGTCACTTGGCTTGCTCCCAAGAGTAAGCTACTCCCTGGATGTTTATATGAGCAGTTTCTAAGTTTGGGAGTACAGTATGTTGTTTTGGTCTGGTCTAACTTGATTTGCACTGATCTATTAATAAACAGACACACTTTGCACCTGCAGTCTCTTACTCACACATGATTCTTATTCATGTGAGTATGTGGCACTGGAGTCAAAGGTACTGCTGCAAGTGAGTAAAACCCACTTGTGAACAAAAACTTGCAGGATTGGGCCTCTATTGTATGATAGAATACTGGAATGTTTTAAATACAATAGCTTTGTGAGCTCTTTAGAGAAAAGAGATGGGGGAATATTACAATAAGTATTGACAGCACATGGGCTGACTTTATACTCCCTCCCTCTCTTTCCCCTTTTATTCACAATCAACTTTTATCCTTTTCATAAACCCAGGGCAGGAAGTGGAGTCTAGAGGTGGACCTGAACTTATTCAGGAACAGCCACTCTTTACCATTCCTTGATTTATTTATAAACAAGCATTATCTGACAAGTGCTTTTCACAGCATGGCTTCTTGGCCAATTACTGCTGAGCAGTTCTACTGTGAAAATGATTCACCCTGCAGTGAATCAAGGCTAATTCATTAGAGCCTCCCTCGCTAAAGTTCCTGTTCCATATGCTGTTGACACTTGTCAACAGTTTGGTTTTAAAAAGTGAAGTTTTGCTGCTCTCAGCATTCAAGGTGCATTCTAGGGGACAGAGCCTCAGCTGGTGTGAATTGCCATCCCTAGCTCAGGTGACTTCAACACAGATTTGAAAATTTACACTAGCAAGAGAGAGCATAGGTTTATTTGTAGCCAGCTGGGGGGAGAGGAAGACGGTTGGACTTCTGGAAGATGGGAGAATAAAAAAGTTTGTCAAGTTTTCCTTGTTTTTTGATGTTGTTCGCATTGTAATTTTGTTTCTGCTGTGCTTAAAAAAATAACTTGGTCAGCAAAGAACTAGTACCAATTGGCTGTGTTAGCTTAATAGCTTTTATTTTCCAGTAACAATTGCAAGATTTATATTTCCACTTATATTATGAATCAATGCTAGTCCGGAGTGAATCCTAAACTGAACGTTTGTTTTAACTGCAGTGGTATTGCTGGGCTGGAGATGTGAAATCCATGCCATGCCCTGTGGATCATGTTAGGCATAGCTATAGAGGCGGAAGGCTTTGTGAAAATTTTGTTTGAAATATAGGCCAGTTTTTTTTAAAAAAAATATTGAAGTCTAAAATAAGGCTCCTAAATCCATATTTGGGCACTTTGCTCTATGGCTAGCTTGTTGAAACACCTGGGGGCTAACCACACTTTCTAATATGCCTAAATATGGGTTTAGGAGGATAAAAGTAGACACCTGGTTTAAAAATATTGGCCACAGTTTCTGTTATAAGAAGAAAATCATTTTTAGTAGCAATCATTCTTAATCTATAACATGCAGTAAAGGAAACAGACTCAGTACAATGGCATCTGTGAGTCACTGTTTAACTATTACTATTGAACTCCTTTGCAAATTTCACTAGTTAGAATCCTATGATTTGTATTTTTTCCCTCCTAATAATACACAATCAGAAATTCAACTCTATTGAAAATATTCAAAGGGCAGTATTTCAAAAGCAGTCCTTTACATTAAATGCAGTACCCGTGACATATCCTTAGAGAAATGACTTCCCCTGAGTTACAGTCATGCATGTTTTATTTTTATTGACTGAATGAACATACTGGGCTGGAGTTATTTTGCACAGCAAAGAGTATTGATAGCAATTAATCAGAAATATGTTGCTTGAGGCTGTAAGACTACAATGTTAACACAGTAATTGCCTGAGTTACGTGTTTCTGGAAGCTGCTTGATGCCAAAGTTGCTACATGATTGAGATACCACGTCGAGAGGCATAGTATATGAACCCAAATAGATTATGTTCCAGTGTGGGCTGTATCTCCTTTTTTGTCCCCTTGGTAGGAATGTATGAACCATTACTTGACATTAGGGACTGCATTATGTTAGACTTTATTTCTTGCACATCTTTAATGTTAAAAGTTCACACAATTGAAACTTTGTCATAAGCTTTAAGGTTTTTGGAAGTGACTTCGAAAAATTATCTTTGTAAAGCTTATAGTGTAAGAAGGCTTTTTTAAAAAAGGAATGATTTGGTTCATGTTTTCTGTAAATTTGGATTGATTTGCAGCTCTCATTTGGAAATAACCCAGATGACATTAAAGTGACTTATGGACAGATTTTCAAAAGACTTGTATATATTTTCTGATTGTTTTTAATAATATATCAGAGCTACCTTCTTTGCATAATTACCACTAAAGATAAAGAAAAAATGAGAACTACTCAGCAGAAATAAGTGCTGATCAGACAGTACCATAATGACTGCTAAGTAGATTGTTAAACAAATGAAAAGAAAAACCACTTCTTTGTCATTATTTCAATGTGGCTTAAGGAGAGGAAAGTAGAAAATTCAAGATTAAGGTCGACTCTTCATCCTTAACTCATCTCTGTCTGTTATTTCAGTAATTTAAGAACAGAGTAATAGGGTTAACTTAGAATTGCCAGGGATTTGTCCATTTTAACTAAGTACAGTTTGGAGGATTTGTCTGCCTGGATTTATTTAATTGATTCATTTATATTTTAATTTTATGTATTTATTTTTATTTATAAGGACAGCGGGAGCAGGCAGAGTTAGATGAAGGTTATACAATACAGACTGCTTACTCCAGAGGCTGGAGTGGTTCTATCTGTTCCAATGTCTTAATGGAGTATGTATTTATCTGATAGTGGCAGAACTCTCACTGATCTGACCCATTGGGTAAATACATATTTGTGTATGTTATCAAAACATATATATTTAACCAGTTAGAATGCTCTTTTAATGAGCTTAAATAAACCACCTAAATCTATATTATATACTTCCATTTGAAGCTATTCCAATCTATTGGGTAAATAAAAAAAGAGCATGTAACGAGGTTTCTTAAAAAGGTATTACTTATGTATCCAGTACAGTCTCAGCTTCATAAATCACATGCTCAGACGGCTCTTACATTATGTTAACAATGTTATAGATTGGGAACCTATGCAAGCCGGCAGTATTTTAATGTCTGTCGTGTAAAAACAGATATCTAACTTTGGAGCCATTCCAGTCTATTAATAAAGTACATATTACAAGCGTTTAAAAAGTTATATACTCTTCAGTGGATGACATTGGAACAGTTTTTTTTATTTCTTTCCACAGTAACAATTTTGGGCCCAATCCTGCACATTGGTTTACAAGAATAATCTTTGATCATGGAAGTAATCCTGTTGACTTTAATTTGAGTTCAGTGGGATCGCTGATATGAGTAAGGAGTAGTCCGAGGAAACAGGGTTTTCAGAATCGGGTCTTTTAAACGTGTCTGTCAGGTTTAGCTTTTTCTTTTCAAAATATTCAAAGCAATTATACCTTGTTTAGTAAGAATCAAATACCAGTTTCTGTTTTAAATCCAATCTTTTTTTTTTTGCTTTAGATATGCAAAAAGCAATTGAAACATAGCTTTTGAATACAACTTTAAAATGGGGAAACTTATGAATGATGTATTTTTAAAAATACATAACAATTGATCCCCAAGACTGCATATAAGCCAAGTTCCATCTTAAAGCACATTATCACAGTGATTATAAATATATGCAAATAGGCAAAGCATCTTATAATAGAAACATTGACAGACCTTCCTCCTGTAGTATCCTAAATGTTGACACCATAATTTGATGTATAAAGCAGCTATTTGCAAATCAACTTGCAGTTGGATAAACTGACAGGTATTCCCAGTGGGAAACTGCAGAGTTAGTATGGCTGGGCCTCATCCCCTCTTATGTAACATTTAAAACCATAATATACCATTTGTCTGCATGCCTTCAATTTATTTTATGTTGTGCAAATAGGGTGACCAGGCAGCAAGTGTGAAAAATTGGGATGGGGGGGAGGGGCATAATAGATGCTTATATAAGAAAAAGACCCCCAAATTGGGACTGTCCCTATAAAATCGGTACATCTGTTCACTCTAGCTGCAAATAATAAAATTAAATTTTAGGAAGTGTTTCTGTAATTATATTTTGCATTGATTGCAAAATGTTTGTAAAAATATTTCTATTCTTTGAAGAAAATAACCACCACCAAGTGTTCAAGAAGATGCAAAAATCCAGATCAGTTTATTTTCTGCCGTGAGCCATGTCATGTTAATTTTTTTTTAAGTGCAGGCGAATAAATGTGTGTAATTAAAATAATGCACTGGTGCCCAATGTTTGATATAATTCGTGCATATGATGTGTTTCTGTGACATTCGTTAATGAATTAAATCTTAGGTCCTCATTCTCCTCTTGTAGCAGTTTTCCACCAGTGTAACTCCAATGGCATTAGACTGAAGTGACTCCACTAAAACCCTAATCCTGCAATGTGGTTTGCTAGCACAGAGCCCTGCACCAGCATCGTTGGGAAAAGAGGCCTTTGCTAGTGTACCACACTGTAGGATCGGGACAGAAGAGACCGGAGAATCAGGCTTATCAAAGTCTATATTTATGGGTTTTGAATTGTAGGGCTCGTCTTCATTAAGACAGGGAAGGATCGATCTTTTGGCGATCGATTTATCGTGTCTCGTGAAGACGTGATAAATCGATTGCCAGCGGCTCCCCCGTCGACTCCGGAAGTCCAGCTCACCAAAAGGCGCAAGCTGGAGTCAACGGGGGACCGCGCCACTGACCGCCGCTGCCGTGAGGATGGCAGGTAAGTCGGCTGTAGAGCCGTTTACTTCTTTTCTCAAAGTTCAAGACGTTTAAGGCCGGATTCCCTTCTTTACACCAGTTTAAATCTGCTCACTCCTGTGAGGATTTATTCCTGAATTAGACCTTGTCTAATAGACTTGCATCAATTTAATTAAACTGGTTTAATTAAATTGGTGTAAATCCCTGTGTGGACACTCTTTCTTAGATTTAAGAGTGGCTTAGTTTGGTTTATCTTAAACTTGCTCCTGATTGACTTAAGCTAAACCAAACCAAACTAAGCCACTCTTCAGCCTAAATAAGAGTGTCCACATGGGTTTACGGAATCGGTTTACATTCCCACATTTAGCTCAGTTGGTGCAATTCTCCACTCTACGAGGCCCTGAATCAGCAGTTCATCCCTGTACAGCAAAGCACTTAAGCACATGCTTAATGTTAAAGTTTGTACCTGCTTGAGTGCTCCACTGAATAGGGAGGGACTTAAGCATGTGCTTAGGTGCTTTATTGAAACTAAACCTCACTACGCCATGAAAGGAAAATCAGCCCTTCTTGCAAACGGGGTTTTTTTGTCCCCTGTTTACAAAACCTAAAATCAAAGTTTCCCTGCATAAGGCAAATGAAAAACGGAGTGTACAAACCCTGGATAAACATTTCCTTAAAATGTTGAGTCCTGGACAGTGCTCTGTCTCAGGGTGAGAGAGCTGTTGAGAGTTCCCCCTCAATCAATGCTTCACCTTTGTAACCCTGATCAGTAGGCTTGGAAGGATTCAATTTTTATTGGTAAGTGTTGATAAATGTCGATTTCACCGCGCGCACACACACACAAACCGATGAAAAAGTATTTCCCTCTATGACTGAAATTTACAGAAGGCAAAGTAACTGCTTGAGAACTTAGAGTTGGCTCTATGGATATTTAGTTTATACATTATGGATATTTACTCTGTATATTTTGATATGTAATGTTGCCAATTTGTGTTTCAATGTTTATAAAGCTTTAACATTTTGAATCTAAGCATCTACTGTCGTTAAATAATTGTCCGACCCCACATATAGTTTCCTGCAAGCAGGGCCGGCGACAGGGGGGTACTATGGGTACAACTGTACCGGGCCCCCCCGACTTTAGGGGGGCCCTGGTACACAGCTGTACCCGTTGTCGCCGGACCTGGAGAGCGGGGAAGGGGCGGGGAGGCGGCGCGGCTCTCCCCCGGACAAGCGAGCCTGGCCCCGGCAGGAGCTGTGAGCCCGGCCGGCAGCAGCAGCGCTGGGGGGGGGGGGGGGGGCTACTCACGCAGCTCTTGCTGCCCGGGGGTGGGGGGGGCGCTGGCTGGGCTGGGGGGGGCCCATCCGCTGTCGGCTGGGCTGGGGGGGGGCCGGCTGGGCTGGGGGGGGGGCAAACTATCAAAGTAGGGGGCCTCCAAATTTCTGTCGCCAGCCCTGCCTGCAAGTGTAAAATTTCACATTGAGAAAAATAGAGAAAAATGCTTAAAATTAAATTATAAAATTAAGTAAAATATTACCCAGTGAAATTATATATAAAAATAAAATTCTGCCAAGCCAACTTATTGGGTAAACAAGGAATTCACAAACCTAACAATTTCCTGTGCTTACCCCAAATTCATTCTCTGAAATTATTTTTTAATCCGAGTGTAGCTATCTCATTAGCAGTGTGTGCTTGCTCCTGGGTTAGTGAGAGCCAGAGTTGACTCAGACATAGGAGTCAAGCCATTGTCTGGACTCAGATTGTTACTTTCTTCGCCCCTTAAATATGAAACGTTCCACTTTCATTGAGTTAGTTACGTCTGTTTTTCTTGTGAAACTGGATAAACAATTTTACCATCAACTTCTATGTAAGAGAAACGTGCAAAAGTACCAGTCTAACTGAATTCAGCTAGAAACCTGGGAGAGGCGGAGGTGGTCTTCATTTGCTTGTTCCACTCTTGTCCTCATCCCGCCCTCCTGTTTGTGTGCCCAGCTGAACAACTGGATGGCAAGCTTTGCAAAAGAGAAAGTGTTTGGCTTTTCAGCTGCTTTCACAAGCAGTTGTACTGGCAGACTTAAGGGTTGGCCTTCAGTAGCTGAGATCTCTCGTTCTCCTGGATGTTGGCTTTCTCTGAGTAACTTTTGACTTAGCCATTTCTTTCCTGTGCGTGCAGGTCAAGTGAAATAGTTGGGGAATGTAAGCCAAAAATTAGCAGCCCTATTTGTTTCTTAAGCAAATCACAGCTGAGGGTAGCCACTGATCTGAAATAATTACATGACCCTTTTATGGCAGAATCTGAGCACCTTACAATCTTGTAGAATATTTACCCTCCCAACACCCCTCTGGGGTAGGACAGGGCTGATTTCCCCATTGTACAGCTGGAGAAATGAGGCATAGAGAGAATAAGTGACTTGCCCCGGGTCACACATGGAGCCTGTAGCAGAACAGGGAATTATACCCAAGTCTCGAGTTGCAGGCTAGCCCCCTAAAACACTAGATTTTCCTTCCTCTCTGTAGGTCTAACCGTGTATATTTGCCAGGGACTAGAGAGCTGCCCAAACCTTAAGGTTTGATGTTCTATGCTAATCTTTCATGAGTTATGCGGTACGTCCAGAAACACAGCCAAGCTATGGCTACCTGGTACCTCTTTCTGGCACAAAGTGATGATACATTGGGTGGATCAGGGCCATGGAGAATGTCCCTCTGTGGAGGGAATGCTCTCATGGCCCCAGGCTTCTATAGCCGCTACTTCTCCTGGCAGCTGGCTTGGGCCTGTGGCCAGGCAAGAAGGACTGTGACCGAGTCACTGCAGCATCTGTCTGATCCAGGGATCCATTTTCTTCTATGTTCCACATGCAAAATGGGTAAAATGACTTGCTGCTATTCTCTATGTTGCTTTTGTTGACATGCCGTCAATTTTACGTATGAACCATCAAGCAGCTTCTGCTTCTATTACCATGACTGGCTTTTCCCGTGTTATTTTTGTGTGTTTCCCTACTAATAGTGTATTTACAGAAGGCAATGGGAGAAAAATACTTGTTTTTCCACCAAGCACATGTGTGTACATACACACAGAGACACACACACAGGTATAAGCTGTCAAACATTAGAAAAGCCAATAAATCACCCTAATCGTTTTTTGCTCCCAAGAGCCATCCAAACATAATGTCAGCTACTCTTTTCTACTTGGATGAATTCAAAGGTAGCCAAAGGGTCATTATTGTGGATTGGAAGGCTCTGTTGGTGGCGGATAGGCTGGGCAGCTGAAATCTTGAGTCTACTGAAAATGAGATCTGTCAGGGTAATTTGACAACTATAGTTATGTTTGTGCTGGGTCTCTTTATTTCTGTTCAGTTTAATAGTACATGTAGCATAATTTGATATTCACGTTTTAGGGGGAATAATACCCGTAAACAATATTTGCTGAGTGGACCTTTTAGGAAAAGTCTCCCCACCTTCCCCACTTTGGGATCATGGGTCTTTTAAAAGCAGAAATGGGATTATTTTTTTTAAGTTACCAAGTGGATTCAGGAAAGCACCCATGGACTTTAATCATGCGGTTAAATTCCATCAATTTCCCTTGGATTTAAGCACATTCTTATCGTCCGTCTCCGAAGAGGGATGCTCAATTGATTCAGAGTCTCAAGTTTATACACCGCTCCAGTCTGCCGTGGAACTCCCAGTGTTGCAAGCGGAGGGAGAGGAGTCTGGGGAATTGTCCTCCAAGACTCTTGTGTGGACATCTCCCACCATTGGTGAGAGCACTAATGTACACAGGGCTCAGTGCAGTTCCTGGCATTTTTACCACTGTGTCCTCCAGGACAGCGCGGAGCAGGAATAGCTGACATGGTGGTAAAAATACTAGTGCCCTGTCATGTCCCCATCATTGTTACCAGCAGTGGCAACGAACCGGTGGCAGGAGATTTTCCCCTAACGCTTAGTGCCAAGTGCAACTTCTGGGGTATACCGTCATGTCAGTACTGTGTGGAGCCTCATAGGTGGAGATGGTCTTTTGACCCTCCTTTTTAAAACGAAAAATGGCTTTTTTAGATTAAATGGAAATCGTGGTGGGAAAATGTCTGTGGTCAAAAGTTTGGGGGGTTTTCATGGAAAAACCAAAATGTTTTGGTTTCAAACTCTTCAGTTTTCATTTTGTCAATGAAAATCCAGAGCATCCCAAAGAAAACCGTATGTTAAAATGTTAGTTTTTGTCTACATTTTTTCATGGCTGAAAGAAAAAAAAAATCCTGACTAGCTCTACTTCTAGGAATGATACAAATGTATCCTGGGAAGAGCTGACTACTCAGTCTCCTCTGGTCTTGAAACTGGATCCCTGAGAGCAGATAAAGTGCACTCTTTGTGTCAGCTACTACACACTGTGGCATGGGATCTGGTGACACAACTGGGGCCTTTTAATATGACTCACTGATCAGTGCTGTACATATTCCTTACACCCCCTATTATCTTCTAGGTGCTCACAAACTGATTGTTTAATAATTTGTTTCAGTATCTTTCCAGGTACGGACATTACATTGACTGGTCTATAATCCCTTGGGTCCTTTTTGTTCCCCTTTTTAAAACCTGGTACTGTGTTTGCTCTTCTCCAGTCCTCTGGCACTTCACCTGTCCTCCAGCGTTCTCAAAGATAATTGTTAATGACCCCAAGATTGCTTCAGCCAGTTCCTTACGTATCTTAGGGTGAATTTCATCAGTCCCTGCTGACTTGAATACATCCAACTTATCTAAATATTCTTTATGGTCCCTTCTGGCCTTAAAATCTATGATGCAGACTCTAGCATCTTGGCACTTGCTATAAAGGATATTATAGAAAACCTACAGCAGAAGTGAGTCATCATAATAAAATATCAATCTGTAGCTAATATCATTTTGTAGGTTCATTAAATTGTGTATATTTTCTTCCTCTATTGGCCTATAAATAATAGGTGCTCTAAATAACTTCTGTTTATCTGGAGTTGGTCTCCACTAGCATATAAATAGATATCTCCCAGTTTTTGCATGATCTTTTTTTTGGTCTTAACTCAAGGCAAATAATTAAAAAAAAATCTGCTTCATAATGGCTTTAATTTCTTTTGGGGATTTAGTCTTTCATTTGTTTTTGATTTCCTGGATTATTTTTGACTGTTGCTTACTTTCAGGAGCAGTTTTGGATTTACAAGTTTGTAGAACTGTTTAGCACAACAGGGAAAACAGCAGAGAGATAAATAGTGGCAGGGGTGCAGTAAAACTGGTAAGAGAGGAAGAAAATGTTTGTGACAATGGAGAGGTCTCACTGCTCAGAATGTGTAGTGCTGTGAACTCCCATAAGAGGGAGGTGGGACTGTGGTGTAGCCCTGGTTTATTGCTATGCAGTGGATTATTTATCATATGCTTTGCCAAGATCTTCCCCACCTTCAGATCAGAAGACTGGAGAAGAGAATGGAATACTTCTTACCAGCTGATTCACAGAACGGTATAGTCCCCATTGTTTCTGGAGGTTTCAGGAGCTGGAGGAATTGCACCTCTCAGAGCTGTTGGGGAATAAAATGTTGGTTCCCATAAGGAAAATTTGGGGATCCTGACAGCTATGTCTATCATATCAAACTTGGGCTTGCACTGGAAGCATCTAATCCCATTCAAACGAACTGGCAGGGTTCAAAGGGAAGTATTCTAATGTAACTCAGTACCTTCCTTCTTTATTTTTTCCTCCATGTCCTCTGTCAGGGCTGGATCTTGCAAAGTGTTGAGCGCTTTGGCCCCAGTCCAACAAAGCACTGAAGCACGTGCTTCGTTTCACACATGGGAATATTCCTGTTGCCTCCTGTGACATTTCTCACGTGTTTCAATGGAAGCATTTTCTTATGTGTTCAGCTGAGATTGAGTGCTCCTCACCGGGCAAGACCCAGCCAGTCATGGAGGAGGGGAAGCTAGAGCAGAGTGCTTTCAAGGGAGGTCCAGAATCCTCATGGGTGAAGCCCTCAAAATGTGGGGAGACTTAATACAGGGAAAACAGAGAGGAAGCAGAATGGAAGAAAATAACTTCCTGGGGAGCGTCAAACTGTTAAAGTTAGAACTTTACTGTACTGAGTGTGCTTGGCTTGCTAGAGGAAAGCAAAAAGGGGGTGAGCTGATTGGAAGATTTTTTGACACAATGTGGATTGATGGATCTCAAATCTTAGACAGGAGGTCAGTTAGAGAGGAGCTTATATATTTTATCCACAAGCTCGTCCCTCTCTCTAGTGAGTATCCATCCCCATGGCATCAGTGCTTGGCCTCACTTTGTCCGCAATGCATGTATTTATCCAAAAATGCCTCCAAGATCCACTGTCTCTGACCGTCTCTACAATGCTGGCCCATGCTCCTTCATCAAAGTAATTAGACCATTAAAATATTAATTATACATTAAAAAGCAGAGCTTACACGGCGGGTGGGTAACCACTGACTTCATTGAGAGCCCAGTTAAGTCAATGCTGAGGACTCTTAAATATCCAGCCATCTAAAACCATGACTTTATTTCTCATGACTTTATTTTGCATAATCCCCGTCATCTTTTCCTAACCCAGACTTCTTGTCTCCCATCCTAGCTCTCTGTAGTGTTGCAAACTCTTCAGAGTAGTAACTTTTTTGTCTGTAAATTGCAGTCACACTTTATGCCCCCCATGAACAATAATAATTACGTTTGAATATCCTTAACAGAGGGTATTTTCAAAAGCAGCAGCGTGGGGTAGAGCATTGGACCGGAACTCAGGAGACTGGAATTCTATTCCCAGGTCTATTGCTGGCCTGCTGGGTGATTATTTCAGCAAATGTGAAAAATTGGGACTGTGTGTGTGTGTAGTTGTGAAGGCCATAAGTATAAGTGGGTTCAAAAAAGAATTAGATAAGTTCCTGGAGAATAGGTCCATCAATAGCTATTAGCCAAGGTGGTCATGGGTGTGTCCCTAAAGCTGGGAATGGGCAACAGGGGATGGATCACTTGATAAATTGCCCTGTTCTGTTCATTTCCTCTGAAGCACCTGGCATTGACCACTATTGGAAGATGGGATACTGGGCTATATGGACCACTGGTCTTACTCTGTATGGCTGTTCTTATGATACTGACCTCCTTTGCATAGAGTTTTGAGATGTATGGATGAAAAGGACCGTATAAACGCTGGGTATTATTAGGTGCTCAGTTTTGGTTCAAATCTGTTCCCCTGAAGTCAATGGTTAAACTCCCATTGCTGTTGATAGACTGTTGACAAATCCATCTTGTGTCTCTTTTGTCTGTGCTTATTTCCAGCAATGGTCTCTACATTGTCATATTGAAGGGATTGGGAGAAGTCAGTCTATGTGGGGGTTGAAGACTTAGGAGTAGAGCATGTGGTCCAATCTCCATCTATGGGATACAGTTTGTGTTCAGGGCGAAGATTTGCATCACTTCTCATTTGGTCCAAACTGGATCACTCATCACTAGTCAACAGAGCCCGTCTGAGAATGTGCCTATGCAAGCCTCCCCCTGTGTGTTGTCCTAAAAAAATAAGACTCTGGTGTGAGTTTAAACTTAATCATCATTTATCGTACCTGGAAGGCCTGAAAGCTAATGATTATAGAGATCCTGTGCAGTTTGGTAGGTTTCTTTCGACCAAGCATTAGAGATAATTAGGGCTTGCGGGAGGGTAGGTGGATGGGGAAGATGAGAAGTGTTGCATTTATTTGCTCTTTCATGTTCTCTGTTTTTAAGTTGGTTGGCAAAAATGTCTGAGAGTAAGTGTGTATGCCTCTTGGCTGTGTGGGTTCTTGCTGCTTCTTTGAGACACTCAGCACATCCTTCTAGCTGATGCTGAGTTGTAGTGGTATGAATAAATCACTCCTATTTAAATGTTGTTAGGCTGCTGGAGGAACCAGTACCTCTGCACATCAGTCATTTGTGATGGTCGCAAGTGATTTTTGGGAGTTCTGTCAGTAGACAGGACTCCCTAAGTTTTACCAAGTCTATAGGGCACAAACATGGGCGTCAGATTTTGGAGCACTGAATTCGAGCATAGGATCCTAATTCAGGAAATCTTCCTTGCCAAGGACAGTGCTTGTGCACCTGCTTAACTTTAGGCACGCGGTTAAATGGGGACTGAAATCCTTTTGACTTCAGTGGGAAAGTCAAACACATGATAAAGTGCTGTCCTGAACAGGGATGAATTTAAGTACATTTTAGGAGCATTCCTAAATGAGGGCCTAATTTGGGATTATTCCTCCTATGCGAATGAGTTTGATTTGAATTGTTTCTGATGAAAGTCTTACTAAATGAGCATTTCTGGTAATTATGAATGACATGTGGGATGTTGCCAAGTTGAGGCCTAGAGAGGTGTGTGTAGGTTAAAAGGTGTGTTGCACTGCGGATGATTGTGGGATGGAATGTCATACTTGTGTGTGTGTCATGAGACAAGCCCAAAGACTGCTGCATCTAAAGGAGAGTTCCCTTTAGTTAAAGTGTCAGGAACATCTGGCTTCTGACTATGAAACAAGGTAGTAAGAAGGTCTGATGCTTATACAGGTAGAAGGGAGAAAGCAAAATCTATTGAAAATGGGCACAAGGCGAAAATAAGTGCATTTATTTCACATCTGCGTGGAGTTATAATCAGTGCTTACATAAGCCATTTGGTTTGCAGTATTTTTGCCTTTTCAGGCAATGTAGACTGATTATTGGTTAAAAATACACTGATCTCCTTCAAAGAATATCACAGCATTTTGGAAGGTATACAGTGAAAGTGACACCACAGGAATCATTATTAGAAAAGCAGCCCTCTTCATAGTCTGCCACACAATTTTTCTGCTAGTTTATACAAAACTTGGGCAGAAATCCTAACCCCTAGGCCGACCCTTTTATGCTGGGCAATAAAGCCATAGCACCATAAAGGAGCCCTAAAATCCTGGGTGTGGCCATGATATGATCCCCCACACAGTTTTGGCACTGCAGAAGACTGCCATAAGGCTGTGAGGACCCCATCACAAGCCTTGGTGTAGTTAATGTGCTGTGGGTAGGGGCACAAAAAGGTACCTTAAAGCCACCACGCCCTCCGGTTGTGCATCCTGCACTTGGCCATAATTTCAGTGGGATTGTGGGCCAAATTCTGGAGGTTTTGCTCACTTTTTACTTCAGTGGGAGTAGTACCCAATGAAGGACTGAGCAGGGTTTTAAGATTTAGTTCCATTCGTTTACCTCTCTAGTAGAATAGAAGGATGCACATTGACTTCAGTGGTAACAGAGTCCTGTGGCACCTTAAAGACTAACTAAAGTATTGAAGCATAAGCTTTCGTGGGCTAATACCCACTTCGTCGGATGCAAGCAGTGATTATTGACTTCAGTGGGAGTTGTGTGAGCTCTCTGTGTCATTTTGTATGGAGACTTACTTGTTTATTGCAGCTGGTAAGGGCCAAGAAATTTACTATTGCAGCTAGGTGTATCGTCTACGTCTTAGAAATTGGTGTTGGATTAAAGCCACCTTTTCATACCATTTTTTGATATTTAATTAATGTCTTACAAAGCAACTGTGTGGTATCAAACATTCCATCTAATTACACTCATTAGTGGCTTCTCCCGGACAAGTAAGTTTTAATTAAGTGGGACAATGTAAATCAATAGTCATTGTGCCTCCATTGCAATTTACAACAAGAATGGACTGTTCTGAACAATTTAATTACAGCAATTGTGGGAGTGGGAATTATTGGTGACTCTGCCATTTTGTTTTAACAATCCTCTTCAACAATTTGCAACCCTACAATTGGGAGAGTGACTTAAAAGGCCCATAATTATGTGTATTCTTTGTGTAAGCTTGCTGTGTATTATGGGCGCAGAAGCTGCACCATTGTATAATAGGACCCAAGTACTGGACTTTCTGTGCCAGGTATATCCTGCTTCCACTGAAGTCAATGGGATGACATTTTTCATTGAATTCAGTGGCAGCAAAATCTGACTTTTATACAATAACATCCATAGCAGTGGAGAATAATTGGGTTAAATTATGTGGTTGGTTAAATAGGCAGCCGAAGGGGGCTGGATCCTAAAGATACCTTCCTTGCGACTATACCTCTGCATCCTCCAAGAAGCCATTCCTCGCCTTGTGACGCTCCAGATTAACAGCATAGCAAAGTCCCAGTTTTGCCTTTATTTAACCAGAAGGAATAAACTTGGAAGCAGCCCAGCCAGCCACCAGTGAAGCTGCTGGAAGGGGTTAGAGAATTCTTGCTACACTCTCATGGAACTGGATTGGCTCAGACACAATCTAGGTGCCTGCTCTTGTGAGAAGATCCCCAGGTACCATGGTGATGAGCATTGTAGAAACGCCTAGCTAAGCGGATAGTTTATAGGTACTGACTGTGGCTCCAGCGTTAAGATTGGGGTAATTTTTTTACTTCAAGCAGGAGAATTTAAACTCCTGTTTTTTTTGTTTTTGTTTGTTTTTAAAGCCATAGTGGGGGGGGGGGGGGTTCCACCCCAGTTTACAGCACATAATCGACGAGCAAAAACTGAATTTGCTGAGGATTTGTTTCAGTTAAAGCTGCATTTTAGTAATTTAAAAATGTCTCTTCTGAGATTTTTTTTAAATTGCTTTTTATTTTAATCTCCGTTTTTTCCTGCACCCTTCTAGTTAACAAATAGCTTGTTACAAAATCTTCAAGCTTCCCAAAGGTGTAAATTTCCTTGACTGATCTGTGAGTAATAGACATATTGGAAAAACAAGGTTCTAATGAAAAAAATTATTGATAGGACGAAAACAGTCGCAATTACTGACAAGCCAAGTACAACTGATCAGGTCATTTGCAAGTAGTGACATTGTGATGTGAAAGGTACTCAACCAATCACCAGTATTCCTCTCACATTAATTTGTACACTGCAGTCCAATTTGAATTGAGTGTGTGGGGAGCTTGTACACATGTTAAGAGTTTCCATTGGTCCATTTCTTGGTTATCTGTGTGCAGACAGAAAGCACAATGAATTGATGGGAGAGCTATGGAGATAATGTAGCATATTATGACATACTTAGTGTTACATACACATGTTGTTAATTCCCCTTCAGAGTGAATGTTTAGGCTCCTATTGTCTACGAGAGGTTCTTTTAAGCTCTCAGTACCTTTTGAAAATCAGTCTTGTTTATTTAAATGCCTAACCAATGACTTGGGATCCTGATTTTAGGTGCCCAGTTTTGAAAATTGCGCTCTATGTTTATTTTTATAATCAGTGTGGTGGTCAGAAATGAAAGGCTGACTGAAAGAAAGGGCTTTGAGGAGGGATTTGAATGAGGAAAGTGAGGTTGTGTGACATAAATATAAATCTATTGGGAAAGGACATCTGTTCGTGGAAGAGAAGTGATTCTCTCTCCCATTCAGAGAGAGGTTTCCTCTGTCTGCAACTTTCTATGACACGTTTCAGTCCTGAGATCATTCGATTCCAACAGTTTTACAGCTCTAAAAACAGAGCGAATAATGCAAAGCACTACAGACTCTTAACTACAGAGACAACACCAAGAGCTGCTGCCATTTTTCCTAGCTTGGCTAAGTGTGTGTAAATTTATTTTTTAATTACACTCACTATTTGGACGACAGATTTTAGGTAATTCATGAAAAAATGTTATAAGCTTGGGAATAGTTTATTGCTGTTTAATGTAAATTGTTTTTTTAATTGCTTGCGTAGCTTGCCAGGGCAAAATTCAGTGAATGTAGCCACAGTCGAATAGCAGGCAATTTACGCCGGAGCTGTACAGTCTTAAGTGAAGAATAGGCTGGAACTTTTTCCGACAGCGTCGTGTAAGCACTGCTTCCAGCCCACCACCATTTTTACAAAATAATAAAAGAGGGCCCGCCCATTAATTTTTAAAGTGAGCTGCAACCTTTATATGAACAGAATAACTTGCACTTTTTGTTCCATTTAGACGTGGCTGGTTGTTTATTCTTTATACTGCCGTAATCCCATATGGGCATCAAGGCCCTGCCACGCTAGGAACTGAACACGTGGCATACATAAGACTGACTTGTGCCCCCAAAGAACTTCGTTTGAAGCCCCAATCTTGTAAATAGTTCCATGGACATGTCTGGATTTGTACAGTGCCTAGCACAACAGGAGGCCCACAGCTGGGATTGCCAGAATGCTGTGGTAATACAAGTAATTGAACTGCTTACCTGAGTAACGTTAGGCATCTGCTTAAATGCCTGCAGGATTCTATTCTGAACATTGCAATAACTTGGCTTGATTGTATCTTATTTTAACAGCAATCTGATTCCCTTTCTGTTCATTGCCAAGTGCCTTTACAAGGCAAGCAAAGCATCCTATATTTACTGATGCTTGTGTCCACGGAGCCTCATTAAGGCTGTCTTTTTCTTGTTTCTTTTTAGTGAATTTACTGGACTCGCGCACAGTCATGGGGGATCTGGGCTGGATAGCCTACCCGAAGAATGGGGTAAGTCTCAGACATTTGCTTTCTCAAGCCAAGAGCAGCACTAATCATTTCCATTTTGTATGTAACAGTTCTGTGTTGAAAATTCCCCGGAGGGAATTGTTGGCAATAGGAGGGAAAAAAAAACAAACCAAAACAACAAGCTGTGACTGGAAAAAATGGAGCTGCGGGATCAGGGATTGATTTATTTCTGCAGCACTGCCAGCCCCACGAGTTCAAAAATCATGAGAAACACCCCCCCACCACCCCCGAAAAGAACTCTGAGTTCTTTTTCCTTCTCTTTTTCGAGCCATTAGGATGCCCTTGGGTCATGTTGACATCCTTTTCTCTGCAATTGTGGTGGGCTAGAAACTTACTCTTTGTTTTACATGGAAGCTGAGGGTCTCACATGACTCCAGGAGCTGGCACTTCAAACAAACAAACTAACTCCAAATAGTCTTGGCGTGGGCCACACTGTAATGCCTTCATTTTGTGAGTAGCCATAGTGAAAACAATGGGCTCACCCAAGAGAGTGAGGAATGCAAGTAAGGGCTTTTTTGTGATTCTAAGAGACCCATCCTCTCCGGGGGTTGTTCTTTGGTGTGGTTTTGGCTTGTATGGATGGGGTTGATCCTGCGATTGCACAAAAAATGTTGATAAAACAATGTGGGGTTTAATGCTGAGCCTTCCTGGGAGTTGCTGGGAATCCCAAGCTCCGCCACCCACCGCTGAGTGGGACTGATAGAAGCTCAGCATGCCACAGGTCTTTAATCAGGGCAGGCGTCCCAAATACCATCCCTGGATCTGTAGACAGTCAGCAGCTGTAAAGGACTGCAGCCTCCTCTTGGAATCTAAATTTTGATTGGCTACTGATTGTCATGCACGTGACAATAATTTATAAATATATATATATAATATAAAATGTGTGTGTGTGTGGATAGGCCTATTTTGGATTGGTTGTGTGCCAGAAGTCACCAAGAGCCAAAAGCTGACGAGCGGTCTTTGACTTCAGAGAGATAAGAGATTGGAGAACTCAGAGTTTCTCCTGAACTGCACTAGAGGCCTGATCCAATTTTTTTCCACTGATGTTAATGGAAATTGGAGCAGGCCCTAAAGGCAGAGTTGCCCTTTGAGATGGATTTTGACTCTCGGACTGTGCTTTTCCCTACGTGGGCATAATGATACTGCCCTCCGTTGTGGATCGTTTGGAGATAGACACATGAAAAGTACTATGTAAGAGAGAGGTATTATTATTCCATGTGTGGAATGATCACATGCCAGCAGAACAACAGATTGCATTAGGATCAACTGTGAAGATCTGAGTGGAGAATGTCCCGGTAACTAGAAGATTTTTGAGGTACTGGATGAAATATTATTATTTTCTATGGTGCCAATCCTTTCTAGTATTTTTTTTCCCCCAGCATAAGAAAGCAGTATTGTATTTTTAGCAATACTAAAACACTATTACAGACATGAGTGCAGAAATCATAACAGTCCAAATGTCCCATAAATTTGTATGTGCAATCTGGAGCAGTGGAGACACTAACTCTTCTAAGCATAGACCTCAGCTTTCCTTTTCCATTACCCAGAGAAGCTTTATATATTTACAGATTTACTTTCCAACTACCACCCTTGGTTTAAAATCATAAGCTAGACCCATGAATACCAAATCGACTTGTAATTGAGTCAATAGAGAAGGATTTGTTTCTCAAATTAACTTACCCAAATCAATAAAAAGTGAATCAGGCAGTCAGAATTGGTTTTTGAATTGCCAGAAGTCCCTAAATTTCCTTCGTTTTCATGGGGCTTCATAAAAATTCATGAGGTCCAATTAGCCCAATTGTCTGTTTGGCCTAATGTATTGGCAGTATTTTTCATGTGGCAAGAAGTATCTTTCTGATCTACCTCTCAACCCATTTATCACCTCTACAATCAGCAACGCTCCAATCCCCTCATTTGTCGTATTTCTTTTAAAGATCAGCCCGGTGTAAATATTTAATGTAACTCTGTTTGGCATACAAATTTGGAAGTGGGGAGCTTTAATTTTAAAATAAGATCCAAGAAAGGTGGGCTATTCCTTGGGATACCAGGTTTCCCAAGGCAAATTTGTTGTTCTCAGGACATCCTTTGTGGGGAGGGTTCAGGGAATGGACACATACGATTCTCCGCGGGAAGCAAAGGAGAAACCTTCCTGCACATAGCACTTCCTGTCAGTGAGAACTGTGTCTGGATATAGTATATGTACTGCAATAAGCCCTTTGCATCATATTTATCCCCCTATTGAATAGCATCCTTTAGTTCCTCTTCACTTCAAAAATGTTATGGCTACATTTATAATACCACTGTTGCAGGGATACTACAATTACTATGATGATAATATATCCTCTTTAAACTCCTGCTTTCAGTAACTAATGCAGTGTTGCCAATTCTCATGATTTTATTATGACTCTTGTGAAATTTAGTATTTTGTTAAAGCTACAGCTGTTAGAATCAAGGGATTGCATGGGAATCTCATCTCTCCTAAAAAAGTACTTCTAGCCCTCGTGGTTGCATAGGAAAGAATGGAAATGTTAAGTGACTGCCCCCTAAGAGACAGCTCAGATACCAGAAGGAAAATAAAAATAGGACCCAAATTTATTAGTTTTTTTTAAAAAAAACCCAAAAAACCAAACTCATGATATTTAAGCTGATTTCATGATTTTTGGGCTGGACATGCAATTTTTATGAACACTTATGATTTTCTGGGCAACATTAGACTCAGATTGAAATTCTCAACACTTGTCTTCAGTACAAAGATGAATCATTTTAGGGTGGCTTAGCAAAATATTGTGTGCCCATTATTAAGTTATCCTGAGAATGATGCCTGGTCATTTTCATGTCTGTAATCAGTTGGGTTCCATGGGGTGGTCAGTACGGGCAATAATTTTGTCTACATCCTATTACTGCAAACGATATGAACGACTTCTTTCTATTGTGGTAGCCGGCTCAGTTTTGCAGAGCTGTTTCCAAATGTACAGGAAGAAAATTCTTGCTTGGCCTTAATTCAGTCTGCTCCTGATCCCATCGTCACCAGTGAACTACAGAGTAGCGCCATTGCCCCCTGCATGCAGCTTGAGAAATGAAATCTATGGAGGGGCAGTCCAATCCAACCTGGACCCAGCCCTTCCCATGGCTTTGTCTCCAGATATTTTTGCCATTTCTTAATTCATTAGGGTGAGACCCACAGCTGGTGTTGATCAGTGGAACGTCATTCAAGCTATACCAGTTTACCCCAGCCCAGGTTCTGGCCCAGTGACTTGGTGGTTCTTGGGGAAAGCACTGTAGGTTAGAGCTGTCTGTCCAGTGGCCCAGTCTATTTAGGTACTTACATATGACACCCAGACGGAGAAGTCAAAAACTGGACCGTCTTGGACGGGTAGCAACCCTACCTGGCCCATATCACTGGGCACCTGGCAGTCATGGATGGATTTTATTTTCTGAGGACCCTGAAAAGAAAGGACGTTTTATCTCCATTTTACAAATTGCAAATGAGGCCCTGAGTAGATTAAGTGACGTACCCAAGGCTACTTAGGAAATCTGGGGCAGAGCTGGGAATAGGACCCCCGTCTCCAGACTCATAATCCAGTGCCCTATCCCCTTGGACGGGCCATCCTGCTATGTATGGTGCTATAGTCTCCCTCTGGTTTCCATGCTCTGTTCCTGGTTGCATGGCTCTCCCAACTGTCCCCTATCCCTGGAGCCCCCTCCCCGACAGAGCACTGGGCCGGTGCGGCGCATTTCCCAGGCCTGTATTTGTTAAAGTCCTCACAAAGGTTGTGGAGGAGTAAAGCACAGGAAGTACCCATCCACCACCTGCCATCTGCTGAACTCTGGACCGGGATCCCAGAGGGCCCTGGGCAGAGTACGGCTTAAAGGGTTGCTGATGCCTCAGGTGCCCCTTTATGCAGCACCTGGGCAAGGTTTTTATCCTGTCGTCACTACTGGCAGAGGGGGCAATTTTGCCTTGAGCTCTCAGTTGCTGTAAATCTGGTTTCACTTCACTGAAGTCAGTGCAATTACCCTAGATTCACTTATGCATGTAGTTGTGATCACAAGTTAAAAGACCCCAAGACAAACACAACCTCCCCTAACATAGGCGGTTGGGTTTTCTTGATTCAAAATGGGGACATGTCTAGCTTGCACTTTATACCCCTCCTGGTGCATTTCCGAGGGTACTTCGTAGATTGCAATGAAGTGAGCCACATTAGAAATTTATGTCGATGGGGCTGTGACAGTGATTAAGCCTGATGTGGAGCAACTGCGCTTGCTGTTACTAAACATTCCCTTTTATCGCATATAAAACTCACAGAAATCAAAACAGTGGGAAATGGTGTGAGAGAAATATTTATACTAGATCCAGACAGGATATCTAAACTAAGCAGTCTTATTTCCTCTTTTCTTTTTATTTCCTAGAGAGGGGCAGGATCCGGGTAGGGCAACATGCAAGGCAAGGGTCTTAGGTCTGGGTACAGTGCACCTCACCCAGAAGTCTCTTCAGACACATGCTTTACAGCGTGTTTGACTTGGCCCTGCAGAAAAGCATGTGCTTGTAATTGCATCCGGCTAATTGCAACAATTGCCTTTTAAAATAAACACTCTGGTTTAGTCGGCTCTATTTGCTCAGCAATTATGTCTGATATTTTTGTTTCGGGAGTAACAGTAAGTTGGGTTAGCGTTTTTAGAACTTTCCCCCTGGTGATTTTTTTAAACTTCCTTGCAAACACCTCTTAGGAGTGGTTTTTTTTTTTTCCAAATTAGAGCATGACACACCTGGTGTACTTTTGTATAACTAATCTTTTCTGTTCCCTGTTGATTTCTCTGAACTTCCTACAGCATCCAGCAGGAAACTCTCTATGGTCCTTTGAGACTTGGCTGTTTGCCGGGGCTTACTGCGCAGCTACATGTTCTGGGTTTTTTTTAAGCTCAGAGAGGAAAACAAACATGCACTAAGGAACCTTGTCTTCTGGAGATGTTGAGGATCCTGGGTTTGATCATAATTGTTTATTCATTGCCACAGATACTAAAGAGTTGACTAATTAATTACATTTGTACCGAAAGAGAGAAAACAGTTGCCCCTGCTGATGAAAGCAAACCAGGGCAAAAAACATATGTCAGTGGGGAAATTCAGCAGAATTGACCTTGCAGATGTCTGTTAGGGGGAAGGAGGAGGGAGAGGGTGCTTGGTTTTTTGATGAGCAGTGTTTCTGGTTCCTTCTTCTGAGAGCTCCCCGTGTGTGTATGTATCTTTTGAAGTTAAAAATAACCGAGAGTTAGATTAGTCAGCATGGTTCGTGAATATATTAGAGTTGCTCTCTCTTGTTCTGAGTGTAGCCTGAGATTCTACATTGAAATCCCTGCACGGTTGACTGGTTTTGGGGTAGAAATAATAATAATATTAATATATTTTTTTAAAAAGGAGGGATGGAAGAACGAGGAAAATTTTGGCACCATTGAGCCGTGTCACATAGCTCTGATCGTAACTGGCGTATTTAGGGCACCACAGTTGGAAACCTGTGTTGTTTCCAGTGAATGCGGCTGTTCATTTGTGAGCAATGTTGAAGGCAGGAGGGAGAGAGAGAGAGAGAGAGAGAGAGAGACTAAAGGGATGAGGCTAAAATTCATACTAGCAGTGGGGAGCCCAATAAAGTGGGGAGCCCAATAAAGATGAAAATATACATTAGCAGTTCTTCAGCCTTAATTTCGCTAGGCATGCAAAAAGAATTATGCTACAAGGGGAACACATATGATAAGTTTTACACATCTTTGGAGGAAAATTGAGGCAATCTGAAGCAACATTTTAATAATTTAAAAATAATATTTTAAGGCATGATGTCTGTTAATAGGGACAAAATATGACCTACCATTTTCACAAGATTACATGTCGTATCCTCTGGGAACTATAGCCCTGATGTTTTACATATTTACTCTCTTAACTTTACATACGTGATTGGTTCCATTGACATCACCTGACCTACACATGTGGTAAGTTGGACTCTTATGTTCCCAGCATTGGGTCCTGGTGCCTTATTTAGAGGTGGAAGAGATCATGGAGCCAACTTCTGTCACCTCATTCTCTAAAGGCCATAGTCCCAGGGGAGCATAATTTTCTTTGGGGCATCACCTTTTTTAAGGGACCGGTGTGCTTGGTATACACACGTCCAGTAATACCTTTTAGCAACAAAGTTTTCAATCTTGTATTGCATGGTAATGATGACAAACATTAATCACATGTTTGTTATGCAACACCGTTGCGATATATATAAAAGCACCCCAAATGGCTGTCTGCAGGCACACATGAAATCTGAATCTATTACAAAATATGGCAAGGTCTAAACTTACTATAATTGCATTGTAAATATTCTGATAAGAGAAGTTTATGTATTCAAAATGTTTATTGTTGTTTTAATTAAATTCCAGTTATCTAATTCATCTTGATGCAAATGTGCAAAAAGTTATCTAGAAAATAAGAAATATTTTAACTACTTTCTAACATAATGAAATGTACAATTAATAATTATTAAAGTTTACAATTGCTTAAATAAATGTATATAGTTATAGTATATACTCCTAGGTAGCAAAAATATGTACCAAATCGAGTCTAAAGGTTCTATTTAGTTGCAAATCAACATGTTTTAATGGTTATATCAATCAATGAAAATCCATCTTTCTTTAGGAAATAACTGAAGTACAAATAAAAATGTTGATTAAAATAAATGATTTAAATCGAGGCTTTCCACTTGGTGATTGAAATTATTACTTAAATGGCTGATTTAAATCTATCCACCCTGTGACCTGCTCTGCTAAGCAATATGAAGCTGAAGTAAAGTTTATTAGAGGCACTCTTTGATACTTAGCGACCTGGACATCCCCTGCCTGATCAGTCACATAGCTGGAGTTTGCAGTTATTCAAAGACAGTCAACTGAAAACATCTCTCAGAGGGCTCACTCCTCTTACACGTGGGAAGGGTGGTGGCGGTGGACGGGAGAGTTCAGAAACACTAAGCATTGATCTAACTCTGCTCCCACTGAATTCAAGGGGAGCAGCGTTAGTCTAATGACTAGAGCTTCAGAAAATCCCACCTCTCAGTTTCTAGTCTCACACCCTTTTTTCAAAAGTTTATAATATGCCAGAACTTTCACCTTCGAGGCTGAACTTTACTGGGTTTATTCTTAACCCGGCAGTTGTCAGGGTTTTAAATTTGAACTAAAAAATAATCCAGATTTTTTTTTGGGGTCTTGATCCAAAGCTCGGTAAAGTCAGTGGAAGGACTTTGACTTCACTTGGCTTTGGATTAGAGCCTTTCCCAAAAGAAAAAAAAAATCCACCAATTTCCTCCATTATAAAAAATGAAAAGTTACTGCAGTCTTGAATTAGTTGTTAGCCACAATTCAGGTATTCAGAGTAAAAACACACACACCAATGGAGCAAGACCAGGCCTACCTATTTCTTACCCATATAAATGGATTATGTGGTTAAGTGAGATACACATTAGGTGGAAAGCCCAGTACGTGAAGAGATAGGTACATGCTTTAAATTGGGCCACACAAGCCATAAACTCTAATTCAGGATTACAGACCTCCATTTTCTCATGGGAGTGCTGTGACAGTGGTGCTTAATCCAGCAAGATTTAATATTATTCAGGATCGCGTTAATGATATATATTTTTAGAATGTCATTACTAAAAACTAATAGATTCCAAAATGCCTGAAGTTGTGCATGAGACAAAGAGAACACAATGCTCTTTGAAAATAAAGTTATTCAAAGCTCTTTGATTCCTGAATTTTAATTACATGACACCAACCTGTCTACACTGCTGCTGCAGGTATAAGTTCCAGCTTGAGGAGACATACCTTCAAGAGCTCTGATCAAGTGAGCATGCTAAAAATAGCAGAGTAGCCACTGCGTTGTGAGACCCCAGGTACATTTTTGGGATTGTTAGCTGCTTGCCATTGCGGCTAGGCTGCTATTTTTGCCATGCTTCCCCAATCAGAGCTAGTGTGGGTATGTCTCCTCCAGCAAGAACTTACATTTCCAGTTCCAGTGAAGACGTGCTCTGACTCTTTTACCTCTGAGACTCTCCCGGCTTCTACTAGCCTGATGTGTGAACATCTCAAGATCATTCTGGAAGCGGGGCCATCAATTTAGTAACTTGCTACCTTGCCAGAGGGCTAGCAGAATGGTCCCCGGAGACACAGCACTTGGTCTGTTTGCTCCCATGTTGAATTATTAATCCTCACAGCAAAAATTCAGTCCTGGATGTTTAGTTCAATACATACATTGTTGTTCAGTTTTATTTCGTTAGCTTTATTTTCTTGAGGAGCTGGAACGATGTGCACTTCAGATTTTTCAGGTTTCAAACCTCCAAGCTGTTTATGGTTGGCCAGCTGTCAAAGCTCACTGCAAAATGTATAATTTTAAGTGTTGTTATGAATTGTAGGGCGTGCACTGCTTATTCTAGCTGATTATAACATGCACATGTATAATAAGCCAGTAAATCACAGCCAGTGCTATGATTACAAATCATTGCAATAATGCAAGATTAGTCAGTTTGTCACAAATCCTTCTAGACTGTACAATTAAAGTCATAGCCACAAGTATAATCCTCTGAGATAGTCATTTCATTACCAAACCTTCTCCTGGTTTACTGTTTGCTTTATTCTGAGGCCAAATTGAATAACTGAATGGGCTTGTGCAATTAACCTTAATGGTGGCATATCTGCTTTTTGTCTCTCCCCTAATTCTGGAGTGTATTTTACATCTTTAAAAATATGGATTATGGTTAAGATAATAATCAGGCAAAGCCCTGATGATTTCAATCCTGGCAGCAGTAAAATCGATACAAATGATTTTTAAGGAAAGTAGAACGGAGCATAGTTAGTCACTGGTTCCCATCAAAATAAATGTATTGTCAGGTGATTTAAAAAAAAAAATGATTTGCAATTTTCTGTGCATAATACTAAAGTGGTAGGATACGTGACTGTGGACAGATCAATGCTTTCATGGGGGGAAGGGAGGGAGAGGAGGTATAATTCGGGATAGGCAAACCACTCCAGATAAATCAAGAACAACACTTTTCATTCCAGACTCCACTGATCCCAAACTAAACCTTGAGTTTAGTACTCAAGTACTAAATACTTAAGTACTTCCCATGCCCATGGCCGCCTTGTATTTTTCACTGTTGTGTAACTCTGGACTTCCTAGTTCCATGTGAGAACAGAAGCCAGAGAGCCAAAGCACTGTGACAAGAGTTATTCCCCTATAGGATCCAGCCCAAACTGGGTGGTGATAGGGGTTTGAGTGCTTCTCCTAAACATCCAGAATGGGATAATCAAAGTGGCCTAGGGGATTTGGATACAAGGTGGGTGAAGGAATATCTGTTGGTCAGAGAGATAAGCGCTCTTACATGGAGCTCTTCCGGGAAATGTACTCAGAGAATCACAGCTGAATACATATCCTGAGACCGACACAGCTACAACAACACTACACTCAACCGGGGATTTGGATGTCTAATTCACGTTAACTTTAATGGGATTTGAGCAACTAAATCCATTAGGTTGGATAGAAAGCTCACAGCTCCTAGCTTACAAGGTCATGTGACAATCCGCCAATAACAGCTCCTGGTGTTTCAAATGCCTTTGGACAAATATAAATCAAAGTTTTCACCTTGCATACATATACATTTATTTAAGAATATTTTGTTTACTCGGAACACAGGGAATAATTTCTTATTCTCCTGGGAATGTTTGTATTTACTTGTTGATATGATATTTTTAGAGAATGCTAGGATGCTAGCTAAGTGTATACATTTTAACCCAGAGGAGGTATGCAGCTCTTAAAGAATTTGTTTATGATGTTGAATAATAATATTAAGGCTATAAAAGGCCAGCACTGTCCAGAGTACTGAAGAGAGACCAGGTTCTCCAGCATTTGACAAGTATAAATAGCCCTAGCTGATGCTCAACTGACAGAGCAAAATACTCTTTGCATGATCTCAGCATTTACCCTGTTTTATTATCAGCAAGACCAGTTCTAACAGCTGACTGGAACTCTGTACCTCAGCAAGAAACAATAACTGGTTCCAGAAAATCACATTACAGAAAATCAGACTTTTCTTACGAGAAGAAACCTTCAGCGTTACCATGAGAATTGCGAACACTGTTTGGACTCTGCTGAAAATGACCAGCTTAAAAAATAAAAAAATCAAATTTGCTGGCCTTGGTTTTGCTAATGTAGAACTTTTTCTATATCATATAGTATATTTTCTTTATATAGAGAGCAGTGAGAATGGTAGCCGTATGCCACACCTTCTTTTTGTCTTAAAGAGTAGATCAAAAATAAATTATAAGACACTTTCTGTTTACATATTGGTATAAAACTGCACTGCTACCACATCTTTATGCTAGGCTGCTATTGGCAGGTGAACTGGTATTTTTTGGTTTTCTTTACTGTAGTACCTATGAGAGTTGAGTAGTGATCAGTATCCTAGCGTTTCAGGCGCAGTAAAAACAGAATATCAGACGTGCCCCAACAAGCTAACAATCTAAATAGACAAGACAGGAAACGGAAACAAGTGTGATTACACCTATTTTTTAGACGGGGCACTAAGACACGGCCAAGGGAAGTGACTTACCGAGATCCCACAGGGAATCCGTGGCAAAGCCAGGAATTAAACCTTAATCTTCTGAGATCTGGTTTCAGTCCCATAAACATAAGCTTGTCCTCCCTACAATCTTCTCTGAGTGCTATTTTTGGTCTTTTGAAATTACTTTTTTGTTCTTTGTTTTATCTGTTCTTGAAAACCAAAATCAACATTCCTCCTAATAGAGAGAGGAGTCTGATTCATCACTGCTGACACATTTCCTTTCACTGTAGCACAGTCCTTCCCCGCCAGGCATACATCTTTAAATTTCTAAGTACCTAACTCTTTTGTTGCTCTAATTGTGTTGTTTTTCCCCTTCATTATGAACGAAATCAAGGAAAAGTGTAATCAAAATAATAATAATGAAGAAGAAACTCAGCAACCCCCCACTGTTTAAAATTGTTAATTAAAATCATTGTTAATTAAAAATCAATGTTCTTGACATGCTGGCTGTTTCTGAATTATAATTTTATGTTCCTATTTGGGTAAATCCATAAAATAAAAATAATAATTTGTTAAGCACGTGTCTGGTTTTTATTTCCATTTCAAAGTAAGGGCTGGGTTGAAGGTTGCTGCTTTCATAGATTTGTAGGTTTCAAGGCCGGAAGGCACTATTATAATTATTTGATCTGTCCTCCCGCATAACACACTGAGTGGCTTTAGGATAAAACCAGTCACTTCAGTTTGAGCTATAGCTCATCATTTAGATATAACACTACCACTTAGGTAGTGCTTTTCATCAGTAGATTTCAAAGTGCTTTGCAAAGGAAGTTGGTGTCATTACCACTGGATAGACATCCCGTTTGGGTTTAAAGATTTCAGATAATGGGGAGTCCCTCACACCCCTAGGGATTCCAGTATTTAATGACCGTCCACTGGAAGAAGTTACACCCTACTTCTAGTCTGAATATGTCTAGCTTCAGCTTCCAGCCGCTGGGTCTTATTATGCCTTTTTCCTGCTAGATTAAAAAGTTCTCCACAGTCAGCATCCTCCTCCCCACATAGGTACTTCTAGACTGCAATGAGGCTACCTTTGAACCCTTTCTTTGTTAAACTAAATAGAGGGAGCTTCTTTAGTCTCACTGCCGGTCAGGTTTTCCTAGTCTTGAATCACTGCAGCTCTTTTCCGAGCCCTTTTCAGTATCCTTTTTGAAATATGGACACCTCATTTGCACACCACATTCCAGCGATCAAGGGTTGCCGCATCATTCTCCAAGCTCATGTCGATTTGGTTCTTCCAATAATGTTAGAGACACCACAGGGGAGCTGAGGACAAGAAAAAGGGAGCAGAGAACATTCCCATAGTAGTGGAAACCAGCTGGTTTCGGATACTCTTAAGACCTTGTTGCCTCAAAATGAATGCACTGGCAAGACAGGCGTGCATCTTGCTGTTTTGTAAGACAGTAGGGAGCCAGTCACTGCTCAGGCATGGAAGGAAAGAGAAAGAACATCATGGGCCTATTGGTGAGTGTGGAGAAGAGAACTGAGGGGATGTCTACATTGTTTTAAAAGAAACCATGGCAGTGAGTCTCGGAGCTTGAGTTTTATGGGGCTCATGCTATGGGGGTAAAAATAAGTGTACACATTGCCTCTCGGTGGTAGCCTGGGCTCTGAAACCCAGCCAGGGGAGTGGGTCTCACTGCCTGGGCTCCCATCTGGGTGGGAACGTCTAACACTGTTAGACCATAGTGTGAGCCTGAGTCAGGGGACCTGACTGTCACAGCCATCTTTTCTTTGTTTTTTTGGTTGCAATGTTGACTTACCCTGCCATGGCTTATGGGGAGAAGGGTGAAGGAGAAGAGTAGCTGGGAGCAGAAATTATGATGTGGTTCGGAAAAGCTGATCCACCCTATGTACAGAATGGTCAAACATGTAGGGTATATCTTCAGTACCCGCCGGATCGGGGGAGGGGTAGTGATTGATCTATTGGTGATCAATTTATCGTGTCTCATCAAGACGCGATAAATCGATCACCAAAGGCACTCCCATCAACTCCAGAACTCCAGCTTGCCAAAAGGCGCAAGCCTGGAGTCGATGGGGGAGCCCGCTACTGACTGCTGCTGCCGTGAGGACGGCAGGTAAGTCAGCCGGCGATGTGCTGACTTCAGCTACCTTATTCAGATTTCTTGTCTTCCTTGCAGAAAAATAGGGGAGCAAAGACGTCTGTGGGGATCACACCCGGCGCAGGTGCTGGGAGCAGCTGCCAACAGAGAGCAGATCACCATGGGAGGGTAGCTGGGCCTGCCTGGGTCCCTGGGGAGATGCACATTAAGGAGGTGGGACTGGACACATGCCTGTGTGCGAATATTGCTGCAACCCAGGCTTGGAGGCCTAGAGCTGTGTCAAGCAGACTCTGTCCCAAAGCCAGAGCAGAAATGTAATAACTAAGCAGGCAGGCTGCTAATGTTCCCATTGTTAGTTAATTGTTCCCATTCTTAGCCAATGAAGGCTCCTTTACTTTGCCAGTGTGGGGGTAAAGGAGCCTTATTGTACATGCCAGTAACAGAATCCTTCACTGGGAAGGTCTACCGGCTTTTTTCCCTATGCCAGGGAGGCACAATGGGGTTATATCACAGTATAGGGTCAATTTTACTCATCCATTTTTAAAAAAATGCAGGACAATGATTAGCAAAACTGTATAGCTTCTAGGTGTGAAATTCTGAGCAACTTAAAGAGACATCCTACCTTCTAGAATATCAGACACTACAATAAAAGTAATTTAAATGAAAATCCAAGATTATAACTGGAATGCAGGGTATTGGTCACCAAGTGTTTGTAACTTAACTTCCATGTGTTCAGGAAATGCTGAACAGTTGTTGTTTTTTCCGGTGTGGTTGTTTAAACAAAATTGCAAAAATAAGTGAAACTGGTGTGATTATATTGCATTGTTTTGATAAATAAAATTTGCAGAATTTTGAAGAATTTGGATTTTTTTGTTGTTCAGAATTTTGGATTTCTTGGCACAGAATTCCCCAAGGAGTAGCTTTTATATCTCATGACAGGTTCAGGGTCAGAAATGGGCTCTTCATATCACTGAGAAGGGGAGACTCCAAGTTTCCCAAAGGGACCCGCTTCCTCACTTCCTGCCTAGGAGGATCCATAAATATATCACTTCTCTCTCCACATTATCACATGGATATAAGAAAATCACCTTTGAGTATGTCTGCATACACAGAACAGAAATAAGGCAAATGGGTATAGCATGGTTCCTGGAAAGTTATGGGGTTATAATCTGCAGCAAGAGTCCAATCTCACAACCCTGTTTTGTTCAATATTTTCTTTAATGATCTGGAGGATGGCATGGATTGTACCCTCTGCAAGTTTGCAGATGACACTGGACTTGGAGGAGGGGTAGATATGCTGGAGGTAGGGATAGGATACGGAGGGACCTAGACACTTTAGAGGATTGGGCCAAAAGAAGTCTGGTGAGGTTCAACAAAGACAAGTGCAGAGCCCTGCATTTAGGATGGAAGAATTCCATGCACTGCTACAGACTAGGGACTGAGCAGCTAGACACAAGCACTAAAGGACCTTGGAGTTACAGTCAACGAGAAGCTGGATATGAATCAACAGTGTGCCCTTATTGCTAAGAAAGCTAACAGCATTTGGGGCTGTATAAGTAAGAACATTGACAGCAGATCAAGGGATGTGATCCTTCCCCTCTATTCACCATTGGTGAGGTCTCATCTGGAGTACTGTGTCCAGTTTTGGGGCCCACACTACAAGAAGGAGGTGGAAAAAATGGAAAGAGTCCAGCGGAGGGCAACAGAAATGATTAGATGGCTGGAACCACATGACTTATGAGAAGAGGCTGAGGGAACTGGAATTGTGTAGTCTGCAGAAGGGAAGACTGAGGCGAGATTTGATAGCTGCTTTCAACTACCTGAAAGGGGGCTCCAAAGAGGACGGATCTAAACTGTTCTCAGTGGTAGCAGATGACAGAACAAGGAGTAATGGTCTCAAGTTGCAGTGGGGAAGGTTTAGGTTGGATATTAGGAAAAACTTTGTCACTAGCAGGGAAGCATTGGAATGGGTTCCCTAGGGAGGTGGTAGAATCACCTTCCTTAGAGGTTTCTAAGGCCTGGCTTGACAAAGCCCTGGCTGGGATGATTTAGTTGGGGATTGGTCCTCCTTTGAGCAGGGGGTTGGACTAGATACCTCCTGAGGTCCCTTCCAACCCTGATATTCTATGATTCTGTCAGCTCTTTATCCTAAATGTAATCATCGCCCAGGTGTGTAGTACCCTTGACTTATGGGATAGTTTCAGGGCCCGATTCTGCAAAAGATTTGTACGGGCAAACAGGTCTGCCCTCGTGGAGTTCCATCTTTGTCTGTGGAGCTCTGTGCAGGCATCCGTGTTTGTCCAGGCAGATCCCTTGGCAGGATTGAGACCTAAGAGCCTGATCCAAAGCTCACTGAAATCAGTGGCAAGACTTCCATTGATTTCAATGGGCTTTGGATCTGGCCCTAAGTGTACAAGCTCCTGAGGAAGGGTTTGAAGATTTGGGTTCATGGGGCTTGTGTACAGCTGAATAAAACCAACATGAGTGGACGACGCAGGTGGCTCAAATGAGTGTAAATGCCAAATTGTGAAGTTGGTGTGACTGTGTTCAGTGTATCTCTGTATCATATCATCCACCAAGTCGACGTGGGCTTGCAGATCGACAGCTTGGGAATAGATCTGGGACCATAATTACTATAGAAATGAATTAGCAATGAGATAACTACTGTTGGAATAAATCAATGGATTAATTACTGTCTGCTTAACATTGTGCAAAAGGTACCTATAGATGTATATACTGCACAAGGTCAAGTGACTGCTTTAAAATGTATGATATGATAAACAGGCAATTTGAGGGGGGAAAGCTAGACAGATGGAACAACAGGAGTTTCTTTGTGTGACTTTCTCCTGAGCAGTTTATTGTTTTATTTAGTATGAAATTTCTTCCACATCTTAGCACTTTAAGTTCCCTTTGTGTTCAATAATTTATGGATGAGAGCACACATTATTAGAAAGCTTTATATGTTATACACTATGCAGGCAACTTTTCAGCATCTGAATACTATTTCTTTAGTTCTCTAATCTAAATTTTAACCGGATATATATTTTAGTAAGAAGAATGTCAATTAAACAACATAATCGGTAGTGCTGGTATTGCCTATGTTAATTAGTTCTTTCTACCAGAATGGTATTTTTTAATATTAAAGTTTCCCCCAGTATGTTTATACCTCTTTTGATAACAAATCAGCATTTTATTGTGATCGCTTTGGTGAAAAGATGTGAAGTTTGAACAGACTTCCAAGATTGATTTCCTAGGGGTAAATATGCTGCTTAATAATAATAATAAACCCAACTTCTGACTTCATGAGTATTCAGCAAATTGGCCATCCATCTGTTCATTTCTGTAGTGAATCAGAAAAGAATGTGGTCTGGTAAATGTTTCATTTTTTTGCCATAGTGCCTTTCCTACAATAGACTCCTGCAGATTTCAAAATCTTAATCTGAGATATAGGGATAGGGGTAGGGATCGCCTTACCCACCAATGAAATGCTGCCATATTGATGTTGAGATGATGCAACTGTTGGACAGCACAGAGCTAGACAAGATGTCTTAGATTCCGCGCTGGGACCCCTTCTCCACGTAGAGTTCCAAAGTTGCTTTGGGATTCCGCATGGGTGGAGTGGGCCTGCTGGTGGAGCCCAACACAAGATCAAGCCCAGTATAGGAGAGGAAAGGAAGAGTCCAAATGTAACTCCAGCGGGAAGTGAAGTAGGTGGCATGATTAACTGAGCTGGAGCTCCACCGGAGGTTAACATCTGTCCTCTTCTGAGTCTTGTGGCTAGTACTAGGGCGTTCGTAATGACCACATGTGGTCAGGAGCCAGGTATCATGTCTTCTCTGGAAGATGGCACAGCCCGCAGCAAGGTGCTTGTTGCCATGCAGGGGAATTGGTTTAATATTGGTTCATGAGGACAGATTCTTTCTAGTGTATCACCTGCACCATTTGCCTGCCAAACCTACGTGCTTTTTGGATCCAAACACTGATCCAAAGTAGCTAGTGAGATCTCCTGGGATCACAACAGAAAGCAGCAGGGCTCTTAACCTCAAAAGGTTCAGATAGGCCTTGGGAAGATTCTCCCTTCACTGCTCAACCCAAACAGACTCTTCTTCTTTTCCCCTACACCCCCCATCCCTTTTTCCCTGCTGACTGAAGTCCTCCAGACTCCCAAAGAAACACTGAGACCGCACTCCCACAGCTCTTTCTCTTAAACACCCACCTCCAAGCTGCTGCCCTAGTCACCGGCCTTGTGTCAGTCCAAGGGGAATGGAACCTTTGACCTATTTCATCTCTGGAGTTACCACATCCCCCTGATATTTCTTTATTCCACATCCAGCATGTTAACCCCTTGAGTAGAGGCACCTACTAATGGCTCATTATTAGAGAGGAGAATATACCGGTATGTTTCTGTTATATCTTAGTCAACATTGACACGATGGGTGCTACAGTGGCACAGATACAGTGCTGTACTACCATAGAGTAGACACTTCCTATGGTGATGAAAGGGGCTTTTCTGTTGCTGCAGTTAATCCACCTCTCCAAGCAGAAGCATTCTTCTGTTGATCTTTCCGTGTCTACACCTGGTGGTGTGAATTGTCCACACTGCTGAGTGACAACACTATGTCAATCCAAACTTTAAGTGTAAAAGAGACCTAAGGTTCTTCCCCATTGTTATTTTGTTAGCCCAGCAGGAGAGTGGCCAGGAGGAGAGAGAATTGTCAGCATGACTCAAATGCCACTGAAAATAGGAGTGTATCATAGTAAAAACCAGAGTCTTTACTAAACTAATTTGGACACCACTCTGACAAGATCGGGGGCAAGGGGGGGAAGGAAGACGAGAGGAGTGGTAAAACAAATTGAAATACAAAAATGAATGAAGTTAAAACAGTCAGAAATTAGCAGCAGCGAGCATTTAAAAGTAACAAAATCATACACACACACACACACACACACACACACACATATATGTAAAAGGTTAAGAGAACAGTGCTGTATGAGTGGAAGTGATTCATGTAACATAAGCCTCCTATGCGTATGTTCCCACCTCCAAGAAACAAATGTGTGGGACTTTAGATAGCCATTTTAGATCAAAAAAATGAAAGGCTATAAGATTAATAGATTTGTGGTTTTTAAGGCCAGAAGAGGCACCATTACATCGTCTGATCTGGCCTCCTGTATACCAGGGGCCAGAGAATTTCACCTAGTGGTTTCTACTTGAAGTTCAGTATCTTGCAACTGATTACAGCATCTCTGTAGGAGACATCCAATCTTGATGTAAAGATTTCAAGTGACAGAGCTGGGGTAGGCAACACTGTTCCCTGTTCCCTCTAAGGCACACACAAATCCTAAACCCTGCGCACACTGCGAAACACTGCACGCACAAAAATGTGCACAGAAGCACAAAAAATTGCACAGAAGAATTTTTTTGCACACACAGCCTGTCAAAAATTAGAAGGCTAGAGAGTGCACCACCTCCCTAGGGAAGCTGTTCCAAAGGTTAGTGACCCTCTCTAAAAATCCGCCCCCTATTTCCTGTTTGAATTGGTCTTGCTTCAGCTTCCTGCCACTGGATCTTACGTCTTTGTCCGCTAGAATAAAGAGCCACCTGTTCTCAGTCAGGTTATGATTCTGTCCCAGGTGCTTTTAGGAGAAGTCCAGGACAGGTCACGTGCAATAAACAAACATTCCTGGAAGCCCGCAACCTGTCCCTGATATTTACTAACAATATCCTGAGAGGAGGGCACAGCAGTCCGAGCTCTGCTGGGGCTTACAGCTGGTTGCAAGGTGGGGGCTGACCCAACCATGGTCAGTGGCCTGGGGACCACTGTTCTGGTGGCCTGGGGGCCAGCCACTGCTCTGGTGACTGTTTGGAGCCCACTGCCCCTGCTCCGGCAGCACCGAAAAAATCCTGGAGGTTCCAGAAAGTCCTGGAATCCATGACCTCTGTGACAGAATCGTCTCCTTAATGATCAGAGATCTTCTCCCCATGTAGGTACTGATAGACTATGCTCAAGTCACCCCTTAACCTACTCTTTGCTTAACTAAATAGACTGAGCTTCTTTAGTATCTCCCCGTGAGACAGGTTTCCCAGATCTTGAATCACTATAGATCTTTTCTGAACCCTTTCCAATTTTCACTGTCCTTTTTAAAATGAGGACGCTCGACCTGGACGAGGTGTTCCAGTACCAATGTTAGCGAAGCATTGCATTTGTCCTTTTAGCCACTGCCATGCACAGAAAGCTCATGGTCGGTTCTTTAAATAACATGTTAGACCAAAGAGGGGCAGATGAAATTGTATTCAATTGCAGGTCAGGGAAAATAACTGTTATGATATAAACCATCTCATAAATACACGCATACTCTGATGGGTGAGTGGATAAAGTATCCATCATCGAATAAAATATCCCAGTGTTTCTTCACATCCAGATTGAGAGAGACATTTAAGGCCATATTCACAACTGTGTTACTTCTTTTACATTAGTGTAACTCCATTGATTTCAGTGGTGTTACACTGATGCAGTGCAATGGTGAATTAGGCATCAAATAATAAGAAAGGAACTAGATTGTGGAATAACTCATATATAATTTATCCCTTACCCTGGTAAGTACTTAACAGCCATCACAACAAACTCATTCATTTTCAGATGTTATTCAGGACAGTGAATCAACCCTTTACTGAAAGAGAATAGACCATCACTGTGAGGCCTTTCAGATCAGTTAAATAATATAAGACTACTGAGGATCTTTTAATTAAATAATTGCTCTTTGTTCTGTCAAGATGGATTGCTTCATTATTGGGACCACAGGGAAGAACATGCAAAACCCATCCTGAACTATTCATGCGTTAGCTACATACAACGTTTGGTAAGCGATAATCTCTTGTGTCGCATCTATGAGCTGAGGGCTATCCAGAAAGGAAGTGCGGCGTTACCCACTACAAATAGAAAACCCTGTACTAAACGGATCAAAGAGAGCCAGGTGGGACCAGATTCAAAGGTGGGGGGGAACAAATTACAGTTGCCTGATGGGTTTTGAGGCCAGCTTTTCCAAAGAGCTCCGCACCCAACCGTTGTCATTGTTCTCGATCGCAGCTGCTGGGGTGGAGCCCTTGTGAAAACATGCCCTCCTCATTTAGCTGCCTCAAGGGGAGCTGAGCTCTTTAGAAAACCCAGCCCTGGCTTTTTTTCTGACGTCCTCCGGTGCGAAAGATGTGGCCCTCAGGACTGGTAGGAAGAGCCTGAACTTCGTTTCTGTGTCTGTATAGCACCTACCACCTGACCGAGGAGCAGGGCTCCTCGGTGCACTGTGGTAATACTAATACTAATTACTAATGTTTCTGTTCCTGCCCATAGTGGTGTGACCTTGGCAAGTGACTAAAGGTCAAGATCCCTGTACCATTGACAGGGTCATTCTCCTTACGCCTGCACCATGAAAGGGAGACAGAGGGATATGCGAGAGCCCCCTGCCCCGTTCCAATACACTGATTGCCCTGGCAAGGGGAGTAGGAACAGGCACACATTTCAGCACCCCCTGGAGGTGGGCATGTTCTGCCCTGCTCCCAGCACAGGGCTGTGTCGATGGGTAGGTCTATGCTGCGGTCGCGGGGGTAATTGCAGCTCAAGCTCATACACCCAAGCCGGGTTTAAGGTCGCTAGCGTGGTAAGCTAGCAGTGTGAGCTTCAGCTGCCCGGGACCCTGGGTCGCTAGTTGTGGGGCTGGCCTGCACTGACGGTCCCACTGCCATGGCTTTACTTTTCAGGGCCCCACACAAACTGCAATCACACCCCATGATTGCAATGTAGAGACACCCCCTACCAAGTAGTTACACCAGTGCAAACCCCTAGGGTCAATGCACTACACTCGTGTACAATGCTGCTTGCACTAGTGCGAATTACTGTCAGTAAATTGGTGAATTCAACCACAGAGCCGATTTTCACCCTTGTGTCTATGGCACAGTGTAGCCCTGAATGTTTGCCATCACGTGCATGCACAACACACAGGCACAGACCTGCACAAGTGTGCACGTGCCCCCGCCACACACACAGCCACATACTTTCCTCTTCCTGCTGCTGTTTGGGAAGAGCAGAAAAGTCACACAGTGGCTCGCTGTGTAGGCATCTGGTATTGGCTGCCCACAATGAAGACTTCCCACGGCCTCTGCTTCTGCAACCTCAGTAATGCAGCTCACGGCGAGCGGACTGAGAGGACCTCACTGTTTATTAGGGGAATATCATTTAAGCCTGAATAAACTTCGAGGCCTAATGTGGCTGTTTGGCCAACAGAAATGAGATGTCAATTTCTGCTGAATAGCCACTGATTACAGGAAGATGATTAATGCAAGATTTGAAATTGATTTATGGGTGCCGTCGTTAAGGCCTCAGCCATGGACGTAATATTGTGTGTATGAAAAGCTTCAGGCAGATTACAGAGCAGGGGTAAAATAGTACATTCTCTGCAAGGTCTGATCCTATAATCTGGCACTGCAGATTGTATGCTGTGACATTTGGTTTGTATATTTGTATCTGCAACATCAGGAGAGCTAAAAAGTTAATCTGTTTTATTTTCAGTAAATGCACTCTTTGGTGAGATAATTTTTCTCACTGGAAACTTTTAAGCTGTTTTTTTTATTTCACTCTCAGAAAATATGAGGTAGCTGATGGTAGCTATTTGGAACTTGAGTTGAGCTGATGAGTGATTTCACCACTGTGCAAGAGCAAAAGCTTGGAGAAGTAAGGTTTGTTCGGGTGGGGGAGGGGAGGAGTGCAGGGGGTGAAGTATCTTTCTCAGCATAAGCTTTACAAAGACCCCAAAGAGTTAATATTTAAAAATTCAAATACAGATTCATTTACTCAAATATCAGAATATACATTAGAAGAAAAAGATTTATCTGCTAAAATTCATTTTTTTTATGCATTATGGACCATATTTTTAAAAGTGCTCAACACTCACCAATGCAACACTCGGGGGCAGATTTTTAAGAGCACAGCTCCCCTGTAGCTGCCCGGTATTCAGCAGCTTCCCTTATTTCTGGTAGGAGGTGATGGGTGCTGAACACTTTTGAAAATCTGGCCATTTTAGATTTTCAAAGCCTAAGGGAGTTATATGCTTAAATCCCACTGAATTTTGATGAGCTTTTCAAAGACACAGCCGGGAGTTAGGTACCTATCCTGCTGCAATACCTTTTAAAGTCCTACGAGGCATCTATTTGCGGCTTTAGATATATTTGAAAATCTGGCCCTGAGACCTTTTGAAAATCCAGGCACTTGTTTAGATGCCTAAAATAGGCATTGCTGTGTGGCTGAGCTCTTGACAATCTGATCCTATGTGTCTTTGTGTATTAATCTGTCAGGTGTATGCAAAACATTCACTATGTCACGCATCGAATTGTTCTGCAATGATCTGTATAATAAGCAATGAAAAGTGATGTGTTTGTGCTCTCTTTCCGATGGCGTATCTCATGCTGATCACCATGGGATTTGCGTCCTGTTGCTGAATTGTTGTTAGGACCATACCTTTAATCCGAAGAAGGTGCACCCAGGGTTTCAACCCTTTTCTCTATTGTCAACCCATGCTTTAAAAATAATGTACTCAGTGTGCTTTGTTCTTGATCTAGGTCAGAGCCTTCTCTGATTAGAGATCTGGCATTTCTTTGTTTTGATGACAGTAACCTCCAGCCGGGTTCACCTCCCATCTGAATTATGGTTCTGACAACACTGATTGCACGTAGAAGTAAGCAAAGGGTGAGCAAAGCTTTCAGTCTCAGGACTAAAGCACCAGAAGAAAGCTTCTGGGAAAAAATGCACTGTTAACACCCGGGTGTAATGTTATGGAGCATGTACCTCCCAGATGTTCTAGTCTAGGGTGACGGTGCCTTAAAAAAACATTGAGATTGTACACCTACTATTTATCTACATGGACATCTAGATTCTGCACGTATTTGTACTGCTTGTTATCTACTCCAGGCTTGGCCAAGCCATGGCTCGTGAGCCATTCGCCTCTTCTGTGGTTAAAACACAGCTCACAGAGTCCCTCATGCCTCCACTCCACCCCATTCTCCACCTACCCGACTGGGGAGTGGGAGCTCAGGGCTTCTCCCTGAAGCAGTGAGGTGGGGTAGGGGGTTCTACCCTGAGTGGAGGGGGATTTGGGGGCTTCAGTCCCATGGGAGGTGCCTGCTGGGACGCCGGGCTTCAGCAGGAACGAGGCTGATGCTCCGGGGCTGTGAACTTCTGAAGATTATCATACTCGGCTTGGAAGATTAGTAGGTTTGGCCACCCCTGATCTATTCAATAACTCGAATTAAATTCAGTAGCTGTTAAAATTTCTGCTCCGTTCTACATGTCTGACTTTCACCCTCAGTCGTACTCACATTAGAAGAACCTCTGACTTCACTGGAAATACTGGCATGAGCAAGCGGTACTCAGTGTGAATAGGTGTTGCTAGATTATACAGAGCATGAGTTGGTTGGTAATCGCTGTGTGCCAGTTTTAGAGACACCTTAGTCTAATCATGTCTCTGCTGGTCTTGTGTCTATTGAGTTACTCAGTTAGCATCGCTACAGATACATATGATTTGCTGTAACATTTGCCCTTGAGTCATGTATTTTGATCAGTTTTTGTGACAGAAAGGTTGTTAGATAGTCCCCCATATGGGAAACTTAGGAGCTTGGGAGAGGAACAAAAGAATCAGAACTCTTGGGTCCCTTCTCATCCCTACCAGTAACCAACAAGGCCAAGGATGAAGAGAGAAAGGAAACATCTCTTGGAGAAGCCAGGAAGAGGGCGAGGATGGAGAAGGAAAAGAAATCTCTTCTACCCCCCTCCAGCAGTCAGAATGAGGGGAAGTACAAAGATTTTTGGCCTGGATTCTTCACTGTTCCATTCCAGTGTGTAGTTGAGGAATGCAGGGGAGTGGGCGCAAGGAAATAACCGTCTATAATTGTAATTAAAATAAAACCAAACCACCACCACAGCCCAGAGTATTAGAAGAATATTTAGGTAAGAAAATCAAGCGCTCAGTGGCCAGATTTACAGTTGCGGGTGTAACCTTAATGCTTCCATCCTGTGGACTGAGTAACATAGAGGCAGTGTTGCCAGTTCTTGCCACTTTTTGTGTGGATTTTGTGATATTTTGTATTTTTTAAACCCCCAGCTCCTGGTGTCATGTGATTATGAGAAATTCCCATCTTACGTTACAAAGAAATAACTGTCTAGTCCTGTTGGTTGTGGAGAAAAACTTTAAAAAATGTGACCCAAGCGCACCATAAAGACTCAAAAACCAGAAAGCAAAGAAAAAGAGCCCCACCTTAGTGTGTGTGTGTGTTGGGGGGAGTAATTAATGATTTTTAAGATAAGGGCATGATTTTTAATGATTTTTAAGCTAAGGGCATGATTTTTGGAGGAACCTGATTCACAAGACTTGAACATTTTGGAAAGGTGATATTGTAAAGGTCTTGTGGAAAAAATATCAAGTGGTCATGTAATTAAAAACTGTAATGCCCATGCCCAGAGAGGGGCAAGTGGGTTGGTTGTCATCCAGCCCACCTACAACATGATTCCATTTTGTCATGGAAATGGGACATGAACCATTCCCACAGCCTGTGCTATAGTTTTGGTTTGTCCTTAGGTTCAGCATCATGGAGGGACGTAAAAGAAGGTCTCTGCTTAAAACCTGCCTTGATAAATCTCAGCATGGAGTTGGGTAGCCTTCAATGTGGATTAAACCTTGTTTTCTCAGTCAGCTCCTTTGCCACCCTTATGTTGCAGATGTTTTTTTCCGATGTACTTATGTACAGTGGGAGCCCCTGGAAGCAGACTCAGTGAGAATTTACTCGGGAACTTGAAATATATTCCTCTCTTTATTTATTTAAGTCTGCTCTCTGCCAGGCAAGCCTTTTCCCTTTGAAACCGAGCACACAAAAGATGGCAGGGAATATGTGAGCATTCGTTAGTTAATATAGATATCAGCTATGAGGCTTACAAACTGAATCTGAGGGAACGGTGAAACCCAAGGCAGTAGCGTTGGCTTTCTTTGTAGCTGCAACTTCGTCTTTCCTGTGGTGGAACTGCCTGCAAGATCCCGTGCCCAGCCTTTAAATCATGTTGTGTGCCTCTCCTCGTCGGAACGTGCAAGAGAAATAGTGTGGTTGTGTTAGCCGTGACCTTTTTATCCACACTGGTCTATAAGGAGCAGATAGGGAGCAAAGGACAAACGTACCACCAAAGGCGGTTGCCAAAATGCCAGGCATGTCTGAAGGCGTCAGTCTTGTGGGAGGGATGGTAATTGCTGGAGTGGTTACACAAAAATAGGAATCTCCTGCTGAAAGAGCAGTGCTACGGAGACGTGTGGGGGATGGCAGAGGAAGGGTAATGAGACTTTTAAGCTGCAGGCTGTTTTCAGCATCCTTCTGAGTCCTGACTGAAATGCTAAACTCCTTCCCTGGATGATTTTCGGCATGCCGTTGGCGTGCCATGAAATTATAAATGGAACACAAGTTTTATTAAGCACTTAGGATGGGTTCTTACTTGCCAGAATTTTTTTTTAAAAAAACACCTTTTGGGGAAGTTGAATCCAAATAAAAAAAAATATATGAGCTTTTGAAATTTTTATTTATTTTGAATTGTATATAGTCCAACTGTTTCATAGTCTATCAAGTTGTTTGTTGTGACGTTCAGTCTGCTGGATGAGAAAATATTACGCTACCCAAATGACTGTAGTTCAAGCTAAGTGTTTTGGATTTCCAATTCGTTACCACCCTCCCCCCCCCCTTTCAATTTAAAGATTTTTTTTATCCGATTTATTTCTTTAAGAAAAATAATCTTTTGAGGGCCTGATCCAAGCCACAGTGAAGTTAATGGAAAGTTTCCCATTTGACTTTTGTGGGGTATGGATCAGATCCCACCTTGTTTTGAGTACAATATGTACGACACCGGCTTTGTTTCTTTGACTATAAACAGAGGGGCAGTTTGCCTGGGAAAAAGTTCTGTGCTAGGAAGTAGTGCTTGCATCTTGCCCCTGTTGATAGGGAGCCAGCTCCTAAGGAAATGCTATAGATTGCCCTATGGTATGTGGCTGAAAGCACAGAAGTGTCGTGATGGACCAGGCTACTCAGCTCCCTGTGGGGAGAGAATGGGGTTTCTGTTTGTTTTGAGTGCAGGAATTCACATGCCCCCCCCCCCCATTCTGTTCTCATTCGCATCAGTGCAAGCTCTCTGAAGTCCCCGTGGCTGCATTGCAATAACCTAGGGCAGAATTTGCCTCAGTCTAGGGTGGACATGAACATGTGGGTTATCTCTGCAGTTTTCAAATGTTCAAAGCAAATGATCTGAACCTGGACTGGATCCTCCTTTGCGATGGAGAGAACCTTAGGAAGGGTTGAGGGTGCTAGAGTCCAGTGAAGTTTCCTTTGCCAGCAACTGTTCCATCTTAGACTGGAGAAGATGGGGTTGGGTTGGCTGGATCTCAGGGATCTGTAGGAAAGGAGAGCCCCAAGTTGACGTGTGTCATCCCTATGCTCCTTATTCCTCATGGCCCCTTTATGAGCTTGGTAGATGCAGTGCCACTCCCAACTCCATCATGACTGGGATAGCCTGAGGGCCAGCAAGGGGCAATGGGGAGAGACATGTCTGGGGCCTTGCTCCAACCTGCCCTGCACCCTACGTCCCATGGGGCTCCAACCTCACAGATCTCTGGTGGAGGAGGCAAGGCCCTTCACTTACCATGAATGACCAAGATCTGCTGCAGAATTGCTGCTGGCACCATTGACTGAGGATACAGTGCAGCATGAGGCAAGAGGGAGCCTAGGAACATCGTAATTGCTTTACCAGATCAGAGCAGTGGTCCTTGTGGGCCAATACCTGAGACTAATGGAAGTGATCTCCCGGCAGTTGCGTGGTTATAAATGAACAGGGCACTCTCTGTTTGTTAGCCTGCAAGGCTGCAAGGCCCCCAGGGTTGGTTTTAGGGAGGAATCTGATGGGTTATGTGGAATGCCTTTGGTTTCTATAGGAGAGTATGTGATCAGGAAAATATATAACTGGATGGCTGAGAATATTGTCCTGATAAATGTGAGGTATTCTCATGGTGTGTGTTACAGTTTGTGAGGAAGCTGTAGCTCTGGGTAGGTACCAAAGATATGGAAACAAATAACCGATTAGCTCATTTGTATTTAAGGGACTGTAACTGAGAGCTAGTAGCATGAGGTCTGAGGGGAAGCAGGCACATCTATGGAGATGGAATGCCCAGGGTGGGAGGACCATGCATCAGAGAAGGATGCGGGGGAGAAGGACCAAGTGATAAAATAATCTGTGCAGAGGAGCAGGGTGAGCGAGAGATGGATAGAATAGATAGGAGAGGGAGAAAAAATGAAGTGGGAATAGAGACCATTATTTTTCCAAACAGACTGAATCCTGATCCCATAAGACTCCATTTAAAATACATCAGGAGTTTTCTAATGTAAACAAGTCACTGGGCAGCCACATGAATGTGGCATGTTCACCACCTGGGAACTTGGGCAGTCCATGAGGCAGTCAATGGGAAGGGAGATAATCAATGAGACAGCCAGTTCAAGTGGGGAAGATTTGTACAGTCACCAGTGGGAGGGGAGATGGTCCAGAAGATGGCCCATAGGAGGAGAGGTGTCTACTGAGATGTGGTCCACACTGAAAAAGTTTGAGTATTTTAGCTTCTCACTTACCACCATCAAGCAATATGGAGTTGTGTGACGTGCCCCTTGGTAGTTTTAAATGAAGAACCTAAGGGACCAATGTCGAAGTTTCTCACGATGCTTTTCTTGTTATAACTGAAATTTTGAACCCTTTTCTCACTCTGTTATTTATTTATTTATTTAAAATAACAACCCATAGAAGTGCCTCCTGAAATCTGGCACAGATTGAAGGAGGTCTTGCCTGTTTGTGTGTGTGTACTTTAAAATCAGCACTCGAGGGTGAAGTTTTTGTCATGAGCTGCTCTTTGGCTTGTATTTTTGCTTGGATCCATGGTATCTTTTGGCCTTTTCCTTGGCAGTCTGTGTGAACTGAATACCATTGTATTGATGGAGGAAAGGGCAACTCTCAACTTCTGTTAACTTGCTAGCTGAAGCCTACAGAACATTTCTTATTCAGAAACAGGTCTTCTATAAATGATTTAACATGAGGCCATTGAAATGTGTTTGTGTTTTCCTCCTTAAGGCTATTAAAGACTTAGAAGAAACATTTAGCACCAAATTAATGCTGCATTTTTGTTTTAATCCCTCAGTAGCATTGATTTATATCTCAAAAATGTGTACTGCAGAGAGGAATTCAAATGTGTCATGCAATTCTTCAGTTCTGCTGTACTTAATTTTTTCATGCAAATACATTCAGCTAGATGTTGTCATATTAATGTGCCAAGCTTTCTTTTTCATGAACCATTATGGCACATATTTCATCAGCGAGGGCTTCTAGTTTGTTTTTATTCCTTTGCTGTTTGAAGTGCTTTGTGTAATGTCTAAAATATTAATCAAGAAAGTCAAGACCAGGCTGAAAAGACAGTGATTAGCCCCTGATGCCTTTTCAGGCATGGATGTAAGAGCCAGAACAGTAACAGAATGATTACAGTCTCCAGAGTAACAACAACAAAAAGTGGTTCACTTAATCAGAGGGGAAATAAAGGGTGCTCTCCTACATGAAGACAGGAATGAAGAAGATCAGATTAAATGGCAGGACAGAGCACAGTGTGAAAGGTGGAGGCCTTGATAAGATCTGGATACTTTTCCCTTGTGACTGTACAGAGATAAGCAGCCCTAACTCATTAGCACCTCCTTTTCCTTTCCATCTCTCCTGACAGCTTTATTTCTGATGGCAGGTGGGACTGATGCTGCGGATTCTGATTTCAGCTGCGGTGCTGTAAATTGGCATATCCCGACTGCAGTCAATGGAGTTATGCTCCATTTACGTTGCTGCGACAGCGATCAGAATCTGTCTCAAGTCATCTGCTTCTGCGTGCATCTGCTCTCTTTTATGTTTTTTTAGCCCTTGGAGGAAATAGGAAATATTGCTGGATTTAATTTTTTTAGCTAAACAAACGAGCCTTCTATTGCTTTCTATTCCCACAACAGCAAATTCTCGCTTTGTTTTATGAAAATCAGCTTAATTTCACAATGGCGACGAGCCCAAGACTTGGGTGTTCTGAACACCCATAGGGTGACCCGACGTCCCAATTTTATAGGGACACTCCCAACCTTAGGGTCTTTTTCTTATATAGTCTCCTATTACCCCCCATATCCTCTCCCGATTTTTCACACTTGCTGTCTGGTCACCGTACACCCGTCTTGTGCAGATAGACAATAAGCAGCATCTTTCTGCACATTTTCAACACTTCTTTAAGTAGAGCAACTGTTAGAAGTTGTCAGGTGGGGTAATGGTCAATTGTAGCAAGGTGTAATTACTTGGAAATGGAGCAAATGTTAGGGAGGGGTTAGACACTCTCTGAATATCAAATTCGGGCCTCTACCATGCATCCTCTGAAGTAAAATGCCTTGGTCTTGTATACCACCATCAGTAGTTGTCAATCTTCACAAAGGAGGTCAGAACTAGTCCGCCTCCCGGAAATGGGCATCTCAAAGTGGCTTATCCAAGGTCACTGGCAGAGCTGCAAATAGAACTTGGGTCTAAGTCCCAGGCTACTGTGCTAACCCCTAGGCCACACTGCCTCCTTGACTTCAGCGTGCATTGGCTTCACAAAGTGTAAGGTCAGCCCTTTACAGCTCCTGCTGCCGGTCAAGGGAACGGTAAAATGTCCACTGATTTCATTGGTGCGGGAGCTGACCCATAGAGCACCGCGCGTTCTCAGACAGCCTCGCATGCGTGTGCACACTTGATCAGACAATTCCCATATAGTAACTGCATTGTCATGAACAGTCTCTTCTGACTCTCTGTAAACTCAAAGCCTGATTAAATTGCACTTTTATCTGCCGCAGTGCCAAGTCACAGCTGATTTAGTAGTGCCGAGAGAAGGTGGTGAAAAATCTCACTTTAATCATATGTCGCGCATGTCGAAGGCTTTGTCAGATAGGGGCCTTATTTAGGGGGGCTGCTTACAGAGTGAGGTGCTGCTCACCAGAGAGAAAAGGGGTGGACCCTGGCCTTGTCAGAGTAGATTTGATTGTGTTGGGACAGCCACACCCACACGAGGACAGATGGCCCTGGTTTGCAGCTCCATGTGCCAAAGCGGGGGAAGCCAGCCCTCCATTCACATTGCTAGTGTTCCAGCCTTTCCTCCCAGCTCGGTTCTGACGCACGGGGGAACCAGAGAGAAATTGCCCTGGTTCTAGGGGAGACTGTCGACCTGTAGGGACGGGAGGGGCCAGGAGGGGAGGGAAAGAGTAGAGGGACCCGAACAAGAAGAGCGAGTGCGGTGCGAATGGGCATGTCTACATTGCAGTTGGGAGATGTGACTGTGGCATGGGCAGAGGCTGCTCAAGTAAGTACCCAGGGCCCCAGGTGGGCAGGGCTGGCCCAAGCTAACTTTTATCTCGCTGGATTAAAGCCAGTTTGGGTATATCCGCCTCTGCTGCACTCCCACCAATGGACTGTCACATAGACGGAGCCAGTGAGGGAACTGTGGGAGGGGACAAAAGGCTCTGTTCCCTGTGGCTTTAGAGCTTCACCCTATAGTTGTCTGTGGCAGCCCGTTGGTGTTTTCCTGCCATTTATTCCCTCCTCTTTCATTTAAAATGTATGTCAAAAACATCATGAGAAAAAATCAGCCTGGGCATACAACTTGAGGGTGGTTTCTGTCACCTCTGCCCTGCGATAATACCCTGAGGCTGAAGACTTCAGACAATATTTGCTATAAACAGACCTTTGGCCCTAGAGTGTATTCAGCCCAGGATGTGGCTATTGCTTGTTACCAGGGGCTGCCTCATGTTCACATTAATCTCCGTGTACTTTGATTTCTTGCAATGATGCATTGGCCAATATCAATATCGGGAGCCAACAAAACTGGACAGCCCCGAGAGTAGATGAAAGGGATCTTCGGAATTAGATCATTAAAGGTGAACTGATCAAAAGTAGGAGAAATGAGCAACGCCGAAAACATCATTAGTTCGTCCAAGGCTCCCGGCTGCAACACCGTAGCACTTAGTGAGTTGATTGGGTCTTTAAATGTGACACTTCAGTTGTGAAAAGCAGAGAGAACTTAGATGCCAGCAGAAAGCAGACATCAGCGTTGTAGAGTGTTATTCTAGGTGATAGCTCTGTGCTGCGTGCAGCTGTGCAGCTAACTCACATTGCTTCAATGTGTATGTTTAAAAATAATTCGAAATCAGAAACATTGCTAGACGATCCTCATTAATGGCTTGATTGTGACTATACCTGGTAGCCTGCATAAGTAGTCCAGGGATCACAATTCATCCAGTTTTGCTCTAGGACAGTGATTCTCAACTGATGGTCCATGGACTACAGGTGGGCCATGGTGACTTTTTAAAAATAATTTTTTTTTAAAAAGGAGGTGGTCCATGAAAATGTTTGACCCATTCTCACTTGTTTCCAAACAATAGGCCTTACTCAGTGGCCTTGATGTTCAGTAAGAATCTTTCCTCTGACTTTGTGGGGCATTGGATCAGACCTAGGGTATGGAGAGCTCTGGAGCTCTGTCATTTTAACATTCTCCATTCTTCCAGTGGGACAACTCTCTTGCAAGAAGGTTACAATTTTTAGGGATCTGTGGCTTGCTTGCTTTTTTGGGTTTTTTTTTAATTAATCCTCTCTCTTTTTGCACAGTGGGAAGAAATTGGCGAGGTGGATGAAAATTATGCTCCCATACACACATATCAAGTGTGCAAAGTAATGGAACAGAATCAGAACAACTGGCTCTTGACTAGCTGGATCTCCAATGAAGGAGCATCCCGGATCTTCATTGAACTCAAGTTCACTCTGAGGGACTGTAACAGTCTTCCAGGAGGCCTCGGGACGTGCAAAGAGACATTCAACGTGTATTACTTTGAATCGGATGACGAAGACGGGAGGAACATCAAAGAAAACCAGTATGTCAAGATCGACACCATTGCTGCAGATGAGAGCTTCACCGAGCTTGACCTTGGAGACCGAGTCATGAAGCTGAACACAGAGGTCAGAGATGTTGGGCCTTTGATCAAAAAGGGATTTTATTTAGCTTTCCAGGATGTCGGTGCCTGCATCGCCTTGGTTTCCGTGCGGGTGTATTACAAAAAATGCCCTTCCATTATCCGGAACCTGGCCCTCTTTCCTGACACCATCACCGGGGCAGACTCCTCCCAACTGCTGGAAGTGTCGGGCTCCTGTGTGAACCACTCTGTGACCGATGAGCCTCCAAAGATGCATTGCAGTGCTGAAGGGGAATGGCTGGTGCCCATTGGAAAATGCATGTGTAAGGCAGGGTATGAGGAGAAGAACAGCACCTGTCAAGGTAAGAATTTGCAAGGGAAATTGACACTCTGGTTTTGCATTACGCACATCTTGGGCCATATCTGGGTACGCTCGGTCGCAATGCAGAGAACCGTATGTCATTGATGATCGTCTCACTGAAGTCAATGGGTGTGGTTCTCATTTACCAGAGCTGTGGAAAGAGGCTGTAATTTACTCCTCGTTACGGGACTCTTTCCGCTGCCAGAGTGCTGTGAGCGTTGAGAATCTGCCCAGTGGTCCTCCTTGTGGCATAACATGCTATTCAGTGTGAATGAGGGGATCAGAATCTGACCCATTATAATAATGGTTATTATATTTTTTGAATTTTGAAATGTTTGGATGATACACTGTTTAAAAGTTTGTTTTCTCCCTTCTGGATTATTGCTTGGAAACATTACAGTTTATTTTCAAAATCAAGACATAATTTATCGCATGTAAATTAATAGAAATGTATCTCTTTCCTTTTAGTTCTTTGTAAAAAGCACAAAAAGGAAAGTTTCCATATCATAGGAATTGTCTGCTTTGTCTTGCAGCTGCTTTGCTACTGCGGTGCTCAGCTGTTCAAAGTTAAAATATTATCTTAGGCTCTGGTCTGGAAAAAAACTTCCACACATGCATGACTGCATTCGTGAGCAGCCCATTCAGCCCACTGCAAGCATAAATACATCTCAGGGTCAGGGCCTTAGCTGAAACATATCTTTAATGGCAAGTAAGTATTCTAAAAGAGTACTTCTAAATAAATTCGATCTCAAACAATTTAGAATTTGCTGGAACATTTTTGTATTGATGCTTGTTTTTTTAAAATTGCACTTCAATTTTCAGTGTATAATAGGTGGTTTATTAGAAAACTATTTGGCGATAACTCAGACAAAAGCTACTTCAATGCAATTTGTGTTTACTAGTGGCTTTTTTGCATTATTATTTGTAAATTGTAGTTTGAATGTGCATACTCCCATGTAACTTGAAGACCTTTTCTCATTCTGGCTTGTGGGCCGCTGGCTGTATGTTGTTAATGGTCTGTTGGTGTGTAGGGTAGTCTTCCTTTGAGTGTACAGACCATGTTGAGTTCGCTTTCCTCCTGCCAGAAATAAGTGTGAGTTTGTGATGAGTAAGGAGAGTAGGACAAGTGCCAGTGGTGGTTTTTTGCTGGGTATGTATCGAACTAGGGTCCTGATCATGCAGTTGTTGATCACACAAAACTCTGCTGAAGTCTTTGGAAGAAGCCAGGAGAGAGCTGTTGACCCTTTTACGAGTCTCGTAGGAGGGAGGGAGGGAGTAGAGACGTTTTGTTTTAGGGGAGGGGTCTTTCGTTATAAAGAAACCCTGCTTTTATTAGGGATGTTCCTCTCTATGAACAGATACTGACAGACCTAGCCTGTTTGTTCCTCCCTTGCCCTGATAATAAATTCCACACCTGTGTGGGAGGTGTGTCTTGGCTTAGCATTTGGCACAAGCGGCACCAGCCAAAATGGAGGGGATCTTGGTTGCTGCAGGCAAGGGATTGTAGCCAGACATACTGGCAAGAACCTGCCTGCCTGCTAAACATAAATTGCCCCAAAATAGCAAGCAATGATTGGGTGCCATCTGATGGTCACCCAGAGCAGTTGGCCTTTCCTGAGCCAGCAGTTCCCCTCCCTTCCTGCACCCCATTGGCTACCAGAGCTGCTGCTCTGTTCTGGCTTTATTGGATCTTCCTGGGCTGCTGTCATCAGCAGCAGCCATGAAGATTACCCAGACTGACAGCTACCACCTTTATAATATGGAGATATACCTATCTCATAGAGCTGGAAAGACCTTGAAGGTCATAGAGTCCAGTCCCTGCCTACACTAGCAGGACCAAGTACTCTCCCCCGACAGATTTTTTGCCCCATATCCCTCAATGGCCCCCTCAAGGATTGAACTCACAACCCTGGGGTTTAGCAGGCCAATGCTCAAACCACTGAGCTATCCCTCTCCCCAGGGAGAGTTAAATAAACCAGAAACTTGTCACTGGCCTTGAAAAGTTGGCCACAGCCACAGAGAAGCTTAGATCAGAGTAACCTCTTGTGTGGGTGGAATATAACAGCATTAGTTATATTATAGTGCTCCTTCTTGTAGGAGAATAGCTATGGCAGTATGTATCACACCAAGGAGGTGGTATTGCTTTAACTATGCTGGTATGATTAAACAGTGCAACTCTTGGCTGTAGTGCTAAGTCCTTAATTCCCTTTTAGGCATTTAGGATCCTTGGCCCCAGATCCTCCAAGGTATTTAGGTACCCAACTACTGTTGAAACCAAGGGGAGTTGGGTGTCTAAATGTCTCTGGGGATCTGGGCTTTAGGCACTTAAGAAAATTTCCTTCCTGAGTTAAATTTAGGTTTGAGCTACGTAATGCAGATTGTTTTGCAGCTCTACTCTGGCCTGGCACAATACCCTGGTGTGTTTCTACCCCAGGAGAACCTACATTTGTTTATTGGCATTTCTCCTCCAAAGATAATGTTCATAGCATTTTGTCTGGACAATAACAGACAACATTCTTTTATTAGAGACGATGCAAATGTCGCTCACCCTCAGAAACATAAGGGAACAATTGAAATCCCTTCTGTCTAAAAATCATTAATTGGCAATGATATCTTCAATTCATCATCTTGTCATCAGGATGCTTTATGAAGGAGGCACTGACAGCCGCAGCCGAGCAATTTGTATCACTTGGGACATTCAGGCGACAGATATGACATGGCTTAATCTCATTATATAATTCAGTTATTATTTCAAATAACATGGGCAGTCACATTGTATTTATCTAACAAACAAAACTTGCATTTTACACCTCTTTCTGCAACTCCACCAATTTATCATCAGCTGTCATGAGATAACCAGGGATAAATTGTGACCATGTGGGAAAATGCTAGTGAAAAGCCCAGTGCACAAGGTTCATTATTCACATGAATAAATTGCTGCACGTGCTAATGATGCAAATTAACGGTAGCACTCCCTGTGTAGGTACATTGCTTTCCACAATATGGATTGGGCACCAAATCCTATTATATTTGGCTCCATTATGTTAGCCCTGGTTCAATGGGTTCTTAAAAGCATCTCTGACAATATTCACTTGCCTGTGGTACCAAGTTTCAGTTTTGGTTGGTGATATTTAGCCACTCTTGTGCAGGCCTCATCAGGGATTGCATTTCAGTTGGCAAAGGGCCAGATCCAAAGCTGGTACAAATTGATGGTAGCTCTACTGAAAGCAATGGAGCTTTGCTGATTTACACCATCTTGGGGTTTGGCCCAAATTACACTTTCTAATCCTTTTATTTTTTTCTTAGCTGCTTCCTGCATCTGAATATCTATTTTTTGTGGTGACCGCCGTTTCGGAAATATTTACTGCATGCATCTGGGCTCCCTATTGGGGAGTTACATAAGGAGCTGATATTCCTTGAAAAGTGATTATGTAAAAAGGGCACCTTCTGGTTCAGCAGATCTGTTCCCTGTGTGTAGCCAGCTTTATCATCCCATTTTAGTAACAAGCAATATGGTTTTGCTACTTTTTACTGCTTTAAACACTGCAGAACCAACACGGCTAAAAGGGAGGGAGCTGCTTTGCTGTCTTCCTTGTGTGATGTCTGTAGAATTGTCCAGTTCCAGTTCCACAGCTTGTCAGTTAAACCTGTGTGATCCTACTGACAACAATGGGGTTACACAACTATAATTGAGGGAATGGGCCCAAATCCTCAAAGATATGTAGGTGATCTACCACTGGGGGGAAACCTAGGCTTTAATCTGGGCTGCAGATCTTTTTTTTCCTGCTACATATGAGGGGGAGAAAACCCAGCTTGACTTTCAGATCCCAGGGTGAATGTGCAAGGCTGCTAGGCGGAAAAGGCAATTTTTTTTACCAGTAAACCCTGAGTAACCAGAATGGAAATGATTGGAATGCAGTGAACATAAGCCGTACAATGCCATTTTCTTACAATCCGTTTTCAGAGTGGAGTCACAAATATTTGAGAATTTAAAAAGTGAAATAAATTAGACACTGAACTACACCAAGAAACAATACTGAATGCAGAGGAACACAATGACCTCTTTTCCAGTTTCCAGTTTGTCCTGCAGCTCTGGGTGGCATGAGGCAGCGGTAGAAGTTGGAAGCCAGTTTTAGCCAACTTGAAACTGGAATGCGCTGTAATTGTACAGGATCTTGCGAAATAATGGAAGAAAATTGGTATTAAAATAAGATTTGACTTAAGTCTTTACAAGAGACAAGCTTCTTTGGAAATGGGTGGGGGACAATGTGTGTGTTTTCGAAAGGAATTACCAATTGAAGAAATATCTTGTAGTTTAATTGTAGTTTACAACTAGGAATGTTTAGACAGCTTTATTTTCTTGAAATAGGATCTAACCCATTATATTCGTTGTTTCCAAGTCAACTTGCTGAAGCAATGTTTTCATCCAAACTTTTGTTTTCTTTTTGCTTACCGTTCATTATTTCTGTTGAAATTCATGCTAGTTATTGCCAAGAAAGAAGTGGATTCTTACTCAGAAACGAAGTCCTCAGCAAAAAAAATCCATGTTGACAAATTTCTGCTTTGGATTTAATTAAAAGTCATTGACAAAGGTATTCAAGCTCCCATAGTTCAAAAGTTTACCTGCTGAATCAACTCCCATGTGATTTTCTTGCTGGCTTACTCTGAGGCAAAACAAAGTTGCTAATCTTCAGCTGACAGCCCTGCAATGGAGGAGGTGTTTGAAATGACTTCTCTCTGCCTTGCTTGCTTATTGAGTAGTGGAAAGAGATTCAGCCAGAGAGGCTGGATTCAGAGGGGTAGCCGTATTAGTCTGTAACCGCAAAAACAAAGGCTCCTTATGGCATCTTAGAGACTAACACATTTATTTGAGCAGAAGCTTTCGTGGGTTAGAGCCCACTTCATCAGATGCAGCTAGAGACTGTGGCCTTTGCAGCTGCGTTAGAAGGGAATTGGTGCAAAGCGGCATGGCCCAGCAGTGGTATCAGAGGGCTCGGTGACTGTGGAGGGCTGAGGCTGGCAATACGCATGCAGAAAGGTGTGTGCAGTTGTGCGTGCTTCTCATTACGGCTGAAGCTGGATTGCTAATGAGCATGACCTTCTACCACGAGGTTATCTTTGGGTGTAGGCCACCTATGTTGAGCTCAGTCAGTGGAAACAGGATATTCTGGGTAAAATCCTGGCCCCATTAAAATCAGTGGGAATTTTTCCCCAGATCAGATCGGCAGAGACTCTGGGGAGTTTTGCCTTCCTCTGCAGTGTGGGGCAGGGTCACCTGCTGGTTTAAACTAGTGTGAATGGTGGATTCTCTGTAACTTGAAGCCTTTAAACCATGTTTTGAGGACTTCAGTCACTCAGGCAGACGTTTGGGGTCTATTATAGGGGTGGGCATAGGCACCGACTTCTTCTGACGCAGGAGAGTGTTCAACCCCCTCTGCCCCCCGGTCCTGCCCCAAATCCACCCCTGCCCTGCCCCCATTACAAGCCCTTCCCCAAAGTCCCCACCCCAACTCCGCCCGCTCCCTACCCCTATTTGACTCTTCCCCAAATCCCCGCTCTGGTCCTGCCTCTTTCCCTGAGTGCCCATCACATTCCCGCTCCTTCCCCGCCCCCAGAGCTTGCTACAGCTGTTTGGTGGCAGAAAGTGCTGGGAGGGAGGAAGGAAGGAATGGAGACACGGTGTACTTGGAGGCAGAGGAGGAGGAGAAGGTGAGCCGGGGGCGGCGGGGAGCTTGGCTGCTGGTGGGTGCAGAGCACCCACTAATTTTTCTCTGTAGGTGCTTCAGACCCAGAGCACCCACAGTCAGCACCTATGGGTATGGGTGGGCGAGGTTCTGTGGCTTTCGATGTGCAGGTGGTCAGATTAGATGATCATGAAGGTCCCTTCTGAGCTTAAAGTCTATGAGACTTCAACGGGGCCAGGATTTCACCTTCTTGCCACCTCCGGTGCTGGAGTGGGTATGGAAGGGGCATTTCCTCTGTCCCCTCTCTTGCATCACCTGTGTCGGAGCTGCTACATTCTGGCTTTAAAGTTTAAACTCTGGATCATTGTCAAAGCTAAAACCACTAAAGATTATGGGAGCATTCCCATTTGGGACACCTCACGTGAGAAAGACAAGCAAGATTTTCCCCTAGAGGTATAATGGCTAGCAAAGTCCAGTGGATTAAAAAAAAAACGTTTTAATTGTTCTACTGGGAGGTGATCGCATAGCAAGGAAAAAACAGTGATGGAAATACAGAGTAAATGGAAAATACTGACTTCGGAAACAGTGCCGAGACTACGGGGAGTTCTGTGCTTATCATTCATACTTCTGGTGCATTTTTGTGATTAAACCAAAATTGCCTGGGAGTGCAGCATATTAGGTTTTTCATATAATTATGAGCTGAAGAGTCTAGTTAATTTTAATTAGGCACACTACCAACCAACATCAAAGTAGCTGAGCTTTTGGCTCTGTTGTGTGTTTTTGTTTTTTTAAACATGAAGAAAATGACATGAGTGTCGCTTTTCAGCAAAGTGGCGATTATTGGTGAAGTGGGAACGGTTTGTTCTGTAGAGTTGTGTGCGTTCTGGGGCTGATATATTCAATAGAAGTAGTTGAGTGTTTTCTTGAAATCAAACTCGTATCACAGCAGGATTGATTAAATATTGCTTTATTCTTTGTTTTATTTTGCACATGAATAGGGCTTAGTTATAGGAAACTTGATTGGAGTACACATACTATACCACAAATGTAGTTAGTAGGGTAATGACTCCTAATGATTTTGAAGATCTCTTTCTCCTTCTGTAGCAGCACACCTTAGAAGAGGAGATTTGGAACCATTACTTTGTCTAATTTAACTTTATTGCTCTCTGCAATCTGATGACTATGCAACCACCTCCTGGTAGAACAGTGAGACCCCCAGCACCCACCTTGTTGTTATCTGTTGGATTATAGATTGAACAATAAGATGACATTAGGTAAAGCAAAGGATCAAAATTTGTTTGGCAAGTTTGAATTGCAAACGTCATGTTTATTTATAAACCAAAAGACAATTTATAGTCCTCAAATTGGGGCATAATCCAGGTGATGTGTATATGTTTGTTCCCAGGTAGACGGTGTAATGTTAGTTGAATACAGATCTTTGAGAAGACTCCTTGTAGAAAAGCAAAATTCTTCGGAGAATATTATGGCATCGGGAGAGGCGATGTGGAAGTCAATACATGCCAGTCAAGGTGCCTCTCAGTTCATATGGCTGTGGTCTTCCTTGACTTTTCTGCTGCTTTTTCAGTTACAATATTCAAGAGCAATCTGACTCCATAAACTTTACATCAGGTATTAAAATTAGTGGTACTATTGTATGTTCTGTTCATCATAAAGCAGGTTTTCAGTTTTGTGCTTCTTCTTATTAGTAGTGCTTAGCAGTAGTTGATGACATGTTGACATTTCAATTATAAAAATTCCTCTTTCCAGGGCTCTATATCTTGGTCATTTTAATGTGCATTGGGCCCACTTTGGTGCTGGATTCCTGGCTCTGTTGAAGTCAATCAGAGTTTTGCCATTGACTTCACCAAGAGCAGGATTTTGCCCTGAGTGTAGAACTTTGTAGTTCACGTTTTAGTTTGTTTGCACAAACATTGCTTTAAACAAGTTACGCCGGTTTATAGGATGAACATGTAATATAGACACGCTCAGCGCATAATGGGGCAAATTGTCTTCTGCTGTAAATAGGCATAATTCCAGTGACTTCACAAGAGTTTTGGCCTGTCTGATCATTAGAGACGTTATCCCTACATAAACATGGGGACAGTGATAGGCCGCTCAGAGCTAAGGTTTCATCGAGAAACATTTTGACTAACTCTGGCACTGGAAAAATGTAAACACAATTCCCTTATAAACTTGGGCCCAGACCATATTTATTTGGCTCCCCGTAATTAACGAAAACACTCATTGCGAATTCTAAACATCATACCTCAGGACATGCTGAGCATCTCAGATTTCAAAATTAAACCCAAGAAATGGCATTCCCCTTATGGATTATTATTATTTTATTTGTACTGCATCAAAGCCTCTGAGCCCCAGTTCTGGGCCAGGACCACCTAGTTGTAGGTGCTGGGCAAACACAAAACATATACCTAAAATGGACCTAAAAAAGGAAGCTGACAACTGCCCAGATCCACGAGTTACTTCCCTTTTCCAGTCCCCACCCTACCCCATCCTGATCCTCCTGCTATAGACATTTATTCAGGAAAAAAAGAAGTTTGAGGGGTTAGGATGTAAAGAGGCCACATGTAGCAGGAAGGAAGTCCGGTAGTTGAGAAGACAATAGTGGGATGAAGTGGGTGAAGTAGAATCTTTTATAGGTCCAAATAATTGTATACATAGAGAAGCAGGCACAGGTCATATATTAGAGATGTTAGCAGGCAGATTTCTAGAGGAGAGTGACATGGGAGAAAATACAGGGCTGGTAAAGTCAAAGCAAAGATGAGATGTATGTTGAATAGGTGCTAACTGTGGGCCTAGGTTGAGAATGATCTTTGAGCTGTTTACTAGCATGTTGGCATTTTAGTGGCATTTCAATGTAACTTGAGAAATGGTTAATACAGATTGTTAAAAAAACTTGCAAGTTAACATAAGTCAAGTCAAATATACTCTGTGTTCCGCGTGTGACTCCTATAATAAGTACCTAAGAAAGTCAAATCCCTTCCGTGCTGAAACTTGGACTGCAGTTAACCATATAGGAGAATTTTCTGTCTTTTGAATGTTTGACTGTTATTTTAATAGGATTTTTTTAAAAAACTGCATATGTGCTTAAGGATATAACCATCAAAGAGCGACTGAAGTGCAAGATTTTCTAAAAATAGGAGCCTAAAGCTGGTTCTTAAGTTTTTACATAGGGCTTGTCTACACTGTACCCTACAGCGCTGAAACTATCCTCGCTCAGGGGTGTGAAACCCCCCCCCCCCCGAGTGACATAAGTGTCAGTGCTGTAAAATGACAGAGTAGATAGTGCTACAGCGCTGGGAGCTACTCCCCTCCTGGGGGTGGGTTTTTTTGCAAGCTAGGAGAGCTCGCTCCCAGCGCTGGGGCCATAACTCCATAGAGGCAGTGCTTTAATGTCTGCGGTGTAGACATATCCTTAGAGCTTCCAGATGTACCAAACATCCAGTGGCTCCCACTGGGGAGCTCGGCACATCTGAAAATCGAGCCATTTATGTGCTTGAAACCAGGCTCATATTGTTGAAAATCTTACCCGAGATGTGCATCTTCTGAGACTCATTTACACGAAAGCCCATGTGTAGCACTCTGGTGGTATAAAGGCATCTGGACCACCAGAGTGATAGAAAGAGGTCTGAGGGAAACAGAGAGTCAGGTGGACAGTGTATATATCCGAAATCAGAATACAATATAGGTTATATCTGCGCGCTGATAGTAAATGACTGATACCAACTGCATGAAATGGGTGTCCATGGGAAGGCCATGATGAGTTTATTGTACGTGTGAATCGCTGTAAGGGAGGGATAGCTCAGTGCTTTGAGCATTGGCCTACTAAACTCAGGGTTGTGAGTTCAGTCCTTGAGGGGGCCATTTAGAGTTATGAGGTAAAAATCTGTTGGATGATTTAGTTGGGATTGATCCTGTTTTGAGCAGGGGGTTGGACTAGATACCTCCTGAGGTCCCTTCCCGGCCCTGATATTCTATGAAGGGCATGCCTGCCATGTGCTGCTAGGGCCCCTTTGCTATCATGCTAAGTCCGCTAATAACACAGTTGATGTACTACTTGGTGTTGGGATGGTCTGTCATCCAGTCACAAGCGATAATGGAGAGCGCATCGGCCTGTTCCAAAGCCGACTGGAAGGGAAGTGTTTTAATTACTGCAGCATGAATGGAAAAGTGATTTCCTAGGACAGAGGAGGGGGATGTGACTATTTGGCATTGGCTGAAAGTACCCTGTGGGTTGCAGCTTCCCAGCTCTGAGCGGCTTTGGAGATGCTGACTGCCCCGATCGCATTGGAGGCATGACTGTGGACTGCCTGATAACAGGAGCGCAGGGCCAAATCAATGATCTGCGCTTGTTCCAGGGATGCCAAGGGGCCTGGGGCAGAGGTCTTGTTACATTAGTGGGGATTGGAATCAATCCATCACATTAATTACAATGAGAAATCCATGCAGTGAGGTGGGGGGGAATTCAAGGTGATGCCTGCAAGTGAAGGGTGGGTGGGACTGTGATTTTTAATTGCGAGGGCCTTGAACACTGTGATCCTGTATCTCTGTAGATGTTTGCACCTTGCAGGGCATGCTGTCCGCACCGGATAGATAACAAATAAAGAGTAGTACCACCCCAGCGAGAGGGAGCAGAGCTACGCAACCATGATGAGCAGCAAGCGTGTGTAAAAGTTACCGAGAAACTCACCCCTTAGCATGACAAAAGTGAAATCAGATTATTTCCTAGTGTATCCTGAGGTATATGCCAGCTCTCATGGGTATATGAAAGTCTGGTAAGTGTGTTTTTAATGCAGCACGTGGAGCTATTTGGACAATAGAAGTCTCTTTGAATTCTATGAAAACTGTTAAAATGTTACTTTCCCGTTCTAGTTTATTTTGATCTGAGCATCTGTGCCATTTCTCTGCTGGAAGGTGGCTAGCAGGGGATACACCCAGAGGGAAAAATGCCTGGGAAGGACTTCAGAGTTCAGCGGAGGAGGAGGTGTGTGTATTTACTGTAGAGACCGTCTCCTTTCCTCTCCCTTTCGACTTATTCTATTTCCTCTGCGCTCCTTAGATAAAAGCTTTGTCTTTCTCTTTTCCTGCCCTGCACAAGGCTGGTCTTTATTCTTTATTTATTTTTGAAAGACTTTTTAGAAGAGGTTTTACATGATTTTGTGCCCTCACCTTTCAAGCATGATTTAATATGTCAAAACTAGTTTGCTTAACTGGGCACGATTGTTTTACACACTTCCACCAAAGCCAGGGGGGTCGGCTTTCCAGGCATACTCTGATGCCCAGACAAATGAAGTGTCACGGCTGTTAGGGCTGGCTCTTGTATTGTGACAGCAGCAGGTTCCCCTGACAAAGCCGGCAGCAGAGAATATAGACAGTGGTAATACCAATGGACAGATCTCAGGTCAGTGCAGTGCGGCCCCCCCGGCCACCATCAATCACCACCAGGCTCACAGGCGAGCTTATGCTTGCGAGACCTAATTGATCATTCATGTGAAAAGGAATTTAGGCCAGGAAGGAGAATTTTGATAGCACCAGAGACAAAAGAGACTTGCCGAGTGGTGGTTGCCCACATATAGCCCTGCAGGAGTAACACTGGGAGTTTAGACCTCGGATGCATGCAGCGATAAACGCACCCCTCCAAACATCCTCCTGGAGCGTCCAGCCCTTGTTCCACTGGACCCCCACGGTATTCCCTCATTGGATGTTTCCAAGGAAGTAATATACCCAGCTTGCCAGAAGCACCTCTGCTTAACACCCAGCACCGAGATGTGTTTATAATAAAAACAGGTATAACAAAATCGAGAGACACTTTGGTTACGGCAAGTGGAAATACTGGAAACAAATGGCTGCGGTTAAATAAATTCTAGAGCCTAGACTTAATGAACAAGATACTCTCAAGTTGGGTAGAGCAATGCTCACCCACAGTCCTTGTAGTGCTTCACAGACAGGCTGACTTGGACCCCTTTCAGTCATGAGACAAACACATCATCTTCTTGGCTCTTCGGTGAACGATCCCAGATGTCAGTTTGCATCCCTAGATAGATCAGATCAATCCATTGTCCCTTTTCACGGCCAAGGCACCTCCCTGCAGGTTGCTTTTCCCCTGTATATCCTTCTCTTGTAGATTTTGCACTTTCTTGATTGACACTTGGCTCAGTACACAAGTAGTAGTGCATATTGCATTGTGAGGCCCACAGCACACCTTATCCATATGACCAGACAAGGAGATTGGCGTCCGTTACCTCAGCAGTGTTTCTTGGAGGCAGGGGGTATGTTATCTCCTGGTGTCCTGCCTTAAGAACATCATTTTCAGTATAAACACATAAGTCCTTCAATACTAGCCATACACACATTTCACAAGTATGGTGATGACCAGTCGGCTATTAGTACTTGGTAGAGATCTCTCTTGCCCCCTTCAGTGAACCCTTGTTCAGACCCAGGGGATCCCTGTAAAACGCTATGCACCCCCTGTGCTCTCTGCCAGTCGTCACCAAGATCTGCATTGGATCTACTAGTACAGAATAATGGGCTGGATTTCGTCTGTAGACACACAATAAAGATACTTAGGCATGGACAGGCCAGATCAAAGCAGAGGTCCACCTTGTCCAGTGTTCTCTTTGACAGTGACTGCCAGATGTTTCAGAGGAGTGGGCAAGGTAGTTTCCCGCAAACATTCCCCTTTTTGAAAGATACAATCTGACTCCTAAGCAAATATTGGCCCGTGTCTCATTTGCTTAACTCTAAACTCGATTGACTCCAGATGCAGACAACGGACTGTAGAAATGTGACTGGATTGAGTCAAATGTGCATCTTCTCTACCTCTGTCTCTGTGTGTGCACATGAGGGCGTGTGAAAAGCAGGTCTGATAGTTTTGTTTGCCTAGTAGCTTATGAAATTTCTATCCTATATCTACATACAGCAAACAATTTGTACAGAATATGTGAGAAATATATATAAAAAAGTAAGAGTTACTGACAAATATTCCTCGTTTAACAGACTCAGTTTTTCCATATTCCACAGTGTCATTGCCAGATGCCACTGGGAAAAGTGTCGGGACACTTTCAAATTGGCCTTATTGTTCCATAATTTCTTACTGGAGGACAAGGTTAATTAGTACCATAGGCAATATGCATTATTCATCACAGTGATCAAGCTTTTATTCTTCTGGGTCTTTATCGGCAGCAAATGGTTTCACTTCCACTAACAAAACCTTGATTATACTATTGTCATATTTAATCCTGCTGAATTATATTTATGATATACAGTTTACATTGTAGAGGTAACAAAGAGTCCTGTGGCACCTTAAAGACTAACTAAAGTATTGAAGCATAAGCTTTCGTGGGCTAATACCCACTTCGTCGGATGCAAGCATCCGACAAAGTGGGTATTAGCCCACGAAAGCTTATGCTTCAAAACTTTATAGTTAGTCTTTAAGGTGCCACAGGACTTTGTTACCTCTGCTATTCCAGACTAACACGGCTACCTCTCTGATAGTTTACATTGTGTGCTTCATGTGGTCTGAAAACAGCGTTTCAGATATCAAAAAGAGGCTGTGGCTTTGGGTTAGAATACTGATTTATTTATAGTTTGGTTGGGCAAATGACTCCTAGAGAATGTGAAATGCAAGATGACTTACTTAACTCAGTACAGCTCCAGAGAAGTCAGCAGTGCACGATTGATGTACACCAGTGATGGCTCTAATGCTGTGTTTTCAGGAGCATCTTACTGCAGGTGTAAGCAGTGAAGTTCCTGCTGCTACTGGTGCATTTTGGCTGCATATGGCATCCCAGCCTGCCTTCTTGCCAGGTGTGGGGGTGTGCGGAGGATGTGGGGGTGGATGAGGAAGATCACACTCACTTTCTCTATCTTTAGGTAACACAAACACATTCTTAGTTCAGTGGTCTGGTAATTAGCATTCCCTGACACCAGCATAGCATTGAGTCATCCAGCAGCAGGAGTTTTACTATATTGTGATTCATCTGACCCTTCCTTCCTTCAGAGGAAAAGCCCTTTACCACTGTAGTGTTCTGTGACCTTCACGGAACCGGTGTCCAAGAATCTGGATCATTTCCTGCACCCGTGGGGTTCAGTGCTGTAAGATTTGGCGTTCCTGGGACTCCTGTTTCAGTCAAGGGCGTCTGAGAGCGCTCCTTGCCCTGCAGATCCAGGCCCTGTGTTTCTAAGCTGCCGCCTGAAGCTCTCTCTCCACCATGAAGCTGGCTTGAAATTGGGTTTTTGTTTGCTTTTGGTTTTTGAGGGGGAAAAAAAGCCTTGGAAAGTCCTCTTGGGAGATGTTTATTTTACGAGTTGTGTTTCTGACATTTCACTTTAAGTTGCTTTCCAGGGGGAGATGTGGACAGAGCTTTTCTAACTGAAACCTGCACACGGTAAACCGTACACAATGTGGTTTATACACTTCTGGCATTTCCATGTGCAAGCAAGTGGCAGGAGGATACGTCTCATGGGAACTATTATCATTGTTGTTGTTTGTATTGTGGTAACACCTAGAGCAGAGGTGAGCAAACTACGGCCCGTGGGCCACATCTGGGCCTGTGGGACCATCCTGCCTGGCCCTTGAGCTCCCGCCCAGGATGGCTAGCCCCGGGCCCTCCCCTGCAGCCTCAGCCACCGATGCTCTGGGCAGCGCGGAGGTGTGGCTGGTTGCAGCCAGGCGGCACGGCTGCCAGTCCTGCCATTGTGAGCAGCATGGTAAAGATGTGTGTGTTGGATAAGAGGTAGGGACTGCTGGGGGGGCAGTCAGGAGACAGGTAACAGGGCCGGTTGGATAGGAGTTGGAGGCCTGAGGAGGTCTGTCAGAGGGCAGGGGTGTGGATAGGGGTCAGGGGACAGGTAACAGGGGCAGGTGGATAAGTGTGGGATTCCCAGGAGGGGCTGTGGGGGTGTGGATAGGGGTTGGGGCAGTCAGGGGTCAGAGAGCCAGGGGGGTTGGATAGGGAGTGGGGTTCCAGGGGTGTTGTGTGGTTAGGGACAAGGGGTTCTGGGAGGATGCGGTCAGGGGACAGGGAGGGTGGATGGGTCGGGGATTCTGAGAGGGGCAGTCAGAGGGCGGGAAGTGGGAGAGGGCAGGGGCCAGGCTGTTTGGGGAGGCACAGCCTTCCCTACCCAGCCCTCCATAGAGTTTCACAATGCCACGGTGGCCCTCAGGCCAAAAAGTTTGTCCACCCCTGACCTAGAGAATCCAACTGAGGGCCTCATTGTGCTAGGTGTGGTACATCCAGATAGTGAGTGACACTCCGTGTCCCAAAGGACTTACAGTCTAAACAGATAACGGTTGTAGGCATAACTGAGGCACAGAGATGGGATGTGAGATGTCCCACATCACACAATAGATCTGTGGAGGAGCTGGGATTAGAACCCAGGTCTCTTACGCACATGATTTTCACTCCAAACAAAAACAAGCGCTTCACTAGCCTCCTTTTCCGTTTTCAACAAGAATTTGGTTTTGCAGTCTCTTTGGTATCACTTTGAATCAGGGCCGGCGACAGGGGTACTACGGTTACAGCTGTACTGGGCCCCGGACTTAATGGGGGCTCCCTTAAGTCCGGGGGCCGGTACACAGCTGTATCCATTGTTGTCCCCCCTTGTCGCCGGGCCTGGGCGGGGGGCGGAACGACGCGGCATCGCGGAGCCCCACGCAGGCTCTGGTGTAACCCGAGCAGCCCGGCCCCGCCCCCGGCGCCCCAGTGGAAAGTCTGATGCGGGGGAAGGAAGGAGGTGGATTTATCGCGGCCGGCCGCTCTCCCACCGGTCTTTATAGGTGCGGGCTCCTCCCTGCCCAGCCCCGGGCGGCTTCCCTTCAGCCCCCACAGGCTGGGCAGGGCCGGCCTGGGAGCGATGCGCCCGCCCCAGCACACGCACAGCCTGCGCGGGGGAGACCCCCGGCCTGGCGGGGAACCTACAGCTGCCCACCGGGGCGCGGCTTCTGCTCCCACTGCCCACGAGCCCGGAGCCAGGGACTCCCCCCACGCGTGGGTCCGGCCCGCTGGAAACTCTGCTGCCCGGGGAGGAGGGGGGCAGGCTGCTCGCTCGCTCTCGCTCTCCCGAGGCGCAGCCTGGCTGGGGGGCCCTGGCCAGCCTCGGGGCTCGGATCCCGAGCCCATCCCCGCAGCACGTGGGCAAGCTGCGGCCACCAGGCGCCTGGCATCAAACTTGCGCCTTGTTCTGGCCTCCACGGAGGAGTGATAGAGCGAGCGCCGCTCCGCGGGGGCGGGGGCCAGTGAGCGGGGCTGGGGAGACCCGGGGCCGGGAGCCCATGGCAGCCCAGCGGGGGGAGGCGATCAGAGAAGGGGGCCCCCAACGATCAGAGTAGGGGGGCCCAAAATTTCTGTCGCCGGCCCAGGCTTATGCAGCAGACACCATTGCAAAGCATTGCTATGCCAGCAGGATTTGGGAAGACGTTTGCCCCGACATCTCTGGAAGTTTTGGAAAAGTAAGGACTATAGGTAGCCTATATTAACTGGCCTCCTTTGCAAGTCTCTCTGAAATTATTATGGTGGAATTTTCAAGATTTCTGCATATTCAAACCAGCAAGTAAATATTTTCCAGAAATCTTGACTCATTTCCTTACTGCCTGTCTTGTTTTGCCATGTGTATTGTTTCCATTTGCTGAGTTTCATTCTGATGGAAGTGAAACTGTCCTATGAAATGAACCTACCGTATTTTTCGCCCTATAAGACGCACTTTTTCTTCCCCAAAACGGGGGGGGGGGGAAGTTGGTGCGTCTTATAGGGCGAATGTGTGCCCCGGTTCCCCCCTCCCCGCCGCGGGCGGGCTGCCGAGGTTCCCCCCTCCCCGCCGCGGGCGGGCTGCCGGGAGCGTCCTGGTTCCCCCCTCCCCGCCGCGGGCGGGCTGCCGGGAGCGCCCGCCCGTGGCGGGGAGGGGGGAACTGGGACGCTCCCGGCAGCCTGCCCGCGGCGGGGAGGGGGGAAACGGGACGCTCCCGGCAGCCCGCCCGCGCGGCGGGGATGGGAGAGCGAGGCGCTTTTTTTTTTTTGTCCGGCTTTTTTATTGAAAAACGAGGGGGCGTCTTATAGACCGGAGCATCCTATAGGGCGAAAAATACGGTACTCGTTTGGGATGGGAACCGGGAGGCTGCAGTTTTTTTTGTGTGTGTGTGTGTGTGTGTGTGCGCTCATAGCGGGGAAGGGATCATCTTTTTCTTATATGTGTAGCCCCCTCCCATTCCTGTTCACTGGGCCCAGTCTGAGTTTGTTCAATGTAGGGGAATCTACCTTGGGACTTTTTACACAACTTTGTGGAACTGGGCCTGTGGCTCCTTTGCGTGTTGTCTGTCACTGTGTTGTCTTCTCAGACCAGACCCATTCAGACAAATCACTAGGAACAAATATGTAAAATGACTAGCCTGGTCCGGCTTTGATCTCTGTTGGGAACTTCCAGGCACTACCACAGAACAAACAGTAACTAATGGTAGTGAAAAGGTAGGGGTTTGGTTCCAACAGTGAGTCATACCCTTACAGTGAGACACATACAAAGACCCAACCCTTTAAAGATAATTTTCCAGGCAAACACACAGGTGTGTTGTAGGTCCAGGGCTCCCCCCTCCTGCTGCCCCAAGGGAAAACATAGCAGCACAGAGGGATAATAGACTCTTCACTTGCAATCGCAAATTAAAGCCCTTTTTAAGGGTGCCAAGATTTTAGGAAAAGAAATGAAGGTGATTTTTTACATTTCCTATTATGCACTTGGTTAAAAGAGGTAATTTAGCTGCCTTTCAGCAGGCCCTGGTGATCCAGTCATTCGTTAAATTGTGGTATGGAAGTAATTTAATCTGCCCCAGTTAAAGAATAATGGTATACATTTGGTGTTGGCTTAAAAGTTGTTTAAAGGCAGTGGAATAATAAAGTAAATCTATATATATAAAAGTCAAATGCGTGTATGCGTGCGTGTATGTATGCGTTTATGTATGCGTGTATGTACGTGCGCTTACTCCTTCCACACCGTTTGAGCTAGAGATTTGAAATTTGGTACAGTTAGAGGTCTTAGGGTCCTAATCAGGGTAAGAGTCGAATATTTTTCAAATCTCACCTCTGACACCCCCCAAGGGTGAAATTATTTAAAGGCCAATCACATCAACTGGGCAGCTGCTGTTCTCTGTGACATAGTTATGATGTCATAATACCCCCTCCAACAGACCCCGCACTCGCTCAGCTCTCAGCCCCTCCCCCCTCCAACGGACCCCGCACTCTCACAGCTTTCTGCCCCCTCCCCACCTCTGACGGACCCGAGTTGGGTTTGGTCGGAGGGTAAGTGAGGTAGGGGTGTCAGGTTTGGTCAGGGGGTGAGGTGGGGGTGTCGGGTTTGGTCGGGGGGGTAAGTGAGCCGGGGGTGTTGGGTTTGGTCTGGGGGGGTGGGAAGGTGTCGGGGTGCGTGAGGGGTGAGGTGTGGGTCTTGGGGTTGGTCAGGGGGTGTTGGGTTTGGTGGGGGGGTAAGGTGGGCGTGTTGGGTTTGTTTGGGAAGGTGAGGAGGGGGGTCAGGGTTGGTCGAGGGGTAAGTGAGGTGTGGGTGTCGGGTTTGTTTGTGGTAGGTGCGGTGTCGGGTTTGGTTGGGGGGGAAAGTGAGGTGGGTGTGTCAGGTTTGGTCTACGGGGGGTGAGGTGTGGGTGTTGGTCAGGGGGTGTTGGGGTTGGTAGGGGGAGACATGGGGGTGTTGGGTTTGGGTGGGGGGGTGAAAATGTGAGTCGGGGTTGGTCGAGGGGTAAGTGTGGTAGGGGTGTCGGGTTTGGTCGAGTGGGTGAGGTGGAGGTGTCAGGTTTGCTCTCTGCCCCCTCCCCCCTCCAACGGACCCCGCACTCGCTCAGCTCTCTGCCCCCTCCCCACCTCCGACTGACCCGAGCAATGCCGGGTATTTTCACTAGTTGTACATAAATTATAATTATGTAAATGATCAGAAGTGGAATGGATTTGTCTTCTATGTCTCTAAGCATCTCATCAGTTACTTATGACCCTCCGTAAATGTGTGTTAACTTATTTCATACACTACTTTGTCTTAAAGCAAGTGTTCTGTTACCTTTGTACATAGAGACTGCGGTTCAAACTGATGGGCATAAGTAGCAATCTAAAAGTGTCATGTGTTTGCATCAGTCATTGGATTGCACTATGAATTCCCAGTTCTCTCTCTGCATTGGAGTTTATGTACATGTGACCAAGGGGATGTGTTATTGCTTATTCTTCTCTGAAATGGATTCACTTTTAGCAATAAAGCTGATGGCTCTGTGGCCTGTTGATCCCAGGGGGAAAAGTCTCCCTTGCCAGTCTCCAATGCCATAAAACATAATGATAATTTACTGTTATAGTACTCAAAAGTGTACTCATAAACGTGTAAGCAGGCAGATTCTTGTCTCTAAGAGCTTACCGCCTGAACAAACAGAGATGGATCACAGCACACAGCAGCCAAAAGATTGACGTGATGCTTGGCAGGCATCTTGTGGACTCCACAATTTTGGTAGCTTTATTCCTTAAGCCCATTGCATAGATTGAGCCAAAAATGAAGGCTGATCGTTAATGGGGGGATTTCCAAAAACACCAGGTGCACAAATCCCATTGACTTTTTGAAGTCATCCCATCCCATTTTGAAAATCCCCATCCTTACAAATAGCAAATTTTCATACCTGGGTGCAAAACAAAAATAAATTTCTAAAATCCATATTTGAGCATTGAAATAAAAGCTTTTATGAGTTTATAAGTCTAGCTTTGGACACCTAGACTGGAAAATTTTGGTTGTAATAATAATGTCTGGGCAGCGACACAATGTATTTACAAGACGGGTGATTTTACTGTTCCAGAGACCTAGCTCTGCTCCTCCTGAAGTTCATGGGAATTTTATTACTGACGTTGAGTGTAGTAGGATCAAGCCGTTAACTCTTATCTTGTCACACAGTTATTATTTTGGATTGCTTTGGAGATGGGGAAGGGAGATTTTCCCTTCTTGGATAGATCAGTTTGCCAGAGATCCATCATTTTTATTGCTAAAAGAGAATCCATTTAAGAGAAGAATAAGCAATAATATATTCCCTTGTCCCACAGTTCCCTTTTTAGGATGGATTAATTAGACTTGTTCTTATATGGTTAGATAGCCCGTTTCATCAGTTGATCTCCATTACTGTACAAAGGATGTCCTAGAATCATAGAGATGTCAGGCTGAAAGGGACTTTGAAAGGCCCTGAAGACCAGCCCCTTGGACTGAGGCAGAACCAAGTCAACCTAGACCATCCCTGACAAGTGTTGGTCCAACCTGTTCTTCAAAACCTCCCATGATGGGGATTCCACAGTCTGGGAAACTTTACACAGAGCTCTCCTTCAGGTATGGGAAACTCGAAAGCGTCTCTCTCTCACCCACAGAAGTTAGTCCAATAAAAGAGATGACCTCCTCCACCTTGTTTTTCCAATATCCTGGGACCAGCACAGCTACAACAACACTGCCTGTATCAGGTTTCCCCTCAGTTACCTTTTCTCAAGGCTAAACGTGCCCTGCTCCCTTGACTTTCCTCATAGGGTAGATTCTCTTCTTCTAGTATTATTGTTGAGGCTTCCGCAGTGCCGAGCAGAACGGGACAGTCCCCTCTCATAACCTACAGACAGGGCTCCTGTTAATACATCCCAGAATGATTTTAGCCTTCTTCATGACAGCATTGACTCCTATTCAATCGGGGATCCTTTTCAGCAGTATGTTATCTTGATTGTACACATGGGGACACTGAGGCACAGAGAGGGGAAGTGACTCGCCCACAGCCGGGGGAATGTAGGTGTCTCAAGTCCCAGTTTGGTGCTGTATCCACTGGGCCAGAACTGCCTCATATATAACACACGCACACTGGCTATTGTTCTAGCCTCCATGCTGGGTGGATCTGTGTATTTGCTCTTCTTAAGTGATTCATTATCCCATGGGTGTAATTGGCTGGAATAAGAATAGAAATCATGTCAATTGTGATTTATAGGCACCTCTCAGCAAATACATATTTTTTTTATTCATATTTTTTGTGTGAATTTAAGGAGGTGGATTTTCAAAGGTGCAAATAGTCGTTGGACCCCTCGCTGTCTTTTGTGCCATTGAAAATCCCTCCCTCCCGAAAGATGCTGAATTCTCACCCGTGGAGACCAAAGTCCTTTGTTTATCCGCAGAACCGGCAGCTGAGCAGTTTCCTTGCACTGCCCTATCACAGCACCTCCCTCCTGACCGCCTCTGGGGGACAAGACCGCAGTTCAGTGTCTGTGACCATTAAATCTTTGCTCTCTCAGCTGAATCTGTATGCAAATAGGGGGGTGGGTTTGGCCAGGTGGGCACCTGTCTCCCGGAAGTTGGACGGGGGTCCCGTGGTGACAGTAAGCAGAGGGGCATCACGGGTGGATTGGCAGTGCCTGCGTTTTCTAATATTGTATTTGCAGCGGTTTGAGGGAAAAGACTCAGTGGCCAAGGCTGTCTGCTACCTTACAAATCTGAGAGCACCGTTCCTCCCTCAGGTCACACTGGGAATATCTGTGTGATGTCTCTTCTCTGTTCCCTACCCGCCCAGAACTCTCGTTCATACTGGTGGGGGTTCTGCACTCATCGGGAAGACAGAATAGCCTTGAAAATAGCACCTGGATACACACAGGGACTTACAAGTTGCAATGTTCAGCATGATGCCACCCCCAAACCAGCACCCCCCTGCCCTCTCGCCCCTCCCCCGCTCCCCCCGCCCCAGGCTGTTTAGTGTGGAGTTGGACATGCTCAGAGCAAACCCACTGATTCAGACGACACAGGGGGTGTGACGCTTATCTCCACCTGGGCTGCAGACTGGAGCTTAGGCGCGAGACAGGCGTCCGGGCGCCTGCCTGAGACACCTGCGCACATGCTCAGAGGCAGAAATGAAGGCGTCTAGTGATCTTCTGCAGCAGAAATGCAGGCACAGAGTGTCGAGCTTCCTATGGGAGTTGGGCACCTACAGGGTTAGATGGCTACTGAGTGGGGATCTCAATAGTGCCTAAATCTGGAACTGAGTGTCCTAAGTCCCTTGGTGGATCTGGTCTTTGCCCTTATCTGTCTTTTTATTGGTTTTTGAAATCAGTCATTTTACTCACTGAAAATATTTATGTAATAAAATGTGCTCCTTCCCCATGCTCCTTCCCTTCTGCTTGATCATGTATAAGGGTAAATAACCTTGCTATGGGCACTGTATGATCCAGACAAGAGAATCTAAGCCGGGACAAACAAAGGGCCTTCCGCCGTTAAATATTTTACATAATTAGTGACACAGGATGAGCCTTGTCAATACAGAGAGAAACAAGGAGTAGTTTGGTTTCAAATTGACCTGCTTTGTGTTTTGTCTTCTAACCCTTCCAAGTAGCGGGATTCCTCATTTGTTCTCTTGTGATAAGATAATATTAATATGCCTTCTTAGAACTTAGCGTTGGGCATCTGTTTGACAAGCTGCTTAAGCACATGAGTTGTCCGACGCCTATCGTTGAGTTTAGACGTGCTTAAATAGTTGGCTGAATTGAGGCCTTTTGGGACCTGGGAGAAGTCTTGAACTGAAGGTTGTGAGGGAGAACAGAAGACATGATTGTGAAATGACAAAGAAATAAATGAGTGAAATTTGGTAGAGTGGAATGGAGTGTGTAGAGGGAAGTCCTGGCCCCACTCAAATCAATGGGAGTTCTGCCACTGACTTTAATATAGCCAGGATTTCCTGAGAAGTTCAGTGGACCATTTCATTGAATTTTGTATGCCATGAGACTGCACTTCAGGGGACATTTTCTACTGGGCTAGCACAGCAAGAGGCAGATGAATAAGATAGATTTATTACGTAGGTATCTCATTTGTCATGTCCTGCGATGTTTGAGAAATAGAGTGTATATTCAATGTCTTATGTAAATTCTACTGCAAAGGGAGTACACAATGTTACCAAGCTACATACTCCATCCTCCACTTTTGAGAGAGGGTGGTTAGGCCTTCTCTTCTGTGCTGAGTTCTTAAAAACTAGAAAGGATTGTTTGAACCCTGGTTTTTTCTGATTTGTTGAACCACCAGTGTTCCGTGCTGCAATGTTTGGTTTAAAATAATGTGGTACTGTGGATAAATATGCAATCTATTTAATTCCATCTTAAAGAAAAAAAAAAGAAAGTGGATCAGTCCTTTACAAAGCAATAGGCCTCAATCTTTATATCCTGTTGTAAAATAGCAAGACCTTCCCTTTAAGGTGGTGGTGGTGGGGGGGGACCACTTAGTACCTTCATGCAAAATGGACAATCTACTGTTAAACCTCTCAACCCTGATCTAGATGAGGGGCCCCCAAGAATCGACCTAAAATACGCAACTTCAGCTACAGGAATAGCGTAGCTGAAGTCAACATATTTAGGTCAACTTACTTCAGCATCCTCATGACACTGAGTCAACTGCTGCCACTCCCCCGTTGACTCCGCCTGCACCTCTCATGGCGGTGGAGTACCGGAGTCAACGGGAGGCGTGATAAATCCACCCCTGAAAGATTGATCACTACCCAATGATCCAGCGGATAGTGTAGACCTGCCCTCCTACTTACAGCTTGTACAGTCAAAAGATGGAAGAGCTTAGACACTGCATGACTATAGTCTGGATAAAAGCAGTGCATGTAATGAGATGTCAGTTCAAGCCTCTTAAATGCAATTGTTTCGTAGTGTTATGCTACTCAGGAACTTCATTTTTGGAGACAAGAGAATGCTAATCAGATGATGAAGGCAAACATTCACGTCTGCTGGTGGGTTTCTTTAATTTATCAGGCTTCCTGGTGCTGAAACCATCAACAAAATGCTATTCAGTGATTTAATTATGCTCTGACAGAGTTGTGCTTTTTTAAAAGCTACAGATTGAATTTGTTAGCCATAAATGTTCATTTGTTGATATAACAATATTGTCACCTTCCATTTTTTTAAATACCTTGGACTAGATTTTGCACGGGAGACAGGTGATGCAAATCCGCTGTACTGTTGTGTAACTATAACTCTGAAGCGTTCCTTGTTTCAAGGGCCCTCACTTATTTTTTAGTCCCAGGGTTACTTTAAATCCCATGCACATTTGGTGTTCCCTCACTGGTATTGCTCAAAATTATTTGCATCAGAAAAGAGAACCAGGAAAGTGAGGTGCCCCCTGTACATTATTATTGTTTACTACATGTACTGAAGTAGCTTCTCTGAGTGTCCCCCTCCCTCCCCGCCATGGACCGGGACCTGTGGTGCTAATTGCTGTACACAGAGCAAAGAGACGGTCCCCAGCCCAAAGAACTTACGATGTTGAACCATGAATCCTGCATGAATAATTCCTTTGTGCCCCACATTTCAGGTCTTTGCCACATGTTGTGTTCCATCTTCGAGCCTTGATGGGTTGATAGATCTGTTTGTAAGGGCTGGTCCTCACTACCGGGTGGGATTGATGGCAGATACTCAACTTCAGCTGCGTGAATCATGTAGCTGAAGTTTGCGTATCTGCAGCCGACTTACCTGCTGTCCTCACGGCGGCGGCAGTCGGCGGCATGCTCCCCAGCAAGCTGGAGTTCCGGAGTCGACGGGGGCGCTGCGGGCGGTCGATTTCTCACATCTTCACAAGACGCGCGAAATCGATCGCCAAAAGATCGATCGCTATCCGCCGATCCAGTGGGTAGTGAAGACCAGGCCTAACATTCCATGCTATGGTGGATGCATTTTCAGGTGTTTCCTCCCTCTTGCGGGTTTGTTCGCTTGGGCCTGTCACACAGATTTCTAACAGTGCTGAACTGTGTGGTGGTTTTCAAGAGTATGGTTTATTCCGAAACAGCCTTCAGCTTCACCTCTTTCCTGTTTATAGCCAGTCTACGCTAAGTAGCATGTTTTAGATAAACAGCCAAGGAGCTTATATGTATCAGTTTCGAGATGCGAGCCTTGGATTGGTATTTTTATTAGGATAATGCTTATATGGAATCATTTTTGGCTTTTTAATTAAACTTATGTTTATATAGGGGCACATTTTCCATTTCTCTGCACTTTGTATTGTAATTTATACCAGTGTAAAAGTGAGAACAATGTATTACTATTCTGCACTGTGTAAGGTGCATGGCAATTGGAAGATCTGCCCCAGTTTCCAAATGGGTCAACCTTAATCGTGATTATTGCATTTATGTATATGAATAGTAAATATTGCATGGAGATGCCATTGTATCCAGTGTAGAACTGAAATCACTTTAGAACATGGAAAAAGAGGAAACTATATCAATTTATAATTGAATAGGTTCTGTAGTAATTTAAAATCTTTCATAGTTTCCAACTTCAACTTTGGAGTCAGGATTTATTTTTTCTTTGAGATTTTTTGAAGTCTATTAATTTAAAAAACAAAAAAAATCAACTGTCCCTAGTCTTGGAGAACAATGCAAATCCCGACTAGGTTGTTCATCTCCGTATCCGATATTACTGAGGAGCCAAACACTGGCCTAGAGGTAACCATAACTTCTAAGCATAAAACCAAGAGCTAGAGAAGCCTGAGTTCTAAGTGCTGACACCCACTCCTTGCCATGGCCAGCTCACTGTTAAGCTTTCTTGGCCCCAGTTTAGCAATCTGTAAATTGGGGGTAACTGTATTGTACGTCACAAGCGAGTTGTGAGACAAAGGGATAATTGGGGCTTGTTGTCTCACTCTGTCTCTCCAAGGAAGGGTTTTGACTCGATTGTAAGATGGGCTAGAATGGACCATTGTATGATTGGTCTTATGTTCACGATATGTTTTAGATACAGATTACGACAACAGTGAGTTGGGGCAATGTATGTGCCAGGGCAGATGAGAGTTGTGATATGGTATGTCAGTTGGTATTGAGGGATTTTCTGGGTCACAGGAACTCTATTTTCTTTGAATGATGTCCTGTGCTGCCATTTCATATGCTTAGACATTATGTACGAGATATTTCACATCCATCTATAATTATCAAGTACCCATTGGCTCTAGTTCCCTCCTACTCACCCTCTGTCTCCCAGTCTGTGCCTCCATCCCCACAAAACCACTTCATTTATTTCTTTCTATCCTTTTATCCTTCTGTTCCTCTTCATACTAGCCCCCTAGATTTAGAATAGTCTCCTTCTTCTCTATCAAACAACCACCTCCTTCCTATTCAAATCCCACCTCAAAGTGCTCTCTTTCTGCTAAACCTCTCATGCAGAATTCATGTCCCCCACAGATTTCATTGATTCCCTGTAGAAAAATGATTTTCTGACAGGGAAGCAAAGGTAAGTTGCAAAACCAGTCACATGCCCCTCCCTAGCAGTACAGGTGCATCTTTTGGGTGCCCAAGGGTTAGGGGAAGTGGCTGGGGGCGACCTGGCTGGTTCTGTGTCAGACTCATCCTCTGTCTGCCTAACCCCTGTGCATCTGGATCCCTCCTACCAAGCCTCACCCTCCTGCAACCAGAACCCCCCACTGATAACTGGCCAGCTTGCCAAACCAGACTTTCTAGAAATTGCAGTTTATATACATTGTGGCGGGCACCTTTATAAAAACAAAACAAAAACACAAGCAAAACAACCATGCACTGATGTATTAAATCAGTTCTTTTGTCTCATTGGCAGAAGAGAGTCACTCTAGAACAAATATGCAAAACTCCTTTTCTATCCTGATTGTAATAAAATGTGTATAAGAGCTATGGACTATAAACTGTTTTCTTAATCTCTTGGAAAGTTTTTGTAAAGCGAAAGAGATTTGATTTGTTAACAGGGCTAAAGAAAACCCACTTGGGAGATTATTTTAGCCATCATGGCTGCTTAGAAATAAAAGTCTAGCAGAAATAACCAAATGTGCCTGGCACACAAAAAACAAGAGTCGTGATACTGGTTTGAATAATACAGTGGTGTGAGATTTTTGTTGGAGGTGAAATACACTATATCATGAACAAATCAAGATTGATTTATGAATGCTGAAAACAAGAAGGGAGGCAGGGTGAGATGCATATTTATATAAGAATATTTTTAGTTCATCTTATCAGAACACTTATCTAGATCAGAATCTCACCTGATCCATTTCTAAAAGCAGGGCTTGTCTTTCTCTTTCATGGGAAGTAATGAACTGAACACAAGATGATTTGTTTCAAGAAAGGTTCTGTGCAGTTAACTAGGGACATAAAGAATTGATGCTGAAAATATGTTATGAGCTGGAATTGTGTCCAACTCACACTTTTCCTATTAACTCATCCCTCAACTTCAGCTTTTCTCCAGTGCAGTACATGGGGGAGGGAGGAGAAAGAAGTAAAAGGTATATTAGGAGTTCATAGGAGGAAAATAATAGTCTGTTTGAAAAGCTGTTTACTAAAATGAATGTGAGTCAGTAAGACAGTTCATTACCCATCTGGGTATAAGGGAGATAAGAGTGGCAAAATATAAAGAGGATCTAGGGTGTGGGTTGAGTAGTACTAAGGTGGAAAAGGGGGAGGGATAGCTCGGTGGTTTGAGCATTGGCATGTTAAACCCAGGGTTGTGAGTTTAGTCCTTGAGGGGGCCATTTAGGGATATGGGGCAAAAATGGGATTGGTCCTGCTTTGAGCAGGGGGTTGGACTAGGTGATCTGAGGTCCCTTCTGTCACGGAGCGCCCGGGCGATGGTCTGGAACCGCTCCCTAGGAAGCCAGACCGGACTCCGGGTGGAGGGCCCCTTCTGCGTACAAAGCCTGTTTCCCAGGCCAGGAGCTTCAGGGGTCCCCACTTCCACCTTCCTGGTTCTGACCTCGGAGCATTTAGCACCTTCTGCCCCTCCGTGTGCTTCCCCCAGGAAGCCCGCCTGGGCGGGGTCCTGGGGGAGCCCATGGGTTCTGCACCCCAAATCCACAGTCAAACGTGACTCTCAGCCAGCAGAATAGACAGTTTATTTGAGATGTCAGGAACACCATCCAACTGGCCCATCCAGCCAGGCCCTTCTGGGGTGCTAGGAGGTGAGGCCCAGATTCTGGGCTCCTGCTTCTTCCCCAGGTTTATTCGATGACTTCTATTTGGTCTAACACAGACCATGCAGCGAGCGAGCGTGAGCCCTCAGCTGGATCCATCTTGGGGCCAGGGAGAGAGATGGCTTCTCTCCCCTTCCCAGCTAGACCCAGACTGACCACACCCTCCCCAGCCCATCCGTGCTTTCCTTTGTCTGTTTCCCGGGCTGGAGATATCACCTGACCTCCCTTCTCCAACAGGTTCAGCTGACCTCCCTCCCCCACCTGGGGTCAGGTTACAGCTTCACCTTGGCTTTGCTTTGCATCAGCTACACATTCCTTTCCCTCCACATAGAGGCCCAAGAAATGCATAGGGGAAACCGAGGCACACACGCACAGTATTCCTACTTTGTCACACCTTCCAACTCTGAGATTCTATGATCTAATTTCTTTCTTAATATGGACAAACCCTAGGAAGGGGATGAGTTTTTGACTTTATTCCTTGGCTGGAGTTTGTTTTAGAGCAGGTTGGGAAAGGCACCCAAAGACGATGATGTACGTCCTTCTCCCCTGTCCTTTGAGTGTGGTTTGTCTTCTAGAAAATGAACTCAGAGACTGAGTGGTTCAGGTGATTGTTGGTGTGAAACTGAGATTGTCCATTCTGGACCGATGTGTTCAATTTATCTCAAGCCAGCAGTGACCAGAAGTTGTTACCATTTGGTGGACTATGTGGAATTATTTTTGTGTGTGAATGGGGTGGGTGGTTTTTTAGCTCATTTCCTAGTTGACCGATGTCAACATCACAACATTGTCAGCCCCAAATGTGCAGAAATCATACATGAAGCCCTCCAAACTCATGACTGGCGCAAAAATCTCAACATTTTAAAAACTAGTAAATGTTAGATTCTTTTTATTTGCCTTCTCATTTGGGGGCCTTTAAGGCATCATATTTTTGAGCTTTTCTCTGAAACCAGGAGGGCTATAAACTTATTTTTGTTTTTAAATGAAATCTGAGAGTCTCTATAATCACATAGTTCCAGGAGCCAAGGGATGACAATGGGCAACAGTGATAACATTTACAATCACAGCACTAATTGTGTAACCACAAGTTATGGGGCTCGATGTGAGAATTATTGGTGTAAATTCTCTGGCCTGTGTTAAGCAGGAGGTCAGACTAGATGACCATAATGCTCCCTTATGGCCTTAAAATCTATAAATAATTGGTATTCTTCATGTCACTCAGAAGACAGGCGAAGGAACTGAATGAGTCTGAATGCTAAACTAATATCCCACTTCTAGAAATAGTTCCTGGAAGAGTGTTTAGATAGGAGGGCAGGGTTTGGAAATCCGCACTGCCATTACCTAGGCTATATATATATTCTCCATGGACATGGATTTCAGCCTCCAGGGTTTCCAGTTTGTGTGGTTTTTTTGGCCAGCACTAAATAAATAAGTAAAAATAGGATCTTACACAGGCTCTGGTAAATTATTGAAGAGCAATACGCTGTGCATATTCTTGTTTTGTTAGAGATGCTTAAGGTGAAACATTGTACGATGTTACACACAAACTACTCATTAAGCTGTGCTTCACAGATGACATACCTACCAACACATTAGTGGGTGTTTACATGTAAACAAACCCATAAAGCTCTGTGGTTATTTTTCAGGGAAGAGTGACTTATTAAAAGAGCAGAGCTTTTTTCACCAAGCCAGTCCCCCCATCTTGAAGGAGAAACCAAAGAAAAGGGGAAACTGTGGCACAGAAATGAGTTGTACCGCAAATGCAGAATTACAAGGAATAGGGAATTAGGTTACTCTTGGCAAGTGTGTATGGATCTCATAGCACTTTAGGTTCAGACTATGTTTGTGGGTTTCACTGATAGCATTAAGTGTCCAAATCACTTAGGCACATACTTAACGCCAGTATGTGAGCAGTCCCATTGACTTCAGTGGAATAATACAGTTTTAATGTCAAACATGCTTAAGTGCTTTGCTGAATCAGAGCCTATGTGTGGATGTTAACCCCTTTCACTGTGATTCTCAAGAAGAGCCTCATTGAAAAAAATAAATCAATCAGGGCTTCCCAGTAGTAATTTGGGGATTTCGGGGATATTTGCATTGTCATAAGGAAATTCTTGCCCTGAGATGAAGCAGAATTGTCACCTCATCTGTGGTTTAGAATAGATAATCCAATGTGTTTTAGTCCACTGCATGTGTGGTACTTTGGATTTGCCCATGGGATCCTCTCTCCTTTTGGAGTCTGACTTCAGTGAGGATAAGAGCTTGCTATGTCCTGACAGCAGTGGAGTGGCTCCTTGAACTTTGATGATAATGGCTGTGACTTCTGCAGCCGAAGGTCCCAGGTCAGATCTCAGCTTACACCTATGGTATGTGCATGTACATCCCCACCATTCATTTTACGAGCATAGCCAAGAATAGCTTTCTGAGTGGGATCTTCTACTCCAGGGGTGGGCAAACTACAGCCTTCAGGCCACATCCGGCCTGCGGGCTAACTCTGTCCGCTTCTCTGAGCTCCTGGCTGGGGAGGCTACCTCCTCCCCCGCTGTTCCTCCACTGCAGCCTCAGCATGCCATGCAAGCAGCACGGGGGGGGGGGGGGGGGGGGAGTAGGAAGGGGGCTGTGTGCTCCGTTGGATCAGCGTAGCAGCGTCCATGGCTCCAGGCCAGACACACTGTTCTGAGTAGCGTGTTAAGGGGGCTGGGGACGGGACGGGGGGTTGGATAAGTGCCAGAGGGTTGGGGGAGGTTGGATAGGGGGTGGGAGTCCTAGGGGGTCTGTCAGGGGATGGGGGTGTGGCTAGGGGTCAGGGCAGTCAGGGGACAGGGAGCAGTGGGGTTGGATAGGGGGTCGGGCTCTGGGGGGTGATTGGGGCAGAGGGGGTCTCTACACCTCCCCCTTCACTGCTGTGAATTAAATTGGAATTAAATCCCACTCAGTCAAAAAAGAGGAGCTGATAATTGGGTTAAATTGATTCTGCCAACATTAAGAAATGCACAAACGTCATTTTCCACGTTCTTGGCTCCACAATTTTCCTGTGGCTGATGTTTCTATAACACAGCCTTCTGCGGGATTCCAGCTCGGAGATTTACTAAAATCTTACGAGATGCCAACCAATGCTTTGTAGCTGGAGATGCGGCACATTTCGTTGAACTCTATGATACATCCTAGTACATCTGCCTGAGAGTATTACGTGTTTAACAGTTTAATACACACTGCAATCTAATGCATTTAGACTGTTGGCATATGGTGACATGTCTGCTCTTGGTCTGCTTGGTGTGAATAGACTGGCCAAGCAGATTGGTTTGGATGCTGTGCTGTCATAAGAAAGAGTTTCAGGGCTTGAATGACTACATTTAGGTCTTTTAATAGGTGTTGAAGAGGTCCCACAGGTCTTTCTCGAATGGAAGAGAACCCTTTGAAGCATTTTTCTCCCAGGATAAAGCTAGAAAGGTTTTTAAAGAAGCCTCAGGCAAATACAAAAAGTATAGTAAAAGTCGGTGTGCTAGATTCCAATTTCAGGTTCATCAGTGGAAATCAGTGGTAAGCTCATTAAAGCCAGTGGAGTCACTCTAAATTTGCCATGGTGGAACCGAATTAAACAACTAACCAATCTTGAGTACTTTTTGATTTAGTTTTGGGGAGGGGAGAGTGAGTAGGGGAGGAAGGAAATATTAAATTGTAAAACTCTAGAAGAATAAAACAGTTCTCAAAATAAACCCACCGGCTGCTTTGTTTCTCCCTTTATAAAAAGGATCACATGTAATCAATGTGTTCTTCATGTCAAATCTCATCCTCTCACCTTCTGGAACTGTAGTATAAAAATGCTAAACCGCTCATATCAACAATAATTAAGGTGCACTATATATAAATCTCCCCCTCCCACAGCGCTTTGGCAACGTTTCCCTTTCCAGCAGACCCCGTCCCAGGTTTTATTTTGGCACTGATGTTTGGGCCCATATAATCTAGAAAGGCTTGTCTTCACTGAGGACAGCATAACATTATTATGAATGTCAGTGTTATAATTAGTATCTAACAATAAACATTTATATGGAGACATAAATTCACATAAGGATTTACAGAGGATTTTATTTATTACAAAAATAAATAAGTTCCCTGCTAAAAAAGTCTTCAACTCTAATAGCAAACAGGAAATGGAAGTAGCCTAGCAAGGAAGGGGACCAGGGAGGAGATGAAATGTAAAAGTAATGCAAGTCATTGCGAATGGAGTGTATACATTCTGGTACTTGGGGCCTGAGGCAGGAATCATTGGGTGAAACTGTGTCCTGTGCGGAGCAGGAGGTCAGAGTTAGATGGGGATAGTCGACCTCTGTGGTCTTAAAATCTATGAATCCATTAACATTTTAAACAGAGACAGAAGTAGGCTGGAAGGGGTAGGGCAACCAGAGTAGGAACGGGAATGTGAGGTGGAAAGCCAGGGGGAGAAGTGGGTTTTGAGGAGGGAGTTAGAAGAGAGGGGATATTCTCAGAGGCCTTGCTCCAAGGCCCAGTGAAGTCAGCCAAAATAGTTCCATGGCATCAGTGATGTTTGGAGCTGGCCTTGGGTGAGAATAGAGGACAGCATGAAAAAACGTGCGAGGTGGTGGAGGTAAAGTCTCTTGGCATTGTATTACAGGCCTTATGGAGTGTGTGGATGTGCAGGGCCCCAATGGGAGCATCAGGATGCCCAGAGTGGGTTCATTGTTTTCTCCTCTAAGGGTATGTCTACATTACAGCAGTTTTTCTGTCTGCCTAAGAATACCAGCTCCCCAAGTGATGGTAGCTGCATCGATGGACACATTCTTCCATCAATATTGCAGGGTCTACATTGGGGGCAAGGCTGACAGAGCGATATAAGTCAGGAGTATGTGGGTCTTTTCACGCCCTAACCAACAGAGCTACGCCAATACAACGTTTCAGTGGCAACAGTGCCTCAATGGTCTGTCATCTCCACAGGCCAGTGCAAAGTCCTTTCTCCTCCTGGCCCGTCAGCACGGCTAGCGCTGCCAATGACCATTGCACAACGGTGGCCATCTCCTTCAGTTGATGCTCAGTAGAGGAGTGGGTAGTCTAGCCCAGAACGTGAGCACAGTAGGGCAAGGAGGGACTCTGTGAACAAAACTCCTGATGCCTCTAGGTAGCAATAATATTGCTGGGCTCTGTGCATCTGTGGCATATCTATCCAGAATGTGTCTTTTGACTAAAGAGCACTTTATGAAGAGGATTTTCTGAAAACAAAGAGAACCCACCTTTTATGAGTAAAGCAAGAGGACTCTACCTTGCCCATTAAAACATGCATTGCATTATCTCCTGTTGCCTGCATCTCTGGCTCCTCTTTGCTGTATCCAGCTGCTTGTCCACTGTAACCTAGGTCCCTTTTCTGCAGGGTAAGATCCCCCATCCTGTAAATATGGCCTGCGTTCTTTGTTCCTACTTCAGACCCTGCACCAAGTGGAGTTCAGGATCCATCCATCCCAGGGCTGCAGAAGGGTTTTGTACGGCAAGATAAGGGAGATGACATTGGTGTTTCCTGGATTCAGTGCGTGATTAACATAGAAGAGATCCATGTTCATTTGCTAGCCTGTGTGTGATGTGAGGTGGCGGGTGTGGAGTTACGTAACTACAGCATAATGATTGATGGTGTTTTCAGTCTGAACTGGAGCCAAAATCAAATAACTCTACGACTAAGATAATCCCCTGACTACATTTAATGTGATTAAATATGGTAATTAGGCGGGTTTTGCTCCATATTGGAAATTGGTGGCAGAAAGGGGAGGGAATAGGTCCCTTACTTGATAACACTTAAAAGAAGCCTGATTTTCAGAAAGTGTGGAGCACCCAGCCACTTAAAATCGGGCCTCTTTCAACCTTGGCACCTGAAAATACAGCCAATCACTAGTTACTTCTGAAAATCTTGCCCTTCATTTTTTGACAGTTCCTTATAATTTAAGGGTTTATCAACCTCCTCATTTCCCCCGTATTCTCCTCTGGTTGCAGAATTCCAGGCAGAAAGATTTCTTTTTCCTCCTGTTCTTTTGGGGGGAAGTTGGTGGAGGAGTGGGTGTCCAGATTTTCTAAAGCTCTCAATGCCCAGTATCTCTGCCCATTGAGAAGGTGATTTCATTTTGGGGCCTGAGAGCAGGGGACCTTTGAAGATCCAGCCACTTATTTAGGTGCCTAAACAGAAGCTGTTGAGTGCTGAGTGGTTTTGATCACCTGAATCTAGGTGTACTGTAGAATAAGTATTGTACTTCCATAACAAGGCCTTCTGTCCTTGTGTGTTTCTCCACTGACCTCTGTTGCAGTTGTACAAAGGGCTCAATGGCAAAACATATTCATTTTTAAGGCCTAAGCATGCCCATCAATGTATAGAAGACACCTATTGAATTCAGTACAAGTGTGCCTGCTCATCCTATTTATAAAGTGGTATTTAAAGTCACTTGTTTCCTGTCAAGGTGCAGCAGATGAAGTCAGGCTGTAAATGTGAGGATGCGGGGGAGTGAAAAGAAAATACTTTCTATTCCGGCCATTAAATATGCAGTGTTTCCACACGCTGAGGATGAACTGGTATTTAAAGAATGAAAAGCTAATTATAGCAGGTGCAAATATTCTCCTCTCTTCCTACCCCTATTATGAACTATTGATGAAATTGCCAAAATAGAACCAATCTTGGTGTAAAGATCGAGGTCAAGAGATTCAAATGAAGGGGCCCCAAATCCACACTGAGGGTCTTCAATAAGTAGTGTGATTTTTAAAAGTGCTCAGCACTTCTGAAAATCAGGTTACTTACCTGGGTGCTCACATGAGAGTGTAGCAGATTAACACTAGGCACCTAAAGTGGGATTTTGAAAAGAGCCTCAGGGAGTTAGGTCCCAGTTCCCATTGAAAAACCCAGCCCTAGATTTTAAATGCCCAAATTCCATAATGAAAACTAAGGTGAAATTTTAGGAAGATAGAAAACATTTCATTAGAGAGGCTGTGAGGCAGAAAATGTTCAGTATTTATTAACAGCTGCCCTTCCTTTCCAATACAGTTAAGAGTTCAAATAAAATTTAGAAAGAACATTTTTAGGTCTGGAAGTATATTTTGGAGATAATGCAAGACATTATTTGACTCCTGAAGGAGGAGGCATTGCAACAAACCATGAAGGTATACATGTGAACTTATAGTATAGTTTAGCATGGAGCCATGTGGCCAAGTGGATAAGACCCTGGGCTGCGATGCAGGAGATTAATTCATAGCTCTGCCACTGACTTACCATGTGACCTTGGCCAAGTCACTTCATCTGTCTTTGTTTCCCTTTCTACCCTTTGTTCATTGTGTGTATGTAGAATGTAAACTCCTGGGGCAGGAGCGTATGTAGACACAGTCAGAGTGGAATGAGTCCCCACTCCTGTTATGCACAGAACACTGATAATGGGCATTGGCTTTTCTCCCTTGTGCCCATGCTTCCTGATCAATGGTGATCATTCATGGAGAGGCCAAGTGTGCTTTCGCAGCCACCTGGGCATTCACATCTGTAAAGATATCAGTGGGACAAAAGGACCCTGTCAGAGGTTAGGAAATCGGTTTGTAATTAGTATTTTGCATCTGTACGGTGGGGATACACGGAGTCTGGAATTTGCTGAAGTTGCTGGGAGATGCGCACATGCAGCCATGGTCGCATGTGGACCAGGGACACTGCATAGACGGCTCAGGTGGCTGCTATTGATTGAAAACGAACAGCCCGTGAAATCGCTATGAAAACAGTGCATTGTTGGGGGAGCGCAGAAGGATCTCAGGGCTGCTGTAAGGACAAGACATCCTGGATGCGCTTTTGGAAAGAAAGGATTCGCTGCTGCAGAGCAGCAGGTTCATGTGTGGCGTGAGCCTTCCAAGCTACCCAAACAGAAAATCCATTGTGATCTCTGCCTGTGTCACCTGCACAGAGCTGACAAGTTCAGTGTTTCCCTCCCAGTTTTTCCAATGGGACTTTCAAACACTCCCAGACAATGTAGAGTTGGTGAATCGATCATCGTCATTTCCATAACTGCTGCATTATGTAATGGCGCATCATGTATCGCCTGTTTGGCCCGGAGCCTACATTTTGCTGTATTTCTGGACCAGAGGTGGGACAGGGTTGACCATTTCTAGATGGATTCCAGAGCAATAGTGAGAATTTTGCCCTGGTGAAAAAAATAACAAATGCATTCTGGGAGGTATATCGCAGCGACAATAGAAATAATGTGGTTAGTGTTTTTATAGCTGTTGCTTCCTTGCGTTAATCCCATCAAACGGGGTCCACTATATAAATCCTCTCTCGCCAGTGGGTGGGAAGAGTTTCAGGGCCAGGGTCCCAGTCGGAACCCGAATGCTCACACTGCTGTTTTTAGCCCCGCAACGTAAAGGTCCCGCCCTGCAAGACCTAGTCAGTTGACCCTGGCTCTGAGTCTCGTCACTGCAGGGTTGTTGGGCTTTTTGCTGCAGAGATGCACCCTATCACCGCTCATGCTAACCCTTTCCTTCATGACCTCCCACCACTTTTCCCTTCACTTATGAGCCACTGGACTCAGAGTTATCAGGATTGTGCTTTACATGATCAAATCTCTCAGCCTGCACTCCCTCATTTGTCTGTTCATGGGCATTACTTTCCATATACTTTACGTACACTTTACATATAATTTCCATATACTTTACATACATACACTTTACATACTTTGCATACACTTTCCTTGTGTGATCTCTTCTGCTGACATCACTCATCCGGCTCAGCATTTTCACTTCTGTGGAGCAGATCATTGATTTCCAGGGCGGTTGGCACCTTTGAGGGTCTGAGCACTGAGTTCCTAAGTCACTTTTCCTAATGGGATCCTGAGTCACCTAGGCATTAATGAAAATGATATTCCAAGCATTTAATTGGCCATTATGGTTTGACTGCTTTGCACTGCTCCAGACTAGCACAAGCAGACAGAAAATACTTATGAATCTGGCCCCGTTTCCTACCCATTGTTATTGGGTTTTACTCTGAATCTTAACTCGGGCTTTTTATCTGGGAATTTTTCAGTGCCTAAATAGAAGAGAGACTGGTCTCAGATTAAATAAAAATATGGATTGTGATATTTGGTTGCATCTTTGGATAGGTGTAATAGCCCAGCTGTATAGCCCAGAATAGCTGTATAGCCCAGAAAGCATTATCTATTATGTTTAATCTTTAAAATCAGGCCAGCTATCCCGTCAAATGGGGCCCACTATAATAAGTCCTCTCTCTCCTGCCCAGACTAAAAAATATTTTTATTTTTCCCCATCTTTGGATTGCTGTACTAAAAAATAAAATAAAATAAAACAACCTGACATGGTAAAAGATATCTTCTGGTCTTTGCAGATTTATAGAATACGTGGGAGAGAGTAATAAACTTTGTTTTGTACTTTTATAAAATCCTTTGATCCTTTTGGGGACAATAGTGCTTTGTATTCCAATATTACTCATGACAGTGTGACTTGTCCTTCTGAAATACAAAAAATAGTGGGGAGGGGAACGAAGGAAGGATCTTGTATCTGGAACAAATGGCGGCAACATATTATTTGATACCATGGTCATCTGTGGGGATATATCTCAGACTTTGCCACGTGGATTGAGTAGCTATAAGGATGTCACAAACTTTTATAGTCACTAGGTCTATGTATCCTGTGCACTAAGCAAGAGTACATTAAGAACAGAACACCAGAACCCTATCCCTAACTCTAACCCTAACATCAGAACATAGCCCTCAAGTTGTAGGCTAACAAACCAACCAACAACAGCAAAAAAGCCCAACAACCCATCACTACCAACGACAACACCATGCTAGAGCCTGTGCCAATGCTCTAGTGAGAGATTAACAATGTATTTTTCTAGGAGGGGAGATTTTTCTAAAGGATTTAAGAGCACAAGTTCCATTGTGATTCCACGGACACTTCAGAAAATCTCCCCCTTAACTTTATAAGGTCCCCAGGGCAGAGAGTACTTTGCTTCTCCTTTCTGTGTTGTGTGCAGTTGTGATCACACCAGCACCTAACTATTAAGATTATCAATTCATGGAGACCTCAGAAAACAGCTTCTCTATCTTTGTGTGGGGTTCGACATAGTGTGAGCAGAATGAATAGAACCTTTAATGTAAGTCAGGCTTTTATGTATCTACCTCCCTGCCTATATGGTCTCTCTCATTGCAGCATCTGAGTGTCTTATGTACAAGACTTTTCACTTGTCTATTTTCTCCTACCAGTCCTGCATATCACATCAAGTGATTAAAAAGATTCTGTACTATAAAACTCTAAGACTTGTGTATTAATATCCTGTTGAATGAAAATGCAGCCCTATGGATCTTTCTCATTTCCTTCCAGCTGTAATGCCTCAGATAGACTTTATACAATTTCATTTTATTTTATTTTATTTTATTACCTTACTCTTTATTATTATTTTTATTCAAAATGAAAATGTAGCATACGCTGAACAGATCGTGATCAAATACAAGGCTTATGATAGAGAACTTTTTAACATGAAAAAGGAAATTTCAAGCTATTAATATTAAATTACATGGTGGGGAAGGGAAAGATTTTTTTAAAATCATTCTTAATATAAATGTAGGAAATGGACAAGGCTGGGGAAGCTTTCTGATTGGCTGATGGAAGTTTCAGCTCGTATGGTCCTGCGACAACATCGGCACAGCTAGGAATTAGCTTTACACACATTTATCACCACTGTAAACGTAAATTATCCTGTTTTGTACGTGGAGTAACACATGGCAGGTCTTATGATTGTCGAGTCAAGCACGTGAGGAATTTGGCCTTTGGCCTCCTCTCTCACCCCAAATCCAGGGAACGAGGTTCTCTCTCACCAACTGTTATCTCTTATCTCTTACTCATCAATAACCTAGCTGGGAGAAGGGCTCTACAGAGTTGCATAAACACACCATCCGTTGACTGGTCTTTAAATGCGTGCAGGCAGAGTGTGATCGAATAGTGGGAAGCTATGTTGGGTCACAGTTTGAGATCCACATTGCATTAGTTTTGTTTTCTCTAGTCTGAGCTCGCGCCCATTTTCTGAAGAGCAAAGTTAAATGTTTATTTTTGCAACCGTATTGTTGCTGTCTCCTGGCCAGATTGTGTCCCATTTTGGGTGGGTGTTTAGAGGGTCAGAGGGAATCTCCCTTCACTCTGCCCTTCGGGCAGAATCTAGGCCCAGTCCCATTGGGAAGTGGTAGGCACTGTGTCCCGTGAGTGCCACTGCTCGTGTTAGCCCCCCAAAAGGGGATGGAGAGGGGCTGTGGCTTTTGTCCCTTAGCACTGGGCCAAGGAGTTAGCTAAGCACAGGGAAAGCACATGCTGCACCTGTTGCAAAGACAGCAGAGTTTCCCATGGTTTGTGTCCCCCAGCATCCTGTCCAATGTACCTCTGGCTGCAAGAGCCAGAACCCTTAGGATATTGCAATTCACAATCAGGCCGGAAGAGAGAGCAGGGGGTCGGTCGTCTCTTAGCTCTTTGTGTACACAGTACGTAGCACACGGGGGTCTTGGTCCTGGAGCAGGACCCAAATGTCAAAGTGGAGAGCGTCCCAAACACTCATTGAATCAACCATTTGCTGCGAAGAGATGGATTTCCAGAGGGTTGTTGGTATGTTTGTACTTTGTGTTAACTGGAAGCCAACTCTCTGTGCCATGAGTCTGAAATCCTGGGACCATTCCATTTTTCCATGAACCTTGTCTTAATCAAGATACAAAGCAAAAAAATAAAGCAGGATCTGAATATTAAGGGACTTTTGTCTTGAAGATCAGAAGTGGTTTTGTAGGGGTGGCGCAATGGGTGACCACCTGAGGCTGTGAATGGGGCTACAGTGACTCTACTTACTTTGCATCTTGTTATAGAAAACCTGGTGAAACTACAGGCACAGTTGACTTTCCAGTTGCTGAGCATGGGAAGGGAATGGATAGCCTTTCCACCACTCTATAGCATAGGCTGCTGGGTAGAAGAGCAAGACATTCTCTTTTTCCAAAGGCCTTTCCAGCACTTGATCCGCAGCCTAGTGAATGGCATTGTTAATCTTTAGAGCTGCACACAGCTGAGCCATCTGTCAACATCAATCTGGGAATCGGTGTTTTCGCAGTAATCTTTTGTCTCGGTTTGCATAATGTACTTTTCATTTGGGTGGACGGTACTACCTGACTGCGGGACGTGGAATGAATTCCTTGGCGAGTGTCATGTGGTGATGCAGGCAGGAGCAAGGAGCGTACAGGGGCAGATCTGGTGGTTTTGAGAAGGAAAGGTGTTTGTTAGCAATCCCCTAGGGCAGCGATACAGCGGATCAGCACTAACTTGTTCACTTCTGATCAGCAGCATTAGTAGCCAGGTCGCCTGACTCTTTAGGGATGGGAGGAGGCCCGCAGGGATGGCAGGGGGTCTGGGTAGGGAGCCACTGTCCTTTTCCTTGCCATGCGTCTTTGGGGATGTCAAAGTGGGGGGATAATCCTCGGGGACTCAGATTAACACCTGGCACTGTGCCCCACTGTGGAGAGGAAGGCTTTACAGGTGTGGGCAGAGGAGCCAGGTACATCACATGTCCTTATAGTTCTGGTGCTAGGGTGTGAAGATTGCAGAACAGTGTAAAAGGGGCACGTGGGACTCTGCAAACCAAGAGGTTCGGAGAAGTGTTCCCAGTAGATCCACTGGATCAACCTATTCTGTGGTCCACGTCCCTCTCTGGCCTCTCCAGTGCCTGAGGGAAGATGCTGGAGACTAAGCTCTGGCCTTCCATGGCTGTATGTCAGTAGTGACCCACAGAAGTCAGTGGCATTAGAGCCGTGTCCTACCTGAATAAGTGGGAAGGCCTTGTGTGAGGTGAACTTCATGGGAATTCCTGGTCACTCCTCTCCCATCCTGGGGGTTTTGTCATGAGGAGATAGGATACGCCCCTTTGAGGAGAATCTCTGGCTACTCTAGACACACTAGATTGCCAATGGAAGATGGTGACTTTATCAGATGACAGTAATGCACCCTTCAAGAGTTCTTAGGGTGTGATTCAAAGCCCATTGAAGTCAATGGGAGCCTTTCCACTGATCTCCGGCAGATGCGGGATGAGACCCTTAAAGCTCTTGATTTTGCACTCCTGTTAAGCTCAGAATTAAACAACTTGCATGTTTCTTCTTTGTCCTCATCTTCTTCTTACTTGAATGTGACAAGGTATTATGATTAAATTCCTGCAGGATTTCAGCTTTTAAAATTATTCTGTCTCTTAGGCACAACTGTTCAAAGTCATGCTTTTTTTTTTTACTGCTGACACCTTAAAATTGGCTAAATTACATGAAGGTATTGTTGCAGAAGTGGGGAAATCAGTTCTAGGCCAACAGCTTGTATGTCAAGTCTTGAGTGAAAACAGTTCTGGAAAATTTGGCTATTGATGGGAATGTCTGTTGAACCTGCCGGTTAGCTGGTTGCTAATGGGCACAGAGCCAGTGGGAAATGTCTTTGTTGGACAGCAAGCTCTCTAGAATCTTTGCAGTATGTCCTATTCTGTGTTGCTCATGCTCTTGTGTTTACCAATGCGTTTTTCTCTCCCGAACTTGATTGGTTTAATTTAAACAGCTCTAATGTACACACTTGACTGAAGCTCTTGAAGTCATTAAGTGGAGTGATCTATGCAAAGTGTAGTACCAGTGGAAGATCTGACTGACATCCAGAGGGGTGTTTTGCACAGGCTTCTGTCTCTCCACTGTTTGACATGTTGTAATCCATTTTAGTACTTTACTAGTTTATTTCATTAGCTTGGCACTCCAAGCTGAAATATAAAAGTACATGCTAAAATATCGATTACTGTCAATTCCCAGTGCGTTCCAATTACACTACCTCTTGCATGCCTGGGGATAATTGCCAGTCACTGAAAAGTTAGTAGGATGCCTGGGGCAGTCAGATACATTTCACCTCTTGACTCCTTTCCCTATTTATATGGGGTCAGAAGTGCTCAGGGTTCTTTGCCATTCCATAGCACAGATTCATAGGTCCTGGAGTTCCAGCCCTGTTCTCTTCAAACTTCTCCTGACAGAGTCTTCCCATCCTATCCTCAGTCTTCCACATCCTTTCTGGCTGTCCTCTTCTTTCCATGCTCTCTTTGCTGGTCATTCTCCCATTCTTATCCCATGTCCAGCCTACCTCAAAGATGTGCTCTCTGACACCAAGAGTGCCAAGTTCACATTCCCCTTACTAATGTCTTAATTTCTACCTGCCATTTGCCTCCCGGTCTCAGCATATTATTTTCTACTACCACTATCATCTTTTCTTTCATTTCCATATGACCCACCATTTCCAAGCCCCAGGGCAGGCAGAGGCAAAGACATACAGCATAGGGCCTCCAGATAATAAATGTGAAGCTGCGTGGCTCCTGGCCAGTGGGAGGTGATGGTGGCAGTGGAAAATTTTGGTGGGGTGCCGGAAAGGTGTGTTACAGAAGGGCTTTAGCACGCAGCTGAATAGAGTGAGAGTAGAGTGCCCTTTGCAAATCCTTCCATCCCCCCTTCCACTCCCTCTTCCCTCTCTTCTCCCATCATCCCTCCCCTCTTTCAGACTAAAAACAAAGACACACCACTCTCTCTGCTTCCAGCTGGGCAAAGCCAGGTCTTAAACACCTGCCAAAGCCAATCTCTTGGGCTTTGTTTGGGGAGCTGACCCAGGACACAACTGCACAAGTGACGCCATAACATTTTCTTCAAAGATAAGTGTGTTCGAAAAGGCCAGTGTGTGGATATTTCCAACTGGAGATCCTGCCTTCCCCACCCTTCACTTACTGCCTATATGCACGGACTGTTTTTAACCTTCGCGCAGATTAATCTGTTTCTAGGTAAATCCTTCACGCTGATATTACACAATGAACACTCATTGACAGGAATCCTTGCCTGGGGCACAACGGAGGTCAAATATATGAATAGTTCCTCCAAGAGGTTATCAATAAAACAGGGCATCAGTGGTGCAGAGAGTGGACTTACTTTTGTTTTGACTGGGGCCTTTGGATCCAGAGATTTGGTTCTAGGCACGTGGATGGGGAGGAGAATTGAAGCTCTGCACCTTACTTTTGGCCTCTATTGACCTACTTTGGTCTCCCAGTTGACAGGTACCACAAGCACTAGTTCAAAAATCTGAGTGTTGGGCACTGCTGATTGCCTGCTGTTTTGATGTCTCTGTCGTTCCTGAGTAAATGCCACCAGCATAATAACCAGCATAGATCTCATGAAATCAGCAGTCCAAGGTCTGCGAATCAGGGTAGCTCAGGCAATGGGCCCATATCCTCAACAGAGGATAACTGAGTCAATTGTTGCTTTATGCCAGGTGAGAATCTGACCTCTTATTATGATTGCAGTATATCAACGTTATTCATAACTTTTAAAAACAGGTTGGACAAACACCTGTCAGGTCTGCTCCAGGGTTCATAGAATATCAGGGTTGGAAGGGACCTCAGGGGATCATCTAGTCCAACCCCCTGCTCAAAGCAGGACCAATCCCCATCTTACTCAGTAACTCTAAGTTACTTAGTCTTATATCAGTTCAGGGGGGTAGAGTAGCTGGCTTCTCCAGGTCCCTTCCAACTTTACATTTCTCTGATTCAGTAATAATTAATAACGTTATACGGTGGTCTGGATAGACATTGGAAATTCCCTCCCTTGAGGTTTGCCCATCGGTTGTTATCAATAATACACCGTTTGGAATCTTTTCTGTTTTTTCAGCAGCGCATGCTACACTGACATTCTTGGAACATAATGAACTGTAGAAAGATGATCACAAGTTAAAAGTGAAACAGTCATTTAAACAAGCATAAAAATAATTGCCCTTGAAAGTGTTACTGAGATGTCTCTCTTCTGGGCTTAGTTAAAAATGCAAAAAGCCACTGAAGTACTTTTATCTTCTGCTAAGTACAATAGAAAATAGCCAACAATGCACAGGGAGAAAAGCTCTTCCATTTTAGCATTCTTTTAAAGAAATAAAATTAATGTCCTGAGCTGACGCTGAGAGACACGCTAACCATGTATATGTATTTTTGCCTCTCTGTGCAAATTAATTACTAATTGCCCTTTATGTGCTGTGTTGAAATTAGTTCTTTCTTGCTCGTCATTGCCTTAGACGTCTTACCTCCCACTTCTTAAGGAGGTCAGGGCTTCGGCCGTCTCTTGAATCCCAAATGAGGTTTGTCAGTCAAGCGTAGAAAAATCTAATCTCAGTCAGAGAAAAAGAAGAAAACAGACCAGAAAATGATCTGATTTTCCAATTTCATGGCCAAGGTTACCCTGGGAAGTGCCGAAAGTGGCATTTAGAGCCCGTAACTAAGGTGGCATGCCAAACTAAGCACTAATAACGGTGCAGCCGTGTGGAAAGATACCGCTTTAACCATTTTACAGTTGCTAAGTGTGAAAATTGTAGTGTGGGCAAGCTGTTGAAATCTGCCGCAATTGGTTCAAAGAGCTGGAACTGATGCTCAACGAGAAAACATTCTTGGCCTCTGTAACTCTTAACCACTGATGAAACCAGCGTCTGCTTTCGTTGTTCAAACATAAGGCTGAACAGCTTCATTAAAGATCGAGCTTTTCTTGGTGGGAATAAAAAAAACAAGCCACTTACAGCACTACAAGAGCCGAGTCCTGATGGACGGGTGTTGTTGATGTGACCCTGGCTTGTCGTACAGTTCCAAAGGAGGGGGAGAAATAAGTGACTGGTTTAGTAATGATACAGTTCCCTTTGTAATGAGGAAAAAGTAGGAAAATACTTGATTCCTGTACCAGAAGAATAGATACTGTGGTGATTAAAATGGTTTATATAGATCAGCGTATGAGCCCAGAGGTTCCCAAGCAGTCCCCACAACCTGGTCACCACTGGGCAGCTCACTCAGAAATCCTAGAAGACAGGGGGTAGCAGAACTCTGCCCCCTACCAGAGGTACCATCCATGAGTATCCTGATTGGAAGGATGATGGCCAGCACTAGTGAGGGGCCACACCAGACTGTTTAAGCCAGAAAGAGGCACAGGAAGTCGTTTGAGCAGCTGGGAGACTTCCTGATTCGCTGCTGTAGCAGACCGGACTCTTGTTGATTCCTGGTTTCCTATTCTGGCTCTTACCAAGGCTTGATTCCTGGACTGATTCTGGCTCTCACCACTGGCTTCGACTATGGCTGTGACCACCAGGACTGAATACCCCTGTGCTGACTGTAAGCGAGCGGCGCCTCACCCCGGTGGCGCCTCCTGCTGCTCGATCACGAATTAGCTCTTCAGCCTCCGGAGCGCCCTCTGCCGGCCGATGTCCCGCTCCTACTCCGGCCCCGTGTCCCTCCTGGACCCCGGTGCCCTCTAGCTGAGGGTGCTGCACCCCTGCAGAACACCCTCAAGTCTCAGGGTCTCCCCTCCCCGGGGAACCCTCCACCCACTATCCCCACCTTGCCTCAGACTTGGCCACTTCCAGTCACCACTTGCCCCCGCTCACTGAGGCAGACTGCAGTATCATGGCCTCTCATCACTGGCAAGGGGGGTTGGCCTGCTGCTTCTACTGCTAGCCCTGGGCTGCCTCCTGCAACCCCACTACCCCTGGGTCGGGCCTTCTGCCAGGCCCTGCAGCCTGGGGCTCTCAGGCTCGAGCTTCCCCAGCTCCTACCGCCTGGCCCCAGCCCTGCACCAGTCTAGGTACCTTTCTTAAGCCCCAGCAGCTAGGCCTATCTTCCTCTGGATACAGAGGAGACTGACTCTCCTAGGCCCCTGCCTCTCAGCCTTTATACAGGCCTAAGTGTGTTTGGGGCGTGGCCACCCAGCTGAGCCTGCTTCCCACCCTAGCTGGGCTTTTCCTGGCTCCCAGCCACAACCCCTCCTCTGGGCTATTCCAGCCCTTTCAGGCAGGGAGCGGGTGGTCACCCCGCTACACTGACCATTAGGTCAGACTGCCCATGTCCCGGACCTGACATTTAATGATTTTCTAGCCTTGTCATGTGGTGGGCTACTCCATAAGGGAGAGGATTTTTCTCAAAGGCTGCTTTCCCCTTCCAGTCAACATCCCTGTACCATACAGACCCGGATCCCGCAAAGGCTCACACATGGCAAATAGTCCAACTGAAGTGCATATAGTTAAGCATGTGCACAAGACTTTGCAGGAGCGGGGGGCTTAAAGCACTTGATCACATGAGAAAAACACTATTAAGAACAGTATTGAAAAACAAGCTGGAGATGAGCATGTTTAAACGCAGTGGGTGTCATTTCTCTAGGCTGCTTTGTGCCTGAGCTGGTGTAAGCTTTTTTCTGTTGAAATCTGTTTCATTTATTCAATGAATATGATTGTCTTTTGTCAAATAAAATTGTCTTGGATCCGACCGCGTATGGAGCCAGTCGACCCCCACCACAAAGGTTAATCAAATAAATTGTTCAATAACTTCCCCATCCCAAACGGCCAGGTCAACTCCTCCTGTGCTAAAGCCCAGCACAGGGGCTTTGGGTAGGAGGAAATCTCCTTACGCAGGTCCCCTTCCTCCCACTTTCTTTCATCAATGGGCTAGTTTGCTCCATCCCACAGGAAATACACCGGACCCAGCTCGAAGCCATGCAGTTGCCACATGATGTCAGGGGTCATCTGCTCAGAGGTCCTGTGCCTTCAGATTACCTCAGCCCCTGTTGCTGCAGGGCACTGTTGAAAACTGACATACAGGCCTCCCTCGTGGCAGAAACAGCATTGCAGGACTCCTGCGAGTTCTGGAGTGACAGGTTTGAGTCCTGCTGCCTCAATGGACACATTTTGACTTCAGATAACCCGCCCCAGTGCATCTCAGCTGATGTCCCAGGGGAACGTGTTTCATTTCATACTGCGGCTGTGGTTAATGGGCCAGAGGCAGGACTCCTGGGATGAACTTCTGTGGCCTGCTGTCTGTTGGAGTTGAGACCAGATGATCAGAAGAACCCCTGCTGGCCTTAGGAGGGAGAAGAGCTATTGGAAGCTAAAAAAACCCAAGGTTGGCACAAGAACAAACTGGGATAAGCTGGCCATGAATAAATTTAGGCTGGCAATTAGGAGGAAGGAAGATCTGGAACAACCTGCCATTAGGAGTACTGGGAGCAGACAACCTCACTAGCTTGAAGATGGATTTAGGTTCTGTGTGGGATTATATGACTGGGATGACTGTGATAGGAGGGGACTGGAGTCCCTCCCAGTGCTATATTCCTTACAGCCTATGCACATATGAAATCTTTGGGCCTAAGGCACCATAAGGCTGATCCAAGACCCACTAAAGTCAAGGGTAGTGGCTGCATGTTCAGCAGTTTTTGAAAATCAGATCATTTAATTGCCTAAGTGTGGACTTCAGAGCCTAACGTTACATACCTGTGCTTGAAAATCTTGCCCTGGGTCAGTTTGTATTGCTGTGTCTCTTGGTAAATTAGTACTGCAGATCACGGGTGGGATGGTGTTGGAGACGACGGGCCCTAACTGTAGTTGAACAATTGTTTCTAACCTCTGGTTTAAAGGAGAGTACCGTGTACCAAGCACAGCCAGGGAACTCTCAAGCGTTAGTATCATTTTTTTGTTGACATTTCTGTTGATGGATTTTTAATGCATTTCTGCCATCGTGTCTTTTCTCCCAACGGCTCCGAGTCTTGCCTTTTAAATGTGAAGATCCGAATGGTAATAACTTTAGAGAGACAAAATGGTGAGTTGCTGGCAAAGCAATCAATCACATTTGCACAAATTCCTTGCGTAGAGATAATGGCATCCAATGTCAGCGTGTCACATTTGCAGAAAGACACACGTACTGCGTCGCCTTCCTTAATGTTGATTTTAACAGAAGAATGACACAGGGCCGTGCTCTCCTGTCTCAAGGGAAATAAAAATAGATCTCCCACCGTGTAGCAACATATGCTAGAGCTAGAGCATCCACCATAAGCCCTGAGTAGAGCCTGGAACAGCAGGACAGGTGATGTCCATTGTAGCAGCAGCATCTTTCTGTTCCAGTCGTGAATGGTCCTCATACCATTGTGAAGGGGATCTGTGTAAATGCCCTGACTTGTTCCCCTCCATGTTTCCATTGTGGCCTTCCATGAGGCTGAAGCAGATACCTGTGCTGGGGGTGACATCCGACTACATACTTTACACTGCAAAAAGGCGTTTGCAGTGTAGACGCAGCTGAAGAGGCAAGTCTACATTGCAAAATAAGGGGTGATTCCTATGCTAGTGCAGGTAACAGTAGCAGTGAGGACATATTCATGGCGCAAGCCCATCTGAAGCACATGGCGCCGTGTCTTTGCTCCTATTGTTACCAGCAAAATTAAAGCTAGCATGGGTATGCCTACTCATGCTACAACCACACCTCAATATGCAGTGTAGATTTACCCTTAGATCTTGATCCCATCTCTCCTAAATATGCAGAGTGGCCAGGGAAATGTACAGGAGTTGTGTGCAGATAGAAGTTGCAGAATCGGATCCTGGTCTAGATGACTGTACAATAAAAAAATCTCGTCCCTTTCCATTTCTGAAGAATGACTGGCCATATTCTGTGGCTACCTGTGTGCCAAAAATTGCAGAAACTTGCTGGGAAACCTGCCTCTAAATTCTACACACATCCTAAAGCCTCTTCCAGGGTATGCTGTGCCACCAGCTTAAAACTGGAACACAACGGTCCCACCGAGCAGATGTGCCACCCACTCCCCCAAAACAGGTCTGTGGAAATCTGGGAGGAGTCAAGTCAAAGCCAAAGCACTATGCATGCTGTCCTGGAGGACCAACACTGGCCACTTCTGAAGACCTCTTGAAAGCATATTTTGCCTTCGTTTGCAGCACAGGGCATGGGTCACTTGCAGGTTTAAATTGCGTAAATGGTGGATTCTCTGTAACTTGAGGTCTTTAAATCATGTTTGGAGGACTTCAATAATTCAGCCAGAGGTTAGGCATCTATTACAGAAGTGGGTGGCTGAGGTCCTGTGGCCTACAATGTGCAGAAGGTCAGACTAGATAATCATGATGATCCCTTCTGACAAAGTCTATGGCAATATTGGGATTTCAGAATCTGTCTGCAAAGCCTGGGCTGCTTTTGGATTGCGGCTTCCATCACAAGGGGTTTGGAAAGGTTTGCTGCAAGTCTCCATTCACCATGAGCTCTGGTATTTGTAACGAAGCCCCTGCATCTTGCCCAACAAGAAGTTTCTAAGACCTAGTCCAAAATCTACTGTTGTCAACTGAAAGACTATCACTAGTTCAGTGGGCTTTGTATCAGAGTCATAAGGTTTAGCTTGGGTGTTTCTAGCCACGTCCGTCATCAGCTGCTGCAAACATTTTTCTCATGGCTAGATAGTGTGATAGGTATTGGCTGGCACAGCTCTGTTTTTCTGTCCAGCTTCTTCAAGCCGACTGATTGATTTAGTTGATGTCATCATGCATTGAATGGGCCATGAGAATCAATCAGGATGTGATTTTGACATCCCCACCAATGGACTGTGGCATTCCTACATGAGGAGCAGGCCAATGACAAAGGAGGAGACTTTCCCATGCATCTGAATATCATGTGTCTGCCCTTCGAAAAACCCCAGGGGTGGGCGAAACTGAATTTCAGAAGGCGGTTCAGTGGGTATCCTGAGGGTGAAGAGGACACAGCTACCACAAGCCAACTGAACCCCATGGGAAAAGACACCTCTGCCTTGCAGATCCCAGGGCAGCCAAGCAGAGAGCCATGGCTTTGGGCATTTTTCAGAACCCTTCCACCTGGGAGTTCCTTCGGAAGCCACGGGGCCATTGCCTGACCACAGTGTTCCTGCACCCTCCGTGGGGAGAGGATCAGGTGGGACAGAAGTCAATGGTGCTTTGATGAGCATTCACTTGAAGCTGATAGTTCTGGGGGAGGTATCATTGCATTCAGGCAGGAGCAAGCAACACAGAGCAGCTGTTCTCCAAATCCACCCTCCTTCATGGCCAGTGGTCATTGCATCTGTTCTGGGAGTGGACTGTTTAAACGGTACCCCCGCTCAGGAGTTCATTGCCTTGGTTCAATACAACAGCATAAAAAGCCAGGGAGAGCACTAATTAAGAAGCCTGTTAATAATAAAATTGGACTCCTCTATAGAAATGAAATGGATCCATATTGCAAAAAAAGTCTATTTTTAAGAACAAATTGTGTTCCTCTGAACTTTGAGTTTTCCAGCAACGAGTGCCTGTTAAAAAGTCACATGTAATTTATTTGTAAAAAACCCAAAAGTCCATTGGCTTCTTTGAACAAGTGCTGTATTGACACATTAGCTTAATTTCAGACATGCTCAGTAAGGTATTGTATGTACCCTCCTGGAGGTTTTATCCAGTCAGCCATTAATCTTGTGTTCTGAACAGGGCTGGATCTACACCTTAGGCACCTCAAGGCACACCAGCTGCAGTGCCCTCCCCCCCACCTGTAGCTGACCTTCATATTGCACACAGCTTTAGAGAGGTAAGATGCTCCTAGAAAGCAGGTACCCCTGGGCACGTGCCTACTGGGTCTAACTGGAAATCCAGCCCTGGTTCTGAACCCACTTTGTGAGAGTCCTTTCCCTGGGAAAGAGATTTCCCGGTTACCAGGAACATTGGACATTTGATTTTGTATTTCTGGACATTTTTCAAACTGATGGAGCACCTCTGGTGGGGAATAAAAAAATGTTTGATCAGTCTGGGAAAAAAGTACAAAAATGAAGCTAGCTGATATTTAATACTTGACACACTTGAATAACCTCTCACTGCTAGGGGATGAGATGAGGGTCAGAATATATGTATGTGGATGATATAAATAAATACATATCTCACAGAAATGACAGAGCAGCACCAGCTGGTTAATACTCTATTTGGGAAGGACGGATTTCAGTACTGTGGCATTTTGCCCTACTTATTTTACATTTTTCCTTGACAGTGATTGTTAAGTTTCAAGCTTCAAGCATCCCATTGCTCCTTGACATTGTTTCTGAGGGTTTTTAAAGGTTTCTTCTGGTATCTTTGTTGTTAAACTCTTCATGATAGTGGTGTCTTAAAATAAGGATATGATGAGTGCCTGTACTGGCTACCTTCTGCCCCTTTATGCATTTCTTCATAACCATTTGGCTAGAGTCACCCAAGGAATCAAGCAAGCACAGTTCACTGAATAAAATTCAGTGGCTTGCTTTCATTAATGAAGGGGTGAATTTAGTCCATTGACTTCAGTGTGGTTGTACAAGAGTAGCTATTGGCTCGTCGTATTGCATTCTAGTGTTCGGACATTCTAGGATCATTTGTATAACTTCCTAATTCCTTGTGAAAGAAAGGTTAATAACAACTTTCAATTCCGGCACTATCTGATTTTAGTATGTCATTATATTGCTGTACGGTTATGGTTTGACTTTGTTCTGTGTCCTGGGCACAGACATTTCCCTTTCAGACTTCAGACCAAAAGCCAAAGAAGCAGCTGCCCTCAGTTAATCTAAACTAGGTTTTGCACTAAGGTCACTGCGTGATAGGACAGGATTTTTGGAGGTTAATGTTTTGAGAATATGAAAAAAAGTTCATGCATCATCAGTAACCCTCGTAGCATGTATGTTACTACAGCAAGTCAGAGAATTAATGAAAGAAACACAGACTTATTGCATGTTTTTGGTAACAATGTACCAACCCCCCCTGAATTTTGCTAAACATTTTTGGTGTTTTGACAAATTGGAAATTTTCAATCAAAATTAACATTTAGGGCAAAAATTTTCATTCAGAGGGAAAAAAAGCTGATGGAAAGTTTTCAGCCAACTGTAGCTATTGTTGAGTCTTGATGCTTTGATAGAAAGAGATCCAAGTAACCCCTGCCCCAAAAGAGATAACAGTTCTACCACCACCAGCAGCTGATAGGTCCCTTCTCCTTGTTCCTCATCTGACATGCAGCATTTCCAATCATTGACTTTTGGGGTCATTTTCCTCTTGCAGTGAGGGTCTCTCTCTACTGAGTGGATCTTTATTTCCATTTGACTTTTCATTACAAGTTGTTTTCCTGAGTTGCCTCTCCTAGTTTCGCCAAGGATAAGATGACAAGGTGACAGGTGTAGATTCCCACTGCAACCAAGCAGAGTACCACCAACATCATCTTGATGAGAAAGGAATTACAGAGCTGGGTATTTTGCTGTTACAGGGAGCCAAAGGAGAAATTTCCATTGGAGATGTGGGTAGTGGTTTTCTTGCCTCTAAAGACCATGAACTAAAATGTAGAGATGACACTTTCTAATGATGATGTAATCGTCATGAGGCATAGATGTGAGAGAAATGTCCTCCCTATCCAGAGACCATTCAGTTCCTATAGCGACAGGTGAAATCTCATCGAATTGCTCATCCAGTGCACCAGCACTGAAGGAAGCAGAGAGGAAATTCAAATTCTCTTTCGCTAGGCCTCATGCAAATATGCAGTTTCCTCCTATCAGCACAGAGATGGATTGCAGGAGATACTCCGGACTTGCCAGCCCTCGCTGCAACAGAATTGCTGATTAGTTCCTTTTCTGTAAGCTTGGGTTCAAGGTTTCCATCCCTGCCAATGCCCATCAGTTGCATCATCTATCCATAGACAATCTGTTGATGTGAATCAGTTCACATCAGCGTGGCTGGTCCCTCAAATCCCCCCCATGTCAGTATGGTAAATAGATTACTGGGAGCCCCAGGCTTGACTATAGATAAAAAACGTGCCGGTTCTAGTTTGCTTTCAGATATAGGCACGTCTGTTTGTTCTTCAGTGCTAGATGTGGCTGTCTCACAGTTACAGTATGCCCAGAAGAGAAGCCCAAAACTGAACTCTCAAGGTGTTTTGCTGTCTGTGCATCTCCTCCAAAGCTCATTCTCACTCATGTTTTACTTTGGCCATGATTACACTTACAGGATTATAGCGCTTTTGGTTATAGCTGTACCCATATACAGCAATAGGTATAGCGCTATAGCATGTCCTGGCATGGCCACATTTGCGGCACTTGCAGCGGCACAAGGAGTGGTGCATTATGGGCAGCTATCCCAGCATTTAGCTGGGTGCAACGTGCTTTTCAAACGAGGGGGGTGAGGGGAAACGTGTAGTGTGTATGCAGACGGAGAGAGGGAGGGGATTTTCTAGGGCTGAAAGTCTTGTCAGTGGTTTCCTTTGAAATTAGAGCCTTTGTAAACATTTGCAGTGCTTATCTGCGGAGCTAAGAGAGAAACTCTGAAAAGGTACTTCCGCATTCCTCCTGCCGTTTTCAAAACAAAGCGAAGAGTCGTCAATTGCCTTAAATGGCTCGGAAACGTGCCAGAGATCACTTATAGTGTAATGACTGTTTACACTTGCCATAACACGCTACAGGGAATACACAATAGCTGTTATTCCTCAAGGAAGGGAGGATTACCAGGAGCGGTATAACTGTGGATTTATAGCGCAATACATGCCTTGCCAGTGTGGACGGGTAGAGAGTTATAGCGATCCTGGAGGCTTTATAGTGCTATAAAGTGCCAGTGTAACCAAGGCCTTTGATGGGAGCAGTTGCTCCAGTCCCCAGAGGATTCAAGATAACTATTCTTTTTAGGTGAACAGGAAACTCTCCCATGGCTATGTGAAAGAGCTATGTAGTGCGGTGACTGCCCCACTCCAGTGGAGAAGGTTTAAAACAGCCCTGGGAAGGGCTATGGCTGGGGGCAAGCAGCTCCCAGGCTGAGTAGGGAAAGCTGGGCTGATTGGGAAGTAGGCTCAGCTGGGTGGCCACGCCCCAAACAGACCAGGCCCTTATAAAAGGGCTGAGGGGCAGGGGCCTGACAGAGAATCTCCTCTGGCTGCAGAGGAAGACAGGCCTGGTTGCTGGGAGCTTGAGGAGGTACCTAGAGGGAAGCAGGGCTGGGTCAAGGCAGGAGGAGCTGGGGAAGCTCTAGCCTGGAAACCCCCAGGCTGCAGGGCCTAGGCGAAGGCCCCAGGAGAAGGCCCCAAAAAGGGTACTGAGGTTGCAGGGGGAAGCCTATGGCTCTAGAGGCAGAGGCAGCAGGCCAAAACCTCCCTTGCCTGTGATGAATGGCAATGATACTGCAGTCTGCCTCAGTGAATGGGGGCAAGTGGTGACTGGCAGTTGCCTGGACTGAGGCAAGGTGGAGATAGAGTGTGGGGGTCCCCAGGGAGGGGAGACCCTAACACCTGAGGGGATACTGCAGGGGTGCAGCACCCTCAGTAAGAGGGCAACGGGGTCCGGGAGGGACACGGGGCCAGAGTAGCAAGGGGGACATCGGCCTGCAGAGGGCGCGCCAGACGCTGGTGAGCTAATTCCTGGACGGACCAGCAGGAGGCGCTGCAGGGGTGAGTCGCCGCCCCTGCTAGAAGCTGTAACACTGTAAAGACAAAAGACATTCCAAGCTGCATTCTAATTGGGCTTTTGTTTTGACCCGTACCCAGTGGGAGTCCCCGGTGTTTCTAGACCTGCAGGGTATGTCCCTTGTGGGATAATGCGGTGACCACAAAACAAATTCTGGTTGCTGCTGTAATCTTTGTTTCTTTCTTAATCTAATCCCTGATGTGGCTGTTTCCATTCTTCTCCTTCGGTCATGCACTTAACACCTGCAAAATGAATGGAGTAAAAGGTTTTCTCATCTCCTTGTAACAGCTGGCTCACCTCTGGCTCATTGTATGGTAATTTGCTGGTACTGCATCAAAGATATGCTCATGGCACCGTACAGAATCTGCTACAATGCCTATTTACTGCACTGCATATCCCAACTGTAGAGGTTTGCACATTGGATTTTAGGAAGTTTATTTGCTTCAAGAACATCAAGCAAATGTAACTGTTGGAGTGATTTTAAAAATCTGCAAACAAAGTACCAATGAAGGGACCTTTATCAGCCAGGGGATCCTTCAGCTTAAGTCCCCCAGCTGCTGGGGTCACCGTTGTTATAGGTCAGGGACATGGTTGGCATTTGCCACCCATGCACACAAAACTTCCACTAAGGGAGGGATTCAGAATGGGTTTTTTTTTCTCTCTCTTTTTGAAGACCTTGTTAGAGCCTGTGATTGCCTTGCCACCCAGTAACAGGCCAATAACGAGAGGCTTTTGATGGCTGTCATTCCGCCAGCGACGTGAATGAAGTTAGATGACAGTGATAAATTGCTTGCCATGTTAGCTGGGGAAAGGGTTAGGCCAGGGCAATTGTCTGCCTGAAGCAATGTGGAGCAGGTGCACATCCACCTTCCCGCAGTAATAGGAAGTGTATTATATTGCTCTTAATCCGCACGTCTGGGGGTGAGAGCGCAAGCGAGCTGCCAAGTGGGGCTGGCTGATTCTCATGTAATGGAAATCCTTAGAAGGTGCCCTGTTTGGAACATGCAGCAATATGTTAATTTCTCCTGGAAACAGTGTAGGACCGGACTCCCAGATGAGGGAAGTCAGTGTCACTCCACTGAAACCAAGAGAATTGTGTTTATTTGCCACAGCTGAGGGCCTTGCTCTATTTCTTTTCCTCTCCCACTGCTGGCTCTCCTCAATTCCTTCATTCGTTTTCTCTCTCTCTCTCTCTCTCTCTCTCTCTCTCTCTCTCTCCCTCCAATTCTTGCTCTAGTTTTCCTTATAGTGCTCATGCTCTTTCTGTTCCCTATTCCCACGCTAGTCCTGTCTTTTTTATACTGATAACTTATTAATTTTTCAACTACAACAAATGTAGCCTAATACAAGATTCACCTAATGCAGAAATTAAGCAAAGATGGTTAGACTAAAGGAGGGGGGAGGGGAAGCGACATATCTACCCTCAGTATCTGTATTACTCAAGGACCTCTAAAAAGTCAGCCCTAATTGCTTTGAATGTTTTGATTAGTCCCTTTCTGAGAAATGCTAATCATTCTTAGCTGTGAGGTCAGCCGTGTCACTGAGCCAGGCATCAATATTTGGTGGGATAGACTTTTCCATTTTTGTGGGATTAATTTTTTAGTGACCAATGCTGTGCATTGGAACCAAGCTGCCTTGTTACTAGGTAACCTCCAAGTGTGAGGAATATGTCCAAGAACAAGGCTTAAGAAGAGGACTCCAATTTAACATCCAGTATCAGATTGGTCCTTTGATCCACCTCATTCCAGAAATTCTCAATCCAGGAGCACTCCCAAAATAGCTAATGTAGCATCAAGGGAACGATGTTTCCAGCAGCATTTATGTCAGTATTATGTTTCCTGTCAGCATTTATGAGGCACATTACCATTAGCCTATGTGAGGACCAGTATATTTTTTAAAAAAACATCTTTTGGTGAATAAGACAGTCTCAGGGCCATAGTTGCTTTTTAAATATCCGATTCAATTGGGTCAGAGATAGCTGTATATTCAAATCTGTATTCCAAACGACTCTCAAATTATCAGTCTTTGACAGAGTTAGCTGGGCCAGAAAATGGTAAAAGGATACTGCTGACTAAGTAAATCCAGGAAGTTTTCCCCTAAACAATCAAAGTTCTGGAGGTTTTGGAGCTCCCAGTGCCTCTGATCCAAATACATTTGTAATTAAATATTTTAATTGGAAATATTTCCTTGCTCTGGAGCAGAGCAAGCTAAAGTCTTGCTGAAGATCTACGAATGGTTTATCATTGTTGCAGCTGACTGACAATCAAAATTCCCCTCTCCATCCAATCCCTCCAAGTCAAAGGTTTTGCCACCAATTTAAAGGAAAGGATTGCTCCATTAAACCATCTCTATATGGGAGAATGGATGGAAGCAGAACTTTCTAGATAAGTTTGACCAAGCTTGCCTCACAGTTGTTATTGTGGGAACTCTAGAGCCATTATATCTATAAGAATTTGATCCTACAATGCTTGAAAGGGGAGAGAGTTTGTTTTCATTCAGTCTGAACCCAGGTGGGGTCTGCGTAGTCATATCTATCTGTCACAAAGATGCCTGGCTTAACAAAAAGGAGAAATAAAGACTTTTCAAGTGGGAAAATGAAATCCCCCCCCAAAGCTAAGGGGAGCTTTAATTTGTTCAGAGCCAGTCTAGGTTTCCTACCTGCGCCCCCAAAGGAACATTCTAAAAACACTTTTGATTTTCTTAAAATAATGTTGAGGAATAGAAATAGGAAGATGCCTCAGGACTTACAGTAGAACCTCAGAGTTATGAACACCAGTGTTACGAACTGGTCAGTCAACCCCACCCCTCATTTAGAACCAGAAGTACACAATCAGGCAGTGCACGTGCGTGCACACACACACACACAGCAACACAGCAAATACAGTACAGTAGTGTGTTAGTGGTTAGGTGTTCTGTAGTAGGCCCCCTACCATGACATCACCCTTGTATTTCACCCCTTTCATCTTTACCCAGAGACTTGCAACAGCCTCAGTGCAAGTATATACATCTCTGATTTACAAGACAATCCCTCCTCCCTATTTCTCCTGCCTGTCCTTCCTGACCAAGCTGTACCCTTCTATGCCAATATTCCAGTCATGTGTATGAACCCACCCAGTCTCTCTGATGCCAACTATGTCATTGGAGTAACTACATAGTTCTATTTCTTCCTGTTTATGCCCCAACACTGATTTGATTCCCTCTTATCTCTTCTCTGCCCTTGCTATAACTCTTCCCCCAGATTCTGACCCTTCATCCAGGTCTCCATGCTTTGGACTCACCTGTGGGTTTTTGTCTCCTGCCCCCACATCAAATCTAGTTTAAAGCCAACCACCCTAGCAGATAGCAGTCTGTATCCAAAGATACTCCCCATATTCCTCGTTAGGTAGATTCCCATCTCCACTTAGCATTCCTTCCCAGAACAGAATAGTCCAAAGTCTTTTTCAGGCTTTGGAATAACTGAAATTACAACTTTCCTTAGGCAGGACAGTTTGCTCATTGTTGGCTTCATTGAACATAGTCAATAAATCTAGGTGTTAGAATTCCAGTGAACTTTCTATAAAATTCAGTAGGGAACCCAGCTGCACCGGGAGTATTTCTGACCTTTGTGCCTTTTACAGCCTGAGTCAGTTCTGCAGTTTCAAGAGGAGCATCTAAAAGTTCCTTCTGAGAGTCAGAGACCCGTGGCAGAGACAAGTCACTAAAAATGTTACCTGGGTCATCTTTACGGATGGCCTCTTTAGCTAAATATCGTTTTGAATGAAACTGCTGAAACTGTTTATTAATATTTGACTGTGCTGTGTATAATGTATTGCTACTATCACAAATAGCAGCAATCTTCCTTCTGTTAGCATTTTGCTTACGCCTGTATGCCAACGGCTTGGCCCTTTTGCCAGATTCCCAGTAGTTGTGCTTCAAACAGAATAAAGCAAATTTAGCCTTTTGGGAAAGAAGCTTGTTGATTTAATAACTTAGACTGATGAGAGTTATGAGTTTCTCTGGGGAGGAGTTAGAAACATAGTCTACGTCAAAGGCCTTTCTTTCCTTCACAAGAATATCAATTCTCTCTTCCCTCCATTTCTTTTTTAAAGATGGAATAAGAGATAATACGGTCTATGATGAAGGCTTTAAAAGCTTCCCAAAGCATGACAGCTGAGGAAACCATGGGAACATTTGTTTTAGTTTTTTTAAAAAAATCTAACTCCTGCAGGATAGAGTTAACAAATGATGTATCAAACTGCAGAGAGGTACTTAATCTCTGCATTTTAGTTGGGGGTGCATAACCTGGGGACATGAATGCCATATGTATAAGAGTCTGGACAGATGTAGCAATAGTACGAATGCCACAATCAGTGACAGAATTGATAAAGTCTTAAGATGATAAAAAATAGTCTAATCTTGAATATTTGGAAAGAGTTGCAGGAAAATCAAACCAAACCTCTAGTCTCTGACCATAGGATCGCCTGATTTCCACACATTTTATCATCCTAAGTCAGCCATGTATGTTTGAAGTACTAGATGAGTATTGGTGTTTCTTTGTAGAGATGGAGAGGATTGATCCAGGGCTGGGTCTAAACTTTTGGTACAGTCTCCAGCTTTAATAATAGGATGGTGGCTCATGTCATTATGATCATCCTGGTTTCATTCCCAGAGATTGGTAATGGTGGTTTAGTTGGGGTTGCTCCTGCTTTAAGCAGGGGGTTGGACTAGATACCTCCTGAAGTCCCTTCCAACCCTGATATTCTATATTCTATGATTCTATGATTATAGAATTGCCAGCTTCAGCCTGGAGTTCAATAAATCTGCCCTCATTTTCAGATCTTGTGCTCAATATATGGACAATCAGGCTATTATGTATTAGTATAGCAATGCCCCTTGCTTTAGAATTAAAGCTACTAGAAACTGGGAGGCCTATCCCATCTCTATTCTAGCCTGAGTTCTGTCAGCTGCTTGGTGATGTCAACATTCTCTCTTTTAAGCACTGGGTATGTATTTTTTTCCCCTTTGAATAGCTTTAATAAAATTAATAATAAAAAAATTAATAAAATTCCAGGAAACACATTAAGTTACCTGAGCCCTCGTTTTAAAAAATATACACGTTAAAATAGAAGGTTGCTTTGTCAATAAATGAGAAATGGCAAATTTTCCTGAGGGGCATATAATCTGTGCATATCTAAGCAGCACAAGTTATCTCAACCAGGGTAGGGTGTTGCTTGCTGGTACATATTCTACCTAGTGGGAAGGAAATTTCCAGCATAGGAAGGCAAAGGGAGGGGGCAGAAAGTGGGGGGGGGGAAGTGAAAAGGTAGTGAGGAGACATTGGTACCGTAAATCAGAAAGAAAAATCTATTTAAATAGTCCAACCCCACCACTCCCCACTTTGACACACAAAGTGGGGCCTGGGAGGGGAAGAAATCAGGTGAAAGTCGGAGATCCTTATAGTCCCTGCGGCCCCAAACATTGCAACTATAGTTAATCATCTAATAACAATAGACCTTGATACATCAAGGTGAACTAGTGCCCATCAATTTGTTTTGAGGAGCCATATCAGATCTCCGAAAGCGGTACATAAATTCCATATGGGTGGATCCTTCCATAGATGTCTCCTCTTGCAAAGGAGGAGTTTGCAGATTTTTGAAGTATATTTCTGCCTCCTGAGGGGAACTGAATGAAACGATCTTCTCACCATTCTTAACAGGAAGTGTCTCCACATATTTAATAAAATACTTCAAGTCCATCTTCCTGGCCAATTGTTTTGCGTGATTAAGTGTTGCCCTCATTGCATCCACGTCATTGGTATGAGCTTGAAATAGCAGAGTTTTAATTGCTAGCTAGCCCCATAACAGCTCCTTTTATTTCCTCTGGATTTCTGGAGTTCCTGGAGGGTAAACTTGAGGGACCCTCACAAGCAATCTAGGCTGACCTTCTGGAGTTAGCTTGGGGCAAAGACCGATATGCCCACTCTGTATCAAAACAAAAATCTACTGGCGGATCCAACAACTTAGCAGTTTAGGGACAAATTCATACTGTTTACTTTCCTCTTTTCCCACAGGGACACCCACAATCCTAATGTTACGTCACTGTGAGCAGCTTTCTAGATCATTTAGTTCGATCTTAATAGTCTTGATATCATTCCAGTTCTTCATAACTTGTAATTTGCTCTCTTTGAGATCATCGTCCAGAAAGTATGTGTTCTGCTTCACACACCGGTCTGGATAGAACTTTTAGGGCATTCTGAATCTGTCATGGTGGTTTGTAAGGTGGAAACTGTAGATTCACTTTCAACGTTATCTGCAGCCACCTGCTGTATTTCAGCCATCAGCCTCATTCCACCAGAGCTATTTTGTGTGGAGAAGCGGGGAAATGGTTTTGTGGTGATTTCAGATTTGGAGAGGAAAACGCAGAGCTAAAGGGCATTTTGGGAGACTCAGTAGTCAGGCACGACATTTCTTGAGGTTGGATGGTGGGATGATGTTTGGGGATTGCCCCAGGGCTGCTTCAGAGTTTAAGAAACCTCCATCCATCTTAGTTGCAGCACTCTCTAGTGTCATCCTGTTCTCATCCTTCTGCTCACTCTACTTGCCTTGCCTCTGGGGCTACACCCAAGCTACTTTTTGCCAAATGCTACCAAACAAGTGATGCTGGTGTTTGGAGGGAGAAAATTTGTGGTAGGAGGAAGCAGAAGAAGGGTGGAGAACAGACAGCTGTCAGCTCTACAGCTCTCCACAAAGAGATCAGAAAGATGGTGCAGTGTTCTAAAGGAGTTTGGTATTCCGTGGTGGAGCGAAGCATGCCATGGTCTAGACTAGAGCTTTAGGAGGTGCAATATTCTGTGAAGTATGGTACTCCTTGGTATGGGTGGGGCATACTTCATGCACTGGAATTTTAGGACTTGACACGTGAAAATAACCTGACATTCCCATAGTGTTCGCTGTTGGTGTAAAAGGCTGGGCTGGATGCACATAGCATATCATCACAAATACTGGCAAATATGCAAAAACAAACTTCTTTAACGGAATCTGTTTCTTGTAACCCCATAACATTTACATTTGTCTCTTTCGCTGCCTTCTTCACTAGTCAATGCACCGTCACTCCCTTTGATCTTGTCATTGTAACGTAACCAAGTGACAGGGTTTTGAGCTAAATCCATCTACCAGCAAAAGACGCCAGAGTTAAATATTTTCCAACTTCCAATCAGCATTTGAAATGTGGTGAATGTGAATGGTAATTTGTTTTCTGTTCAGTTTTCAACAGAAAGTTAGTGGTGGGTCAAGTACGGTTCTAATACAAGTGTTAGAAAATAGGCACCGTGTTGAAGCTATGTTTTTGGCCCTCACCCCGATTAGTTAGGAGTGTGTTATCAGTACACTCCCTCGCTGTTTAGCTACTTGGTGTGGTGGTTAGGGCACTGGCTTAGGATGTAGCAAACAAAGGTTCAAGTCCCTACTCCTTCACAGACTTCCTATGTGTCTTTGGGCAAGTCACTTAAGGTATGTCTTCACTGCAAAGAAAAACCCATGGCACTGAGTCTCAGAGCCTGGCTCAACTGACTTAGGCTTGTAGGCCTTGGGCTGCGGAGCTACTAGTAGGGGTGTAGATGTTCCCACTTGGCCTGGAGCCTGGGCTCTGAGACCCTCACCAGGTTTCTGAGCCTAGCTGGAGGGCCAAGCTGGAACATCTCCGCTGCTATTTTTAGTCCTGTGGGCCCAAGTTAATTGAGCCAGGATCTGCACTTCGATGCTGTGGCTTTGTCTTTGCCGTGTAGACATACTTGATCTCTCTGTGCCTCAGTAACCTTTTTAAAGGTACTTAGGTGCCTAACTCTGATGGATTTCAATAGAAGTTAGACACCAAAATACCTTTAAAAATCTGGCCCTTAGGCACTCCTGATAACCTTTTTTCATACTCTATTACTCGCATATTGCTGTAAATATGAGGATTTAATTTGGTGCCCTTCTGTTATTAGCTAACTAGCGTGTTCTTTTGACTCTGAAATAAAACCAGCTCAGGTAAGAATTCAGAAGCATTCCTAGCTTTGACTAAAAAGGAATCATCTTTAGAAACAGATGCTGAGCTGGTTAGGGAACTAAAGAAATACTTGCTCAGGTGATGTTCTTTTACTATGTTTGAATTTGTAGCATGGGATAAAAATATATCACTTTCTCAATGATTCCCTTATAAATGTCACTTCGGCCATGATGGAGGGTTTAGGTTTATCATATACTTGGAAATCAGGCATAAGCCTGGGACAATTATGCACTGATTGATCCTGTGCCCATCTGCTAGAATTTTGCGATGTCTATATTTCATGAACTCCGATAGCGCCATTTACCTGTATTCCCACAACAGCAGTAAATGCTAGCATGGAAAGGAAGTGATCTATATAATCATTTCTATGCTTTTACTCTTTAAGGAACATTTATTCTTCCTACAGTAAAACAAAAATAATAGGGGCAGGCAAATAATTTGTCTAAGCAAGCCAGGTTTGTATCATCCGGACAAAGTCTAACGCCAGGGGGTTGAGCCAGATACATACAAACCCACAATGTTGTGGAGAGTTTGTGCCATGATATTAGGATGTTGTCACTGCGATGTCAGCTGCAAAGAGGGATACATAGATGTACCCGTTCCGGGAGCATGGTGAGTGGGTGCATGTGTAAAGGCACCAGGTTAGCCAGCTAAGAGGGTCGTTTGGCATCCTGGGGCTGTAAAGGATCAAGGTGCCAGGGCCCTGGAGAGAAGAGAGCAGGGTCAGAGGGAGGCCCATCCAGTGGGAGAGACTTGGTGAGCTGCGTTGCCTGGGTCAGTCAGGGAAGAGCAGGGGCTGAGAGATGTCAAAGCCGGCAGACTATGTGGTTCCTGGGAGAAGGCTGGAGGTAGGAGAGCAACAACGGGGGGGCAGGGGGGGGGGAGACGGTTGCTGGCTGGGGTCCCCGAGCCGGAGCTGAAGGCCAGGGAAGAGCAGAAGGAGTTGCCTGTTGGCTCTGGGCCAGAGAGGCAGAGACTAGGAGAGAGCCCAGGTGTGGCCAAAGGTGCCAGTGTGGATAGGTGGGACACTGAGGAACAAGATGTTTTGAATTTTAAGGACCGCTGGCACTAGGTGTGAGAAATGGAAAACCTGGGGAGTAAATGAACTGAGTTTTGGAATAAACTAGCCCCTGGAAGGGTATTATTCCAGCCGGCGAGCCCGGTGTGGAGTCCTTGGGATACTTGAAATAATTTGTGTTAGGGTGGCACCTAGATGTCACAACTGAGAGGCTCTGTGAGGACACCCAGCGAGAGCCTGTCCCAGCACTGAAGAGCTTAGACGCTATATAGACATGCCGGACGAAGGACAGGAGGGAAATTGAGTTGCACAGAGTCACACAGCAGGTCAGCAGCAGATGCAGGGATAGAACCCATGTGTCCTTAAGTGACCATCCTGCCTGGCTTGGCCACCTCCCTTCACCCCAGTACTGGAGGAACGTCAGGAACATGGCTGCGTGATCACAGTTACAATCAAAGCGTAGGCCAGATTTTCAAGAGAGTTCAGCAACCAACAGCTTCTATTTTAATGTTACTACTTCAATGGGCACTTGTAGAGCACCCAGGCCTTTTGAAAATCTGGCTTGTAGAGCACCGAGGCCTTTTGAAAATCATTTTGGTATCTAAATGGGAGCTGAGCTCTTTGGTAAATCTGGCCCCAACTTTGTGTGTGGAATACTCTGGACAATCTCATGTGTATTATAATAATAATACAGTAAAACCTCGATTTAACGGACTAATTCGGGCGAGGGGGTGTCCGTTAAATCAGAAAGTCCGTTATTTAATAATAATTAAAAAAACGAGCTGTCGGAGCAGCAGCCCGACCGCCACAGGGCCAGGGCGGCAGCTCCGCAGCCCGCCTGCTGCTGGGACCCGGGCGGCAGCCGGGAGCCGGCAGCCAGCCCTCGACAAATGGATTTCGGATGCATCAGACTTGCTTAGAAATTTTGTCCGTTGCATCCGAAGTCCGTTAAATCGAGGTCCGTTAAATCGAGGGTTTACTGTATCATGTGTGGCTCGAGGAGCAGTGGCGAGATCCTGAATCTGAGCTGATGTCTGTTCTTGTTCGCACATCCCAGTGGTGCGTAATCTGGGAGCCAAAGCTTGTCTCAGACCTCTCCTGAGTATCAAGTGGACTCCATCTCTCTCTTGATTTAAAAAACATCAAATAGAGGATTTGATAGGGGAGGGGAGGCAATGGAGATGATGGAAACATGCAAATATTTTGGAGCTGAAATATTAAACCAATGAGAGACTAATACAGTATAATGTTGATAATTTAAGGTGATCCATCAAGTATGTTATATAAATTTTTGCATAAAACATGGAATAGATCTCATAGACAGCTGGGGATGACTTTACTCACATGTTACTCCCATTAACCCTTCTTGCATTTGTGTTTGTAACATTGGGTCCTGTAAGATCTGAATGTTTCTTTTGGATTTTACCTTCTTTTGTGACCCTTCCTTAAAAAATAGGCTACCATTATAGTAACATTTTAAACAGTCAATACATTTTAATAAATGCTTTGGTGTCCGAATTATTGCCTCATATTAAAATTAGCATTGCTTAGAACAACTGTTACCAAGATCTATAGATAGGGATAGTAATGTAAAACCTCTCAACACACACAGACCAATAGCACTTTCTGTGCAGGCACACACAAAATTAAACAATCATTTTCCCCAGTAGGCCTTTCTAGTGTCTAGCTTGTTACCTCAAGGGTTTAACAGAATAATAAAGAAAACAATACAATTTCCCTCCACAGTCTCATTGACAATCTCTTTGAGTTCAAACTTTGTATTAATAAGTAAACAGTGTTTTCATCCTCTAGATTGCCTTATGCTACACAGACAAAATAAAATGACCAGGGAGAACAGTTCTAATAAATGACTTACTGTTTAAAAATAAGCCCCAATCAAATACTGTCAGCTAAACAAAGAGGGGTAGAAGGCAGTTATTGGATGTATATTTATTGTGTTTTGAGGAGTACATTATTGCTGATTCAATGAAATAAGAAAATTGTTTAGGCCTGCCTGAATGAACGTTACTTTATCTAATCACCCTTTTCTAAAGTGGTCTTAATGTACTTCTATAAATACATGATTTCCAAACTCCAGGTTGTGTGGGCACTGTCACTGTGAATTTTTCTGCCTTGGTGCCAAAAAAGGTGCCCTTCGAGTTTATCAGGCTTGCAAGGGGTTTATGTTCTTTAAAGAAATTAATATATTCATCCCTCTCACTTGGAAGGTGGAATTTATTATTCATGATCAACAACATAGTTTGGTGTTCTAACTGGGGTGATGAAATACTGCCTCAAGCAGTCAGTTTAGAGTTGCCCCATTGACCCAATGAAGTCCTTACGTCTTCTTTGGGGCTAAGCTAATTAGCTGGCTCACTCTGTTCCTGTCTTCCCCGTTCTGGAACACTGTGGATCACAACATCCTGTACTAGGGTCCTGCTACTCTGGGTTTTAAGTACTAAGAGAACTCAAGAGCATTACAGGGCTTTTGAGAATCCTTGGTCTCTTGCAAAGGGAAGACACGAAGGTGGAAGGAGCAGCAGATTTCAGGGCCTTCCTCTCAAAAAGACCTCATTTTCAGACAATAAGTGTAAGGATCAATGGGGGGGAAAACCAGACAGCAAGTGTGAAAAATCTGGACGGGAGGTGAAGGGGGGTAATAGGAGTCAATATACAAAAAAGACCCCAAAATCGGGACTGTCCCTATAAAATTGGGACATCTGGTTACCTCAGGGGGAAGAGAGAGGGATTTTTTGGGAGCGGAGGAGGATCATGTGATTTGTGGGAGGGCTCACACAAAAGGATAGGATAGAGTAGATCAGGGATCGTTTAGGGTCAGCTCATTGTGACATGGAGAGAGAGGTGTTTCAGGATTCCATTTTGTGCTCCAAAATCGGAGCTTCCATGTAAAAGAAATATGAGTATCTAGCCCTTATAGCTGCAACAATAACCTGCAAAGCATGAACGAGGGGTAAACCAAAGTGCTGATTTCTGACAAAATAGAAAGACTCAATGACACATTGTCTGTGAGTGGTGCAAACTGCTCAGCTTACCAGAAGGGCTTGGTAATAACTGATCATTTCAGTGCCAGCTTAGTTAGCCATTTTATTGCTGATCCAAGAGCCAGAGAAAGGAAAGAGAGACAGTCATAACGAGAAGATCTAAAAAGTCTGCTCCAAGTTGAGCCTAGTATTACAAGTCTCCAGGGGGAAGAGCCTGGGTTGATGGCTGGATGGACCCTCTCCCTGATTGGTAGTTTAAATAATTTTTGGATAGGCATTTACATGTTGGAGGTTTGTCTGAACCAAACCTAAATGCCAGCTCCTTTGTCAATGACTAGCATGAGACCAGAAAAGCCCTCCAAAGTGTCTGTATTATGGATTAAGCCATTAATAAATCCAGGATTTTTTTCCCGCAGACCAGTTCAGTCATTACTATGTTGTGGCTTGGGGCAGAGAGCTGAAGGTGTTTGTATGTGGACCATGAAAAATCAAAGTAACATTACAGGGTTTGTGATGCAACATGCAGCGGTTTCATGTGAAAAAGAAAAGACAAAAAAAATTCCAACTTGTCAGTTTGGCCTTTGATAACTATTTAGTTGTACCTCAGAACTGGCAGGATCCACTGTACTTGACATAGGAAATTCCTATGGTATACTGCAAACTTCAGAGTCCTGCTATTTAGTGTTCTCAGGCAACTGACATGGTTTTAAGCATGACTACTGCACAGGAATCTAAATTCCAGAAGAGACTAAATCCAGATATTGTATAACAGGATGGGCTGATGCGTGGATGTATTACAGGACAGCTAAACAAATGAACAGCAGAACTATTTTAGTTTCTGTTTAATTAAAAAAGAGGTACTCGTGTATTTTACAGATTTTAGGTTTTCATACTTATTCCAGTTAATCAAATACACTGTTGACACAGAAACACAGTATGGCATATAACTTTGAGTCTCTCTAATTGTTTTTAAATCTCTGTTTGGGATATAGGGTTCTTTTAGCTCATAGAGATGCCCATTTTTTCCTGGAATCATATTTCTTTGTAAAATGTGCCATTGCTACAATGCTGCGTTTTTAGGATACCTTAGTTGATTTAAGAATCAGAGAGGTAGCCATGTTAGTCTGGAATAGCAGAGGTAACAAAGAGTCCTGTGGCACCTTTAAGACTAACTAAAGTATTGAAGCATAGGCTTTTGTGGGCTAATACCCACTTTGTCGGATGCAAGCAGTGGACGTGTCCAGGAGCAGGTATAGATAAGTAGGAAAGAATCAGGTAGGAGGTAACAAGGTTAGTCCAATCAGGCTGAACCAGCTTGTTATCTCCAATCAGGGAGGGTGAGGTATTCCTCTAGCAGCTGAATTGGAGGTGTGAACTTGGAGAGAGGAGAAGCTGTTTTTGTAATTAGCAAGCCATTCAAAATCTTTGTTCAATCCCAGATTGATTGTGTCAAATTTGCAAATGAATTGCAGCTCTGCAGTTTCTCTTTGCAGTCTGGTATTGAAGTTTTTTTTGCTTCAATATGGTGACTTTTAAATCTGTAATTGTGTGTCCAGGCAGGTTGAAGTGTTCTCCTACAGGTGTTTGTATATTGCCATTCCTGATATCTGATTTGTGTCCATTTATCCTTTTACGTAGGGACTGTCCAGTTTGGCCGATGTACATAGCAGAGGGACACTGGTGGCATATAATGGCATATATGACATTGGTAGATATGCAGGTGAATGAACCAGTGATGGTGTGGCTGATCTGGTTAGGTCCTGTGATGGTGTTGCTGGTGTAGATATGTGGGCAGAGTTGGCATCGAGGTTTGTTGCATGGATTGGTTCCTGAGTTGGAGTTATTATGGCGTGGTGTGCTGTTGCTGGTGAGAATCTACTTAAGGTTGGCGGGTTGTCTGTGTGCCAGGACTGGCCTTCCTCTCAAGGCCTGTGAAAATGAGGGATTATTGTCCAGGATGGGTTGTAGATCACTGATGATGCGTTGGAGAGGTTTTAACTGAGGACTGTAGGTGATGGCCAGTGGTGTTCTGTTGTTTTCTTTCTTGGGCTTGTCTTGCAGCAGCAGGCTTCTGGGTACACGTCTGGCTCTGTTGATCTGTATCCTTATTTCCTTGTGCGGGTATTGTAGTTTTGTGAAAGCTTGGTGAAGATCTTGTAGGTGTTGGTTTCTGTCTGAGGGGTTGGAGCAAATATGATTGTACCTCAGTGATTGGCTGTAGACAATGGATCGTGTGGTATGTCCGGGATGGAAGCTGGTGGCGTGAAGGTAGGCATAGCTGTTGGTAGGTTTTTGGTATAGGGTGGTGTTGATGTGGCCGTCATTAATTTGCCCCGTGGTGTCTAGGAAGTGGATTTCCTGTATAGACTGGTCCAGACTGAGGTGGATGGTGGTTGAAGCTGTTGAAATCGTGGTGGAATTCTTCCAGAGTTTCTTTCCCATGGGTCCAGATGATGAAGATCTCATGAATGTAGCGTAGATAGCGAAGGGTTGTGAGTGGATGAGAGTTGAGGAAGCGTTGTTCCAGGTCAGCCATAAAGATGTTGACATACTGTGGGGCCCATAGTGGGCAAAGATTAAAAATCCAGGTAAAAAGAAGAAAACAAGTCACAGTTATTTTCATGCACAATTTCCATTCCACTTGGGTAATTTTAGACAAGTGAAGCACAAAACTAAGCAAAATTAATTCGATTATAATGTTATAAATGACAGCAGGTAGACCTGAGACTGTCCATTTTAGCTGTTAAAACACCCATGGGGTTGGGGATTAGCAGCAGGGGAGATACTTATGAGGATCAGGATGCAAGAGCTCATGGGTGCATGCTGACATGTAGGGAAATAGTCCCTATAACATTTTGGGTTTGGGAGAAGCACCAGTTGGAGGTGATCTGACAACAAACAGACGATATTGGGTCCCTGCAAGAAGATTTGAGAAGTTGAATGCATAGTATCCCATAAAGGCTAAAGCATCATAATTTACAACCTTTTAATCAACAACCTCATTGAACAGCACTGATAGATAGCAAGCCAGTGATTGATTTGACATGCTTAAAAGTTGAGCAGTAGCTTCTCTGTATTTGCTGTCCCTAGAATTTCATACCAAGGCAAGTGTAATGGATTTCAGAGAGCATTATGCCATATTTTGTTTTTAAGAGCTATTAATTGAACCCTGTCCCAGAGACTGGTAGATAATTTGCTCAACTTGAAAATGATAAACCTACAGGAATGTGAAAGCCATTCCTTTTTCTACAATTGAAATGGAAAGAATAGAGGATATGTCATGATTAAAATTCATGAGCAACATTCCCACAATCAGTCATTTAGAATAAATTGCTTGAATGCAGGATTTGCATTTATTCGTTTGATTTAATTTCATTTATTTTTAAAAAGGAAGGTGAAACAGGTGTTTGAAATATATGCTACAAATACAAATACAAAATAATACAAAATATTATGTATATATGTTAATTGGTTTAATGAATATAGGTTAATTGTGTTTAGGGTGATTTAACTAGTAAAATAATTCAGTACACTCTGTGAGTATGTATTACAACACACAGTGGAAGAGGAACCTTGAGATTTCTTATAGGCCATAAGGATTATGGACCGGGTCCCGAGCTGGGGTAAATCAGTCAAGAATCAGCGAGGTAGCCGTGTTAGTCTGGAATTGCAGAAGTGACAAAGAGTCCTGTGGCACCTTAAAGACTAACTAACATATTGAAGCATAAGCTTTCATGGGCTAATACCCACTTTGTTGGATGCATGCAGTGGAAGTATTCAGGGGCAGGTATAAATAAGTAGGCAAGAGCCAGGTTAGAGATAACAAGGTTAGTCCAATCAGGCTGAAGCAACTTATCTCTAATCAGGGAGGATGAGGTATTCTTCTAGCAGCTGATCTGGAGGCGTGAACACCTAGAGAAGAGAAACTGCTTTTGTAGTTAGCAAGCCATTCATAGACTTTGTTCAATCCTAAATTGATGGTATCAAATTTGCAAATGAATTGCAGCTCTGCAGTTTCTCTTTGCAGTCTGGTCTTGGGGGGCCATGAATATCCCATGAAATTAAAACACTTAGCTGGGATTCTACTGGAATTGCTTTATAGAAAATTGCCCACGATTTGCACAGGGCTGTAAGCACAGGACACGAGACAACAGGTGGATATACACTGAAGAGCACCAACAAAACAAGGACATGTGATTGGTCACTCTCCCAATAGACGTATCAACAAAGACGCCATAATATTTTGTGTAATCTTAATGTTTTAGCCTGTTCTTTATCACGGATAAATTAAAAGGGATCTGGGCTGGCTTGCTGAGACATACGGCCATTTGGAACATTAGGCCTTTTTTGACACCACTCTCGCAGTATAAGACTTTGCAAGGCAGCTCACAGAATATTTCAAATGCTGGGCATACATCTTTGCTGCTAGGAAGCTGATAGTGCGTAGCTGTGCCTCTGTGTTTATTGGCAGGGATTATTAATTTCTTTTGGATACAAAACTAAAATTAGTGTCCCTTGGCTTTTTCCAAACTGGAAATTGCCTTTTAAATATGTAAGAATCAGAAATAATTTCCCTGCTACCTGAGTGCTGTGCTTTGAGTCTATCATTCAAATGATCGTTTATCATTAGGCACAGCGGGTAGGAGGTTAATTGTAATTGCACGGTCACCTGGACTATTGTGTGATTGAAGCAGAGCCTCTCTGCTGTGTCAGATCCGACCGTATATTATTTCAAAGCGTTAGTGCCAGGATGCTCTTTAAATCTGCCATGGAACTGAGGAAGAAGTAATTTAAGTGTTTGATTTAGCACTCCCTCCCTGCCGTCTGCTTCAGGCCACTTTACTAGCAGTAGCAGAATGTGAACTGAATTAAATACAGACGCTTCCAAAAAGAAGTAGAAATCATAAGCCACCAATGGGAACTCAGAAGCCTTCAGCTTTGTAATTCAATACGATGCATCTTTGTGGATAAGTCTATTGGTAAATCATTAATTATTCTAAACTGTTCATTTCCCCTCACGGAAATCCAGAATGTAGCATTAAAAGCTAGCTGTTATGAATGAAAGCCGTAAACAGATTCCCGACAGGTTTTATTAAGCTGCAGAGAAAAGCCAAGGTTCTTTTGCAGCATGAATAAGAAGGATAGAGAGGGGAAGAGAGGTCAGTGATTTACCTACAGCTCTGGATTTTTAGTTTTGAGAGGTAATAGTAAACACTTTAAGCCTTCAGAAATAATGAGTTTCCTACCTGTGGAAGATCTAGTAAGAGAGAGGCCTGATTCTGAATGAGGCTAAGGCCTCTCTGCATGACTCTGGCAATGCAAAGGTAAATTATATATGCCAGAGTAGTGTGCACAGTCTTAGTGTAAAAGTGAATCAGGCCAAATGTGCATCTCCCTTTCTCTCTGCCGTCTGTTTTCTGAGATAGCGTCCCATTCTGGAAGCCACAAGGTTCTTGGGAATGGGTTTTGGATGCTCAGCCACGGGTCAGTCCTCATCTTGACTTGCCATAGATTATTTCAAACAGCAAGTCTTAAAACTCCAGACCCCAGCATCTCTCTGCATCCCATGGACCATGCGATTCTTTGTCAGGCGAGTCTCTGGGGTCAATCAAACTGAGATCAAGCTTGTTGATGACACCAAAATTGGAGGAGTAACAACAACAGAGGAAGATAGAATCTGCCTGATTATATCGGAGGGTGGGGGGAGTTGGTTCTGAGACTCATCTTCCATGAGACGTCCACATCCAGGTTGGGATTCTGTTGCTACCACAGTAGAAACCCTACTTTACTAAGTAATTGGAAATTGCGGAGTTCATAAAATTTAAACCTTCATAAAATGGAACATATCCAAATTAGAGGAGATGAAGTGCGAACATTGCATGGTGGTGCACAGTGTTGCTTCCTTCTTGTCCTTCAACTCATGACAAAGCTATTTCCAATACCTGGAAGATATCGGAATGTGAAAGGCTGTCAACTTGTTCTTCATCGAAATCCCTTCCAGTATGTGATTTCCCGCCCAATCAGGAAAAATGTTTTGTGCAACTGGTCATTCGTAAGATCGGTATTCGTAAAATCAAGGCTCTACTGTATTTGCTCTATTACCTTTTAGATCAGTGTGAAGTGTTGCTGCATGTTGCTCCATCTTTCTGTGATAGGGTCAGACCCTCACGCCGTTACTCGGGCTGAATACTACCTTTTTATTCCACGGCTGGTGCCATTCATGTCAATGTGGAATACGGCGCTATGCAGGGTGAGAAAGGAGATGAGAATCTAGCTCAGAAGGTCTTCATTTCTGTGTTGGCTGTTGCTCATCAGTTATCCCTGCTAAGAGTATCTTCCACCTGACATAGCTTTATATTTAATCAATAGCCTGTATTTGCATCCAAATCCATCAGTTTTGGGACAGGCTACCCCTTTCAGGGGTAGAACATAGAAACACAAGAATGGCCATACTGGGTCAGACCCAAGGTCCATCGATTCCAGTATCCTGTCTTCTGACAGTGGCCAATGCCAGGTGCCTCAGAGGGAATGAACAGAACAGGGAATCATCAAGTGATCCATCCCCTGTTGCCCATTCCCAGCTTCTGGCAAAGAGAGGCTACAGACACCATCCCTGCCCATCCTGGCTAATAGATTGCGATATGGACTACATGCGTAGGCCAAAAGGGAGGAAGACCTCCCCTCATGCTCCTGTATGGTGCACAGGAGCGAGCAAGTGGTAGTGTAATGGGTGAAGAGTAGCCAAATGGGTATGATGGGGAGAGGAGTATTGTATTGGCAGCTACAATGATACAAAATCTTCTGGGGCTATCCTTGGTGTTGTGTAGTTGACTGACTTCCCCTTGATCAGGGCTGTGCCTAATGTCATAAAGTAGCCATGAGAGATGTCTTGTGACCAAACTTCCTTGGTGCTCAGATTGCAAAGGTCTTCACTTGTAGCATGAAGCTATCTAGGGAAGCCACATGTCCATACTGAAACCAGAGAAGAAGTTGCTCCTGCACCTCACCGCATCTCAGAAGTGTTCAGTGGATCTCATTGGAAGGGTTTCACCCTTGGGTGTTTGCTCATCAGCACAGGAATGCTTTTGCAAAAAAACCCCTCTTTTACTCCGCTCCTGCCATGCCCATTTAGCTTTCACATTAATGTTACTCTCAGTCAACCGCAAGATTCCCAAGAAGCTGTGCTGCAAAATTACTAATGCTGAAACTCCTCAGTAAAAGCTGTGGCTGGATTAAAATACCTCTATTTTACACCTTTGTGAGACAACTTAGCCTCTAAATTTAACATGAATTATGAGTTTGCAATGTCAGGACCTTTTCCTTTTGAAAGTCTTCTTGCTGAAGTTACAGGAGAAGAGAATCCTTCAGACTGTCAAAATCATAGAGATGTAGGGGCTGGAAGGGACCTTGAGAGGTCATGAAGTCCAGTCCCCTATGCTGAGGCAGGACCAAGTCAACGTAGACAATTCCTGACAGGTGTTTGTCAACCCCGTTCTTAAAAACCTCCAATGACGGGGATTCTACCGCCTTCCTTGGAAGCTTTTTCGCTAAAAAAAAGAAGGTAAATCACTAACCTCCCATTATCATCAGTTACTTAAACACAAGATTTATTTTCTGTTTCATCCCTTCTGCTGCTGAGCTTTGTATTTTACTCCATCTTCCTGGAGGTGAAGCTCTTCATGGTTTTAAGCCATGATTTCTAATGAAAGGCTCCCTCCGTCATTCCTGCTTCTGCCGTAAATCCCTCTGCTGTCATTTGAATCATTTTCTGGATCCCTATAGCCCATCTAGCTGGTTGTGAATTAAATCCAGGTTCTCTGAGAGAAAGATTTTTGAAGGGCTTGATAGCTAGGGCATCACGGCTGGGAGAGGAGATGCCACCCCCCTTCCCTTACTTATCTGAGGCCTTATGAAGTCCTCTTTTGAAGATAGAATCTTGCCTTTGGGCATCTTACATGCATGGATCTCTGTATCTTATTCTTCAGGAATGAGAGTGCTAGCTTTAAAAAAACCCAACCCCTCCCCCCAGAAAAAGTTTAAAAATCCATGTAGATAAATGTATAGCTATCATTTCTCTGCCTGTTCCACCCACTCTTGATATTGTTCTTGGTCACTTTCCTCTAGGGAGATGCTGATTAAAATTTGCAATTCAGGCTACATTTCAAGCTGCTCTCTTTATAAGCCATTCAGTATGTGAAGAGCATCCATTTTTGCACTGCGCTGCAGCTTTCCCAGATCCCCGGTCTCCTCTCCCCGCCCACCGCCTTCCCCGGTTAAATGAACATCTTGTCAAATAGTGTTTGCACAGGCTGACAGAAATAGAGGTCTTGGAGAGAAAGCCAGATCCCTGCGCATACACTCTAACAAACAGAATCCAAATGTCAGACACGAGTGAAATGTATCGCTGCGGTCTCCTGTCAGATTTGCTAATATCGCCCAATGGAACACCCGCCTGATGTCAAGGTATTTTGATTAGAGATTGTTTCACATATTTATTGTTAGTTAGAAGCAATGAGCTATCAGAGAGAGAGCTTTCAATTATTACTTTTTTTTTTATGCTGGAATGTAATGCCCACACTTCATCATAGAGTAAAAAGTCGAGGGCAAGGAAGTCATTTCCAAATAGCAGAGCAATTAATAAAGAAAGAAAAAAAATAATTTCACAGACCATTGTTAAATTAGCAATTCTTCAGAGTGTCTATAATTCCAGGCAGAATTAATATGCACTTTGAAGCCTTGGGCAACAGGACGTGTCTATATTTCATTTACTCCAGCAGCCTCGAGACTGAAATGCAGGGGAAGAAAAGATCTTGAAATAGCAAAGAAAATACACCATTTCTTATATATCCGTCATTCAACTGCTACCTGGTTTACAAATTATCAGCAAAAACATAAACATTGGCTTTAGATTACAGCTGTGATTCTTTAAAGCTGCAGTAGCAGAGACAGTTGTTGGAAAATGCCAAGCCTTAAGTAACGCAGGAAAAAATAGGGCAGCCGGCAATGACAACATAAATTTGTGAACAGGGGAGACAGTGTATGATAAAAGTGCAGTATATTCTCACCGTGCTGACGGGAAATATTTTACAGAAGCATTTTGTAAATTGAATGCATCTATATAATGTAGCAACTAATTTCATTGCCACTATTTTAAAGTTGGCTGGATGACAGGAGAATTTATATTCAAAAGAATAAATCCTATGGTTTTTTACCGCTTATCCATATGCTATTTAAAAAGTTATGTAGAACTGAGTTAAGTTGCATGGCCTTAGACATTCCTATTCAACATTTCACACACCTAGGGAATATAAAAACAAAAGCACCTACATATTTTAGTTATTTGTAGATGTCGGAGAAGCGGTCTGTGATTAAAGGCCAGGTCTGGGAATCCAGTGAGCTGCTTCCACTGGAGGCTTGCTATGAGCTGAGTGGGCCAGAAGGGGGACATAGTTAAAATGGGAAAAGAGATGAGGAGGAAATGATTCACGGGGGAAGAGGGCAAAGGGAAAAACAGATGCAGGAGTAAGAGACAAGCAGGCACAGGAGTAGGGAGAAAATTTGGAGTCTTCCTGACTTGTGTCCTCTCTCCAGATGCTTGGCACAGTCCCAGGCCTTGGTCTTGCTTGAGCACAAGGGCCATGCAGGAGTTGAGCTACTAGTATATAGAGGTGCTGAAACACTGAGGTACAAGCATCACTAGCGAGGAGAATGGAGAGATGCAAGGATAGTGGCACAAAGGCTGCACCAATGGGCAGAGTGCAGGTGAGTTAGTTAGATATGCCTCATAAATGCAATAGAGCCCATTTCTCGTTCATGGATGTCAACATCATGTCTTTAAGGTGCCACAGGACTTTGTTACCTCTGCTATTCCAGACTAACACGGCTACCTCTCTGATTCTTGACATCCTGTCCGTGGCACGTGTGTCTCTGGGTGTGCATGCATCTTAAAAACACAACGATAAGAAACCACAGTGTTGCTTCTGCACATTCTGTGTTTTTTTTATGACATGCATTCTACAAGATGAGCAATAATTATGTACACCAAAGAAACACCTTGCATGAGATTTCTAGAAAACAATATTGCCAGGTTCAGTCCCTCAAAAACCACAAGGTTGACTCAAAAAAAGCACAAGATTTTGATGAAAATAAGCAAAGAACCCAACATGGGACTTTTCGTCTGTTTTTTGAGCCTATAGAGCTTGTGTTATCAAGTGCTTCTATAGAACCAGGCTAGAAAGTTACTTTTTTATTATTATTATTTTATTTTTTTATGAAAGCTGAGATCCTCCTATGAGTTACGAATAATAGGACTTCAGGGGCTAGAGCTTTAAGAAAAACACACCAGATACCTATAGGAAATGTGATCAGATCATGACAGTTGGCAACATTTGAGAACATTCATCCATGGGATAGAATTCACAATGGTGAATTTTTATGTGGGGGGTGGGAAGAAATGCTGGTCGCTGTCCTTTCAGGACATTCCCAGAGGCCACTGCTTGCCTCTCTCATCTGGAGTAGCATGCCACTCCTTACCATTATTCTGACTATTCTACTTTGATGCATTACTGGGCATACTCAGCCTTCGACTTGTGTCGCAGGCCTCTCCTTTACTTTAGTGAGTAGTATTCCACGCATGCAACAAAGGAAGATGGTGGTCTTTGATTACCAGTGCCTAACTCAGCACACCTGTGGTTTGTTTGAAACGAGGAACCCCTTACCCCGTAACATGCAGTAATTAACAAGGGGAAGAATTTGTAAGTTAATAGGAGGAAGAAGAGAGGAGTGGTAATGTTAATAAGATGTTCTATGTTTCCAACGTAAATATGTGCTTGTTGACGGTGGTTATTTTTCTGGGTATAGCTGGGGACCCAATTAAATTTAAGATGAGCAATAGTAATCCCTCCTAATAGTTTGGGAATGAAACCTTCATAAATCAAGCGCTGACAGCTTTAAATCTGACAAACTGCCAGAACCAACAGAACAGCTGCTGCTAAATGTTCTGGAGGCGAGTGCTTGATGATATGTGGAAGTATGGCAATGGGAAATGGGTTTGTTAGGGAAAGAAGGATAGGCAGGTTATGTGTAAAGGGAAAGAAAAGAAACCTTTTCTTCCCTTCTCCTCCAAAGTTTTGGAGCAGCTGCACCTGCTAAGGGACCAATTCCAGAGCACAGCTAAGTGTACAGCAGGTGAATTCTAATCGACCTTGGACACGGCAGGAGGAGAACAGTCCCAAACACGAAAGCAAAGTGCCAATCATTCTGAAGGCAATCTAAAGGCAAAATTCTCCGCTTTGGACTCGTCCCTTATGTCTCCTTAGGCCTGAGGTGCTGGGGACTGAGTACTCGGTATTCCTCACTCACACATAAACAGGGCTGTCAGCCCCTGGTCCTCAGAAGTCATGAGCCAGCGCCCTCCAAAATTCTGAGATTGTCTTGAAAATCATGAATGATTTTTTAAAAGTAAATAATGGGGCTCTTTTATTGACTGCCTTGTTTTTTAGTCTTTAGCGTTCATATATCTAAGCTTTCCCCAAGGTATTTTGCCACCCCAGGCGGTAACTATTTTACTGACCGAGGCGGCAAGTGCAGGAAGACATCCTAGTGTCCACCGAAATGCCGCCAACAGTGATTCGGCTTGTTGAGCGGCCGCTGAATCGTTGGTGGGAATTCGGCAGCAGCTCAACATGCCGCATTGATTTTGGCGGGAATTTGGCGTACACTGTTCGGCGGACGACCGGCTGAGTTACCACCGAATTGCCACTGGGGGGAGGAGGGGGGTAAAAAGACACCCTCCAAATTCTGCCATCATAGGCGACCGCCTAGGTCACCTAATGGGTAGCGCCGGCCCTGGCTTTACCCTACCACCATCAGAGCTAGAAATTTGTTTAAAGCGAAAGCTAGGAGGCTCACAGAATGACATGACTCCAGGAGATAGGGCTCTTAGAAAAATACCCAAACGTTGTGAGACTCTTAGTAACATTGGGAGGAGAATTACAACACTGAGTAATTCCTGGTGCTCAGAACTCCAGTCATTTTGGGTAGTTCCTAAAGGGGGCTCTATTTGGTGCCACTGTTTGGGAAGAAAGCTGGAAAGTTATAATATTCACTTAATTGTAATGGAATAGGTGAATCAGCTTTCCTATATTCTGATGCCGTGTTAGTTTAACGGAATCCCAGTGAGGGCTGCCAGGAGGGAAAGAGCAGGATTCATCACTGGTTTTTTAAATATCGACGTTTGCGTCTGGCTATACTATTGCGCCTTAGATTGTAGACTTGGTTGCACCCATTAGCGTAAGTGGGTCACTCTGGGTTCCCCTGTAAAGTGTCCTGGGGTACTCGTACTTGCACTCGGAAGGATTCTTCTCCCCCCCTCCTCCCGGTACATTCTTTAATTTGTTTGACCTCACTGAACTCGGTGCATTTGCATAATCAAGGCAGAATCTGGCCCAGTGGGAGGTGCATCAATGGAAGTGAGGGCAGAATTGGGGCCAGTTCCTAGTGATGTCATGCCACAGGATTTGGGGGGAAAGGAGCGTATTCAAAGGGGATGGCACACAGTAGAGTTGAGTGTTGCTTTAGCATGACAGTCAGTGCCCAGTGTTCCTTTCTGATGGGAATGTCCCCTGCAGCAAAACTACAGGGGGAGTTTCATTATCTGGTGGTATTTCTGGGGCTTAATGAAGTAGGGTCCAGACTTGCAAATGCTTCTGCACTTTACTCTCATGAGTAGCCCACCTGACTTCAGGTTTATTCTTTTTTGTGTGTTTGCTCTGAGGTTGCGGACTGTACAAGGTATGTCTGAATCATCCTGGGGGGGAATTTGAATAGAGGTGTTCTGTGGGAGGCATATTAATCCGTTCCATTTGATTAAACTGATTTAAAAATACATTCTACGCTACAACACAAGTTCTACTGAGACAGATGACTGTACGTCTAAAAACAAAAAGCAAGTGAGATTTAGGTTGGATATTAGGAAACAAACATTCTAACTCTGATATGTAACCTGCTCCAGTGTGTCTCCCTGGGGAGGTTGTGGAATACCCATCAATGGAGGTTTTGAGACCAGATGAGACAAATGTCGGTCAGAGATGGTCCTAGATTTACTTAATCCTGCATGAGGTGGACGAGATGACCACTCAAGGTTCCTTCTGGCCCTACATTGGTATGGTTCTATGAAAACAAATCTGTGTGTGTGTCTTTAAATGCCAAATGTCGTGAGTGGAGGAGATGCCAATTTACACTAGCTGAGAATCCGGCCCAAGGGGGTTTAAAGTATAATAATCCTGTATTTCTTTCTCCCCGAAGGACTCTGGTTGTCACTAGAAGTACTCCAGAGCGGGCATGCCCACGTCTCCAATAGATGAAGTCGTACAACATAAGATCATCCAGAGTGTTGCATCTCAAGAATATTTAGTTGCTGCTTAAAGGCAACACATGTATGGTGTATGAGTTCAGGCGAAAGCCCTGAAATGTTAGTCGAGCAAACATCCATGAGATAATTCATCAACATAAATCCCTCCTAATGTCATATTTCTTAACCACAATTGGCCACAATTTTCTAAACCACAGCATAATTAGAGAATCTTTGCTGGCCAGGATCCAAATCTCTATGGCAGGCTGTATCAGAGAGCTGGATCTTTTTGTGCCAGCAAACATCTGGCTTTGGGAAGGGAAAGTTAGTTCATTTTCCAGTGGATTTTACCAATTGATTATTTTTACTTGTATAGAGACACAGATGTCTGTGCTATAGGGAGCTTCAGGCATGATTGGGAGCTTCAGGCATGATTGGGAAGCATATAGGGAGCTTCAGGCATGATTGCTTGATACTACTCCCATTAAACTCAGTGGGAGTTGGGCCACTGGTTTTAATGGGAGTAGAATTGAACCTTTTGGGCTGAATTCTGCTATTCCTACTGAGTCACTATTCGGGCAAAACTCCCACTGTACTCCTGGAGAGTTCTCCCTGAATAAGGACTGAAGGATCTGGCCTACTGCTGTTCCTCTTGCTTACATTGATTCCCAGGTCAAAAAGGACCATTCTGATCATAAAATGACCCCAAAATAATTCATACAGCATATCTTTTAGAAAAAAACATGCCGTCTTGGAGTAAAAATTGTCAGCAATGATGCTGAAATTTTAAGTCATAATTATGTTGTGAAGGGAGAATAAAGTAAAACAATAATGCCAGAGTATTTGTAGATGCAAAAAAATAGGACTGCACTCTTGTGGATGATTTTACTCACACAAACATCAGGAAATTTAGAGTTATGCTTTCTGGCACGTGGTCTCATGTCGTATATTAAGCTGTGTTCTACTCTTAGTATACGCTGGTTAACGTCGTATAACTTGAAATTAATGAAGTCATTCCAGTTCACTCCTATGAAAGTCAGTGCAAAATTTGGCTTCTGCTACTTTGTAATAAATTGTTGTGAATTTTCATGAGTCCCATTACATTTCATGTTAGTTTTTTAAAGGTCCAGCTCCAGGAGGCATGTGATTATATGAAACTCCCAACTTTCTTTTAAAAACTGGTTTTGCACCAAAACTTAAAAATGTGACCCAAGTGCACCCCAAAGGCTCAAAAGTCAGAAAGTAAATGAAAAAAATCCAATGCTGCTTATTTTTCTTTTTTTTAAAATCTAGCTATAAAAAAAACATACAGATATATAATGCCTTACCATCCGGCATGTATTCTGCATGGAATATATATATACAGTAAACCCTTGATTTAACGGACTTCGGATGCAACGGACAAAATTTCTGAGCAAGTCTGATGCATTCCTGATCCATTTCTGGTGGGCTGGCTGCCGGCTCCCGGCTGCCGCCCGGGTCACGACAGCGGGCGGACTGGCTGCCGGCTCCCAGCTGCCGCCGGGGTCCCAGCCACGGGCGGGCTGGCTGACGGCTGACGGCTGCAGCCCGGGTCCAGGCAGCGGGCGGGCTGGCTGACGGCTCCCGGCTCCCGCCCGAGTCCCGCCAGTGGACGGGCTGCCGGCTCCCGCCCAAGTCCCGAAAGCGGGCGGGCTGGCTGCCGGCTCCCAGCTACCGCCCGGGTCCCAGCAGCAGGCGGGCTGCGGAGCTGCCGCCCCGAGCCTGTGGTGGGCGGGCTGCTGCTCCGACAGCTCTTTTTTAAAAAAATTATTAAATAATGGACTTTTTGATTTAACGGACACCCCCTCGCCCGAATTAGTCTGTTAAATGGAGGTTTTACTGTATATGTATATGTACATAACCCATGCATGCATTATATATATATATATATAAAAAAAATACGGCTAAACCACCCTGAACACGCCCGATCCCATCTGATCTCGGCAGCTAAGCAGGGTCGGGCCTGGCTAGTACTTGGATGGGAGACCTCCTGGGAATACAAGGTGCTGTAGGCTTAACATGGGTGTGGGGCTAGCAACTCCACCCCGTAAGGGAACCAATTGCCACCGAACCACCAACACCAGTTGGTGGCCCATACCCCGGCTGGGGGGTGACAGGCAAAGATATATATTATATATATATATATATATAATCTACTACAGAATCTCAACTTCCATTAAATATATGTTTCTTGCCTGCCTGAGTCTGCAAAGAGCCTGTAATAATTGCTCTGAGAGATGTAAACTGCCTTTTTAATCTCAACCAAGACTCATGGCGGGTACCACCATGCCTGGAGGGGCACCTTCTAGTGCTGTCTGACAGGGAATGGGCTCCCCGAGGGAAGGGGATTTTAATTTGGTGTGCAAACCAATGACAGGGCCGCCGCGTGGCCCTCATCCCACCTGGCAACCCTGGCCCACCCGCCTCCATCCCTCACCCTTGGCTGACTGGCAGGCAGAAGTTGTGCTTGTGCCATCTGGAGGCTGAGGTGGATCCTGCAGGCCACACAGCTGGACCTTGCCCCTCCCATTGCCCCCCTCCCAATGCATGCAGCTGGGAAGGGGCGGTGGGGGTGTGGCAGCCAGAGGGAGGGTCTTAGCAAGGTGAGGGGCCCTGGCTCCTTCCTTTCTTCCTCCCCGCCCCCCACCGAGCCAGCTGCACTAGGTTTTCCAAGGACACCAGAGCCACCCCCAGCCCCTAGGCACCCACAGTACTCAGCACCAACCCCAGCCAGCCACCCAGCCCCCACAGTGTGCCACCCACCACAGAGCCCACATCCTATCCTAATTAATAACAGCAATTACACTTCTTAATTAGTGGTTTTCGTCAGCAGATCTCCAAAGAGGTCAAATGGGGAAACCGAGGCACATGAAGGGGCCATGACTTGCCCCGTGTCACCCAGCAGACCAGTGGCAGAGCCAGAAAGAAAGCCTCCCGAGTCTTGGTTCAGTGCTCTCTCCACTAGACCACTCTGCCTTCTAATATGTTGTATCCTAGATCTTTTTTATACATTGCGGACATAGCTGATTAGGGGATCTGGTGACATGTTCAGAACAGTGACTGTAACAAAATGTTGATGGGGTTTTATTCTGTTTAGAAGACACTCAGTTTATTAATAGTTGTTAATTCTTGGTTTCCCAGAGGGTGTACTCCTGTCATAAATTGCTGTTTGACGGTTTAGTGATTCACATGATGAAGAAGTGATATTTCAGTAGGAGTGAGCAGAAGCACTAACTTATTTATACTCTAGTTCTCAAGGTTGCTTTCTTAGTCAGAAGCAGGAGAGGATTTCAATGCACAATGCAGACATGACCCTTAAACCTGGATTGAAGTGAGGTTGGGCAGATTAGCATAAAAATACATGATAGTCCCTAAGAGCATGCCCTCCATATAAGAAATGTTCCCATTTTGGATGCGCTTACCTTCAAGGTAAGTTTCTGCGCCGCCTTCTTTAAGGTGCAAATCAGTCAGACAACCCATTTATTCAACACTGCGTGCATGCAACTGCCTAAAAGGCCCTTTTAACCGATCTTGAGCTGCAGCAAAAAGTACTTGAGTGGCCTGAGGATTCTGGGAAGACTCAGGGCATCAGAGAAACTGACAGCTTTGCATTATAGTGTTTTATTAGTGGATATTTATTTAATTCCCTTCAGCTCCCCGAGGTACTCTGAGAAAGAGAATGACACACACACACTAGGACAGATAGCGGAACCAAAAAGGAGACCTTATCAGGGAATTCTATACGTTTCCTGTGGCAGTATATTCTTGGCAGCCGTTTGAGTTACCCTGCAGTTCAAGGGCAGTTGTTAGGAAGCACAGGATTAATTCTTAAGAACTTGCCTGACAAATCCTGCAGGAACAGACTTGATTTTCCTGTGGAGTCCTTTTGCACCATTGGAAAGGGCTTAGAGATCATCTGGTTTATATTTTTGGCTATAGGACAACCATGACAATCTGCTTCATCTGGGGTTTTTTTTAAGTAAAAATATATGTCATTATCACAAATCAAGGTTCAGAGCAGTTCAGTTGCTTAAATTGATTCCATATTTTATAAGTTGTTCAAAAACAAAGGACCAGGCGAGGTTTTTTTTTTGGAGCTAGTGATATAATGGTTTAAATGTTTGAAGGCACAGTATCTCTGGAGACTCGGAATTGGATCTGATTTATTTGTAACTCTTCTTTACCTCATGTCAGAGCATATACCCCCTTTGCTAGAGTAATGTGCTAATGAAGGAAGAGTTGATTAGCAGCTGTTTTCTTACTGCTAAATATAGACAACAGACTCTTTACTTATGCTTGGGCCTAGCTTCTGTTTCCTTGTGGGGCTTAAAGTCATATCCTGCAAGTGGAGGCTGTATGAAGTCCAGATAAGCTAGAGTACTTTTGATAAGAATCACAGATACGTAGGTCTGACAAGGGACCTCAAAAGGTCATCGAGTCCAGCCTGCTGCGTTGAGACAGGACTAAGTCAATTTAGACCATCCCTGACTTGTTTGTCCAACCTGTTCTTAGAAACCTCCAACAATGGGGATACCACAACCTCCCCAGGTAACCTGTTCCAATGCTGCTTCTAAATCCAGCCTAAATCTCCCTGGCTTAAAACAGGTCATTCATGCTGCTGTATCATGTTTGACTCAACGCTGAGCTTTAACAGTGAGCCAAATGGCTGTGGAATGAGTGGGGAAGGCTTAGGCCAGATTCTTTCCTGTTGGAGCAAGGTGGCGTGGGGCCGCGTCGGCTCACGAGAACCTGGGAAGGCGTTGTGCCTCAGAGGAAGGCCGCATCTCGCCTGCACCACAGGGAAAGCGTGCCTTCTGCATCAGCCTCTCGCAGGGGCTCGCTTGGTTGTTTTCTTGGGTACAGCCAGGCCTGCGTGGTGATGAGGAAGGAAATGTCTCCACTCTTCTTTTTTCCTTTTGTACTTCCAAGAGCGAGCGGTGGCTGGGAGCACTCACAGGAGCACAGAGACTCCTGTTGTACTCCGGGCACAACAGAGAGAAGGCCCCGTCTGCCTTCTCTTCTAGGTACCCAGGCACTTGTTTGGTTTTTTTTGCACTAAGCACTCCCACTCCCTTCATTGGACCTCAGCTCAGGCCCTGTGATGGCGCAGATCCCTCTTCACACTCAAGACGGGTAAAGAGCTCCTCTGGACACAATCAACCTCATCCCAACACATGTGTGAGGTTTGTCAAGCCTGGAGAAGGGCAGGTGCCAGAGAGAGCGAGCACCTGTTGCAGGCTCCTATAGAACACAGAATGGTTGAAGAGGATAAAGGCTCTAAAACACCTCTGCACAGGGAAAATTCGCCGTTTGCCAGATCAGCCAGCTTTGTGGCCCTTTTGAGCCAGTGGAGTAGCAGAAAGGGGTTGTGAAAATTCAGCCCAGGTTGTTTATGATTTTAGTCGTGTCATGTTAAGAAAATCTGATGATCCTTCAGCCTCTGTTCAGTAGTCACATGAGTTTGGTATTTGTCCAGTTTGCTTTGCTTCTTTCTTTGGTGTTTGTTACTACGTTTTGCTGCCTTGGGTACTTAAATGGCACAGAAAATTCTGCTGTATCACTGCAAAAGGCCAGTGTGAAACCGTCCCAATGCCTTCTCTCCCCCCGCCCCTATGATCTCAGGGACAATTTCCAGCCACATCTCAGGATCTTGTCTGCAGCCTGGGCTACACTGGGGAGAGGGAGTCAAACTAAGATATGCAACTTCAGCTATGCTATTTGCATGCCTGAAGTCAAACTATCTTAGTTCGACTTACCTGACCGTCCTCACAGCGACGACTCGACCATGGCAGCTCCCCGATCAACTCCGCTTACTCCTCTTGCGGAGCTGGAGTTCCAGAGTCAACGAGAATGCATTTGGGGATTGATTCATCGTTTCTAGACAAGACGCAATTAATTGATCCCCAATAGATCAAACCCTAAGCTCCGATCTGGCTGGTAGTGTAGCCCTACCCTTTCACTTGCAAAGCTTCGCTCTCTAATCCAGCTGCCAGTTGAAGAATCAATCCACAATATTCCAGATCCAAGAGACTCTTCCTGCTGTCCTTCCTCACACTGTTCTCTCTTGCTAATCCAACATTGAATCATGTACAGCAGGGGTCTCAAACATGCGGCCCGGGGGCCACATGTGGCCCGCAAAGCCCTTCCCTACGGCCCGCCAAGCTTCCTGGCGCCCCCCCCCCCCCGGTCCCCCCATAGCAGTTTGTAGGATGGAGGGGCCAGAAGTGGAGGCTTCTCTGCTGCCTGGCTGGGCCGCGCGTGTTTCTAGCTCTGGACTTCCTAGATTGCTCTTGCTTTGTTTGCCAAACAGCTGTTGGTGGTGCCTAGTGCTTTCCAGGAGGGAATGGGGAGCTGCGTGCTCAGAGGAGGAGGTGGGGCAGGGGTGGGACCTCTTGGAAGGGTGGAGTGGGGGCAGAGCCGGGGCAGCGAGGGCGGGGTGTGTGTCAGTGGTGCGGCACTCGGGCCAGTGCACTAGTCCTCATGGAAGAGGTGGAGTGGGGGCACAGCCGGGGCAGCGAGGGCAGGGTGATGTCAGTGGGGCGGCCCTCGGGCCAGTGCACTAGTCCTCATGCGGCCCTCATGGTCATTTGAGTTTGAGACCCCTGATGTACAGAATAAGCTAAAAACAGCTCTTATTCATCCATGCAGAAGACGTCACATTTTTTGCCTAAAACTGAAAAAGGCCAAACTTTGACTTGCCAATAATAGATGTTCTGGTGATGGAAACAAATCCTTGTTTGTGTTTGACTCTGCCATATTGGCCTTGCACTCTGGCATATTCACTGGGTCTAAAAGACCTTTTTCTTTAGCAATCACTTGTACTTAAAGAATATTTCCGCACATCGGTGGCTGGTTAACCAGCAAAGTGGGCAGTATTTCTAATTTGAGGAACAAAGAGGTAGATGTCATAAGCAGCTTCAAACTTTATTTGAATTCTTTTAGATGTCTTGGAGCAAATGAGAGGGAATCCTAGAGTTTATCTCTGCTGGTTTTTCTCTTCTCTTGAAATGAGAGGAGCGGCCATGAAAATGAATCTGTATGTCGGGCTGGATATAAGTACCCTTTCAAAAGCTGTTGAATAAGAAATAGTAAGATAAAGTAAAGTGGAATAAGGTAAGATTTTATTAGAAATTAAACCCCGGAGACCTGGGTAATTTTAAGTAACGTCATGTATACTGCATAATGTGCTTTTAAGAGGGAATAGCAGCAGAGAACCTGTGAAATAATAGACCAGATTCCAAGCTATGTTTAAATATCCCATAGGGGAGGTTGTGGTAGAGACACCCTCTGTGCCCAATCCCTTGAGAAGATGAATTGTTACAGCTGCTGTTCTGGTGGTTTGGCTGTTTAGCTCAGGTAACTCGTACTTTAGCTCTGGAGGTCCCAAGCAGGTTGGCCATCACACTTAGTCTACAGTCATTTATGAATGTTGTTGCATTTATTAATTTTGGCTGGGATTTACGTCCGTTAGGTGCCCAACGTCCACTGAAATTCAGTGAGAGGTAGGTGCCTAACTCCTTTAGGCGCCTTTAAAAATCGCCCTCAATGCCTGGATTAAAGAAATCCTGTTCTAGTTAGTTGCATGGGCGGGTTGTGGAGGTTCTAGGAGGAACAGTCTTTACTTTGCTTGTGTTAGGAAGGGGAAAGCTCACATGGTGAGAAGGACTGGCCTCTGCGGGCCAGATACTCCTTTACAGCCACGAGAAGCACATGTCATTGGGACAAGAAGTGGACTCCTTCCCTCAGAGTTAAGGCGGAACATTCCCCTGGGATTCTGGGACTTGGTGTCTGTAGCTGGGGATGTGTGGAACCGGAGTGGTGCTGAGATCTGTCTCTCTCTGTCTCTGTCTGACTGTCTCTCTGTCTGACTCTCTCTCTCTCTCCCCCTTCGCCCCCTCCCCCCCCCCCCCCCCCCCCCCCGCCTGTCCTCTAGCCACAATCACCGGTGGCCTCTCTGTCACACAGCATGTTTGTTTTGTAGCATGCACACATGCAGCTTATTTTAAGGATCCCTCAGTGCATCTATCCTGGCCATTTTTGCACAGTTCCCTCCTGGCCCATGTGTCACTGAGTCCTCAGGACAAGCCCAGCTTGGTCATTCCCTATAGCTCTCCTTTCCCATCTCTGTGGTGAATCCCCACTTTGACTGGAACATGTTACACCTCCACTAGGTGGCTCGACTCTGTTCTGTTGTGAGGCTTTACATGGGCTGGGTTGAGCTTCGCCCGAGGTGTGATGCCCACAACTGCTGCAGTCATGTATACTCTTCTAATACAGCCCCGACTTCTGAGAAGCCTGTAGACCTCCTATTCCATGCCATCAGAATTCAGGCAGGCAGTTCAATCGGCACAGTATCGGGGATATGACATCGATTGTTCCTTTTCCCCAAAGGGTGGAACTGGTGTAAGACTCTTGAGGACTCTGACATGTTTATAAAGAAAAGGGTTTTAATCAAAACTCCAGTTTCTGAGCTTCCCATTGGCAGTTGCCTTCTTGCCAAAAGTGACATAATCCGAATCGGGAGGTCATACTGCAGGCTCGTGTGCGTTCTCTTACTGTACTAAGACTGTCCTGTGGATTCTTCTGACTTGGGCCCCAATTCAGAAACGTGCTTAAGCACGTGCCTGATGTTAAGCATGTGAATAGTCCCATTGACATCCATGGGGTATTTGTAAGCACTTGCTGAACCCCGACTTTGGACCCAAAATTAAGTGGATGGAAACTGGCATATCGTCCTCAATGCCGATTACTGCCGCTGTCACAAATGACGTTGCTTGTTAACGAGATGGCCATAAGTAGCAGGCGAGTTAGGAATGGCAGTCAGTATCGGCAATCCCATGAGTGAACGGAGGTAGTGTCTTAGAAGAGCACAGCGAGATCCCATGTGCTGGGCGATGAGTGAGGGAAACCATGGCAAGGTACAACAAACGTCCTTTACGGTGTGATGTCATTGTTCAGCCCCTGACGTGGTGTAATTCCCTGAGTCTTCTATGCAGTCATGTGGTGGGAAGAGTCAAGGGTAAAAATACTTGCATCATAAAGGGCCCCTGGATGCATGGACACAAAAGAGGATCCCATGTTAAGGTTCTTGCCAAGTGCGGCAGTAACTTACAACAGGCACTTTGCTCCACAGAAGGGTGTCATACAGCCTGAGTGGGCATTCGTATCGCTGTGAAAAAGGTACACCTTTTATTTTCTTATGTCCGTTATTAAAATATGTGGCGGCTATCTGGGAAGCAAGCATCAGGGCATATTTGTGAGCATCGTGTTTATTCAGGGAAACAAAGCATTTGGTTCAGGCCGAGCGGTATATCGCACTGTCATCGGCAAATTGTGCCTTGTTGAAAATCTATCAAAGGAAGCTGACTTATCTTGCATGTGCTGCTTTACAGAAAATAGACCCACAGTAAACTCTTGTGCCGTAATGATTTTCTGTCTTTCTTGATGAGACATAATGAGATAAATTCAAGCCCTTTTTGAAGGCTAATTACATATTGTACACTGTAGACATCAGTTGTCCTTGTTAGATGATGCGCATTTTTTGCTTTCATTTCCTCTTCTCTGTTGTCTGTGGATGCATGTGAATTTATCTTAGCTTTGAAATACAAATTGGGATTAGGGAGGAATTGGGTGTATTTTTTTTCTCGCCCAAATCTTTGCAGATGTCGTAGTGTAACACAATGCATCATTAGAGATGAGACAAACTTGGAGGGAGATGTGAAGTAAATAAAAGGCCTGAATTTCAGGCCTGGGACTGGGTATGGTGCCGTAAACCATGCCAGTTCTTGAGTAGTTTATGAACAACCCTCCAGAATAAATTCAAATCAAAGTGTGCTATAGAGCTATGTGTTTCCGTTATTTATAGGGATGGTTATGGGCAGATTGTCAAATGTTCTCAGCACCCAAAACTGGGAGCAGATTTTAAATACAGATCAGCCCCAGTTTATTTAGATGTGGGAATAGCTTGGTGCTGAGCTCTTTTGCATATTGAGCCCTTAAATTTTCATTTTACATTTAAAGGTGTTGCCAATTATTTTAGATTATTGTTCATCTATTGTGTGATGTTATAATTAACTAACATGTTATGTCATATATAATCGTATGCTGAATAGAATAATCATTTTATGCTGAATAGAGTTAAGCTATAGGATTGTAAAAGTACAAGACTGATCAGTATGCAGAGGGAATAATCGTGTTCCCCAAGGGTCAGTCCTAGGACCAATCCAATTCAACTTATTCATAATGATCTGGAGAAAGGGGTAAACAGTGAGGTGGCAAAGTTTTCAGATGATACTAAACTGCTCAAGATAGTGAAGACCAAAGCAGACAGTGAAGAACTTCAAAAAGATCTCACAAAACTAAATGATTGGGCAACAAAATGGCAAATGAAATTTTATGTGGATAAAGTATGTGGTAAAGTAATGCACATTGGAAAAAAATAACACCAACTATACATACAATATACGGCTAAACCACCCTGAACATGCCCAATCCCGTCTGATCTCGGAAGCTAAGCAGGGTCGGGCCTGGCTAGTACTTGGATGGGAGACCTCCTGGGAATACCAGGTGCTGTAGGCTTAACATGGGCGTGGGGCTAGCAACTCCACCCCGTAAGGGAACCAATTGCTACTGAAACAGCAACACCAGTTGGTGGCCCATACCCCGGCTGGGGGGTGACGGGCAAAGAGAGAGAGAGAGATACATACAATATGATGGGGGCTAATTAGCTACAACTAATCAAGAAAATGATCTTGGAGTCATTGTGGATAGTTCTTTGGAGGTGTACAGCAGCAGTCAAAAAAGCAAATGATGTTAGGAATCATTAATAAAGGGATAGAGAATAAGACAGAGAATATCTTCTTGCTCTTATATAAATCCATGGTATATCCACATCTTGAATACTGCATACAGATGCGGTCTCCTCATCTCAAAAATGATATACTGGCATTAGAAAAGGTTCAGAGAAGGGCAACTAAAATGATTAGGGGTTTGGAACAGGTCCTTTATTAGGAGTGATTAAAGAGGGTAGGACTTTTCAGCTTGGAAAAGAGGAAACTAAGAGGGGATATGATAGAGGTCTATAAAATCATGAGTGATGTGGAGAAAGTAAATAAGGAAAAGTTATTTACTTGTTCCCATAATATAAGAACTAGGGGCCACCAAATGAAATTAATGGGTAGTGGGTTTAAAACAAATAAAAGGAAATAATTCACACAGCGCACAGTCAACCTGTGGAACTCCTTGCCAGAGGAGGCTGTGAAGGCTAGGACTAGAAAAGAGTTTAAAGGAGAACTGGATAAATTAATGGAGATTAAGTCCATTAATGACTGTTAGCCAGGATGGGTAAGAAATGGTGTCCCAAGCCTCCTTTTATCAGAGGGGGGTGATGGATGTCAGGAGAGAGATCACTTGATCATTACCTGTTAGGTTCACTCACTCTGGGGCACCTGGCATTGGCCACTGTCGGTAGGGCTGGATGGACCTTTGGTTTTTCTTACAAGATACCGGGTAATTATATTTTTCTAACTCATGCCCTATCCACAGAGTGCACTATGTGCAGAAATGCTAATGACGTGGAATCAGAATCACATTATAAAAGAGGGTGCCTAGATTAGGAAAATTGAGCTCCCTATGGGAAACTCCAGCAGGAACCATCCCTCTACCGATGATCAATCCATGACACAGCCATAGACCCTAACACTGTTGTTAAGGATGGGAGTAGAACTATATTTCTAACTTGTGCATAGGTCTGCATAGATTTTCTCTATGCTTGGGTAATCATAACTTTAATCGTAACTTTAATAAAACTTGTAGAACAGACAAGACCTTGGACTTGTGAATGTCTGTGTGGTCACTACCCTTGGTCTTTGTGTTCCTGTAGACTCTTCATCTATAAATAGCAGAGGTGACTTTTTACTCTCTTAAGCTTGAAATTGTAGCCACCAAAGTTGAACCCGCGGTGGTGTAATACCACGTTACAAAATTCACATTACGTACAATAAAAGGCTACAATGGTTACCTTTTGCCTTTTTGAAAAGCTAAACTTCCTAATCAATATATGGACCAAGTATAATGACTGCCCCTAAACCTGAAAACTTTCCCATTGTCTTATAACTATATAACATTACCTAAGGGTATGCACCAATCCCTTTTCAAAGTGTAAGGAAGGTTAAGAACTACTGCGGCTGCTAAGGTGACTGTGTCTAAGGTCACTGTTTGTTGGTTGGTCTCTCTTTTGTCTTGTCCATCTTGTAATCATTGTGCTCACTGGATCTCCTCCTCTGCAGAACCAAGAACTGTCAATCACCCGTGGTATATAGACCATGGAAGTAGGGAGGATTTTGGTGTATTGATTCTTACCACACTGCCTATGTTTCTGAATTGCAGCCACGTTTGCAAGACTCTTGTTTTAATCTGGTTGATTTCAACAGCACTGTTTTTCCCTGTCTGGGAGTGGGGGGAGGACGACTGAAATCAGAGTAGCTTTTGCATCACCCTGTTGTCATAATAACTTCTTAAGGTGTTGTGCTACAATGTTCAGTCCTAAGAAACCAGTGCACAGGAGATGTGATGAGCGAATGAAATCTTTCATATGTGCAGAGACTAGAAATTGGCTAACTGCATAATTTACCCTGACCCACTTAAAAAAAAAATCCACACTTCATCCAACATAATGGCAAAATTTTGATCTCAGATCCATGCAACAGATCTTAAGAACTGATACTGTAGTTGTACATCATGTGTTGTGGTGATAGAGAGGATTTTAATAGTTGCTAATACACTGGCTATCAGCTAGTTTTCTTTGCACAACATTTGCTATGCAAAAACTTTGAATGACAGATTGAATTTTTAATTTCCATGTAGCTTCTTTAAGAATGTCTGAGTGCCTATGTATCATTAGTAACAGGATGGTCATAATTATGTTACAGTGATTCTCAAGGAATCAGAAAAGTAACAGCATTTTGAAGCTGGCAAACTGGATATGTGAGTCTATTTTAGTTTTCAGAAATGGCAGGAAATCAACTTCCCGAAAGGATCAATGTGAACTTTAATTTTCCTTGTACTGATGAGTGTAGATCCAGCAATCAAAGAGCTAGTTTTTCGTTTAAAGACCAGAGACATAGGCAAAACCGTACCTACATTTTGCATGGTTGAGTGTGAAAATAAGGTGAATGAGTGCAGAAAAATGATCAGATTTTTCTAAAGGGCTCAGCACCATTATCTCCAAATTATAACTCATGTGGACTGGACAGATTTCTAAAAAGGCCGAGGACCCAACCCTTCACACTGAGCTCAGTAGGCGCTGCTGTAAACTTTTCTCTTCAGAAAACCTAGCCCTGAATCTCCAAGGGTCTGATCCTGCAAAGTGCTGGGGACCTCTTGGGACATCAGGGATCCTCAGACCCTTGCAGGAAGAGCAACCATGAACTTTCAGTCCGTGCTGGCCGTTCTTTGAAATCACACACCATTAATGTATGCACTTCAAATTACCATAGGGAGGAAAAGAATCCCCAACCCAACCTTGTCCGGTATGGGGGGAGGAGGGGAATAAAGAGCAAAAATAATAGCCCTCAGTCTGTAAGGCCCATCATACATATGCATTACATAGAGGGAATGTATTCTACAGCGGACATGTCTGGTTCAGGGGGTACCCAGAGATCGCTGTCTTATATGAAGCAGTTCAAAATTCTTCACAGGTTTTCTGGAAGAAACCCTGAGGAAATAGTCTTATTAGAATGTCTTAAAGCTGTCTGTACAGATGTCACCTCCTCTCTGGGACGGCATGATTATTTTATTTGCTGAGACATCAATTTCTGGATATGGGACATCTGAAACGAAAACCACAAAACATATTTTACTGCTCTCCTAAGCTGTGTCTAAGCGTGAGTGAAAAAGCAATACTTTGATGTTTTCCAAAGCAGAGGGAGAAGCCAGAAGATCTGTTTGGTTTAATACATTCAGTGAGGAAAATAAATATCTGACAAAGGCAGCTGCTAGAGAAATCAATGGCCAAAATGGTCTCATTCTCTTCTGCACAAATATTTTAAACGTGTGCCACATATTAGCATGAAAATCTCCCATCTCCCTCTTGTGTTTTTTTTAAATAATTCAGGAGTAAATAACTCATAATTGTTTGTTGTTGTCTCTTTCACTACAGCTATGTCTTCACTACAGTGGGTGTAATTTCCAGCGAGAGGAGCCATACCGGCACTAGCTCTGCTCAAGCTGACATTCTAAATATAGCAGCAGGGCCAAGGCAATTTGGGCTGTGGCTCGGGCTATCTGCCCAAGTTCTGAGTGCCAAGGTACCTACCCAGGGGCTAGCCGGAGCTGCTGTTTTTAGCATGCTGACTTGAGCAGAGCTAGCTCCTGGATGTCTAGCTGAGCGGGAAATCCCACCTCCGCACCACAGTGAAGAGGGCCTCTAAAGATCGGTGTTAGAAAAGAATGGGAAGGGATGAATATGTTCTGGAAGAATTTAGTCTCCGGTTCCTCTCTTACAGTCTGCAGACCTGGATTCTTCAAGGCCTCTCCCCAGAGCCCATCCTGCAGTAAGTGCCCCCCTCACAGCTACACACACGAGGAAGCCTCCACCTCCTGTCTGTGTGAAGAACACTATTTCAGAAGGGAGTCGGACCCACCTACCATGGCCTGTACAAGTAAGCACACACTGTGTATCTTTTAATCCGTTTGCGTTGTTACTCACAAAGAATGGGCACCATGATAAGACAGAAGGTGCTTTTACAGGCTTTGAGCCTGCTCCTGACCTAGATTGTCCTAGTTTTATGTGGCTGTAGTCCACTGGCTTCATCGAAATGACTCCTGATTTATACCACTGTACCTGAGAGCAGAATCAGTCTCTTTTCCTCTGAAGTAGGGAGTTGATCCAGTAGGTGTTTGTGGCATTTAACATGTGGAACTAGATATGTGGCATCTAGAATTGCACGCTGCTGGTGTGTGTCTGGGTGTGTTTTGTAAGATATAGTTATTTAGCTATAGATCTAGACAGACACAATATATATGGGTGCCATTTAGTGTCACGAGTTGTTCTATTTCCCAGTAGTCAGCTTGGGCAACCAGCGTGGGCAACCAGGGAAATAATGAGGTGTCTAGCACTGCTAGCTACTTCAGGGAAGTGATATTGGCAGCTGTCCAAAGCTAACACAAAGAAAAAAACTATATGTCCGTGATGTTCAGTGGATAGGGGAGGCAACTATTGTGGAGGGAGAAATAACACGTAGGTTGGTATGTTGGGAGCTGGAGACAGAGAGGAGAGAGAGGGCAAATGATAGTTTTAAATGGCACTTTTCCCCACAAAGTATGAAGCTCCCCTTTCATCTGCAGCCCATAGACCTGTAGCTGCATCTTGTCCTCTTCCTCTTCTAAATACTTACACACTGGTCCTGCAAAGATTTACGCTTACACACATGCATAACCTCACACTGTCAGAAGTCCCACTGAAGCCAGCTTAGCACAGTGCATACGGTTAGGAATGTGCATACATTTTTGCGGGGTCAGGGATTTCACTGGGAACTGCAATATTCCTGATAGGGTTTTAAAGTAGAAGGGGAGTTGAAAAAATAACTGAGCTTCTATGGATGGGAACAGGCAGAAGTGACCCTCTGAGATGGAAGAAAGAAAATAAATAACCGATACATTCAGAACAGCTGGGACAAGGTGAAGAAGGAGCCTCTTTCTCCTCTCCATTTTTCTCCTCTTCTTCTACTAAGGGCTGTTTTCAACAGTAGAAGGCCAGATGTCAGAACACCCCCAAAACAGCTGTGCACCAAGCAGCATCGCACAGATATATACCATGTCACCATGGTTATTTGACCAGTGCCCTTGCTACAGAACACAGGACAGGGCAGCAGTTCCCAGTGCAGGTTCTAACCTAAGCTGAACAAATTGATGGAAATACCTTGGGAGAGAGGTGATGCGTCAGGGGTGGGCAAATTATGGCCTGTGGGCCACGTCCAGCCTGCGGGCTCATCCTGTGTGGCCCCTGAGCTCCAAGCTGGGGAGGCCCCTCCCCTCTCTCCTGCTGTCCTCTCCTCCCCCACGCGGGCAGCGCTCTGGGGGACAGGGCTGTGCGCTCCGGCGGATCGGTGTGGCAGCGTGTGAGTGGTGCGGTAAGGGGGCTGGCCAGGGTCTTGGGGAACAGTCAGGAGACAGGGAATGGAGGGGTTGGATAGGTGTAGGAATCCCAGAGGGCCTGTCAGGGGGCGGAGGAGTGGATAAGGGTTGGGGCAGTCAGGGAAAAGGGAGCTGAGGGGGTGGGGTTCTGGAGGGTGATTAGGGTCGAGGGGGGTCTTTAGAGGGGGTGGTCAGGGGACAAGGAGCGGGGGGGTTGGATAGGTTGGATGTTCTGAGGGGGGCAGTCAGGGGGGCAGGAAGTGGGTGGGGGTCAGATAGGGATTTTAAAATGGATGATGCCCTGTTATGTTTTGGCATAATTTTCTCAATCAGACTCGGTGTCTTTTTCTCAGAGAATTTTGTTAAATCTATTATTCACTTCCCAGAAGGTAAATAGGTTTTAAAAATAAAATGATAGCTTTTTCCCCTCTTTGGGACATCAATTTGAAAGGAACTGCAAATAAAAAAACCAGATACACTTCTGAAATTTATGGCCACAGTGGAGAAGTTTTCAAATGTAACATACAACAGAAGTTTCTGATGAGAACATTTCAGGTAATATTTTGCCCTTGGGGGGGGAAAAAAAGCACAATTCTTTTTAATGTGAGTTGTGTATAAGGATCAGAGAGCAAAATTTGTCCCTGAGAATATATTTTAAAACATTGATTTAATATTTCAGATTTATTGTCTATGAAGGAAAATATGGATTTTGTCTTCAACCAGTTATGTTTGAATCAGGAAATCATGATCTGGGGTGGGTAAATCAGTATCTGCTTCATATACAAATTAGCTATCTTTTTTATTCTGATTACTTCAGTAAACAAATTTCTTTGTCCTTGATGAAGAGGGGTGATAAATAAAAATATACCTTCTGAGCAGGTATCAGATTCCCTGATCCTCAGAAAATAAAATGGCATTTTGTTCTCACCACTGTGACTTTTTTTTCAGAGTTTTAGTGGAGCACAGTTTCAAGATTCTTCAAATAGTACGTGTTAGATTTCTCCAAACTACTAAAGACCATTCCTAGAGCCCCTTTGAGAATGCTAATTTTATGGGTTATGGAGTGCCACTGACTTCAAAGCATTGCTGTTGAAACTGATGGTTTTAAGCCTTCAAGAAGAGCAGCTGACTGTTCTGTACAGAGCGAGTAAAAACCTCTGGCAACTTTAGTAAAGTAATAATTTATCTACTGTTAAAGACAGATTGTCCAAGAAGTGTTTCTTGTGCTTGACTGCCCCTTCCCCCACCCCACACTCCCCCTTAGTTTACTAGTATCTGTAAAGAGGCATCACATACTGGAAGGAAAATTGGGCAATTTAACTGGTCAAAAGTACTTGCGTACAATTCATATAACTCAGCGCAGCTCAAGGCCCAAATTTCTGTAGTTTCCATTGTATCGGTCTGACAGGGCAGAAAGTAGTTCCAACTATTCATGTGTTATGGTGCCATTAGCTAAGTCATGCTGGATGCCTGTGGGGTGGTTTGTGAGAGTTAGAGTGGAATCCATAACGATTCTCTGATACTTTTTGGGGAGCTCTTGCTGTCCATTGCCACAGTCTGTGTGAGTTTCCTTCTTTGCATCGGTTTAATTTTTGTTTTCCAATTTGAACAATATGCAATAGTTATCATTAGGATGACTGTCGTTCATATGCATGAAAAACTCCCTTTGACTGTGGTTGGAGTTGCTCATATGCTGCAATTCATTCTTTACGCTTCTGTCCTGCAAAGACTTAGGCATATGCTTTATTTTAAGCATGCCATTGGCTTAAATGGGACCACTTGTGCTTAAGGCTATGTGTGTGCATAAACATTTGAGGGATACAGTTCTTACTGGCCTCTTCAACTCCACCTCTTTGGACTCTGAGGGCAGACACAGAAAGACAAATTTTCATCAATGGCTCCTTTAATTGCATGCACAAATAGGTACTTACACACTCAACCACCTGCCTGTGTGTGCACTTAAGGTAGTCGGGTTTAAAAATGTGATCCACAGAATTGAATATATAACTCCAGAAGAGCTGAGTTGTACTTTCCTAAGCCATTCTAGTTATTTTTGTTGTTTTAATTTTACATGAAGGATTGATCTTTTTTTTTTCTTTCTGTGATTGCAAATTTCTCTTAGAATTGGCTAAAACATCATCTCCTAGGAGGATCAGAGCATCTTGAGTTGAAATAGCACACCAGCTACAAATTGCGAGTTTTATCAGTTTTATAGACATAACAAAGAAAATAGGCAAAAGTAGCTAGGAGAAAAGTTTACTGTTTAAAAAATAATTGCAATTTCACAAAATTACCTCTTTTAAATATTTAAATATGCTTAATTATAGCCATATGACTGGAATCACAGAGCCAGGACATGCAGTTAAAGAAATGTGCATGCATTTCCGGGAGAGAGGAGAAGGCACATTGGAGCTGGCTTTCAAGGAGGAATTCGTGGATTTTGGCACCTATGAGAATTTTGCACCTAGTTTCCATTCAGACTGAATGGGAGGTGCCTAACTCCCCAAGGCTTTTGAAAAATCCCAGTAACACCAAGACTCAAAACCAGCAAAACTCTTTATTAAATCTCCTTTTCTTCCTCCTGCATCACAATGCAGTCAAGGTACAATGTACAGATTCGTTGTTAAGATCACTGACATGTTGTAGACTACTGCCATCCTTCTGTGCAAAGTCACATCACATCAGAGGAGAATTTTGTCCTCCGGTTCCAAGGCGAATGTATATGCAAATATTTCCTAAAACACAGTTTGGCTGTTTTTTTCCCCTCCAAACTCATTATCCGTTGACAGCTCAGAGCGGTTAATAGGATTTGAAAAAGAAAATGTGATCTTGGGATTGTTATAACCTGGCCAGTAAAGGGCTCTATGTCCCGAGACTCACGCAGTGCCCTTAGCCCATGTGTGACCATCCCATTGACTTCGCTCAGAGTTCCATCAGATAGTATAGCCAAGATTTTCATCAGTAACTACGGATTTGGGGTGCCTCCACTTTCAAATATCCCACGTGCACCCCCTGAAAAGGGTCTGATTATCGGAGGGCACATGCCCAGCTCTCTACCAATCAGCGCCTCTCAAGCCGGACACCCAAAAATGGAGGTACAGTATTTAGAATCCTGAGTCACTTTTGAAAATCTTGGCTTGGATGTCTCATCTGGCCCATGGCAAAGAAGTCCCGTTCTTATGGGAGCTGTGGAAAAGCTGCATCAGCATCTTTTAAGCCTTGAATGCCCTTCCTGGGGCTGGGCAGACATCCCAAGTGGGCACACTGCAAAATAAGAAACTGGAGAATAGCCATTCAGACGTCTTAACAAGCAGCGCGTTGTCGAGGCGGAGACAAAGGCTGCCGTGTTCAGTACATGGACACAGTCATAGCACTTACAATCCCTGTAGGGTATTTTTTCGGTATGTGTTGTTCGTCAGGATATGGCGCTAGGGTACGTCTACACTGCAACTGGACACGTACTTCACAGGCCGGCTTGACGTACATGTGTTGGCTTTGACTGAGAAAGTGCACTAAAGTCGGCAGTGTGGACGTGGAGACACGGACAGCGGAAAGGGTCTGCATTCAGGCAGCTAGTCAGAGTCACTTTCCGTGCGATCGCCACCCCGCTGCTCTATGTAGCTTGCTAATCCAGGAGAGCCAGCGTGGCCATCTCTACCTGAGCTGGGAATAACTGCTCTCCGGTGCCGTGCAGACATACCTTTAGGGTGAAACCTTGACCCCACCGAAATCCATGGCAAAACCCTCATTGATGTCAGCGGGACCAGGGTTTCAGCCCTAATGCCTACTCCCTTGCTCTCTTGGCCGGTAGGGGCTAGGAGCACATCCGAGGGAACACCCTTGGTAGGATGCTCCTCCCCATCTTCTTGGATCCGATAGGTGGGTGGGACCCTTCGAAGCCAGGAGGGACAGCTAAGAGCGACCCTCTCCATTGCCCCACCAATCCTTCAGCTGTGCGCTCCAATGTAGGCCCCCTCTTTTCAGCCTAAAGAGTAGCGCAGAGCAGGGCGGACGCGAATGCTATTTTCACCCTGTGTTTTTCTCACTTTACTTTACAAACCAGGACCCCCCTCAGCTCCTCGGAATGCCATCTCAAATGTTAACGAGACTAGTGTCTTCCTGGAGTGGATTCCCCCGGCTGACACCGGTGGAAGGAAAGATGTGTCTTATTATATTGCATGCAAGAAGTGCAGCTCCCCCTTGGGGCTATGTGAGGCGTGCGGCGGTCATGTCAGGTACCTCCCCCGGCAAATCGGCCTGAGAAACACATCTGTCATGATGGTGGACCTGCTTGCTCATACAAACTATACCTTTGAGATTGAGGCAGTGAACGGAGTGTCCAGCCAGAGCCCAGCGGCACGGCAGTACGTGTCTGTAAATGTAACCACAAATCAGGCAGGTAAGTGGAACTTCGAAAGGGGTGAAGATTCTGGGACGGGGGGCCCTGGCCGTTCGGTGGGATGGAACTCCCCTGGAAAGAAGTGGAAAGAGCAAGCATGACACCTGCAAAAACACCTGTTTAATTCAAATAAACAAGTGTCGTGACCCTTAATGAAGTTTACCGTCCTCGCCGAGCCTACTTCCGGCAGTTCTCCTCGTGGACAAAATAGGTTATTGGGTTGACTTTAGCATTTCATAGACAGCAGTGGAGGTTTCCCTGGTGCGCTGAGGTAAATGCACAGAAAGTTCAATAAATGTTGTGGTAGGTGAGAAGGTCAGATATGGATGATCACCACTTTCTGTAAGGAGCCACTTCCATCTTGTGAGTTATGCCCAGTTCTCCCAATAGTTGTATTAGGAGTTAAATGCCTAGCCGACTCTCTGTGCACTAAGATAAGAATGTACCCACAGGACAGTGACTACCCGATCTTTTGTGGGGAAATCATTGCCTGTGGGGTTTGGATGATAAATGCAGCTCATGTCAAAAAATAATGAAAGTGACAACGCTGATTCACCAGTGTGGTCTTCTGGATTTATGGCAGCATCACTGCATGGCAATCAGTGGAATCACCCAGGAGTAGAACTAGAGTAACACAATGGGGAATCGGGCCCTATGTGTTTATTTCATTGTGCAGTCTTGAAGTGACATCTTTATGCTTCTTCTATTTGATTCAATAGGTGACGTTTGCACAATCCATTATGCATCCCGATAAACATCCTACCACCCTGTCCAAATTAAATAATAGAGCCAGGAGAATGCACTATTTATGGGTCAACCTTCAGTCCTTATTCAGAAGATGAGCAAGGTCTATTTGCATGCGCTAACAGTTGCAGGATCTGTATAGCAACCATTCCCCTGAAAGAGCTTGGAAATAGGTTGCACCCTGCTGCTTTAGATGCCATTAGATGACCAAGGTTAGAGGATCCTTTGCACTGGGAGACAGAGCTAGAGGTGGAGATTCTACAAGGGGGAATTACGCACCCTGACTTTCCATGGGAATTGGACATCTGACTGCTCTTTTGCCTTTGAAAAACTCCTCTGTGGCTACCAAAGAAGATGTGTGTGCCTGGGAGCCTGTACTTGTCTTCCCCACCCTCCCACCACCACAACTGCCGTATACCGGCCGCCCACCCCGAGACCGAAATGTGTGACCCACACGCACAGAGAGTCTGTAGGCTTTATACACCTCCAGCTCTCGCTTGACTCAGGCCTGGGCTACACTAGGGGTGGGGATCGAACTAAGATATGCAACTTCAGCTACGCTATTCGTGCAGCTGAAGTCAAAGTATCTAAGTTTGACTTACCTGGCCGTCCTTACAGCAGTGAGTCGATGGTGGCGGCTCCCCCGTCGATTCCGCTTACTCCTCCTGCCAAGGTGGAGTATAGGTGTCAATTCAGGGATCGATTTATCGTTTCTAGACAAGACATGATAAATCAATGCCTGATACATCGAGCGCTACCCGCCGATCCGGCAGGTAGTATAGACATACCCTCAGTGAGAGTTCTCTGTGCCTTAAGATGCCATGGCTGGGCTCTTCTGTCACAGTGGACACACTCCGAGATCAAGGGCCTAATTCTCCATTCCATTACACTGGTTGCATGCCGGTATGGAGCTGTGCTTGCATAAAACTGGTAGACTGGGTTAGAGAATCAAACTCCTACTGGATTGGTATAAGGAATGAACTGAAGGAAAAAAGAACCCTTGCTCTAAGAAATACTAGCCCAGGGAAATTAAAAATGGCATGTCATGTTGATTGATACTTACTAAGCGGCATTGCAGATGGAGTGCTTGGTTTTGGTCTTTCATTTTTGCTTTGTCAATCCCAAGACTTTGCTAATTTCAGAGCTTTCAAGAATGAACCAACAGCAGGATATTGGCCACACCAGATGTTTTTTATATATGAAACCTTTGGCAACAAACAGGGTGTATCTGGTTTTGGGTTCCTGCAGGGATTGTTTCCTGAAAAAATTGTTTGTTTCTTAAGTAATTTCTCTGTCTCTTTCTTTTTTTTAAACTGGCACCAGTAGTCAGTCTAGCATTTTCAGACTGATGTCATTTTCCTTTCTGACTGCAAGACATGTGTGAACCATCTTGATTCACAATTAGATTTGATAGTACAACAAGAAAAAAGCCTCATTCTGTGTACAAGATGAAAAAATATTACAGTAAGCTGGGAGGTGAAATTGATTAGCTAACTCTGGCTGATCAGTGTATGGAATCCACTAATGATTTTCTGCTGAAGAAGTTGAGTGAATAAATGATTAATTTATGACCGTCTATCAGTATTAAAAACATTGTTCACAAACCCAATATCATTGTAGTCTCTAGGCGGAGGATAATAAAGGATCTTGTTTTCATGAAACTGTTTTTAAGAACTGCTGTACTGGGTCAGACCATCTAGCCCGGTGTTCTGTCTCTGAGCGCCAGTGGCCAGTGCCAGAGGGTCCAGGGGAGTGTAGAGAAGCAGAGCCATTGGAGTGATCAGAGGTTTAGGGTCTCCCAGTGCATGAGCTTGCATCTCTGGCCATCTTAAGTAATAGTAATTGATGGAGCTATCCTGCATAAACTTCTTTTTTTGAACCCTGTTATATTTTTCCCATCATAACATCCAATGGCAATAAGTTCCCCAGGTTAATTGTGTGTGGGATGAAGTCATATTTATTTCCTCTTGGTTGTATTAAACCTCTTGCCTATTAAGGGTGAGAAAGGGTAAATAACTCATCTCCATTCACCTTTTCCACGTCCTTCAAGATTGTATAGACCTCTATCATACCCCGCCTTTAGCATCTCTTTTCTCAAGAGCCCTACTCTTTTCAGTCTCGCCTCATATGAAAGCTGTTCCATGTCCTTGATCATCTTTGTTGCCCTTCTCTGAACCTTTTCCAGTTCTCCTTTCTCCTTTTTGAGACAAGAACTGGGCACAGTATTAAGGTGTGAACATAGGATGGATTTATATAGTGGCATGATATTTTCTGACTTATTTTCTATCCCTTTCCAAGTTCTTAACACTTGGTTAGCCTTTTTTTTTTTTTTTTTTTTTTTTTTGCTACTGTGCATTCAGCTGAAGTTTTCAGAGAACTACCCATAATGACTCCAAGGTCTCTTTCATGAGTGTTAACGGCTAATTTTAAACCCACCATTATATATGTGTAATTGGGGTTATTTTTTCCAGTGTACATTACTTTGCACTTATCAACATTGACTTTCACCAGTCATTTGATTACCAACACACCCAGTTTCGTGAGATCCTCCTATAACACCTCACAGTTAGCTTTGGACTTAACTATATTGAATAATTTTGTATCATCTGCACAGTTTGCCACCTCATGGCTCCCTCCCTTTTCCAGATCACTAATGAATAGGTTGAACAGCACCGGTTCAAGATATTAAAAAAATAGGAACCTAAAATTTGGTTCCTAAATCCCTTTTTAGAGTCCTGTAACAAAGCCTGGCTTTCCAAAGTGCTGAGAACCCACTGACTCCCTATTCCCTGCTCCTGGGGCAGGCAGCAGAGGAAGAAGGAATGTAGGGGAAGGAGAAGTCAGAGAACACTAACCATTCAAAGGGAACACTCAGGGCCAGAGAGTTGGAGGAGGATAATCTTTAAAAAGCAAACTGGGCCCAGAGTGAGGACTTAGGCACCCTAGGCCCAGACTTTTCATTCCCTGCAGTGCCCTGCCTCATCCTGTAGATGTGGATGAGGTAGGGGTCCTTCACCAGGGGTAGGCTGGATGGTTGCCTCTTGCCCTAGAGCGGTTGCCCTGCCACAGTTTCCACAGGTTGCTTCATGTTCATGTTCCCATCCCATCCACTCTCCATTTCTGCCCTCCGCTCTTTCAGCCTGGAAGCAGCGACTCCGCTCCCCAGTGCGACTCTGGCATATGGGTCTAAGAGCCGGAGGATTGTTTTTGTGCCCTCCCTCCACCTATGCACCAACTCCGGGCTGGCCAAAGTTTGTTCTGCAGCGGGATAGCTGTAAAAGTTTTACCAAGCATGATCTCCCTGTCCACAGATGCTGTGCAGCTACCTGTCCCTCCGTTAGCCAGTGCACTGGAAGGTGTGCTGCACCTGATTATAGGGTACAACATAGGGAATAATTCAGAGCCAATCGCTATTTGGGGAATTTCGCCTCTTCCTCATTCACCAATGGTCTATGGGCAGCTTATGATTGTCTCGTGAATATTCATTCTGTGAAACTCTTCGGCTAATTGTGCATTCCTGATCTGTAGCTTGACCGTGTATGGTTAGTTGCCAGTCTTCTATATATAAAATTCAGCTCTGCTGGGGCCTAACCCTGTAAGCTGTTACTCAACTGAGTAGCCCCACTGAAATCAGTGAAACTAATGGTGGGAGTGAGGACTCCGATGAATAAGGGCTGGGAATATTAGGTCCTTGTTGAGTGATGACTGGCCAATTAGGTTATACTTGATGGGAGAAATGTAACTCGTGGCATCAGGTTTCACTGTGAATACTCATGTTTGCAAGTTCAAAATTCACTTTCCAAAAATAGTCTGTGTGGATCACGGTTTTGGTGCACATTCCTGTCAGTAAACTTGCTAGAATATTCACAGAACGCAAACCCAAAAAGGGGTTGTGAGCACTGCTGTAATTTAATTCATTTTGCTGCCCAAGCAAATATTGGGTGAAGTTCTTCACCAAGCTTTATGATTAAATAGCACAGTAACTATTAATCCTGATAGCTGATTCCCCTGAGGTCTTCTGCCTCCTATGATCTTTGCACAAAGCGAGCTACTGCCCTGAACTCTTTTACAGAGACCTATCATTTGTGATACGTATGATCAGGACTCCAGCCAGCTCACAGGTATTGACACTGTGACGTTATTGACATAACCTGGGACCTTAGATCATTGTTGCAATCAAGGTCCTGTAGTGGCACCAAATCTTATGTAAAGGGGGTCATATAAGGTGTCTAAAACCAGGTTATGGTCTGCTGGTTACAATTATGCTATCTGGATGCCTGTGTCATTTTTGTATTTAAAGTTATAAGTATTGGCTCTATACTGTCTGTATCTCAAATTTATGCTAAACTTCCGGGTAACATTCCAGACAAGTTGGTATTAGCTCTGACCCATTGAGAGAAGGTGGACACACCTTGTGACTCAGCAAGGTACCCAGGGACTTGCCCATGTGACTCCAAACTCCATTTTGCTGTAATTTTCCACAGTAAGAACAAAAAGGTGTTCTTACACCTGGAAAAGACTATAAAAGACTGATTCCTCATCTCCATGTTGTCTTCAGTCCTGCTTCATACCTCTGGAGGAACTTTGCTGCAAACTGAAGTGCTACATAAAGGACCCCTGTTAACCACTATTCAAGATGTTACTGACTGGAAAAAAAGAGAAAATTCCGGCTTGTGTTGGTGACGGCTTAGATTGACCTTTGACATATGATCTTAATTATTCTGATTGTCCACTGTGTAACCATCCTACTTCAGACTGATTGGCTTGCTAAGATAAAGTATAAGGTATATGGGATGGAATGTCTTTTTGGTCAGAACATGGAGAAGGTCAGAATGGTCATGGAAGATTGGAAGTCCCTATGGCGCCCTATGTTTCAGCCTTATTGTTATTGATTTCCCTTATCTGTAAGAAAGAAATTGAGAGCTTATTTACCCTTCGTGCCTAGAAAGCTAGAGGATTTACCACATGTTAAAAACATCTGTTTAGTTACCTATTCAAACAATAAATTGTGTTGGGCTAGGCTAGGGGGTAGGGCTCAAATGAAAGGTTCTCTCTGTCTGGCATTGCGCTATAGTTGTTATCACTTCCCAACTAAAGTAAATGAATGGTTTCTGCTCCCCCCACACACACGTCTTATCCAGAATTAAGTGATAAGTGTCTTTGAAGATGGAGAAATTCTCATTATTATATAAATTAATCCTACAGCTTTTCCCACTCTCTTCTCTGTGACACAGGTTGTATGTCTCCATGGTTTTTAACTTTTTTTGTGGGGGGGAGGCCTCCACCAGCCTCCTGCTGCAGAAGTAGATGTCACCGTGAATCCGACCACTTGGCCTTTATCACTTCATGTTTTCTGTGATTTGTTTCTGTCCTTTCGAAGCCAGAATAGTGATGAGAGCTGACATGGACGAAAGCCAAGTAGCCACATTAGCTGGTGGAAAACTGGCCAGGTCACTGCTGAGCACTGTGTCTTTCTGTGTCTGAGAAAAAAAAAAAAAGAGCCGCAGTATCGACTGGCTGCTGGCAAGAGTCCTGCTTCTTTCTCCCAACTCCAACAGCAATGTGCCTGGAGAAAGATGGAGTTTCAGCACATTTATCCTTAGTGGTTAGGATGTTCTTGGCTCTGAAAACCAACCCAGCACAGGTTGGCGAGGGGGCACTTACAACGTACATCTTGTTATAATCGTACCTCAAACACTGTGTGCGCTTGGAGTGGATAGACACCATGTAGAGGTGTGAAAGGTATACTCCACGGGGAAACAAGTTTGTAACGGAGATGAAGGCAGCATCCTCATTTGTGCGGGTGTGTCTGTGTGACCACACATGTCTGGTGTGTATATTTTTTGACTTTGCAACTCAAAAACATCTAGATGAGGTCCAGTAAAGTTCAGGGATTGTTTTGGTTTGGGTTTTTTGTTTTTTTCCCCTCACCCTGCATGCCTGAGGGTCTTCACTCAGAATGGCAGGGAATTTCAAACAGGGAATCTTCCCTAAGTACAGAATAGAGCTTAGAAGCCTTCTGCTCATAGGTCTCAGACAAGAAACAAGACCTGGATTTGTGCCCTGCTATGTTTTTAAGTGCGACCACTGTTGCCCACTTCACCCACTTCCAGAAAGTGGCAGTTGTTTCACCAGTGCTAAAATTGGTGGGGAAATAATCTGTCCCCAGCAAAAGGGATATTTCCTTCCATTTTCACATCATTTTTTTTTCATTTCCCCCACTTTTCTTTCATTTTAATAATGAGGCACAGTTGTGTGGCATAAACATCTCTAAGCCAAGCAGTCCTTTACAGTACGGACTTTTCATCCTAATGGAAGTGTGCGTTTATATTTCTGCAGAAGAGTATGATGGTTCTCATTGTCTCAGTTGCTGGGTATCTGTCACTGCAAAGAGCTGGGGCTGATTCTTAGTTACACTAAAGTTCCTTCTCTAGTGCCAGAGTGATGTAAAAAAGCTTTTCTGGAAATGGGAAACAGACTCTTAAATTCAGCCACCTTCTAGTTTGGGTTGCACACTGGATGCAAATTGGTCAAAATTTAGGTGTAAGTAGCACTTACCGTATTTTTCGCCATATAGGACGCTCCGGCGTATAAGACGCCCCCGAGTTTTTAGGTAAAAAAGCCGGGAAAAAAAAAAAAACACCCACCACACACAAAAAGCATGCCGCTCTCCCGTCCCCGCCGCGCGGGTGGGCTGCTGGGGGAGCGCCGCTCTCCCGTCCCCACTGCGCGGGCGGGCTGCTGGGGGAGCGCCGCTCTCCCGTCCCCACCGCGCGGGCGGGCTGCTGGGGGAGCGCCGCTCTCCCGTCCCCACCGCGCGGGCGGGCTGCTGGGGGAGCGCCGCTCTCCCGTCCCCACCGCGCGGGCGGGATGCTGGGGGAGCGCCGCTCTCCCGTCCCCGCGGGCGGGCGCTCCCAGGGGCCCCGGGGCCCGAGCTGCTCCCGTTCCCCGCCAGCCCCGAACACATGCGGGTGGGCTGGGGGGGAAGCGCCGCCCCGCCCCGCCCGCCGGGCCACCTGCAGCCGCCCCAGCTCCAGCTGCCTGGTGAGTTCACATATTCGGCGTATAAGACGCCCCCCCTAATTTTGAGAATATTTTTGGGGGTTAAAAAGGCGTCTTATATGCCGAAAAATACGGTACTTGGTTTGTAACTCTTCTTTATATGAGCATATTGCTTCCCTTACCTCCCCCCCCCACCCCCCGTGATACTGAAGAATTTCCATTCTTTCTCTTTAATTTTCTTAGCTATATGAACAGATTTTTTTTTTTAAAGTAGACTAATGGAGGAAGATGAAATAATTTACACCGGGATCCTTAAGGATGGAGCTCAGTTGTTGTGTTTTTCCAGCAATCATTTTGTTTTTCTTGTCCAATGAGAATGAAATGGTAATTTACTCTTCCGATGGCATTTTCAGAAGCACTCAGCATTGGCTTAGCTGTTTCCATGAAGGTCAGTGGGAGTTTTCCCAGTAGAATCATAGAATATCAGGGTTGGAAGGGACCTCAGGAGGTATCTAGTCCAACCCCCTGCTCAAAGCAGGACCAATCCCCAACTAAATCATCCAACAGATTTTTGCCCCAGGTCCCTAAATGGCCCCCTCAAGCATTGAACTCACAATCCTTAGATTAGCAGGATAATGAGCTATCCCTCCCCCCGCATGAGAACAGTTATGGCAGCACTGAGTGCTTTTGAAAATAGCCTTCTGTCCTCTTTATCCTTTGCTTGTGGCTAGATCCAAGCCTCACTGAAGGTAATGGAAGGATTCTCATCAATGTCAGTGTTCTTAGGATCAAGCCCTAAATCCTTGTATTTAACCGGGGGAGGGGAGGAGATATTTTCATTTATAGATTGAATTATGCGCATTGATGTTTAACTTCAATGAACACCATTTAAAAATAGACATAAATACATAGAATCACATATTAAGTTACATACCCAAACGCGTGCACAACAAAACTAGAAAAATTCATATACGAGGTAAAATCCTGCCTCCATTGAAGTCAATGGCAAAGCTCCCATTGATTTCAATGGGGCCAACATTTTACTTGTGATTTTTATGAAGGCTTATCATATAGAATCAGAGGACTGGAGGAATGGAGGTACTAATTATATAAACCATAACCTAAAATCTAGCGACACACAAACAAACACTTATATGGAATCACTTGCAATGACTGTATCCATTCTGCACATGAAATGTTCATCACCAGCCATCCTATTCCTAAATCGCAAGTTTATCCCAGCCCAGATGGCTAGATGTCTGCTACCAAATGAATTATGGATCAGTTGAATATTTTATAGTTTTATTTATAACTCCCTTGTGGGTAATTGTTGCTTTCTCTTAGTTTGTTATCAGGCTTTCTATAATACTCAAAATGGTAGAAACATGTAATGCATTTTAACCGTAAAAGAATTCCTTGGGATGGTGAAACTTTCTCTCTGATCAGAATATTATCATCAGTTTAGATTATTTTTATTCTTACTGTAGGTGATCCTACACCCTCATTGATATATGAACACATTAAAGGATAAAATAAAAATGTTGCACATAGCTGCAGAAAGACGATTTAATTATGACATCAAATTAAAATGTCTTATTTATAGCTATAAATAAACACAGCGTGTAACAAAAAAAAAAAAGACATCAAAGTTCCCATCCATACGATTAGACACTAGCAATTAGATTCAATTTATGACTTAGATCCGGTGTTGTGCGATATTATATTAATTTGATTCCCTCTTTCCTGTCCTGCTAGTTGCTAGTTATATCCCACGTTCCGTGAAGGAAGAGGCCTGACCTAAAGCCAAGTGAAGTAAATGACTTCCATTGACTTCAATGACTTTTGGGTTAGGCCCTAAATGAAGAGGCCCTAATCCTGCAACTTATTGGCTGACTCCTGTGCCAACATGCTACCCCACTGAAGATAGTGAGGCTCTACCCAGGCTTTAAAACTTGGTTTGTAACGCTTCTTGTTACCAGCTTATTGCTCCATTCCTCTAACAACCACTCTCTGTCGCTTTCCCATAGTACTGTATCGATCTCTGTCGCTGAGTCTTGTTTGAGCCTGGTATCAGTCAGGGCACCACAGAAATGAGTAGAGCAATGGGTGGACTCGGCAGGTACAAGAGGAGATTGCAGTTGACTTAGGACGAATAGAAACAGGCCATGTAGCTTTGTGTACCACATCCATGCAAAGTGCATTCAAGGCCTGGTATAGCTGTAGCTTCTGTGATTGCGGGTGGAATAGGAGACTAATCATGGCACCAGTGTCTGTGTGCAGCCTGTGTGAACTCTGTCTCCCTCTGCTGGAGATGCTGCTCACAACTTACCAAACAGAGTATGGTCTTGCTTCTGTGTACAGAAAATCTGGTCCCAGTTTTGATGCTGAACACTTGAAAATTTGACCCTGAACCGTGTGGTGGAGGGGAGTGCAGGCTGCCCGCTCTCCTGGGTGGCAGAGCTTCCTTGAACCATGCCCTCCCCGGGTGCCCTAACCCAGGCAGTTCAGAAGTGTGTGCTTTGGTTTGCTTTGTCTGTCCTGCATTGTTGTTGGCACAGAGAACAGACGCTGCCACTGTGGCATTTCTTGGCACACCCAGGGCTTTGAGTCGCCTTGTTGTTGCCTCCCGGCAGTGTGACGGCAGCTTGCTCTTGTCAGCAGGGTATTCGCTCCCTGTCGCCACCAGCCTCTCAGCTCCTTAAGCGCTGTCCTCTGGGCTATACCAGCCCTGGCTCTTGACAGCAGATGGGCCTCAGCCCCCAAGTCCTTTCAGAGCGTTCCCCTGGATACCCACAGAATCCCAGATCTTCCGTTCCCAAGGGAGCAAGGTCCCCCAGTTTAACTGTAGCTCCCCGCTCCACGTAGCTCTTGAGTTCAAATATAACAAAACAAACATGCCCTGTATGTTCATACCATAAGCTCTCTGGCTAAGACTTTCTCTCACTACAGATTTGAACAGTCCCATGCACAAAGGGTCCTCTCGTAGCTACTATAATACAGTTTATCATAATAGTTTCATTTACAGTATTTATTGGACTAAAGGCATGTAAATAGATTATGGACAAATATTTTACAGGGAACATTTGTACAGTAGCTCTTTGCAATCTTTATTTTGCAATAGGCACAGCTCCCTATCAGCTCTCCGGATCCTCCCTTTTAAGGCATTGGGATGACAAGAAAGCATTTACTATAAGTAAAGTCTCTGCCCTTCGTAACCAGGGTGGAGTGTACTGAATTTCGTGTTTGGTTGATGAACTTTGTCTCGTCTGTAAAAAAAAAAAACAGAACCATTACCTGTTAGAACTGTGTCCGTTCCAAGCACATGCGAACTCCACCGTGTTGATGATAAAGCGTAACTACAGTTCCAGCCCTATGATCTCCTAGCCAAAGGGAGAGTGCTTTTGCTACTGTGTCAGTAAATATATTCATTTTATTCAGCCTTTGGCAGTAATTGCATTCAGAACATCCTGGCAACCGTTCATTGATGAGGGGCCAAAACCAGCACTTAACAAAATCAAAAGATAGCAGTAATGAAGTGCTGAAGACGCTGGCGCTGTTTACTCTAGAGAGCGTCCCAAAGATTTCTGGTATTTTTTAGCTGCTGAACCTTGATACTGGTCTCCAGAACAGGCTGTAGTAGGAGGAAGGAGAGGAAGGCTTGTCTAGGAGTTAGAGATGGAGGGGTTAGAGTGCTAGTCTGGAACTTGGGAGACCTAGGATAAATTCATGGGAGCTGCTCAGATGGTAATAGGGCGCCATACCTTCCCTGAAAAGCCTTTTCTATAGTGCTCTGAGTTCACTCGAGCACTGCTTTTATAAGTGACGTGACTGGTGACAGTGGCATCATTATCACCAGAAATCGTCCCGTGCATCCTAGGCCGCAGGGTGGCAGCTAAGGTGCTGGCCCTGTTGTAGTCTGTCCGTGTGGCATTCAAATGTCAGCGTTACTAGCTGCACCATTTATTTTGGACTGGACTGTGACGTGGGCTAAACATCAGGGCAGGACGGGAGAGGAAAAAATACCCCCCCCCCCCAATCCTTCTGTGGGATGCTAAGAGCTGGCGCCATGTGCCGACGGCGGAGAAGGTGCTGTGTTCCCCACTCACCCACGCACCAGCTAGTTTAGGTGCGCCTTCACTTGTTGCCGGTCTGTAACGGCAGTGGGTTACAAGCCCAAAAACTCAACGAGCAAGGCAGGGGGAATGACATCTCTGAAGGGAGTCACCAAGTCAGAGCGGTCCCCTCGGGCTGCCAACTTTCTAATCGCACAACTGAACACCCTGGCCCCTCCCCTTCCTTGAGGCCACACCCCCTTCCCCTTCCCCACCACTCACTACATTTCCCCTCCCTCGGTCATTCGCTCTCCCCCACCCTCACTCACTTTCACTGGGCTGGGGCAAGGGGTTGGGTTTCAGGAGGGGCTGAGGACTCTAACTGGGGGGGCAGGATGGGGCCAAGAATCAGAGGTTTAAGGTGTGGGAGGGGGCTCCAGGCTGGGGCAGAGAGTTGGGGTGCGGGAGGGGATGAGGGCTCCAGCTGGGGGTGAAGGCTGTGGGGTGGGATGGGGTCAGGGATGAGGGGATTGGACTGGAAAAGGGGGCTCTGGGTTTGAGGAAGGCCTCAGGGCTGGGACAAGGGGTTGGGACTTGGGGTAGGGGTGAGGGTTTACAAGGGGTCCAGCTCCCAGGCGGAGGCTCAGCAGGTGGCTCCGCACGCTCCTCTAACCCACAGGCACCACCCCCACAGCTGTCGTTAATAGCGGTTCTCGGCCAATTGGAGCATGGAGCTGGTGCTCGGGATGGGGGCACCCCATGGAGCCTCATTCTCCGCTCCACTCCCACCCCGCTGAGGAGCCAGACCTGCTGGCCGCTTCTGGGATGCAGCATGGAGCCAGGACAGATAAAGACTCGCCTGCCTTAGCTCTGCAGCATTGCCGAATGGACTTTTAATGGACCGGTCGGCTGTGCTGACTGGAGCTGCCAGGGTCCCTTTTCGACAGGGCGTTCCAGTCGAAAACCAGAACCTGGTCAACCTACCTCCGGGGCTGTGCCTGAGGGTACAGTGTAGCCATTCATAGGAAGGGGTTTTATAACTTGTCTCTATGAGAGCGAGAGAGAGTTAAGCACCCTAAAGTTCATTCCACACCCTAAAGGATTGTGACTCTCAAGATGAGCCTCAGTTGAACTTTTCTACTGCGGCCATTTGGCCTAGGCAGGAGCACTTGCCTCACAAAGAAAGACAGGTACTTTTCACAGACCATAGCCTGGAGGCCAGCTGTTCTGTTCACCAGGCCTCCATTCAGTCCCTGGGCACCCCTCCACACCCTCTAGGGCCCATCAAAATCTTTGAAGTACCATTAGAGAGGCTTTGGTATGGGGTTGAGTTTCATTGTTCAGGTCTCAGTCATTTACACTGAATGGGAAAGAATTTTTCTCACATGCATGAATTAACACTCTAGATTGCACCAAATAATCCTCCTTAAAGGCAGATAAAGGTGCTCTTATTTCAACACAAAAGGGAAGGCGGAAAGAAGCAAAAACGAAACCTGACAATATCAACCTCTACCCAGAACCACACTGACTTTATTTGTGTGCTGAGTTTTGTTCAGTGATTAGAAAATGAATAAATCAGATGAAAGAAACGAGGAGATTGTGAGAAGAAGTGTAAGGGGGAGAAAGGGGCGATCTTAATTTTGTTTCAGACAGAAAGATTAATTTGTCAATCCCGAATCATGTGTGAGTAGATATTTTAGTTCATATTCCATCAAGGTTTGATGAGAACTGCTTGAAGATTTTAATAGTTAGTTGGGGGGAAAAGGTGCACTCGCTGGCAATATTTATGAGATCTTTAATTACATTTCACAGGCTGAGTTCCAATTATAAAAAAAATAAAAAAAGATGTACTGGATGTGTTAAAAGCATAGTGATAAATCTGGGGCTAAGGAGTATGGTAAACAATCTTGCTGCTCATAATGGCATCGTTTGCACACTTCTATTTTTAGGTGTTTATTTTCTTTCACCCTCCCCAAGAGCAAATTGCTCAGAAAGGGGTCAGATGCAAGCATTTGTTATTCACTTTAAAAGAGTCAGGGAAAGATCATTTGCAATCACTGCAGTACAATGGTACTATTTTCTGCTGTATAGTTAACTGTGCTGTAAAACACCAGTCCCTAAAAGGTAGACACAGACATATCACGACATCTGTCTCCCCACTTGCATGACTGATGTCAAAATGTGTCAGTTTAATGCTATGGTTTCCCTATCCTGGACACTGGCTACCTTGGTATAATCTCATGCAGTAGAGTTAACAAAGTCCTGTGGCACCTTAAAGACTAACTATAAAGTTTTGAAGCATGAGCTTTCGTGGGCTAATACCCACTTCGTCGGATGCAGGCATCCTGCATCCGACGAAGTGGGTATTAGCCCACGAAAGCTCATGCTTCAAAACTTTATAGTTAGTCTTTAAGGTGCCACAGGACTTTGTTAACTCTGCTATTCCAGACTAACACGGCTACCACCCTGATTCTTGACCTCATGCAGTAGGTTTCTTACTCATGAGATGAGAGTTTATTATTTGAATCAGAGAGGTAGCCATGTTAATCTGGAATTGCAGAAGTGACAAAGAGTCCTGTGACACCTTAAAGACTGACTAAAGTATTGAAGCATAAGCTTTCGTGGGCTAATACCCACTTCGGTCGGATGCAAGCCCTGGAAGTATCCAGAGACAGGTATAAATAAGAGGCAAGGACTTTGAATGTCAGGAAGTAACTCTCGGATGGGGGGTTAACAAAGTGTTCAGGGTTGGCATAACTTTGCTCCCATTGGAATCAAGGTGAGCTTTATTGTTGTCATCAGTGGCAAGGAGAGGTAGGGTGCTATCAATTTCTTTTTAGAAAAATCTACTTTTTGCTTACTTTCCTTTCCAGTGACTGACAGAAGCTTCTTTATTGTATTTATAACGTACAGTGGCTGCCATTAAAATCTCCATAACTGAGGCGTGTGAGTGATTTCACTCTGCCTCATTCCTTTGGTATTCTGTATGTTAGTAATATCTGGCTCCTCTGTAACACTTTTCAATTCTCATGATGCTTTCCAAAGGAAGTCAGTGACATTACCCCCATTTTACAGATAGTGGGGATGTATAGTGGGGATATTGTAAGGTATAAAAGACAAACCTCTCTCTGTATCTCTTATGCCCTTATCAAAAGAGATTCTTGCATTTGCTGCTTATCAGACATTAAGGAAAGGGTTAACTGTTAGACAAGAAAACCCTCTTACCCTAATCTGCCTATTGTTGGTCAAGAGGCCCCCTTACCGTAAAAAGTCCTCCTGACAAGCTAATTTTACCTAACAATATCACTTGCCCGCTGCCACCATGAGGACGCCAGGTAAGTCGACCTAAGATGCGCCGACTTCAGCTACATTATTCACATAGCTGAAGTTGCGTATAAGTGAATCGAAGCAGCAACGCCCTTTTCTTTGGTACAGTCAAACCCCTAATCTTTGTTTATTGAAAAAAAATGTCCGTAGTAAGGGAAGATGGAGTATACCTGCCAGGTTCTCGTCTGGCAATTACTATCATGGAATCATCTTCATGCCATGAAAGGCCTAGCTGTGTGTAGGAAGCATATATTGATCATGGAACCTGGCACTGTAGGTTGTTAAAAACCCATCCCTTTTGGCTGCATGTTGCTCATAGATGACTCTGGGTTAGAATATGTATAAGCCTGTCAGAATGGGGTTCCTTTCATCTGGGCAGATGTCTGAACAAGAGATAGGAGAGGGTTCACACAGCCAATAAACATCTCTAGCTCTGATGAATTTGAAGGCTGCTGGCTCACAAGCTATAGTGTTTATGCCATTGGGTGGTTTCCCCTCGTTTTGCTGCAGTATTCGCTACTGTATCTATATATATAAAAGTCAAGTGGTGTATGTATGTGTGTATGTATGTATGTATGTACGTATGACTGCGAACTCCTCCCGCACCGTTTGAGCCAGAGACTTGAAATTTGGTACAGTGAGGGGTCTTGGGGTCTAGATGCTGGTAAGGGTCGAAAAATTTTCGGATCTCACCTCTGACGCCCCCCAGGGGTGAAAGTCTTTCAGGGCCAATCACATCGGCTGGGCGGTTAGGTGGTGATGATGTCATAATACCCCCCTCCAACAGACACCTCACTCGCTCAGCTCACCCCTCCCTCCTCCAACGGAACCCCGGAGATCCCTCAGTTCTCTGCCCCTCCCCCCTCCCAACGGAACCCCGGAGATCCCTCCGTTCTCTGCCCCTCCCCCCTCCCAACGGAACCCCGGAGATCCCTCAGTTCTCTGCCCCTCCCCCCTCCCAACGGAACCCCGGAGATCCCTCCGTTCTCTGCCCCTCCCCCCTCCCAATGGAACCCCGGAGAGCCCTCAGATCTCTGCCCCTCCCACCTCAACCCCGGACTCCATCAGCTCTGTGCCCCCCCCCACCTGCGAAGGTCCCCGGAATCCCTCGGCTCTGGGCCCCCTCCCCCCCTGCGACGGATCTGAGTTGGGTTTGGTGGGATGGTAAGTGAGGTGGGGGTGTCGGGTTCGGTCGGGGGGGTGAGGTGGGGGTGTTGGGGTTGGTCAGGGAGTGTTGCGGTTGGTGGGGGGGTGAGGTGGGGGTGTTGGGTTTGCTTGGGGGGGTGAGGTGGGGGTGTCGGGTTTGGTCGGGGGGTACGTGAGCCGGGGGGGTGTCGGGGTTGGTCTGGGGGGGTGGGAAGGTGTCGGGGGGGTGAGGGGTGTGGTGTGGGTGTTGGGTTTGGTCTGGGGGGGGGAAGGTGTTGGGGTGGGTGCCCAGACCAAACCCGACACCCCCCCCCCCGGCTCACTTACCCCCCGACCAAACCCGACACCGCCACCTCACCCCCCCACCAACCGCAACACCCCCTGACCAACCCCAACACCCACCCCTCACCCCTCACCCACCCCAACACCTTCCCACCCCCCCAGACCAAACCCGACACCCCCTGGCTCACTTACCCCCCAACCGAACCTGACACCCCCACCTCACCTCCCCCACACACCAATCGCAACACCCCCAGACCAAACCTGACACCCCCCGGCTCACTTACCCCCGACCGAACCCGACACCCCTACCTCATCCCCCCAAGCAAACCTGACACCCCCACCTCAACCCCCCACCAACCGCAACACCCCCTGACCAACCGCAACACTCACCCCTCACCCACCCCAACACCTTCCCACCCCCCCAGACCAAACCCTACACCCCCCGGCTCACTTACCCCCCGACCAAACCCAACAACCCCACCTGACCCCCCCAAGCAAACCCAACACCCCCACCTGACCCCCCGACCAAACCCGACACCCCCCCCCCCCCGGCTCACGGTGCACTGTGTAGCACACAGATTATTAAATACACTGTTTGGTCGGGGGGTCAGGTGGGGTTGTCGGGTTTGGTCAGGGGGGTAAGTGAGCCGGGGGGTGTTGGGGTTGGTCGGGGGGGTGGGAAGGTGTCAGGGTGGGTGAAGGGTGGGTGTTGGGGTTGGTCAGGGGGTGTCAACTGTCTGCCCCCTCCCCACCTCCGACTGACCCGAGCAACGCCGGGCACTTATGCTAGTGTTTTATAAACAGAAAAATTCAGTCAGGGTTCTGAGGGGTGAAAAGCCAAGTTTTGAGCTCCATTTGAGCTCAGTTGTGCACGATTTTCCCACCCACATAATCCGTGGATAGAAATGTCGACCGCAGGGCATGGTTTGTGTGTAAGAAACGCACCTATCAAATAATTCAGATCACATGAGAGAGTTGGGGGAAAGGGCCACAGGAGGGAGGATGAGAGGTCACAGGCCAATGCAGACAGCTGCTTCTAGTCAGAACTGATGTTGTGGTAGGAGGCCTGCCGTACCGTGTGGGCCATGGCAGATCCATGTGTGACTGATTCATCTTAATGCAGCATCCCCCACAGGGGATCAGTGTATTGCCATAGCAACCCACTGTGAACGGAAAACAGCTCCTGTCCCAGGACCTCCTGCACAGGAGAGTCTTGGGGGCACCATCCATCCCAATGGTACCGGTGACATGACTCCGGTGGACAGACGGTTGTAGTATTGGGTCTTCAGATTTCAGAAAAAAATTGTATTGAATTATCTGAGAAATGCTTTGAGGGCAGGAAAATAGCTTATCGGGGCTACTCCTGTGTGGGCATTCCTTAATTTATGACATTCCTGGCTTTACATGCCCTTAAAAGTCTGCTTACTGGGTGCTTTTAATATAATATTGACCCTATTTATTCAGCGTATGTATAATAGCTCCAGTATATAATAGCTCCAGGTAAGCCCTGGGAGAGGTGTGTGTGTGGCCAGCATGCAGGGACTGTTTGCATGAATCCCCTGTGGAAATCATCAGCGAAGCCCTCCAGATAAAGGGTTGCAATAGTCTGCGTGAGCCGTTTCTCTTGGCTGCTGGAGTGTCTCATTTCCAAACATGTTTGGTAGCCTGGGAATACTCGGTGTCATTGCCAATCAGCACCTGGCCCAGTTTCTGGCCAGAGGCTGCAGTAAGAATAGATTTCAGTGATGTCATTACTGATTAATTTGCCTGTGATATCCAGCGCTGGACACAAAACTCTGAAGCACCAGGCACCAGCCACTGGCAGAAGACAGGATACTGGGCTAGATGGACCATTGGTCTGACCCGGTATGACCGTTCTTATGTTAATGTTAATCAAAGTTTGATTATCTTGAATCAAATCATATGCACTAGTGCCTAAAGCAGTAGTAAGTCTTTGCGAGACTGGACCCCCTGTGTATGTCTATACCCCCAGTGAAGGTGGGACTGCAGTGTGGGTAGTGAAGACATAGCTGGGGCAGGTAGTAGTGAAGACATGATGGGATAGGCTAGTTGCCCCAGTACAATCCTGCCAGATATCAGGCTGCTAGCCCATGCCATGGTCCATGCTGCTGCATCTTTACTGCCATTATTACAAGTGCTAGCTAGATTAAAGCTGGCAGACACCTCCATTTGCGATGTAGACGCACCCTTAGACTGCAAACACTTCAGGCAGGGAATGTCTCTTCCTTTGCATCTGTACAGTACCTAGCACAGTGAGGTCCCAATCTCGACTGGCCCTGAGAGTATTGCTGTAATATGAAAAGAAAGAAAAAATAGTGTTGTGCCGTTGAATGTCTTCGTAAACTGTTATCATCAGAATGAGAGTGTGAATCTTTAATTTTGACTTTAAAAGCCCAAGCCTTATATGTAGGGAATCTACTGTTACTTAAAAGTAAAAGGAGGTTGGTGTTCGTAAAACAGTCCTGTCTGTCTAATGTAACCCATGTAGATTTTACCCAGCCATCTCTGGAATAGCATAGGGGAAGTACAGTGGTAGGGCGTGACCTCATGAAAGACAACAGGGATCCCCAACGGAAGAGAGAAGAACCAAACCCTGTTTCTATATCTCCAGTGATGTGCAATGTGCTTGGACTGATTCAAAACCCTCATGCTGTTCAGAGGTGCAGATTCCTGGTGGGCTCTGCGCCCTGTGATCTGAGCTGGCGTCCGCTTCATCTTGGTGTCTGCTCCACAGAGTGTGACGAGCCACCCCCAGGCCTGAGCCAGTGAGTGTTCTGAGCCTCACGAGTCATCCCTGTGAGTCCAATGATAGGCCCATGGCAACCAGGGCCCAGCCAATCCACCACGAGGGCCTGACCAGGTGCCTCCAAGGCAGGTATACAAGCTCCTAAAGAAGCAACCACTCCAGTCTGCTCAGTGATGTTACCTTGTGGGGAGAATTCCCAGCTGCCTGGTGGTTCTGCCAGACTCCTCCTCCTCTACCTGTTCCTGCTCCAGCGTCAGCCATCATCCCCGTTCTGGCTAATAGCCTGACATGGAGGTGGTTTTAATTGTTAAAGCTCCAAAGAGTTGGGGTGGCAGTTACCTGAGCGAGAGAGCCCTTCTCCTCAGGAGGGACTACAACAGCTAAGATTAATTGGGCTGTTTTCCTTAGTCATGCCCAGGTCTACTGAGAGGGGAAGCCCGTCTTCAGCGAGGGGCCCTAGACTCAGGAACTGGCAACTCCCGTTGGTTTGAGAGAACCTGAGTCTGTTGAATTTCAGGGCCGGCTGCGAGGGCCTTCTCCATTTTCTGAGGCTTTCAGAGCAGGGATCGGGGAAGGAAGCTGGAGGTCAGTTTGAGGCCTTGCATTTATTGATGAACTCTGGCAGGTAGAAATTCTAAGGAAATGTCATCATTTTATAGAGGACATGCTCATGTTTTAATGTAAAAAGGTGAAGTTTTGTCCCTGTGTAGATGGCTAGTATAAAGAAGACCTTAGTCATTCAAGGAGCCCCATTGGCTTAGGATGATTCAAATGTTACAGGAGTAGGACCCTATTTTGCATAATGTACAGAATTTAATAATGTGCGGTAATAGTCACCCCCTTCTAATGGGCCAACACAGGATCTCAAAATTGAGTTGCAATGGCACCGATGTGGTATATCGACCACATGGATTTCACTTCAAGAACTATGTTCTCAGAAGTGCCCTCCGACAACACCTGATTGAGATGCTGCTCTGTTCAGCACCCTTTTAAAAACATGACCCCAGGTGCCTGAGGTAAAAGGATAGGTGTATTATCTAGCAATCCAAAGAGAGAAGACAATAAAGTCGCTAACATGTTCCCCACTGTCCTTTTTAACTATATTTCTGTTTTTCTAAACCATTATCATTAAATACAAATAAATCCACTGCTGTTGGAAGCTTACTGTAATTTCCCATTACCTAGAAATATGTAGTTTCCTTCAAATTGAACAATGTTCATGTAGCTTCCAAATTCAGAAATAACTAAAGACCTTAAGGAAAAAATCCAATAATGTCACTAATTAGAAAAAGAATGAAGAACTGCAATAAACTAGGCTTTTGAACTATGGTCAGTGTTAACTAGGAAACAAGAAATATTAATTTGCCAGTAGACTCTGCATTCCTTTTCTCCATTTACAGCCAGTCTCCCGTGCCACCATATGTTAATGATACTGTGGGTTTTTTGATGCATTTGATCTAATCGTTGATGGATTTGATCTAATCGTAAGCGTGAATCTGACTTTTGTGTCGTTTGCCATGATTTTAGACTGCAAGGCAACATTGGCGTGAGATCTAGGAAAGAATGCCAAGGTGTTTAGAAGTTTGAAATTCTAGACCCTCACACGTTTACACATCCAGAAATATAATCGGATTCAGTATATTGCTGGCACATGTAAAACACTACTAAAATAAGCTAAGGTTCATAGCATAGCTGCACGTATGGTATAGATTGCTATGGCTTTCATTACTAAGACAGTAAGAGCAGAATCTTTTTCTTCACTGATACTTTAATCTTCTTTTAAACGGAAATTGAAGTCCAAGTAGTTGGAGAGCTGACAACAAGGAGAAGCTTCTGAGCTGCTTTAAATTGGCACGCCTCTATTGACTTGAGAGGGGCATGATGATTTACTCCAAGTGACAATCTGGCCCCATGAAGATCAGGGTGGATTGAGGGTTTTGGCTTGGGGAAAATAGCTTGCTTAGTGCAATGAGAATGAGCCAAATTTGTATTTTTCTCCCAGTCTTCTCTACTGGTTAATCCAAAGCTGCACCAGATGTGGGGTTGAGGATGAGATGAAGAAACATTAGCTGCCGTCTGTGCCAAAGTGAAATATACAAAGCCAAAATTAATTGGGCCAGGGATAGCATTATCTAGACTATGAGTTGTAGAGCCTGGATTAATTATTTTATCTTGATGCAGTGGTCATTTACCTGATAACATTAGTTTGTCTTAAAATACAATTAAGATTTTATTCCCATAAACTTTGTTGTACATTAGATGTTACTAAGGCTCCGTGCAGTGCTTCTTGGATACTGTGTTTGGTGCCTCGCTGGCTAATTCAGTGCTAATGTCATTATAAAAGGTTGCAGAGGAAAAATGTCCTAAAAGGTCTTTTTCGTATGAAATCCTCTTCTGTAGTTATCCAGATGTGAATAATGGTGGGTAATTGGCAGTGACTTTTATTTATTTAGTCTGGCCACTTAAAGCTATTAAGGAAATGTTACAAACAGCATCAAAAGTAAGGCCAATTTTCTGAGATGTTATTTGGCTTATGATTTACTTCAGTGTCAGGAAAGCAAAATGTACATTAGCAATTTCACACTTTGTTACGTTTTCTGTTTGTCTTCATCACCTGCATGATTGTTTGGGTGAACAGCGAATGTAAATGCCAATGATGTAATATCCCGCTTTCATTTTGTCTGAAGTTAGCGTGAACATGCAGATTTGCGTGCAACAGCATCAGAAGGATATACTATTTACATCCACTCCTTTGACATCAAGGCAAAGATTTAAATAAGGAATTTCCTTCCCTTCCACACACCCCTTTGTGCAAAATGTATTATAGTTTCTACACATCCTGAAATTTATACTCTAAATGCAACTTTTCAGTGGGCGGGCTCCCTTTTATTAAAAGGATGTTGCCCTTGTAGAACCAGTGACCTTTAAAGAGCAAGTTTCAATGTAATCCTTTTATTTTCCTGTGATCATATAGCACAGTATCCCATTGCAGGCTTTTAAGATGGAATGATTGCAGACTTTGTCTGACGGCTCAGATTGAATTACATTTTGTTTGATAAAGAAAACTCTAAAATACGTAATACTTTCCATTTTTCAGTTCAGAACATTATAACTTCAATGTGTTGAGGATGCCAGAGTAGCTGCGGTATCATTCCAGCACCGCTGGGATTGATTAAATATACTTAATTGGTCTTTATCTTGTGATTACACTTTAACATTTCTGAGGAAGAAGATCCAAGGTGGATACAGTTACTGCCTCTCTAATTTATTTTGGGAGTTCACTTACCCATTTTCTTATCTTGCTTCCCTTTCCCGGTAGAGTACCGCATTCTGCATGGCTGTAGCTGAACACGCAGGATACTTATACAGCCAGAAATTAACATTTGCAAGCTAAGAAAGTCAAGACAAATTGCAAAGTCAGAGCTGTGTCTTAAGGCCAATATGACATTAGAAGTGAGACACTCAAGAAAGGTAAAGCCCGGAGTCAGGCATGTCAGTTTCCATAGCCAGTGGTACAGAGGCTAGCATCATAGCTGATTCCTTTTGGCTTCCCTAACCCCATAGACTGGGCCCTACTTTGAAGCTGGCTTTTCAGTGTGAGTTTGAGCAAGACTCAAACCCATGACCATTGGGATTGCAGTCCAGCCCATTATCCACTTGGCCACTCAAGATGTTCCTGATGTTTAGTTCTTCCTCTTCCACTGGATTGCATGCCCTTGGGCAAGATGTTTCAACACTACCCTTGTTTTCATATCTATAAAATGGAGATAAAATTACTCCTCCCTCCCAGCACCACACAGGATTAGTGTTTGCACAGTAATTTGAACATGCTTATTACTCCATCCATGCTAAATTTATTTTTCTCCTTAATTGGAGCCGGGGTGGTACATTTTGTGTTACATGTGTTCTCAGAAAGGAGATTGGTGTACTGGATTTCCATACTATAGGAGGTGTACTGAACAGCCTTTAAGATCTTGGAGGGAGATTTCCCATAGTGTTGATGGGATTGAAGAGCACAAGCGCCATTGTTTTAATGGGACTTGCGCTCCTAAATCTCTTTAACAAATTAGAAAATCTCCCACGTAGAAAATGAAAGGTCTTTTATCTGGTAAAGCTTTCTTCATGCTAAGTCACTTCTTCTGGGGTTTTGTCTTCTGGTGGAAGGCTTGAGAGGCATGGACACAGAAAGGAAGAACTGAAATTCAGCTGAGCTGCAAGCCATGCACTGTAAAGATTATTGTCTGAATTTTCCTTGATTCATTAGGGTTAGGGTACAAACTCGAGAAGTCATCTCAGATTTCTCTCCCTTTCATTTTTAAACATATGCTCCACATCCTTCCTTTTTGTGAAGGTAACTTTGAAAATGCAAAGTAGTGTAAAGGGTCATAAACACATTGCAAAGGTTACAGTCCCTTAAAGATCCCATTGGCTACTCCTGATGCCCGTTGAGACGCTGTACACACAACCCTAGATCCCCAGATGTGGGAAGAGGCCGAGAGAAGAAAAGTAAAGAATGAGTTATGTTTTGGCCCAGCCAGTTGTTTCCAAACATACCATTTCCCAAGGGGATATGTTGATTGTATGACATGTGACCAGTGGGGGGAGGGGGGCAGACAGGAAATGTGAAACATCAGGAAAATGGGCGAGGGGTAATAGGAGCCTATATAAGAAAAAGATCCAAAAATCGGGACTGTCCCTATAAAACCAGAACATCTGGTCACCCTAGTGACCAGCTCCTCAATGGCCAATGCTCAAAACACTGAGCTATCCCTCCCCCCGATGGAGGAGGGATAGCAATGATGATAGTGGTCCTCTCTGGTCTTAGAATTGATTAAACGGTTTACAGATTTGGGGCCTTTCATACCTCTCTGGTTTATACCCCCTCAGCAGTTTAATTCTGGGCACCCCGGTGCTGTGACTGTGAACCTGAGGCCTGCTCTTCAGAAAAGACCATGTGGGAAAGAGTAGTACTCTACAGTGTCCTCAGAAAGCTAAAGGGAGAGAGATTAGTAAACAGCAGGTGAATATGTTAACCTGGAAGAGGTTCAGATTTAGGGTCCTGATTTTAAAACACAAACTTGCCAACGGTGTCCAATCCAGGAATAGATATTTGGAAGATTTCCTTACTCCTTCTGGCTGAAGATTGGAGTTGGCAAAACGAGTTTGTTTGTTGTCTTAGTTATTTAACTGGGATATTTTTTTTGGTAGCATGTTAATTAGTTCCTCTTGCATACAAAAAAGTAATATTTGTATGGTTCAGTGAAATTTTGGAAGATAAAATATGTTTGAATTGAGGATTATCATTTGTACAACAAACCCAAAATGCAATTTATTTGGTGGGCGGCGGAGAGAGGTACAGAGCTGAATGGAGCAGATACACAATCTCAGATGCAAAAGGAAGGATGATGTGTTGGGAAGGGTACCAGCTTCAGGTGAAGGGAGGTGAGGAAAGGTTCAATTCCCTGATGTGCCTCCTGCAAGTCACTTAGTCTTTGTGTATGTTCTGTCTTGATGGGTGAAATGGGATATGTGTCATCGTCCTACTTCACAGGGGCGTTGTGTGAGAAGAAACGCATTGTCTGTGAGGTGCCCAAATACAGTAGTAATGGAGTTTATATAGGTACCTAGACCATCTACCTAGATATGCTCTCATATCTCCTTGTTGTCATTTTTAGACTGGTGGGATTTGCCGTTGATTTAAAAAACGCTGGCGTTCTTTAGCTTGTGCATCATCCTTCTCTTTCTAGTTCCCTTCTGAATTTCTGTCCATGATCCCTGGAGACCACCACTGCCCCAGTCAGCTCTGCGCAGACTCCCCAAGGGCTCAGGAGAGCAATAAAAGCACCATGTTTTATTTCTCATCGGCCATTCTGCGAGGGAGGTGGCTGTAAAAAGCATAACTTTAAAAGTTGTTTAGGTCTCTGAGTGGAAAATGAGCCATCAAATATATTTGCAATGCATGTGTGAGCTGTAAAGATTGCAGATAGCCTGAGAAAGGCTGCACAGTAAAATTATATAGTTCCTTTAATTCTGCAGGTTCCCAAAGGCCAGCACAAAGTCCAATATAGAAGCCTTACGCTGGGCTTGCTGCCTACTGGTCACCGTGAAAATCGTTACTGTTTCCATTTGCAAGGAATGAATGTCACTGTGGCAGCCAGGGTATCATCTCAGCAATGTTAATTAGAAAAACGAGGGCACGGTAGAGGGTCTAACAGCAGCCCTTGTATTCAGCAGTGAAGTTTAGTTGCTTCTGGAGCGACAGACGGAGCTATTTTACCCCGTGCGCAGTAGTGCCTGGACTAGCACCGGACATGGGTTCTTTCTGCCAGTGTACGGTCCACACTGTAATAAAAAACCCGCAGCAGCGAGTCTCCCAGCCCAGGTCAGCTGGCTCAGGCTGCTGGGTGAGAAATAGCAGTGTAGACATTCAGCTCGGGCTGGAACCCGGGGAGGGTCTTAGCCGCGGGCTGCAGCCTGAGCTCCAACATCTACTCTGGCCGTAGTTAGCCCTGCGGCCAGTGCCCTGTGAGCCCCAGTCAGGTGAGCTGGGCTCTGGGATTTGCTGCTGCGGGGTTTTCTATGGCAGCGCATGCAGGCATCCCCTAAGTCAACACTGACTAATGCGCCAAGTGACCTATTGAATGGCAACGACATTTCCTGCCAGCCCAAGGTGACAGCTGCCAGGGCAGCCCAAAGGGGCTGGCATGGCCCCAAGAATCAGCCTCCACATACTAAGCTAGACTCCCAGTGCAACACGCTGCCTTGGGGGTGTCTACGGGTTTATCTTCACTGCAGTGTTCGCTGGAAGGATAACGTACGTGTGGCTGCTAACCCGACTCCTCTCCGTACACCCCAATCTCTAGCTTGACTTGCTTTAAAGACTATTTGGGGGTATGGCTGGAGTGTTGCAGGTACTCAGACACGTAATGCAGGGACGACTCCGCTACCGTGAACTACTAATACAATCACCATGCTGGTTGGATACTGTTGTCAGTGTGGCTGCCCTCACTCGGGCCAGACTAACAGGGGAGAAGGGTTAGCTTGATCTAACACTGCAGTAAAGACAGGCCCCGAGTGCATTCCTTGAGACATCCCAAACTTCCCCATTGTTTCTGGAGCTCTTCTGGACAGAGAACCGACGATGTCCCCTATAGAGGCAAATTGAATGAGGATAAAAAGATAGGAAAAAAGTAGAACTGAAATGATCAGGCGCTATGCATCCATCCCAACGGCCCGTGAGCAAAGCCAGAGAACACACAGTCTCAGTAACCACACTACCGGAAAGCAGACTAGGCTACCGTGTGTTATAAAGTTTGAGGTTAGCTCGGGACAGCGGGTGGATCAGCGGATAGATTGCTAGAGGTATTCCCTGGCTTTAAATGACATCAACCATTTTGAAAAATAAGGCACCGTCATGCCATGTCGACTTTCCTTCCACATGCGGAGTTGACAGCAAATGTAAACTCCAAATAAGTGCTGATTTTTAAAGTACTTTAATGGCTTCCGTGGGTGTAAAATTTCCTTGAATCGTTATCTAGACTGATCAACACCGCCACCCCCTGGCTGCTCCCAGCACTTGCTGTCCCCAGTCCTGATCTCCGCCCTTCAGGGGGAGCTCTGGCAGACATATTGTGCCTATACTGAACTTGCCCTACTGCAAATTCTCTCTCTCCTCCCCCAGCCCTGCTCTCTGCCTGGTCATGCAGCAGTACTCCTCCACTCTCATAGGCTCGCTTCTGTGTCACTTCTGACTCCCACTTAGCACCCACCTCCCCGCTCAGGATCTTGCCAGTTGCGAGAGCTGGTTTGGTAATGGGAGGGATTTTTTTTGCGAACAGTTTGTGAAAAGAACACCCTCCCTTTTTCTTTTCCTTTGGAAAAGGTTGAATGTTGACAGTCTCTCCTGCTCCGCCTTACCCAGCCTCTTAGCTCGTCAGACCTTCCCACTGTCTTAGGACTTGGTTACACTGCCACTTTATAGCGCTATATAGCCTCCAGGAGCGCTATAACTCTGTACCCGACCACACTGGCAAGGCACATATTGCGCTATAAGTCCGAGTTTATAGCGCTCGTGGTAAACCACCTCCGCACGGGGAGTAAGGGCTGTTGCGCTACCACTGTAGCGCTACGGCGCAAATGTGAACACCGATTGCGCATTAATTAGCCCCCAGCCTGGCCCATAATGCCTGTTCGAGCCACTCTGGGCATCACTTTCAAACTCTTCTGTCGCGTCCTCAGGTGACAATACGTCAGACCCGCCCTTTAAATTCCCAGGGAAATTTGAAAATCTGCTTCCTGTTTGCTCCAGCCAGGCGTGGAGTGCTCCTCAGGTAACCATTTTGCTTGGCCATGACTCCACGTGCCATGCCTCCTCGCAATAAGCGATCTCCACCGTGGTACAATACCGAGGTGCTGGACCTCATCAGTTGTTGGGGGGAAGAGGCTGTCCAGTCTCAGCTGCGGTCTAGCCACAGGAATTACAATACTTATGGCCTGATATCATGGGCCATGAGGGACAGAGGCCATGACTGGGACACTCTGCAGTGCTGGGCAAAAGTAAAGTAGCTTAGGACTGCCTATCGCAAAGCCCGCGATGCAAACAGCTGCTCTGGGGCAGCCCCTGTGACTTGCAAGTTCTACAAGGAGCTGGACACGATACTTGGTGGTGATCCAACGTGCACTTCATCGACCATCCAGGACACTTCTTCCCAGCCCACCACTGAAGGGGGGAGGGGAGGAAGAGAGGAGGACGAAGAGGAGCCGGACGGAGAGGAGCAGGAGCAAGAGGAGGAGGAGGAGGTGGCAGCAGCCGCGGCAGCGACCTGGGGCACGGAGGAGTCACAGGACACATGCAGCCAGGAACTTTTCTCAAGCCCGGAGGGCAGCCAGAGCCAGCCACAGTGTCCGGCAGTTGCGGGGGGGCAGGGCAGCAGCAGCGGATTGCGCAGGTACAGCTACTTTTCTATTGGGAAGGCAGGCAGCTTGGGCGGGATGGAAAGGGATGCTTGGCGCATGCTTGTCTACATGTGGAATAGTGCATTGATGTAGTCTATCCCATCACAGTAATCATCTGAAGCGAATCTTCTGTTTTAACTGTGCACTTATAACTTTCCCTAGGTTTGGCCTTGACATCGTCACTGGTCTTATCTGCAGCTCAGAAGCTGAGGAGGATTCGAAAGAGAGCACGGAAGAGCGAGGAAGATCTTTTGAAACAAGTTATGGAACAGGCTGCATTGGACAATCGCGTTGCACAGCAGTGGCGGGAGAATGAGAGCAAGCGGAGGGATGATGAGAGGAAGCGGAGGAAGGAGCAGATCCAGTTGAAGGAGATGGCTCGCGAGCGCGCTGACAAGCTGTTTAGAATATTACAGCTGTAGGTAGAGACTCTGCAGCGAATCGCTGCCATTCAGGAGGAGCAGCCCCGTGCTCGCCACCCCCATTGTCAGTTGCCCCCTAACCCTTCCACTTCTGGCCCTCTGGCCCCTTCAGGCCACTATCAACAGCTGCCTGGTTACCACCACCCATGGCTGCCTCCAACCCCCCTCTCTTCACCGACCAACCCACAGACCCAGCACCCTTATCCACTGCACTCAACCCCTAATAACAATCATCATCACCCTCCATAAAGGGGGTTGGGGGAACACAGCACTTCAGAGGGCATTGGAGGTTATGAGTCCAGGACATACGCCAATCTCTGAGCGACCCCTTCCCACCCCAATTGCACCCCCGCTCCTCTTCCCACCCCAACTGCACCCCTCCTCCTCCCTCACACATTTTACTTTTTTTCAACTTTTATTTCAAATTCTGAGAAAGCTGTTCAATAAATCAATTCTTTTTAATAAATGGGTTTCTATATTCGGTGCACATATGTATCTAATAGCTACAGAAAAGCAAATGCCTTATCCTATTAACAGAATGCATCCTCCCTCCCTCCCTCTGCAATTCCCATTAGAACTCGCTTTCAGCCTCAAAATGCTCCCTCAAGGCTTCCCTGATCCTTGTAGCCTCGCGCTGCGCCCCTCTAAGAGCCTGCTCTCTGGCTGTGGATACGTGTCCTCCAGCTGTTGAACCTCTGAGGACCATGCCATAGTGAAGCCTTCGCCCTTCCACTCACAGAGATTATGTAGGGCACAGCACGCGGAAATAACCGCGGGGATACTTCCCTCTGCCAAGTCCAGCTTCCCATAAAGACATCGCCAGCGGGCCTTGAGACGCCCAAAAGCACACTCCACAGTCATTCGACAGCGGCTCAGCCTGTAGTTGAACCTTTCCTGGCTGCTGTGCAGGCTCCCCATGTAGGGTTTCATGAGCCAGGGCATTAGAGGATAAGTGGGGTCGCCAAGAATCACAATGGGCATTTCCACTTCCCCCACGGGGATCCTCTGGTCTGGAAAAAAACTGCCTTCTTGCAGCTTCCTGAATAGGCCGGTGTTGCGGAAGATGTGTGCATCATGCACCTTTCCCGACCGGCCTGCATTAATGTCAGTAAAATGCCCACGGTGATCCACAAGCGCCTGAAGAACCATGGAGAAGTACCCCTTTCGGTTAACGTACTCGTCTGCTAGGTGGTCAGGCGCCAGAATAGGTATATGGGTCCCATCGATCGCCCCTCCACAGTTAGGGAAACCCATCTGCTCAAAGCCAGCCACGATGTCACGCACGTCACCAAGAGTCACGATTTTTCATAGCAGGAGGCGATTAATGGCCTTGCACACTTTCATCAACACGACTCCAACGGTCGACTTCCTTACCCCAAAGTGGTTGGCAACCGATCGGTAGTTGTCTGGGGTGGTCAGCTTCCAGAGAGCTATAGCCACCCGCTTCTCCACCGGGATGGCAGCTCTCAATCTGGTATCCTGATGCTGCAGGGCGGGGATGAGTTCAGCACACAGTCCCATGAAAGTGGCTTTTCTCATGCGAAAGTTTTGCAGCCACTGCTCATCGTCCCACACTTGCATGACGATGCGATCCCACCAGTCAGTGGTAGTTTTCCATGCCCAGAAGCGGCGGTCCACGGTCGTGAGCATGTTCGTTAAAGCGATGATCAGTTTAGCGTCCAATGCGTTCCTCGGCTCAAGCTCGTCTTCTTCACCAGACTCATCACTACTGTCACGTTCCCTGTCAAGAATGAACTCCGCTGCGCAGAGAGTTATGCTGGCGACACTCGCCAGCATGCTCCTCAGCAGTTCGCGATATGGCACAGGAAAACGGACGACGGAGCGCGTGTGCCTTGCTGAAACCGTTGAAAGATGGCGCCCGAGGTGGACTGAAACACAGGGATTGCTGGGATATGACACAAAGCATCACGGGGACTTGGAACAGCATGCAGAATGGCTGCAAGTGACTCCCTGTTCCCACAAGGCATTGCACCAGATTGGGAAGAGGTGCTCTGTGGGATACCTGCCCTATTGCGCTGTTCCTAATGCCGCCTGAACCGCCGCAAATGTGGCCATGCTTTAGCGCTGGCGGGTCTAAGTGTGCACATGCTCTAGCACAATACCAGTTGCTGTATATGGGACGCGCTATAACCAAACGCACTATAATCCTGTAGTGTAACCAAGGCCTTACTCCCAATGCTTCCACCGGACTCTCCTTCATTTCCCATCTGATCTGCCACAGCTGTCTTCCTCTAAAGACTGTATGGTTCTATGTCTCGCACGGCTCCTCTCTTATTGGGGGCAGGAATAATAAAATGTTATTAGCCTGATTACATAAATAAGGAACTGGAACATGTACTTGGCCTTTGTCATGATGGAGGAACACACCATCATCTAGGTAGCACTCACTGGCCAAGGGGTAGGCGTTCCAAAACCCACGAAATAAAAAAAGGCAATGAACAGGCCTCTATACCTTTTGGTGAGGGCCTTGTCTGAGGGCCCCACAAAAGCCTATTGCACCCTGTCTCTCTCCAATGTAAAATGTCAAAGCTAATGTTTAAGTCCATTAGGAGTCTAGGTTCAGTCTGCTAAGCTAAACTCACTTTGGGCCCTGTAGGGCATCTGCACTAAGGCCCCCCTACTATAAGCTGAAATCACTTGGCAACCGAGCAGTCGTGAGAGCCTCTTCTGAACATTTCAATATGTTGTAAAGTGAATGCCTTGGCTGTGACAGGAAGCTTACAGTGTGTTACCTCATTGTCACCAGGAGCAGGCTGTGGAACTGCTGCTGTAGCTTACAGCTTAGTATTATAACAGGGGTGCTGAACAGTGGGAGTGCTGAGATACATTGAACAAAAGTGTATATAATGGAGGCCACTTCAAGACAGAGGGTGCAGTAGCACCCCTAGTTCCAGCATCTATGGTGCTGAATTGGAGACTTCTTATATTGGTGGTTTTGGTCCAGCTGTTGAAAATCAATGGAACTCCATTTGCTTCAATGGAGCTATGTCAAATCATGCCCGGTGCGGATGTGACTTTTATTTTAAAAGGGTTCCCTGCCCTTGTTTAATTTGATCTCCTCCCATGCATTTTATCAGAAAATATTTATTTCAAGCTTTATGTAAATTACTGCATAACAAGTCTTTGGAAACAACGCTAAGTTTTTGTAGCAACAGCTGGACTGAGACCACAGTTCAGAATTCATCAGAAATCATCACTGGGACCAGAGCCTCACGTAGTGAAACTCACATGGCTCCATTGGGGCCAAAGGGCCAGATCCCCAGCTGATGTAAACCCACACTGAAGTCAATGTGCACGACACTGATTTACACCAGTGGCCTAGACGTAGCAGTGCATGCAATGTTGAATTTCAATGAGGAAACAAAATACTGTCCTCCTAACTGTCATCTTGTTTTGTTTCTCTCTTGTCTTGCAGCCCCTTCGCCGATCAGCATTGTGAAAAAAGGAAAGATAGCTAAAAATAGCATCTCCCTTTCCTGGCAGGAGCCGGATCAACCCAATGGCATCATCCTGGAGTATGAAATCAAATATTTTGAAAAGGTGTGACTGACTGCAAAGCATCCTTCACACTGCAAAGCATCCTAAGTCCCTTCTCTTCACTGCCCTTCTCTTTTAGTTCTAAAGATCCGATGGGTGGAAGGCAATAAAGCAATTTTATGCATAAATCAATGTCAGATGGATGCTGCAGTAAATGATTAGGAAGACTTGAAATGTGTGTGTTGTTTTCCATTAGCGTGCCACTTCTGTTGAACAAATACATTAAAGCGGCATGTCAGTTTCATCTCTAGGCTTATCACATTAAATTAAAGAATACTAATTTGTTATGAATCAAAGGAGCTTGGGAGCTAGCATCCGTCTTCTCACTCAGAGCACCCGGCAATCCCCAGTCTTTTCATTTGACACTTCAGCTTTGGTTTGAAGGATCGGCTGGCATTTAGTCCAGTGCTCGTCGGACCATCTACCAGGGTATGTCGGTGCTCTGATTGTATCTCTGCAATAGGTGGTTGACGTTATGATTTATCGCCATTGTCGTAGCACTAGGAGCTCCAGGCATGGCCCAGGACTCCATTGTGGGAGGCACGGTACAAAGTCAGAACAAAAAGACAGCCCCAGCCCCAAGGGGCTTCCAAGGTAGGGAGCCACCTCCTGAAGCCCTAGGCAGTCTTCTCCCAGGCAGAGTTCTTCCTGAAGTCCAGAGAGGGTTTGTCAGAGTAAGGACAGAGGATTGACCTTGGGCAAGTTCCTTCCTCTCTCTCTTCCTCGGTTTCCCCTTCCTCACTTCATCTGTCTTGTTCGTTTAGAGCATGAGCACTTTGGGGCAGGGACTGTTTCTTGCGGGGTGTGTACTCAGGGCCTAGCACAATGGGGCCATGATCTGAATAGAAGCAGCTAGGCACAATGGTCCTATACAAAATACTTAAAAATGGAGAGTGTCATTGCATCATGTAGGCAAGTCCCCATCCTTGGGGCAGAGCGGAGCACCAGGGAGCTTCCAGTCTCAGAAAGGCAGGAACTCTGGTGATAGAAGCATCACTCCCACAACCCTCTCCTACTACCCAGTGCGAGCAGGCGAGCTCAGCTTTCCAGTGCAACATGATGAAGGACCCACAGCACAAGGCCTTCAAATCTGATTTCATTGGCCTGGGCAGCACAAGGTGTAGAATATCAGTGTTGGAAGGGACCTCAGGAGGTATCTAGTCCAACCCCCTGCTTAAAGCAGGACCAATCCCCAACTAAATCATCCCAGCCAGGGCTTTGTCTAGCCTGCCCTTAAAAACCTCTAGGGAAGGTGATTCTACCACCTCCCTAGGTAACCCATTCCAGTGCTTCACCACCCTCCTAGTGAAAAAGCTTTTCCTAATATCCAGTTAAAACCTTCCCAACTGCAACTTGAGACCATTACTCCTTGTTCTGTCATCTGCTACCACTGAGAACAGTCTAGATCCATCCTCATTAGAACCCCCTTTCAGGTAGTTGAAAGTAGCTATCAAATCTCCCCTCAGTCTTCTTTTCTGAAGACTAAACAATCCCAGTTCTCTCAGCCTGTCCTCATAAGTCATGCGCTCCAGGCCCCTAATAATTTTTGTTGCCCTTCTCTGGACTCTTTCCAATTTTTCCACATCCTTCTTGTAGTGTGGGCCCCAAAACTGGACACACTACTCCAGATAAGGCCTCACCTATGTCGAATAGAGGGGAACAATCACATCCCTCGATCTGCTGGCAATGCCCCTACTTATACAGCCCAAAATGCCATTAACCTTCTTGGCAACAAGGGCACACTGTTGACTCATATCCAGCTTCTCATCCACTGTAATCCCTAGGTCCTTTTCTGCAGAACTGCTGCCTAGCCATTTTGTCCCTAGTCTGTTGCAGTGCATGGACTCTGCACTTATCCTTGTTGAACCTCATCAGATTTCTTTTGGCCCAATCCTCTAATTTGTCTAGGTCCCTCTGCATCCTGTCCCTACCCTCCAGCATATCTATCACTCCTCCCAATTTAGTGTCCTCTGCGAACTTACTGAGGGTGCAGTCCCCACCATCCTCCAGATCATTGATAAAGATATTGAATAAAACCAGCCCTAGGACCGACCCTTGGGGCACTCTAGATACCGGCTGCCAACTAGACATGGAGTCTGATCACTACCTGTTGAGCCTGATGATCATGTGGTATTGTTTCAGTTATCTGACTGAGACACTGAACCACAACATACTCAAGCATGTGCTTAGCTTTCCACACGTGTGTGGTCCCTTTGGCTTCAAAGTAACTTTGGAGAAGATTAAAGTTAGGTATGTGCCTAAATGCCTTGCTGAATTGGAGGCTAGGTGTTTTATGTAACTAAAGGATAGAAATGTAAATTATAAAACTGAATATATAGTTTGAAATTTGCTTTGGGCTAATATTGAAGCTCGGTATTTTCAATAATAAAACTCATGCACTCAAAAGTTTGCAGAAAGCAAACATAAATAAGTTGTGAATGTAATTGGATTGAAATGCAAGTCAGAATTTGAACTAATAGTAACATCCCATTTTCCCTGATATTCATTCAGCTAATTGCTATGTCATCCTCAGCACTTCTCATTTGTCATTAACTTAATTTGCATACTCTTGCCATACAGCTCTGAAGAATAATAAATTAAGAAAGCATGGCCCCATGTTATAAGAATGATTTGTCTGGAGAGTCTGAGAAAATTAAGGCTCAAATCACATTATTTTAAAAGAAATCCCTTCCTAAAAGTAAACAGAACACTTTTCCCCATTTTTTTGTCCAACCCAGACCCATTAGTTGGGCAGGCAAATGAATTAGGAAATGGACTACACTAAGTTTGGAATCTTCTGGTGATCACTCAGGTGTTTAATCCACTGCTCATTAAAGTCCGCGGGTCTAGTGGCCTGTTTCCCTCAGCCCAGGAAGGACTAATACCACGTCCAAAGTCTGCCCAGCTCTTCTTTCAGGGCACTGTTATCTTCTTTGAACATAACTCAGAAAGTAATACAAAACAAAGTTATTCTCCAACGGGCCTAGAAGGGACCTAGAAGCCATTCATTACACATACCCTACTCCTTCTCTTAGGCCCAGTCATACTTAATAGCATTTAGACTCACTTGGTCAGTCACAGGTAAGGCTCGAACCAACTCCCCTTAAAGGCCAGCCATCCTGTGACAGATGCCCATGGACATCAAGAGACTTTGGATCAGACCGTCAAAGATCTGCCTCAAAATCATGAGTTTATCTTAAAATACCATTGTGGAGATCTAAAGGGAGATAGTGATTAAAACAACAAAACTGCTTTCAAGGCTCTTGCCCTTAATTTACACGATCGGATGCTGATTGTTTAGGAAGTGAATATTTCTAGCAGCAATAACCAAACATTTGAGTCCGATGTTAAATCAATGACAACCACAAACTGCTCATTTATACTAAAAATTTATTTACCTGCGGAATCATGTCAACAATTTTTTTTAAAAGGTCCTCACCACACAGAAAAAAGTGTGTGTGTAGATATCTATATCTGTATATAATATGTGTGTGTGTAGATATCTATATCTCTGTGTGTGTGTTTGATTTTTAGTATTTTTGCTTAGTATTAATAGTGTTAATTTTTGTTTTCACTAAGGCCACTGTCGAGGGACACTATGTCATATAAAGGAGCTCGCTTTAAGGCATTTTTATATTGCCAGAAAGATGTAAAGTGGCCTTGTGAATCAGGGACTGATTTTTTCATCTCCCTAGACTTGGGTCCTGCTTCTTATTGACACTGTTCTGGCAAGTGTACATATAACCTATGCTCACTTTGCGGTCCCTTTGCACCGCCAGAGCAGTGTAAAGTGGCTTGAGTGGAAATGAAGATCACGCCCGTCATGATGATGTTGACAAGTGTGCAAAGTAGATTTAAAATGCTGGGTCTTGAGCTAGTGGTGTTTGACCAGAAAACAAGACTCTGTATCATTAACAATTGTGAGGTTTTGATTTTTGTTTACATTCGGCATCAGAATGAAAATTTTATCTTGTGAATTTCCGTATGGGGAAAAAACACACTAACGAGAAAGAGAGTCACCCCATTGGTTAGGGGACTTCCCTGGGACATAGGAGACCCAGCTTCAAGTCCCTGCTGTATGTAGAAGTGTCAGTCTCTCTGTCCCACTGGAGGTCTTCCACTTTGGGACAAATAATTAAATATTCACTCAACTTGTTGCTAAGGGATGTTGTGAAGGCCAAGTTCTTGGGGGACAGGTCCATCAATGGCTATTAGCCAGGATGGGCAGGGATGCAACCCCATCCTCTGGGTATCCCTAGTGCCAGAAGCTGGGACTGGATGAGGGGGGGGGGAATCACTCGATGATTGCCTGTTCTGTTCCTTCCCTTTGAAGCACCTGTCCTTGGCCACTGTCAGAAGATAGGACGCTGGGCTAGATGGACCATTGATCTGACCCAGTATAGCCATTCTTTTGTTCTTCTTGGGCCAAAGTGGGTGCCTGAATCATTAGGCCATTGGCTATTCTGGGGAATGGACGTCGCTCATGTTCTCTGGCCAGATTCACAAATTCCATCCTGGACCAGAGAAGGATTCGGTTTCAGCAAATCAGCCTTATCCAATTTTAACCTCCCCCCCCCCCACACACACACACATTCCACCATTTTATGGAAACACTCCTGACCTGTTATATTTTACATCCACTTCACTCTAGAGTAGATGACTATATAAAGTGAAGGGCAATAGGGAATTGGACCCCATGGCTTCTCAGTTTGTAGTCTTCATTTAGATTTTTGTGGGGCAGAGAGTCTCATAAACACATGTTCAGTCATTCTTTCTAAACATGCTGCTATAGTCATTATTAATACCATTGCCGCTGTATTCATTAGCAGTCTGTATTTTGCGAGTGGTTTTGTTTACATGCTTGAACTTTGCGTTCTTTTTTGGGGGGATGAGAAGGATCAAGAGACCAGCTACACCATCATCAAATCAAAAGAGACGAAGATCACGGCAGATGGCTTGAAACCAGCGTCAACGTATATATTCCAAATCCGAGCACGCACGGCAGCAGGGTATGGGGGATTCAGTCGAAGATTTGAGTTTGAAACCAGCCCAGTGTGTAAGTCATTTTAATTACTGTCAGCTCATGTCTCTGAAATGGTTACCAGAAAAGAGTGAGTGGATCAATATCTTTGCAAGGGACTCTGTCAGTCTCCCTATCAGCCTCTTTGACGTGATCCATTTAGTGAAGAAGTATCAGTCATGTCATTACTGTGGGTTAGACAGGTGAACATATATGGGTCCCTGTTTCCTCATTTCATTTAGTCTAGAGGGAGATGAAAAATCAGGAAGTCTTTAAACTCAGGAAATTTATGAAGCTTGCTGGTCAGAAAATTTCTGGTTTCTGCTGTCTCCCTTACACTGAAATGTTGCCCTTTACTCATTACTATCTCTTTGGGTTTTTACTGCATTCTTCTTATCATAGTCCCAAGGAATTCCCTGGGGAACCCTTGAAAGATAGTACCAAGGCTGAAGGGAGACTGACATCCATTTCACTGGGCTCTTGTACTGTTGTACACCTCCTAATGTGCTCTGTGGAGGTTTCTGAAACATTTCTTAAATATCTTTTGAGCGTATTGCTAGAAAAAGGTGCTAATAGAAAAACTGCCTAACATCACTTGTAGTGCATCTATGAGAGAGAGAGCTTTGGCATCAAAGAGATCACTGAAACGTTAGAATCTTTCTGCAGCAAGCACTGTAGTTAAGGTTGCAAAAACAGTTTCCGGCGCCATCCTAGTCCTCCTAATCTTTTCCAAAATGTCACCTTTTGATCTGAAATTTAGGGGAGAAGGAGGGTTGGTTAGGACGGGAGAAATCCTTTCATGTGTGTTTGACTTTACTGAAAGTGAAAAGATGCAGTATAAAAAAATTAAATTTTTTACTTAATTTCCATCTTCCAAATTTTGGAAGGGCTATAACAAAAGGTCTGAAATCTGAGTGTTGGCCTGGGGAAGGGAAAAGTTCTCCTTGAAGACTCATTATTTTGTTTGGTTTATAAAAATGTTTCTGAATATCTAAAGATTGAGCATCTGAAGATTCTGTCCTGAGCGTCAATGACAGATATTTTCCTTGGGCTATTTTTTACGCTCTTGTACAGCCCTATTGACTTTAGTGATATTTTGTTCTGTGTTTGTATAGCACCTAGCCCAATAGGGCCCTGGCCATGAATGAGGTTCTCAGCAGGGCCGGCTCCAAGTTTTTTGCTGCCCCAAGGAAGAAAAAGGTCCCCCCCCCCTTTTTTTCCATGCCCCCAGCCCTGCCTCTTCCCCGCCCCATTCAAACCCCTTCCTCAAATCCCTGGCCCCGCCTACTCCCCCAGGCGTGCTGCACTTTCCCTCCTACCCCTCCCTCCCAGACTTGCCTCCTGAACTCTCTTGCTGGGAAAATAAAACCACCCCCAAGGAGCAGCGGCGATCCACACTGGCACTTTTCGAAGGTAAGACTTTTGTTGGTTGGGGAAAGATTTTTTTCCACCCCTGACTAGCAAAAGTGTTACTGACAAACGTGCAGCCTAGACGTAGCCTGAATTGTGGTGTAGAAATACAGTAAACCCTCGATTTAACGGACCTCGATTTAACGGACTTCGGATGCAACGGACAAAATTTCTGAGCAAGTCTGATGCATTCCTGATCCATTTCTGGCGGGCTGGCTGCCGGCTGCCGCCCGGCTCCCAGCAGCCGGTGCCCGGGCGGGCTGGCTGACGGCTCCCGGCAGCCGGTGCCCGGGTCCCGGCAGCAGGTGGGCTGTGGAGCTGCCGCCCCGACCCTGAGGCGGGCGGGCTGCTGCTCCGACAGCTCATTTTTTTATTATTATTAAATAACGGACTTTTTGATTTAACGGACACCCCCTCGCCCGAATTAGTCCGTTAAATGGAGGTTTTACTGTACTCCTAGAGACTATGATGGAGAAATACTGTTTATCCCTTGCTGACCTATTCTTTGCAGTGGTGTCAGTGATAATTTCCACTGTCATAAAATATGAACTCTGTGTACAACTGACATTTATTAATCTTGTATACTATTTGTATGCAAGAGAGGTTTCATGATTGTAATATTCTGTTCATTCCTTTGATGAAGAGCAAGTCATGCCGTATGTTTTCCTTATAAATTTACATTCATCAACTCTTTAATTACTACTTCCTTGGTTCATTTGAAAGTCATCATCAATTCTTTTAACGAAGATACAATGTTGTCATTTTAACGAGAGTTACCTTTCACATCCTAGCTCTGGAGTCAGTGGCAAAGCTAACAGTGCAAATAGCATAGGGATGCAAACAATAATGCAGTAAGACTTTTCTATTTAATGTATTTTTTATTGCATTAACTACTATAATCATGTCCTATAAGTAGAAACCAAACCATATTATGCTGGAAAATAATTCCATATTATGATAGGGCAAGGTCTGGATGCAGTAGAAAAGTTTCTAATTTAGAGTAGTTCAGTAATCATGTTTCAGAATATTAATAAGTAATAGAGTGGCACTTATTGCATATTTGGTCCATTGCCACCATGACCTAATATCACAAACCAAAATAATAATAGTTTTGAACAACTTATCATGTAAACCTTGGAAATACTCATTGCAGCTCTCAAAACAATGACGACAGTATTTTACAGGGCATTGCATCATAACATTTCAAAGTACTTTACGACCATGAATTCATTAATTGATTTTTGCAAACCCCTCTGAATATTCCCATTTTGCAGCTAGAGAAACGGAGGCCCAAAGATTAAGGGTCTGATACAAAACTCTCTGACGTCAATGGAATGGCTCCAATTCAGCATTACATCTCTATACAGCAAAGCACTTCAGCATTGACTTACGTGGGACTTAAGCACATGCTTAAAAGCTTTGCAGAATAGGGATGGGTTTTAAGCATGTGCTTAAATGTTTTGCTCAACTGCAGCTCCATTGACTTCAGTGGGCTTTGGAAAAAGCCTTGTGACCTGGGTCCTCAAAGACATTTAAGTGCCTAACTCCCATTGAAATCATTGGGAGTTAGGCACCTAAATTGTTTTGAAGATTTGGGCCTACAGCGCTGCCACATGGTCCCACAGGAGGTGTGTGATAGAGCCAGGAATGCAATTCAGGCTGACAACTCCCAGGCCTGTGTTTTAATTTCAGTCGTGCCGTGCAGGAAGCAGAACTCTAGCTGATGCTGTTTACTTCCTACAGACGTGTAAAAGGGGATTGCTCTGATTGCGGCACATGGGGCAAAATGCATTGACAGGCCCTACATTCCAAGCAATCTTAACCGCTCTTGCAGTGAGTTGCTAGTGTCCATCCGTCCGTAGCATGCAGGAGCATGGGGAGAGACGAGCTACTACCAACCTGCCATGTGTATCACACGCTAAAAAGGCTTGATTTGTGTGGGAAAGGAGTACGGCTGGCTAGCCCGCGCCAAGAGAAGCTGCCAGTTCTAGTATTGAGCGGTGCGTTCCAGCTGGACGGAGCAGCAATGAATGTCCCACCTGGGGAGTGTTAGCCAGCAGTTTGGAACCCGGCCATCTGCCAACAGGGCTCCGTGTAGCACAGAACATCTGGCAGCCGCTCTGCGTCCCCTCCCAGCACAGCCCTTCGGTTTTAAGGACATGATTCTGTGGTCGCCCCGTAGAGTGCTTCCTGTCACCCGTCACTCCAGTGACTCTGCTACGTGCCAGTCGAGGGTTTGCAGGATCGGGCCGTACGTTGGTCTGTGCAATAAACTTAGCATGGTTATTTGCAGCTTCTAAGCCAAACGTTGTCAACTTGCTGATATTAGAGACAGGGCAAGAAGGGGGCACATCCGGGTCTGGATTCATTTTAAATTTAGGGTTCTAAGTTCAGATTTACTGGTGCTATCTGTCTTGTCTCTTCAGCAGCCTACTACCCAGCTTCTCTCCTTCCCCCCTAGCTCTCCAGCCCTCCTCTGCACTTACCCCCCCCCACCCCTGTCTCCCCCACCATGCTGATCACCCTCTCCCTCCTACTCACCCCCTTCCTGGCATTTTAGCTCTCCCCTGCCGCCTGGAAGACCCCAACACCTCCCTAGCAAGCTTTGACTTATTTCTCCATCCCCAGAACATTATAAAGGCACCAGGGAAAGGAGTTAGTGTTCTCTAGGTGATGGTGTAGGTTTTGAGTAGTTAGACAATAAAGATTTAATGCGCTGGCCCAATCATTATGAAATCGTTGCCTGTACTTTAGCTAGGCCCTACTCTATGTAATGAATTGCCAATCAGAGACTTACCATATAAAGTGCTACTTGGAAACCCATTGCAAAATCAATGTTTAATACATTATGGGGTTTTTAAACATTTAATATTGGGCCATATTCAATTATTTTATTGCTTCCATAAAATTAAGAACTCGCTTCCCCTTCCATCTTTTAGCTGAAGGCCTGCTTGACTATGCAATCAATTTCTGCGGATCCTTTGGGGGGGAAGTGTTAATGTGTGGGTAAATCTTCTTCCATGCCATACCCGACCTATGGTTGTGATGAAGCCCATCACCCAAAATAACTGTGGGTCTGACCATGCCTTCCCTGAACAGCCATGTCCTGAGGAGACCTCTGCATGCCAACATCCACCGCCCTTGAAATTACGGGGCATAGTTACCTCTGCCTCAGCTTCTCCCTTCTCCGAGGCACAGCAGAAAGCACTTCTTAGACCCAGGTCGCAGTATTGCGAACCCCAAGAGTTCCCAACAATAATGTGATTGTCTTAAAATGAGACTTGGAAGGTTTCAATTTTTATTGGTAAATGTTGGGTAAACGTTGATCTGACCCTCCACAAACAAACCGACAGAGCATGTTTCCACCTGTGACAAATGAAATCAGAGTCAGGAAAATGCAGCTGGAGAGCTTACTGGAGTTTGATGTACGGATATTTATTTTGTGTATTCTGACATATGCTATTGATAATTTGTGTTTAACAGTTATCAAGCTTTAACTTTTTGAATAATTTTCTCACTAAATAATTATTCTTTGACAGCTCTATCCCCACTGCTTGACCGCTCCCATTATTTCCCACAAATTGATAAAAATGTAAAAAAAAAAAAATTGAGAACATTTATATTATCCATCAACATTATATATAGAAATCCAATTCTGCCAAGCCCAGATCAAATTCATGCAACTTTTTTAGAATAGAAAATTTTGGCTTATTTTTCCTTGCTTTCTAGTATTGCAGCCCTTAGGCCTGGTCTAACTGGGGGGTGTAAATAGCAAATAGCATAGCTGAAGTCAGCATATCTTAGGTAGACTTACATGACTGTCCACAAGGCGGTGAGTTGACCGCTGCCGCTCCCCCGACGCTCCCCCGCTTCCGCCTCTTGCCGAGGTGGAGTACTGGAGTCGACAGGGAGCGCCCTTGGGGATTGATTTATCGCATCTATAACAGACATGATAAATCAGTCCCCGATAGATCACTGTCCGCAGATCCGGCGGGTAGTGAAAATGTACCCTTAAGAGTTCACATTTTCAAGCTTTTCTCTGCAACCATGAGGGCTAGAAAGCCAATTTTTTCCACCCGTTACTGCAGAGATTCTATAAATATTTTCTCTCCCAAGGAGTTAGAAGCACTGTGGTAATCTCAAAAAATGCCTGGTAAATGCTGGCCGATTTTGATGCTTTTAAAATAGTGACCATTGTCTGCAACATTTATACTAAACTCTGTCTGGGACAATCTACTGTGATGCTGTGATTCTGATGATCTATTGGAACCATGGCATTTTAGCAAAAATGTAAATAAGGTTCAGATAACATTTAGGAAGATGATTAATGTTTTCTAGACAAGCAGTTCACTAGGAAGTTCATATGATTTAAGGCCAAAAGGAGACAGCTTGAATTCATTTTAAACTGCTCACATTTAACCTCGAGTATGAGACTAGCTACTGCTTGAACCCTGATACTGTGTTTCCAAAGAGCAGACATTTTGTTATCATCGATTATAGAAGTGTTTAGAGGCCCCAGCCAAGACCAGGGCCTGATGGTGCTAGCTGCTGTACACACAGTGAGACAGTTTCTGCACCAAAGTGTTGATAATTTAAACAGAAAAGGAAGAGATGAGGCACTATTATAATCTCCATTTTACAAATGGGGGCAGAGGCACAGACATTTTAAGTCTGTTATTAAAGGTCTGACAAGAAGCTGCTGGTAGAACCAAGTATTGAACCGAGGTCTCCTGAGTCTTAATCACGCAGCAATCTTTCCTCTCAAGCAATCTGCAGAGGGCGATTTTTGAAAGGACACAATCTGGAAGCAATTCTGCCTTCCACACAGTAAACAGACACCAACCGAAATATTAGTCTTCAGCATGACTTTATTCCAAAGAGTACCGGCTGGCCTTACATTGGAGGGGCTACAAAGAGTTAATGCAGGAGCCTCAGAAGACTCCTGAGGCTGAGGTAATTTTACTCAGTCTTGTCATGGGCATTATATCTGCTTTTTATTTGAGAGAGCTTTGTTATGTCGCATCTTCCAGCTAATAGGAATTCAATCCGCAAGCTTTGTCTTTAAATATTCAAAAAAAGAATAATAGAAACTTTCTTTGGTGTCCATCTCCTCCCTGACTGATTTCTAGTGCAGCATCACCAGGAAAATGGATCCCAGTTTACCATTTGGAAAGGTAAATTCGGTGACATTTTGATTAGGATGGTCAATTAAAGTTTCCAAAAGCTGAACCCTTCCCTTCCCCCCGCTTCATTTTTCTTTCAAAAAAGGATAGATGAAGAAAAAACAACCAACCAACTGAATGAATTAATTGGTGAAACTGTATTTGAAATACAGACTCTTGTGAGCATTGGCTATAATTTTAACCTTAATCTCCACTTTCTGTTTCTCACCTCAGCAGTAGCTGCATCCGGTGATCAGAGCCAGATTCCTATCATTGCTGTGTCAGTGACAGTGGGAGTTATCCTGTTGGCGGTTGTTATTGGTTTCCTTCTCAGCGGAAGGTAAGAGAAAAAGCTGTGCGCATTTATACTTTTTCAACCTATATTTATATAAAAAAAAATTGACTTGACCGATTGAGAAGCACATTTTGGTGGAGGCCAGAAAATGAGCGAATGTCGTCATGTGACACGGTGCAGTACGTGGTCATCCTGATTTAATGAAGAGCCTGAACTCAGAAACACACATTTTCTGTTCATATGTATAGTTCACTTCCCAGTGATTTTCATCTGTGGTCCCCAAACTGTGGGATGCAGAGAAACGCTCGGGGCACACAGCAAGGTCTGGTGGATGGAGCATCACCCAACCCCACTCTGCCCCCAGTCTCAGCTCCACTCCACCCCATGGTCCATCCCCCCACCCAGCTCTGCCTTCAGCCCAAGCTTCTTTGCTGAGTAAGCCTCAGCTGTGAAGTAATGGAGAAGGGAGAGCGGACAGATTCCATTACTGGTAAGGGGGGAGCATGACAGGAAAAGTTTGGGCACCACTGATATAGATGGACCCTGTTTCATTATTCGGTTTCCTTCGCTCAAGAGTGTTTTCTCATTTGTTTAAAAATAAGCAGAATTTGTGTTGTAGAAAAGGTCCCCTGATGCATTGTGGATTCTAATACCCATATACAGAGTGGCACTCATTAGACTTGTTAACAAAAGGCCAAATCCAGATGTTCTGACTTGGCTTACAGTCATATTTTGCTCATTGGCCTCTCTCAGGAAAACTCCTGGGTGGTGGTATAAAACATGAGCAAAGATAAGAAGTGAAATCCTGGCCCTGTGGTAAAGTTGCTACTGACTTCAGCAGGGTCTGGATTTCACCCAAGGTGTTCAGGATTTGGCCCATAAAAAATCACGTATACACCGAATATGAGTAAATCAATATCCTGTGATGGAGGATCCATCTTTAAGGCCTGAGTCGCTGAGGTTTATAAGCATGTGTCTAACTTAAACAAAGTAGTCCCATTATCGTCAATGACTTGACTTGACTTCAGCAGGGCGATTCGTGATTAAATGTAGGAAGATGCTGATGTACCAGCCTAAACCGGAGCCTTATCGTTCTTGACAACTCCAGCTGAAGTCAATAGATGGTTTCGATGCAAAATGAACAGCAAGATTGGAAAAATCTATGATTTCTGTCTACATCCTTTTTTATCGTGGCACTAATTTTTCATAGATGCCAATATACAGGATGCGAGACATTCGTTCATATACTACATATTCCCAATAGAGAACGAAATATCTTTTTAATGAACTCCTATCAAAGCACAATGCAATTTATTTTTTTTATGGAAGCTGTCAAACCAGTCCAACATCCTTCGCACAAACACCGTGCCAACTTCTGTGCATTTCACTGTCTCTCCCCATTCCTCTGCACCACACAAAAGGAAGTAGATTTTTTCCCCTTGCTTGCTACATATTACAGCAATGTTGTGTGCATGGTATACTGTATATACCACACCACACTATAATGATGACCAATTGTCGGAAGAAGGCGACAGTCCTTACAGAGCAACTGAAAAGTTACTGACTGGATCAGGATATTATTTTTCACAGAGGAGACAGACAAAGCAGTCTGTGCCGAGGCCAGCCAGTCATGATTGCAGGCCTAGGGCAGTTCTAAAGTCCTGCTGGTTTGTCCCAAGTCCTGCTGGTTTGTCCCCTGTCCACAGAGGTAAGTGTGGCTTGCAAGGGCATCTCTCCTCAAGGGCCGACTTGTGGACACCCTCAAAGCTTCCATGTAATCTAGTTCAGGGGACTTGCTGAGCTAACTGGTAGCAATGGATTCTGGGAGAGCTGCAGGGAAAGCCAACCCTTCCCTGGGCTCCTTGTATTCCGCCTTTGCCCACCCATGCTGAATTCTGTGCTGGTGTTCGATCAGTGCTGTGCTTAGCCCAGTGGGATTCCTAGCACGCCACAGGGAACGCCTCCTCCCCTCTCTCTCCCTCTCCAGCTCTGACATCCTACCACCAACACAGGCAGATCCCCAACCGGGTGTGGGTATGGGGCACATTGGAGCTCTGACAGCTCCTGGCAAGGGGCAAGCATGGAGCCCACTTTTGCTGCCTGAATTCTCATTTGGGCGGCCACTCTGCTCCTTTGCTCTTCGGCCTGGCATCGCAGGCCCCAAGAGAGCACTGAGCTCCAGCGTCTTCGCTGTTCTGCAATCCTAGTGCATGGCATTGCCCTCTCCCAGTGTCCCTTGATATGTTTGTAAAATCTCTTCACGTTACCCGGATCTCCTGTGGCTAATGTCAATGCCCTCTGCTGTTTTGCCACTTTTATCATCACTAGTGACCAGGGATATTTCTTGTTGGGGCCCTGTGCTCCCATCCCTGTCCACTGATCCGGGCTTAGGGGACACAGGAGGAATTCCCAAGCCCCCTGGAAGGCCCCGGGGTCATTTTGTGTGTATAGGAGGGGACAGCACAATTGACTAGGCTTCTCCCCACCCCCTGCGCTGTCTGGAGGGGGAACCAGCCAAAGGCTACATACAGAGAGATCAAGATTTTGAGAGGGGAATAGTGGTCTTGGGCACCACCTTCAGATACCTGCAGGGAGCCTGGATTTCAGCAGGCAGGTGCTCAAAACTAATGAAACGAATTAAAACACACGGGGGAAAATGCTCAACTGGTGTAAATTCTCAATGGCATTCCACAGACATCAGCAGAACGGTGGCAGTTTGCACCAGCTGAGAGGCTTCCCTTTCCCCCACACAGAGAGTTACAATGCAAGGCAGGGTTGGATAAACACCAGTTTCAAAGGTTTCTTGCTCAACTCCGAAAGTTTGGGATGAAATTTGGTTTTCTAGGCAGCAGACACAAGTTCAGCACCAAGATTAAGGGGAGCCCAGTCAGTTCCTCAGCCATGACCGGTGCAGAAGCCGTGAGCAGCTTTGTAACTGTCGTGAATTCCCATCCATCATTAGCAACGTAGCTTCAGAATTGCAGGCCTTTTTCAGACGTTTCTTTGCCTTGCAAATTGTAAAGCCTGACGGGTATTTTGAGCATCTCTGGACAACAGGAAAAGTAAACAAAAAATACAGAAACCCTAACGCTGGCAGCCAGTTTTGAAATTAAACAAAGTAAATAAAACAAGGCACCGCTGAAGCAGAAATGCCACTAAAATATTTCAGTCATGCTCTTCTGTCTCGGAGATGATTTCAAGACAATTCCTGGAGTGGCTATCATGCTGTGACATTACCAGGATGATAAATATATGCCAAGTCATGGCGTAATCACTTCTAGAATTTGATAACCAGTCTCTGGGTCTGTAAGATGCTCTGTCTGTTGAGCATTTACACATGCCGGTGCCTGGCACCAAAGCTCAGACATTTTCTTTTCAAATGCTTTCCCAGTCATTATTTCTAGCAAGACAGGCAGTTTGAACTCCAGGGTGTGATTCAGCTGGACTTATCCACGATGCAAAGCTGTGGTTACACTCTTGCTGCTTCGGGCAAACATGGGAAGATCAGCCCGCAGCAGAACTAACACTGGAAAAATCCTCTAGGTCGGGGGCTAAAAGCAATACAGCAGCCGGAGGGTAGGACAGCTCCTGCCGCTGAGCTCCTGCCTCGGGCTCTCTGCTATTCCCAATTCATACTATCCTCCCCGTCTGTGACTGAGGAACCCATAGGAATCGCAGCAGACTGGGCTCCCCATGCAGCTGCCAGATGGAGTGTGTTTGTGTCTGGCTTGCCATCAGCCAGGTTAAATCATGAATGTAAAAGAGCATGGTGGGATATTTTTGGGGGAGTGAGAGAAGAAGTGGAGGACAACACCTCCCCTGGTTGCTAGGCTGGAAAAGGAGATCTGACTTGAGGATTTCGGGAGAGGAGTCTCAACAAATATCGAATCCCGCAACTGGTACTAGGTGGGGAAGGATAGAGGATCCGTAGGAAATCACTTCCACAGCTGGAGCAGCTACAGTCTCTTTTCTGCGGGGTCCCTTAAGAGAGCTGTTGCCACATCTCCTTTCATTTGCTTTCCGGTGTCTCTGCAGTTCCTCTTGTCTTTCCAGTGAATGTAAATAACAGCTTGGCTCTTCCCATTGGCAACCGGCCCTAACCCAAAGGTCAGCTGAACTGTTAGTCACTGCGGCATTTCCGCACGCCAGCATCCCTCTGTAGGAACACAGTTTGTTCCTGAAGCGGGAGGTTCCTGGGAATTTGAAACTGCGTGTGCTTTCCCCGAAACAACTAAACTGCATTGCAGACCTGTTCTACTTGCTCAAGGAAACTCTTTGCAACTAATCTGTCCTCTGAACAAGGTCATCGAGTTGCTAAGCAAAATGTCTGATAATTATTTTAATGAACTGCTCTTTTATTTTGATAACGTGACATAGAATAATTTATTAGCAATTGCATAACAATCCAACCTGAAAATTAGAAGGGAAGCTCGTTAAATTAAACCTTTGGTGTTAATGAGTTAGAAAGAGGGCTGTCTTAGAAAAACCACTGTGAAGCCAGGCATAAGCATTGACTTACACAATATCTAGTTGCTCTCCTTAGGGTTTCTCATGCTTACCTGCTCTCCTCAAAACCCTGAGCCATTTTACAATTACCGGTCATGCTACAGTTGGCTGTTCCAGCAGTGTTTAAATGGGACGCGACTCGTTACTGGCTGAAGTGTATGAATTATCAAACAAAAACAATCCCCCCCCTAGACAACCAACAAGCCCTTTTGGAATTTCAGTGTCTTGGAATCCTTCCAAAATCCATGCAGAGCTGCTCACCATGTGCCATTTCCAACCAGGGCAAAGAAGTTCCTGAAAACACTGTCTCCCTCCTCCGTGGTCTCCTTCGGTGCTGTGGTACCAGCCCTTGCCATGGCACGCTACCTGGGATTATTGACAGCAAGGCCTGGTGCCACAGCACACGTGCCCCCTGCCTGAGGCCAGCCCTTGAAGTGCTAAGGCTCCAAAGGCCCTAATACCTGGTGGGTTCCAATACATGCCTGCTGACTTCAACACTAGGGTCTCCCAGGGCCCCTATTCCCAGTTCAACTCATTACCATGGGACCGTCCATTGCTGACCACTCATCACCTGCCTGAGCAGGAGGCAAAGATTGGCAGCAGATTGTCCCTGAGCAGACTCACCGTGCTACCCTGCGCTACCTCATTTCTCCTCCACTGGTACATTGTCTGTTTCCCCAAGGTGCCAAGTGGGAGCAAGAGGGGCAGAAGCCTATCCTTCCACTGCTCTGGTGCCCCTTGCCCTTGCCTTCTCCCCCTCTCCGCTCCCGTCCCCTTCCTTGGATCATTCCGCCACAGCTGCTAGCACCGCCTCCTCTCAGTTGCTCCATGCTGGGCTCAGATCCACCCAGGAAAGCAATGAAAACAGGAGGAGACAGCTTGATGTCTTGCTATCCCTTTGCCCCAGAGATCCTGCTGGCTCGGAGGAGGATCTAGAAGAGAATCACAGGAGCCTCGCTCGGTGTATGGCACGCCAGCCGTGCTGCAGGAATGTGTTATGAGGTAGCCAAATGCAAATGCATCACGTGAGACACATGATACTTTGGTAACTCTGTGGTTCTTTACAGAGTCAGGGACACATAGCACAGGCTCAAAGTTATATAATTTTGAGCCTGTTATATATCACTGGCCCTTAAGGAATTACAGAGCTGCCAAAATAGGCCTCTCACTTGACATGCATGTACGTATAGATATAAATAAGTGTACGCAATAATTTATAGCACGCTACTACAAGGCTTGATTCTTACTCACATTAATCTTAAGAAGGGTGTAAAGAGGCTTTTACAAAAATGTTTTATAGCGTCAGGGCATGAACAAAGGGGTTTTATTGAGTTCAGTGGGAGCAGAGTTAGAACAACACTGAGCGTGCTTGAAAGTCCCACTCAAAATATCTAGAGTAGAACATGGGCTGTAGCTGTATCTGTAGCTGTAGCTGTATCATGTATGTGCCCCTGATTATTGATGACCTTTTATCTAAAGGGAGCTGCCAAAGAATCCAAGAGAGTCTGTTACGGACCTTCAGAAAGATACATTTGAAACAATGAAAACTGTCCCTTTCCCTCAATTGTCCATATATAGAAATTCTCCTTTGGCAAGGAATCAGCCTTCAAAAGGCAAAGCAAAGGCAATTTTGCCACCTGGGTATTGGAAGTTGTTGGCTTCTGCAGCTTATCCAACCTTGACCTAAGTTGATTTAGCCTTTTAAATATTAGCCCACTCAGCTGCAGACGACTAGTTTCTGGACACAAATGTGCATCTCTTTAAAACAGTGGTTCTCAAACTTTTTGTATTGGTGACCCCTTTCGAACACCAAACCTCTGAGAGTGCCCCCCCCCTTAGAAATTAAAAACACCCAGCGCAGGGGGTTGGGTCTGGCAGCCCGGCACAGAGGTCGGGGCGTGCGACCCCCAGTTTGAGAACCAGTGCTTTAAAAGATGACCTTTGCAGTGCGGAGAGGTTTGGGGTGGTGCGTAAGTTGTGTACAGGAGGTGCTGAGCTAAGATTTGCAACCTTCTGTGATGTGGAAGGTCGCAACAGATGTTTTTTTTCACCAAGAAAATTACTTTTACAGTATGTGCCAGAGCTTTAAAATAGTTCACTGTACTTGATATTTCCGTAGGAAACATGGGAGACAGTTTGTAGATAATGCTTTTCAGAAGTAGTGACAGATTTTAATGGCATGAGTCATGACTTGTGCCATTTCAGAGAACATATCTGTATATTATATGTATATTTCTGCTCGTTTTCCTGTAGGGCGTCACCTCCAAAGATTTATGGCCGTTTCCTAGCACTCTGCACTACACATCACCCCCAAGATACACTTGACGTATCCTTCCTTAGAGGTTTTTAAGGTCAGGCTTGACAAAGCCCTGGCTGGGATGATTTAGTTGGGGATAGTCCTGCTTTAAGCAGGGGGTTGGACTAGAACCTCCTGAGGTCCTTTCCAACCCTGATATTCTTTGATTGATTCTATGATTGATAACAAGAAGGATTTTGTGGGAACAGGCCCCCACTTTTGTCAAGAGTCACAGCCAATAATGGTTAGGGAAATCCTGCTTTCATTTAAGTCAATGGAAGCTGATCCAAGAGCTACAGCATCCTGCCCTACACCTTTAAAAACCAAAGCCATCTCCACAGTCACCACTCAGCTCTCTGGCAATGCCCTCTCACTCAGAGTGAATTCTGCTCCTATCAGGAGAATGAACATTGATCAGCCACCCTACTAAAGAAGAGTTCTGGTCACTCTCCCAACTCTTCTGGATGAGATCACGCCTCTCCAAATCCAAGATGCCTGGTCTTGCCAGCGTGCAGGCCACGATCACTGTCTCGACTGTACCTTCCAAGAATTGTCTCTCCCTAGAACTAACCTCCCAGGCACCTTGTTGATCAACTCATCTGGTTCTGTCACCCCAACAATCAAAACAAAACCAACCATCCTCCTTAGAAATACCTCAGGGCTGGGCACAGATGTGCAAAGCCTGAAAAGACAGGGAGAAGCCACCTGCTTTCAGGGAGTAACTGCCACCCGCTGCCCTTTTACAGGTCATTGCTCCTAGCTAGGAAAATGGGATATTTAGAGGGTCAGCCAATCCAAGTACTCTTCCCTAAGCTCATGTTACCTGGCTCAGACAGTGAGTTGAGTGCTCTCCACTCAGGCCAGGGCCATTATTAAGCAATAAGACCCAGAGGCCAACCCCTAGAGAGAGTAGTGATTTTCAGGATGCCATTTTAGCATCAGGCAGGGAATTGGACAGGTGTGAGGACCTTGAAGAATGGCTAACAGTTGTCATGCACTTAGCATGTCCAAACCTTATCACATATCCATTCAAAGTTCCTAATAAGAGAGTGGGAGGGAAGGATATGGCAAACCATGGTTAGGGATTGTCACCCATCATGAGGCACATCACGCAGAGCTCTTCACTGAAATCAGCACTGAAGTTCTGCTTAACAGATGATGTCACCAATAATCCTGTGTTAGTTGAGGGGACGCAGTGAATACTGTAAAAATGTTTTGCATTAGCCTAAATCTGCTCCCCCTGAAGTTGGTGGGAATTCCATTCACCTGTAGAATGGATAAAGCATAGGGGACGGAAGAGAACATGGCCATTTATCTCCTAGAGCTTCAAATACTATGTCGTTGGGTGCTCTTTGAGAAGATGGAAGATAAACTCCACTGGATATAGACCAGGGGTATAAAATTTGGCCTATTGTCCAGGCCAAATCAGTTGGGGCTTATTTGTATCTGATGGACTTTAAGGCTTTAGGAGACCATTGTGATCGTATATTCTGACGTCCTGCACATTGCAAGCCATAGTACCTCACCCACCCACTCCTGTAATAGACCCATACCCTAGGCATAAGATGATGTTTTCAGTAAGCATATGTTTCCAAGTGGTCTTTTCATATACAACACCTTTCCTAGAAAGTTGTTCTCTCTCTCTCGCTCTCTCTCTGCATGCATACATGTCATCTGTTCAATCTTTTGTTCTTATCAGTTACTGTAAAAAAAAATTGGTAACATGTCTAAATTTGTAACCTGGGTAGGCCCTAGCAGTTAGTGTGAGCATATACCCATAGTAGGAAACTTAGAAGGATAGCAGTAAAACTGAGTATTGAAACAAGACAAGCTGGACATATTTTCCCAACAGCTTGCAATATGTAATGTTGTTCCTCTCATGTTTGAGAGAAGTATACTATCTCAGTGGGAGCTAAGTTACCATGTTGGCCTTCTGTTATACAGATATATGAACTAATCACCCCTCATCTTAGAGCTGGGTACAATTTTAGAAAAAAGTCTTCCATTAACATTAGAATCTTGTCTTCTCCAGTTGTAGGCTTCAGAAGAATAGCTTGTTAAAACTAAGAACAGTGCTTTTGATTCTCATGATCAGTTCCGTAACTTACACCTCTGAGGGACCTGAATTGTGTACAGCAGACACTCTCAGTTGCATCTATGGTCACCACAAATATACAAGGTGCAAAACAAATAGGCTTTGTTATCTGTCAATTGCAGTATTCTAGCAGCATTGATTAATAGCTAGAACACATTGTTTGGGAGCAGCAATATGTGTGCTCATTAATGAAGTAGGTGGACTCACTGGTTTGTAACAAATCAGAGTGAATCTGATACAGAAGTATTCCTAGAACAATTTTCTTTATTTGTTGCCTGGACAATGCAATTTGTTTGTAATATATTGTTATGCTACATGTTGGTTAGCACAGCTTTATCTTTTTTGAAACTTGAGGGTCATACGTTTTGCCATCTAGTGCATATGAGAACTGCTGCTCAACCTAGCCAAGATGGAAGGAATGCTTGTTGCCTGCGGGAATTAACGGTGGTCTCTGTGAGTGTATGTCCTGCTCCCACCAGAAAGATTCACAGGGCCCTCCCTAGTGCATCCATCATTGCTTCTGGGTTCCCAGATTGCATCAGTGGCTTGTATTGCCTTTTGCTATTTGCCTCTAGAGAGGACATAGTGGCCATTCCTCCAAAATGGGGACCTTGAGTCATCCAGACCTGTGTTACCATCCAGTGTAGCAGGACTAACCAGCTGTGGGTTTGGGCCTTACCTCAGCTTCCCCGGTTAAGAAAACATCTCTCTGAACTTGTTTTCCCAGGAACCTCCCCTACCTTTTGGAGTCTATTAATACCGGTATCACCTCGGTGAATCTGACCATCTGCCCTCACAGAGACAGTGCCAATCAGAACACGTTGTTTGTGTTGCTCTGGCCAGTCCTTCAGCCATCTGCTGGCCAGGGTGTCAGTGGCATAGGGCACCATAGCCCAGAACCCCCAAGCGAGCTGCCATCCTCAGCCTCCCAAGTAGGTGAGATTACAGGTGGACACCACTGCGCTTGGTCCTTATTAATATCACATTTAAAAAAACCACCCCAGTCACTTCATACTGACTTTCCTGGCTGGTTCACCACCCTAGGTGCAGCTACTTAGTCCTGTCCCCACCAGGACTTTCTGGACCTTCTAGCTGGCTTCCGTTCTCTGCAGATCTGCACTTGCCAGCGCCACTAGCTGGGAGCAAATGAGACTCGCGTTGTATGGTATACCCCGCTGTCGCCAGGGGGCCGCCACTGTACCCCGTCTCCAAGCATCTGATGCCACATCCAGTCCCAGTCCCGGTTTATTCTTGTATTACAATCAAGCAGAGGGCACTCTTAACTCAATACCTGGCTTCAAGTCCACCCCTCTCAGGGGTCTCTGGCAGCTTCCTTGACTTCTCCGGCTCTGCTCCCGTCTTGGAGCCACAGCCACAGGGTTCCTTCCTTGAGCCCCTGCCCCCCATGCTCTAGGGACCCAGCACAGGAGTTATCTCTACTCCAGGGTGGCCTCTGCCAACCAGGGCTCAGCCCGTCTCATTCCTTCTTCCTCAGCCCGGGTGTAGCCCCTCTCTCTGTAATTAGCTGGGTTAGTCTCACCTGCTCTACTATAGGGGCACTGGGCTCAATCTATTCACAGAGACCAACCACCCTGTGACAATGAGAAGTCCTTGTGGCACCTTAGAGACTAACAAATGTATTTGGGTATAAGCTTTCATAAGCTAAAACCCACTTCATCAGATTCATGGACTGCAAAAGACAGTAGGCAGCTGTGTGTGTGTGTGTGTGTGTGTGTGTGTATAGAGAGAGAGAGAGAGATAGTACTCGTTAGAACTGACCCCCCCCCCTACACTTGGTAAGGCAACTCACATCTTTTCAGATATATATATATACCTGAAAAGATGCGAGTTGTCTTACCAAGTGTATGGGGGGGGGGGTCAGTTCTAACGAGACAATTCAATTAAAGTGGAAGTGGTCTGTTATCAACAGGAGGAAAAATCACGTTGGTAGTGGTAGTCAGGGTGGCCCATTTCAAACAGTTGGCAAGAAGGTGTGAGTAGGGGGAAAATGAGTTTTTCGGTTTTGTAGTGACCCATTCCACCCTGTAACATCCACTCAACCCTTACCCTCCCAGGCCTTGAGCCTCTCTCTAAACGGTCCTGATGGATCATGGCTGCTCTTCTCTATCCCAGCAGGCCTGGTTCTTCATCAGACACACCCCATGTGGCCCTTGTTTTCAATTCCTTCATCTGGAGAGGCTGGCAGAGCCCTGTCAAAGGGCCAGATCAGCCCGTGACATCAGGCTAGTGTGTTGTAATTATACTCTGCTAAGGCAGCCTCTGAAGTTTGGAAGGTCCAGCTAGTAAAGGAGACAGCTGCCTGCTTCCCGAGCAGAATCCATCAAACCCGTACTCGAGTGTCTGCTCTGGTTCCTTTCCGATAAAACTCAGGGCTTGGTGAACGGGGGAGTCTGGGATACATCTAACTGGGTTCATCTCTTTACCCTGACACAGCAGTTTAACTCTGCTGGGAAGCATTTGCTTTTCAACCCTAACTTTAAACACTCGAAGCAGAGCTTTCTCAGTAGAGAGCCTTTGGAATCTTCTCCCCTTGGTCTAGTCACCTTCACAACATCACACGAGGCAAATTTGCTTGAGTTTGTTGCTTGGTTGGCTTTTAAGATACAGTTCTGTTGTAGTCACAGCTTTAATGCTCTAATATCTGGATTGCAAGTGCTTTCCCGCCAAGATGATAAGTGCTATAGTAAACATTAGCAATCACAGAACCTGCTTTTGCATTAACAACCCTAGTGCAAGTATTTGTGCTGTTGGCCATCAAGAAATTTTGATTTCGAGAACCAAGGGGTTAGTTCTATTCTCCCACGAATCAATTTATCTGTAAAACAGATGTGTGTTTTCTGTAAGGTATGTGTACCATTCTGAGCCTATTGGATTCTCCTGTTTTTTGAAAAATCTTGGGCAGCACAGATCTAGAAAAATAACTGTTTAACTTGCCTGTAAATTACAGATTTTAGGTGTACAAAACATTGAAGCACAAATTCTGCCTTCACTTACAGCAACTCCACTGAAATGGCGGGCCAGTTTTTCCAAAGGACTCAGGGTGAGCTTTACAAGTATTCAGTGTCTGCAGTTGGGGCTAGATTTTCAGAAGAGCTCAGCTCCCATTTAGGCACCTGGGTCCCATGAGCCGGAGTGAGCTGGCATGGGCCAGCCATACGTTTTTAATTGCAGTGTAGACATGCCCTAAGAGGGAACTGAACTGACTTGAAAGTCTGATCCTGATTCTGGCTGCTGAACACTTTAGAAAATTCTGGTTAGAGTGACACTATTGTAGAATGCTAGATTTCAGTCCTTTGTAGAAAGTGGAATAGTTGTGTGTGTTTGAAAGGAAGAGAGTAAATTGATTATTACAGCCTAGAGCAGACTACATAGGTCTTATCTAGCCTTGCTTACTCCAAATTTTCAAAAATTGTGAGTCATGACCAAAAAATCATTTAAATATTCAGTTCTTTTTCTTAGTTTTTGAGCCCTTACTGTTTGCATTTTCAAGGTTGTGTCAACTGCTAGAAATTTACTATATATGGGTTTTTTTAATGAAAGCTGGATTCTCACATAATCACCTGACTCCAGGAGCTGGGGCTTTAAGAAGAACACCAAATATTCTGAGCATCATAATAAAATTACAAGAGTTGGCAACACTGTTGGAAAGTTGTTTTACTGGTAGAAAATTTATAACAAGTTCTATTAGACTCTACTTTAAAAATCTGGAGAGGGGATAATTGTTTTAAATGATAATTTTATGAGAAATATTGGGTGTAGCTCTGCTAAAGAAAATGGAACTAGACTGATTTACCCCAGCTGAACCTCTGACCCATTATTTATTTCTCCTGCACTGTATTCTTTTCTGGGATACGCGACTTTAATATCATGTGAAGTTTGGCAACATAAGGCATCTTCTGTGCTAGTGGATAATGGCCACTGAGAGCGTTAAACTGCTTCCCATAATAGACTGATGCCCAGGTGACCTGTTTAGCCTGGAATAATTCCTCACCAATCTTCTTCAAATGAGCTGTGGCTGGACACAGTGTCCTTTGTATACACATTCTGAGCAAATCACTAAGGAGAAGGGTTCCCCCTGGAATATTCACTTATGCAAATAGAGCCCCAATCCTGCAAACACTTACTGCATGCGCAGGACTACGCTCACTTGAATAGTCCCATGGTGGTCAATGGGAGTGTATAAAGTTACACATTTGTGCAAGGGCTTGTCACCCTGGTATGTAAGTGAGCAGCAGCCGGGGTATTAATTCTAGTGTGGACTAGCATGTTGTACACTAACTGGCCAATGTGGACCCTGCTGGCATGCACAAACAGTTCCCTAGTGCATGTTATTAGAGTCCTGCTTTCAAACAGTACTACAGTACCTCCGTGTGCACCAGGGAATTTTTAGTGTGTGCCACCAGGATCTAAACAGACAACTAGTGCACTGCATGCTGGGACAGACTAGAGGTCTCACCCCAGCTGGGATGCACAAATGCTCCTTTTACATGGTTCCTAAGTGTTCGCAAAATAAGGTCCCAACTCTATACCCCTTGGAACACTATATTAATAGATAACAAAGCATGATCATGCTGGACATTCTGTGTGATGAAATCACTTAAGCATCCCATAGCCATTTTACTTGAAGCACATGGGTAGCCCCACTTACTCCAGTCGGATTATTTACATAAGGAAAATAAAGTCCTGCTTGAATGCTTCAAAGGACTGGGGCCCGTATACTATCTCAGGGAAACTCACCCCATTGCATAGCTCCTGCAATGAAAATCTTGAAGCCCACTTTTGCAGGTTTCAAATGCATATGTAAGTGTTGCAAATTTATTTGCACATTACCAGGGCAGTGGGATTTATGCCTTATTCTGGGCCTTTTTGTTTGCTTTTCAGTTCCTGTGATCATGGCTGTGGGTGGGCTTCTTCCCTGCGTGCTGTTGCGTATCCAAGTCTAGCATGGTCAGTGTTCCCACCTGCTCTATTTGAGGTCCTACCTCCACGTTTTCTGTGCTTAGCCTGGATTTATCTTCCTTTTTTTGTACTGGCCTGGATTCACTTTTTCATCTGAACTCGGCGCCCCGCTTGTCTGTCTCCACCACTGGAAATAGCCTCCTCTGAAGCACAATAATATGTCCCCAGAAAGAACCGGGTCCCCATGGAGAATCTGACCTATTAATCCATGATGTATTGACCCAGACAGCATACCAAGAATGTCATGTGTCATCATAAAACCAAAGATCATATAACTCATGTGCCGGACACTTCCTGCTTGTCATCACTAAAGGGTTATTTTCCAAAAGAACGGGGTAAAGACCGTTTCATGGCATGTAGCATGCATGGCAGTGAAGTGCAGGGTGTGTTGTTGTCTGTGGTGCAATGCTCCGTTGTACTGAGAGCTGACCGCCTGTCCCACAAGCTCCCCGATCCCTTTCCAAGTTGTACAAGCAACGTCCATTCTGAGGTGGTCTCTCATGCTGCTGACTGATAAAATGAGGGGGGCTTTTACTACATTTGGATTGTTCGAGACGCAAAAATAATTTTGTATTTTAGGTTTCTGAATCAGCGGATGGGGGTGCAGGCAGACAGCCCCCAGTTGGCTAAGCCTGGACAGCAGCTCATAAAGTCACCCTCAAGAAGTGTCCCTCTGAGTTCATAGGGTATAAATAACTGCAACATATTGCTAAGACCTCCCACGGTTGCTCATGCCAAGCCGTGCTGTAAACACAGTGGAAATGTACATAGCTGTCCTGGAGAGCATTGAAAAGTCTGCAGAGGTACATTTTAGTCATTGTGTAGTCTTCTGGGTGGGGCATAAGAATTGCCAGAGTGGATCAGAAACATGGTCCATCTATCCCAGTGTCCTGTCTCTGACCAGGGTCACCCCCAGATGGTTCAGGGGAAGGTGTAAGAACCCAGCAGTAGCATTTATGGGCTAAGGATCCTTCAAGAAAGTTTCCATCTGACCTCAATGGGCTCATGGCCTCTGACAGGAGGGTTTATAGCCCTTCCAGAAGGCCTGTATTTTGGTGGGTTGTTTTAATATTTTCATGTTCCTTAAACACAAATTATTCCAGTTTGTGGCAATACAAATATAGTGAAACCTCGATATAACAGACTAATTCGGGCGAGGAGGTGTCCGTTAAAGCCGAAAGTCTGTTATTTAATAATTTTTTAAAATCATTAAATAACAGGACTTTTGGCTTTAACGGACACCCCCCTCACCCGAATTAGTCCGTTATATAGAGGTTTTACTGATCACGGCCGGGAGCCATGAGTCAGCCCGCCCAGCGGCAGCCAGCAGCCCGCCTGCCCGGGACCCCGGCTGCTGGGACCCGGGCGGGAGCCGTCAACCCGCCAGCAGGTGCCCGCAGGCGGGAGCCAGCAGCCAGCCAGCCCGCCCGCAGGTGGGACCCGGGCGGGAGCCGGCAGCCCCCGAATAACGGATTTCGGATGCATCGGAAATTTTGTCCATTGCATCCGAAGTCCGTTAAATCGGGGTCCGTTAAATCAAGGGTTTACTGTATTCATATCTGAGAAAAGGATCGGATCTATTGGGCTTACACGGGTACATGAAACAGAAAAAAGTGTTTTGTTGCCAAGTCCCATGATTTTATTGCCAGTCTATCTATGTTGGGTGTTTTTCTTAAAGTCCCATCTCCTGGAGTCATGTGATTATGTGAGACTCTTTTAAGTTTCTGAGCCCTCTTGGTTGCAGCGTGAAGCTTAAAAACATGGATCTGACAGGTTCAAAAACCAGAAGGGAAATAAAAAGAACCCCAATTGTATTATTTTTAACACATCATGATTTTTGATGACGCCTTATCTTTCTTGAATGCTTGGCATTGAAATATTGGCTTTGGCAGATCAGCCTGAAGTGTTTGGCTGCCAAATGTCCTGTGGGTATATTTAGTTATTGTTTGAACTAGTCGGTTTTCCATTACGATGTCAAAAGAAAGATTCCAATAGGTTGATGGCCTATTGGTACCCGGTATTGCAGAAATGCAGGTATCATTACTTCATACTTTGATGAGCCCTGATTTCCTCAAAGAAGTATCAAATAAAGGCTTTGCCAATGATTAGAAGCTCTATTTGTGCCTATCCAGAAAGGAAGAAGGTGCTCACAAGCCCAGGAAATCAGAATGATCATGCCCATTTTGTTTTATCAAAACATATGGGTAGGAGAGAAAAAAGAAAGAGGGTCAAGAGATATAGAGGAGAGACTGACTGAGATGGAAAGTGCTATCTCGAAATCTTCCCTAAGTTTACACTGTAGGGAGAATAATGTAGCAGGAAGCTGTTGTCCTGCAAAGGGGAGAATGGGAGAAGTGGCTTCCAGGGACAGTGCTATAGGAAAGTAGGGCAGCCTCTTTATTGACAAGAGGTCACTTCAGAGTCCACTTCCTGCAAAGGGGGAGGGTTGAAACCATCTCTTGTTTAAATTATTTTTAGTTTTCCTTGTGGAAGGCAAAGAGCCATTCAGAGCAATGAGAGGGAAAGAATCCAAGCTAAAAATACTTCTGCTGTGTTTTCAAAACTTCCTTTGTAAGACTTCCCAGTCAATCTGAGGTGAAATACAGGATAGTACAGTAGAGAGTGGGCCGATGCGGGTGGGAAAATTGCTGTGAAAGCCAGTGAGTCTGCAGTTGTTAGCGGCAGAATGAAGCAGAGGCACGATTTCAGCTGCTGTCATTGAAGTTTACAAACTGCGCCAGGCTGATGTAGTGAAAACCTGGAGAAACTTGCCCTATGCTTCGGACAGCCGACGCTTTCAGGGAATGCCGTTTATTTGCTCTGTAAATGAGTGGAGCCACATCATCATCTGGAAGGAGGGTCCCAACTATGGGACAATTTCCCTCTGCTCCAGTTGGATGTTCTCCTTCCGTGGGACTTGCATCCTCCTCAACAGCACAGAGTCTGTCAAACCGGGGGTGGGACCATTCTACTGTGTGCCAGAAAGTCTCATCTATGTGCATCTCTGTCTCCCTTAGCTTCTCCAGTTGAGCCACTCTGGTCTCCAAAGCCCATACACAGTCTTTGATGGCCAGGGGCTCCTTGCACTGAATTCACACATACACCACCTGCCCATAGAGCAGGTAATCATGCGTGCTGCATTAGGTGCAATAAACTGGATAGCCCTCACTCCGTTGCTGGACTTCTGCATTATCGGTTTGCCCCTGCAGCTTGTTCCTTTGTTTGTTTTTATCAGGGGGTGTTTGGCTTTATGTTTAAAGAATGTGAAGTGTATCTGCCCCCCCCCCTCCCCCCTGCTTGGATTCCTTCCTCTACATTCCCTTGCGAAACTCCTCTGTTATCTGATTCTGTTCTCCAGCTTCTCTGGTCACGTAGGAGCACATTTTTTAAAGCCCTGGTCTTCCTAAATAGCCCCACCCCCTGATTAAGGGTTGATGGGTGCTAAAGGGCTTTGGGATCAAAGCCTCGTTAAGATGCTCCCATCCCTGCCTAGCAATCCGATAGGCTCAGCACACCCAGAGTCAGCACACGGTCCCTCAACCAACAGACCACGCTGTATATTTCAGTCAAGCACCAAGTACACCACAAACACACACACACCAGACAACAAACTTAGACCTATCAAAGAGATCATCTCTCTGTTTTTGCTCTTGTGAAGTGACTTACATTAAGCTAGGTAACATTCAGTGGTTCAGTCCCACCTTTTTCCCATCATATTCTTCATCTTTCTTCCATTCCACTTTGTTATAAACCCGTATAAGGATCATTTTACAACCTCCCTTTTATAATCTGCCCAATAAATATTTTATGAGCTGCTTGCCGGTGTGGAAGTAGGTTTTATATCAGACACGATGCCATAAGAATATTTAAAATCTAAACGTCTTCTTCCCCCTCTTATACTTTTATTAAAAAATACCGCAAGCTATGATTGAGGTCTTACTCTTCAGTGTGACGGGACCTAGCGACATAATGTGGCAGGGGGGACATTGCTTTGAAGACACTGAAACGGATCCAGATCCTCAGCAAATGTAAATCAGTGGAGATCCGGGAGCTTTACAGATTGACTGAGTTTCTTGTCCACTTTCTTCAGATCAGTGAGAGAGAAAGCAGGCAGCAATGTCTTTATATCTTCACAAGATGTGAAATAGAAACGATGTCCAAAATCTATATTATCTACAGCCTCCATCAAATTACAGTGATGAAGGTCCATCAGACCTCTTTGCTTTGCATCTTTTACAATCAATATTAAAAATAAATGCACGTGTGAAAATTAAATTATACAACAACGTGGTACCCTTCCCATCAGCCCCACCCCCCAATGTCTTTTAAAAACAGAATATCTGGATACTTTTACTTGCCAATAACAACACATATGTGGGAGAAGATCAATATTGAAAGGCATGTCATATGACTGATTATCCTGAAATCACATATTTTTGGATGGAATAGATCAAATATAATTTAAATAGAAAGGTGGAGAGAAGTAAAGAAAGAACACTGTGCCTCTTTCATGTAAAAAAAAAACAAAAAAACCCCTTAAAATTCCAGAAGAAAAGAAACACAATTGAAGCCCCAAATGGGGGTTTTATTGCTTATATATCGGATTGGTTAAGAATGTGTATCAGTGGCAGATACAGAAGATAACATGTAACGAACAGGTTTCCCACAATGGTCTGTTAGCAAGATTCTTGAGACCCAGTTGTACACCGGCTGCAGTTTTATTTGGTCTGTTTTGTTGAGGCTTGTTGTAATGGTGCTTTTGGAGGCTTCAGGGCCTGATTTTATATGTTCATGTGACATGCTGCTGTTGTAGAACTCCAGAGATGGCCACAACCAAAAATAACTCATTTGTACCGGCTCTCTGAATATCACCCTAGCTAGTAAAACATTAACCACTTTGCACCAATGTATTCTTAGATCACTATGTGAGGGATTAAAGGTTTTATTTCCAACTGATAGTTGGCATCTCCATACAATTAAAATTTCAGGAGCCTCGTTTAATGAGAAAGGTAATATTAGGAAAGAGTATTTACAGATGAGAGATTCAGAGAAGAGATTTGAGTCTGACAGAGAGATGAGCATGTTTGCTTTAAAAGATAAACAGGAGAAGGGTTTGCACATGCTTTTCATGGAAAAGCTAGTTGAAAAATGGCCCTTTTTTAGATGGACAATTGGGGTTTTGATGACAATTGCCCACTTTCTTTCAATCTTTTTTAATCCCAAAACTGAAATCCACAGAACTGAAAATATTTTATTAGAAAATAAAAACAAATTCATTTGGGGGCAATTTTCAGGTGAAATTATTAAACTTTTTGAGCTACAAATATTTCATTTTTTGGTAGTTTTCATCTGAAAATATTTTGGTTTGCTAAAAAGCAACCAAAAATCAATTTTGGGTGTTTCAAGTTTTGACAAGGAGCTTAAATTTTCTGTGGTGGAAAATACCCAACATTTTTTCAACGTGCTCTGCTCTGGATCTGGTAAACCCAGAACTCTCACGGATGTATGGAGCTCACCCATTGGGTGGAGTTTGGGGCATGCAAAAAATGCAGGATTTTATTAACCTTCTTATGAAATGGAAGGCTTGTCTAGACTAGAAAACTGAAGATTAGCCATGCTGTTTTGAGCTAAGGACCACTTCAGTTTTGCCTCATGTCCACACTACTCCTGTACTACACCGCTACAGTTTCACTGCCTTTGGGTAAACGCTTCTCTTGGCACAGTACCCCTAAGCATCTGATTCTAGGAAATTTCAAAAGGCCTTTTAGGATACTTTGGGGAGCCCGGAGGAACTGTTGGAGACTAAGTCAAACTCCCATAATTCCCTAGCAGAAGCTCAGCTCAGACAGCTAGCCAGAGAATACCTGATAGTGCCATTGGCATATGATTGGACGTTAAAATAAACAACTGACAATATGTGGCTCTTAAGGAAAATGCAAATTGTTAATTTTGATTCACCTATAAAGAGGACAAATAATTTGAGGATGTGTGTATATTTTAATGAGGCTGGTGCAGCATATGCATATGCTTCCCAAAACAATGCCAGCATATTGTTTACCGGTCGATAGACTGTAGACATGGGCCTAGGCCTCTCCCTACTTCATACAGCCTAAGGCAGGTTATAAAGACCCACCAACCATCAGCCTTAGCCCATACCCATTCTCAGCAGACCCAGGAGGGAATGCAGAGGCTTCTGCCCCTATCACAGAGACTAGCCACTCTTTCCTGGACATATGTGGCCAGGGCTGCCCCAAAACCATCCTTCCCACCATACATATCCTAGTGCAAGGTTATAAAAAACCTCCTTCTCAATAACTAAAAGACAAAGGGGAATATTTTGATGACATAACACTGGAATGACATTTCTGCAGCAAGACATAGGTATGCTCCCTGTGAATCTGTTCTGGGTTCTTTTACTTCATGTGATTGACTTAATGAAATGGTTTCTGTTATCTGATTGATAGAAGCTTATTCTCTTCCAGGCGATGTGGATACAGCAAAGCTAAACAAGATCCAGAAGAAGAAAAGATGCACTTTCATAATGGCCACAGTAAGTGAAGATTTAAGATGTGTATGTGCATTTGTGGCTCAGCTTCTGTTTCTGGCTTTGCATGGCACTAAGAATAATGAATAACAATCATATGGTATCCAGTTGGAAGAGGGATCAGTTGATTCTGTTATGCAATAAGGCCCCAAACCTGCAAAGACGTAAGAACATGATTAACTTTATGTATAAAATAGTCCTATTTACTTCAGCATATGGTTAAGTCTTTACAGGATTGAGGCCTGAATGGGTGATTTAATTAAAACTTATCTTTTTAGTCAGTAATATCGCAACAATTTTATTGCATTCTTCAGTCCTCTATTACATGACACACATGATTTCTAATTTCCTCGTTTTATTTATGATTTCTAATCTTGCTCGGTTAATCCATTGCAGCCAGACCCTTTTGTAGTTTGGAGGAACAAGCACAAGCTTTGGAACCTGCAGTTTTTTCTCTTTGCTAACAATGTGGACTTAGCCCACCTCAGTTCTCTGCCTCAGTTTCCTCAGCTGTATAAAATTTCTCCTTCCGCCCTAGAGAGTTGTAGAATTAATTAGTTAACAATTTAAGGTGGACTTGAACGTGTGAAGTACTACTATACCCCTTCTATAAATCTATGGTCAGGTTTTACAAAACTTTTGTAAAGTGCTGTGGGATCTATAGCTGACAAGTGCTTCTATATAAGAGCTAGGAGGTGTTACTTATCTAAAGCATTTTTACCTGGTCCGCTCTAGAGTATATTCAAATCTCTATCAGTGCTATTTAATGCAGGCAGCAGGAAGTCAATCAGTTCAATGCACTGTGAAACTCTTACTCAAACCGATGAGTAGTTACTCTTCCACTAGCTTTAATGCTTCTCAAAGCAAACTTACAATAATAGTAGCAATAATTCTTGTGAAAGTACCTTCCCCCCCTCCTGAGTCCCATGGAAAAAGCTCAGTTTCTTTCTTTCTTTCTTTTTCTTTCTTTCTTTCTTTCTTTTTCTTTCTTTCTTTCTTTCTTTTTCTTTCTTTCTTTCTTTTTCTTTCTTTCTTTCTTTCTTTCTTTCTTTTTCTTTCTTTCTTTCTTTTTCTTTCTTTCTTTCTTTCTTTCTTTCTTTCTTTCTTTCTTTCTTTCTTTCTTTCTTTCTTTCTTTCTTTCTTTCTTTCTTTCTTTCTTTCTTTCTTTCTTTCTTTCTTGTAGGAATTCAACCCTAAGAACGTGTTGTATTGCAAAAGTGATCTGTGCAGTTTTTAATTCATGATGATGCTATTTGAACTGATGTCGTTGATTAGGTGATGGGTATAATTCATGGCAGCTCTGTAGCCTGAGGGTGATGGTTTCTTTTGTGCCAGATTTTCAGATGGCCTCAGCAACTCCTGAGAGGAGATTTTCAAAGATTAGGAGCACAAATCACTTGGAGGGAGAATCTCTTCTCTCCCTCCCCCCCCCCCCCCAATGTGTCTAAATTGGAACTGAGCTCTTTTGAAAATCTAGTCCTTCGAATTTTTTCCCCGGTGGCCTTTTCACATTCCGTCCACCTTTCCCCTGGCTGGGTTGTCCACCAAGGCTGTCTTCTTTCTAGGGTCCTTATTCCACAGCACTGAGGACCTCACAGACTGTTAATGTCATACCGTACCTGTGAGGTGGGGCAGTATTATCAAGTTTTACAGAAGGGGATTTGTGAATAAGACCCAGTTTTGTAAAGGTAATTAAGCATTGCTGTGCTCAATGTTGCAATACCTCAATGATTTAGAAACCTATATCTCATTTCTTAAGCACTTAGGAGTCCAAATGCCATAGGCTGTCAATGGAATGTTGACTCCTGCAGGTCTAAACCCCTATGGAAAAGGAGAGTTAGGCTCCTAAGCACAGCAGTGCCTAACTACCTTCAAAAATCTGTTGTGTGCAGTGTTGCTGTAACCGTGTTGGTCCCAGGATTTTAGAGAGACAAGGAAGGTGAGGTGATATGTTTTATTGGACCAACTTCTGTTGGTGAGAGAGGCAAGCTTCTGAGCTCACACAGAGCTTTCCTTCAGGTGTGGGAGAAGACCCAAAGAGCTTGAAAACTTGTCTCTCTCACCAACAGAAGTTGGTTCAATAAAAGCTATTACCTCACACTCCTTGTCTCTTTAAAAATCTGGACCTAAATGACTGGCCCAAATCACACAGGGGGTCTGTGGCGGTACAGGGGACCGAACCCAGATCTACTAACCCAGGCTAACAGTCTAATCACTGTCTCCAGCCAGCACTTACCGTATTTTTCGCCCTATAAGACGCACTTTTTCTTCCCCAAAACGGGGGGGAAAAAGTTGGTGCGTCTTATAGGGCGAATGCAAAAAAAAAAAAAAAAAAAAAAAGCGCCTCGCTCTCCTGTCCCCGCCGCGCGGGCGGGCTGCCGAGGTTCCCCCCTCCCCGCCGCGGGCGGGCTGCCGAGGTTCCCCCTCCCCGCCGGACCAAAAAAAAAAAAAAAAAGCGCCTCGCTCTCCCGTCCCCACCGGAGCGTCCTATAAGACGAAAAATACGGTATATTGCCTATAAGTCTGTATATCGTTTTAGCTGACCAACATCCCAAAGTTATGCGTGTACCATATTCTCCTTAAATAATACAAACCATATAACATTTTTTCCAAAAGTGCTTAGCTGCCTTACATTTCAAGATTAAAAGTATTTAAAAAGTCTTCAGGTATTCATTTTTGCATGAAAATCGGGTTTTTTCGACAGCGTTCTCCAGTGTGAGTAAAGTCAGCACAAAAGACAAACTTAGTATTATGCTAACCCATCACTACATGTGCCATTTAAATTTTAATTTATGTTTACAGTTAAATTGCCAGGAGTAAGGACTTATATTGACCCACATACTTACGAGGACCCCAATCAAGCCGTCCATGAATTTGCCAAGGAAATTGAAGCTTCATGCATCACAATTGAAAGAGTTATCGGAGCTGGTATGGAGCTGTGTTTAATGACCGTCTTCTAACTGCCATTAACATCCTGGAGGAGCTTATCACATTGCTGTTCAAAATCACAGAACAGGCCGGTCAAATATTGTATTGTGTATGTGCATTGTGAGTGGTTGCCTTGGTATACAGTACTTGTGAGACCACTACTGAAATACCATGTCCAGTTCTGGGGTCCAGACTTTAAAAAGGTGGTTGAAAAATTGGAGAGGAAAATGTCGAGAATGAATTGTGATGCAGAAAGCACACCTTCCAATGTTGTTTTCTGCATTGCTGTAGGCATATTGATCCCAGGATATAAGAGAGACAAGATGGGGGGGGGGGTGTTTTTTCTTTTATCATTTTTTATGTGCGTACATCTGAGGGCCTAGTGGTTGAAAACACAGACACCCTATCACCCATGGGCACTTTTCACAAAGCGCCATGCCTGATATTTCTGTCCACATCTTCAAAGGAAACCTGCACAACACATCAAAAAGACAAGCCTGGGAACTTAATTTTATGATTGCCAGACACCAAAGACCACGGACTTAACAGAGACACTGGGTTTATGTCTCACTAGCAAAAATACCCGGCGTTGCTTGGGGTATTTGTAATTGGAAACTGGGATGTAAAAAGACTACCATGTTTTTTATTAATACAAATTTTGTTCAGATGTCTCAGCATTGCTTGGGTCCATTGGAGGGGGGCGGGGGGAGAGAGCTGAGCGAGTGCGGGGTCCGTTGGAGGGAGGTATTATTACATCATAACTATGTCACAGAGAACAGCAGGTTTTAACCTGCTGCCCAGCTGATGTGAATGGGCTTTAAAGCATTTCACCCCTGGGGGGGTGTCAGAGGTGAGATTTGAAAAATTTTCAACTCTTACCCTGATTAGGACCCTAAAGCCTATAACTGTACCAAATTTCAAGTCTCTAGCTCAAACGGTGTGGAAGGAGTAAGGGAACATACATACATGCACGCACGCATACACACACACACGCATACACCATTTGACTTTTATATATATATATATAGATTACAGGAATTTGTAACACCCAGACTGCCCTCTACCTTTAATTGCCCACTTCAAACCTCTTATGTATAAAAATCTAGCCCTCAATTGTCCACTTTCTTTCAGGTGACAACCTACGACGTTACCCCTTATGCTTAACAATCTATTCCAAGTTGTATTTAGCTCAGACATTCGGATTTCCTTCCCCACACCTGAAGATCTCAGTGTAGCACTAAAGCTGTACTTTCCACCAACAGAAGGTGGTCCATTAAAAGATATTACTTGACCTCGACTGGCTTGTCTCACACCTTACAATGAAGACTAAAGGAGCTCCGTTTATTTAACTTACCAGAGATGAGGTTCAGAGGTGACTTGATCGTTGTCTATAACTACCTACACAGGGAGATCATAGGTCATAGAATCATAGGACTGGAAGGGAGTTTGAAAGGTCATCTAGTCCAGTCCCCTGCATTTCTGGCAGGACTAAGTATTATCTAGACCAGGGATCTCAAACTCAAATGACCAAGAGGACCACATAGGATTAAATTCTTGGCCCAAGTGGCTAAATCACTCACACACACATACACATATTGATCCTGGCTCCACCCCATGCCACCCCTTCCATGAGACCCTGTCCCTCTTCTCTGCCTCCTCCCCTGAGCATGCAGTTCCCTGCTCCTCTCCCTCCTTCCAGGAAAGCACTAACAGCTGTTTAGCGGTGGGAAGTGCTTGGAGGTAGGTAGAGGAGCAGGGACACGGTGCACTGTGGGGGAAGGGAGCTTGGTGGCCTCCGGAAGTAACTGCAGGGGTGCAGGGAGCTTGCTGGCCACAAGAAATAACTTGGGGGGAGGGAGGGCACAGGGAGCTTGGCAGGCCACAGCAAATAACTTAGCGGGCCACATGTTTGAGACCCCTGATCTAGATCATCCCTGGCAGGTGTTTGTCCAACCTGCTGTTAAATATCTCCAAAAATGGAGATTCCACAACCTCCCTAGGCAATTTATTCCAGTGATGTTTGACACTAGATGGTTCTTTAATAGACAAAGGCATATCCTCATCTGATGGCTGGGAAGTTGAAATTAGGAAAATTCAGTTTGGAAATAAGCTTTTTAATGTGAGGGTCATTAACCACTGGAACAACTTCCCTAGGAATACGGTAGATTCTCCATCATTTGAACTCTGTAAAATGAGGCTGGGTGTCTTTCTAAAAGATAGATTCATGTTCAGCCACAAGATTCTGGCTTCTATAACAGTCTTGAGTGCATGAAATTCTATGGCTTGTGTTACACAGGAGCTCAGACTAGATAATTGTAGTTGTCCCTTCTTGTGTTAATATCATGTATGTAAGTCATCCTTGTTTATCATTAACCCATCATTTATTGTTACTAATATACTGAAATGTCCATAAGTGTGGAAGATGCTTTCCAGACATGCAATAATTATTTACTTTGTTCTCTTCAGGTGAATTTGGGGAAGTTTGTAGTGGGCGTCTGAAACTGCCCGGAAAACGTGAGTTTCCTGTGGCCATCAAAACCCTCAAAGTGGGCTACACTGAAAAGCAAAGACGAGATTTCCTGGGGGAAGCAAGCATCATGGGGCAATTTGACCATCCCAACATCATTCACTTGGAAGGCGTTGTCACAAAAAGTACGTACCCGCTACTGTAACCTTCTGCTCATTGATGAAGCAAATAGGTCAATATTAGTTTTATTCCCTGTGAGTCAGGAGAACTTGTTCAACTTTAAAATAAAGGTTGACATCACCCACAAAAACAGTCAAGAAGGAACATTGTAGTTACTAAAACTACAAACTAAAAAATGCAGAATATGCCCCATTGTGTTAAGTGCTGTACACACACGATGAAAGGTACTCCCTACCCTGAAGAGTTTACAAGCTATTTAGACAAGACAAAAGCATAAGGAGGTGAAGTGATTTGCCTATCCAGCCAGTTAGTGACCAGAGCTGGGAAAAGAACCCAGGTCTCCTAAGTTGTAGTCTTACAGTAAAATTGTCACAATTGGATTAGATGGGTTACCCAGAACACTATATGGTGCCTTGATCCACCTTTCCCTGCCTTCCTCCCACTCTGTTGTGATGCAGTTAAATAATGTAGCAAGTTCCCAGCCGGCAATGCTGTGAGCATTTTTTGTTGTCCTGGGGATAAAAGATGCCAGTAGGGTCTCTGGTAGCAGGGCAGTGGGGCAGAAGCACATTTGAACAGGGTAGGACTATGAATAACTTTAACTAATGGCCTGTCTACATGACACCGTTGAGGGAGCGGCAGTGGCAAGGGGTTGATGGCTCCGGTACTAAAGTGGAATTAGAAGAGCTTGATTCTGTTCCTAGTTTTCCCACTGATCATCCAGTGACCACACCACTGTTTCCTCTCCTCTCCTTATTTGGTTAGATTGTAAGATCTTTTGTGGCAGGGACTATGTTTGTATAGGGCCCTGATCTCACCACAGTGAGAGCCCTGAGCTGCCACAGTGATATGAATAAAAGCACAGCTGCCAAGTCTTTAACTCATACAAGGGGGTAACACCAATGCTCATTAAGAAATTAAAGAAATGCAAACCCACAATGCTCCAGGGTCGTATCTGCACGGCACTCAGTGTTTTGATGAATATACAATTATGTTTATTTACGTAGATTATTAAACCATAAATTAGTCAAACAATTAACATGGCAGGAATGTACAAAGATGAAGATCAACTTAAACAGCAAAATAGGAAATTATTTTAAGAGCAGTTACCTTTATAATCATGTTATGACATGCAGCAGCTTTAGCTGATAATTTCTACATGAGTCATTGTAATGCAGTTTAGAAATACTTGATGGTTTCTCTTTTGTCTGTGCTTCATGCTAGTTAATGGAAATTGATTTAAATAAAAAATAATTTACATGTTCTTTATAAGATTTCATTGAATTTACAAGACCCGGAGCAAGCCACACTAATTATTGCTATGTCGTCGTGGCAAGCTAGCGAGAAATTAGATATAAAAATGGAGCAAAAACTATATATAATTACCATTAAAATGACTCGGGCATGAAAATTAATTAAATGGAGTTGGAAAAACATTCCTATTCCTACCAACTGTTGGAGGCCACAGTCTTTTTTGAATGTTTGTTTGGATCACCTTTTTTCTTACTCCCTGAATTAGACCGTGTTTTCGGTACACATATCTGGAGCAAATCCTTCCTTTTTCTGTTACCTTATCCAGTACAGAGTACAGTAAACCCTCGATTTAACGGACCCCGATTTAACGGACTTCGGATGCAACGGACAAAATTTCCGATGCATCCGAAATCCGTTTTGGGGGCTGCCGGCTCCCGCCCCAGGGAGCCGGCTGGGTTGACAGCTCCCGCCGGCTCCCCGCAGCGGGGACACCTGCGGGAGCTGTCAAACCCCCCCGCCCCCCCTCCCCGCCCGGCTCCCCGCAAGGGGGGGGTTTGAGAGCCCCCGCTCGGCTCCCCGCAGCGGGAAGCCGGGCGGGGGGTTTGACAGCTCCCGCCGGGCTTCCCGCTGGGGAGAGCCGAGCGGGAGCTGTCAACCCCCCCGCCCGGCTCCTCGCAGCGGGGAGCCGGGCGGGGGGGGGCGTTTGAGAGCCCCCGCTCGGCTCCCCGCAGCGGGAAGCCGGGCGGGGGGGTTTGACAGCTCCCGCCGGGCTTCCCGCTGGGGGGAGCCGGGCGGGAGCTGTCAACCCCCCCGCCCGGCTCCCCGCAACGGGGAGCCGGGCGGGGGGGCGTTTGAGAGCCTCCGCTCGGCTCCCCGCAGCGGGAAGCCGGGCGGGGGGTTTGACAGCTCCCGCTCGGCTCCCTCCAGCTGGAAGCCGGGCGGGAGCTGTCAACCCCCCGCCCGGCTCCCCGCAACGGGGAGCCGGGCGGGGGGGGGGGGGGTTGAGAGCCTCCACTCGGCTCCCCGCAGCGGGAAGCCGGGCGGGGGGTTTGACAGCTCCCGCCGGGCTTCCCGCTGGGGGGAGCCGGGCGGGAGCTGTCAACCCCCCCGCCCGGCTCCCCGCAACGGGGGGGGGCGTTTGAGAGCTCCCGCCCGGCTCCCCGCAACGGGGGGGGCGTTTGAGAGCTCCCGCCCGGCTCCCCGCAGCGGGAAGCCAGGCGGGAGCTGTCAACCCCCCCCCCCCGCCCGGCTCCCCGCAGCGGGGAGCCGGGCGGGGGGAGGGGGTGGGGTGGGCTGACTCACAGCTGGCTCCATATAACGGACTGATTCGGGCGGGGGGGTGTCCGTTGTCACCCGAAAGTCCGTTATTTAATGATTTTAAAAAATTATTAAATAACGGACTTTCGGTTTTAACGGACACCCCCCCGCCCGAATTAGTCCGTTATATCGAGGTTTCACTGTATACTTAATATCCACAGCCAAATTCTGGCTCTAATTGCAACTCCAGCAGAGTTCCTGGGTGTAATTGGGTGCACTTCTTTTTAATCATAGAACCTGGTGTCTGGAGTCACCTTCTGCATCCTATAAACTACCGTATTTTTTGCCCTATAAGACGCACTTTTTCTTCCCCAAAACGGGGGGGAAAAAGTTGGTGCGTCTTATAGGGCGAATGTGCGCCCCGGTTCCCCCCTCCCCGCCGCGGGCGGGCTGCCGGGAGCGCTCCCGGCAGCCCGCCCGCGGCGGGGAGGGGGGAACTGGGAGCGCTCCCGGCAGCCCGCCCGCGGCGGGGAGGGGGGAACCGGGACGCTCCCGGCAGCCCGCCCGCAGCGGGGAGGGGGGAACCGGGACGCTCCCGGCAGCCCGCCCGCGGCGGGGAGGGGGGAACCTCGGCAGCCCGCCCGCGCGGCGGGGACGGGAGAGTGAGGCGCTTTTTTTTTTTTTTTTTTTTTTTTTTTGTCCGGCTTTTTTATTAAAAACCGAGGGGGCGTCTTATAGGACGGAGCATCCTATAAGACGAAAAATATGGTAATGTATCATGGTCCATCTAATTAAGTATTTTGTCTTTAACAGTGGCTAGCACCTGGTACTTCAGAGGAAGGTGCAAGAAATGAACAAAAAACCCTTAGTAGGCCATTATGATGATTTCCTTCCACTAGTTAGGGATTGGCTTAAACCCCAAAGCATAGGGTCTTCACTTCCAAACTATTTTTTAAAATGTAGTGTCTATTTTCACTCTGGATATTGTTTTTATCCATAGAAGTGTCTAATCTTTCTTTGAGTCCTACTAAGTTCCTGGCATCAAAAACATCCTGTGGCAATGAGTTCCGTAGCCTAAAAAAAATACCTATCTGAAAAAAAAAATGGCGAGGGACATTCCACATACTCACCAATCATGTTTTTCCCACTGATTATTGCCTTCACCAGGAGCACAGTTCTGCCTGGACAAAACAGCTGGACCATAGCACTGAGCACTCTGAAACCACAATACTCCTGATGAAGCACAAATCATCGGGCCGGATTTGTCCCACCAGCATCACTGAAATTATACCCGGAATGAATATCGCCCATTTGTAAAAGAGATCCTGTCATTTAGAGCTCATGTAGCACATTTTCTCATCCGTGTGTCTGTTGACATTCCTTCACACAGCCCTGGTTTGGAGCTTAGAGATGGTTTGGGGGTTGTGACTGGAAGTTCTACTTCCTCCCTTTTGTGCCTGTTTTGGTAGCTCTTTGCAGAGCTTCTTCATTACCTCATGCGGTTCAACATTTGCAAGAGTGGCCACTCTGCTTCCTTCTCTTCCTCCATCTAGTTAGCTCTCCACAATGGTTGGGAAGCGTCATCTGGTGCAGTGGAACCTGGGTTCCTTTAGGCACAGCACATTTCACAGGCTTTCAGCTCACTCAAGGAGAAAAGACGAAGCTGAGTTAGTGGTTAAGGCTCTGGGCTGGCCTCAGGATCTGGTTCAATTTCTGGCCCTTCTCCTGAATCTCTGTGTGACCGTATCACCTAACCTCTCTGTGACTCAGTTCCCCATCTCTAATATGAGGATAACAGTATTTCCTTTACCTCACCCATTGCAAGTCTTGTCTGTCTAGACTGGAAGCTCTTCGGGGGCAGGGACTGTCTCTCACTGTGTATCTGTACATGTTTGTGATTGACAGATGGGGTCAACATGGCTGTGTGTGCACATTAAGAACCAGAGTGGAAAAACTCTGGGAGGGGTTTCTTTTAGATTAATTGCACCTAATAAACTTGCGATCTTCCTTTTTTCAGGTAAGCCGGTAATGATAGTGACAGAGTACATGGAGAATGGCTCTCTTGACACATTTTTAAAGGTAAGATTCTAAATGCTCTGATGTTTTATTCTTGGAGGACATTGGGGTCTCCTGTAAAGGTCATTCCCCCGGGGAAATATTGTGAAGTGCTGGCGGAGTTACAGCTCCCCAAATCCTAGCTTCATCTACCAATGATACAATACAATATAAAGAAACACAATACAAATAAAGAAAATAATAATAGCAACGAAATTCAAAGCATTCTTTTACTTTCTGTCCATCAAAAAACACTACTTTTCCTGCCTCCCTTTACACATTCAGTACTAACGTGGTCTGTAACCCAACACCAGCCAAAGCTGATTACTCTGAGCAACAGCGCTCTATCTGCTGGATATCTAAGCAGAGTAAGTATGTTCATGTAAATACAGTTTGCTCCTGAGGTCTCTCCCCCTCCTAGCTCACTGTAAGGGGAGAATTCATTCTGACCCTGCTTAAATCTACATAGATATGTGTGTCCGCTATAAGTGGTAGGTTCCCTAGTCATGAGTTAAGAGCTCTGTTGTCTCAGCTTAGTCTCTGGCAAACACTATTCCAAATGAAGATACCTTCAGGAGCATCTGGGACAGAGCATTGTGGTCATTAATTATGAATTCCTCTATCTGCCTTTGCATGAGACTTGCCCCTGACTCTGTTGTTGTGCCCGTGTGTAACTCAGGGTGTGAAGAACACGGCTCACTGTGACTGAAATCCCCCCTTCTCTTTGCAGAAGAACGATGGGCAGTTCACGGTCATTCAGCTGGTTGGGATGCTGAGAGGTATTGCGTCGGGGATGAAGTACCTGTCAGACATGGGTTACGTGCATAGAGACCTCGCTGCCAGAAACATCCTCATCAACAGCAACTTAGTATGCAAAGTGTCTGACTTTGGGCTGTCCAGAGTCCTAGAAGATGACCCTGAAGCGGCATACACAACACGGGTAGGTTCTGGGGATCCTGGACCACGGAACTAAAGGAAACGAGGGAGACGGCCAAGTGGCATTTTCAGCAGCGCTCACGCTCGCAGTTGGAGCCGGATTTTGAAAAGGGCTCAGTGGACATCAGTCGTCATTTCGCTTAAATTGGCCCTGAGCCCTTTTGAAATCTGGCAGTAGGTGGAGGGGGCTACGCAGCAGCTGCTGGGGGCCGAGCTCTTTTGAAAAGGGGGCTCTACACTGTTAAAAAACCAAAGCTGCGCACAGAAGAGGGTGGGTGTGGGGAGAGTCTGTCTGAGGGCTCAACCTGGGAGACTTCCGTTGACTTACTTTGTTTTGTAAGAGAAAATGCACCCAGTAGCGGGAGGTGGCGTAACCTTGCAACTGAGAAATGAGGTAACACAGCTGAGATTAAAAAAAAAAAAAACAGGAGTCCAACACTAGGCTCTGAAATCCATATTTTGCTAATTGAGTCAGTTGTCTGATTGTCAAAAGTACTCAAAAATGACCGGATGTTCCTATTGTCTTTGGGGAGAACTGCTGGGTGGTCAACACATGTGAAATATCAGGCTGCTTATTGAGATACGTAAATATGGACTTGGAAGCCTAAAGTTCAGCTTCTTTTTGGCCCTCGCCTGTTGAATATAGTTGGAATATAATCTGACCTGAAAGGGAAGTGATACAGGGCCAAAAGGGAGTGAAAAAGGGTGTGAACAAAGCCAGTCCATGCTACTCCTTTCTCCAGAGTGAAAATCCAAGTCGGGATTCTGTGGTTAAAACATAGGCAGGTCCTAGGCACAGGAGACAGATGGCTGAGCCATGTGATTGACAGGCTAAGAGGGCTGCACATCCTATGTTTTGGGATATCCAGAGTAGAATGGCTCATTGAGACAGCACTTGTTAGAGGCAGGCAGCTCGAACCAAGGCAACAAAAATCAAGAACAGACCCTTGCAGGCCACCAAAAAAATCCCACAGAGAGTCATGCAAACCGGCTAGGACCTCCATAAGCTCTGATACAGGGAGACCTATTCATCATATCTATCATAATATATACAGTAAACCCTCGATTTAACGGACCTCGATTTAACGGACTTCGGATGCAACGGACAAAATTTCTGAGCAAGTCTGATGCATCCAAAATCCATTTCTTGGGGCCTGGCTGCCGGCTCCCGGCTGCCGCCCTGGTCCAGGCAGTGGGCGGGCTGGCTGCCGGCTCCCGGCTGCCGCCCGGGTCACAGCAGCCGGGGCCAGGGCGGGCTGGCTGACTGTTCCCGGCTACCGCCCGGGTCTGGTCAGCGGGCAGGCTGCGGAGCTGCCACCCCGACCCTGTGGCAGGCGGGCTGCTGCTCCGACAGCTCGTGTTTTTTTTAATTATTAAATAACAGACTTTTTGATTTAATGGACACCCCCTCGCCCGAATTAGTCCGTTAAATGGAGGTTTTACTGTACCATCAGTATTGAAAATATACTGGCAATATTGTGAGAGTGACAGTTGAATGGAATCCTCTTATTATAGCTTCAGCTCATATTTACCAACACGTACATGCAGGTTTTTTTACACATATAATTAAAGAATCATATTGAAGGTAACATACATTCACCATCTGTGTGCAGAACCCTCTAGTGACTAAGAGCCACCACCTTATCTGGAGATTCCACCCTGGAAAAATGTTTCAGGAGTTGGCAACTGGAGTGTCCGTGTACATTGGAGGATCCTAAGGGTTTTTTGGGCCAGATCTTCATCTGGGGTAAACAGTTACGATGTGCTGAGTGGCACTAACTAAGAATCTGGCCCCCACTGGCTAAAGGTTTGAACCAGTAATGCTTCACTGAAGAAAAATTGTGAGAATATGGTTTTCTAAAAAATATACTCTACATTTTACTGTTTTTTGCAAAGATAAAAATTGATTGGAGAGGTTCCCTGAATATCTCCTTGCCTTGCAAGTAGCTCATTCCTGGGAGCAAGGGCCTTCAAAGGAGAGCATATTTTGATATAATTCAAGGAAAACAATTCTTTAAACCCTGCCTAAAATCATTTTTTTTTATCATGAAAATTTTAGGGATGATTTATGTTATCATTAAAGTATAATTTGCATAAAGTGAAACACTGAAAAATTAAGAAGCAGGGTGAAAACCCTAAATCTGAAATCCCTAGATATATTCAGGGAGATGTTAGGTATGCAATAATAATCAAAGAGAGAAGGAATCATTGATGTTTTTGTCACTCATCTGGTCTCCTCATCTCTTATGTAGGCCTCTCTCCTGCAGTCAAGTTTGCACTGGCTGATCTTGCATTCATGTGGAACCTTGTTGATTTCAGTGGCCCACCTACCTGGAGCCAATGTAGGATTGGGGTCAAAGATCTGTAAAATAAAATCCAGCCTCCTGCCCTGTAATTTGCATGAGGTTCACATTACGCCAGAGTCACCCAGAGATTTTAAGGTGTTTGTTCCTTCCCCATTTGCTGTCAGAGAGACTTGAAAGTTCACTGTATCGATTTCTTGACCGCTTAGCTTTTCCCCCTACCAAGCAGGGCAACATAATGGAGATGTGGATGCTAAATGTGTTCCAGCATTGAAATGGGATTTAAACAACAACCCTTCAGGTCAGCCAATTAGTAGTCAGCTACAAATGCTTATGGGCTGAAATAATATGGAGAAAGGCCTCATGCTGTCAGATGGATTTATTTTAAAATTTGACATGTCTTTCCAGCATCATTCAGGAACAGAATCTCCCTTGATGCTCTAAGAAATGTTGCTTTTTCTTTCCCCGATCCTTCTTTTGTTTGGGGGGGGGGGTTCATGCCAGGGAGGGAAGATCCCAATCAGATGGACAGCCCCAGAAGCCATCGCATTCCGCAAATTCACCTCGGCCAGCGACGTCTGGAGCTATGGGATAGTGATGTGGGAAGTCGTGTCTTATGGAGAGAGACCCTACTGGGAGATGACCAATCAAGATGTAAGTACTTGCTAAAGCCACTGTATGACAAGTCTCTTGCTATCAGAGACAGAGCTGGCACGGTGCTTTCAGTTTGAAAGTGACAGCTGTGTTTAAAAAGCCTAGTGAAATGATTTTGCTTTCCCCCTGAAATTTCTTTTATTGAATGCCCTTTTATGCAACAGCTCAAAACAAGCTTTGCACAAAGAGAAGTAAGTCTGCATGGAGCAAAGACTGTCTCCCTTAGCAGACTTCTGTAGTGCCACTGATGTGATTATGATCAGAGTCTATCAGTATTATGTTTAAAGATGAAGGTCTGCCAAAAGATGCATATTGAGAAATGACACAATTTCAGCTACATTTACACTCATCCAATCAACTCTAGCTAAAGCCCTTTGTTTTCCATTTTTATTTCCTTTAAAATTTACTAGGCATTTATCAGTGTTTATTATAAAAAATGCATAAAAATCAGTACAAAAAATTAACTTCACAGTTTTCTGGGTGAATATTGAGGTTAATATTGGGGGACAGGAGGAGAGGGAAAAAAGCAACAAATAGATAAAAGGAAGAGTATTTGAAATAAAAGCAGTGTAAGCTGTGGTTTATTTCATGAACTGTACATGAATAGTACATATGCATGTGTATGCATATGTATTTTCTAATACATTGCCTAGCCTTAGTAGCCAGCTCACCTTTACACTTAGACTAATTTATTAGTAACATAAACATGTCTATCTAATGCCATGAACTGGATTTTCTTAACATAAGCCATATTTCCATACTTGAATGGTCCAAAATTTGGGTGAAAAATCAGTAAAAACTGGCTATCTTTTGTAAAACCTGGAGAATTTTCAGTAAAAATTGAAAACGAAGTTACATAAGTATAATTTAATTTTCAAGACTTACTTGGCCGTCCTCACGACAGCGAGTCGACCACGGCAGCTCACCCGTCAACTCCACTTACTCCTCTTGCGGAGCTGGAGTTCCGGAGTTGACGGGGAGCATGTTCGGGGATCGATTTATCACGTCTAGACATTGCTTTAAATCACTAGCATCCGATTGGCACATTTAAGTCACCGCAGAACGCAGGCCAGCTGTAGCGCCATAATTTTACCCCTGGGGCAAGAGAGATGAATAAAACTAAAGCAAACAGAACATTTCAGTTAAATGCTCCAAACCCCAGTCCTGTCGGTTTCAGCGAGTTCAAAGAAAAACCCAGGACATCAGTCCAAGGGACCAATCCAGCCCTGTTTAAGTCAAGGAAAGTTGATGGAAGGGGAGTTGCGTCAGGCTCAAGAGGGTTACCTTGCTTCACTTTTACCGCAGTAGCCTGCCTGTATAATAGAGCTTTTCTTCTTCTAAAGTAACTCAAACCACTCAGAGTCAGCCCCCCTGCCTCCGTCAGGATGAAACCACCCATGTGCAGAGAGACAGAACAAGGCCTGCCTGTCACATCAGTCCCACTGTGAGTGTGTGTCTGTATCTCTCTGGCAGCTGGAAGCATTTGTGCTGTGGTGTCATGAAGAACAGCAGGCTTCCAGGGGCTGGGCAAAACACAAGATGCTACCAGGGACTAAGAAGTCTTACACAAAATTTGTCCTTTCACCCCTGGTTTGCTGCTGGGTTTCGAGCCAGTCCCTGCACCCCTGGAGTGAAGAGTTTTCCCTCCCCTCCCTGTACCCCAGGGTCCAGCCCCAGTCTCTATAGAGAAGTGCACTCCAGAGTTACTTGCCACCCTGGTTTCCTCACAGGACCTTTTCCCAAGCTCCCTTTCAGCTGGGATCCCAGCAACGGGACTTTGCACTCAGCAGCCCCCAGACAACAGCAGCGGTTGCTCCCCCAGCACACAGACGGCTGCCTGTAGCCTGCTGCTCCCAAAAGCCCCTGCTTGCTCCCAGCCAGATGCCTTTACTCAGTCAGATGCTCTCCCTTGGGACTACAAAGCACCCTGAATGCCTGGCCTTGTAGGAGCTCATACCTCACCTCAGTAATTCAAGCCAGGTTATACCCTTAAGGGGCCTCTGTACCCCGGATTTGGATTGTGCACGGACTCTGACAGGCATCTGACAGGGAGTGAGCAAGGGCTTCTGGGAGAAGCATGAAGATCTCTGTGGGGAGCAGCTGCTGTCTGAGGTCTCCTCTGGACAGGAATGAATTCAGTGTGCAGGCCAGACACTGGATGAGGTGATGCAACTCAGCCTTCCCTGGTGCAATGCTGCTATAACACCCAGGAGTCGATCCAGTCCACAGTGACTGAAAGGGGTGGGACAGTATTCAGTGAAGATTAAAAACGAATGTAATAAAATATAGTACAGTGCGATTAATCAACGTGATGGATAGATAGAATATAAATTTCATTTTCATCGGGGAAATAAATGATTTTATATCTTGAAGCGACAGCAACAATTTTGCTGTGTGCTGCTGTCCTCTTTGGCCTTAGTAAGTTGTTTAAAAATAAGTTGATGCATCCTGCACGACTCTCTGCACACACTGGAGCCGGCACTTTGAACCAAGCGTACTGTCAAGTGATTAATGACTGTAGGGTAATGCACAGACGCTCCGGGGCCTTTCGTGACTTTTGCATGCTTCCCTTACTCTCATGTTCTCAAAAGGGCTCAGAACTCCCAAGTGGAGACAGGTTTCCACCAGGGCTCAGCTTCCGTTTAGGTATGTAGCGAGAGGAGGGGACAGGTTTTCAAGACCGTTCAATGCCCGTCATTACCCTCAAAGAGAGCTGCTTTGGAAATGTGACCACGTTACTTAGATGCCTACCTGAGAGCTGAGCTTTTGGGAAAATCTGGCCCTACATCACACTCACTGTGGATGTGATGGGGTAGTGACCGGTCACTGAAATACCAGACCATCTATCATAATTCTGCTGCTTTCTAAGGGTTTGAGATTGTCTCATGAGTTAGATGTTTGGGCTTTTTTTTCTGACATGATTTTCACAATAGCAAATTCCTGTATTCTTGCATAAACAGCAGAATTAATAGGATTCAGAGCTGGGTGTACCATATTAGTTTGAATGGGACTGTTATTACTTTGAAGGCCAGTCTTGCAAGAACTCCTGGGTCCCATCCTCCCTCCAAGTCAGGATAATCACTGTAAGGGAGAGAGAAGTCTGGGAAACATATTTCATAGAGTTCCCTTTGAATGCTGCTCTGGTTTGAATCGCATAGCCCAGGAAGATGCTTTACTCCATTCATCCACAGATCCTCCATGATCCACATGAGTCCCAGGTGCCGGCAGGAGACATTCATTCCAATTTCCCTTGCCTACTCTTTGCTGCCTGGCTCCTGCACAGTACTGAATGCAGGAACTAGGCTTCAAAGACAGTTCTAAAGGGGGCTTCACAACGTGGAAGAAAATCACACCTCCTCTGGCTCTAGGAACTTTGTGAGACAGGTTGGGAAGACTCTAGCAGCGACCAGCAGGCAATTTATCACTGCCCCTTTCTACCGGCTCCACCTCTGCAGAGAGACTTCTGGGATGAAGGGAGCATGTCACATGGGCAAAACTCCCCTTCTCCACAACAGCAACCTCTTCCCAACACACAGAAGGGAGCAGGAGACCCAATGTTTAAAAGAAAACGGTCTGGTCTATTTGCCATTAGCAATTACCTTGACTGCAAAAGTTCCTTTGTAGACTCCTGCTTCTCCCTTATTTTATCTAGCGCCTCTTTGGCCATAAGTGACTGCGTTGTACGGAACAATCCTATTTGCCCTTCCTGCTCTGCTGTAACATCCAAGCAAAGAGTTGGAATCTCACAATATCTTACCATAACAAATAGCAAAAAGAGCAGCGAGACATTCAGCCAAGCAGACTGCTATACTGTTTTGCTGACTCAGAGAAACCATGCCCCTTAGTCTCTCCATCTCAGTTGCTACCTTACTTAAAGTAAGTTTACCACGAAGAACATAAGAACAGCCATGCTGGGTCAGACCAAAGGTCCACCTAGCCCAGTATCCTGTCTTCCAGTAGTGGCCAGTTCCAGGTGCCTTACGGGGAATGAACAGAACAGGGAATCATCAAGCGATCCATCCCCTGTCACCCATCCCCAGCTTCTGGCCAGCAAAGGCTAGGGACACCATCCCTGCCCATCCTGGCTAATAGCCATTGATGGACCTATCCTCCATGAACTTATCCAGTTCTTTTTTGAATCCTGTTATAGTGTTGACCTTCAGAACTTCTTCTGGCAAGGAGTTCCACAGGTTGACTGTTCTTTGTGTGAAAAATACTTCCTTTTGTTTGTTTCAAACCTGCTGCCTATTAATTTCATTTGGTAGATCTTGTGTTAAGCAAAGGAGTAAATAACAAATCCTTTACTTTCTCCACAACAGTCATGATTTTGTAGGCCTCTATTATATCCCTTCTTAGTCGTCTCTTAAGATGCTACATACGACTACCGGGGAATTATCCAAGTCTAATACGCAAACTTTCTGCCATGCCTAATGCAGAGAATGCAGAAATTTGGTTCCAAGTTTCTCTTCTGTCATTGCAGTAAGCAGCTCTAACTGGCTTTAATACAAATGCACTGGGATGACACAGTTGTTAGGTAAATGCCAAGGTATGAACTAGGATTCAATATGGAGTCAGCAAGATAACACTCCACTGCCAAAGGAATCCCTCTTGTGGATAGTGAGTAATTCAGACCTGGACATTTTCTAGAACTCTTTATTAAATAAAGGGGGAGAAAATTAATTTAGCTACATCCTGCTGGACATTGAATGAATTTCACAAATGAATCTTGGAAAAGATGTTCATGAGTCTGGCTCTTCAAAACCTGCAGATTAGAGAATTAATAAGAGATTTAGCTCTTGAAATTAACATTGGTTCCTGTCCAAGCTTTGCTTGGATTACCTCTGAGCCTATATTGAATATACTTGGCATTGAATGGATCATAGTAAACAAACAAATTTAACTCAAGGGTGTTTCCCACTGTGGTATGTGACTGTTCCCAGGGTGTTTTTTGCCTCCTCTCTTCCATATACTAAACTCCCACCCCTGATGGCCAAAGAGTCAGAGGTCTCTGACGTTGATGGTTGATGTTATGTGGTAAACCATGGTGCTCTGATTGCATGGATTTCAACTCGAGAAAGAGTTCCCATCATTCTTACTTTGTGTGTGACTTATAATTACAGCCAGTTAAAATGCATTGTTTGAAAATATAGTCAGTGGTTAGCAAAATTGTTCTCCTCATTGAAATTCAGTTTGTTTTTTCCTTGTTAAAAACAGTAAAGGAAGACTCAATATGGGCAGTTACTATGATTCAGAACGCTATAAATCAAGTGCTTAAAACAAAATTGGATGTCTTGCTAAAGACCATGCTCTAGGTCAACCACAAGATGTGGACTTGATGCAGAAATTGTTGGGTGGAATTATCTGGCCCGGACTAAATGATTGTAGTGGTTGCTTCTGGCTTTGAAATTAGTGGAACCATTGGGTTAGATATGTTACCTGTGTTTACTAGCACAAGCCATCCCAACTCATTCTCCACCAGGCAGCCCTGAGCCAACTGGCATTGCTCTGTAAATGGACAGCAATGATTACAGGGTGGCTTAGGGCCATCAAGTCATCTCTCAGCCCAAATGTTTGGCCCATCAAATCTTCGAAGGGCGCATGTGTTAGTGAATAAAATTTTGTGATGCACTATTTTCTGCTCCCATACTGTGGTTGCTTCTAGGGCCTTCCTAGATGCTGCTTCTTTCTTGTACTGGATGCCTGAGAACATCTGCATGTGAAAAAAGATGCTATGGCATCATGGCATCTCACGGTGTTTTGATACCATTTACATTGTATTGCCAGAATGGGCAACATCTTTTCAATTGAATTTGCTTTATTGATGTTAGTGCCAGGAATATAAAATGTGCCGAACCTCATGCAGATGTGGTTCAGATATATTCTGTACTGGTTCCCGCTTGTCTGCAACACATCTTGCTACTATATTCTTTCTGGTGTATCTTGGAGGAGGAGCCCTCTGTGTTATAAATACACATGCAGGTATAGTACTTAGGCACTATGTGATCCTTTGTCCGTGCCACATGGGATTATTTTATTCAATGGTTGCAAATTTGGTCTCCAGGAGAAACTAGAAACATGATGCAAAAAGCAGAGAATCTGGAGAACACAAGGAGGTCAGGCCTACTTATTGTTCTGTGAACAAAATCATTGTCAGAACAAGATCACTCATTAATTCTGGCCTAAATTGGATAGAAGAACTATGGGCCTGCTCCAATGGCCATTGAAGTCAATAGGTGTCTTTCTATTGGATGATCAATGGGAGTCTTTCTATTGGATGATTTAATTGTGGATTGGTCCTGCTTTGAGCAAGGGGTTGGACTAGATGACCTCCTGAGGTCCCTTCCAACCTGATATTCTATGATTCTATTGACATCAGAGGGTTTTGGATGGGACTTCATTTGGGTTCAAAAGGTCTACTTGATGTAGACCCTGGATCTGAGTTTTCAGAAGTGCTCAGTACCCACCCGCACCCAATGAAAATACAGTGTACCATGAAATTTTGTTCACTAGAACATGTGTCCTTAGAAAACTTGATAGCCCCAAATTTGGGGCTGGTAGAACCTTTGATGGCCTCATTCCCCTCCTCGGTCAGTGCTGACAATGAAAGGGGCTATTCCAATTGGTGCAGTCCTAGGGCTGGCTGGAGTACAAGAATTCAATTTCCTGAAAAAAAAATTGAGGTTTCAGCATTTGTTTCTGTTCTGATGGGGACAAAATCCAAGACATTTCAAAACATTTTCATGAAATAAAAGAAAGAGTCCCCAAATCCCAGTGGTTGGAGCAACTGGAGTGTGGGAGAGCCATGTTCTAGGCCCTGGTCTGGATTAGTGAGAGCAAGGACTTGTAGCTGGATCCCTAACATCCAAGCAGAGTTCCCTAACCATTGTTCTGAAAGTCTTTTCCCTTCTCTCTCTGGTTTTACCATTTATTCCATGCTGAATCTGAGAAATCTTCCTGACAAAACTCATGTTGAAATAGATACATTTCTGCAAAAAGTTTTGGTCTCGATAGCATTTTCCCATGAAAAATCATTTAGTCAAAAGTTCCCAACTAGCTCTAGACGGGACCCCCTGGAAGAGGGTGATGTGAGGTAACTTGTATCTGCAAACTCAGGTAGTATATCTGGCCTGAATTTTGTAACTTTATTAAGGATTGCCTGTAATGGGTTTGCCGGATTGCTTTTACCATGGATGAATGCAGTCTGGATTAAGATTACAAAACCAATTTTGCTAGCTACTGACTGTATTTGAAAACAATGGTGTTAGATGGCTGTGATTATAAGTTATACAGGGCGTTAATATGACAGGAACTCTTTCAAGGTATTATTTGAAATCCACGCAATCAGAGCACATAACGTTCACCATCAATAACAGCAACCTCCAACCTCATTGAGTCCACAGGACTAGGAGCACAGAGTTATGCAGGAAGGGGTGTTAAGACTATCTTGGAATAGTCATATACCATATGTGCCTAAGTAAAAGATGAAGTCTTCTGAAAATTCAGGGATAGATTTAGGTACCTAATTAGGAGCTGCTGGGTCTAACCTCTTTTAAAAATCTACCTTATACATTTCAATGAACAAATGCCCCAAAATGGTGAAAATAAATTGTTTTGTAATCAAAATAGATTTGATTATTTTCTGTCTTCTATTTTATTTTCGTTAAAAAGGTCTCTTCTGCAGTCACTATGTGTTGTTCTCGTGTTTTTTCACTCTAATTGAAACCAGAAAGTGCAACGTTTGTAATGGTTAGTTTAGATACAGAGCCATGTTATGAAAATGTCCTATTTTTCTACATTTGCATTTAAAATCCGTGGATTTCAGTCCTACTCTGCTTTCATTGGCCATGTACGATCATGCAGGCATTTTCATTTCCTGGTAAGAATTTGTACACAATAACAAATGACTAGACTCCAGCATTCTTGAATGATGTATGAGATAGTCATGCTGCCTCAGCCTTGAATCTATCCATCATTTAGCATTCAACGTCTGGTTGGAAATAAAGGTGGACTTTTATTGTTGCAAAACAAATGTGTGGTCCAGTGCATGCCTTTAAATTTTAAAAAAATATATATTTTCTTTTCTGAGAAATTGCTGAAAAGAGCATATGCTCAGAATTCAAGAACAGACCAACATGAAGGATTACAGATTCTAACTGGTGTAAACTGAGGTAGGTCTATTGACTTCAACAATGCTATTGCCTGACTTCACTGGAGCGCTAGCAATGTACACCAACCGAATCTCAGGTCTATAGATTTAAACGGAACTATGGCAATTTACGCCAACTGAGGCTCTTCATCAAATTTCTTTCAGTTAATAGACATTGTTTTTTCAACCCCTCCTTTCCTGATTATTAAAGATACCGGGGGACAGTGCCATGTTTGACAGAGATCTGCATTGCGTTTTGGGAAGAAACGATGGATGAATTGATGGGCGTGAAGCATTTTAGGTAAAACAATTTGCATTTGGCACAAGAAAACAACCCGCCCTCTTGTTTTGTCTCCCCTAGGTGATAAAAGCTGTGGAGGAGGGCTACCGTTTGCCAAGTCCCATGGACTGCCCGGCTGCTCTTTACCAGCTAATGCTCGACTGCTGGCAGAAAGATCGGAACAGCAGGCCCAAGCCTGACGAAATTGTCAGCATGCTAGACAAGCTCATCCGTAACCCGAGCAGCTTGAAGACACTGGTGAATGCATCGAGCAGGTATAAATCCAGGCCCGTTCCATTTCTCCATGCATGATTCATGGCATAATACCCTGGCATTGATCTGTGCAGAGCCTGGAGGATGTACCACGAGCTTCATTGGGTCCAGAATAGTTTTCCCAAATCATTTCTTTCTGTTTAAATTGGCAGATACATAAGCAATTCAATCACGTTATAAATGCATCCATATTGAAATTATCATGACCTGTCTTGGAGAAGCTTGAGTTGCAGCTATGTTTATAGCTACGCAATGCAGTTACTTGTGATTTACACTCAGGGAAAGGGAGAGCAGGATTTGACCTGTAAAGTATATAAGAAACATCACTCAAATTATCTCTCTGTTGACTTTATCCTGGTAATATGAATAGGAAAGAAATCCTTTAGGGCAAATTGTGGGGACTAGTAAAACCAGATGCATTCCTACCCTGATATAGTCTACCACAATCATTCGGAAGTCCATTAGTGTTTTCCTCTATTTCTAACAGATTTCCAAACATTAACAAATCCATGTGGTTTCCAAAGAAAAAGTGTACAATTTTCTAAAATATATTAAGAGCCAGTATGCAATATTATTATGAAACATGATAAATGCAAGCCTACAATTAAGGTTGACATGGTAGGAAATAGAAGTATAAATATTTTGGTAAATTCCTGCCAGCCAGTCATCTCCGATAACAATTTTACCACCATGGCAGAAGCCTGGGAAGAATAACTTTTCATGATGGGTGCATTGCATTTTTCCTCTGCCGCCTGACATTACTTACTTAATTTTACTGCTATACTGATTTACACCAACTGCGGATTTGGTCCTGGCTTTGGAGTTGAATTTTCATCATGGGGAGGAAATTACACAAGTATTTGTATTGACGAGACTAACTTTAGCAACAGTCTAGAAATAAAAAAACATGTTGGGAACAGTTCAGTTGGCACCATAGCCCAAATCCTAAAAGTTAGACACAGAACTCCGGGAGTTAGGTTTCTAAATACCTTTGAAGATATGGACCTATGAAGCAACATTTGTTCATTGGGTTAAATGTCATTTTTAAATACAAAGTAGGCATGAGTTTTCAGACTACTTTCCATGCATCATTAACTTTCTGAGGAAGCCATTGGAGAGTGACTCTAGGGTGACCAGATAGCAAGTGTGAAAAATTGGGACAGAGGGTGAGGGGTGGGGGTGGGGGTAATAGGAGCCTATATAAGAAAAAGCCCCAAATATTGGGACTGTCCCTATACAATTGGGACATCTGATCACCCTACATGAATCTTATTAGTAATCAGTGGTAATGTCATTCCTAGCACATCTGCATTAAAAAAGGCTTATGGTAGCATAAAATGTGGAACATTTCTCTTTAATTTTTAGATTGGAATAATCGTTTTTGGGGTATGTTGTGTAGTGGTTCATACACGGTCCTATCAGAGGTCTCTGCTATTCCAGACTAACACGGCTACCTCTCTGATTCTGTCCTATCAGATTGTACTAGAGAAAGTAAAATGTTCAGTAAATCATTTCTTATAGTGCTAAGCACTTTTCTGATATGTTAATGGATTTACAGTTTCAAGGAGTTCCTAATGTTAACGAATGTAAGTATTGTCAAAGAGAATGGTGTCCCCGAACAGCTGTTTTGTTGTGGTCAAATTCCTTTACCCATATCATTCGCTAGCCAAAACAAAATGTTACTGAATCAACCGTGAGTTAAATTCAATGCAGAACTAAAGGATGTTTTCAAGCATAACATATTCTTCCTTAAAGATTTCCCATTCATACAAATACAAGAGGAAACAGTGACATTACAATGTGAGCCCAGCAGTAGATAGCTCATGACGTTAGTCCTGAGAATCCATGTTTTCGTTCTGATTAGTAAGCAAGCCTGAATCCTGTCTGTATTTAAGATGTTACGTGAAATCATTATGCTGTTGTTACTGGCAATATTTACATTTTATTGGGCCCTTCAGTATAGCCATTAAGTAAACAAATAGTACTAATGTGATCATAAAATATGTGAAGATTCCTGAAGTGCTAAATAATATAATATCCTGGATGTTCTTCCAGTCAGGTATATGTGAACTGAATTTGCATATTCAGAGCTCAACTCTGCAAATGCTTATACCTGTGGATAGCATTCCACATGGATGTATTAATATTAGGTAGTGCGGCTTAGTGGATAAATCACTTTAATAGATAACTTGCACTTGAAAAGCATGGGTTCCATCCCCAGCTCACCTGGATGACTTTGGGCAAATCCCTTCATGCCTCAGTTTCCCCATTTATAACATGGGGCTAATGATATTGGCCTCCTTTGGAAAGCACTTTGAGATCTACCATTGAAAAGTTCTGTATAAGAGCTAGGGATTACCATGTATATTGCAGTGGTACCTAGCGACCAACCACAACCGGGACCCCACTTTGATAGGCACAGTACAAATAGTTCTGTTGACTTCAGTGGAACAACTCCCATGACCTAAGCTACTTGAATCATAGGCCAAGATTTTTTTTTTTAAATGGGTGCCTAAATCCCACCCCACGTCCAGGGCCTGATTGATTCAATTGCTGAAATCACTGGGAGTTGCTGGGTGCTGAGCACTTGTCCCAAGTTTGAAGGATCAGGCATTTAAATTCTAGCCACAGAGCAGTCTGTTTTCTCTGTGCTGGGGAATATGATTTGTGTTTGTCTCCCTCCTCCTGACATGCTTAGAAATAGATTTTGGCTTCCAGGCCCTGGACGCTTTGATTTAGGAGAAGGGAAATAGAGTGGTAGAAACAAAACTGAGGTCCTGAAGGTATGCAGTCTCTAGCAGTTCACTGCTTGGAGCAGGGACCAAATAGAAAGGCAGCTTCCTTACAAATGAGCAGGACTACTGAAGAGTGCTAAAAGCATTGCTCTGCTGAGGCCTTCTCCTTTGTGCTCCTGAGAGCAGAAGAATGGTGCAAAGAGGAATGTGTCAGTGAGTCATGCAAACAGATACAAAGGCAGGTTGTGATCTGTGCAAATTCTTGCTTATCTGGTCCTTTGTGATCCTTTCCGCTTTTCTTTTTGCTGGTAAAATAGTTTAAAGGGCAGGATTTTCAAAAGCTTTCAGGACTAGCCTAACCGTTCACACCAAAGTTAATGGGAAAACTCTCATTGACAGGAGTAGTTAAACCCTTTTGAAAATCCTACTGCTAGTATTTAGAGGCCCAGTTTTGCCACCCTTACTCATACTGAGTAATACTTACTCCCTTGTGTAAATAAGCAGACTGTTGCTCCTGATTCCATGAGTAAGTACCTCTCACCGTAATTAAAGGCACAATTATCAGGTTTATCTAGGAAAGTATAATAAAAGGCTCACCTTTAATATAAAAAAAAAGTTAAGTGAATGATTGGTGTTGGGGACATCTTCAAACTGATCTTTTTGTTTGTTTTAGAGTGTCAAATTTATTAGTAGAACATAGCCCCCTGGGAAGCGGCGCCTACAGATCAGTAGGTGAATGGCTGGAAGCCATCAAAATGGGACGGTACACAGAGATCTTCATGGAAAATGGCTACAGTTCAATGGATGCCGTGGCTCAGGTGACCTTGGAGTGAGTAGTTTTCTGATCATTTTCACCTGCTTTGTTGGAGTGGGGGAGAAGACAAATTGATTTAAAGGTAGTGGAGAGATCTGGGGGAAGGGAAAGAAGGAGGGAAGCAATTAACTGTTGGGCACAGTCAGCAGTTTCCAAGGAAGCGTCATCTTTTATAGCCTGTGTCGATGATAACAAATGCAGGGGAGGGTTGAACTTACGGTCACTGTGCTTGCTGCCAATACCTTGGCTCCTTTACTGAAATAAATTTACACTTGAGTTTGAATAACTGACAAACCATTCTCTGGCCTAATAGCAACGGGATTATTATGGGGTGTTTTAAAAAAAAGTTTTGTTGCTGGCACAGATTTATACAAGTAAATACAGCGGGGCCGGAATGTCGTCTCACGGACAGCGCTTTCACGCCGGTGCGACTGGCTTCGGCAGGGTTACGCCTCACTTACACCACTGTGACTGGGGAGTCAGGGACAGGAAGTGCTGTCACCGTATATGATTTTTACCTAGAAAAAGATAAAAATAAATCTGATATGGCTGATTTTTCCAACCGTAACAAATGGAGACACATCAGTCAAATCTAGATCTGTGTAATAAATACCCACAGCTGGATTCTGAGTTCTGATTCCTGGTGCTGTAAAAAGGTCTTAAATCGGCCATAAATTACATTTAAACTGCCCGAGGCCTTAGTGTCAATAAGAATCAGGCCCAAAGCGTGCATGAAAAACATCCAGCCCCAAACAGAGCTGTTAGTAGGAGAAATAGGATCTCTTTGATCACTAATTGTACTTCTGTATCGTATATAATGTTGCAAGGACAACTGAGATCCTGCACTAGAACCCAGCCGGAAGCTCAGCTCCCGCAGGAGGTGTCAAGAGTTCTGCACCTCAGAAGAAGCTGTCTCCACCATGAAGAGTTAGGCCCTGGGTGAAGAGTTTTTGGGACCCTTTATGTGCATACTTCTGAGATTAGCCTGATGGGCTTAGACTGAATCCAGGGCCCTAACGTCATGTGGTATATGCCTTAGGGCTGTTGGTGAATGGTGTGCTATTTTTTAAAGGGCGTGGGCTATTTGATGTCTAATGATGTTTATGCCTTATTCCTGTCACTTATTCAAACTGAGCAAAGAGTGTGTTTCCAGTGGGATTAAACTGAAGTTGGGTTATCACAGATGTTGAATTAGAATGTAAAGGAATATGACCCCTTGTGATCTCTCTCTCTCTCTCTCTCTCTCTCTCTCTCTCTCTCTCTCTCTCTCTCTCTCTCTCTCTCTCTCTCTCTCTCTCTCTCTCTCTCTCACACACACACACACACACACACACACACACACACACACACACACACACACACACACACACACACACACACACACACACGCTCTCTCTCGCTTCCTCTCTCTCACTCTCTCTCTTTTGCTCTGACTCACTCTGCTGGCCAATATGCTTATTGCAACCATTTTAAATAAAATAACCCCTCTACTCTCTCAGAACCTTAATGTTTTTCCTGCCCTGCAGCAGGGGAGTCGCTTTCTCACAGGAACTCAGTTTTGCTCAGTGGAATTCACCCTGCGGGGTAGAAAATCCCCCCCCCCCCCCCCACAACGGAGGTAGGATTTTAAGCCTCTGGGAGAGTTAAAACAACATCAAAGAGCAGAGGTCAAAATGTAGCCGCATCTTTCCACTCACTCAGGCCTGACTTGCCATGTCCACAGCCGTAACATTCCTCACTTACTACCCCTGCAGTCTCAAGCCCCAGTCCTGCAAGCACGCTCCTGTTTAGCGTTGTGCACCGTGAGGTGGTGTCAGCAGCTTATGTATTTGCTTATTGATATTTCTGTATCACACTAGGAACCGCAGTCCAGATCAGGGGTAGGGGGCAGGATTAGATGACCTCCTGAGATCCCTTTCAGCTTGACTGGGCTATGATTCTGTGATGATTTTGTTGTGCCCAATGCTGCACAGACACAGATCAAAGGCAACAGCTCCTGTCCCCGAGAGCTCACAATCTACGTGGCAGAGGGGACATGCCAAGAGCACCAGACAGAAATAGGGTCAGGGAAGGATGACTGGAGTTGAGCAGAAAAGTGGAAGCTGCTAGGATTATTCCCAGTGCTTAAAGTTAAGCTCATGCCTAAGGCTTCCAGGTAGGGAGGTTTCCCCACTCACTAAACCCACAATCCCAAAATATACCCCGCTCTAACCAGGCCTGCATTCCACCACTCCCCATGTTCAGTTCTTCCATATTTCCTGAAAAAGTTGTCCTATGAAATGGATGTAAAACCACATCCCACATCAGTTCATATTCGCACCTAATCAGGCTTCAGTTCCTCAGAAATATTTGATCAGTGCTCAGTGATTACATGGTTATTGCCCATCCCAACATCTAGTCAAATGAAAGGCTAGATAGTTCTCCGTCCACAGGAATTATTTGTAAATATAAAATCAACAAACTAAATGAAGCCTGCCTATTTTTTCCTTTGATGAGTAGTGACCCCACTCTATATCTCTGCCTTCCCCAAGTTCTCTGTGCTATTTCCCCATGTCTTTCTCTCTTCTCCCCACTGCATGTATGCTGTCAGCTTCTAAGACCAGATTTTGCCTCCTTGAAGCCAATGGGAGTTTTGCCAAAGACTTCACTGAGTGCAGGATCCACCCCTAGAGCTGATTGGAAGACATATTTCATTTTACGTGAAATACGTCAAAGAGAGATTTTTTTTAAAATGTTTTGTGGATTTTTTCATCCAACGCCTGTGACATTTTCACTCAGGTGGAAATTTCCTCACAAAAATCCCATTGTGCCAAAACGTCATTATTTTCATGGAGAAAAGTTTCAACAGAACATTTTCACCCTGCTCCACGATTTGCAGTAACAGGGTCACCACCTCCTGCATGCTTTCCTCTCTCCTCCTTGCTTCACGTGGGGTTGTCCTGCTTATCCATCCTTTCTATTTGTGATTGCTGTCTCTCCTTTGATCTGATCCCTTTCCTCTCTTGGATTTCTTTTTGCAGCTTCTCCTTTGCTTTATTCTGAGTTTGTTCCCTTTCTTTTCTGTTCTCAACTTACCCCCCGCTTCCACTTTTCCTTTCCCCTCCTTCCTGCTTCTGTTTCTTCCTTGCCTCCCTTTACCATTCTCTTGCTGCTTCCCCAGCCTTTCCTTCTCCTAGTTCAGTGCCTCCATTCCTTGCCTCTGCCCTGCTCCACTTCACTGCCACTGCAAGCAGAAGTGCCAGAAATTAACAAGATCGATGGAGCGCTGTTGCTTCGATGGATCTCACAGATGCCTTGTTAAATTCATTAGCTGTTCTGCCAGTGCATGTAGCGTAGCACCACGGGGCACAGAAGTAGAGGTTAGAAGACTGTGCCAGGGCATCAGACAGATGCAAACCAGCTCTGTCCAATCCCTGAGTAAAGCGGGATAGCTCAGTGATTTGAGCCTTAGCCTGCCAAACCCAGGGTTATGAGCTCAATCCTCAAGGGGGCCATTTAGGGATGTGGGGCAAAAAGGGGATTGGTCCTGCTTTGAGCAGGGGGTTGGACTAGATGATCTCCTGAGGTCCCTTCCAACCCTGATATTCTATGATGCTTCATGGATAACCCTGGAAAATGGTCCATTGTGGGCAGCAGCCTTTATCTCCAATATCCTTGTGTTTCTCTCTTCTCGTTCCTGAACATGTTTATGAGAAAACAGGCCCTGTGGGTGAAATTCTCTTCTGCGTCAGGATTGGCTCGGCACATGGAAGCTGGGGAAAACAATTGTGGCTCCCTGATACACTGACCTGATCTGCCCTGGGAAGGCCCTCACTGAGTTTATAGCGATCTGGGAAATGCTCTAAACTCTGCCCACTGGTAACCGTATCTTTGGGCCCCATACCAACACTGTGTTGGGATGGGACTTTTGTCCCTTTACTAGCCCTGCCACAATGGGTTACTGCCCAGCTGGCCAAAACCAGCAGCCTTGAAATCCTTTCACAACCCCAGAGCAGTGCAAAGGGGCTGGAAGCCCTGAGAGTATCACAGACAAAACAACAAGCTCCTTCTCACGTGTGTAATTCCAATGAAGTCAATGAGACTATGTACCTGATGGATTGCGAGCCAATGTGAATAACTGAGCCCTAAGAAATATCCATATAGTGTACTCTCCATTAAAATCAATGGGGAGTTTTCTTTAAAATTGAGTGATATACTATTACTATTACAGTCTAATCGAAAAACGGCAAAACTGAAAACAAAGCAAAACCGAAAACAAAGCAAAACCGAAAACAAAGCAAAACTCTGTGATATCCTTTATATATCTTAAAAATACAAACGGCCAGATGTAATTTAGCAAATCTCCATTGACTTCAGTTGTCCAGAATGAAAATTGTCAATCCTCGGCTGGTGTAAACCAGCGTTACTCCTTTAATATCAGCAAAGCTAGGCTGAATGACACCAGCTCAGGATCTGAACCACTGTTTCTCAAATAAGGGGGAAAAATACTTTTCTGGCTACTAATCTGGATCCATCCTATAATTCTATAGGTTCTTTAATTGCTATTAGGAAAAAAAATGAAACTGGGAACACAACATTCTTTACTCGTTAAAAAGGTTATTATTTTTTCATAAAAGGGAGCAACAAAATATTGTGTACATTGCAAATAAGAATTCAAGTTAAATGTTACATGTCATTGTCGATATAAGCAACTGTTCAATATATTCCAGAGCTGGGACTTGGGGGGATCAGGTGAAAACAAGAATATTTGAAAGTAGTTTTCATTTCCCAAATTGCAGCAGTAAAACATCCTTTAAAATAGATGAAGTCTTCTCCAAACATTATGTAAGATGGTAGATGCAAAATCCAACCTGTATGGAGACGGAGGTGAAGGTTAGATAAAAAGAGGAGAGTTGGACCATCCCAGCCCAATAATACAGAATAGTATCATTAATGTGAAATAAAGAGAACTCTTCTACATTCCACTGAAAAAAATATACAGCCCCTTCAAAGACTACGGGCAAAATTTTTGAAAGTGACTAGTAAGTTTGGTTGCCAACTAGAGCCATCTTAAAAGGGCCTGCTTTTCAGAGAGCAGTTGCTCAGAGCTTTCTGAAATCTAGGCCTCGTTATGAACATCTCAAGTTGGACACCCAAAAATGTAGGCACCTGAAATCACTAGTTACCTTTGAAAATCCTGTTCTGTCCTCTCACCAATCAAATAAAAAGCCCAACTCTCACCAATGGCAGGTTCAAATGAATGCATGTGTCCCAGAAATGACTCCCTGGTAGTAACACATGGAAAATTAAACCCCAAAGGGCTAAAGTGAATATCGCCCCAAGTCCTGAGCTCTGCCTGCTTAAGCAAAGACCTTAAAATGAGTGTGTTCAAAGAGTGATGTCTACATTTAGTTCTAATTCTTGCCAAGGGATGAATCACCTTGTGAAAGGTGGAGCCTCACCCATCAGCCCCTGTTTCCGAATGGATATCAGACTTGAAGGAAACTGTGCGGATTGGAGAAGGCCTGCTCTTTAAACTTGTGGACCAGCTAGTGACTTTGAGTGGGTCTGGAGCTCTTTCAGTACACTGCAAGAATAACCTGACCGGGACAACACTCAAGAATAGATAGACATGACTTGACTCTCAATCTGGCATTTGATCGGACCCATTACTAACGAAATGTGGACTACTATCCCGTACCTTTCGAAAAACCTGTATTTAAGTGAATCTCAGGACACCGAGGGGGTTATTATTAACTGAACAGCTCTGAATATTTGTAATGATATGTGTTGTGTTGCTTTGCATTGTAATTTTTCTTATAAAATAAAATAAATTATTTATTATTATTTTTAATAATTTGAATGACGAATATTCAAGGATTCATCTGCTCCTGCTCCTTATTCTTACCCTAAAACCAAAATTTTCCATTTGTGACATCACAATTTTTTCCAGAGGAACCAGCTTTGACCTTGTGATGATGCAGGGAGGGAATAATGAACAGGAGCAGATGAACTCAAAAAAGCAATGATGCTTATTTCATGCACAAGTCTCTAGTAAGTGGGTGCCTAACTCCCTTAGTATCCTCTGAAAATCCCATCCTAAGGAACCAGTTCATACTCTCTGACTCAAGTTGAGTGGTACCTGCAGCAGTCCCATTGATTTCCATAGGACTAAGGTACCACACAGCCTGAGTAAGAGTGGCAGAATTTGGCTCTGAAATGGAAAATGGACAACATCTGATCTGTGCGGCCAGGTTGTGAGATGCTGAGGGCTGAACATTTCTGGACATCTGGCTTCTTTACTTCATTGCTTAAATGGAAGCTCAGTTCTTTTACCCTGAATTTGAAAATCTGGCCCATGGTGCATACGCAGAATTGTCTCTAAACAAAGTGTTTTAAAGGTTTTTTCTTGCCCAATCTTTAAGGATAAGAATTCAGTTAATGACAGTATAAGCCATAGCACAGGTAAAGAGACCGCCACATTGTCCCAAACTATGTTTGGAGCTGGGCTTTCAGGACAGGGCCTATTTCTGCAGCACATGCCATCTGTGGTGCTTTGGTGCTCCATGGAAAGAGCTAAGGACAAAACAGCAATTTAGCCTTGGGTCTGTTGACGTCAGATCATTAACACGGCTGTAGCACACAGCTTTGAATTTGTGTTTATTTTAATTTTCAACTATAGGCCGAAGAAAGGAAATGAAGAAGGAGAGAACTCTTAACAGTGTAGACATGGCAGCTACACTAATACATTGGGGCACCTATTTTAACAAGTGGTGGGTCGGTGCTTTTGCGCTTGCATGGATGCCCCCGCAGTCCCCAGGATCCTGTATGCCATTCCTGCACACGAGGCGAATAACTAGACTTGCAAATGGCTAGGTAGCCAGTCAGCCTTTTACACATGCGATTGTCTGATGCCTATGCCCAGTGGTGGGTGTTTGGATGAGCAGGGAAGAAAGTGAGGTGCCTTTAAAGATTTGGGGTTATATTTTCAAAAATGGCTCGGTCCCATTTTCAAAAGCAACGTAGACCCATAGGAACTCGGAAGGGCCTAACTCATTTATGAAAATGGGACTTTGGGGTATGTCTACACTGCAATAAAAATACTGTGGCGCCATGTTTCAGAACCCAGATCAATTGACTCAGACTCATGGAGCTTGGGCTGCAGGACTGAAAAATAAAATCTAGATGTTCACCCAAATCCCTGCCCCCTCACGGGGTTTCAGATCCCAGACTTCAGCATGAGCCTGAACATCTACACTGCCATTTTTAGCCCCCAAGCCAGCTGACCCAGGCCAGCCTCAGCTGTGCCACAGGTCTTGTATCTCACTGTAGACATACCTCTAGGCTTCTTGGGGCTTGTCTATACTTTAAACACTGCAGCAGTGTAGACAATACCCATGCCAATGGGAAGGGTTCTCCCATTGGCATAGGTAATCCACCTCCCTGAGAGGCAGTAGCTAAGTCAATGGAAGAATTCTTCTGTCCGCCTAGAATTGTCTACACTAGAGGTTAGGTCAATGTAGATACATCTCACAGGGGTGTGGATTTTTCACATTCCTGAGAGACGTAACTATACTGATATAAGTTCCTAGTGTAGACCAACCCTTAGGTGCATTTGAGAATGTCACCACTTGCTTTATAATGTACAAGGCAATATTGAATAAGACATAGACGTTCTTCTTCCAGTGACGGTCCCTACTGTATTCCATTGAGGGTTTATGCATGTGCACCATGCTTCCGGAGTCAGATAATTTGAAAGTAGTCATGTCTGTTGATCTGCACATGAGGCCTTGCTTCACCTCATTGTTTCATCTGAGATAATAAAGGGCAGGGTGGACCGACTGAGTCTCCAGTTTCTTCTCACTGATGCAGGGTCCAAGTTGGAGCTACTAGTGTCCTCTTGTCTCTGACAAACCCAGTTTATAGTTAGTTTTCTAGTTTGTGCTGGTTTTAGTTGTAGTTTTAGTAGAAGGGAGGGCTTTGGGGCATCTGTTTATCGGTTCCCCTGGGGTTGGAGTTTCTTTTCTCACCCCCGCTCCTCGCCAATTCCTTCCTGTTGCAAGCAGCAACAGAATGATGCAGACAGCCACACCCCCACACACTCCCATTGGATAAGGAGGGCAAACGCTTAGACTTTCTGGGACACAAGGTCTTCCCTCTAGCCTTCAATTTTGAATTTCATCTACCTGGCCTTGCTGGCCAAATCTGACTTCCTCAACTACAGATAGTTGGAGGACTTTCCTGAAAAGCTGCCTCAGAAAGATCAAATGTGTTTCCAATCTATCATGGAGGAGGGCAAACTGGTGGCAAACTGCTGCAGTTGGCTGTAGACGCTGTGGATGCCTCATTGTGCAATAGAGCCATGGGCATTTTCATGCAGCGGGAATCATGGCTGCACATATTCCATTTCCCCAGAGAGGTGCAAAATGCCATTGAGGATCTTCCTTTCAATGAGGCACACTCGTTTAATCTGAAGAGCCATGATTCCCTCCACTCCCTAGAGGATTTCAGAGCCACACGTAGATTGCTGGGTATCCAAACACCTATATCCAAGCAGAAATTCTACCACGTGCCACCTACTCAGCAGTTCAGGATTCCCCAGTTCTTCCACCAAAGACCATACACATCTCCTTATAGGCGCTGAAAGACCGAACGATCCTGTCCTCCGGGCTCCCCTTCACAGTCTTCATCATCTCATGTTAAAACCTCTCAGAAATGATATTTCTGAAAGCTGCTAGAAAGCCATCAACCACCGTGAAACAAACACATGCAATAAACACATCCCCTTTGGGGGTCATCTAGCACTCTTTTTACCAGCTTCGAGAGTAATAACAATTGGCCAAGTGGGCCCTGGATGTCATCCACTATGGCTAAACAATCAAGTTCACCATGCTACCTCAACCGTGTCCTTACCCCAATCCCTTTTCAAGGACCACTCTCATGACAGCATCTTTGCTCTAGATGTAGATTCCTTACGCGATAGTGTGTGTTCCTCCAGCTACCAGGGCAAAGGGTTCTATTCGACTTACTTCCTGGTACCCAAGAAGAAGGACAGCTGGAGGCTAATCTTGGATCTCCATAACCTCAATCCCTTCATTCACAAGCCCAAATTTCATATAGTCACTTATTAGGCCACCATACCATCACTAAAAAAAAGGCATATGGTTTATGACTCTCGGTATGTGGACTGCCTGTTTTCACGTAGACATTCATCCAACCCACAAAAGATTCCTGAGGTTCATGGTGGAGCCTTAGCGTTTTCAGTACAGGGTTCATTTGGACTCACTACTGCGCACCGGTTCTTCGCCAAAGTTTTCTCTGTAGTGGTAGTCCACCTCAGGCACTCTGTGGTACTTATATTCCCCTACCTTGACAACTGGCTACTAGCAGCGTGATCCATACGAAACTCTAATCTCAACCTCTATGTTGCTCCGATTCTTTTCCTCCCTGGGAGTCAAATGTCAAAAAATCAACTTTGATTCCCACATGGTCCTTAGACTTCAGAGGGAGGTCTCCATGAATTCAGTCACCGCCTGAGCTTACCTATCGAGGGACAAGCAACAAAGAGTCTTGTAGCACCTTATAAGACCCACTTCATCAGATGAATGTTGTCTTAACCCACGAAAGCTCATGATCCCTAAAATTTGTTAGTCTATAAGGTGCTACAAGACTCTTTGTCGCTTTTGCAGAACCAGACTAACACAGCTACACCTCTAATACTATCAAGGGACAGATTCCAGACTCTGCAGGAACTCGTTGACCAGGGAGTCAACAGTCTGTCACAGTCACACTTGCTAATCCCTCCTTGACTACATAGCATCCTGAAAATACATCACCGCCTTTGCTCACCTCCAACTTCACTGCCTACAGATGTGGCTTGAGCGTGTTTACTCACCCATGTGATGCTGCCGGTCACTCCATGAGGTGCTCTCTTCCCTGCAGTAGTGGACCCTGGCAGATCTGCATGGGGATCCCCTTCCTCCCATCCTCCCTGGACAGGATGAGCCTCATGGATACACCCCTCAAAGGATGGGGAGCACACATGGGAGAACACATGATGACAGGGACATGGTCCTCTTGGGATTCCAGGATGAGCATCATCATTCTGGAACTCTGGGTGGTTTGAGTGTGTCAAGCATTTCTCCCATATATTTGCTCCTATCATGTCTGTAGGAAGTTGGACAACACCACCGCCATTTATTACATCAACAAACAAATGGGCACGAGGTTGACTGCTCTGTGTGCAGAAGCAGTCAATCTCTGGGATTGGTGCATTGCCCATAAGATCCTCCTGTTGGCAACCTAGTTTTCAGGGACTCAGAATGTGATTACAGTATCTCTCCGCAAAAGATTTGTCATGGATCGGGAGCTTCATGACTCCATGCTAAATGATCTCTTCAGCTAATGGGGGGTCTCCAGCCAGAGACCTCTTTGCCTCCCATGTCAACAATAAATGCAGTACATACTGCTAAAGGTGGGATGTCAGTATCCATTCTCAAGGTCATGCCTTCTTCATCCTCCATTGGTTGGACCAGATCAACTACACTTCCACCCCCTCCCCCTTCACTCCTCTCACAAGTCCTCCACAAGAACAAGGGGACAGGGCCACAGTTAATCTGATCACACCATTCTGGTTGTGCCAGTTTTGGTTTCCCAACTTTCTCCACGTTGGCCCATCCCCCACTACCCGCTTTTCCCCATAGGGCTCATGCAACACAATGGCAGGATCAGACAGAATCCACAGATGTTTCACTTCAGATCTTAGTATTTGGATGGACATCTTCTGTAGAATGGGAGTCTTCATTGACAGCGCAAGATATCCTTTCAAGCAGCAGGAAAGGGACAAGTCAAGAATCCCTATTGGGCCAAGTGGAAACACTTCACTTCCTGGGCCAAGCAGAAAGGGCATGCCTGAGGAAGTGGGCATTCCTCTTCTTTTGAACTACCTCCTGTCCTGGAAGACATCAGAGCTCTCCCTCAATTCTTTCAAGCTCCACATAGCAGCCATCAGTGCCTTCCCCTCTCCCATGGAAGGACAGTCCATATTTACACCTCTGTTGACTACCGTGTTTTGGAAAGATCTCCTTGGCACTTTCCCACCCATTCCACCTATCACTCTCCAGTGGGACCTCAACCTCGTTCTATCAACATTAATGAAACTGCTCTTCAAGCCTCTGGCTTCATGCTCTATGTGCCTCCTTTCCATGAAAGTCACCTTCCTACTGGCTATTACCTTGGCAAGAAGGTAAGTGAACTTTCACCATGTTCCATAAGGACAAAGTGTCCCTGCACCTACACTCCAAATTTCTACCAAAGGACATATCCCAGTTTCATGTCAACCAACCCATACACTTACCTGCTTTCTTTCCATGGTATCACGCCTCAGCAGAGGAGCAACGCCTTCTGTCTGCAGGGCCTTGGCCTTCTTCCTAGAGAGGATGAGACCAATCAGGAAGTTCCTTGGACTATGGATCACTTTAGTTGAAAGGATTAAGGAGAAGGCAATCTCCACACAGAGGATTTCCAACTGGATTTCGGGGTGTATTACACTCTACCAGTTGTCGGGACTGTGTCCATCCCTTGGAGTGACAGCACATGCTCTAAGAGCCCAGGCCTCAACTACAGCTACTTTGCATACTGTGTTGCTTCCAGACATAGAGCAGCCATGTAGTGTTCAGTGAATACCTTTGCTTCACACTATGCCATGGTTCAGAACTCTGCCACGGATGCCTCCTTCACTGTGGCTGTCCTCCATTCAACTGCTTCGTCCTCTTCCTCTCACTTTTCTCTGAATTAGGTACTGCTTGTCCGTGGAATACAGTAGGGACCATCCTTCGAAGAAGAAGAAGAGGAGGAAGTTACTTACCTGTAACTTGAGGTTTTTCTGAGATGTGTGGTCCCTCTCTGTCTTCCAGTGCCACCCTGCTTTCCCTCTGCTGCAGATCTGTTTGATTGGCAGTGGAAGGAACCGGAGATGCCATCAGTCTGTCCTGTCCTTTGTCGCCTCAGATGGAGCCATGAGGTGAAGAACGGGCACAGGCTTAGACCAACGGACTCGACTACTCTCAAATTGTCTGGCTCCGGATGCATGGCGCACATGCGTAAACCCCTCTGGAATACAGAGAGGGATCACACATCCCTCCAGTTACAGGTAAGTAACCCTTCTCTTCCGCTACTCTGCCTTACTGCTGCCTTCTTTATAACCTTTCAGACAGCTAACACCCACTGGGGCACTAGGAAAGAAAACTTTTCCATAGAGCTTTGTAAAGATGAGCATGGACTGCTTTCCCCATAGGGCTTGTGGTCACACCCTATACAGATGGAGGAGCATCATGACATCTCCCCCTTGAGCAGGCACTACCCACGATCCTATCCAATGACTTCATATATAGCAGGATCAGGGCCCTTCACCCCAATATTTGATTAATACAGTAGTTCCCCTGGTGACACCTTATACACTGAAACTGTGAACTTCTGTATTTTTCCCAGTCTCTCTCTCTCTCTTGTTAATCAAGGGGTACATTGAGTTATGGAGGGTGTGTTATAGCAAGGGAAAGTAGCAGGGTCGTAAGTAGCAAAAAATTTGGAAGTGGATTTGGGGAGAGGAAACCAACTGCTACTCTAGTTTACGAGGGAGTTTTAATATTCAATTAATAGAATTGCATATGGAATGCAACCCCCCCCCCCCCAGCGTTTCAGGCTGGCTGGTCTGCATTGCATGGCTAGAGCAGAGTGATGCCATCGGAGACACTGTGAATGTATTAAATATTTGGAGCCAGGTTTTCAGAAAAGCTCCGCTCCCATTTTAGGTACTTTAAGTGAAGGGTGTGGATTTTCAAATACGCTCGATGCCCTCCAGTTCCCACTGAAAAAACAAAATGGGGGAAGGGTCTTGAGCCTTTTTAAAAATCTGACCCCGCCATCCGATTTGTGGTGTACATTGCCAGCCGTGCTGTATACTGAGAATAAATCGCCTATTGCAATGGCATTCCCACCTGTTCCTTCGTTATTAAGATTGCTGTATCGCTTGCCGCATCACTTTCACAATTCAGTGGAGGCCGAAATGAAAGGTCTGGCTCAGAAAAAGGTCACTTTTGCAGCCATTACAAGTCCTTTGTTCCAAATAACGAGCATTCAGTTGTGGTTCCCTATCCTCTGTCATGCACAGGTTGTGACTTCCTTTATGCATCTCATGTGCCAGCGGAAAGGGGGCAGTGTAACTAAACAAAGCAGGCTTCTTCCAACCCAAAAAGCTGAAAATGTGTCACTCTGTGGAGGACCACTCTAGCTTTCCCTTGGACAGGATTACTTGTTAAAACACCCATGTCAGTCCTGTTCATTTTGTATACAAAAAAGTTTTTGAGAAACAGTCTGATTATTGAACACAATCTCCCCAGGGTCAGATTTTTAAAATAACTCAGCTCCCATTTAGGCACCTGAAGGAAGCAGCCAGATTTTGGGACCCGCAGGGTGCCTAGCTATTTGGAGAAACTGGGCCTCACAGTGATCAGTATTCTTCTCGAGGGGAGGGATTTTCAGAAGTTCCTGAACACAAGTCCCAATGATTTTCAGTGCTCCCAAATTGGGCACTTTTGAAACTCCCACCCAATGTGCTCGTGAAACTCCCATTGGCATCAACTGGAGTTATGTACATGTAGGGAAAAGGAGTTTAGAACCCTTATAGTGTAAAAATTGCTACATTAATTACTCCAGACCTGATTTAGAAGTCACTTCATGGGTGGAATTCTAGAGTTCCTCACGTAGGAAGGCTTCAGGACAGGGGCTCTCATCCCTTCATAATCATTTATAAGTTTTCTAATAATCATGTCATCTTCTATCCGAAATATAAATACACGACTGGATCCTTCCCTCCCAAAACATTAGCATAAATAATAGCCCATGAGCCATATTATGGCTTAATTTTCATAGCAAACTTCCCCATTCAAATTGTTCACCTTAATAAAATATGAAGTCCTAATAGGCTCTTTAATATTTAATTCACTTTTAGGTAAAAAAGCACTCTTTTCTGCTTAACGCTGGCACCTTCTGGTGGAGACAAGCAACAAAATCTTTATAGGTTTCAGAGTGGTAGCCGTGTTAATCTGTATTAACAAAAACAAGGAGGAGTCTTTGTGGCACCTTAGAGATTGACCCATTTATTTGGGCATAAGTTTTTGTGGGCTAAAACCCACTTCATCAGATGCATGGAGTGGATAATACAGGAGCAGGTATGAATACATGAAAGGATGGGAGTTTTCTTCCCAAGTGTGAGGTCAGTCTAATGAGACAATTCACTTAACAGCAGGATACCAAGGGAGGAAAAATAACTTTTGAAGTGGTGATGAGAGTGGCCCATTTCAGACAGTTGACAAGAAGGTGTGAGTAACAGTAGGGGGAAATTAGGTTTAGGTTTCGTAATGACCCAGCCTCTCCCAGTGTTTATTCAGACCTAATCTGATGGTGTCCAGTTTGCAAATTAATTCCAATTCTGTAGTTTCACATTGGAGTCTGTTTTTGAAGTTTTTTTTTGTTGAAGAAGTGCCAATTTTAGGTCTGTCATTGAGTGACCAGGGAGATTGAAGTGTTCTACTGGATTTTGAATAATATGATTCCTGATGACAGATTTGTGTCCATTTATTCTTTTGTGTAGAGACTGTCTGGTTTGGCCAATGTACATGACAGAGGGGTATTGTTGGCACATGATGGCATATATCACATTGGTAGACATGCAGGAGAACAAGCCCTTGATGGCGTGGCTGATGTGGTTAGGTCCTATGGTGGTTTCACTTGAATAGATATGTGGACAGAGTTGGCTCTGGAGTTTGTTGTAGGGTTTGGTTCCTGGGTTGGTGTTTTTGTTTTGTGGTAGGTAGTTGCTGGTAAGTATTTGTTTCAGGTTGGGGGACTATCTGTAAGCAAGGACTGGCCTGTCTCCCAAGGTCTGTGAGAGTGAGAGATCATCCTTCAGGATAGGTTGTAACTGTGTGATGATGCGCTGGAGAGGTTTTAGTTGGGGGCTAAAAGTGACGGCTGGTGGTTTTCTGTTACTTTCTTTGTTTCGCCTGACTTGTAGTAGGTGACTTCTGGGTACTCTTCTGGCTCTGTCAATCTGTTTCTTCACCTCACCAGGTGGGTATTGTAGTTTAAAGAACGCATGATAGAGATCTTGTAGCTGTTGCCTGTGTCTGAGGGATTGGAGCAAATGTAGTTGTATCTTAGAGCTTGGTTGTAGACAATGAATCGTGTGATGTACCCTGAATGGAAGCTGGAGGCATGTAAGTAGGTATAGTGGTCAATAGGTTTCTGGTATAGGGTGTTGTTTATGTGATCATCGCTAATTCACAATGTAGTGTCTAGGAAGTGGCCCTTTTGTGTGGATTGGTTCAGGCTGAAGTTGATGGTGGTGTGGACATCGTCGAAATCTTGGTGGAATTCCTCAAGAGCTTCCTTCCCATGGGTCCAGATGATAAAGGTGTCATCAGTGTAGTGCGAGTAGAGGTGTAAGGGGACGAGAGCTGAGGAAACATTGTTCTAAGTCAGCCATAAAAATGTTGACATACTGTGGGTCCATGTGGGTACCCAGAGTAGTCCTGCTGGCTTGAAGGTATAAATTGTCCTCAAATCTGAAATAGTTGTGGGTGAGGACAAAGTCACAAAGTTCAGCCACCAGATTTGCAGTGATGGTATCGGGGATGCTATTCCTGATGGCTTGTATACATAGTACAGAATTTCCCAGGAATCAAGCATGATTCATTGAACAGCCACCAACCCAAGACACTGCCAGCAGATTATCTTGAGTCTTGTAGTTTGTATCAACATCACCCATTAAGATAATTACAGTGAGCTCCAAAAATCTGTCACCTAGACTGGCAGGTGTTTCTCAAGGATGGGGAAGTCTGAACTGGAAATCCCTAGTGTGTTCCATTTTTCCTGTGGTATAAATGAGCCCACTTGAGGTTTGGCTAATACACGTATTAAGCAAAAGAGCTGGGTCAAGAGGCTGATTTTCATACTAGTGTAGCCCCCCAGCGCTCTCACTGGAACCAGGCATTTCTGTATGTGTTTGATAAAAGGAATAAAGTTTGGTTTTCCAATCTGATGTGAAAATTAAAGCCAGAGGCTATGCCATCGTTTTGACATATTCACTGTAATCTGCTCAGAACATCAGCCGAAGGAAATAGTTTTGCCTGGCACGACATTCAAGTCACATGTTTCACATTTACACAGTTAGGTCCAACATTTTCAGAATGAGGAGACCAAAGTTTGGCTCCTAGCTCCTTATTTAAGCTCTAGCCTGCTATATGTCCTTGGCAAATTACTTCACTTCTCAGGGCCTTTGATTTCCCCATCTGTTAGAATAATGATACCACCTTTGTAAAGCATTCTGAGATCTATGTACAGTAAGAGTGAGGTGTTAGCGTCACTATCCATTTACAGCACCTAGAAGTTATTAAATACTGAGATCTGCCCACAGTAATCTAGAGAACCTACATGTGCTTTCTCCACACAGGGATTTGAGGCGGCTTGGAGTGACACTTGTTGGTCACCAGAAGAAGATAATGAGCAGCCTTCAAGAGATGAAGGTCCAGTTGGTGAATGGGATGGTGCCATTGTAACTTGGTTTTAAAGTCACTTTCTCAAGTGAGCGACCCTGCACTTTGTAAACTAGCCCTGAGATTTATTATAACAAAAAGAGAAAAAAAAAGGGAAAGTCGGTTATTTCTATAACTGAAGGACACTGGCCTCAGCCACATAATTTATAATCAGTGTTTGACTAAACATTTTCCTTTCCTTCCTATTTGTGTCTTCATATTCATGAAGTAAATGTAACCTGCATGGAAATGGATCTACTGTACATGAGGTTAACCATTTTCTTGTACTTCAGCAGTAACAACAAGAAAAAACCTTCCCCCCACACTTGGTCTGTACATGGACTATATAGAGAGCACCTTTATATACTGAACTATGGCAGCACGTGTTAATACTTCCAAGGACTTACTTGAATGGAAAAGTTTTGTAGCCATTCATGGGCTAATGAAAGCTGCAGTTTACTGAAGTTTACTTCAAGTCTTAATTGTCTACAGAAGTGTATTGAAGAGCAATATGATTAGATTATTTCTTGATAGATATTTTGTTTTGTAAATTTAAAATAAATGCTGTTACACAGCGTTAAGTTATAGAGACTAGTGTAGAAATGTTACTTGTTCAGTGGCAAATACAATACAGGGTGTATATTCCCCCCCCCTCTGTGTTATAAAGTTCCTTTTAATTTGCTCTTCTGTGAGATGAATACATGATTAATATGTATATACTGTACAGTTTGCTACATGCCCAGGTACAAGAATTTTTGGTTAGATTTGGTTTTGCATTTTTGTGCTACCACTTTGCTTGTATTTTTGCTGCTGTTTGGTTCAAACAACATAAAAACAAAGCTTTCAGGAGTTGTAATTACATCTGTGAAGTAACAAGAGTGCATTTCAATAAAAGCCATTTCTCCCTCTTATTTCTTCTACGTGAGCTCTGGATATTAAGGGGCAGATTTCAAAAGCATAAATGGGAGTTAGCCATCAAAACTCAGATTGGCTTTCAGTGGCATTTGGGTACCTAATTTCTTCTGTACCTTTGGAAGTCTCCCCCTACAATATCCAGCATATCTCAGTACTACTGTGTACTGTGGCCAGTCTGCTGAAAACGGACTTAATCTCAGGGACCCATGTGCTTCCAAGCCAACTGGGTCTGGGTAGAGACTAGTCACTATTTTTAACTCTAGCTCAATAGGGCACACTTCCAGGCTCATACCTCTTGTCTTGAGCCCTTCCTTGGCTTGTTGGTTCACCACCCTTGGCAATAAAACCAGTGCCTCTAACCTCCTGAGCCACTCAGTTGCTTACACACATGAGCCCAGAGCTCCACTGAGGCTGTGGGCTCTCTAGATAGGGTACAAGGTTAACTCCGTTAGGACAACATGGCAGGGAAACGAAGCACAGGCTTAGGCAAGGAATCTCTTCACCACAGACACTTTACTCTTCAAAACATTGCAGTTACAGAGCATCAAACAATAACAGAAGGCCTGAGTTCTCCATTAGTCTGATCTCTCCACTCTTGTGAGTCAGTGGTCTGTCCATGTTTCAGGCTGGACAAAGTCCCTTCTGCCCTCTTGTTCTACCAAGCCCTCAATTCTGTGGTGATGGTCAGCCCCCCAACTCAGAGCAGCACCCCTTCTTAAGTGCAGTCTCGGTCTCCTTCGCCCAGGTGCTCCTCTGGAGGGCCTACCCCTTCCCCCCCTTCAGGCTTCAGTGTAGAAAAAATCGTTCTATTGAGCCAGCAGTTGGGAGACAATGAAAGTGGATGGCCCTAGACTGCCATATTGATGCTTTCTCCAAATGTCCCTTTAATGAGATGTCTAGCAGCTTTCTTGGGTATCTGCAAATTCAGTAAGCTTACCTTGATTAAGGTGAGGCTTGTGTTTGGCACATCATACAAAATGGAGTTCCTAACACAAGGCGGAGGTTACAATTTGATTCTTTGCAGTGCGGTAGCCATGTTGATCCCAGGAGAGCCAAGAGTGGGTGAGGTAATCTTTTAATGGACCAACTTTCCATTTGTGGAAGAGACCAGCTTTCAAGCTACATAAAGCCAGACCTGAAGAAGAGCTCTGTGTAACTCAATAGCATGTCTCTCTCACCAATAGGAGTTGGTCCATTAAAAGCTACTACCTCACCCACCTTGTTACAGTTTGATACAGACAAGTCCCACTGCATAAAGCAGACCGGAGCAGAAGGAGAAATGTGGTGAATTTGATAAATGCAGTGGAATCCTATAGTAATGGAGTCATTTGTCCACTGCTTGCATCCGACGAAGTGGGTATTAGCCCATGAAAGCTTATGCTTCAATACTTTAGTTAGTCTTTAAGGTGCCATAGGACTCTTTGTTACCTCTGTTTGAACAACGTTGCTCTAGCCAGAACTTGACTGTAACCAGTTTCAATTTGCACATTGTAAGGCATGGGTGTGGGGATTTTCAAAGGAGCCTCTGGGAATTAGGCACCCACCTCCCATTGAATCCCATCTTGAAACAATAAGGGACTTTGATTGTATTTCTCTATAGATGGAATTCTTCAGTTGTCCATAGTAGGCCCCATAGTTTATTTTAAGAAAAAAGGCTCTGATAAAGATAGTGATTAAAAGACTTGCTCAAATGATAGCAAATACTTTTCATTATACTAGGGAATATTAGTTGTTTATGTGGGTTGGATAGCCTCTTGCAGCATTCTTTCTTGAAGATGGTATCAACATATTCTGTTTTCCTTTCTCCTCTTAACCTCTGGAATAAAATAGCATCTAATCTGTTGCTTAAATTATTCATTCTTCTGACTCAGAAGCAAGTATCTTAATACCACTTTAGTTGTTCTTAAACATCTTTTCTTTTTATACTTCCTCAAACCCCAATACAAATAGCAGCTTCTAATAAAATAAAATCTCTCACAAAGGAAGATTTTTGATGGGGCTCGTGCTCCTAAATCTCCATCTGCGAGTTTCCTGCAAACTTGTTTAGTAAAAGCATACACCTAAAAACCCATCTTCTTTTTAGAACTGTTAGTCACTTCTCAGTGAGATACGATACCTCTCCAATTGGTGACAGGTCTAAGGGTGAACAGATGTAGGAAGAAGTCAGATGTGTCTGGAAAGGGAGTAAAGAAATGCCTTCTTCCTACATCTGTTCACCACTGGGCCTGTCACCAATTGGAAAGGTACCAAATTCATCTGCAAATGTGAGAAATGGAAAACAGAGACAACTTCTACAGGGAGCTTTCATGAGCTGCAGCAAGGCAACAAACTAAAAGGGGAGGGTTGACAAATCTTGATTATGTGATATCTTGTCCTATTGTTTTATTTTTGTCAGCCACTGGGCCACAAAGGAAAGAAAAAAACAAATCAAGACATAACAATTGCCACACATAAAGGAGATTTGTCAAATAATAAATAACATTATTAGAGCTGTCAGAGGAACCCTTGTGGGATTCTCTGTGTCTTCCTCCCTGCCGTGCTTTGTAAAATAATTCATAGGAAGACAGACACAACAACTTATTTCTTCTGGAGGAATTCTTCAGTTGCCCCTTGCATCAATCAGCTATACTTGGAGAGATTTTTATTAGCAACTTCCAGTTCTTATCCTCTCCCTTTTCTGCCTGTTCTCTCCTGTCACTTGTTAGCTGATGGAGTGAATTAGTGCTCTGTAAAAAATGCAAGGAGTTTGGTTTTGTTCTTTTGTGGGGGCTTTTAAAACAAAATTCCCGTGGCCACTTGTGTTTTTCAAATGCATATACAGTGTTTTGGGGGGTTACTACATGAAGGTGAGAATTACCTTCTCAAAACAGTGTGATCAATTGCCATTTGCTGGACCAGCCTTCAGACTATCTTTATGGTTAACTAGTAGAAAAAGGAACGCCCATAACCAGATTGCATTTGTAAATAGACTGGGCATTTTTTCTTAATTATTTAAATACATATACACACCCTTTTATATTTAACTAGTGTAACAGCCCGTGTACACGGGCCAAAGTGCTTAATGCTGTTTGTCCGGGCCGTCTCTACGGCTCACGGCAGCACATGCGCGGCAGCCATTTTTTGCCGCCGAACTACAACTCCCAGCATGCTGTTTGTCCGGGCCGTCTGTACTGCGCATGACAGCTTCGGACAAACATCGTCTGGCCTTTTATTATATAGGATGGAAGCACTCACGTTGTTACAAATCTGTTTATTATAGATTCTGTATGAGTGGAAAAAAAACATGACCAAGATTTTCAAAAACGGGCCCAAATAAATGCCGTGATTTTCCAAAGTGCAGCCAAGATTCCTGTGGTAGCCAGCAAGGGAGCTGCTGGGCGCTCAGCATATTGGAAAATCAAGCCATTCATTTAGTTACCTAAATATGGATTTTGGGTCCAATCTTTAGGTGCCCAGGTTTAAGCCGGAATTTTCAAAAGAGGCTATGGGACATAGGTCCAGATCCCCAATGGTATTTAGGCTCCTAACTCCCATTTGATTTCAGTGGGAATTAGGCATCTAAATCAGTTTGTGGATCTGGGCCTAGGCACCTAATTCCCTTAGGTCCCTCTGACAAATCTTAGTCAATGTATCTTTATTTTACCTTAGCAGAATTAGAATATCATACAAAGCACAAGCAGAGAAATGTGGTTTTTTGGAAGGTATTTTTTGTTATTATACAAGAAAGGGTAGCAAGTAGAAATATATAGGTTAAAATCAGGTATTAGAAATGGGATATTATATATATTGTCATGCAGTAGAATCAGGTCACAAGATTTTTCTGGTTTTGCTCTGTCTAAGCACAGAGGGGGAAAAACCTAAGTACTCTAGTTAGCTATACTTACTAGTGGTCTATCAGAAATTAAAACCTGAAAGAAAAATGCAAATGTTACCTACATTAAGATGGTGAGGTTTGATAATCAGAATTAAATTGTTAGCTGTACTTAGAGTATATACCTAGGGTAAGTCAAAGTGGTTTGCTTTTCCAACTCTGTAGCCCAGATGGTTACATAGATTCCTTTTTTCAGTCCATTTTGCTGCTAATTGCAAGGGGATATTTCAAAGGGCCTGGCAGATAAGAACATTCTTTTCATAACATTCTTTTTTGTCTCTGAAGGAGGAAGTCTTTCTAAGTGCAGTTCTTGTTTAGAATGACCTCCGTTTATTATTTGGAGAAGTTATCTAATCATAAACAAAAAATAAGACTGATGAAAAAAGGTCAGCTGTAAACTTTATTTATTCCTTCTGTATGTTAACAAAAATATGATGAAGCTGAAAAAGTTGTGTCTATTCGGTGTTGAATATAAACATGTAGAAGTGGTCAAGACATTGTAACTCCGAAGACTGCGGTAGTGTTGAAACTAGTCATTAAGAAGTGTGTGAAATACATTGATAGCAGTCAGAGAGTAACATATAGTTTCGAGTCCTTTATTATTAAGTCCATCTAAATCCCTTAGTGCAGGTTGGGACTCGGAGCGCCTCTATTAAACACTGCCCCGATTTGCATTAAGCTCAATTCCCTGCATTGGAGTTTTAACTCATAGAAGGCTTAGCATTGCTGTATTTATTTCTCTTTGTTTTTATTTTCCCTTTGATGCTTTCTGTGCATTTTGTTTGTGTACATGTTTTTGTAGTGTAAGATATAAAATTTTATATTTTTTCAGAAAAATAAAAATCTTTGAATAACAGTGACATCCGGATGCGGATCCCGCTCGTGCTGTTGGTTCTTTGTACATCGTCCCAACTAATCATTCAAAATGATGGGGTCTAAATTAGCTGTTACCGCTCAAGAAAGAGATCTTGGAATCATTGTAAATAGTTCTCAGAAAATATCTGTAGCAGCACTCAAAAAAGCTACCAGAATGTTAGGAACCGTTAGGAAAGTGATCCATAATAAGACGGTAAATATCATAATGCCACTATATAAATACATGATGCGCCCACCCTGGAATACTGCATGCTGTTCTGGTCACCCCATCTCTATAAACAAGGGGTGGGCAAACTACGGTCCGCGGGCCATATGCAGCCAACTGGCCATTTTTATCTGGCCCGTGAGCTTGGACAGGGGGAGTGGCCAGTGGCCCCGTTTTCCGAGCCCAGGGTGCTGGGCAGAGCGCAGTAAGCAAGGGGAGGGCCTTAGGTGGTGAGGTCCTGGGTGGTGGTGGTTAGGGTGCGTGGGTCTCGGGAGGGGGCAGTCAGGGAACAAAGAGCAGGGGGGCTTAGATGGAGTGGGGTTCTGGTGGTGGTGGTTAGGGTGGCTAACTTTTCACATAGTGAGAGAGATTTTGATTTTTTTTCCAAATCACTATACATTTCCCATTGTTTTTGAAGTCAGCTGTGTCCATCTCTTCGCTCAAATGTGCAGCAGAGAGACAGTGAGGCTCACGGTCAGAGAAAACTCAGGACAAAGAATCACAAAGAGATGCATACAATGAGGCTTACTCCCTACGCTTTGGTCAGAGAAACATGGGCATTGCCAGACTGGGTCAGGCCGATGGTCCACCTAGCCCTGTATCCTGTGTCCGACAGCGTTCGGCGCCAGATGCGTCAAAGGAAGGTGAAACAATTTCCAGGTAGGTGGATGTGGGATGTCTGCATCCCTCCCCCTCATATACACCATTAGCCCAAATGCACCATTGCAGCAGAACAATATTATTTAGCGCCCTCTCTGCTCTTCCCCAAATGACTGTATTGGTGTGTCTGCTGGATGAGCATCACCCATTGCTAGAAGGAAGCCAAATCAGGCTGAATTTTGTGCTCCATACTTTAAAGTTTCCACCAGCCAAGCCATGAGTATTCCATAAACCTAACTACAAACCTCTATGTATTTCCCCAGCTTTGTGCATTCTGTCCCCACTCTTGCTATGGAAAGAGGCAGAGTAAGTGAGCATGGTTCTCTCCCACACCAATCTCCCCTCCCCACCAGGACATGCATTTGAGAGGGGAAACTTTTTCCACGGCTGTTTAAAACCTTCAGTCTGGCCAGTGTCAATGGCCAAATCCTCAAAAGCCAAGTTGTTTTCCCTCAGTCAAAACTGATGTACTTTAAACTTGCTAGAGCTGCTGTGTGGGGGGTGACTGGATGTCCTGATTTGATAAGGACAGTCCCAATTTGGGGGGCTTTTTCTTATATAGGCACCTGTCACCCACCCCCTGTATGTCTATCCCACCTCTTTATGTCTATCTCAGGCTGCAAACTCCATTTTGCTTGTAAGGCTGGTCTTAGCAGCCTTAATATTTTTTTGCCTCCCCTTTGGACTGAAATCCCCAGATGCTAGGGAGGTAACAAGAGCGAGCCCTTACATTTGCATGAGCATTCTTGGACAAAGAAATAGCTACCCCCCAGCCCAAATCAGTTGTTGAAATCTCTAATGAGGCAGTCGCCTGGCTAAGGTTATAAAAGCAGCTCTAGCAAAGCCCCTTTAAAAGAGATCCGAAAGACTGAGTTCTGGAGAAGAAGCCACAGCAGGAGGAGAGGAAGGAGCCTACGTTCCTTAAGAGGATGCTGCCCAAAGAATGATCCAGAATGGTGAGGAAACAGGAGGTAGAGAAACACAGGTAGGTCTTTTATTGTAATGCTTGGATCTATGCTTTTTGGGTGCTCTCAAAGTGAAGCATAGTGGTTTAGAAATCCTTGCCAAATGTGTGTGTGCCCATTGACTTCACTTCCCCTAAAGAGTTAAACTGAAAACCCAGGGTGCTCCCAAGGTTGGAGCTTTGGGGCAGTGCATATTTGAGCTTTGGGAAGGGGGGGGGGTCAATACTAGTTCTGGGGCTTAGGATATCTGGGTTGCTTGCTCCCTTTTCTGTGAAAGACTAACAAAATGGTGGAACAGTAATAACAACACTTACCTGCCTCACTGCTATGTTGTGAGCTTTATTTCAGGCCTGGTTCGTGGCTGTAATGTGTTTGGGGGCTCTTGTCTACAAGAGGCTTTCTGAGGCTTGGATCCTTCATCTTTAAGGGTATCCCTCCCCCCCATTGATTTGAATCAGAAGAGTATCTGAAGTGCTCTCCTCCGTGCTCTTGGCTTGCTGACCAAACCACAGTGTCAGGGAGGAAAGCCTTTTTCTGTAACAGAGGAAAATAACTTGGCAGGTTCTGACAGGAATTTCTCCACACTGCTCTGCATAACCCCTCGGTCCTCCCATGCCACAGAACGGGTTTTACTTAAATGGCTGCCATTTGAGAAGAAAGGTGAAACAAACAGGAAGACGGAGGTTTTTGTCCCCGCTCTTCTCTCCCGGTATACTCTTGCACTATGACTCTGAAACAGTCTGGCGCTGAAGACCAGAGGCCAGATTTTCAAACGTGCCCAGTGTGAATGCTGCTCCTTTTTGAAAACGGGCTACTTTATTTTGGGCAAGATTTATGAAAGCGCTCAGGGCCATATTTTCAAGTCATCAGCACCCATGGCCTGGGCAGACTTTTCACAGGAATAGAGCTTCTGTGTAGGCTCTGAAATGAAGGACTGGTTTTTCTGCAGAGCACATTCTGTTGATCCCTTTGAAAGATAGCCTGCATGGGATGTAGTCAGTTGTACAGCACTCTGGGCCCTCGATTTAATTCGTGGCATCTCTAGTTTTGAGGAAGCAGCACAATCTAGTGGGTAGGGCACTGGATTGAGCCTCAGTTTCTCTTGTCTCTTACGCCTGTTGGATGTACTGTAGCACAAACAGGAGCTAATTCAGGGACATCCTATGTCCTGTGTTGTAGAGGAGGTCAGATTTCATGATCACTCCTGGCTGTATGAGTCATGAAAATACAGCTGCTTTCTTTGGTGCCTAGACTTGCTATTATGTATCCATATGATACTTATAGAATGCAACCTTTGAACAAAATTAGAGGTCTGTATATATAATAAATGACATGAAGATTAAATAGGGGAGATGAACCTTGGATAAGATGAGAGACGAGGAAAGGAGAAAATAGTTAAAATTGCGGAAGGTTGCAGGGGAGGGGTTCTTTTCACATTACACAGTGATACTGACAGTGATCCTGTCTTTTCATTGCTGTCATATATGTTAATGCCAATCCCATCCATAAAAGCTTCCTCTGACCATTTCAGTGGACTTTGTATCTGTAGTTTACTGGGCGGGGGGGACTACGATATGTCTTTGGTTCTATGGATCGCCTCTTTGCTTTGTTGGGAGTGACCTCACTCTGAGTGCATTTGAAACAATGCTGTAATTCTGTCAGGTGTGCTAGGCAACAGCACTGCTGGATGCTGTGGAGTTGCTAGGTGACTTTTTTGGATCCTCTGAATTGATACACTGGGGCAGATAGACATCATTCTCCTAATGCATCCCTCTGTCCTAAAATGTGGTGAACAGAGCCAGATCCTCAACTGATGTCCATTGGTTTAGTCAACAGAGCTGCTCCTGATTCACACCAGCTCAGGATCTGGCCCATGGTGTCCGATACATAATAGGGATGATGAAACGGACAGTCCTGGGGTTTCAGGTATTCTCTTCTGTCTTCTCCCGCTTTGCATATAGGAATATCAGGGCTCAGGGAGGCACCTGGTAACAGTGTCACCTGATGACCTGAAGCATATTATTATGATGGCTCCTTCAACTACTTATATCCATATCAGGCGGGAGTTGTGCTAACAGATTCCACAGCTATGTGTACAGATTCATCATGGTGTCAGACCGGGATTCCCTTCCCCTTTTCTTTTTAGAGATGGCCTGATCTCACAATAGACACATTACCTGTAATACAGCCACAGCAAACTCCTGTGAGGACCCACTGAGAGGGGAAAGAGCGAATTAACTACAGGCAGCAGACATCAGAAAGTCTAAAGATAAACTGAAAGATTTTGGGGGTGGTTGATTGAGGTGAAGGCGCTAGACCAGACTCAGGGCACTGGGCTTCCATTCCCCACCTTGCCACAAATTTCCCACGTGAAACCGTTTAGGTCCAGTTTTTCAAAAGCGTTTATGTCCAGATTTGAAAATGCTCAGCCCCCACTGTTTATCTTCCTGGATATAATCGTGGCCTCAAAGTCAGTGGGCCAGAATTTCACCCCCTGGTTCTGGTCTCCATTTGACAAATGGGAATAAGGATGTTTCCTTTCTCCCGGCGTTCTTGGTCTTGTGGGTACTACCCGTAAACTCTTGGGGTGGGGTCGGTCTCTTTCATCTTAGGGCACCTGACTCAATGGGGGACTGGTTGTAATTGCAGATCTCAGAGGTGAGAGCAAAGGAGTAGATCTGAGAGGAGAATTTGTTCCCCAGATCTTTCAGATGAACAAATCCCTTAGCTGCAGGGAACACGCCCGGTGCTGCCATCCTACACAATGATACAACACAATGGCCAGGAAATAATTGTCTTTAATTCACTGGAAACCTTGCTGGAATTGAGGTTTGGATCCAGATTGGCTAAAGGGTTGACATTCCCCCTTTATGATCATTGTTCAGCTTGCATTGCACAGCATCTGGAGGACGTGCATAGGATCAGAAGGTTCCTAACCATCGCTCCCCTGTGGCAAACGACATTAAACAAGGAGATCCAGTTGTCTGAGTCTCACTGAGAAATGTGCTTCCTTGTCACCTGCCAGCAAGCTATCACCATCCTTTTCGGGTGTTAGTTAACACCAAAATCTTTTTCCCTTCCAAGAAGGGGAGTGTGACTGACTTTATTATCATGGGCCTAGAAGGCACAAGTTTGCCACTTGACAGCTTCTTCCTTTAGTTTGTGTAGACTTTAACCACTCTAACCTAAATGTCATTGTGCTCCTTGCACCATTGCTTAGGGTGACCAGACAGCAAGTGTGAAAAATTGGGACGGAGGTCAGGGGTAATAGGAGCCTATATAAGAAAAAGACCCCAAAACTGGGACATCTGGTCACCCTACCTTTGCTCCATGCACAGAATCAGTGGATGTTGTTAATTACATCATTACACCTACTTCCCAGGGGTGTAACCCCCTTGATTTCAGTGGAACTTGTGGTCTGTAGTTTTCTTTTCACAAACACTTGGAGTGAAATCTTAGCCCCACTGAAGTTAATGTCAAAACCATGTTGTCTTCAGTAGGGTCCGGATTTTACCCTTCTTGTTTAAGTTGGACTATTCCATATGTTGCATGATTACTTTGCGTGATTTCCATGGGGCTACTCTCCAATTCAGGTATCATTTAACAGGGGTAAGGATGCCAGAATCAGGTCAATAGTGTAGACAGATTTTCAAATAACTCAGCTCCCAGTTAAGCAGCTAAACTTTATGGGAGCTGCTGAGCATTCAGCCCTGCTGCCAATGTGGCCGTGGGCAGAGAATTTTAAAAATAATATGTAGAGCATTGAGGAGCCCTTGATGTAGATCTATGGTGCTTGGCAAACAAGGGAACTAGATTAGATACATTAGCTAGAGAAAGAATTTCACAAGTGACAAGTGGGCCAATAGCTATTGACTATCCTGATTGGACTTTGCAGAAAAATGCTTGGTAAAAATAATGGGTACATTTCTAAACTCATTTGGGGCTTTGTGTGTTCTTCATTGGGAGTGATTGGAACTGCAGGAAGTAGGAACATGAAGAGCTGTGCCGGGGAAGCTGGCTTTCTTCTTTGCAGCGGCCTGATGCAAAGACACTCTACAAAATTGTTACAATCCTTTTCTAATAGCGATAAAAAAGGAAACGCCATCAGAATTACCAGCCTCTGGAGGGTGCTTCCAAACATAATGTATTGCCAGGCTCTGTGTTAAGAATAATAATAAAAAAAAACCTAGATATTATAAAAGCTGCTCAGATCCATGCAGTAATAGAATAAGCATTAAAACTGAATTATAATGGCTTTTTAAAACTCCCCTCATTTTTCCTTTTCATTATTTTTAATATCACATTAAGGGGGAAATTTAGGTTTGAGAGGGGAAAGTGAAGAAGCTGAAACCTTCTCTTTGGATGCTGTCAGGTAGATGCAGTTCTTCACCATGCATAGGGCAAAGGACTTCTGTCAGGGCCGGATTCTGACACTCGTTCACGGTGAATATCCCAGGGGTGGTTCCTTGGAAGGCGGTGGGAACGCTTGGAGTAAGGCGCTGCCCAATGTGAGCAACTGGCCCTCTGACTCTCCCATTCTGCCAGTGTCTCTATTTATTCTTTCTCTGCTTTGGGTTGATCACTTACACAGTCATGTCCTAGATGAGCCCCAGGGTAGATACTACAGTTGGAAGACTGTGTGGCCTAATGAATAGGGTGTTGGTGTGGGAGCCAGGAGAGGTAGGTACTACTCCTGGCCCTTATAGGTGACCTTGGGCAGTTCGTTCTACCTTTCTGTGCTTCTATTTACCCTCCCCCCATCAGAGAATGAGACCTGGACACACCCTGTAAGTGGCTGTGATCTTGGTCTGACCTCCAACTGCTGCCATAATATAAGACGAAGCTAGCGCTGCCACACTCCGTATTGTGTCCCTTCTGTGAATCAAAGGAGGACTTCGGCATCTCGGGGTGTGAGTCTGGTACCTTTCCTGAGCTGTAACCCCACTGTCCATTGTGAAGACGGTTGTGTCTTCCTCACCTTGCCCTGCCTGTCACTCTGAGGAGATGTTTCTTTATGGCTGACTCCAACGATTAGCTCCCTGTGCTTCTTGACCCCTATTTAAACACTCGGCTCTGCTCAGCAGGCAGGCAGTGCTCGGGCAGATCTGCGTGGCACACCCGGGACTCCCCGTCTCTGTGCAGCGTGTTTCGCTGCCTTGTGCCGGCAAGAGTGAAGGCTGCAGTCACTTACGACTGGATTGGGACTTGGATCACAGGAAGGAAGGAGTGTGAATGGCCCACCCTTGCATCCTGAGTGGGCTTCTGGGATTGGGGCCTGGCCGGGCAGGAGTCAGCAGGCGCTGCACTCTGGAGGGACAGTGGGTGGGGAGTGGTAGGGAACAGGCAGAGCCTTGGTTTCATCCCCCATGACTCACCTGCCATTCGGCCAGGAGTAAATTACTACTGCCTCAGAAACAAGAAGAGAGGTGGAATTGTGACTTGGGGAGTCTGAATTGTGACTTCGTGGGGCTACTCCTGGGGCAGGGCAGTTCATGCCTCCTGTGCCTAAAGGTGTGGCCTAGCCCCTCAGTAAGCAGTCAGTAAAGTGGACCTGAAGAACTTCACATGGAGAAGGCTCCATCTGCCCATGTGGCGCTGCTCAGAGAGGCTGCTGCTTCTCAGCTGCTGTTGCTTTATTCAGAGGAGGACGGGGTTTTTTGGTACAAGTTTCCTCCCTTGAGCTCTGCTCCTGTTAATATTGACTGAAAACCAATTTTCCCTCAATTGCGTGGATATGAATCAATACAGCTGTTGACTTAGGTGAGTGGTACAGGATCTAATAGTAAGCGCAAACATGGCATTTCACAGACCTGTCACCCGAGTCATTAGCAGGCTGTGAAAGAGTCTATGGAAATTCCTATCACCACTTTTATTTATTCTCCAAGATTTCCAGAGGGCTCATTTCCAGTGCCTTCAAAGCTGGAAGCTAGTGCAAATACAGAGGAGAAATCCCTCAGCAGTCTTTTGTTTGTTGCCTGATCAATTGTGGGGTTGGGGAGGAGGGGAAGGGAGAAAACTTGGCATTTTTAGGATTGCGAATTCAAGGAAACACATTTCAGGTAGTGGGGTTTTTAAATGCTAAGTTGTTTACTTTATCTTGAAAAGCAGCATTAATTGCATAGGCAGGAGGGTCCCACATGACAAGGTTATCTTTATTTCAGGAATCATCATTCTGAGGTAAAGAAAAGCCTTTTTCTCATTTGCTGTTGCTGGTAATGTGAAGCTTCTGAATGAGAATTAACCCTGTGAAGCAACTAAGCCTTTTGTATCAACTCACGCAGCCGAAGAAAAGTCTAGACGGCTCATTGGCAAACGGAGACATATCTGTATCCCCATTGTTTTCTGTCGGGATTAGTAAAACTATAAGAACCTTACATACAAAGCATTCTCCAATCTTGACTGCATTTTAATCAGCCACGTATGCTAAGCAAGCCCTTGCCATTGTCCTGTTGTTACAGAGGGTAATCAAGAAGTGCACGTCTACTAAACTGATAATCAGGTGAATCCACTGTGAACCTAGAGCAATTTTCATGTCTTCCCGTGGAATGTGTTGCATATCAATATACAGAGGAGCCCTGAGAGATTCCTATTGACGTGATGAGATAGATAAAAAGGAGAAAGGAGTTGAGGATTTGGAAAGAAAGCTCTGAGAGTCCATGAAAGTTGGGCCATGTGGTCTGGGGAATGAAATGGAGATGGAACTAGGAATGTTTAAGTATTTCAAGCTGAAGGGAATCTAACGATATCTTCAATGAGACAGGAGTTGGAAAGAATGATTCAAAAAAGGAAAGTGTGTTTAGTGATGTGGGGAGAGCATATGGCGTGGTTTCATGGGAGCTGATGTTTGGAGTATTGAGGTGGTAGGGAGGAGAACTTCTAGAAGTGCAAGTGATAGTCGAGTCAAGAGGTAAGGTGGCGACAATACCTGGAGTTCCGAGGAGGTTTGAAGTGATGGTGGCATTGAGACAAGGCAGTGAGCCGAGTCCACTTCTTGTCATCCTATAGATAGAGTGAATTGGTAGGAGAATCAAGCAAAGGAAGTATGAGAGTGTGGCAGGGTGCTGGCCAGGAGCGGCTGAGCCAGCCCTGCCGCCCCTTTAAGAGCACAGAAGCCTCTGCAAGCTTTGCCTGAAGGGGAAGGCTAATAGCCACCTGGGCTGCAGAGGGCTCAAGCTCAACATGTTGCACCTGGCAGCCTCCCTGGGGGTTATAAGGCCCGGCAGGAAGGAAGCCCGGGGTGGGTGTGGTGTGGAGTGTGGAGTTTGGAGAGGAAGTAGTGGAAGCTAGGGAGTCAGCATAGGGAGGAGTACTTCGACTCTGGATCCCTGTGAGCCAGGAAGGGGGTTGATTCCTGAGCTGTGATCTGTCTCCCTGTGCAGGTATTAAGCCAGCACTGTTAAAGCTGTACAAAGGGGTGGGGTTTGCACTATAAATAAAGGACACTGGTGAAGCCACAGAGAAGTCTCCTGCCTATTTGTGGAGTGGGCAACGGACGGATCTCTTACAGAGAGGAAGCGCACAGCAAGAAAGGCCATGGAAGACTGAGGATATGATGGAAAGTATCTGCCCGGAGAAGTTTTAAGAGAAAAGAACTGGAACTCCAAGACCTATGAATGCCAAGGACAGGAAGGAGTGGCAAAGGATCGTGGGTTTGACGCTGGCAGACCAGATGCCATCTCATGCCAAAGTCACCATGTCTCAATTGAACACTGACCAAAATGTAGCTAGAATCAGTCTAACTCGCAGTCTAACTTTAATGCTGTTAAAATAGACAATAGGCTTATAAGAATATGTTTAGTGTTTTGACTTTATTGCATGCTTGTGAGTTGCTGTCTGCATCAATCTCACTTGTAACATCTGCATCCCATATTGTGAGGCAATATTTGAGTTGTATTGTGAGCTCCAATCGCCAGACAGGGGAGAAACATTAAAAAGTGTGGAGTTCAGATCATCAACAGAAGGTGTTACATCCTTCCCAACAGGAAAGGTCCATTGGCACAAGACAGACTATCGCAGGACATTAAAGAGGAAAAAAGACTTTATTGTTCTGGCCTCTCCCTCCTGCTCTTCCCCCCCCTCCCCCAAGATGAGTCATGAAAGTGGATTCCTCCCCATCAGCGAGTTTGCAGCTCACTGCACATGTCAGGAGGGGGATAAAAAGCCCCCTGTCAAGTTTCCTTTTCCTATATAATAAATCTTTATATAGTTTCTTATAGAATTGACTCCAGGGGCTGTTGTTTTTGGTGTGAGATCTAAGGTGCTATTGACGTGGAGTAAGTGACTGGTCCTTCAGGACAGGGACGAACCAGTATATGGCCATGATCATTGGTATAAGGGACAATCTGTCACAAAGGGACACTCCTCTGGGGCGGTGAGACAGATAGGAGTACCCAGGGGGACTGTCTGCGTCTCCACGTTCAGGCTGCTGCAGTGCCGAGACCACTCTTGAAGACTAGCTGGCTGAGAGTCCTGGTCTTAGATTTCACCCATCACCCCCAGCAGCATAACGGTGGGCCTCTCTGCCTCCTTGTATATGGGGAAAGGAGTCAAGAAGGGAAAAGTCTAACATAGATCTCAGGGAACATCTTTTTAATGATCCATCGCTGCTCCCCTCAGCAGCTTTGGAACAAGCAAGAGAGCGACACCTTCTAACAATTCTGTCCCATGCTTTGTATGAGGACAGGGACACTTCTGAACAGGACATAGAATTTGAGTTTGAGCCAAAGGTTAACAGCAGTTGTGCTTCTGATATCCATGAGGATCAGGACCAGTAGGATGTCTTCAATAAAACTGCTAGGGCCAGATTCTCAAAGGATCCCATGGGAGTTAAAGGATGCTAAATAAGCACCAGAGGATCTGGGCCCTAGTTCTTCATGGCTTAGAGGTTCAAAGGAGCTTAAGAATTACCCACCCAGATCCCACTGGTTTTCAACAGAAACTGGGTGCCTAACTCCTTCAACTCCTTTGACAATCACCCCCACATTAATTTAGAAGAATGGATACTGACCTCTCTCATGCTGGTGTAAATCAGGAACACACCAGTAAAAAAAAAAAATACTGGTGTGAGCTGAGAATCATATGTACCATTTCTGTCACTGCAGAATCGAACACACACTTCCATGACTGTGGCCCTAAAATTACTCCGGATGAATTTGACCCAATGCATTCATTCAGAGCACCTTGACAATTGAGCCACTCCATACCAGAATCTGACCTGGTGTATTAATTTAGTGACCAGCGAATCAGTCCTTCCATGTTGGAATGAAACCAGACCCACCAACCTCCTCCCTGTGGCGCTTCAGAATCCCTTTAGATGTAGTCGACTCTGAGACCCTGCTTTTAAATCTGTGAGGGGGACTTCTACCAAGTTGTTTGACTGGCATGGTTGGAAAAATCTTCGGTTTCCAAGAGACATTTTACAGCCCAGTGGAATAAACAAGAACCATTTCTCCGCCTCTGCAACATTGGAGTGGGAAAGAATGTAACTACCCTTAATGCTACTCTGCACCATTCCTCCCAACCCTTGAAGTTTCTCTAATTAGGATACACGTGCTTCCAAGTGTGCATTTTTAATAACACATCTAATGCCAAAGGTCAGGCCTTATTTGCATGAAAATAAGAAGCAAGAAGGAAAGGCGCGATTAAATGTAAATATCAAAGGGGAAATGTTAATAAGAGCGGCCCCACCGACAAAAGGGTTTGCCCTGGACCATTGAAAGCTGTTGATTATTCATTTTGTACACTTGTAAGCAAATTCAAACCACAGCGGAAAGTGAAATGCTATCAGAAGGCTGAAACAGAAGGGAGCAGTTTAATGAAAGCCTTGACAAAGATTACATGCGTTGTTACTTAGTTACTGAAATCAGGGATGCCGCTGGGCTTTGGATCCTGTGTTCAAGAACTCCTGAGTGCTCTTGAATTTCATATGGAGAACAATCCCGTTATGGAGAGAGGGGAAAAAAAATCCCAGTGCACATTGAGTGGCATCATTCACACATGGGAGCTGCACAGTGGATGAGAGCAGAGCGGGTAATTAGAGATTTAGGGTGTTGTTGTTTTTGTTTTAATTTTGTACCTTTTCTTTGCGTTGAAGGATTAAAGAGCTAAAGGAACAAAATCTCAAGTCTCTGTTATTTACCTCTTTGATTGCAAATTTAAGTAGCAGTCGTTATTGACAGCAGTTCTGCCCTGGTGAGAACATCTTAATTTAACTCTGCACTGAGCATTATTGGAACACATACCAGCAAAAGGTATTTATACCCAGCAACTGGGTATATGTGAGTGTGTGAATCTGAAATGTAATGGAGAGAGATGGGTAAATCAAAAAAAAATCAACCAATACTTCACGGGAGACGCTATTGGGTGCTCTACACTTCCCCCAATAAACTTTCTTGATGACATAGGCCCAGATCCATTTAACTCATTGATTTCAATACCTACATACCTTATTGTATCTGGGACCTTTGGGCCTTTTCTAATGTCCATTGACTTCAATCCCAGAGTCTCAGCAGGTGGAAATGGTCCTAGCACCATTGAAGTCATTGGAGCAAGACCCATTTCCACCAGCTGAGGATCTGTCCTGATAAGTGTCACTTGATCAATTGCAAAGACTGTGGTAACTGCCGTGGGCTGTTCTTGTGGGGAAGGGCCGCAGGGAGTTGCATGATGCTGTTGAGCTCCAAGAAAACAAGGCCAGCCCTTCCCTCCACGTGTGGCGACTCTCTCCAAGTGTGTGACCCAGGACAAAGAAGAGTCTTTGAAATTGTCTGTCAATGAAGCTCTTAATTTTTAATCACCCACATACTTATTGCAGTATTTGAAATGCCTGAGGGAGCTGGATAGAGAGCGTTGATCCAAGTTCCCAATCAGGAAGGATGGAAGTGGGAGATGAAATGAAGAGCATCATTTGACCTTGTCTTTGGTTCAATAAATGCCTTTTTCTTGTTGAAAACGTTAATCACAACAAAAAATGAATCAATTCATTCCTAATACTACTTTCCCACATAAGCACTTTAGGCCGTCCTACAAGAAAGCATCCATTCAAGCAACTATTTAAGCACATGCTTAACTTTTAGCAATTGTCTAAGTCCCATTGACTTCAATGGGATTTAAGCAAACTTGTAACTATTTCTTTGACTCCAGATAACATTTAACCAACTTACGAATGAGTAAAATGCCATTCCAAGACACAAGGACAGCCCAAAGGCGTACATTTCTAGCCTTGTGGTTGAATGCAGAATTACCATAGAATAAAGTCCAATATGCTGTTGGACTTCTCATTTAGGATAAATGTCTGCCTTGGCTAACTCTGCACTCAACTCTTATTTCTGTTACGAGGGAAAAAGGTCAAGTTGTACATTTCGTTCACCAGCCTTAGCATCCACACCACTCCCACAGACAAAAGGATCTCCAATAGAATGATTTCTTGCAGAATCACTACCCATTAGCTATGTGGTATAAGGAAAGCATTTGAGAAATCCCTGTACAGAAGTGTATGAGCTTTGTGAAGCTGTATAAAACTAAGGGACCAAGGAGATGACATGATAATAAACATAGCACATGTCAATCAACAACAAGCCGTCCGCTGTAGAGCTTGACTATAGATCTGATTTTTGGAAGTATGGGAAGACCTTGCTAGATTTAATAACACCTATAATTCACAGTGAAAGTCAATTGGTTTAAGGAAGAAACATTGAACAACTCTGTCTCTCCTCATTATGGGATTACAGAGCCCATATGGCATGCAGTAGCTAAAGTGATGTTGTTTGTGAGTGTGTAGCCTGTATCCTTCTCATAGCGTAGAGGGTTCCTGATGATTTCTGAATAAATGTCATCAACCTACTTTAATTCAAGTGACCGTCAGCTGTGAAAATGATCCTATGGGGCAGAAAAGACAAATAATGCCTGTTTGTGTCTAGGTTCCCTAATTAACTGATCTATATTGATGCAGGGGAGAAGAGTAAATTGCAGCAGCTCCTTCCTCACTTCCTTTGAGGTTCTGATTAGTCAAGGGGACTTGAATTTTCATCTTCAGCTTTGCTATAAGCACCAGAGTTGCCATCAAAATTAACCTGGAAATCTTGAGCAAGGAGCATCTGATGGAGTCTTTGGCTAAAGACAAGTGAGCTAATTGCATGTGAATTATAGATGGAGAGTAGAGGCGTGTGTTTGGTTTCTCCTTTGGTTTGGAATAATGGTGTATCGCTTATTCTCCACCTCTCCCCATCCCACCAATGTCCCACCACGAGGAACATTTTGAAAAAGTCCTGGGGGATCAGCTGGATTTAAATTTCTCACAGCAAAACTACCAGCAAGTTCCAGGATAATTTTGTGGCTTTCTTTATAGTTGATTATCAGGAACCCAGCTAATTGTTGTGGTAAATGGAGAAGAGCTCTCCTGATGACAAAATTAAACCACCCCCAATGAGGACAGTAGTTTCAGCAGTAGGAGAGCTTCTCCAGCCAATGAAGTCGTGTCCACACCAATACATTTCATCCTTAAAAGTTTTGTCATTCGGGGGTGGGTTTTTTTCAAATCCTCTGAGCCACAAAAGTTTTAACAACAGTGTTGCTTGGATTAAATCTCAGGACAAACTTCCTAACTAAGAACAGCAGGACAATAGAACAGACAACAGACTGCCTAGGGAGGTTGTGGAAGCTGGAGGCTTTCAAAAGGAAGCTGGATAACCATCTTGGGTGGTTTCTCTCTCTCTCTGCCCGTCACCCCCCAGGCAGGGTATGGGCCACCAACCACAGAGCACCCTGAACACGCCCGATCCTGTCTGATCTTGGAAGCTAAGCAGGGTCGGGCCTGGCTAGTACTTGGATGGGAGACCTCCTGGGAATATGAGGTGCTGTAGGCTTAACATGGGTATGGGGTTAGCAACTCCACCCTGTAAGGGAACCAATTGCTACTGAAACACCAACACCAGTTGGTGGCCCATACCCTGGCTGGGGGGTGATGGGCAGAGAGAGAAAGGCAGAACGGGATAGAGCTGCCCACCCTAATGGGTTCTAGCCATACGATCTCCAAGACCCTGATAGAGATAATTAATTTGATATTCAGATTGTGGAACCCTTAATTCCCCCTGCAGAGCACTTACTCCCTGGAACAGTCCTGATGATTTCAGTAAGATTACTCAGGTGAGTAACTGCTCCCTGGGGAATATAATTGTGTCACAATACGGCCCCAAATTAGCTGGAGTAAACAAGAACCAGATTAGAAAGTGTGTCTGAGTGGGAGCCAGCAAAACAAGAAACTATGGCAGAAATGCAACAGTAGCAGTTTCCCTCCTCTTCGATTGAACCCCTATTGTCCAATTCATTTTCCCACGACACTCTCAATTAAGAAATAATTGGGAGTAAGAAATGAATTTTTCAGCTGGATAATGATTACATTAATATAGTGTCATCTTTTGGGCGATGTAGGGTCAAGTGGGAAAGGAGTAGTTATTTATCTGCCAGGGATTAGCATGACTTGCCTGCCACAATTATAAATTACAATGCAACGTGTTGCTGAACTCTTGGTTCTTTGCATGAGTTTCATGCTAATCCCATTCTGTAAGTGGCAGCGCTGAGAGTAAGAACCGAGCTTGAAAATGCAGGTGGTGGGAGTTTGACCCAAAGCTAAGTAGGCAAGGGCAGGGAGTGGATGGAATAAATAGAGCCTGTAACTTTTGTCTCCATCTCAGAGTGAATCTAAACAGTAATGAGACCGGATGGGGCTTTGTTAATCCTGGGCCAGATTTTGGCTTTGCTACAAGCCCTGTCCATGGGGCAGGGTGAAGCAGTGCTGGACTGGAAGCAGACCCAGGGTCAATCGAAATGTGCCTCCGAGTTTCCCCTTGCTCTGCAGGAAATATACCCTGCACCCACCCATATATATTTTCTAGCATGATGGCACAGCTATGCTAGTCAGTGCATTGTGGGTAGAAGGAGAGCTGAGCTCCACCCACCTGAGCAGGAGGGGGAGTGGTAGCTCTGCAGATACTGCTTCCCCACTGTGCTCTAACCAGGATACATATTATGTATGCATAGAGGGTGCTGTAGTTTTATGCAGGGGAATGCACTTGCCAGGAGGTGCAGCTATTAGTACCTGTGAGCTGTTGTCTAGGGAGGAAGGGTTCAGTTTAGCTTCCTCCGTGCTGCCAGGCAGTTGTCTGTCATTTTGCTGTTCCTGATTAAACAAAGTAAGAGTTCATTGTTGCCGCCTGTGGGTGATCACAAGTTCCTCACCACACAATTACAATCTTTATATTTTCTGGTGATGAGGATGGGATCCTGTTGAAGATTAAAAAGAAGCCACAGGATTCTGGAACGGCCCCAGTAGAAAAACGTGATCTCATGAATGACCAGAGAGCATTTGAGTTTGAAGACACCATCTTGGAATCTGAACCCATGTCGTTCACCAGTAACTTTAAATGGCTATGTTGGGACATATTGAGGACTTTGATGTAAGTCAACTTGAATCATGGGAGTCTTATTCAGAAAGATTTTCTTATTATCTTGAATCCAGTAAAATCGATGACTGAACAATAGCAGGCAATTGTCTTGACAGTCTATGGAGCCAAGAGATTTGATGTTATACAATTTTCAGTTTCATAAATGAAACCAATGATCTGATGAGGGCATTGCCGCCTATATTTCCAAAGTGTGTTGAATCACCAAACATAGTAACTTTTGGGATATTCTTGGCATGCTGCGAGATTGCCTTAGCTGCAGAGTTCAGAACAAAGTGTTTCAGTACCGTCTCCTTGCTGAGCCAAATTTGACATTCACCCTCGATCGGGAAAAGGCCTTGGCACCACTGAACACTTAGGAAAGTTGTGTGGAAAGGAAATTCAGTAATTAACAAAAGAGAGGTCACTTTGTGTGACTCTGCAGATCAAAGTTCAACAGCATGGAGCAAAAGGACCATGAGAAGCAGTCTGTTCCTCAAGCATCAAACAAACTTGGCGCTTCCTTCAACAATGGTGTAAAGAGGAGTTACCACATTCAGAATGTCCGCAAGAAGGAATTTTGAGGTTCTGAAATGTTCACAACAGTGCTCATCAATGGCCATGAATGAGAAATAGAAGTCGACTCTGGTTCTTGAGTGCCAATCATCAACAAAGACACATTCTGTCTTTTTTTTTTCACATTGTCCTGCCACGTTATCAAGTCTGGCACACAACCTTTAAGATTCCAATGGACAAAATGTCAACCTCATTGGAAGTATGATGTGAATGTTTTTTACAGCTCTGTCTGTGGAAGATTGCCTCTTATCACCATAAAAGTAAATGTAAAAACCTCTTAGGTAGACTCTCTGGTTCACTCCAGAATCTGTGTCGAAGGCATCCATGACACCAACAAACAGTAACGAATAAAAATAATTGGCAAATACCCTCATGTGTTTTCTGAAGAACTGGAAGCTTATAAGGCTTCCCATATCATTCCATCTGGATTCAACAGTTGTGTCAATCCAAATGAAGCTCAGGAATGTACCATTTGCCCTATGTCTGAAGACTGATACAGAGCTAGAGGGTCTTATTGCACAGGAATCCTTGAGCCAGTTGTACATACAAAATGGGATATCCCAATCTTACCTGTACTCAAGCCAAATGGTGATGTGCAAATCTGTAGAGATAAGTGCACTGGAACAAGGCACTGAAACATGCCTGCTGTTAACCAAATGCTCACTGTTCTTGCTGGAGGAAAAGTCTTTGCAAAATTTGACCTTGCCCAAATGTATCAACAACTTATTATTGATGATGATGCTGTAGATGATTATGGCTCAGTAAGGAGCATTTCGAGTCTAGTGTCTCCAGTTTAGAATTTCCATTGCACCATGAATTTCACAACGCTTCATGGAAACACTACTTTCCAGAATTCCAGGCTCTGCACCATATTTTGATGATGTGCTGATTATGGGATCAATTGTATGCGAGCTACGTGGTCTTATACTCATCTGCTCTTTCAAAATCCATTGTCAGAATGAACTATTGGTTTGTTTTGATCTTAGGCTTCAGCTTTCTTGGAAGCTGTCGACTTACATATATCTCCTGTTGTAGATGACTTATTTCTCTCAAGGATTATTGTTTAAATATAGAAAAAGCAAATCTTCCAAGATTTATAGCAACTTTTCTGAGCTTGGCACACTTGAAAAAACCCAAAAGAAAAAAAGTTGATTCTAAACAGTTCTATCAGAACCAGGAGATTTACACCAGCTGAGAATGGGGTCAGTTGCTGTGATTCTCAAGAGAGAAGACAAAAGGAAAAGCCAGCGTACAGGTGGGAAATATCTCTTTAATAACTGTGTGACCGCTCTCCTGACCTAAAATAATGCAGAGTCCGAGGGAGAGGTATTTGTGCCTGCTAATCAGTTCTGTGATGTATCTGTAGGGTGAGGAGGGAGGGAGGAAAAAGAATTAGAAAACACAGGAAATGGAATGCCCAGTCATTTTCTTGTTTAGCTACCAACAAAAGGCATATTTATTACAAGAAAATTGAAATCCTATTGATTTATCTTTTGATCCAATACCTTTCGAGCTTGACATTTAAACATGAAATGCTGTACTCCAAAATTTAATCATTTACTCCCAGAAAAAATACAGCTGAGAGCAGTGAAGTAGTGGGTGATGTAAGAAACAATCCCCCCACCCCATCTCCATCCAGTCGCCATTGTAAGATGGCAGCAGACCTTCCTCTAGCTCTGCTCACTGCCTGCTCTGGACATCTTGGCAGCACTAGGGCAAGTGAAGGTTCTCGTTTCATTCAGAGGCAATTTGTTCAAGCTGCACTGGGGAGCAGAACAGAGCCAGCAGGGGAGCTGTGCCCCATGTCTTAATACCCTGTGGGGAACCCAGGGTTCTGAAACTCTTAGTGGGGCCTCCTCCATCTCCAGGGCATCTGGCATCACCATAAGGCACAAGCCTTCTCATGAAGGGTCACTACTGCTTACTCCCAGACCCTTCTGCTATTTCCCTATACTCCTTCCTACCTCCCTTCTCTTTCTGGGTGCTCTGGCTCGCCCATGGAGTCCAACTCAAGTGTCCAGCTCCCAGGAAGTAGGTGCAGCCCTTTTCTGCTGCCAACTTCCTGCCTATTCCTTCTGAGATGGGCTCCATCATCAGTCAGGGGTCACTTAGACCACACCAGAGGGGCATTATGTGTGCTGTCTGCTTAACTGGCCCCTTCTCAGCCTAATATAACCCTTCCAGGATAGTATGGGGTGAACACCCCATCAGACAGCCCCAAACTGCCCTGCTCCAACTGAGATGTACAAAACCCAACCTTCTCCCCAACACAAAGCAATACATTTGCCATAAAAATCAATCCACTAGACACACAAAGCAATCAGATTAGGTGCTTGAATTTGGGCCTGTTTAGCGGATCATGGTTCAGGGATAGTGTTTTTTATGCTACCCTATGTACCTTACTGTTCCTCTTTGCTTGGTAATGTCTCTCCCCCTTCCCCCCCCCCCCCCACATCTCTATTTATCATGCTAACAGGAATGCAAAACTGGTTTGCTTTAAGTATAAATCTAGTTCCTGCCCTTGCCAACATGGAGCAGGTAGAAAACAGGCACGAAAACAGGATTGTAATTGGTTGTGGTGTGTAATGATTCACTTTGCTTATTATAAGGTCCTCCTTTTGGTGCACAGAGCCAGTCTAAACTCAGGTATTTTTGATCTGTCATCTTAGAGTGGCTCTGAAGAAGTAGCAGCACTTTAGGAAGGGCATTTGTATTTAACTGAACAAGTTAGCAGGACCCTAGAAGCCTGAGGGGCATGTGCAATTAATGATTGTTATTTATTTGTTTAGGGCATGAGATTAACTCAGTGTATACAGACACAGAAAAAGATAATTCCGTATTCAAGGAATTTATAATGTAAGGGCCAGATTCTGGAACCTTGAGTCTTTTGAGCAGAATCATACTCCACAATTATCCCCACGGACTTCATTTTGTGAAGTCAGGTAGTACTTGTGAGGAGCTAATGTACAGTGTTGCAGAGAGGAAGCCATTTGCCGTGCGTACCCATAAATGCCATTTATCCCACAAAACCCAGGGATTGGGCTACATATTCTTGAGTACCATCTACTGCAACTTTGGGCAAAATTGTCAAAAATGCTTCAGTGATTTACAAGCCTAACATGAAAATTTCCAAAAACATTTCAACAAGGTAGGATCCTAAGTCCCATTGATTTTTAAGCGAGATTTAGGCTCCTAAATTTAAGATGGGATTTTCAAAGGAGCCCAAGGGAGTTAGGTACCTGACTCCAATTGAAAAGCAAGGGAAATTGGGTGTCCAATTCCCTTGGGTGGCTTTGAAAATTTATTGTAAGGTGCCAGAATCACAGCCTTGGAAACTGAATGTCTTTTCATTCAGTGATCACATCACTCCTAAGGTGCTTACAACAGCTCTGCTTTATTCAATGCCCCGGTGCCAACTGGCTGCACAAAACAACAAGAACTTCAAAATCACCCTGCCCCGTTCAGCCTCCACAATCTCCATACTATAGCTAATTCTTCCCTCAAGTTGCACATCCATGCAGGGGAGGAAAAGCATACCCCTTCCACAACATAGGAGTAAGCAAGGCCATGTGGCTGCTTACTGCCTCCAGGGAGCAGGTAGAAGGGAGAGGAGCGGAGAAGTCTTATACCACTACCACCCCCAGTCACTGAAGTAACTAGGCCAGCACTGGAGGGTAGGCATTTACAACTGGTGTATCAGCAATGAAGTTATTGTTGCTGTTATGCAGTGCAAATGGCTTCTCAAGTCCTGCTATTAACATTAAAATCAATGGAAGTTGGATGCCTAAACACCTTTGCAACTTGCACCTCTAAGTGACTTAGGGTACGTCTACATGGTGGGTAGTGATCGCTCTATCAGGAATCAATTTATCATGTCTAGTGTAGACACAATAAATTGATCCCTGAGCGCTCTTCCTGTCGACTCCGGAACTCCACTGCTGCGAGAGGCGGAAGCAGAATTGACTTGCCACCATGTGGACGCCAAGGTAAGTTGACCTAAGATACACCGACTTCAGCTACACTATTTGCTATCTTAGGTCAACACCCCTCTTCCCCAGTGTAGACCAGGCCTTAGTTGCTTTTGAAAATGGGACTTAGGTGCCTATGTTCAGTAGGCGCTTTGGGATGTTTGACTTGACCTTAAAACTCAGCCATAACTCCCTCTGCAAGCTGAACAAGTGCCTTCCAATAATTGCAACCCTAGCGACACTGCATTATAATTCTGGATGTCAGTCTGCTGCAGGGTGCGTTGGTAAGGACTGCTTTCAGCCTGCTGTAATTTCGCTGACTTCAGTGGAGTTATTCCTGATTTACACTGGGGGAAGGAAGACCAGGACTTGGGGAAAAAATTCCTTTGGCTAACTAGTGGAAAGTTGTACCTTGCAGTTATGAAATTATCAGATGTCTGCCTTCACAGATATGAAATCCCTCTTCTTCACGAGTGGAAAGCCCCAGGCAAGACCACTTTAACTAATAGCTCATTTCCCTTCTGCAACGTTAACATCTACAGCAGGGGTGGGGAACCTTTTTTCTGCCAAGGGCCATTTGGATATTTATAATGTCATTCGCGGGCCGCTCCCCTCTCCCCCCCCCCCCGGAGGAAGCCCAGGCTGGCAACGGGAGCTGAGATCCCCGCTGGCAGGAGCCTGCGGGGAAACTCTAAAGCCACAGCGGGCTGAGAGCTTAGCCCGCTGCCGCTTCTCCGCCCGCTGCCACTTTAGACAAATTTATGTTGCTACTAGTGTAAAAGCCCGCGGACACGGGCCAAAGTGCTTAGGGAAGAGGAGCTGGGGGTCAGATGTGGGGGACCAGGCCTTCTCCCACACCAGCTTCCCTCCCCCTCACTGAGTCAGCTGGTCTGTCTCCCCTGTCTGCCAGGCTCGGGCCCGCAACACGTGTCTCCTGGGCTTTGCAAACCTCAGGTAGGACACATACACCACCCCTGCCTGGCCCACCTCCCCCCCCAGCCTATTCTCCTTCCCCCCCTGCCTGACCTGGCCCACCCAACCTAATCTCCTCCCCCAGCCTAACCTCCTCCCCTCCCCACCCATCCCTGCCTGGCCCACCCCGCTGTTGGGGGTGATCTTCCTTTACCCCCGCCCAGCCTCCCCCCATCTAACCTCCTTCCCTCCCCCACCCCTGCCTGGCCCGGCCCATCCCACCGAACTGAACCTCCTCCCACTTCCAACCCAGCCTCCTGCCCCCCATGCCTGACCCCCCCAACTCAGCCTCCCCCCCACCAAACCTCCTTCCCTCCCGCACCCACGCCTCGCCCACCCCATCCAGCCTAGTCTCCTGCCCCCCTCCCCGCCCGCCCAGCCTGGCCTCCTCCCCCTCCCCCTTGCCTGCCCCCCAGCCCAGCCTCCCCCCCCCACCCCTTTGACCCCTCCAAACCTATCTGCACACCGCCTCCCCCCCACCCCCGGCCGGTCTCCCGCCGCCCGTGCCCTGCCCCGCCCCACCCCGCTGCTCTGGACACGACTCGCTGGGAGGGGAAGACGGAGTGACGCACCCCCAGCCGTCAGGGAGACGCTCTGTGGTAGCGCTGCGCCTGCGCACTCCCACCGCCACGTTGGTCCGGCCGTCTCTACTGAACATGACAGCTTCACACGCTTAGCCTTTTATTATAGGATTAAAAAATCTCCTAGATTTATTGATTTTTGAGACCCTGCAGGCCGGACCGAATGATCTCGCGGGCCTTATACAGCCCGCGGGCCGGATGTTCCCCACCCCTCATCTACTGCATAGTGAATGCCTGAGTTATCTGCACTGCCTTGAAATTCCTGCCACCCAACTATGTTTACTGTTGTCTTGACCTCAAATTGTATTTTTTTAAATCTACTCCCCCGCACCCTTTCATGTATATTTGGGTAGGGTTTTTTCTTTGAATTTCTTTGAATTTTATTTTAAAAAATCAAAGGGCCAGATTTTTCTAATTACTGAACCCAGAATTGGAGATGGATTTTCAAAAGAGAGAAGCTGCCAGTGAAGGAGCATACTACCCCTTTAACTGACAGCCAGATCCCAACCAACACCGCTTGGGTGCAATGAAGGAGGGTTCCTGCCCCACTCTACAGCTATACTATTTAAACAGGAACAAGCAGAAGAATAGGGAAAATGGGTAGCGACTGAGCCTTCGGGGTTGATTTATCGTGTCTAGTCTTGACGTGATAAATCGATCCCCGAGGGCTCTCCCGTTGACTCTGGTACTCCACCACCATGAGAGGTGCAGGCAGAGTTGACGGGGGAGTGGCAGCAGTCAACTCAGAGCCATGAAGTCGTGGTAAGTCGACCTAAATACGTCGACTTCAGCTATGCTATTTGCATAGGGCGATATTAGGTCGATCCCTCCCCCCCACTGTAGACCAGGTCTTAGTGTGATTGTGAGAACCAGCTTGAGTAATTGTAAACCCAGGGTTACAATACCGTGTGGATGCTCAGGTGCGTAGAAACAGATTCCCAAGTCTGGGCCCCATGCTTAGTGGGCCCTTTAGACCGACATACCCACTGTTATAGTCTTAGTAGTGCTTTCCCATTGCTCTGGGATTGTAACCCATTTCTTTCAAGCCTGTACTCTTGTTGGCTCTTAAAGTGGAGCCCTCCCTCCACCTTCTCGCTACCTTTCCCCACTTACTGTTCAGAGGTGGGGACTACCAGGTACATGATGCCGTCTTCCTCTTCCTCTACCTGGATTATAGCATGTTCTCACTCCCCATTTGGCTCCTGTAAACATGAGCGGTGCAAGGAACAGCCGAGACCTTCGCCTGCCTATGGTTTATTTTGGACAGCTTCCAGTTAGGTAAGAGTCCTTTCTGCAGCTCATATTTCCTCTCCTTCTCCTCAGAACAGGCTTAGGAAATCAGATGATTTCTTTGTTGCTCCCTGAAGCGAAGAACAGGGAAGATCATTAGCATTCAGGTGCTGGTGTTAGCATAATTAGAGGGCCAAAAGGCTGACAATGATGGCTGCAAAGCCAGGTCCTAGGTCGTAGATGTAATGGAGAAATAAATTAGCCAGCATAACGCATTCAGAGCCAGGACTCAAACACAGCTGGTATTGCGGGGGGGAGGCTTTCTCCTGCTAGTTTATCATTCACACTTCAGTGATCTTTATGGAAATGCCCAATAAGTTGGGCAGAGTACAAATAGGCCCACTGAGGTAGTGTTAATACCCATTCTTATCAAACAGAATCACCGTGGAACTAATCTTCTGCAAATTATTTCAGGGAGTTGACATTTATGCGCACATTAAGGCTTCCTGGAAAAGATCCATCAGTCTGGAAAGAGGCACAGCTGATTTCAATCAGGTTTTGGCTTGGCATTTATTAAGCTAAATCCGTGGACGACTCTTAGTACCAAATGGATCCTCTTCAAATAGAGCCAGGTGGGGGAGGGATGGGGGAAGAGGAGAGAGGGCAAACAAAGGAGAAATGTTGTGCTGAGGGAAATAAAAGACAATACACACCCAGGAGCAGTGCATCCAGCTGCTCCGCCTAGTGTGGCTTTGGTTTGCCCACAAACTCGGCGTGAAGCGGCACTACAGCAAATATGGCGCGGAAAGACCATTCTCTGAATAGGCAACTCACTGGAGGCAAATGTATGGGCACTACTAATATGCTGGACACCTGCCTACCGTGAACGTGGGGTGGTCTCGGTTCTCAGACCAACTGCATTTAAATTGAAGCTACAGTGTGTCCAGCAGGTTTGTAAGACTTCTAACTGCTGTTTGCTAGAAGCTAGGACTGAACAACAGGGGATGGATCACTTGATCAATTGCCCTGTTCTGTTCATTCCCCCTGAAGCACTGGTATTGGCCATTGTCAGAAGACAGGACACGGGGCTAGCCCAGCTTGGCCATTCTTACGTTTTAGGTTTAGAGGAGAGAAAAGGGTTCCCCCCCCCCACTGTGTGACATCAGAGAACTCAGGGGCCAGGTCCTCCACTAATGTAAAACAATTCAATGGAGTGAGGCTGGCTTACAGAAGCTGAGGATCAGGTCCACAGTTTGTACATCCTTTCCATAATGGGCCTGATAGAGTTCTGTTGACACCCGTAGAAAAACTCCCATTGATTTCAGGCTAACAAGGAGTGAGAATTTTTATTAGTGGGAAGGGTACATCAATTGTGTGGAGGGGAATTTATTTATTAAATTGGGTGTATTTGGTGGGGGATCTCTAGGCAGTAACGTACCTTGAACTTCACAATGACCGTTTTTTATCTCTGCTATTACAGTCCTCTTTCCCAACATTGAGTGGTTCAGAACGCCTCTGAACGCCAACTAAGCCCCCAACCAAAAATCCAGCCTGCTGGGCTTTCTTCTCATTGCTCACGGACTTAACCATTGGCAGGTTTTTCTGCTGAACCCTGCCATCAGGATACTTTCCCAAAAGGGATCTGCTTTGGGGTGGGTCGGTCCATTCTGTTGTCACCCAGAATAGGCCCGATTGCTTGAAGGGATGGAACCGGAAAAGAAGCGTCTAACATGTTCTGTTAATGATGACACAAGCGGAAGACAGGAGATGTGTCTTTGATGAAGACGAGAAAAAAAGATGCTCGGTATAATCAGCCATTTTTTAAATCACTGGAGAGCTGTCTGTGCACGGAGAAAATAAGCAATGCCTAGGCATCTCCAAAAAACACCCCAGGTCTTTAGAAAACTTTCCTATTGAACCACAGCTGGGGGGGGAGGGGGGAGTGTCGCTAAGTGATACTGCAATTTCCAAATGAACTAGAAGGAAATCTATGGAAACAATATTGAATCATACACATTTTTATTCACCAGTGATCCCAGCCCCTGGCTACCTTATCTCCAGAGTCTCACAGCCATGTGTTTGCTAAAAGATTAACGGCTCTTCGGGACTAATAGATGTTTTATCTCTGTTTGGCAAAAGCTTTGTTAAACAGTCAAATAGATGAATCTTAGGAAGTTCAATCATTTTTCTCAGGCTTGTTTTCCCACTTCGGTTCTAGCTGAATCACTACCCTCTGTTAGGAGTAAGGCCCAATTGTGCCTGTTCAGTCCACCTGAGACCCTATCAAGCCACCTAGACTGCCTGATGAACCTCCCTATCTGACTGGCTGAGGAAGTCAGCAGGCTGCTGCTTAAACTGAGCAGTCGCTCATTGGCTGCTCAATGCCCACAAACTCTCTGCCTCCCTGTGCTTGTCTCTCTGAGCTCTGCTCCTCCACAGCTCCAGTCTAGAGCCTGCCCAACACCCTGCCTTCCTCCTGCCTGCCCTGACTCCTGGTAATCTGGTTCTGACCTTCAGCTCTGATTCTTACCCTGCCTCAGTCCTGGATCTGGAATTAGGACTCCGACCTTTAGGCTTGGCTCCCGCATGAACCTCTAGGCCTGGCTCCCACTCCAGCCACTTGGCCTGACCGCCTCCATTCCAGTTCTCCGACACACACTTGGTGAGTGGCTTTTCAGCTATTGGTTGCCAGCTGAGCAGTGTAGATGCTCGAGACGCCACGATTCAATTCTGGAAGGCAGGGTAGTGTTTCTAGACCTTTCATCCCCATGCCCTCAACCTGTCTCTTTCCCCCTCTGCTCCCATCCACCCCATCCTGGCTCCTGTCCTTCTCCATCCTCCATCTCACTCACTAAATGAGGTAGGCGTCCAGAGGAAAAAATAGCACTCAATTACATAATTAATAACTGTATCACAATGTGCACTCATGAGCTGGCCATATTAAGGTTGCACACGTAACCTTCATTCTCACGTTTGTGTGCTCGGCTGTGTAAGTTTATGGTTCTTGTACTGTAGGGTTTTTGGCTGTGATGCTAGATCGTTCAGTGTGGGGTGGAACACAATGCGTTCTTACAAAGCAGAACGCAGCGAAGAGATGGGAAAGCGTGCAGAACACGTGACTAACACAACGAGCAAATGTGTTTTTTAGGCTATTCTTCCCATTCTCCACTTCTAGAGAGAACGCCGAACAGGGGCTGTGATGTGCTCATTATACCAGTGGTGTGAAGATGCTGAACGACACATATAATTTAAAAAGGCTACACTCACTGTACAGAAATCAGCTCGAACACAGAACCCTATTGGCACGAATGACTGGTTTCTACCCTATCCTCAATGCTTTTTCGACTGCTGTAGAACAACTTCTGTAATGTGCTGTAAATACTCATTTGGAACCCACGGTGACAGGTGAAATAAAACAAAATGCACAGAGGCGTCAGGAAACATTGGAAAATGAGAGACTTCTCGGGGGACCGTGACAGTTTCCCTGGCCGCAAAGCAATGACTGTCATGTGAAAAGGTGTAATCATCTGGGTGTCTGAATCACTTGTCATTTCCCCCTGATGTTCCCTATTAGCAGAACTTTCATTCCTCCCTTGACAAAGCCACTGTGGGAAATGCAGTCAAGTCTCGATCACGTTGTTTCGCTCTCAAGTTGTTTAAAAAACAATGGCAAAAATTGTGACATTTTGTAGGAAACATCTGCATTAAAGGAGCTTGAATCTCTTCGCGTTCAGACTTCAAAAAGAAATCCCTTCAACTCTAGTCTGTTATGAAATGAGGTGTGTATGTGTGTAAAACCCATAGGTAAACAGGAGATCAGTCCAGTGTCTGGATCTTCTTGGATCTTAACCGAAGGGCAATTTTGTGTAATAACTATTTACTAATTGTTTCGACAGCCCAGGTTAGCAAAGAGGAACTATATGGAGGAAGATTAAATAACTTGACTGAGGCTCTAGAAGGATTTGGTGTCAGAGCCAGGGTGAAAATGCAGGCGTCCCTCAGTCCTGTGCTTTGCCTATGGCATCATTCTGATTCTCAGCCACATAAACTGTAAGGATGGGGATTTTAAACATGACTAAGGGAGTTAGGTGCCCAGCTTCCATTGAAGCATAGTGAGAAGTGGGTGTCTAACTCCACAGGGTGCTCAAGGAAATCCCGTTTCTATCTGATTGGGTGAAGGCAACCATCTGGGAGGAGAGCATGCAGCTGGGATAGCTTCAGGCTGAGTGACACCACCCCTTAATCTAGAGATTGCTCTGCTATCTCTGTGGTGCCTGGGATTCGTAGGTCCATGTGTCCTATTAGATGACCAGGAATAACTCACAGGGTGAGTGAGCACCCTCTGCAGATGCTTTCTGCCAGATAAAAGGGCCAGCAAAGTGCAGAGCCCCCCCAAAAAACCTTGCATCTGTCCAGGGGAAGAGTCCCAGTGGAAAACAACTGTCCGGCAGCTCACAGAGGACCCCAGGGGTAGAGGGTGTGCTGGAGGCGGGTCTCCGTGGAGGGAGGCATTTGTTGGCGGTGGGGCTGCCGAGATCCCAGGCAGCTGTGCAGCCTACCTGCCAGCCTGGGGAGACTGCCCGAAATTAGACACACCCCCAGGGCTGTCCTGGTTGTGCTGGGGGCCTCTTCACCCCCCAGAGTGCACGAAGATTCCTGTGAATTAGCACGGAATTTCACGTCTGATCTTTTAGCAAACGTCGCCAACCGGCAGCGGTTTCCTTTTTTAAGGCTAATTGCCCCAGGAGACGGGCTAGACGTGGGCTTTAAGAAGAGGGAAGGACTCGAATGAGCCTTCACATGTAGAGCACTCTTAAGTCCGGGAGGCCTCATGGCCTGGCTGTGTCTGTCGTTGTATGGCTCATTGCCAATGGATTCCAGTCCTGGGGAAGCAGGTAGCAGGAGACTACGTAGAGTGTTCCTCATGATTAGCACATCACCCTGACAAATATATTCCCCGTAGTGATTTGTGGCTCCCTGGATTGAAGCTGGACTTTCAGAGGAGACCAAGGGCGTTGGGTGCCCAATGATTTTCAAGTAGATTTGGCTGCCTCACCTCTCTCCCCTCTCCCCCAGTTAGGTATCTTTGAAATTCTCAGCCACTACGTACAATGGGCACATTTAGGAAGAGCCAGGCTCTGATACAGACTCTGCTTGCCCGGGGCCAGTTGAGCTGTAAGGGTGCGACTCCCAGAGGTATTTAGATGCCTAACTTCTACTGATTAAATACCTTTGTGAATCCTCCCCTAATGGAGTAGCCTGAGGAAATTCTTGGTGAATTAAGAATCAGATCAAAAGGAAAGAAGGAAGGGGAATATAAAAGTTTTGTAAAAAAAAATCCTCCAATATATTTTCCTAGTTACATCTCCCATCGCTGGAGGACAACTTTTTCGTAAGCCCTCACGTAGTTCCATAAGAGTTTCTGAGAGATGAGGAAGTCTTTCCCCTAGATGTAAAAGGTCACATTCTCAGGTGGTGTAAATCAGCATAGCTTCATTAAAGTCACTGGCCCCGTTCCTCAGCGGGTGTAAATTGCACCTGGCTCCGGTGAACCCAGTAGGCCCGACCCTCAGGTGCTGTAAAATGAGCCTGGTTCTCTCCTGGACCCCATGTAGGTGGCATTATTGCCGCATCTTTGTAGCCTTGCCTGGGATGAAAGGACCAATTTGTCAAACTCTCCTCTGGCTGAAATCTAGCCATCCATCAAAAATGGCCTCACGCCGGGATCTGGTCTCCACAGGCTTGATTCAATTGTTTTGCCAGGGTACTCGCCCATCACTGTAACATTGCTTTCCCATTCAAGCGAACCAGGGGCCGGTGTTCTAAAGGCAAAAGGAAAAGTATTTACTCAGGAGCTGTGGCTTGAGCCGAACAGCTACAGAAGGTTTATTTTTATGCTGCATAAACATGCCACTGATTAGTTGTCTGGTTAATTTTAGCCTCAGAGCTGGGAGCTGAATTGCAAGTGGCTTTGCGGCTAACTTGTGGGTAGGGAAATAGTGGCCAATTTGATTTGAGTCCCATTTAAAGCTGACCCTTGGTGGAGATCTACCTCTAAAATGCCTATTCTGTGGTTAGTCTGGTGCCTGGGGAGCAAGACCGAATGAGGCTGGCTGGCGTGGATGACAAGGCTGAAACCATGTAAAAGTCTGGGGAAAGCATTGGCCACCCACCAGTTCTGTGACCTTGAAATCCGATGCAACCAGCTGGCCAGTGTATGGGATCGGCCTGAGAGAGTTACATCATTAAGGAGAAAAACACAGACAAGGCTGGTATTATTGGCTACCCATGCAAACAGCCTGCTGTCTGCATTGAAAGTGCAGATGCTGCGACCTTTCCACTGATCGAATAACATGACTGGAAGCAGACAACCAAATGGGGCCACAGATCTTCTAGTAAATAGCATCATTTTCAGCCAGACCCTCTTACCAATAACATTATTGCACTGAACAAATGGGGACACTGCGTCTGGTGTTGGTTGATACCACAGCAAAAGACACCGTAAACGCGGTGGGTGAGCGAGATCCAGTCGGCGCTCAAAATCCGTTATCGTTTTTGGAAAGGGGGAGAGACAAAGGAGAAGGGCCGTCTGACTCAGCTCTTGGGTTGTACATTGCTTTCTTGCTGCAGTGTCCCATCAGCCTCTGGCGAATCGCAGAGCAACCAGGAAGTGGTGTCTTCTTGACCCTGGTGAAGAATTCCAACAAAAATGATTTACATTGAATATGTAGAAAGAGAAAGATCAAAAGCTTTTTTTGTTCACAAATACATTTTCCTGGGCAAACTTCTGAACAGCTCTAGTTCCTAGTCCCGGGCAGACCTTGGAAGGTTTCATTCGATTGTGGAGAGGTGGCAATGCCTGCTGGTGCTCCATGCAGGGAATGATTTGCCGTACGAGGCTGCACTGTCTCCCTAGGACCCCACTATGCCACCCCACAACAGCCGAGGGCCTCTGCGGCTAATTCCCAACCAGGGTTTGGAGGTAGCTGTGGGAGGTGCCATCAGCTGGGAGCTGAGCCTGGTGGAAACATGCGATTGACATTCCAGATCAATGGGTCACTTAGTGGGACATTCCAGTGGGTCATTTAGCTCAGCATCCTGATTCTGGTAGCAACCAACACCAGATGTTTCAGAGGAAGATGCAAGTACACAGTTATAGAATCACCTGATCATAGGAGAAGTTTCTTTCCGACTCCTGTTGGCTTATGCCCTGAAACACGGGGGTTTCTCTTCAATCTGAGTTGATTTTTAATCCTGTTTATGGCAACTGTGAAAGTTCCCATTGTCCCCGTAACGGGATCTCCCCAAATCCGGTGTGAGAGCCTGTCTCTGCCTCAGTTTCCCCACTTCTTCCTTGCGGGGTTCATAATCTGCAGCTGGTCTGAAGCAGCAGTAAATCCTGACAATGCCCCTGTGGCAGCTCAGCTGTGGTGGCCAGTGAAGAAAAGACTCTGCATACTGCCTGCTCCTCTCCGCTCTCCTGCCTCTGGGAGGTAATAACCAAGTATGCATCATCTGGTTACTCCAGCTAAATACCTTTGAGGATCTAGGCCTTGTTAACTAGCCCTTCAAGACTTTGATCTACCTAGATCTATACAGCCGCAAAGCCCAGATGTGGTCAAAGGAGAGGGAGCACGTCCCTTTATGAGAGGTGCCCAAATGGGTAAGTTAGAAAGAAAAGAAATAACTCATGGGCTATTCTGGATGGCTTTAGTTTGTTCATTGTAGCATGGCTGGTAACATAAATCACCTGAAAAGGAACCTAATTCCACAAAAACCTGGGGGCATCAGTGTTTATTTCCTGATGCAGTGACACTATCCATCAACCGCAACAGAGCTGATATTTAAAAGACAAGGCAGTAAATATTATGTATTGAAATGTTATTTTTATGGGTCTGGATTTGTTCATTTTTACATTCAGAGGGGATGTTTACTGTATGCCACTAAAATTTCTTCATTGCATGTGAGAGAGAAAATTGACAGTGCAGAGCAAGGCTGTAAAAGTATAGAACCGAAATGAGATGCTTTATCAAATCAAAGTTAAGGCTCTAAAAGTGTGATCTCGTTCATCCATAAATGATGGAGTACAATGTTATCTTTATATGCCAGGCATTCAAGGGAGTTCTTTCCCTCCCCATCAGATAATGGGACAAACCAAGCACCTACGGCATTGCATCAGGATGTATATACACTGATAGGGCAATGTCAGCATCTCCCTGTCTGGAGGGGCTCACGATCATCAGTGCCTAGTATTAAAAACAGGGTAGATATCACCAAGCTGGTGGAATATTCCATATATTGATTTTGCCAAGCAAGTAACAAAGGTGAACTGTTGGATCACTATAACTGTCTTACCATGGGATCACCGCCTGTCCCCTTAGACTCTTTAGTCTTTCTTGCTACCCAGGCAAACTGGACTTAGTGATAAATGGTCACTCACACCAAAGATCAGACCACATTCAGGTTGCTTCCAGTCCCAAGAGACCGGTCGCGGACCGCAGATCAATTGGTACCCTCGATGTTACACCAAAGACAATGCCTGTAGCCAGTCCTGTAAGAAACTGTCTTACGGTCTATTAACTAGGAAAATAAATAAGAGAGTTATTTACAGGTTAAAGCAAGCGAACAGATACACACAAATGAACGCAATGTAAATCCTAAGAGTGACGGAGTTGTCGTGATCTTGTCAAACCAGGCCAGACCCAGGAGGTGACCCCTGGGGATCTCTGGCTTCAGTGTGGTGTCTCTGGTCCTGTGAAACTTCAAAGAGCAAAGTGGATGGGAAATTTTCCTCTGTTTTTGTTTTATTTCCTTCATTCAGCCTCCAAGTCCATAGGAGAAGCTTCCTTGCACAGAGCATTTCCAAGGTGTGACAGGACCATTAACTGATCCTTGGTATTATGTTGTTCCTTGGTGGCCCATCCTATTTTTATGGTCTTATGACTGAGGGAAGGAAGGAGGGGGAGGAAAGCCTTGGCAGGAGCTGTCCTCTGGCCTGCCAGCATTGGTCAGAAGGCTTATTAAACTAAGCCTGCTCTTCGACAGATCCAGGTGAGTAATGCGTCACCGTGGTACCAAGGCTGCCTGTTAGCACATGGGCAATGTGACCGTGTTCTGATGATGCAGTTTATGTAATACATCAGCATCAGGTCTTGGTGTATGACTCAAGTCAGTGCCCTGTCTTGGGAGACTAGAACAGACCAGAAGTGAGTTGCAATTCATCATGCACGGATGGCAGTGATTAGAGAAATCACAGTATCCCAAATGCTGGTCTGTTATTGTAAACAAATAGGGCAACCATCGGTCTCTTTTTTTTTTCCATGACATGTTTTATAGCATTGAAGAGTGGCAATGTCATAGAAGAGGGATTCTTTTCCATAAAATAGGGACTAAATCGGACATCACTAGGGTTTTCTGAGCAGAATTTTTATCTTTGTGACTCAGTTACTCCTCAGAGTTCATTAAATCCCTCTTTACTCGGGGAGTTGAAACGAGATTAGAAGACATGGACAATACAACATCTCTATTTATGAAGATGCATACTCCATTTTGGTAACTGACAATTGTTACTTGGTAATTGACAATTGGTAATTGACAATTGTGTGGATAATTCATTAACAATCCATTTTGCACTTTCAGAATTCTGGCACTAGAGGTGGGAATGATGGTGTGACGCTGGTGAAAAGGAGAATTTGGAAAAGGGCAGCTAGTAAGAGCATCATGTCCTCCAGATTAATAAGCGGAATGCGTGTTTCTCCTGATGGCATAGGTGGTTAAGTGTGCTGGATGACTGATGCACAGAGAGCGCTGTGTGATAGCCTAGGAGTTTTTCTTAGCTCACAGAGGTGTGGGGACAATAAAAACATTAAAGATTATGACATGCTTTGAGCTCCGCTGATGAAAAGTGCTATACAAGTGTTGTGTTTTATTATTATTGCATACCACTCTGCTCTTATTGCACTAAGTTCCTCAGTCATAGCTGACCTTTCTGGCCCTGTTTCACTCTAGTTTTGGTCTCTAGTGAAATTTGATAGGGTTACAACTCTGTAAAACTAGAGAATTTCAGTGGTGCATCAGGCACATAATTGCTTTATTACTCTTAATATTATTATTTATTTGTTTGATATTTATATTGCAGAAGCATCTAGGCGCCTCAAGCAGATGGAGGAATTGCTGTACATATACCTATATAGGAACGACAGATTCTACCCCGAAGAGCTTACATTCTAAACCACAGCCCTGAAATTTACATTCGGTTGCAAAGGACTGCTGGTGCAAATTGGGTGCAAATGATGTAAATTGCAGGGTCAATGCCTATAAGATAGGATTGAACAAGTGAATGGGACACACCCTTGGTGAAGTGCCCGCTTTTCGGTTCAGATCCCTGGGGCTTTACATTTATCCCCAAACCATAGACCCTCATTCTTCTTGCAGCTCATTGTTCTGTCATCACAAGGTGGGGGAACTTATCGCTATTAAAGCGTTTAATGCTATGACCGGATCATCCATCGGTCAGTATCTAGGAAGATAAGGATGACTGGCAAGATAGGATGATCCCCTTTGACTTTCCCCCTGACTGGAGTCTGGGGGGACAAACGATAGTTACAGAATAGACTAAACAGTCCTTTCCAGGCTATATAGAATAGAAGGGGGAAGCTTAATGTCAACTGTTGCTTTATATGCAGACCTGGTTGTAGGGTTTCAGTAAAACTTGGTCCAGACAGTTTCTGATTTCAATAACACCATTCACCCAGAAGGGATTTTTGGGCCCATTTGACAGCAAAAGCTAAACACATTTATTATCCTGACAAACTACCATCAGAATTAAATGTGATGCAGTTGCAGGTGTTGGGGGGGGGGGTGTTAATGGGAAAAAATGAGCCCCTACTTCATGCAACTGCCAAGCCTAGCTACACTTCAAACAAGTGCAAGAGATGTAGAAAGGAATCTGGGCTTTCAGCACCAGGCCGATACTCGCTATGGCGTGATGAGAGGATGCTTTCTCTGTGCTGAGCGCCCACAAAAAGATCCATTTCTCCAACAACGTGAATTGGAGCAGATTCCTGGTCTGTGAATTTGCCTAAGTACAGAATAAACATGGATTTTTTTAAAAAAAAATTCCTTGCCCTCCTTTATAAGGAGTGGCAGACAATTTCACAGCTGGCAGTTAATGCCCATAATGAACATCTTCTCAAGGGATGAAAGCATGAAGTTGTATTCAGATGCAAAATAATAATGATAAGTTTATATTTCTTAAAAATGTTGTGTTCTGTCCTAAAACCAGGGAAATTCAGACTTAGCAACTCTTTTTTCCTACACTCAGTATTGTAGAGGTCTAAAAATATGTGAGTTTTACATACAGCATCAGAAGCCACAACAACCTAAGTGTGGACTTTCAGATATTACCTTAGGCTTAAGTTGTAGTGCTAGATCCTAGAATTCTGGCATTATTTAACCAACCCACTGTGGGTATTTGTCTTCACTGTACACTGAGCCACCATCTCTGGACTTGGTGCTTCCAAGCCTACATTTGAGCATCCACACTGCATTCTAAACCTGGGTTTTCAATTGCTGGACCCTGGTCTCCCTGCCATGCTAATGTGTCTAGGCTGTGCTACACAGACCTTCTGATTTGAGTCTGCAGCTTGAACTGTGTCCACATGGCAAAATGACAGGGCTTGGGCCCCAATCACAGAGGGACATGGGCTCCGACCCAGTCCCGAGCAGGGTTTTATCAACCTAATCCTCAGTGCTTGGTGACTGAGTCAAACTGATTTGTTTGTGGACAGAAGGGGGTGGTGGGCTCAAACCAGAGTCAGAGTCTGACCTTAGTGTGCAGTGTAGACATAGCGTGTGGAAGGGAATGTCCTTAGTACTATTCTAATATTAGTAAGAAACAAATTCCTCATGAATATGTAAAGTGATCTCACATGAATATGTAAGAGGTTTGACCCCCATTACAAACTGCAGCAATGCCACCCTGTAGTGCATTGTATTTAGTAGGTGTGGGTGAGTCTGGATTGGACTGTTGTCCATGACGTCCAGTGAGCTTGAAGCCAGTCTCCTTTGGTAGCTCTCAGCAGAGCGAATCAAAATATTTCCTTCAAAACATTGTTCTGCTAAAAAATGACTTGCTCATCAAAATGGAAATTTTGGTTGGAAATGTCCAGTACCGAGGAAACAAGTTTACTCATGCAGTGGAGGAAGGAAACTTTTTATCTCCTCATTGTCCTATGTGGCAGCAGAGCCAGGGACAGAGTCTACCTTTAAATGACTATTACATATGTTTTTAAAATGTGAACCTAGGATTCCTAGAACCCAGACACAGCAATAGAAGTAGAGCTGATGAAAAATCACCCTATATCCTGATAAATCATTTTTTCATCAGGTGCCTTTTTTGACCCCTCCGTGTCATAAAGCAGCAATAGTCATCTGCAGCAGATTTGTCAGATTGTCAGGTTTCACCTTCTCTTGGGCTGCTTTAGTCTTAAAGAGCCAGGAAATCTTTTATTGCTCCAGTTTGGAGTTTTATGAGGTTTTAAGTTTAGAAGAAACTACCTTCTACCACAATCCCGGAATGCATATCAACAGAGGAAAAAGATAATAGATTCCATAAAAAGCTAATGATTAGATTGTCACAATCTTTAGAAACTTAAAACATAAAACATATGCATATTGATTACAATATGCAGGATGGAGAGTTGCATAGGAATAGTTGTGTATTAAGCATTGTTTTTCTATCATAAGCTGTTATACTCACTTGAGCCTTCTGGTAAAATCTTTTCCAGCAAAGATGTTTTGATTGCTTTTTCAAAGAGAACACCCCTCCTCCCTATTCCTTCGGGGTATAGGAAGAGGCCAGCAATACCCGAGAATAGCAGCGTAGAAGAAAATTCTAATCACTGGAGAGGCTAAAGTCAGCCCATAAATTTCAATCTGTGGAAATTTTTTTCTGAGGGATAAAAGGTGGTTTTCTAGCCCAACAGAGTCTGAGCAACAAGGTTCCTGGAAAGAGAAATACTCCAGAAGACTGACAGTTCTGACTTCTAATTTGAAATACATACTTGTTGCTCTGTATAGTTTTACCTGGAGGGACTACAAAGGGAGAATGGAATTGGAAGAGGGAAATTTGGCAGAAGAATGTGAAAGCTCTTCCGGCTTCCCACTAGAGAGATGGAAACTGGAGCAAGCTCAGAGCAAACCCGGTTTAGCTTGAATTAAACTGGTATTCTCAAGTGAAAACCAGAGATGTTTATAAGAGTTTCGAGGAGGATGATTAGAAATCTCTAGTCATTTAAATCACCCTTTCCTATGCAGGGCCGGCGACAGGGGGGGACTACGGGTACAGCTGTACCGGGCCCCAGACTTAAGGGGGGCCCCCTTAAGTCCGGGGCCCGGTACACAGCTGTACGGAAGAGCAGGGAAAGGCGCCCAGGGGAAGGTGCTGGGAGCAGCTTCCCCCACTGGGAGCTCAGACGCCCGACGCTGAGGCTCTGGGAGAGTGGGGGAAGGTTCTGGGTAGGTAGGGGGAGGGGCTCCTCTGGCGGGGGGGAACAGCTCCTGGCCCTCTCCCGCTCTCCCAGAGGCTCAGTTGCGAGCGCCTGAGCTCCCAGTGGGGAAGGCTGCTCCCGGCCCGGCGGCCCCTCCTCCGCCTTCCCCGCTCTCCCAGAGCCTCAGCGTGCCGCGCGGGGCTGCGTGCTCCTCTGGGAGAGCAGTGCAGCCTGTTTAGTTCCCACCTAGCCGCCAGCATGGTAAGGGGGCTGGGGTCGGGCTGGGGGGTGCTTAAAGCACAGGGGGGCCCAGGGGCAGTCAGGGGGCTGTTGGATGGGCTTTCGCGCTCCTGCGGCTGGTCGCAGCAGCGGCGTCTCCATCGCTAGCCGCAAGGTCTCGCGTGGGTCCGGGGGGGGGGAGGGGAGGGCGCGTGGGGTCCGGGGGGGGTAGCAGCAAGGGCGGCTCGCGCCGCTCCCGGGCTCTCTCTCTCTTGGGCCGCGGCTCGCGCTCCCGCAGGACCCCGCCGGGCACGCGAGCGCAGCGAAGGGCGAGCGCCAGCAGAGGCAGTGCTTGGAGGCTCGCACTGCCCCCAGCCGCTGTCAGCTGTGTGTGGGGGGGGAAGCACCGGCTGGGCTGGGGGGGGGCAAACGATCACAGTAGGGGGCCCCAAAAATTCTGTCGCCGGCCCTGTTCCTATGTCAGACTTAGTTTCCCATATTTCCCCTCTTCTCTCATAAGTTCAGGAGAGCTTACTTCTAAATGAAACCAAAGCGTTCCAAACCCCTGAGCATTGCCTCTCCCTCCCTTCTCGGTGGAAGCCTTGGTCTCTCATGGGTTCGAACGAGACTCCAAAAAGCACCTATATTCTCTTTCACATGTCCATGCTTTAAATAAGGCAGAAAATGTTAATGTAAATATGGCTAAACTGAAACATGAAGAAACTCAACTTCATGAGAAAACATGAGAATTGCTCAAAATGTTTCATTACAAAGAAATCAAAACCTTTTAAAACCGATTTTGGCCTTCTTTAATATTAAAACAATAACAACAATGATTTCTTTGGAAAAGTTGGTCCAAGAAGAGACATTGGATCATCCCCTTCTGAAAATGTCGAACTGGGATGTTTCACCATCAAAACACTTTCTTTCAGGTTTCTTCCAAAATGAAATTTAGCTGAAATTGACAATTTCTGTGAATGTTTTGATTTTTAAGGAATCTTTTCATCAAAAAAAAATGTTTTGATTAAAAAATAGCCAATCATTTCTACATATATACAATGCACCTGTATATATACATACATATATATTTCTTCATACTATCATAGAAACTATACCCCGCATACTCTATTAAGAAGAATGTCACTAAAGCCTGAATATGCATGAGAACAGCATAAATTTAATGGTAGGGGAAGCTAAGCTATTTAGCAAAATTTGATGTTGACCCAAACCAGGTAATTGGCTCCTAAGCTAAGTACCTGGAAATGCTTTTTTAATAAGGATATTTTTCATAACTGCAAATTGTTTGAAGACTGAGGATTCTACGCAGCCACCTGAGAGCTTCCATGTTATAAAAGTTACCAGACATACAAAAACATATGAAAGCACAGACGCTTTTGAAATGCTGCCCATGTGTCTTTTAGGATTTACAATGCCATTTTCCCTTTTAAGTGAGGATATATGATATGATAATGGGGGAAAGATCAGGTTGACCTTAGCAAGGGACGCATTTTTACCAGTGCATATGCGCTGTGGCACTACATAGCAAAGGTTTCTCCCGCAATGACTTGGCGGAGAGAGAAGTTGAGACAAAGCAAAGTATAAAAGGTAATTCCGCCGGGTGCTTTCCAATGGAGGGATCCTTCTTGGGAGGAGTTATTGAGAGATCCAGATTGTTAATAAAAAACCTGGAAAAAAAAGACCATGCTGTTCCTCTGCTCCCACAGGGGCTGTTAGGAAGAAGGAATGGAACTGCTATATCTGCAAGTTTAAAAGGTAAAACTTAAACAAAACAGATGCTGGTTACAGATGGCTGCTGACCCGGAGCCAGGTAAGTGCAGTGTGTTTCTTTTTTTAATATCTGAGAGAAATTCAAAATATTCAAGTATTTTTAATGCTGCCTTTTTATTTAATCCCTCCCCGCCACCCCCCCCCCACACCCGAAACTGTAGTGCGCTTAATACTGATAGAGGGTATCAGATTGCTGGACTGTAATCCTCTTGTTGACACCAGTTCAGCCAAGCACTTAAGCATGTGCTTAACTTGAAACCATGATTAAGTCCATCCCTATTCAGAAAAAAAAAACCTACTACTCCTATAGTTGATATCATGGTAACTCTTTGTGTTCGGTGCTATGCTGACACACAAGAAAAGAGCAGACCGCAGCCCCAAACACTAATGATACTTAAGCATGTAACAAAATACTTGGCTGACCTGATGTCTTTATCAATTGAATAAGAAGAGCTGACGTCTCTGCATAGCGGTAAATCTGCCCCATGTTATGTGCGGTGGCCTGGAGAGAATTGCATGGGGGAGAATGCAGTCTCCTCACAGAGTGACTGGGTTGCTCTGGGGAGCACCGTGACACACAGGAGATCAGACTAGAGGATGTGGTGGTCCCTTCTGGCCTTAAACTCTATGACTCTGAGGCAGGATGACACCTACTGATCCCCGTGGAGGGACAGCCCCCCCCCACCCACCACCCTGGGAGATAGACTCTGCCAGAAAGTCACAGTGTAGCCTGAGGCAATCAAGGGGCTTCGTTCTTCCCTGTGTGTGACATGTACTCAGCCCAGCCCCAGCTCCAGTCAGACAAACTAAGGGCTGATATGCCTTAGAGCATTGCAGGATGAATATGGCAGCCTGCTGCACCTCCATCTCTTTGGTCCATCTGTCTCAGGCTGATGTGGCTGGCCCGGGAGTCACTGGTTTCCCCACTCTTCTGTTCTTTTCATGCCCCCTAGCAGCCTTGCTCCCAAACCCCAAAAGCCAGCATGGCCTAGTCAGCCCAAACAATCCCTCAGGTAGGAATTTGCTCATTTACACCCGAGTGTCTACACTGACATGAACTACAGCTGCTCTCCAGACATTCCTTTAGAGCAGGACGTGGCCTGAGTGTCACTGCTTGAATCAAATCATGGGTTGCACTGAGTGAACAGCGTTGCCCACTGTGATGTTATCGGATTGAAATATGACCGTGTAGATCATTGTTGCTACCGCTGTTCTATAATTGCAACACACCTTGTACAAAGTATGTTAAGTAAGGTGTCTACAGCAAGGTTCTGATTTGCTGAATATGATTATGCTATTTGTATGTAGGTGTCATTTTTGTATTGGAAGTTTTGAGTATTGGCTCTGTACCTGTGTTTCAAATGTTTGCTCCTGTGAAAACACCAAGGTGTTTAGCCAGCACATTGTGAAGGAACTATTCAAATTAATGGCCCATCAAAGAACACTGAAGTCACCTAATGGACTTTCCTGTGAATGTTCCATCTGGAGTATAGGCAATGGCTTCTGCTTTCACTAAGTGAAACCATGCATAGGCATGTGACTTGCCCACATGACTCCAAACACCATCTTGCACCTGTAATTTTCCACAGTGAGAACAATGGGAACCCTTCACTTGTCAGAAGCTATAAAAGGCCTTGGAAACATTTGCATTTTGCCTCTTTCCTGCTCAAACCTCTGGACTATGAAGTTATTCTAATGGGAGCATTCTAGCCAAGGGGCTGAGGACCTTCCAATGATCTGGAAGCAACCAGAGACTTGACAGGCCAGCAGTTTATTCCATCACTGCTACAAACCTGAACCAAGAACTTTGAAATTACTGTATGTATTTGATTCCTTTCTTTCTTTCACTTTTTCTTTCTTTCTTTCTTTCGCTCTTTCACTCTTTCGCTCTTTCGATTTTAAATACTAAAGAATTGGCAACAGTGTGGGTTTTTTGGGTAAGATCTGAGTTGTATATTATCCTAGGTATGTGGCTGGTCCTTTGGGATCAAAAGAACCCTTTGTTTGATGAAACTGGTTTTAAGACCCACTCATCTTTAAGTCTAGTGTTTTTTGGTGGTGATTATACTAAGGAGCCCACTTTTCTGCCTTCTTGTTAGCCAGTGTGATGAAACAGAAGTTTACTTTTGTTGCAGGTTTGATATATCTTATGGGAGAATAACCCCTAATTTTAGGATGTCTGCCCTATTTCTCAGCAGTTTATCCTGAAATTGGTATTCTCACTTGTGACCCATGAAGGTACAGTGATACCCACTATGCAGCCGGTCCTCATTACAACAAAGTTACATCCATGGTTTGTCTTGTCTTGTTCCATTGCTGGAGAATTCTGTGGTGCTTGTTATAGAGCGTGATCATATGTGGGTGAGATGAACAGTAAGGAGGCAGGGTTGGGCAAACCCCCAAAGGTCTGGAGGCTTGATTTGGATGAACAACTGATATTTTGAGTTGGAGTTTTTCAAAGCTGCCACAGGGACTTGGATGCCCAATTCCCATTAAAATGAATCTAGCCAAATATCTTATACAGCTTGAAAATGATCAGCCTGGATGTTGATCTGAAGTATCTCTGGGGTCTGCAAAAGAGGACTGAAGATAATTTCCTAGACTATTTCTATTTCTCCAGAATTACCATCAGAAACAACCTCTCCTGCAAAATTCATGTGTTTTTGTTCCTAGTTCTCGCTCAAATTACTAGGTGCAGAAGTGAAAAGCAACACAACAAAAGTAGAGTTAACAGTAAAGACAAAAAATACGCAAAGTTTGGTGCTGTGGAAAAAGGGTTGTTGTTTTTTTCCCAGCTTTAGGTAAGAGTTGGGGAAATGCGTTCAGAGCTCTAGTTCCTGTCCCCATTTTAGAGACCTGCAACTAGAGACCAAAACCAAGACTGAGGAAACAGTCTGCTGGGCAGTGTAGATGCACTTAGAGACTATCCCTGTCCCAGAGAGCTTACCATCTCAGCAGACAGAGAAGGAAGAAATGAAGTCATTTTATTCACATTTTAAAATGGGAAACTGAGCCACAGAGAAATAATACTTAGTTTTTTTTCATACCACTCAGCCCAAGGCAGCTCCCACTGAGAACAACGGAATCTGCTGAATGTGGTCTATTGAAAACTGTGTTTAAAATTCCAAGCTATCTTTTTAAGTTTTGTATGGGGTTTCCTGGTCCTGCTTGCAGCCTGGGGGTCTCTGTAAGATAGTGTGCGAAATGGATCTTGTACCATCAGACTTCAAAAAAAAAAAAAAAAGTCTAGAGCAAGGTGGGATGAATTGCCTCACTGCTTTAGAGAGCAGCCTGTTTTGTCTCTCTCTGTTTTCAGTTTCTGTACATCTAGGGTTCTGGATTCAAAGAAATGAAGTAGTGTTATGTTGCAACCTTCCATCAAAAGTATTTTATGTTTTTAATCAAACTTCCCTCTTGTTCTAAACATAACACTCAACTCGTGAGGATGTGGCTTTGCCCAAGGTCATGCAGAGAGTCTGGCAGAGTAAGAAATTAAACTCAGTTCTCCTGAGTCCAGTGTCTTAACCACAAACCTGGGTTGAATACATAAGCTTTCTTCCGCATCCTTTTGTATTTCTCAGAGTATAGACATAATTATTGAGTCTGATACAACTAATTGTATAATCTTAGACGAAGGTAAATGATTTAAGAGAAAGGCAGAAGAATTCTGAGTCTTTCTCCGAGGAAGATAAAAGGTTGTGAGATTTTTTTCTTTCTTTCCTAGCATCTCAGGATAAATGTAGGCTTCATGGCAATAAGGCAGCAGAGGTCTGTTAAGAGACTCCGGGATTTAGACTGGTGTGTTTTTTATGTTTAGCCTCACAGCTGGTGTAGGTGCATTTCCAGCCATAATAAGTAATAACGTTCCCGGTGGAAACATTCGACTGCGGTAAAACAGACTGAAATCTATTATACATGGGAATGCAATGTCAATGTTTACAGAGGGAGGTCAAATAACAGAACTCAGTTCGGTAAATGTCAGGGCTGGATGAGGAGACAGCATTCACAGCATTTGCGTTCGTACCGGAGAGATAGCTGCAAAGCTCATAAATATTAAAGATGTTTTGCAATTTCCATTCTCCCCCCCAGCCTGCCCCCTCCCCCAATAATTTCTCTTTTCATTTGATGAGGGCTGCTGCAATCCATTCCGTTTCTACAGCTTTTCTCCTCCTCTGACGATGCTGTGGAATGGATAAGTCTTTCAGATTCTTTAGTTAATGGCTTTATGCAAAGCCAGCTAAAGAGAGCGGGATGATGCTGATGATTAATAATCATATTTATTATGTTAGTTTCTAGGGACCAAAGAAGAATGGGACCTCCTGCTGCTAGGCACTATACAAATAGTTGTAAACTGTCCAGTCCCTCAGAGCTCACAGACTTTGGCCTGGTCTACAGTAGCGGAGAAGGTCGACCTAAGATATACAACTTCAGCTACGTGAATAGCGTAGCTGAAGTCAACGCATCTTAGGTCGACTTACTTGCTGTCCTCATGGCGGGAGCGGTCGACAGCGGGCTCCCCCGTCGACTCTGCCTTGTGCCTTTTGTGGAGCTGGAGTTCCGGCATTGACTTTGGGGATCGATTTATCGCATCTTGATGAGACGCGATAAATTGATCCTCAATAGATCGATCTCTACCCGCCGATCCAGTCAGTAGCGTAGACATGGCCTATACAGACATGAGACAGACATGAGTTAGAGAAAAGAGATATAACACACAAGCAGGATGAGAATGTTAAGAGGTGACTTGAGGGGGCCATTTAGGGATCTGGGACAAAAAATCTGTCGGATGATTTAGATGGGGTTGGTCCTGCTTTGAGCAGGGGGTTGGACTAGATACCTCCTGAGGTCCCTTCCAACCCTGATATTCTATTAAATTGTGTGGAATGTGTGCACCAAGGGGAGCTGATATTTGAGGGGCTGGTTTTGCACCTTCTGGGCTGACAAACCAGAGGGGAACAGTCTGAGTGTCTGGTAATTGAGGACTGATTTGAGGAGATTCAAGACTGGAAGGGCTGTTGGTGTCACCCTGCAAGGAGTAACTAGGTTGGTGGAAGCCGGGGTGAGACCTTGTGCTTGTGGACAGGGTATTGGTGCAGGCATTAAGGCACCCCAAGGTTACAGGACAGGCAGGGACAGATCCTGCTCTGGGCGATCCCCAAAATGTCACAGTGCTCTCGTGGCTAGAGCCCAGAGCTTCAAAATGATTTAGGTGCCTAACTCCCAATGGCCTAGGGCACGGGACTAGGATTCAAAGGATTGGCCAGAGCTTTTTGTTGTGCCTTTGGACAAGTTACTTCTCACTGTTGTTTTCCTTTTCACCCTCGCCTTTCCCGCAAACAGTTTTGGTTTCGACAAATCAACCTTTTTTTCTGACAAAGGAACATGGTTCTTTGGAAAATTCCCAACCCGCTGTAGGTAGGAGCCTCTTGTTGATACATTGGCAGCGTGTCAATGCTGTGTCTGACTCCTGAACAGCCTAGACCCTGGGGGACAGCTGGCATTTTTTGCCTTTGTAAGCCACAAAATATGCCATTGCGTGGTTATAAAGAGGTAGGAACTAGCTTTTAACTGAACGTAGCTAGCTGTGACTCTGGGGCTTGCTGAAGGAGGTAGGCCTCTGTGATGGGGCTCATTTTGTGCCTCCTCCAGCTCTCCTTGAAGTTTTTCTGTTGACTTCCATGGGATCTGGATCAGGTCCATGTTCCCTGATGCTGCTGTTCACTTAAAATGGTGTGAGGCAGAGACCTGATTCCTTGAGACACTGCCAGCCCATCGCTAAACATCCTGCCAGCTGATCTGTAATAACAGTGCCGGGCTGAAACATGCTAACCTCCTCTAATGAGGAACAAAGGTACAACTCAAACAGCCAGGGACCTCTCAAAGAGATGGCGCTGGGAAACTGAAAAGCTCTTGTATAATAAATTAGATTCAGTGTTTTTTCCCCCAGCACACGAAAAGTCATGGCTAACTTCTTTCCTCAATATATGTTGACAACTACCACTGCCTCCCTGTGCCGAGCTGCCCTGAGACAGCACAATCAGCATACAGTATGATAAATATTTCAGCTGTCTCTTAAAGTGCAGCTTTAATATGCAAAGTGACTCTGTGCCGTCTTATGCAACACATCTACTACCGGTGAGTGTTAAGAATCATCTGCTGCCATGAGTACAAAAATACATGTGTTCTGAAGAGCCAACACAACAAAAAGCAAGAGAGGGCTGGATTCTGTTCTTGTGCATCATCAGCAAAGTTGGGTGCTAAGTTCCCCTGGGTTTCCATGGTGCAAATTTACTAAAGGGGATGTCAAGCATCAGAGAGGTAGCCATGTTAGTCTGGAATAGCAGAGGTAACAAAGAGTCCTGTGGCACCTTAAAGACTAACTATAAAGTATAGAAGCATAGGCTTTCGTGGGCTAATACCCACTTCGTCGGATGCAAGCAGTGGAAGTGTCCAGGGGCAGGTATAGATAAAGGGGATGGGTGGGCCCAGCAGATTGAAAGGAATGTGGAGGACCTCACCACACAGGCTTTGGTGCACATAACAAAATTTATTCCGCATATGGCTGGAAAAAATTAGAATGATGTCAGGGAGGAAAAAGAACCCATATCTGAAGCCGATGGACTGTGAAGAGTTGACAAACTAAATCCGCACAGCCTTATATGGACAGTGGGGCCAAACTCCTTCAGAGGCCTAACATGCCACTCATGGGCAGAACACCTATCTGGTGATAGGTTCCTTGTGAACGTGAAAGAAAGCCATACCCACCGCTAAGTTTTGACCTATTGGGTCAGGATTCCCTTTCTGGAGACAACAAAAACGCAGGCTGGATGCTAGCGACGCTACAGTTTTAACCCAGAGCGCACTCGAGGGAATTCAAGATAAGGTTGAGAGGTACCACCCTGAGGCTTTCGATTGCACTGAAGTGGTGGTTGGAGCATCCTGCTACTTAAGCTTCCGTCGCACTAACGTAGTTCACGGAGCTTTTGCACTGAATGTTGCTTTCCTTTGCTCAGAGACTAGCTGCTGAGTAAGAAGCAGAGGGAAAGGGGGGGGGGGGCACATTAACTTGCAATGAAATGGAGTGATTAATTAGATGTGGTGCTGGACCAGAAATAACATGTGGCAGTAAATGAGACGAACCACAAATTGATAAAGACAAAGCTATGCATCCTTAATAAAGAAGCCAATCACCTCATAATGCTAAATGCGGCCACTCCAGCATATGATGATAAATTCCTGAATGTGACCCATTGTTCATCAATCCAGAGCTAGCTGGCTATTCCGATTTCAATGTGAGGCTCCAGGAATGGAGAAGGGCCTGATTTTTCCAGATTCCAGTGTCCTGATTCATGCTGAGTAATAGTTTATTCTGTGAGTAGTTCTGTTGATTTCAGTGAGACTTGTCATGTAGCCAGGCCTCAGTCCAGAAAATCACTTAAGCACCTCTGTAATATGAAGGCAATAGGACTACTCGTGTAAACATGGTCTCTGGCACTGCTCAGCAGAAATTAGGGTGGCAAAATCTGTTCCATAGTTACTTTTTCAGGAGGAGACTGAACAATTCGAAGCCATTGGAACAGATTACTGACATAAGTGGTCTATTCCCATCATTCGGAGTCTCTGTATCAAACGTGGACATATTCCGAAAAGTTAGGCTGTGGTTCCACCACAAGTCATTGGGCTAGATGGAGTCCCCATTGGGTGAAATCCAATAGCCCATGTCAGTGATCAAAATGGTCCTTTCTGGCTTTAATCTCTGAGTGAAATCCCGACCCCTCTGAGATCAATGGGAATTTAGTCATTGATTTCAATGGGCCTGGGATTTCGAAAGCCCTTTGAAACTTCACATGCAAACAATCACTCCGATTTGCACCTGCAGTTGAATTGTAAGTGCAAAAATGCAGGTGCTAATTTTGCGGGTGCATGTTGCATTCTCAAAAATTGGCCATTATTCTGAAAATATTTGGACTACCTATCAAGTGATAGGTCCAGTGATACATTCAAAGCTTGCCTTTGCTTAAAGGATATTTTATCAGCTGCATTTCCCTAGCTGCAATTCAGACTGATTGTTTATTGCAGCTGGTAACTTTGTATTCTCGAGAACATCATTTTGATGTTTTCTGTTTCCCTCTAGAGTCAGGATTATTGCATTTGGGAAAAACACCAACAACAGTATTTCACAAATGTTTCTTTGCCGGCTTCCTCTCCTGCAATAGTTTTATTAATAAAAACACATTTGGCAAAAATCTTTGATGGTTGACATTTATGAGAAAATGTATCTCTAAAAGTCACACCATACTGCATTTTTTGAGAACAAATTGGGGTGGATTTTTTGCATGATGGCTTAGTTTTTTGGTTTATCTGTAGCATTAGGCAACATTACTTGATTTATAACGAGGAATACTTGTGGCACTTTAGAGACTAACCAGTTTATTTCAGCGTAGGCTTTCGTGGGCTATAGCCCACTTCATCAGATGCAACAGACTAACACGACTGCTAATCTTAAACCTATTACTTGATTTGATATTCATAAAGATTAGTAAAATAACAATAAATATATCCCTATGACCTGAGAAAAATAATGAGCTTGCATACCCGAATATGTGTGCTAATTGATTTAGTATGGCCAAAGGAACAGGAAACGGAGATTAATCTGAAAAGGGCATCCTATTTTCTGTTAGAAACCACTCTTTCCATCACAAATGCCCCATGTTAGGGACTGTCACTGCTTTACTCCTAATTCTGATGTTATTGTTCTTGGACAAATTTGGCTTTACGTGGCAGAAAAATCATGATATACTTAAGAAAAAATGGTTAAATGCTGCAAGCCATTCAATATGGCATAGGTGCCAACTTCTGCTGGCGCCGGCGGGTGCATGACCCCCCTCTGCCTCCGGCCCCGCCCTGACTCCACCCCTACCCCACTCCCTGCCTCCCCTGCTCTGCCCCCATTCCAACCCCTTTCCCAAAGTCCCCACCCCCACTCTGACCCCTCCCTTCCCCTATTCCAATCCCTTCTCAAAATCCTGCCCTGGCCTTGCCTCCTCCTTTGAGCGTGCCACATTCCCGCTCCTCCACGCTCTCTCCTGGAGCTTGCTACACCGTGAAACAGCTGTTTGGCCGTGGCAAGTGCTGGGAAGTAGGTGGAGAAGCGGGGATGTGGCACACTCAGGGGAGGGGGCAGAAGTGAGGGGGCAGGGGAGCAGGGCAGGGAGCGGATCACCCACCATTTTTTTCCCTGTAGGGGCTCCAGCCTCAGAGCACCCATGCAGTTGCTGCCTATGCATATAGGTCAAATTCATCCCTGGTAAAGCTCTATTGATTTAATTTACACTAGTGATGTGTTTAGCCTTACATGGACTTCTCTTTGAAGGTTCTTACCGTATACTGGGTTCACATAAGTTAGAGATGGAAGTGTGAACCTAGTGTTTCCCTTGAGAACAAATGCAGGATTGTCCACACAGTATATTTTCTAGTATTTTGTTCATTTATTTATTTTTATTTATTTTTAATTTTATTTTTTAAGTAAGCTTCTAGCCCTTGTGGTTTCAGAGAAAAATGTGAAAACATGAGCCAAGTGGAACCTAAAAGCTCAGAAACAAAAAGGCAATGAAAAGAGTGATGATTTTTTAAGCCAAACTGATGGGTTTTTTGAGGCCTACATATGATTTTTGAATGTTTGGGTTTGGCAAGACTGGTACATCACCTAGTCAAAGACAGTTCCTGCTTCAAATAGCTTACCTCTAAGTAGACCAAAAGACAAGAGCAAGAAAGGCCTAATATCCACATACTATAGGTGGGGGGACTGAGGCACAAAGAGTGGGTGTGATTTGCCTTTGATTACCCTAGGAAGTCTGTGGCCAAGGCAGGAAGTAAACTAAGATCGTATGAGTCCAAAGTCAGTGCTTTATTCAACAGACCACCACCCTTCTTGTGAGCACGTTTAGTTGTATCTTCTTGTGCCCTGTTCAACAAACCCTTCCCCTCTTAGTTGTTTATTTCAGACAGAAGTCAAAATGTGTAGCCCCCGCTGCAGTTGTGGGGTGAGCGGAGGTGTACAGCTCTAGAGTCAGTGGGGTAGTTTTATAGAAGGCTTCTTGCAAAGAATGTCCAGACAGGCCACCTCAGTGGTGCCCAAGTGCATTATGGGACAGCGAAAGGAATACGATGTACACCATTGGGGTAATTATACTAACACATGTCAGCTACAGTAAAATCTCGAGGTGAGTCTAACCCAAATGATGGGGTGAATACCTGTGCACAGAGGAGAGTGATTTTGTGGGTGGAGGTAGTATTGCCAAACCCAAACATTCAAAAACCACGAGTCAGGCCATGAAATATCATGGGATTAGTTTAAAAACTGGGGGGGGGGGGGGTATTTTTGTTTTTAAAAACTGATATAGGCTGGGCTCTTTTCATTTGCCCTCTGGATTTTCAGCCTTTAGGGCTCATGTTTTCTAGTTTTTCTTTTAAACCACCAGTGATAGAAATGTACTTTTTTTAAAAAAAAGTGTCTCTCACATTCACATGACTCCAGGAGCTGGGGTTTTAAGAAAAAAACACCACATCTTGTGAGACTTACCATTAAATTGCAAGAGTTAGCAGCACCGTGTTAGGATTGCAAAAATGGGATCCATATTCATGCACAGACGACTTCCACCCATTGTTTCATTTATGTCTTAGTTTCACTGAAACATTTCTATTCCCTCTTCAGGCAGTATTTCCATCGAGTTGTTGTATGGTTTATGGCTCCAGGACCTTTCTTCTAGATCAGGGGTGGGGAACCTTTTTTCTGCTAAGGGCCATTTGGGTATTTATAATGTCATTCGTGGGCTGCTCCCCCCCTGGCCCCCGAGGAAGCCCAGGCTGGCAACGGGAGCGAGACCCCAGCTGGCAAGGGGCCAGCGGGGGAACCCCAAAGCAGTGGCAGGTGGAGTGCTTAGCCCTGCACTGCTTTGGGGTTTCCCCCACTGGCCCCTTGCCAGCCGGGGTCCTGCTGCCTGCCGCAGTCAGCTCCCGCTATCAGCCTGGGTGTAGGGGGCGATCTTCCTTTACCCCCGCCCAGCCTCCCCCCATCTAACCGCCTTCCCTCGCCCACCCCTGCCTGGCCTGGCCCATCCCACTGAACCTAACCTCCTCCCCCCCTCCCACTCCGAACCCAGCCTCCTGTCCCCCATGTCTGACCCGCCCAGCTCAGCCTCCCCCCCACCAAACCTCCTTCCCTCCCGCATCCACGCCTTGCCCACCCCATCCAGCCTAGTCTCCTGCGCCCCTCCCCGCCCGCCCAGCCTGGCCTTCCCCCCCACCCCCTTGCCTGCCCCCCAGCCCAGCCTCCCCCCTCCCACCCCGTTGACTGTCGGCTCCCCATGGCTCCCCCTTTTGCCATCCAGTTAATGGTGGCCGCGCAGCGCCAGTGGCTCCCCCAGGCGCTTCCCGGCCCCTTCGGTCAGCGCGGAGCCACCCCCGCCTGGCAGCCCGCGCGCATCCCTGGCCGGCAGCTGCGGCGCGTCTTCTCCCCACGCCCCAGTGCCTGACTCAGCCCCGGCCCCGCTGCGCCGGGCTCTCCCCGGCCACTCACTTCTGGCACGCAGGCCCCGGCCCTCCCTCCGCCGCAGCCCGCTGGCTCCCCTGCTCCATTTATCCAGCCTCCTCCCCCCTCCCCCCGCCGGTCTCCCGCCGCCCGCGTCCCACCCCGCCCGGGCCTACGTGGGGCGTCCGCTGGGTCCCGCTGCTCCAGACGCGACTCCTGGGAGGGCAACTTGGAGCGACGCACCCCCAGCCCTCAGGGAGATGCTCTGGGGCAGTGCTGCGCCTGCGCACTCCCACCGCCACGTTGGTCCGGCCCGCAGATTTTCGAGACCCGCCTGCGGGCTGGAAGGAATGATTTGACGGGCCATGTAAGGCCCGCGGGCGGGAGGTTCCCCACCCCTGCTCTAGATCCTTCTCGGTATTGCCATGTCTGATGCACATTCCCTTGGTCCCCTTCCCACCTCATCCTTTCTCCCTGGATTTCTAGAGACTCCTCTGTGGAGCCCCGAACAGAAGGCAGAATGTTGCTGCTGCTTGTGGAAACACATAATTATTGTTTCATGCTTCATTACTGAGTTCTGTGGGCTGATACAGCAATGTTTTGTTTGAGATACTTTTAAAGGAAAAATTTAGTCCAAATCTGCTCCTTTTATTAGAACTGTCATGTAGTGCTCACATCTTTTAGACAGACCATGATTTCCCATCAAGCCAGCAATCATGCAAGCCTCTATTATGTCTGCACACAAAATTGATACTTTGAAGCAACAGAAATGATTAAGTACAACAGAACTGATTAGGTAACATCTTTCCTATGCTTCAGAGCATTGGGATTTTGATAAATAGGATGATTCTGAAGGAAGCTTTGGTGACTCCACATCCCGGGATGAAAAATCTAGGTAGGGCCGGATTGTCCAAAAGGTTCAACATCCACAATGGGGTCAGATTTTCCAAAGGATCCAGCATCCAACGGGGCCCGATTACCCACCAGATCCAAACACTTCTCCTGTTGGAAAATCCAGAGCTAGAATTAAATTCTGCAGGCGAGCCTCTATTCCTATTTGAAATGCTTCTGGAAGCATCCCTCACCCACACCGCTGCAAGATCCCATCCCGGAGCATGAGTTGTATTGACAAAACCCATAATTAATGGTTTTCAGGAGGCACCAGCTGGAGACGGTGGAGTCTGCGGTGCGCCTGACCGAGGAGTACGTGGAGGCAGAGGGACCTCGGGGAGAAGAACGACCACGACGGGTCTGGGATTTGGGGCGTCGGCCCATGGACTCCCCCCCAGCAAAAGGCAAAGGGACTGATGGGGAGCCCAGGGGGGCGCCAGGAAGAGTGGCCCGGCTTACCTGCTGGCAGTGTGGGAAGCCAGGGCACATTAAGAGGGACTGCCCTGCCATGGACTGTGATTACACTAACTGGTGTGGGTGGACCGAGGTTTGGGGGCGGAAACCGCATAAGGGGATACCCACTCTGCGGGTACAGGTGGGAAGGAAGTCCCAACCGGGGGTAGTGGATTCAGCCTCCCCCTGTACGCTCGTCCGCAGGGCGTTGGTACGCCCCGAGTGGCTAATTCTGGGGGCTACCATGGACCTACAGTGTGTCCATGGGGACAGGAAGACCTGTCGGGTGGCCCAGGTCCCCCTAGAAATCAGCGGACAAAAGCGGGTCGGGGTGCCGGAGGGGTTGCCGTGCCCCATAATCATTGGGCGGGACTGGGGCCCGGTGGGAAGTATGAGGCCCCGGACTGTCCCAAGGCCGGGCGTGAGAACCCATACGGGGGGCTCGGTCAAGCGAAGGGGCAGGTCTCAGCCCACTAACCCCGTGAAGGACCTAGACAGCCAGGAAGGGCTGAGGCCAGAGCAGGAGGTAAGCTCCACAGAGGAGGCCCTGAGCCCCTGTGAGAGCCTGGGGGAAACTGAGGCAGAGGGACGGTCAGTTCCACCCTACTGCCTGCAGTGTGAGGAGTGGACAAGGCTCCCCCCCGAAAAGCAGGGGGGCAAAGTACCACAACCCCCTGCCCAGGTGGTGCCTGTGAAAGAGGCGCGGGCAGGAAGTAAAAAGGCAGTGGGACTCTCCGCCACAGCCGGGCATGACATCCCAAAGCCTAGGGACCATGCGGCTATGGTGAGAGAAATGAGAAAAAAGGGTTCAAGGGCCCTATTGGATTTAATTGGGAAGTATTGAAGGGTCTGAACCAGCCCGATGGGGCTAGGCTAAGGGGGGAGGTGTGTGGCAGGGTGCTGGCCAGGAGTGCCTGAGCCAGCCTTGCGGGCCCTTTAAGAGGGAGCACCAGCCTGCAAACCTCCCTTGCAGGAAGGCTAATTAGCCACCTGGGCTGCAGAGGGCTCAGGCTTGATGAGTGGCACCTGGCAGCCTCCTCAGGGGGATAAAAGGCCTGCCAGGAAGCAAGCCCAGTGTGGTGGGGATGGTATAGAGTGTGGTGTGGTTGGAGCTATTTAGAGCTGTGTGTTAAGAACTATTTAGAGTTGTAAACTGTAAGCTGGACTATATAGAGTCTGTAGAGCTGTAAGCTATAGAGCTGTGAACTGAAGAGTTGTATGCTGAAAGACTGTACAAAGCTGTATATATTGGTGGTGGGGTCCTGCACTGTGAATAAAGAGCACTGTTTGAAGCAAGAGAAGGGTTTCCTGCCTGTTCCTGAGGAGGGGTGAGAGAGCGGTCTGTCACAACACTCTTTAAAGATTGGTATCCCAGCAAGCAGGGGTTGGGGCGGGGGAAGCAGGGACAAGCAGGGGAGACAGTCAGAGGTGCACAACGAGCCCACCACAATCCCCGACTGCACAGTGGGGGGGTGGGAAACTAGTCATATAGTGTGTTGGGGTTCTTAGGAATCGGCTTGGTTTGGCCTTGTTTTGAAATGGGATTATCTTGATTTTGGGCTTATTGTGAAAGTCGTGGAGTTATTTATCCACCTGGCTAGTTTTCGTGTGAGTCTGTCCACCCTGGCGAGAAGGGTCACTCTCAGCTGAAGTGTAGATGGACTTTTAGGGTGTTTTTTCACTAGTAAACAAGGTGTATCCTGAACTCCAATTCGTTAACTGGAGGTAAAACCCTAGGTAGTGTGTAGTTTGCAGATGAGGTAGCAGGTAGCATTAAAGCTACCTACCTCAGCCTGCTAACTTGTAAACCTGATAACTTGAAAACTCCATCGGCCTTGTCTTCAAGAAGATTTTATCCCGTGTTAGCTAACTTGAGTTAAGAATATGCCCTTTGTCCTGGTGAGTCAAAACCCAGATTTTGTCTAGACTAGGACTTAAAGGAGGTTTGTTAGATGGTATTTAGAGTGACCAGATGTCCTGATTTTATAGGGATAGTACCGATTTTGGGGTCTTTTTCTTATCTAGGCTCCTTTTGCCCCCAACCCCATGTCCCGATTTTTCACACTTGCTGTCTGGTCACCCTAATGGTATTATCTGTCCTGCGCTAATTAATGCCTTCTAATAAATCTCTTGTTAAGACACAGCAATGGTACTTTAGCATGTACTAATAGCTGCCTCCAGCTTAGTGCATGTTAAAGTCCAGTTCCTTTGACTAGATTTTTAGAGGGCGTTGGTTAGGTTTCGTTGGATAATGTCACACCTTTAACTCCTACTATAGGAAAGGCCTATGACCAAGGGCTATCATGAACAAGAGACTATTATTAATGAACAAAAAGCCAGCGTCCAGGTCAGAAAGTGAGGCGGAATAAACACAGGTGCTGTCATTTATCACCTTAGCCGTGAGGCACAGAGGAGGAATTTCTTCACATGGCAGGGAGTGCTGTTATATAAGCCACACTGGCAAAAATTACTCATGTTTCCTATAGCCCATGCCCTGCCCTTGAGTCTGCGGAGGTCATCTCCTCTCTGTGTAGGACTCTTTTCTTTTTCCATTAACTCTTGAAATATTCTCTGGGGCTAGGATGGGTGTCCCACATCCCACTAAAGTGTGCTATAAATCACCACTGTGTTATGCAAAGCACTTTCCTTAATTTCATTTTCTTTTTGGGGGGAGGGCTGCATTCTGTGATTAGATTAGCTGCCTTCTTCCTTTTTATGCTACACTAAAGATTGGAGCCCAGGTTTAAGTCAGCTTTGTTTGGAAAATAAATTCATAGCGTTAGGGCTTTTCAGATGAGTTTGCCTTTCCTGACTCGAACAAGCCTGACTCACTGGAATAATAGCAACTGCCAGTCCCTCCCATCACAGCTGACTTAGCTGAGGAGTGGCTCAAGGAAATGAATCATTTCCACGAATGCTGCGGTAGGGTATCTTCCTTCCTGCAGCTCCGGCAGTCACTCCAGTCTCTGAGCTGTGCATGCTCTCTTCTGGACACTCCAAGAAATGCCGTTTTTGTTACCAAGAGCAATGTGTCATTGTCTAACTTTTAGTTTGATCCGCTCGGCAAGGAGAGCCTGCGGATGATACACAATAGGAAAAATAACACGTTCTTGTTAAGGACAGACGTCTCTTAGTAGTTATTAAAATGCTGTTCAGATGGGAAATATTTTTTTAGCCAGTACCAAACACTGTCAGAAAAACGCAAACATCTTAACCTGGGTGTTTAGCTGGTTTAAATCGGTGCAAATGGATTGGTGTCTATGGTGATTTGGACCTATTTAAATGAAACTATGCTGATCATGCTGAAAGCTGGGGATCTAATATCCATTAGATTGTCATTGAAAGTACAGTTATATATGGGAAGAATAATCAGTAGGATATAGCCCACTAAAATACACGGAGGTTCATCGGACCACTAGGGCATGCTCTGCTGAAGATTTCTGGCTGTCGGGGGGTCGGTCTGGCCACCTGTATCCTATTCTCCTACCCCTGCCCATCCTGGAACCCTGCAAGGGGCCCATCTTACAAGGATGCAGGGTTGGGCGTGTTATGGATATTGTCCCCCAGTGAGAAGACAGCTCCAGGCTCAGTGGCACTCACCTACCAGAGTGATTGGAGCCATATGAGAACAGAGTAAAGAACTGGATCCGTGCTGGGGAACCCCTTCCTAGAGGGGTCAGAGCAGCTGTTGGTGGGCAGTCCCCAAAGGGGCCAGGTTAGACAGTGCTACCAGGAGCTGTTATGGTGAGACTGGGGTTTGAATCCTAAGGGAATTAGGTGCCTACGATCAATGGGGTTTGGATGCCCGGAGTCAGCCACATCCCTAGTTCCATCCTTACCTGTGCCCCTTCCCCACCACTTTTGCTCGCCTATCTCCTAGCTGGCCCTGATACCAACACATCTTTTCTCACTGCTGCCACAAGTTCTATCTCTGCACCCACTTTCCAGCTCCATCCTCAACCCCATTTCTAGCCCTGGATTCGCCTAAAGCCCACAACCTTCTTTGCTCGGGGCAGGGGTCTTTTACTGTGTCCCCTTTTGCACAGGGGCTTGCGTGTTTGGCCAGGGACTCTGCTCAGAGTGGGCGAACCCAGGGGTCCTCACAGTTCCTGCCCCTTTCCACCCCTCCTCAGCCTCTTCCTCACTTCAGGGGGAGTATCAGAGAAGCAGTCAGCCTGGTGAAAAAAGGTCATCATTTTAAAAAATGGATTTTCAAGCAATGGGAACATTTGTATTCAACTTACAACAGTTTCTAATTGATGACATTTTTCATTTTGGCCTCCTCCACCCCCATTGTCTCTCTGTATTTTGAAAGTGGGGGGGAAGGGAGGAAGAAAGGGAGCGAAATAACTTACAAACAATCAATGCTCCTTTCCGCTTGAAGACAGAAGGAAATGCTTCATTGGGAGATCGAACAATCCCACCACTGATTTTCAATTAAACGAGTCTCGCTTTTGTTTTGTAGAAAATCACTCTTGTTGGTTGGAACCGCCCGAGGGAGAAACCCCCAGCTGTACCCTCTTGGGCTGGAGTCACTATCTGAGCAGGGCTAAATGGGGGAATGACTCTGCCTTACTGCTCTATGTCGCCGAATCAAAGTGTTGACAATCTCGCCCTCTGGACCGGTCTACACTGCACAGTTAACCTGGGCTCTGACCCAGGTTTTATCCTTGGCCCCTCTTCCATCCTGTGACCTGGATTTGGAGGTGCTATAAGCTCAAGCTAGCATGGGTAAAGGTTAGAACAAGGTGTCCAATTTAACTCAGCGTGGAAACCAACCACTGTGCCGTGAGGATGCAGGCTACATCATTGGAGGAGTGATCGGCCTCCAGTGCCATCCCACAGTTCCTTCCAAAGGACAGTCCAAGTTCTCCCACAACTGGTTGGGAAAGAGCATGGCAGGCCAAAAAGCCAGATGCACACAAGGGAGTGCAGCAATGGAGAGGTCCTCTGGCCTACCTGGCAATCACCCGAGTTGACTTCGCAAAGTAGACATAGCCTAATAGTGAAATCATTGCTGAGGGACACTGATCTGTTTCTGTTTGTATCGTAGGTTTGAAAATCGGGCTTCTCCCCTCCAAACCCTGCTATGTCTCCAGTTCAGCAGGGAACATGGTTCCGGAGGGGAGGGAACATAAGGACCGATTCGCTGCCAGTTTGGCAGGGCCCTGTGGACTGTATATAGGAGCAGGTGGAGTTTCCCCTCTAAAGGTGTGGCACTGTAGTGAGCGGAAGATTATTGTGACGGCAATCAGTAGGGGGCACAGTTATGCTTCTGAGTCAACTTCAGGGGATGGCATAATAAGGTTATCACCATGAGAATGGTCTTGTGTTTCTGTTATCTTGTGTGTATGTGTCTGAGAACAGTTTCTCAGCTGTGTGAGTGTTTACCCCATCTGCGTGAGAACGAGTGCATGTGAAACTAAATAGGTAAACTGAGGCAGGACAGCGTATAATCAACAAGGGCTGAACAGCGTGTAATCAACCAATCTTCCTTGCTGCTTGCTATGTATGAGATGTAAATGAGCATGGGTATATTTGTGCTGACACACCCTCGTGTGTTGGGCTCCTTTCCTGGGCATCGCTTGGGTGTGCCAGGCCCCCCATCAGTGACAGCCTGCGGCCGGGGGCCCCAGGCATTGTGATGTCACTACCTTCCAATAAACTCACCACTTTCCATCTAGCCACTGTGTGTGAGCCTCGTTTCTATGGGATTCGAGAAAGTACCCTGCAACAGGCACAAACCTTGGTTCTTGCTGCTTTGGCTGAGTTTATATTATGCAATTTAATCGGACTCAAACATATCTCCAGTTGAGCACGTCTGCCGCAAAGGAAGACTGGACTTTGTCAATCCTTGTATATAGACCACTAGCATAAGTGTCCGGCGTTGCTCGGGTCAGTCAGAGGTGGGAAGGGGTCAGACAGCTGACACCCCATGACCAACCCCAACACCCCTCACACCTCACCCACCCCGACACCTTCCCACCCCCCCAGACAAAACCCGACACCCCCTGGCTCACTTACCCCCCTGACCAAACCCGACACCCCCACCTGACCCCCCTGACCAAACCCGACACCCCCACCTGACCCCCCCGACCAAACCCGACACCCCCACCTGACCCCCCCAACCAAACCCAACACCCCCACCTCACTTACCGTCCGACCAAACCCAACTCGGATCCGTCACAGGCGGGGAGGGGGTACAGAGCTGAGGGATTCCAGGGACCTTCACAGGTGGGGGGGTCCCACAGAGCTGATGGATTCCGGGGTTCCGTTGGGAGGGGGGAGGGGCAGAGAACTGAGGGATTTCCGGGGTTCCGTCGGAGGAGGGAGGGACAGGGAGCTGAGTGAGTGCGTTGTCTGTTGGAGGGGGTATTATGATATCATCACCACCCAGCTGCCCAGCCGATGTGATTGGCCCTTAAAGACTTTCACCCCTGGGGGGCGTCAGAGGTGAGATCCGAAACTTTTTCGACCCTTATGACCATCTAGACCCCAAAACCCCTAACTGTACCAAATTTCAAGTCTCTAGCTCAAACGGTGCGGGAGGAGTTCGCGGTCATACATACATACACCACTTGACTTTTATATAGATAGATAGATAGACTAGCATAAGTGTCCGGCGTTGCTTGGGTCAGTCGGAGGTGGGGAGGGGACAGATAGCTGACACCCCCTGACCAACCCCAACACCCCCCGGCTCACTTACCCCCCGACCAAACCTGACACCCCCACCTGACCCCCCCCCAAGCAAACCCAACACCCCCGCCTCACCCCCCGACCAAACCCGACACCCCCACCTCACTTACCATCCGACCAAACCCAACTCGGATCCGTCACAGGCGGGGAGGGGGCACAGAGCTGAGGGATTCCGGGGACCTTCGCAGGTGGGAGGGGGGGGGCACAGAGCTGATGGATTCCGGGATTCCGTTGGGAGGGGGGAGGGGCAGAGAACTGAGGGATTTCCGGGGTTCCGTTGGAGGAGGGAGGGGCAGTGAGCTGAGCGAGTGCGGTGTCTGTTGGAGGGGGTATTATGACATCATCACAACCTAGCTGCCCAGCTGATGTGATTGGCCTTTAAAGACTTTCACCCCTGGGGGGCATCAGAGGTGAGATCCGAATTTTTTTTGACCCTTATGACCATCTAGACCCCAAGACCTCTAACTGTACCAAATTTCAAGTCTCTAGCTCAAACGGTGCAGGAGGAGTTCGCGGTCATACATAGACCACTTGACTTTTATATATATAGATAGATAGATTTATCATTATTTGATGTGTAACTATCAAACATTCCATGCCCTTCATGCATATTTGTCATTGAATCCAAATTCAGGATAGAAAAATTGTAGATCTTAAGATCCGAATGGACCAAGCTCATTCAAAACCCATGAGCTTCGGTTACCTTCAGACTAACGAGACATGATAGACAGGGAAAATATCCTCATTTTTCTGAACTGGGGTTTTACATGTTCACCTGGTGGAAATTAACTCAGCAGTATCAAAAAGTACATCTGGCTGATAAATCTGGTGCAGAGAAAACTAATTTCCATTCCCAGGAAAAGGCATCTAAAATCAATTAATATTTGATGCTGAGATGGTGATGGGTTAATTGAATTCTAAAAATAAATATCCCAGAGGATTGTCCATTTTCTATTGAAGTTTTCTTTACTTCTCTCATCACTGCGGCGAGGAAATATTTTTCATGAGCTTTCATCTCATTTTCTCAAAACATCTCCTGCTCCCCTCTCCCCCACTGCTGCTAACAATTAATTAAATGTAATGTTAACATGGATGGATAGTCGTGGCTAATAAAAGCCAAATTACAGCTGCGGAACTTGTTTTAGGAAGAAAATAAAGCTGATGCGGAGGGAAGTTGTTGCTTGGATAATTTTCAGGGTGATTTCTGACATTTTGTGTATAACATGCATGTTTCCCATGGTGGGTTTCCCTGCTGCTTAAATTATACTTAAGTAATCATAGAATATTAGGGTTGAAAGGGAACCTCTGGAGGTCATCTAGTCCAACTGCTCAAAGTAGGACCAATCCCCAACTAAATCATTCCAGCCAGGGCTTTATCAAGCCTGACCTTAAAAACCTCTAAGGAAGGTGATCCTACCACCTCCCTAGGTAACCCATTCTAGTGCTTCCCCACCCTCCCAGTGAAAAAGTTTTTCCCAATATCCAATCTAAGTATGTCTTCACTACAGCAGTAGGTCGATTTCCCTTAAGTCGATTTTTTAAAGCAGACTGTAGAGTCGATTTTGTGCGTCCCCACTAAGCACAGCAAGTCGGCAGTGTCAGTCCCCACAACTGTGGCAAGCGTCGACATAAGGAGTGTTGCACTGCGGGTAGATATCCCACCGTTCCGGGAGTCCCCAGTAGGCATCATCTTTCGGGGCAGCCGGGCACGCTCCCCAGGGGACCAGCCACCAGTCCGAGCAGGTCCGCAGCCCCCCGTGCCCGCCCGAGCTGCTTGGGTGGGCAGGGGAGGGAAAGCCGGTGCAGAGCTAGCTGCTCGGGCGGGCTGCTCAGGCAGGCACGGGGGGCGGGAGGGAAGGGGGAGCTGCTCGGACTGGTGGCTGGTCCCCTGGGGAGCAAACGGGCATTGTGGAAGGTCGGAGGCTTAATGTCACATGCATCCTCACTAGTTCACAATCGACCCAGAGAGGTCAATTTTAGCTACTCCTCTCGTTAGGGAGGCATACAGAAGTCAATTTTGAGGTCCCTTTAAATCGACTCAAATGGCATGCATGTGAGGACAAGTACATGTTTATATCGACTTAACGTCGCTAAAGTCGACGTTAAGCCATAGTGGGGACCAGCCCTTAACCTTCCCAACTGCAACTTGAGACCATTACTCCTTGTTCGGTCATCTGCTACCGCTGAGAACAGTCTAGATCCATCCTCTTTAGAACCCCCTTTTAGGTAGTTGAAATCAGCTATCAAATCTCCCCTCAGTCTTCTCTTCTGTAGACTAAACAATCCCAGTTCTCTCAGCCTCTCCTCATAAGTCATGCGCTCCAGCCCCCTAATCATTTTTGTTGCCCTTCTCTGGACTCTTTCCAATTTTTCCACATCTTCCTTGTAGTGTGGGCCCCAAAACTGGACACAGTACTCCAGATGAGGCCTCACCAATGTCGAATAGAACAATCACATCCCTCGATCTGCTGGCAATGCCCCATCTTATACAACCCAAAATGCATTAGCCTTCTTGGCAACACTGTTGACTCATATCCAGCTTCTCATCCACTGTAATCCCTAGGTCCTTTTCTGCAGAACTGCTGCTATTCTGGTCTCCTTGAAATTTAGCCCTAAGTGCGCCTTTTATTTCAGTCACAAGACGAAAAATGTACCGCGATCCTATTAGCTCTGCCCCATCTTTAGCTAACAACACCACACATAATAATAAACTACATAATAGCACCTGGAGACTCCAGTCAGGATTGTGTAAGGCTCGGTTGAAACCTCTAAGAAATGGTTCCTTCCTCCAAGAGCTTACGGTGTAAGCACACAAGGCCTAGAAAGAGTGGGAGGGGAAGTGAAACAAGATACAAGCAAGCATGATAGCTGGTAAATGTCATGTTAGTTCAATGTTTTGTTTTGTGGCAGGGCAAATCATTTTTCTTTGCCATGTTTTATCCATACACATAGAGGGCGAGCTGTTAACAGCGGCCAGCATCCACCCACTCCTGGTGTTCTCAATGGGAAGTGCAAGGGGTGGGGCACTTTGAAATATCTGGCCAGTTCATTTAGGTGCTTAAATAGGAGCTGAGCTCTCTTGAAAATCAGGCCATGACTCTATAGTGGGGAAGAATGGGGTGAAGGGTGCAGTGTTCTGAAGGGAAAGACAAAGGAGGGAAACTCAGTTTGGAAGCCATATCTAATGTGAACCCCATCCGGGATGGGTAAGGTGGGTCCGATGGAGTCTGATCTAACTCCCTTTTTTGAATCTCATGGGTGGGGCATTGCAGATCTGAAGTTGCAGGTCAGAGATGACCCTGGTGATCATGGTCCAACTTTCCAGACCATAAAAGATCCCTCCAATTGGCTATTCTGGAGTGGGTCTCTCCCCCTCTGGTTTTGACCAGAAATTCCATCTCGGACCCCAGAAACCTTTCCTCTCAAACCCAATCTGCCTCCACAATTTTTTGGCTGCATAGAAGTGATAGGTAGACTAAGCTTTGCTTATTAATAGCACCACGATTTGCGTAGACCACTGCACAAAACCGGCTTCCTGGTATCTCCTCTCCCACGCCAGAAAGGATTGTCCTGCTGGAAACTCATTTCTCAACTTCTCCCCCTGTTGGCACAGTGGTACAACTGCTGTTTTCTGTTTTCGGTGGCAGGGGATTTGAGGGTGTGCACTCAGTTTGATAAGCTGTGTTACTTCCCTGACAGCTGAGGGATGCCTAGCGGGCAATATGGAAGCAAATGTTTCCTACTGGACAAAGGCAGGCTGGATAGCTGCACGAGAGAGGTGGAAGGCAGGGATATTCGCCCTAGAATGCTAAAGGCCCCTTTAAGCTGAGAAGGGGTTACTTCAGGCCAGCTAGGGACACCTGAGTCCAATTAAAGTCTCCATGAGACCGTTAAGAACCCCTCCTCTGGTGAGCGAGAAGGAGAGAGCGTTGCAAAACTAGCAGAAGCAGGGAGATCAGCTTCTCCATAACAAAAGGTTGTTCTCCCTACAGGAGGAGACCAAACTGTTGAGGGGAAGGACTGGCACCCCAGGGCCAATAACAGGACTCCAGCCCCCACTCCCCATCACCCCGAGAGGGGGCAGGGAAAGGTGCCCCCCTTTATTGGTGTATATGTTTCTTTTGTTTGGTGGAGACCTGCTCCTTGGGCCTGCCCTAGGCCTACCTTGAAAATACTGATAAACATAGAGTGGGGCTGACTAACCTCAGGCCACACCACCGCCAGAGGGGGAAGTGCTAAGCCCAGCAACATAGAGGAGGTGCCTTGCCACACTATGTGCTTACCGGTTACGCACGATGCATGGCAAAGGCCCCTTTATGTCTCAGCAGTGCTATGATCTCGTGAGCTGATGTTGGCGTGACTCACATTACACAGAAGTAGACATTAACACAGTTATGCACTAAGTGTATAATTATATCAAATGGCTTCTTTCGTTGGGCAATTAACACTTAATAGTATAGAAAGAACAGTAGATTTGTTATGGCCTTAAAAATATCCAGTTGATCACTGTTCATCAAAGCGTCTGTTAGAGATATTTTATTAAACCAGGATTGCCACCTGTCCTGAAAATTGCAGGACCGTTCCAATATTGAAATGCAAGATTGGCATTCAGCGGTCCAAGTTTGGTCAGGCTAGTTGTAGAGGCCAAACTCATTTTTCCTGAGAGCCGGAGAATTAAAAATGAATAAAGCCATCAAGTACATCGGTTGGTTTATGATCGACGAAGCAGATATCTCATGGGCGTCAAAAGGAAACTATTTTGTGCTAAATATATTGCATGGAGATTTTTGTGGGGGAAAGTTTTTTGTTTAAAACAAATAAATACCCCCAAACAAAGGATTTACCAGCACAATAAACGATCAAAAGAATTAGCTCAGATTGTATTTCAGACGGTCGAAAACAGACGCGTTGGAAGGATTACGCTATCTTGGATTTTCAGATCTGGGAAAAATATTTGCTGTAGCCAAATGACCCATAGTTCATTTTCCAAAAGGCGGTGATAGTCCTACAGATGGCATAGATAGCTATGGTAGAAATGTTTTGTCCAAGAAGTTTTTTCCAGCATAAACATGGCCTTTTTTTTTTTTTTTTTTTTTTTTTTAAGAAAACAGGAATTTTTGTGAAAAATTGTCCAGATCTCAGATCTTTGACATTTTCTGGTGTTTTGCAAAAGTGTCTGCAATATTTTTGCAATCACGTGAAAAATTATCAAACGTTTTTGTTTAATGAAAGTGTGTTTTGGTAAATGAAAATGTTTGAGGAGATCAACAATGTTGATAAACATTTTGATTTAAAAATGGAGAAAGGATGTTGAAAAATATCTCTAGCCAAAAAAATAGAAAATCCACTTTGAACCATGAGAAATAGAAGTAGATTCAAAATCTCCCATGTAGTTGGTCAAAAGGTGGAAAAACAATTCTGACTGTGAGATCCAACTAATCTCAACTCATAAGCAATTCCAGTTAAGTCAATAGAGTTACATTAATCAAACTTGTTGTAAATGAGAAGGATTACTTTGATGTGCATGGTGTTCAGATACTGCCATGATAGTCTCTAGCTCTCGCTTGGTCTACTCTATGTTGATTAGAGTCAAAAGTTGGTAGTTGGCTCGTCTATTACATCTCTTAGTCAAAGCAGGTTTTTTTTTCTAAAGTGCATTTTCTAGACAATGCTTATTCCACAACCATCGCAAGGAAAGTATTTTGTGGCCTCCATTTGTCCTTTTCTTCCTTCCTTCTTTTTTTAGCTGTAGGTGTACCCCTGTGTATCACACTAAATAATTCCTCTTTCATCATACCTAGGGAGCAAGCTAGGCATTTCATTCTACTGTCCTTAGTATATTCAACGCAGTGTGTTTTTGGAAGAGTTCAGCAGAAACTTAAGCATTTGTAAGATTTGTTTCCATTGTTCACTTCAGTGAGGTCCTCTTCTGCTCCAGTTGATGACAGTGGGAGTTTTGCCATGCCAGGATGTTTTAGCATATACAGAAGTTAATAGCCTTACCGAACAGCCAGGGAATCTTTCAAAATGCTTTCAGACATAGTCATGATTCTCTTGGCCAGATAGCACATTTCCTAATGCAGGGATGTATTACTGTCTTGATATTTCTCCATAAATTCCATTAGTTTCAGTGGGACACTTCCACTTGCCCTATTGGGAATGGAGGCAAATCTTGTCCTGAAACACTGTTCGATTCCGAACAGTCCAAATTCCAGTGTAATGACTAGAACTGCACAAAACATTTCACAGCCTGGGGAAATCCCTGGAAATTCAGGTTGCTGAGCCAATATTTTGGATTGGGATTTCAGTGGGGGTCTGAGCTCCTATGTCCCACAAACCCCTTTGTAAATCACAGCTTTTGTGTATTTTCACGACTGCTAGGCAAAATACTAACCTACATCTCAGGGAAAATTTAGAAGCCTGGGCCCTGGTCCAGGTGAAATAAGAGGTTTTCTCAGGGGCCTTTTAAAACATGATGACTTGTTTAAAGAAAGTTTATTACGGCTGAGGCTGCTGGGTACTGGATTGCAGCATATGATGTCTTTGTTCTGAGCAAGCCACTAGCGAGTACGATGATATGGGATATTTCACTAGGCAATAGGGGAGGCAGTCATCCAGAAACACAAAGCAGAGTCCTGGGACGTTAGCTAGCAAAGTGGTTTGAAACTTTGTAATTAGTAAGGCTATTTACCTGTGAAAATAACACTACCATCCTGAAAATACTCGCATGAGTAATAGCTAGCTCTTAGCTAGCCGCTTTCATCGGTACGTCACAGTATTTTACCAAAGAGGTCAGTATCCTTTTCCCAGCTAAAGAGCAAAAATAGATCAGGTCTCAGCTCCTATTGCAAGTGGTTCTTTTTAAACAATGAAAGCCTGGTTTCCTGAAGTGCCCAGAGCTCACAGCTCAGACCAGATATGTGAAAAAGCTCTGACCCAGAGCCTCAACGGTATTTAGGTGCCTAACTCTGGGCCCCAGCTCCTAATCAGGTGACAAAGTCAAATCATCAAATTATCCAAAGATCTTTTTGAAAAACTGGCCACTTAGATGTCTAAATGGATGTTACTGGGTACAGAGCTCTTCCAATGTTTCCAACTCTCTTGATTTTATTGCAAGTCTTGTTATAGTTGGTGTGTCTCTTAAAGGCCCTGCTCCTGGAGTCAGGTGACTATGTGAGCCTCTCAGCTTCCGTTGAACAATAATGATGTTCTAGCCCTCCTGGTTGTGGGGAAAAGCTTGAAAAATGGACCCCTCAAGACTCAAAAGCCAGACGGCAAATAAAAAGAAGTCAGTATTAATTATTTTTAAAATCATATAATTTTTAAGTTGACTTTATGGGACCTGACTAGTGTTTTGTTTTTGTTTTTGAGTGCTTCAGTTTGGCAATGTATTTTTTTTTAAATCTGGCCCTGTCTGACCATATAGCTAATTGAGTGGCAACTGCATTTATGCAAACAGGAAGGATGGTTTTTTTGGATAAGGCACTGGCTGGAACTCAGGAGACAAGAGTTTAATTCCTGGCTCTGCCACAGACTGCCTGTGTGACCTTGGGCAAATCACTTAATACCTCTGTGTCTCAGTCCATCATCTGTAAAATGGGGTCAACAGCACTTTCATTCCTCCAACCTCTCTCCGTTTCATATGTTCTGCTTGTAAATTCTTCTGGACAGGAACTGTCTCTTGTTATGTGTATGCACAGCACCTAGCACAACTGGGTCCCAATTTCAACTGGGACATGTATATGCTGCCATAATAAAGAGATAACAGTCACAAAACTATCTAAGATTCATCCTTTTTCTGGGGCTCCCTGTCTGAGTGATTTCAAGTAGTCCCATTCCAGAGTATGGATTCCTGTACAAATAACATTTGCTTCAACTATTTATTTTACCCTTTTGCACATGGGAAGGAAGCTCTTCAGTTATAATACCAGCATTCTACAATCCCTCTGTATTAATAGTTATTGTAACAGGGTAACTTGCTCTGTGGGTTGGAGAATCTGGGGCTAAGCCAACCCTGACTACAGGATGCCCTCCTCCCCCTGCATTGAGAGGTGGTTGCAGGATAAAAGGAGCAGGAAGTTGCAGTAAAAGGGGGAAGGCCCACAAGACTGCCCTTATGTCTGTAGCTACTTTAGGGCGCACAAGGGCTCTGAGTCAGCAGGAAAGAAAGCTGCAAGAGCCGGAAAGAGTGGGAGAAAGTCCTACAGGCAGGGAGGCCTCGAAGAGACCCGCACCAGATGGGAGGGACTCTAAAGGGCAGCCGGGATGAAGGCCGTGGGAGTTTGTGTTTTGTGTTATGGTGGGTTCATCAGGAAAGACCCCAAACTGCTTGGGGGCCTAGCTGGCCAATGTGCACGGGAAGCCCCAGTAAAAGTGACCCCAAGAGGGGATTTGATTGAACTCCCCTTGAACAGAGTGAGTTTTTAGGGCTCCAAAGATGGGGGGAAACAGAGCAGGGAAGCACAGGGCCACAAGGGGCTGTGTTACACCAACTCCATAGCCCAGTAAGCCATGAGGATGCTTCATCTGCTGAAGGGGTGGTTGAACTGAGCTGGCTCCCACAATCAGAGCACTGAAAGTTACGCTGCCCTCCATCAAACTCTTCCTTTACAGGTTCTTCTAAATGTCAGGCAGGATTTTCAGACAGGCTCAGTGTTGGCCTAACTCTGCTCTTATGGCAAAGGGAGTTAGCCGCACCCCTTTCATTGAGTGACAGATCCTCAGCCATAGAGGTTGGGTACTTAACTCACTGAGAGCCCCCTGACTATCCCAGCCTAAGCCAAATCATCAGTGGAGCCTTGGCTTATGTCTGTAGCTCCCTGATGTGCACTAAAGGACTTTCCCCCTCTGTTTAGGTGACCAGACAGCAAATGTGAAACATCGGGACAGGAAATGGGGGGTAATAGGAGCCCATATAAGAAAGAGACCCCCAAATCCAGACTGTCCCTAATAAATCGGGACATCTGGTCACCCTACCTCTGTCCCACCAATGTTTATTGCCAAGTCAGATTGTATGGCTCCTTTCCATGCGTATCAACACAGAGACAGCCGTAGAAAGGGAACAACACAGAGAGCTCTTCCATCATGGAACGCAGCTCTCCAAGTCCCTGCTGGCCTATGGCTTAGTCCTGGCTTTTATAACAGCTGGAGAAATGGGATGAATGCGCTACCTCTTTCCTGCGGTTTTTTTGTGTGTGTCAGGTAAGTAAAGTAAAGTAAGTAAAGCCTGTTCCCTTAGCTATAAATGATGCAGCAGGCAGGCAGCCTTGTAGGAAAGAGATCTGCACTGAGCAGGATGATAAGGCCAGTATTGAGTGCAAGCAGCCTGTGTCCCAGCTTGCTTTGCTGATCACTGGTGCCATGCAAAATTGGGGGTCTCATGAAACCGTGACCCTCTTTCTCCAGTTCTGCCAGCTGTACTGTTTTCCACACTTCTCAAGGCTGAATTTTTAGAACAACTTTTCACTTTCCCTGCCCTCCCCTCCCCTCCCCTCCCCATGATATGCCATTAGCATTTCCTATAGCAACTGATTGGCAGCTATTATAAACTGACCCTTCTTGACTTTTTTTTTTCCAGGGAATTTTCATTCCATTAGCTCTCTGGATCTGCGTGAATGTAAGTAAATTATGTCTAGCAATATAATTAGTATCTGCATAGATTAGTATACCTGATTACTTCTGCATGGTAGTTTCTATTGCCCAGTCCCAGATCAACAGCAGTTTCTGAAATGTCCCCGTATCCCATGCCCAATCACTGCTTTAAAAGAGAACATTGCGGATATGTTTTACACAGTACCAGGCACTTACCTTTACATTTGCTTTGGGCAAGGCACAGCTATTACCTTCTACTTTTAGTGTGTGTGGTCACTTCTTACTCTTATTGCAGGTGTTTAAAAATTTAGGTAACTAAATTAAACTTGAGCTGTTCTGAAAATCTGTTTTTGCAAAATCACTTGATATATTGTCTAACCAGTCCCAGGGCCGGCGACAAGGGGGTACAACGGGTACAGCTGTACCGGGCCCCAGACTTAAGGGGGGGCCCCCTTAAATCTGGGGCGGGCCCAGTACGCTGCTGTACCCCCTTGTCGCCGGCCATGGGGGGGCCCCACATGATCTGTGTACGGGGCCCCAAAATTCCTGTCGCCGGCCCTGACCAGTCCTAACCATGTTTAGTGCCTGGTAGAGCGCCTACATTATTTTTTTATTTAACAGTGTGTAGCAAACAGGTGAGTGTTAAAAGGACACAATTAAAATGCAAAAATAAAAAATAAAGTGTCTTTTTTAAAAAGTACTGAGCCTCACAGCTCTCCTTAAAGTCAAATAGCTCTTTATTGAAGTGCTTAATATGGAGTTACTAGCTCATGTTTGAATATTCAGTCACATAATTAGAAAGTTAAATGTTGAGTCTACACAGATTTCTGGCTAAGTTTGCAGACATGTTTTAGTAGGAGATTGTAGAAAAATCTGCTGTATTTGTATTTGAGAATGCACACATGCAAGGGACAGAGTTAAGGTTATGAGAATGCAGCTTTAAAACTGGGCCAAATTCTGACACTCTTAGTGGAACAATGGATCTAAAACTGACTCCCTGATTATTATAGAAGCCTGGTACCTCACAGTTATCTAGTCTGGATGGTAACATTGCCTTAACTGGTGACTTCTTTAATCTTCTATGATTGGTTGCTAGGGAATACACATGAACAGCCTTAACTATAAGGTGTTGGGTGGAGGGGAGGAGGAGGTTTGGGGCTTGAGAGCTATTTTACCTTGAAAAAAGAACAACGTTGCTTTTGTCATTTTGCTTTGTTCATTTGCTAGGCTCTCCTGGTGCCAGCAGTATGACATTTCTGTATATATGGAGTGAGTAGTTCTCAGTCTCGGGAGCTGTATGCAACATGTCTCTGCAACTACGGTGCACATTTCTTGTAGGTCAGCTTTGAGATAATATCTGGCACCCTTTGAATTTCATTGTTTTCCTGGGTGAGGGATGTTTTTCATTCTGGCTGCTCTAAGCGTCCCTGCTGACTCTAACCAGCTGCTAATTGACATTTCTGATGCATCTCAGAAGAGAGAGAGAGTACAAAAGGTTGATCTAACTCATAACCATTTTCAAGAATATGCTATATGGTATTTCAGAATCATTTCTGAAACCTGCATTTCATTGGCAGGTGAGATAATAGATGTGACCAAAACAGCCTCTGGAGGTCTCAGGTAGTGTACATTGGCATAACTTCATTGAAGTCAATAGAATTACGGTCATTTACACCTAGCCTTGACTATCTGCTTCTATGTATTTATATTCCCACTGTCATCAGTGGATTTTTAATCTTTTTGTGTGTTGCAGGAGTGTTGTCTTGCCCCTTTTCACAGAGGGGGAACCGAAGTACAGAGTTGAAGTGACTTGACTAAGGTCACAGATTGAGTCTGAGGCAGGACTGAGACTTGAACCCCCACTTTTCTGAGTCCCCGTACGACACCTTAACCACAAGACCATTGTTTCATCACAATGTGCTCTCTCTTGAGCCTTATTTAGTCAAGTGTTATTTATGCCACAGTATTGTTAATCCTCCAAGTAAAATGAAGGCTGTCAGTGAATCTCCATTGTTCATGGGGATTAAACAGGAATCTAATCACAGGATCACTAATTAGACAGGATCATTGCTTTTAGGAATCTCCTTAACTAAAGGCTTAATAGTCTTAATATTCTCTTGATAGGCTGTCACAATGAGTTCATATGCTTAAGATTCACTGATGCCTCATGGAAAATCTTAAAATATATTTAAGAGCAGATCCGGCAGTCCTGTGAAAGCAAAACTCCCAGTGGGAGATTATCCTGTCTCACCTGTAAAGGCAGTGTTTTCGAGTCCCTTCATGTATACTCTCTGTATTAGATTTAGGGATTCTTGTGTGAAAACATGACCGTTAAAATAGATCTTCCGTTGGTGTAATTGACTCCACCAGTATAACATCCGGCCCATACTCCCATACCGAAGTGTCTGGGCTACAGATATGGTCCAGGGCCCACTTTTGCGAGGTTCTGCACAAACACAGAACAAAAAGGAGCATGTGGCTGGTTGACCAGCTCCTTAGCTAGTAATTCAGAAGTATCCCACTTACACCTGTTTCCATCAACTGCGCATCTGGTACTAGGGTTTGGGATACAAACAAAGTTGTCTGCAAATAGATTCCGAATATTGATTCATGTTTACAGTGGGGAAGTAGCCTTTAAAGGGTCATGTCAAGGCTGGCAAACCTATGGTTTGGTGTGTGTGTGTGTGTGTGTGTGTGTGTGTGTGTGTGTGTGTGTGTGTGTGTGTAAAAGGGCCATGTCAAGGCTGGCAAACCTATGGTGTGTGTGTGATCAATCCCTCTGACATGCACATCCCATTCCTCCATGCTGAGGACTGTACTTGTCTCCCTTCAGTGTAGGCAAGGAGGACAATACTGACACATGTCCACTTGAACACCTGTGATCCCCTCCCCCCCCTCCAATCTTGTAGACTGGATCTGTTGCTCTTTCCTAAAGGAGAAATGGCGTAGCAGAGTATCTGGTATCTTCCTACTATTGCAGCTCTCCTACAAGTGGATGGAGAGATCGGTCAGGATCAGAACTAAGTTTAAATTGGGTATTGGACCAGATCCTCTGATGTTGGAAATGGGCAAAGCTCCATTAATTTAAATGGAGCTTTCCCAGCTGTCTTGGATGGTTTTTAGACACAACAAGACCTGCATCTTGGCAGAGGGTTAGACTTGATGACCCTCGCGGTCCCTTTTAGCTCCGTGATTCTATGATTTACACCAGTTGAGGTTCTGGCCTGTTAAGGGTTGCATAAATATTGAGTATTCCAATCTTAATACCATCCTCTCGCCCATGGGTGAGATTTCTTCACCTTTGTGAAGGTTTGGTTTTGAAATGTGTCTTACATGTTATGAGGTGGATTTTCAGCTGGTCAAAAATAACAAATTGGCATGAAAATCAATGGAGCTACCCTGGTTTCTACCAGCTGAGGATCTGATCAGTTAGACGTATTGGGAAGCAATATATATATAAGTTTTATTTATATAAATATATCATGCTTATTTATATATTTAATTCATATCCTGATGGTGAATTTATATATATATATATATATATAAAACTAAATAAATAAAACTTTCCCAGACAAATCCCAAACTACATCTTTGTTCCCACAAGAAAGTCAGGGGGTGATGCTGAGAAAGCGATACTGAGGATGATATGGTGATATGGTCTCTCTTCCATATAGTGTCAACTGGGCACCTCAGTAACTTCTGAGCAGTTTTTCCTCCCATCCACTCGTATCTGACAGTAGGAAGGAAAGGGTGACCTTCGAGATACTTTAGATCTTGCTTTTGAAGCACATGAAAGTTCTGCTCTGCCCGCTAATCCTCGGGCTGTTCTGAACCCAGCAATAAATAGAAAGGTCTTTGCTTCTTTAACTGAAGTGATTTACTGCTGGCAGTAAGGGTCACAATGATGCTTAGTTTTTCAAGATGATCTTCCCAAATCTGGACTTCTCCTGTAGGAATGAAAAGCCTTAATCTGTTTTTGGATGTTGGCTGTGAAGTCCACACAGTTCCCAAAACCCTATGTGCATTTGAGTACAATGTGTGTGTCCCTGTATAACTGTCAGTCTTGAGGTGTGTGTGAGGGTTTTTTTTTCTCCAGGCTTTTCTCCTCTATGATAGCTTGTGCTTGACTGTAATCTTGCTGCTAGCTTAGCACTGGGTTTCTGCTTAGATATATTCCTTGTACCTCTTCTACAAAGATTCACACTTTCTTGACTTTTTAAAAAAGTATTTGAATCCCTTTGCTTTGTTATGGAAATATTATTTACCTGGCATTTTCTCTGTTAAAAGTAATTCACCTCTCTCTCCTCCTTTCAGATTGCAGCTCTCTCTCTCTCTCTCTCTCTCTCTCTCCTCTATATCCAAGTGACTCTCCCTCTGAGGAGAGCATAAGAGTTGCTGTGAAGAAGTTCTCCCTCTGAAAAAGTAAGTCTATTTGCTTTGCCCCTTGTCTCTATTCCGCCAGTTTTGTTCTCCTCAGGAAATCTCACGATTAACAAAAATGCAAATTTAGAGCAAGATCCTGCTGCCCTTCTGCTGAGTAATTCCAAACTCTACAGGTGGGTTCACGGGAACAGCTCGTAAACTCTTGTAAACACAAGGGAATCTGTTCTGTTCCATTGAAATCAATGGGGCTATTAAGAAAGACACTACACAGCACCGGTGGCAGAATCTGGCCACAGTAGCTGTAAATGGGAAAGATTTTTCCCCCCTTGGCAACACTGTGGAGTCATAAGCAAAGACTGATATTTTTCTAACTTGGAATCGAAAACTTTCCTTCTTTTTTTTCTTTGGATTTTGTTTTTGACTTCACCTCCTAGCTCAACCTTAGATGTCCCCTCTAGACTAGATGCCAGCTGTAGGCTTTTAAAGGGATGATTTTAGTTAGCTTGCTACAGTCTACATGGAGAAAATTCACTCCAGGACTGTCCTGGGCTCTTCGCTTGCAGAGCAGTTGAGTTAAATTAAACTTGGTTTTGGATGAGGATTTCCATGGTCTTCTGGATTCCATGGGAACCACCACCCAAGGTTCTGACCTTTGCCCTCTGTTGTGTGGTCAACTCAAGCCACATTTAGCCAAAGTCTTGCATTGGAGGAGATTTGGGGTGTCCATATGAAATGCCCCGGAAATTTATGATGAATGCTTGGTCACCAAACACAACTAAGTGCCTATCATTGCATGCCTTTAAAACGTTTCCAGATAATGAGAGCAAGAATGAAGGTGGCCAATCAGTAGGTGTGATATAATTGATATCCTGGGGTTGAATTAAAGATGCCTGATGTCATTTGTTGACTGGCTTTCCCAGTCCTTGAAGGGAGAGAGAGAATTAGCTGACACAGTGAAGAAAAAAAAGGTAAGATTTATTCTCCATGGCTCGTTTGAAATGGAGACCCAAGATTTAGCCTCTTAATGATATTCCACCATGAGCTCAACGAGTATGTGGCTTCTTTGAAGGATCCACTTTCAGCATCATTAATTACATAAAAGTTCATCAAGCTGTATTTCAGTGATATTTTCTCAGCTTGTCAAAAATTGGTGAGGGTTTTGTGTGTGCGTGTGCAAACAGTAGACTTCTAAAGCTCCGTAAATAGTTCAAAGGGTACGTGGAACTGTCTTAGCAGGGCACCCTGTGATTCCCTGCTGCAAAGTGACTTCCCAGCTGGTGGAGATACAGTGTAGCCTTCTTGCTTTCCTTGTGTTCTAGCTCTGTGCCGCAGAGGCCTGGGTCACATATTAGGGACAAGAGGCAAGATATCTGGAATACTGTTTCACTGCCCTCTGTAGTTGTACAGCAGCCCTTAGAGGAATGTTCAAACATCAGTGCCTGGACTTAGGCACTGAAATCAAGTGGCTGATTCTCAGGGCACCAAGAACTCCCACTAAAGTCAAGAGGACTTATGGGTACTCAAAACCTCTGAATATTAGTGGATCCTACTTTAGGCACCTGAATTTGAGGATGTTGGCCACTAACTTTGACTGAGGACCTGGACATTTTTCTGTTGATTTTGATGGGCTTTAGCAATCTCCACCCGACTCTTAGAAAATACAGCTGTTAATTTCTGTGCAACCGTCTCGTTTGGGTAAGCAAATGTAATTTCCCTAGGCTCTTTCGGGATCAGTCACATCTTCCACACCATGGTGCAGGTTTCTCAAGGCCAGCCACCTTTAGCCTTCACTCAGGCGAGTAAATATCACTTATCAAAGGTTAAGGTACATTTCCCAAGGCAACTAGCAACCCCATTCTAGACACTGTTAATCCATTTTACTCTGAAATTATAATGGTATTTTACAAACCTGTTTAAGGTGCACTCAGGAGCAGGGATGCTCTTACCGGTGATGACCATCTTGAACTCCATCACTAAATGGTCAGCTCATCTACCTTAACCTTTGTGCAACCAATTGACTGTATAATAAGACATTGCGAAAGCAACCCCTCCCCCGACATTGAAATGGAATAGGGGATGGGAGGGAGGCAGGCAACAGCATCTCCAGAGCCTCATTGCGAACTGCCAATTGCCAGGTGATGGATGGTGTCTGGGGATCATTACCAGATGGGGTAAGTTAAAGTAGCCCCTTGGGGTGAAGGAGGCTTGGATCGAGGGGTTTGGAGGAAAGGAGGGGGATCAGGGATGGGGCAGGGGTGTGGGAGGGTGAGGGCTCTGTCTGGGGATGTGAGCTCTGGAGTGGGGTGGGGAATGAGAGGTTTCGGGGTGCAGGAGAGTGCTCTGGGCTGAGACTGAGGGGTTCAGAGGATGGGAGGAGAATCAGGGCTGGGGCAGAGGGTTGGGGCACGTAGAGAGGCTCCAGGCAGCACTTACCTAAAGCGGCTCCCGTAAGCAGCGGCATGTCCCCCGTCTGGCTCCTATGCGGAGGCGCGGCCAGACAGCTCTGTGAGCTGCCCCATCCAGAGGCACCACATCTGCAACTCCTATTGGCTGCGGTTCCTGGCTGATGGGAGCTGCAGGGGTGGCGCTTGGGGTGGGGGAAGCATGCAGAGCAGTGCCCCTGGCTGCCCCTACACGTAGGAGCCAGAGGGGGGCCATGCCACTGCTTCTGGGGGCAGCATGGAGTGGCCCCCGACGCTGCTCCACAGCTGGAGCACCAGAGCGAGGCAAGCCCCAGATCCCGCTCCCCAGCAGGAGCTCGAGGACCAGATTAAAATGGCTGGTGGTCCGTATCTGGCCCGCGGGCTGTAGTTTGCCCACCCCTGCCTTAGATCTTGAGCTCTTTGAGGCAGAGACTTTGACCCTGTACAAACAAAATGTTACACGATTCTGACTCAGCCTTCTGGATGCTACTTCATTATTCAAAATAATTAACTCATTTGCCTTGGGTAAGTCACTTTGCCCCTCTGTGCTTCTGGTTCTCCTCCTCCACTTTGTCTTGGCTATTTGGATGGTAAGGTATTCTGACGGAAATTGACTCTCGCTACCAGTGTATCCAACACCTAACGTAATGGGGCACCAATCTCTGTTGAGACTTCTACAAATAGTAGATCATACTTTACAAGGCTGCACACAGTTTGTGGAACTGATTAATTTCTAAACAAATTCATGTTTTCCACAGACTATCCAGGACCTTTTAGTGTGTATCCACTGGTTTAATATGCAATATTAAATTATATCATCTCTTCATTCCCCCTCCCCACACAGTCCCCCGTCTCCCCAATGCAGCCTGAACATAACTTGTATTGTCCTTTGTTTCATCATTTTCCTATTAACATCTGTCTTATGACAGCCAGCCTCAGGCTAGAACCGAATGCCCTTCATCTCTCTCTTTTACTGTTCCCCTGAGATGAGCTGCCCTGAGCCTATGCTTTCTAAGACCTCGAAGCCTGGGTCACCTTCAAATGCTAACAGACCAGAAACAATTTCACATCACATCTGCCCCATTAGGATGAGTTTGTAGCTCCAAGTCCAGCCCTGCCGGTTGTTTGCAGGAAACGCACTCTGGAGCTGTGGATCTAGCAGCAGGTGTCTCTACTGCTTGAGCTAAAAGACCACCTTTGTCTGTAAGAAGAGTCATAAAACAGCCTGTTTTCCAAAGAGGTCAGCGCCACACTTCCTTATGTGTGTTTTAAACCTGACCATTTATTCCTGCTGTTTGTTTCCTGGCCTCTAACCGGCTACTGATCTACGAGAAGAGCTTTCCTCTTATCCCACGACTGCTTACTTTTGCTTAAGAGCCTTTGGTGAGGGACCTTGTCAAAAGCTTTCTAAAAGTCCAAGTACGCTATATCCACTGGATCACCTTCATCAGTGTTTGTTGCCCCCCACAAAGAATTCAAATAGATTGATAAGGCATGATTTCCCTGTACAAAAGCTGTTGACTGTTCTCTAACATTGTTTTTATCTGTGTGTCTGACAATTTTGTTCTTTACTATAAATTTCAACCTATTTGTCTGGTACTGAAGTTAGACATTACAGGCTTTCAATTTCCAGGATCACCTTTGGGGCCGCCTTCTTAAAAAAATTGGCATTACCTTAGCTATTCTCCAGTCATCTGGTAGAGAAGCTGATTGAAGCGCTAGGTTACATTCCATGGTTAGTGCTACAATTTCATATCTGACTTCCTTCAGAACTCTGCGGTGAAGACCCTTTGTCCTGGTAACCTGTTGAATGTATCAGTTTGTTTCAGAACCGCCTCTGCTGACACCTCAAGCTGGGACAGTGCCTTAGATTTGTCACCTCAAAAGAATGTCTCGGGTGTGGTGCTCTCAGTGACTTCCTCTGCAGTGAAGACCAACGCAAAGAACTAATTTAGTTTCTCTGCAACAGTCTTGTCTTCCCTGGGTGCTCCTTGATCATCCACACCCCCCACTAATTGTTTGTTTGGCAGCCTTCCTGCTTCTGATGTACTTACAATAATTAACATTTTTTGGGTCTTTTGCTAATTGCTCTTCACATTTTTTCCTTGACCTGCAAGATTATATGTTTACACTTGAATCTCAGGCTCCTAGATCTCCTTCCAATGTGTCAAAGACATGCTGGAACTCTTTATGTTGTATTTCTTTATAACTTGCATGTAGGGCTTAGGTTTAGATGAACCTGGTTCTCCTCCTAACTGGAAAACTAGTGCATCAATGTGATCAGTGAATTTGTCCATGGAAGCTTAAATCAATTTAATTCCCCTGGGTTTAATAATAATAATATTAATAAAAAGTACATAGCATTTCTCCCATGGTTACTTTGATAGATGCATTTACAAAACCACAGTCAAAGAGGAAAATAACCCAAATTGCAGGTATCATGCTTTGAAATCATCTTCCCACAGCAAGAAGTTCATTAACCCCCTGATCTCGCTGCCTCATTGAATCACAGATCTACAAAGTAACACTTTGTATGTAGCAGTGTTTGAAGGCAGTGAGGGGAGTCCATCACTCAGTGTAATAAGCCATGGATGGTGTTTAGTACCTTGTAATCTTCTTTTGTGTCTGGTAATTATGTGCTTCTATCTAGAGCCGCATGCCCAGCAGTCCTGGTGGAAGCTGGTTCCTTCTTTTCACCCCCCATTGATTGTGCCTCATCTTGGCTTAGCAACAGGGATGCTTGGATACCGTCTGATCCTAATTATTTTAGTCACCCTCAAAACTGGCAACAGAAGTAAAATGGCAACAGAAGTCTTTAGAAAAATAGTTCTGAAAGAAGACGAGACAGGGGGAAATTGAAAGCTCTCTTTGGTTAACTCCGGTATGCCGTACCGATAAGATATTGATAGCCAGTACACTGTACCGATAAGATATTGATAGCCGGCACACCATACCAGTAAAATATTGATATCCGAACTGGTAAGATATCGATAGCCGGCACACCGTACCAGTAAGATATCAATAGGCGGTATGCTGTACCGGTCAGATATCGATAGGCAGTATGCCGTACCAGTAAAATATCGATAGGCGGTACACCGTACCGGTCAGATATCGATAGGCGGTATGCTGTACCGGTCAGATATCGATAGGCAGTATGCTGTACTGGTAAGATATCGATAGGCGGTATGCCGTACTGGTAAGATATCGATAGGCGGTATGCCGTACCGGTAAGATATCGATAGGCGGTACGCCGTACCGGTAAGATATCGATAGCCGGTACGCCGTACCGGTAAGATATCGATAGCCGGTACGCCGTACCGGTAAGATATCGATAGCCGGTACGCCGTACCGGTAAGATATCGATAGGCGGTACGCCGGACCGATTAGATATCGAAAAAGAGATACCTAGACATCCAGAAACATGACAGCAATGCTAAATAAACCTCTGAGCTCCTGGAATGAATCCAGACCTGGGAGCAGCACAGAGGGATATTGATAAAGATCTTGAAGATTGTCAAGGGGTTAACATTAAGACTCATTAGCAGTTTAATTGAAGTTCACCAGGATTGTCTTTTTGAGTCTCATCTCTTGCTTTCCAGTTAAAGGTCTCTTTGGGTTGAAATAATGCATTTAGCATTTTTCAGTAAGGCAGAGAGTCCTTGTTCCCATTCGAAAGGCAAAGCATCAATAAGGTGGAGAAAGGTTCCGAATTCAGCTCAAACTTCCAATAAATGAGCCTCAGTCATTTCCTGTAAATCAGGGAGATGAAGTGCTAAGTGTTGACAGCCTGATTCCTTTGATGGTTATTTTTTTTTCCTTTTGGCTTAACGAAACGTCAGCTCATTCGGTGAGTGGTTTGAAATATTTTTGTCGTGGCCAAATGTAACATGTTTCAGGACTTGCTAAAAGGCTTTTTTTCCCCATTGAACAGCCAGTGATAAACCATTTGCTAATGGCATAAGTTAATATTTCAGAGTGTAGATGTTTTGCAAACGCAGTCCTTGATGAAAAACAGTATTGGTCAAGTTCTTTCATTGAGATTGCCAGTGCCGATCCTTGCTGTGTGCTCTACATAGAAACAACATAATTCAATACGAATCCTGTTTTGCTTTCTGAGCTCTCCATTGTTGCTTAACCACACCCCGGTTTTCATTTTTAAAATAAACATGTACAAGAGTCCACGTTCCAGACTTATTCAAATTGAGTACTTGCATACTTCATGTGAAGAAGCTCCATTTATTTTACCGGGCCTCCGGACAGAGTAACAGGTGCAGACTCAAGCCCAGAGAGTTTAACTCAGCTTTGTTTGCTGATTTTTGGGCAGATTGTGAGATCCTTACACTGAATAATGACCTCAGTGGGACTATTTACATAATAGCGCGTGCATGAAGTTATTGGAATCTGGCTCTTTTAACGATCATATCCCCTCTGAGCTGCTTCTCAGTAGCTGCAGTAACTCAGGGCTGTAGTAACTCAACTCTTGCTGAGCGAATTCCATCTCATGAGCAGGCCAGGAAAAGAGCAATTCATGCTTCCCCCATTCAGGGCTGAGCCCAATGACTGAATCCATTGATTTCAGCGGGTCTTCTGGCAGAGTAAGATATTACTCATTGTGAGCAGAGAGGCAGATAATTGCAAACCACTAATACCCAATTTCTGATTTTGGGCAGGAAGCTAATGAGTTAAATGAGCATCCCAGGATTCCCAGCCAATGGGTTAGCTTCTAATTCTGTAGGCATTTTGGAGCCATCTCTGGCTTTCACTTCAGCGGTGTATGTGTGTGTGTGTGATTCTGTTCCCTTTTATTTGAACATTACCATGTGCAGCTGGCACATAACCACAACTGGAGCTTTTGCTATGTCCCTGCTGCTAGCAAACGTTCTGCAAATGTTGACATCCACACATCTCATTACATAGGGGAGAGAGAGAGGAGTGCTGTAGCACAAAAAGTTAGGAGCCAGTATCCCCAAGGAGTGCCCATCACACGTTAGCCTGAAGAAAACCTGGACACCAAGTTACCATCATTTGAAGTTGCCGGGACTGAATCATAAATAATACAAACAGAAATGAATGAATAGCTTTGAATGAGAGGGCAGAGAGGAGCAAGCCTTCCAAAAATAAAGCAGCAACATCTCTGCTTTGCAGTCATTAAATAGCTTGTGGGTAAGTTTGACTCTCAAAGTGACAAACCTAGAAGCACTAGATTTTGATCTTTCCACTGAAAAGAAATTATTTTAGCAATATTTATAAAGCTCACTTCTCAGCCAATAAATGAGATTAGCTTTTGAATTTTTAAGTGACAACAATTATGTTTTATTGAAATAACAACATTTTTCTACTCTTAGGTAGAGCTGGGTGTGTTTTTTGTTTTGTTTTGTTTTTGGCAAATACAAGAAAATGCATTTGGAGGGGTGGGCAGGAGACCAAAACTTTTTGAAAATTAGGTGGAATTTGGTGAATAGTTAATTTAACTATTAACTGTTAATTTAACAGTTAATTTAAAAAAAATTGGAAACATATTTTGGAAATTCACAGTGGCTCAGTTAGGAAAAATTCTAAAAATGCACCTGAAAATCTAAAAAAAAATTCCAGTGAAAAATGTCACTTCAAATTAGACATTCAAATTGTTGTGTTTTTTTTTCCTGAATGGGAGATTTGCTTTTTGCTTAACTTGGGAATTAGAGAAAAGGAAGTTAGGGTTAGTGTAGTTCCAGTGATGCAAGCTATTAAAGAAGACTTGGATGGATAGCCAGGACTCATCTTACATCACTGTAATGTCGCATACTGCCTTATGCTCTCATTGCTAATGCCATTACCAAAGTTATCAGACATTTTTCAAAAGCTAGTCTTGGAATTCACTCAACAAATAAGGAAAGAGCACTTTAAAAGAGCCTGTCTAATTTCAGAGCCTCATTGTGCTAGGCACTGTACAGACACATAGTAAGAGACCGTTCCTGTCCCAAAGAGCTAAAAATCTTGGGATGGGATTTTCAAAAGCGACAAAGGGAGTTATGGACCCAATTAATGGGTGGTAAGGGATGCTTTTTATACATTTACACAGGTTTCTTTTCTCTAGTCCTGGATTTCTTGAGCTCAAAATTCAAAGTTCTGTACCACTCTCCCTGCTCCAAAACATACGTGGCCAACACTCACTAATACAAATCTGATTGATCTTTAAGCAAGCTGCTCCTCTCTAGAGGACTATGAAAAAGATAACCAATCACCTATATTTTCCTGTGACATTTAATTACGGGCTGGGGATTCATTTTGCAGAACATATGTAAGATTACCTTGCATGCTACAAAACAAACAAACAAACCCTCCAGCATTTAAATATGATGTAGGCCTCTCTGAGGGAATAGCAAGTAGGATAATCCTCCATTGCTGAGAAAGACCTCAGTGTCCTTGTGTTACTATTCATGATGTAATAGTCACAAATCAATCAAGTCACCTTCAGGTGGTGAGTTGACCAATCAGATTGGCACCAATAATGCATGTGATCATGAATGTCGGTTCAGCACTTAAATATAATCCAGGTCCCAGATCAATCCTGTTAGAGGTGATGGATATTTATATAAAAATCATAGGAAGGTGGCAATAATTGTGATGTCTCCATTATTGGTCCCTTCCCATAGCCAGAAGGACAGCCCTTAAACATATTTGCACTGACACATTAAGCTACTTACTACTGGGCTCAGTAGCTAAACTTGGTCACCTTCTCTAGACTTATTTTTAAGATGGACTCTCACCTTCAGACTGATCTATTAACTTGCCAACATTATTTTCCACTCCCATGGCCAGCGACTGATCTCCTTGGGAGAACATATGATCGGTATAATCAATTGTGTAGGCCAACAGCTGCAGGACACAGCTAGTAATAACCCAGGAGGACAGAATCTAAGGCAAGGAGCAATGAAACGTAAGGAGAAAGGCCGTGTATAATTTAGTGCAGTGAACAACAGTTTAAAGGTTCTTCCAACATGCACTCTTCTTAGGAAGAACACTGTGCAGACCGGCAGAGGATCAGATACCTTTAGTTCCCAAAACAGTGTGGCCAATATATCTTGGGCAAGTGGACACCTGTGAGCACAATGAGACGGTTGCAGGTTGTAGGTGTGCACTGATAAGTTTAATCATGGAAACAGATAGATTACCACATACTCAATGTGTAATTTTGCAGCTGGCCCATGGCCTCTTCCTGCCGCTCCTAACCAAAAAAGTTGCTTCTGATTTTGTAGCTTTTATGTGACGTGATATGTTTAGAAAGAAAATCTCGTTAAAAAGTGGACCTATACTAGAACAGGTACTTAACTATACAGCATGCCTTAATAAAATTACCATCATACATAATTTATAATCAGCCTGTAAAGTAATTGCCAGCCAAGGTACCTAATTAAAATAATGATGATACGATCTATGCACAGTGGGACAGATTTTTCAGAAGTACTCAGCATCCAGTAGCTTTGTTTGAGCGTCTCTGTGTGCTAAGGACATCTGAAGATCTGCCCACTTCATTTAGGTGCCTAAGTGGAGGCTGCTCCATACTGAATAGTCAGCCTTGTTGTTTCTAACGGAGGAAAACAAAGCAAAGTACTTTCATTGGTGCCAAGAAATCGATGAGGCAGATTTCGGTTTCCCATAATCATACCTTATAATATGTTCCTGGGCACGCAGAATCACACATGATTTCACTGAGGCTACATACAAAGTATGCTCAGCTTGCGTAAGGATTCCGGAATGAGGCCAAATAAACACAGGGGCCAAATGTCTGCACTAGTATCCAAGGTGAAATCAGTGATGTTGTGCAATGAAGTAAGCTGGTGAACACGGCATCTGAAGTCGGTGAGGTTGCACGGTTTGCTAATGGGTAGAATGTAGTCCACAGAGTAATACCAAGGGCGGCTTGTTTGAGTCTGAAAATGCAGATTCTGGAGTAGTTCGGATGGGCATCTTGGGAAGGCAGGAGTGCATCAGAAAGCAAACTGTGTTTGTGGGGGATAACTGTAAGGTGTTTAACAGTCACAGCTGCGTCTTATTTTGTGTTTTCCTCTTTTCTCTGGGCTAAGTTATGCCATTAGGGTTATAACGATCTTTGTACCCCTGTCCCCCAAGCGGTGCTGGGGGGAAGAAGAGCTGGTTCCCAAGATCTCATCTAAGAGACTGAAAATTCTCCCAGGAAGCTCCTTTTATTGAAGCTTTGAACCCTTTTGTCCAGATATCTGTCTCCTCATTTTGGGATTCCAGAGTCCCTTGAGTGACTAGGACCAGGAGGGTGGTGAAGCACTGGAATGGGTTACCTAGGGAGGTGGTGAAATCTCCATCCTTAGAGGATTTTAAGGTCAGGCTTGACAAAGCCTTGGCTGGAATGATTTAGTTGGGGATTGGTCCTGCCGTGAGCAAGGGGTTGGACTAGATGACCTCCAGAGGTCTCTTTCAACCCTGATATTCTATAATTCTATGATAGGTAGTTTGCACTTTACAGTCTCGATTAAGACTATTTTCTAAGGCTGATAAAAAATAGTGAACTTCATTCAATGGAGTACTGAACTGTAGTTTTCCAGTGAAAACTCTCTTTGTGCCCTTAAAAGACTAGGTCTAATTCCCTCCTCATTTACGCCACTTTTACTCTGGTGCCTGTCCAGTGAAATCAGTGGATGATATTAGACCGGCTCCTCAGCTGGTATCAATCGATGTAGTTGTATTGATTTTAGTGGCGCTATGTCAGTTTACACCCACAAAGAATCCGGCCCACTGAGTTCTTCTGACATTCCCTGCAGCATCCTCTTTTATCCTGTGGCCTTCACAAAATAGGGAGATTTTGTCTGCAAAAGTTTATTTCCCGTCACAATTTTCTAAATAATCATCTACAGTTTTCAGCCACAAATATATATTTTAGGCTTATCTAGAGCTACTAATGTGTTATACCAGGTAATATATCCAGTAGTAGATAAGAGGGACTCACAATTACTTTTCTTCTCCCTTTTCAGATGGGAGACTTGCTGTTCCCTGAAGTCCCATCTCGCTCGGCAGGTATCCAACAGGTACGGTGAATATAAAATAAACCTGTCTCTTCCAGGGGATATTATAAATAGTTTTCATTAATATTCTCTGTGAAGTACTACTCTCCCATTCCCTTTATTTGACCATCAAAATGGCAGCCCAGTGAAAACAAGTAATTATGGACTTCTTACATGAAATGGATTTTTATGCATCTAATTACTTGGGTTTTTTTTCCAAACATATCATTATTTGCTTGATCACAACTATTTATTTCTTGAGGACTGCTATGACGAAATATACTGTGAGGACACATAAGCCAGATACAGTCCTATCCAAGCCCCAGTAACACTTGAGTGCATGAGAGCTCCTGAACACCCTAAGTGGGATTTTTCAGTGGATCCTACGGGAGTTAGGGCACCCAACACACATGGAAATCCCAAACTGCCCTAGCCCTCATTGAAAATCCTTTAAGAGCCTTAAAAATTAGGCCTATAGCATCTGGTCTCACAGAGTGAACTGTAGGTGGAAAATGAAGGTCTTGACCTGACTTTGGGTCTTGGAACTACACACGCAGCTTAACACAAACTCCTGAATTCTTGGAATAAACTCTCATCAGATCCTGATTGTGGAGATAATGTGGGGTCCCCTCTCACGCTCCTCACTTGCAGACGCCTTATCTTCTTGACCTGATGCTGCTGGCATGTGTTGCTGATGCTGAGGCTTTTCGCAGGAAGAGAAACAGGAAATAGACCCGTTTCCTATCAAATTGCCAAGTGCTTCACTGGCTTATTCTGAGCTGATCTTAACACATTCAGTGTTCTTATAAACTTAGATGCTTCACAGCACAGGTTAGCTGGTTGCTCTTCAGCCAGACTCTCCCCTTTGATCAGCACTTCAGTTGCTTGGTGTGGTGTTTGTAGATGTGGGTGGAAAAGAGAGAGAGAGAGCACAGCAAATGTCTCTCCCTTTTATTGTGTCCTTTCTTCCCTCTTGGTTTCAGAGTCAGGTGTGCATTACCTCATCACAGTTCCAAATTGGCAAAGGAAGGGGGGAGGAGGGGCGACTTCCTCAAGAGTCTAACAGATTCTTTGTTCCTGTCTAGGCTGGTGTCCTTTGTTCCTGGAGGCTGGGCTGGGTTTGTCCCATACCTGCCCTGGTGAGGTGTGAACTGCCCCTCTGCTCTGGAGAGTTTTTGCCTGGGCCTGTTTTAAGCCATGAGGATACATTTTCAGCCTCATAACTATATACATGAAATGACAACCTATAACATTACTATAACAACCATGCTCAGTGCATCATAAGCCTTCCGAAGACACCCAACATGACAAACTTGGCATTGGATACCACACAGTCATATTATAAGGATGAATGTGGAGTGCTGGGTGTTTCGCCATGGTACAGAACGTCACAGCATGTGATGCCAATGACTGGCAAAAATGGTATGAAACAGGCTAGAAATAAGAGGTCAGGTCCTCAGCTGGTTTAAACAGGCATGGCTTCATTAAAGTTAATGGAGCTATGCTTATTTAATCCACCTAATGTTGTAGCCTAGTAAATCATGTTCATAAGTAGCTTGGGGAGTCACAAACAAAGGACCAGAATCTTTTGCGGTTTACTCATGCTAAGTAATACCTTGCTCCACTGAAGTCAATGGCGCTGTTTGAGAAGTAAGGTACCGCTTGTTGTGAGGGTAAGTCTGCTAGAATCTGGCCGAAAATGAGTTTCAAATGTTGGCTAGCAGATTGATTTCCTCACAGAGAAGCATAACACCGTACATATTTTCTTAGCTCGGATGTGTTTTGCAGAGAGGCTAACTTTCTTTCTGTAGTACCCCAGTTGTCTCCAGACTCTGGAGAGGATGATTCCCACCAACAAGGTTTGAAATTGAGATTTTCCATGATACAGGAAGGCGGCACCGACAGATTTCTTTGTGCTATACTTGGCTGGGGAATTGATGGCATTGATTTCTAGGTGCTGACATGATCATCACATTTTTTTCTATTCTACACTTACGGGAGGATGATGACTGAGGGGCAGTGGTCGCATATAGAACTTATTCCCTTTGGAGAATTACGCTCCTAGTCGTTAAACATTTTCCCGATTGCTCGTCCTCTGTTGGCCTAGTAATAAAAACATAAATTAAAACCTAGCACTGCCACCCTTGACAACAAAGGACGACTAGATTGATTGGATGCATCTAATGTGTAACAAACGTACAATAAATGGCTATGGTAACAGAGTACAGAATTGACCGAAGAAGTTAGAATTCATGGGGGGGAAAACAATATCCTATATTGTCAGGCAAATAAGTACTAATAGAATGAATTTTTCCTAACCTCATGTTGTCTCTTACTACTACATCTGGCAAAATTTGTCCCTTTAAAAAAAGTCGTTGTCCTCCTGTATTTACGTATGTGTGGATGCCTGATGAACTTGTAAAGAGACATGATGAGCCATTTCACTTTTCCCTACGATAACTCTGTTGGCTATGATGGAGTTGTTCCTGGTCTGCCTGAAGGTAAGTTCAGGATCAGGCCCAGGCAGAACCACCTAATGAAAATTTGGACATCTGCAAATAGAGGGTCGCAGAGCGGAGGGCTGGTTGTGGATTTCAAGGGCTGGACTGGAATGCTGGAGATCTGGGTTACACTTTTGCCTCTGTCACAGATTCCTTGTATGACCATGGTCAGTCACTTAATCTTCCTGAGGCTCAGTTCCTGTATCTGTAAAATGGGGACATTAATGCTCCCTTTGTCCACTTATGGCAAGATTGTGGTTTTGTGCCTGTGCAAAAGAGCGCAGGGTTCCCCCTCATTCCCCTGTGAGTACTACCTGTGTCCAGTTACAGTGCAGATGGAAAACAGCTTCCATACGGCTGCTCCTCTGCTTCCTTCACAGGTTGGCAGATAGAGAGTGGGCAAGGATGCGGACCCGGTGAAGCCTTAACTCCACCAGGCAGTGCAGCTGGATTTTCATGTAGGAGGAAATAATCTATGCCTAATATAGGACAGGCACAGGTAACTCCCCTCCTTTGAACGGTTCAATGCTCAGTCTACTCCTGGGGTAGAATGATTATACACTGCTCCTCTCTCAGGGCTTGTGGTGTCATGGTGACCCTTAGATTGTGAGCCTTTTAAGACAGGAACTATCCTTTACTCTGACCCCGCATGGTTCCTGGAACACCGGGCCCCTGATCTGAGCTGGGACCTCTAGATGAACTGTAATGCAATTAACAAAAAGAGAACAATAGAATGAATAACTTGGCATGGGAAATCGTTGGGTGTTTGGCCTTCTGACTTTGTTGTGAGGCAAGGCCTCGGTCCCAGGTGTTATCAGAAGTGCATCCCTCAGAAAGAGATGTTTCCAGAAATTAAATCTCCACACCAACCACTCAAAGTAAACCTGAACGTTTTGCAACGTTCAATACGTTGTTGGATTGCCTTTGTGTGTGTTTTTTAAAGAGGATTTTCTGCACTTTCTGATTTTAGCTTGGAAGTACCAAGAATCTTGAAGGAGCCATAACTGGTGAGATTTCCGATTCAATTTTGCCAATCAAAGACAGCTCCCTCTGTTTTTTTCCTTTATCAGTATAATGGAATGTTACAGTCCCCCACCAACCCTGCTGATTATCGTACTTTGCTGATGTGGATTTCCCAAAGAAAGGATTAAGACCTGACAACACATTCCCTCGCTAACCTCAAAGCAACAAGGTCTGTTTTCTAACTTACTGTGATATTATAGTGGCCTGCGTTCCCAAGTGGATCAGTTACTGGTCTGAAATGTGGCGCCTGAGAGATTGCGAACTCAATAAAGAAAATAAAGTGGAAGGAATGAAATGTAAAGTGCTCTGTTAGGTTTATTCCGGAACATAGATCAGAGTTATTGTCCAGAAAGAGCAGAATGGAATCTGATTATATTTCACTATTATGTCTTTATATTGTCCCTTTGTTACAGCTTAGAATTTTTAATGCAACCCCCTCAATAGATGAGCTTTCACTGTTGCCTTCTATCTATCTCTATTTTATTCCAACCACAAGATGAATGGGGAAGTGAGGGGAATTTGACACCATTTGCACTGCACTTCCTCATCCCACTTCTTATAGATCATCCTCATACCCTCGTTGTAATTCACTTAGATACAGGGTCATCTCTCAAATGCAATACCAAGCTTAATGGGAACCACAAGAGAAAGTGAAGGGAATTGATGGGTTTGACATGAGATGCTCAAATTCTCATGCATTTTTTTTTACTTGCCAGAAACACGCTGAAAATCACTCTTGCTTGACAATGATGGTGGTTTCTCCAGAGACAGAAGAGAAGAAACAATCTTCTGGCTGGTATTTCCAATGGGTTGAAGCACAAAGAAGCTTAAAAAGCCATTAAACTAGGAAAGTGATGTGTTTTGTTTACTTCCAAGACATGTAGGCAGAATTCCAGAAACAGGAGTCTAAAGTTAGGTCCACATTTAGTCACCTAAATAAATAACCCAACTTCAATCATGTTGAGCAACCAGTAGTGCCCAATGAGGTCAATGGGAATTTAACCTCTTTACTAATGAGCTTGCTTATTTAGAAGCCTAAATAAGGATTATGGGGCAGGATTTTCAAAGCCACACGGTAGATTTGATCAATTCCAATTCATGTATATTCAACGTATGCATTCAAATCCCCTTGGTGCCCTTGCCCAGGAGCCTAAAGAAGGATTTAGGGCCAAGATGTTGAAAATACTCAGTACCCAAAAAATCCTCTTTAGGTACCAGAAACCAGTAGAGCTGGTCAAAATTCAGCTTCTCCATCCCGCAAGAAATTCTGAGACTTCAACATTTGTCAATTTCTGAATTTTTTGCAAGTTGGAATATTCTGAAAATATGTTGTGCTGGCCTTATTGAAACATTCAAGTCAACATTAAAGAGTCTGATAATTTCCCATGGATACTATGTCTACATCACTTTATTCCTGAAAATTGCTCTGATGATGTCAGATCAGCATTTTAGGATGGCAAACCGTTCCATGGGCATGGAATAGTGGTTTAAACACCCAGCTGGAGACTGCCTTTGCATAGAGGAACCCATGGATGGTACAATGCAGTGGTGTTTGGCTCTGTCTACATTCAACCTGCCAACCAGGTGACGAGACCGTGCCCAAAGGGAGCTGGAGTAAATCAGCAGTAACTGGAGTGAGATAAAAAGGAGGCCTTTGGGAGTTAAGGGTTAGTAACAACTTGCTGGGAGCCAGCCAGCGCACCAATGCCTGCCTCCCTTTCCTGGAGCACTTCCTTTCTCCCTACCATTTCTCTGGCTTGTCTGTTTAGATTGTAAGATCTTCAGGGCAGAGACTTTCTCTTTCTATGCACAGTTGGGTCTTGGTCTCATTTGGGGCTTCTGAGCGCTTCCGTAATACCCATAACTGATGATAATAGAAATGGTTAAGATCTTTCTTCTCTCTATATTTTAAGCAGTTGCAAAACGTGGCCAGTGAATTTGAAGCAGTATGCAAATTTTTTTAAAGGAACAAAGTCGTGTACCTGATGAGCATGAAGAAGATTTGCATAAAGGAACACATTGTCATTCATATGTTTGAAACAATACAAAAAATCCTTAGCCGTGATTAGCAGCTCAAATATGAGTTATCAACCTCATTTCATTAAGCAGGGTAACGGATTTGGATTACTCCACACCAAGCAAAATTTATGTTCTAGGTTTCGATTAACATGGGGGGAGGGGGAGAGAGAAACCTCCTCCAGTGGATTAAGAGAAAACCTTTCCAGCATCTCTCGGATGTAAATCTGTTGCTGAGAAATCTCTCCTTTAAAAAAAAATCCCTCTATAATATTAATCTTTGTTATTAAGTGGCAATTATAGAAAATTGAAGACCTTAGCTGTTTGTTAGGAGAAGCCGGTATTGGTAATTAATAAATGAAAGGAGCAGAACATCTGCTTATGGTATTATATTATTAAATCAATTTATTTTGGCCCACAAAGAGGTGGGTTTTCCCACTGTCCAATAACAGGGTGACAAAACATTTTCTGTGCTCGTATTGCCTGGCCATGCTTCATGTTTAAAATGTTCTTCTTTCACCTTGGCCAATCTGACATTGACAAATGATTCATATCACAGGAAATACCCTCAACTGGGAGGTGAAGCTATCACGCTCTGTGTACATAGTGTCCTACATAGGTGACGGTAATGACTGTAATATATCAACAGGAAACGCGGCTGCAGAAAATGGGGTGATTCCAAATCCCAGGGACAAAGGTTATTTATTTTTGCTGTTTTGATAGGAGCTGCTAGAAGCATTTTTCTAATGGGCCTAATGAGTCTCTGAAGGTCTCACTACTTGTCTTCTTTCTTACTAAACTTCTATTTTTAGCCCCTGTATTTCTGGAGTTAGGTAAATAGATTTCTTGTGCAGTCAATAAACCACTTTAAACCACTTATTTCCCCTTGAATGGACTATATACTCTGACCTAAAATTGTGTTGTATATTTATATGTCTCTTAAGCAATGGAGTGAATGTTACACACGTTGTGGCAATTCCTACGCTGTGTTTGCCTCTCCCTTGGCTGGGAAGGTCTCTGTAACACATCTGTACCTCACCGTAAGTGCTCTCCAGGATCCATTACAATGAGCTTCAAGAACGGACCCTCTTGCTTCGCTGGTCCTAGTGGAAGGACACCACTTCTGAAAGGCTGGAAAAGAATCCCGTTTCGTTGAAGAGAAACATACTTTAATTTGCCCATCTCTTGAAATGAGAGACTTGCAAGGACCTTGCAGCCAATTGTGTGGGGATGCTGCACTGTGAAATAACTTTGGGTAATGTTGCCAGTGCACCCCAGGAAGACTAGACAGCCATTGCCCTGGCTAGTGTATGCTATTGTGTCCTCCTAGTGGGCCAGTCTGGAGCAGAGGTTCTCAACCTAGGGCAGGTCAGGGGTCCTATTCAGTCTGTTCTTGATTGCTAAGTGGGATGAGAGTACCAGGGGTATTGGGAGTGGGATGTCTTAGTGTGTGTGTGTGGGGAAAGGCTGTGGTATAGAAGACCGAGAACCAATGACGTAGACAGATCACAGTGTATGTGTGGGCAGATTGTCTCCTCCCATACAGCAGCCTGCAGGCTGCTCTAACTTATGTGAAGGATCCCAGTGCACAGCCATCCCAGGATCAGGGCAGCGTGCAACGGTGGCTTCAGACCAGTTTTGTATTCCTCCCCTTGAGTCATACTGTGTGGTCCTCACCCACAGCCAGTGCAATTAATTAATTAGGTCACTGTAGCGATGTCGTCCACTCACCCGGCGGCGCCCCCGTCTGGTCGTCTGGGGAATTAGCTCTTTACCTCCGCAGCGCCCTCTGGCGGCCGACGTTCGCTTCCCCACTCTGGCCCCGTGTCCCTCCCGGACCCCGGCGCCCTTTACTGAGGGTGCTTCAGCCCTGCAGTACCCCCCTGGTCTTAGGGCCTCCCCTCCCTGGGGAACCCACCACCCGCTATCCCCAACTCGCCTCAGATCCGGCCACTGCCAGTCATCACTTGCCTCGGTTCACTGAGGTGGACTGCAGTCTCATGGCTACTCATCACCGGCAAGAAGGGGCTGGGCCTGCTGCTTCTATCCAGCCCAGGGCCACCCCTTGCAACCTCCCGTACCCCGTGGGTCAGGCCTTCCCTAGGCTCAGCAGGCTGGGGCCCTCTCTCTAGAACTAATCGCTCCCCGGCTCCCAGCTGCTTTGCCCTCACCCTGTCCCAGTCCGGGTACTCTGTTAATGGCTCCCTGCAGCCAGGCCCTGTCTCCCTCTGGATACAGAGGAGACTGACTTCTTCCTGTCCTGCCTCTGAGGCTTTTATGCAGCCTGAGAGTTTGGGGCGTGGCCACCCAGCTGAGCCTAACCCCCAATCAGCCTGGGAGTTTACAGGCTCAGAGCCACAGCCCCTGTCCTGGGCTGTTTCAAACCCCTTCCTGGGGCTACCCCAGCCCCTTTTCAGGGGGGGAGTGGGTGGTCACCCCGCTACAGTCACCATGTGCAATTAATGTCCCTGCCTCGATTTCAATGCATAAATATGCAAGTTCAGCAAAAGAAAACATTACATGCTGTGAACATGTGAGACACTTGTGTAAGAAACTCTGTTGGGCCAGATCTTTAGCTGGTGTAAATCAGCATAGGACCACTGCTTTAAATTGAATTGAGGATTATACCAGCTGCGGATTTGGCCCAGAGATGCTAAAGGTTTGCTATGAATGCTACATGTTACTAGACATATATTTCCAATGCATTGCACAATTGTATTTTTGCTGGCTGACTCTGAAGCCATGGGCCCGTAGAGGCCATGAAGCAGTGCAATGCTCTGACTAGCACTCCCAGCACTTGGGACACAACACCAGAGTTTTCACCACCCTGTTCTATTTTGAGAAACAGTTCTAGGGACCTCCTGAAACATTTCTCCAGTGTTGTATTTTCAAGTTGATGTTTGAGTTGTAGGTGGCCTTGTACTCCCCTCAACGCCCAAACTGGACCAGTTGCAGTACTGGGCTTTTGCCTAGCGTCTGGTTCCCCTCCCTGGCTGAATAACTAAGCGGCTCCCTTCTGCACATGAAAAAGAGGTGAGAGCCCCTTCTACAGAGATGATCAACACAAGGCCTATGCAGCACTTAAATCCGATTTAAGCCATAGGGACAAAACCTTTCTTTCTCCTCCCTTCAGACACCATTTAGATCCCTTCATGTCTTCCCTTGTGGTCTGACCTTTCACCCCCCCCCCCCCCCCCCAGTGCTACTCTGGCATCAGCCATCCTGTCCTGTGCTTTTAAAAATGAGCCCACCCCCTGCAGCTAGGGACGAGTAACATTATTCTGTGGGTTTTTTCTCAAGGCACATGGTCTGATGCCTTTGAGTGTGGAAAAACATTAACAACATTTCAACGCCAGCCGCTTTCTGCTAACCAGACAGTTGTGCATGCATGGTGGAGGGGAACCCGCGTGGGAAGGAAACAGATTTCAGTTCCAAGACTGAGTAGGGTTATTAATATAAACGGTGCAGATCACCGTCAATGATCATTTTAAATGATGAAAAAATACCTCAGCGGTGTCCTCTTCGTGTTGCTTGCTCACTGTTGGAGAATGTAAAGGACAAAATCATCATGCAGATCCGGCAGCGTTCTTAGAATTTCTCCCCCCACCCCCCGCACTAAAAATGCCCCCTTTCTGACAGGGCAATCTATAACAAATCGCTGCAGTTCTATCCTGCAGTAATGCACCACATCTGTCTAACTACTGCCTTTGAAAGTAAAGTGCCCTCTTCCTGCTCCCACTGAGACCAGCAGGAGTCTTGACATTGATTTCAGTTGCAATAATAAATGATTATTTATGGCCAGGCCCACTGGCATACAGTCGTCGGATGGGCGCAGCATGAATGTAACAAAGCATAGAGGAAATAGGATACTGAGCGCCATGGAAAGAGACAGAACCATTCTGTAGTGGATCCAGACTTCATTCATTATGGTTCTGAGGCAACTCTTAAAGGATTTTGTTGAAACTAGATGCTCCCTGCTTTGTGAAGAATCTGTAGGAATAAAGAACGGAAGGAAAGGTTGGCCCCAAGAAAGGTGGAAGTAGGAGTGATGGCATGAAAGTTAGCCAAGGGCAATTTAGACTGAACATTAGTTTCCTATCAGTGGGAGGTGACGCACTAGGGAATCGTCTCCCAGGGTGAGTAATAGAAACCTCCTGGTATGAAGCTCAGGTATTTAAGCATTACTCTGCACTCCATCACAAGGCCGAAGGGCAGATTTCTGATGTATTTTGTTGCCTAGCTTGCATTAAAATCCATGAGACTTAGGTGCTTCAATACCTTTGAAAATCTTGGCCCTACATCCTGCTGGAGCCTACGTCTCATTTTCCAAAGTGGTTTAGGTTCTGAGGTGCCGAAATCCTTTAAAACTGGACAAAGAACAGGCCATGGAGGGCATGAGCAAACTTGCCAACTGCATAGACCTATTACATGCTCACTTTGTATGTCTCAAGGATGGGGCATGTCCACACCTAAGGCTGTGCTAAAAATGCTCTGGAACTAATACACCTGGTCCAAATTAGGCTCTCAAATGAGCAGATATTGTTAAACCAAAGTGGAGGCAGAGATGCACCCATCCATGTAAAATACCCCCCCACGCTCTCAGGCTTTCTATATTGTGATATGTCTCCTTTACATTGCTCTACTGTGAGCCTCCTTAAAAACCCAGCTGGTGATTCTCCCTTGCTAGGGGAATGGCCCCAGGGTAGTTCTAGAGATGGAATGGGTGGGACAAGAGAAACTTGTGTTCTTGCAAGCCCGGGCTGGAAGAACAGTCCTTAGGGGTGACCTACACATGATTGGTTACAGGACTGCGATTTTCCCCCAGCCCCTGTGGTGAACGCGAGAGAACCTAACGTGGGTAAGAAAGAATTTAATCTCATCAGTGACCTCAGATACCAGAATGCCTTGGTCATATTCGTACAATGGTTTTGCAAACTCCAGCCATCGCTGTGCCGTATGCAGATCACAGGAAGAGAGATGACATGACGGTCTTTGGTAGGGGAAAAGGGAGTCCATGAAAATAGCAAGTGAGTCCCCACTGGCAGATCATATGCCAGCACAGAGTCCTCTGGCTTTGTGCCCACATTGGGTCCTAGACAACAATTTTGGAAGGCACGTCCTTCAGGTCTTAGGGTTCATCTCCTAGTTTGCCTGTGCCTTATGTGGGAGTCTGACACCTTCTCTGAAACATCTGGTTCTGAGCACTGTTGGAGACAGGCTATGGGGCTGGATTGATCATGGGTTTGGCCCAGTAGGTCTGTTCCTGTGAGTCAGTTGCAGGATTGGTGTCTTTGACTAGATCCATGTCAATTGTCTGTTTTACTCAGCTCTTCAGAAGACGGTATTCTAAGTTGTTTTCTTTGGCAGCCAAATTAATTTATTTTATTGGTCTTGGACAGAAAACCGGATTTAAATTGTCAAAGGTAGGAGGTGTTGTCCCTACCTCGGAAGAATTACCCAAGCACTTAGAATTGCATTTATTTCAACGGTCTAAATAATATTAGGACACAGGAAGAAAAGGAACAGAAGAAGAGATCAAAATTCTGATTTCTATTCTGGCAACTGGAATTGGTTATCAAAAGGGATCTATTCCAACTATGTGACATTCTGAATGCCAATAAGGAAATAATGTGCATGATTTGCTAAAGAGGCTCATTTTGTGCTGTGATCCTGTCATTGTTTCTGTTACATCAAACAAGTCCACCAGTTCTTTCATGCATTCATTGTTCCAATATCATCTGGGGTTTCTTGGCAAGAAACACGAGAAGAAAATCACATTTGGTTTCCATATGTGTTCCACGGTTTGGAATTAAATAGGCAGGTGTCAGATTCACACGGTCGGAGCTATGGCCCCAGGTTTGGAACAGTCTCTAGGAGAAACCTCTTCGGTATGCCGGATACCCCAAGGGTGTCTCACTTCATCCATGATAAACCATGTGGCTTCGCTGCTTCCTTAGAGCAGACCTCTGGGCCTGCAGCGCTCCTGCTTTATACCATCAGCTCCATTAAGTGAGCCCAGCTGAGCCAGACCTGATGGAGACTTGTATACTCCTCAGGAATTAATGCACCTTGCTAAGCATTTTCACACAGCACTGTCAAAGCAGTAGGGTGTATGAGTCAACTGGAACACAGGATAAGGTGTCTTTAGGTTAGTATAGTCTGGTGTTTCTAAAACTGGGGTCTGTGGGCCCCTGGGGTTTGTGAAGGTACTTTGGGGGTCCACAGACCCTACCTCCTTCAATTCCTCCCCGCAAAGCTGTCTCCATACTGGGGAACAACTGTTCAGTGACTGGGAAGGAGGGGGAGAAATGGGTTCTGTATCTAGCAATTCTTAGGAATGTGTTTCTGCAGTATCAGCTCTGTTGGTGCCAGACTCTGTGAACTTGCAAGCAGGCAGCGCCGGACTTCTGCTAACTCTGCTTTACATCAGCAAAGCAGGGCCACTGCATTAGTTCAGGCCTCACATCGGGCTTCTGATACAAGAGCTTATGTCTGAGAATCTCTTTCTACTATGGAGCCTGTTGTGATGTCTTTCATAGAATAGAATCATTGAATATCAGGGTTGGAAGGGACCTCAGGAGGTCATCTAGTCCAAACCCCTGCTCAAAGCAGTACCAATCCCCAACTAAATCATCCCAGCCAGGGCTTTGTGAATCCTGACCTTAAAAACCTCTAAGGAAGGAGATTCTACCGCCTCCCTAGCATTCCAGTGCTTCACCACCCTCCTAGTGAAATAGTGTTTCCTAATATCCAACCTAAACCTCCCCCCACTGCAACTTGAGACCATTACTCCTTGTTCTATGATCTGCCACCACTGAGAACAGTCTAGATCCATCCTCTTTAGAACCCCCTTTGAGGTAGTTGAAAGCAGCTATCAAATCCCCCCCCCCCATCCTTCTCTGCTGCAGACTAAACAATCCCAGTTCTCTCAGCCTCTCCTTGTAAGTCATGCGCTCCAGGCCCCTAATCATTTTTGTTGCCCTTTTCTGGACTCGTTCTAATTTTTCCACATCCTTCTTGTAGTGTGAGGCTCAAAACTGGACACAGTACTCCAGATGAGGCCTCACCAATGTCGAATAGAGAGGAACGATCGCGTCCCTTGATCTGCTGGCAATGCCCCATCTTATACTGCCCAAAATGCCGTTAACCTTCTTGGCAACAAGAGCACACTCTTGACTCACATCCAGCTTCTCATCCACGGTAACCCCTTGGCCCTTTTCTTTGTCACAATGGAAAATGGAAAAGCCTTAACCCTCAGCCTTGAGTATCATTTTGCAGCACATCCTTCTGGGCTAGACCATCCTCTGAGCCCCATGAAATCCTGCCGGTGAAAATATATCCGGTAATGGACAATGGGTGACAATCCGCTCAGTTATGAGTGTGCACAATGAGGCACAGAGTGGAAGTAGCAGCAATGAATGCGGCCTTGATGGCACTGCTCTCCAGCCCCATTCATGTGGAGGGAACAGGCCTGTCAAGCAACTTGCAAAGGCCCCTTCTATACATAATGGCAGGGACCGCTCAGATATGTACTTTCTATTTGGATTGTTCCAATCCCGGCATGTACCATAAGCCAAGTTCTTGCTGCAGAGGAAGTTACTTGATGAGCAAAACTAAGCTGTTTAAATGTATGGGATTCAGGTTTGATGTGGAGAAGGGTGCTGGAGCTTGTACCCCACACAGGTACTATAATCAGATTCCTGGGTAAGAAAGAAGAATCACCAGTTTCCACTCTAAGGCATGCCCAGGATTGGGGTGAATGCTCTGAGAGAGACCAGAAAGAGAGCTAAGGCGCAACCAGGCTAAACTGTGACGTCACGTTTAGGTGGAAAAAGTAGCCTGATCTTAGTTGCCGACCCTCCAGGACTGTCTGGGAGTCTCCAGGAATTAATTCATCTTTAATTAAAGGTTGTCACATGATGAAAGATCCAGGAATACACCCAACCAAAGCTGGCAACGCTAGCTGAGCACCCACCATGGGGGCTACATTTTCAAAAGGCTTGATGCTGTGGGCGCCTAAATACATATCTAATGTTCCAGAATGCAAGAAAGGAGCCCGTTGGGGTGGGGTTATCAAAAGCGATGGGTCACAACAGCTGAGCAGTTTTGAAAATTAGACTCTTTGGTGGGTGCCCAGATGGGAAGCCGAGATCTTCTGAAAATCTGGCCCTTCATGCTTTTGATCGGTATGCCCTTCCCGCTCCCAATTATCCTCCCAAACCAGAGCTCTTAATAGGTTTCTGATTTCTTCCCCCACCCCCAAAATATTCAATAAAAGAGTCAGGGCTCTTAATTCTACAAATGGAAGAAATAATAGAGAGCTACTCACTAAGCTGCTGATGGTCTCATTTTATTGTTTTACCAATTAACTAAGCCAGCAAGCCTTTCAAGTATGAGGTGTGATAAACTCTGTTTGACACAGTGCTGTCAGGAGCCATCATTTCCAATGAAAAGTGACAGTCCTAAGATTAAACTATTATTTCCTTAAAAAGACAGGAAGCCACATTTCCTTATAATTAGTATGCAGACTTTGACAGGCCAGACATTTGTAGCACAATTTCAAATTACCACAAAAAATAGACTTATTAACGGCAGATTAATATTTATGAATTGGATGAGGGGCTAAATTTGACTTCCTTTCGTGAAGGATATTTCCACAAAGGAACAGTTGTAGTCTTTCACGGAAGATTATTTCAAATGAAACTTCTGGCTCCTTGTACCTACCTTGTTTGATGCATTTGTATGTTCTGTTTTCTCCTGAGAGAGACAAGGTGGGTGAGATAATATCTTTTATTGGACCAACTTCTGTTGGTGAGAGAGACAAGCTTTCAAGCTACGCAGAGCTCTTCTTCAGGTCTGGGAAAGGTGCCAGTAAAACATATTACCTAACCCACCTTATCTCTGTAATACCCTGGGAGCAAAATGACTACACCAACACTACAAACAACACAGTTGTCTAGAAGCAGGGAACAACTGTGTACTTTAATCGGAATAATTTAGGGGTACAATTTCCAAAGCATTCAGCTCCCACTAGGAACCGTGGTTTAGGCTACTGAGCTTATTTCAGATATCCAAGTGGGAGCTCAGAGCTTGGGAAAATCTGGTCCCAGTGCTGGGTGTCATGTGGTTTTGAAAATCGTTGTGTGAGGACGGAGTGGGGTAGCAGGGAGGAGGGATGGTCCTGGGGTTAAAATACTAACCTGGGAGAGCTTGGTTCGAATCCCAGATTCCTGTGTGACATCTGAAAATTCTCAGATGACTAGAGCTACAGAGGAACTAAGATGCTTAAATTCAACTTTTAGATTCTGCTGAGATCCTCAAACCCCTTTTCCCACTTCTCTGAATTCCTAAATGCCCAAATTCCCTTGACACTTATGTTTCTGCTGCCAGGCATGTGCCAAACCCTCTACTTCCTGAGCTGCATGGTGCCAGCATTCACACCTAAGCTCTTGTGGGATTCGCAAAGTAGGTGTTGCCCCACCTATCTCCCATCATGCCTATTAGAGTGTCCGCCACAGAAGGTGAGCAGTGTGTGTGTGTGTGTGTGTCCCCAAACCACAGTGATTACAGAACTCTTCTGTAATGCGGGAGAGAGAGACTTCTTGGAGCAGGGATGTGATCCTGATCTTTCTTTCTTTCTTTCTTTCTTTCTTTCTTTCCTCTCTCTCTCTCTCTCTCTCTCTCTCTCTCTCTCTCTCTCTCTCTCTCTCTTTTATTTATATATATATATCTCCCAGGTAAGTGCCCCAACCAGGGGGTTAGAAAGTCATTCTCTGTCTGGCCCAACAAATGTTTTTTTATTTATTCCACAGGTGTGAGTGAGAGAGACCCACATGAGAATAGTCTGTAGTTTGTCTCCTAACTACTTTCCAGTGGTGGGTAGTAGACCCAACTTTATCAGCGTCTCCTGCTAGCTAGCTTAGAGGGTTTCCTGCTCAGCTAGTTGGCTTCTGAGTATCCCAATAATTCTTAGGTGTTAACTCTTCTCATGCACTGCACGGGAAGCATAGGCACCTAACTCACACTATGAATAACTGGGAATGAGGGCACCCAAGAATCGGGTGTTTCAATACCTAAGCCCCCTTGAGGTACTTACCCAGGTCAGAGGCAGAGCCGGAACTAGTTCCCAGGTCACCTGTGTGCTCTAGCCATGCTGTTCCAAAGAAAATGTGTTACAAAGACTTGCACAGTGTGGTGATTATAATACATTCAAAGTTGTCCTTCTTCAGTCACTGTAATGAGCCTTGCTTTGAGAATAAATGGAAAACATATCTTCTCTAACCCAATCATACCATGGAGATATTATACTGGGGGCTATGCCTGTAAAACCCTTGATTAAGCATCCTAATTCCTGAAACGGCACCAAGGTCATGGGGTCAGTAAGGTGCAGCTATCCATTTTAAATTACAGAGACTGAATCCAGGAGCAACGAATGTTTGCAGAAGCAAGCTTCAAAGGAGCACAGGTGGCAATAATTCATTATTAATTTCATCCCTTCAGCAGTCTGACCTGGCTGAAGAGAAATCCTCTACAACAGAGAAAAGCCACTAGATCTATCCTTTTAAAGTGCTTCTTCTGAGGTAAACGCTAACTGGAGAAAGGCATAATAGCTGTGTTTATTCTGATAACCTTTAGATTCATCACTCTAGGTCATATATTTAATTTAGCCCCTTTTGAAGTCAGTGCTAAACAGGGAAGGGCAGCCAGGTTTACGCAGCATTCCCTGAGGGAACACATGGATTTAGCAGTTGAAGGCAAACCAGACTCTGTGACTATCACAGAAAAAGCTTTGGTTAGTTGCCAGGCTGGTGTGAATCCACAGAGTTGCCAGGCTGGCGTGAATCCACAGATACCCTTTGACTTCAATCACACTCGGAAGGTCTGAGGACCTGACTCTTGATTTATTTGTTGACTTTCAACAGGAAGTAGGTTCATAAATCAAGTAGGAACTTTTGAAAAATATACCCATTGACCTTAGTGTAAATAATTTTCATGCCCCCACACTCAACTTATGCGGACTTTGGACCTGCTATGTTTGTGTTTGGGAATATCCACCTGGCATTTTCTAGCCTCTCGCTCAAGGGAAGGTATATATAAGTTTGGCAGTAGAGAGGAAAAACAAGCCTGGGATGCTACATTAGGGGCATCAGCTCATAGCAAAACTTGCTGAACATGTAGTCCTAAAAATTAAATGCAAAAGTGTGGCATTGAACTAGTTTTACAACAGGATACAAAGTCAGCACAAACTAAAATTTCATACAGAGAACATCCTGTGTGTACTGCTCTATATACGATACACTGGAATGTAAGTACAATATTTATAGTCCAATGGATTTATTTTATAATTCTGTGGTAAAACTGAGAAAGTCAGCAATGTGTCAGCTGTGGCACTTTTGTATTTTTATGTCTGATTTTGTAAGCAGTTAGTCCTTAAGTGCGGTGAAACTTGGGGGTAGGCAAGAGAAATCTGAGTCCTCTGGACTCAGCCATCTGGAAAGATCAAGAGACGCTGATTTAAATACTGGTGAACACAGGTTTTAAGTATAGACTGAGCGGAAACAATAACACCTGACTATGGTGACCAATCACATAGCACAAATGGCATCTATTCAAACGAATAGTCAGAGCAAACATTTCCTGAGCTGTGGTTAGGCTGAAATATGGTTGCCTAAAAGAATCGCTGAATAATTTAGAATGACAACAAATAACAATCAAATAAGTCTCTTTGTAAACAGTGTGGAACAAAGGTACAGCTGGATAGAGAGAAGAAAGGGCTAAAGGAGACAGATTGTTCATTACAAACAGCTCACCCATTATTGCGATGGGTGTGATACTGAGATACAGAAGGGCCCTGTTGCACTAGACAGCGTACAGAAGTAAGAGAGGGGAAACAGAAGTGCAGAGAGCTTACGTGACTTGCCCACAGTCACCCAGGGTGTTAAGGGCAGACCTAGGAACAGAATGCAGGTCTCCTGAGCTCAGTGTCTTAGTCACTTCCTCACAAACCTGGCTTTCTTTTAAAAAAATAAAACTAAAAAATATGCAGTGTGAAGAGTTTGCCGATTACTCTGTTGGGATGACTAGGACCATTCCATTCTGCAGAACTGTGCTCCTCTAAAACTCAGAAGACTGATGAGAACAAAAGTTTCTGTAGCTTATTTTTGTGATACCATTTGTTATCCTGCACTGTTTGACACAGTGTAGTATATTGCGCCTATAAATCAGCTGCAGCAAATTATTTAATGATGCATTAACTGTAGAATTCCACATACATTACAGTTCCTTAGCCAATGCTGAATGCTTTTTCAATAGCTTAATCCATCCCCAAAGTAGTGAAGCGGACATATTCATCCATCATGCTAGCACACATAGTTTTCTCGTTTGCTCTTTTTTATTTTATTAAAGTCCTCGATCTATGGGCACAGCACTAAATAACTATCCCAAGAACCAGCATTCCTAACCCTTTCCTCATCTTTGCCTTCCAGGGCTCTCTCTCTTGCTTTTTCATTCTTTTCTGATCTAGAGAACAGTGTGTATAGTTTACAATGTTTAAGCCAATGCAGCGTTCAGTTGTGCAGTCAGTTTGTAACCGATGGCTGGATTTTGCTCTCAGAGAGATGCGGTCTTCTAATTAGATACAGGCCTCAGCATCAGAATATCTGGGTTCGATGCCCCATCTCTGCTTCTGGTGACCTTGGGCAAGTTGAAGAGCTTTTCTAGCTTCCATATGTAAAATGTGGATCATAATACTTTATCCGTCTTGTCTGTTGAGAGTGTAAACTCTGGAAGACAGGGACTGTTTCTTACTATGCGTATACTTAGCACAGCTGCTAGGTGCTAATGGAATATAAATAACATGATCAGGCCCATAATATGCCATGTTGTGAGGGCTACCTTTTTGAATCTAAGGCCTACCTGAGAAGGACTCCCAGCTCTGTGTTGTTGTTTTTTTCTCTTGTAGCATCCTGACTTTTTTTTAATACTGTTCATATCAAGGCTACAGGTAGCAATAAAAAAATTCTAGGGCTGTAATAGCAATATTACTCTTAGAATTCAGAAACTTTACTGAATTTTAAAACAATACCTGAGGAGAACAGGATAAGCTCAAAAATACAACAAATAATATGCTTAGAATCAGGGAGGAGGGAAAAGACATAGTGGCATAGGTTTATGAAAATCCATTATTTTGTTGTCCAAAGCATTTTTCACCAGCCAAGATATGTTCACTAGGTATCCAGTGTTGGACGACCAAATTCTATCCTCTTTAAACTGGATTCCAAATGTCATAAATGTGAATTAAAATATTGGATTTTCTGCATAGGTTTATGTTAGCTAGTTTGTACCAGAGAGACAGAGAGCGGATCTCTAGTCATGAAGAGGTAGCTCCAAACCATCTTCCCAGTGGTGTGCATAAGTGAGGATTAGGAGAAATCCAACACCACTTCAGAGGATTCCTATCCTGATATCTAACATTGTGCACCATCGTTTTTTGGGGGGAGATTGGAATAAGTGAATCTTAGGAGCACGAGGTCCAGAAGGGTCTTACAGTTCATCATAACCTCCTTGAAATGTGACCCCTTCTCACAGGAATACCATCTTCTCCGCTTTAGTGCTCATACTCAAAGGTGACAGAGAGTCTTGTAGCACCTTATAGACTAACAGAGATGTTTGGGATCATAAGCTTTCATTGGCTAAGACCCACTTCATCAGATGAACATACAATAGCAGACATACTCAAAGGGTATGTCCTCATCTGCTCTAGTTCACACAGGAATTATTTTGGGGACATCCTATGGCCTGTGTTATGCAGCAGGTCAGACTAGATCACAGTGGTCCCTTCTGATTTACAATCTATAAATTGACATTTATCATGTTGTGACGGAGTGGGGAGGATTGACCTGGGAAGTTGCAGGGGAGCTTTACTGGGACTGGCTGCATTGGCGATGGGATATCAGGGTGTGACTTCACTTTAGGAATGATACATGAGCCTGTAACCTGGGCCCAGGAGGGAGTTGGGGCCAGGTGACACCTTTCGCCCAGGAAACTGGACAAAGGCTGGAGGAGGAGCTGAGAGAAGGCTGGAGGGGGTTTCAGTTTGGAGCCGACTAGGGAAATGAAGGGAGGCCCAGATGGGACTCTGGCCTCCCTGTCCCGCAAGGTGGACCTGACTGGAGGAGTCCTGTTGTCTGTATCTGTGAGCTCTGTTTTGGACTCTGTTCCAGTCATCTAATAAACCTTCTGTTTTACTGGCTGGCTGAGAATCTCAGGGAATCACAGGAAGTGGAAGGGTGCAGGATCCTGACTCCCCCAGATTCCCTGATACATGTTTTTTGATTTAGGAAAAGGTTCATCTCCACATCAATCATCACAGATCTGCAGCATCTCATTAGGCCGGTGCTCCGGAGCATTAACTTGACAAATTGCCTCACTCTGGGGAGTCAGTGTGGTCCAGAGGATAGATAAATGGGCCAAGATTCAGGAGGGTTGAATGACATTCTCTACCACTGACCAGCTCAGGGCTGGCCCACAACATTTTGACACCTGAGCCGGGGAGCTCAAATGACACCCTCAGGCCCCCTCGCTTGGGCTAAAACTTTGAAAGGTCTCTTTTGTGCCCTCCTACGTCCAGTCCAGCACTCCACCCTCTCTGGGCATATAGAGCAGAGAGAATACACAGGCACCGGCAGCAGAAACAATTTTCTACACTCTGGGTCCTAGTGGTGCCCCCACCCCAGTCTGGCACCTGAGGTGGCCGTCTCAGTTCGCCTCATGGTAAGGCCAGCCCTGGACCAGCTATGTGATTTTTGGGGAAGTCACTTCATTGCTTTGTACTTCTGTTTTTCCCTCCCCCCCCCACCTTTTTCCTGCCTGATGTGTTTTGGATTGTAAGGTCTTTGGGGTCAGGACTGTCTTTTATCACACATTTGAACAGCTCGCAACAGAATAGGGCCTCAGTAAGTCCAGTGTGGATTCCTTTAACTCCCTTTCTTCAACACCCTCTTCCTTTTCAGGTAATCTCAAATCTCCTCTTCAATCTACTTGGAAGTTTTCCAGTGTAATCCTGTCACTCATTCAGCGTGTCCAGCCTCACTGCTCTGCTGTGACAGCATCAGCAATTTAAATGCTATTTATATAATTCACAGTGTCCTCGTCTCTTTGGACCCAGACCGTGTCAATGGTCTCTGTGGAAGCGCATCAGTTCAGGTTTAAAATGAAGAGTTCTCAGACAGTTTGGATGCAGAGTGATTTGGTAGTTTTGCAAACTGCAATTAAGCATATCACAGAACAAACTGTGTTAGCTGTGTTGGAGAAGTACCGTATATACTCGAGTATAGGTCGACCCGAATATAAGCCGATGCACCTAATTTTACCACAAAAAGCTGGAAAAGTTATTGACTCGAGTATAAGCCTAGGGTGGGAAATGCAGCAGCTACCGGTAAATTTCAAAAATAAAAATAGATACCGTATCTATCAGGATTTTCACTCACTCCAAATGAAAATACATTTTAAACTTCTTTTAGTAGTTTTCACAAGGTACATCCGGTAAATCACCCACAAAATGTAAGTGAGTGCATCTGATAGTTGGAGACCCTTGAAGCTTCTATAATAAAACTATACTGATTAAAGACTGTTGTATTGATTGCAATCATTATTGGCTCAACCTGCCTAAAGGAGAGTAAATATGAATTACGCCCCGGTTCCCCCCTCCCCGCCGGAAAAAAAAAAAAAAAAAAAAAAAAAAAAAGCGCCTCGCTCTCCCGTCCCCGCCGCGCGGGCGGGCTGCCGGGAGCGTCCCGGTTCCCCCCTCTTTTTTTTTTTTTTTCCGGCGGGGAGGGGAGGAACCGGGGCGCACATTTTTCACTGACTCGAGTATAAGCCGAGGCGGCTTTTTTCAGCCCAAAAAGTGGGCTGAAAAACTCGGCTTATACTCGAGTATATACGGTACATGCAGGTAGTGCATATGACCTCCCTGCTAGAAGAAAAACAAAGACCAACCAACCAGACAAAAATCAAGTCATTATAATCCTGAAATTTCCATTTCCATCCCGCATTCTCCTCAGAATGTTCCTCACCACTCTTCACGGATGCGCTTCGTTTCAGTCAGTCCCATGCTGACATCTCAAACAGAACGAATGTAATGATGCAGCATGTGAGCCATAAAAAATGATTAGATTGTACAAGACCCAACAGGTTGGGTATGACTGAATTCTGATTTTCTACCACTGAAATCCTCTTCCCAATTCCATAGGGAATCAAGGATATTAAGCTAGATTGTCTGGCGGCATCTTTTTTTGGAGTTGACTTATTTGAAAGGTAGCTGTCCTATAAAGTAGGTTCTCACCGCTTACGGTTTGTGAGCTACTCCTTTGTTAGGATGGCCCAGATCACATTGACCCAGTTTCCCAGAATGCTAATAGATTGACGGGTTTGTAGCACAAAGCAAGCAGTTATCAAACAGGGACGTAGATGCCCCTCACCGTTTCAACAGGGGAGAAGCTGCCTGGACCAACAGAGTGATGACCAGTACCTGGAAGGGGACGGAAAGGAGGGGAGCCTGTGCCTACACAGAGATTTTTAAGGCCTGGAAGGACCAGTATGATCATAGAATATCAGGGTTGGAAGGGACCTCTGGAGGTTCTAGTTCAACCCCCTGCTCAAAGCAGGACCAATCCTCAACTAAATCATCCAACAGATTTTTGCCCCCCCCCATCCCTAAATGGCCCCCTCAAGGGTTGAACTCACGACCCTGGGTTTAGCAGGCGAATGCTGGAATCACATCATCTAGTCTGATCTCCTTAAAGCACTTTATGGAACTGGAAAATCCCAGTGAGTTTGTTGTACATATATATGTAAGGCAAGGCCATCTTTTTCTAATGTTTGTCTTCCCAAAGTCCCAATAAAGAACCTGACAATGGGGAAAGGATTTCTGATGCTGCTTTATCTAACTCATTATTAAGCCTGTTTACACCTGATAATTTTTTTTCTCTCCCTAATAACCAAATTACAACCTTGAGTGCATTATTGAGGGCTTAATATTGTTTAGCGTTTAAGCTTCTTTTTATAGAAGCTCTGCTTTTTCTATGTGATCAGGATCAATCACTTGCATGGACTGAGGCTTTATTATGTTTACGAAAGTATCTTTTAAAGGGTTGCAGGGATTTATGTATGGCTCTCGTTCCAGTACTGATTGTTTTTCATGTTTTTGAATTTTCTGTAATTCTAAATTTGAGTGGCTGGAACCCTTGACCCCAATCCTTGTGGTTCTCAGTGGGAGCAGATGACCGAACAAGGAGTAATGGTCTCAAGTTGCAGTGGGGGAGGTTTAGGTTGGATATTAGGAAACACTATTTCATGAGGAGGGTGGTGAAGCACTGGAATGGTTTACCTAGGGAGGTGGTAGAATCTCCTTCCTTAGAGGTTTTTAAGGTCAGGCTTGACAAAGCTCTGGCTGGGTTGATTTAGTTGGGGATTGGTCCTGCTTTAAGCAGAGAGTTGGACCAGATGACCTCCTGAGGTCCCTTCCAACGCTGATATTCTATGATTCTATGTTTTGCTGGCCTTGTGAGCTACATAGGGGTTGTGTATGGGGAATGTGGTGAGGAAAGAGTTTCTGCAAATGCCCCACGTAGGCCAACATGGAAAGCTGCGACAGGTGTGGGCCCGGAGGGCTCATATTCAATTGGTCCCAGTGCTTTATGGGCAGGGGTCCCCTCTCCACAAGCACTGATCTGTAAGGGGACAGTCCACCTCTGCAACCCTTCCACACTCCTAGAGGTCGAATACTCTGATTTGATGTGCGAGGCACAGATTTACCTTTGGGTGTTCTTAGTGACATGGATACAGTTGTGTCTTCTTAACTTTCAGGTAGCCTGAGACAGGCAAGGCCCTGTTCACTCCAGCCTTCGCACTAGAGATTCTTGTGTTTTAAACTTTTGCCCCAAGCTCCCTTGGCTACGTGGGACTCAGAAGGCACCCCCCACACACACACACACACAAAGGGATTGTGAACCCAGTTGGTGCTCGCCTCCCTATTGTTTTATGATCTGGTGCTTATTGGCCCCAATGGGCATTTCGGAACCATATGGGCTTCAGAGATCCCATCACTTTTTTTTAATCCCAGTCAAGAAGGAGCCAAGCTCGGGCAGCCCAGAGTCCTGCTGAGGGGAAGCTAAGTTGGAGGATTTCAGCAAAGCAGGGTGATGTCATCACCCCCCATTGTAGGAGAGTCAAGTTCATGGAGCGTAGTCTTCCCCTGATAGCACACAGTCATATTTTAAATGCCTGCTAGAGCTGGCTAATGCGTTTTTGCTTGTTTGCTTGCTTGCCTTGTTGTTTAAAAACTACAAGAAGACAAAAAAAAATCTTTCAAGCCAAAATCAAGATGTTCCCACAGACATCTCATTTGGGTTGAAATCTTCTGGTTTTCTGTCAGAAAACAAGAAGCCAGAAGGTGTTTTCTCAATTATTTTTGAACCAGCCTCCTCAGATCTCAGGTTTGATTGCTTTTCATTGAAAAATAGAAAAAAATTCTCAGCAACCTTAAAAACATAAGCACATTAAAAACTGTCCTGCCAAGAATAAATGGTTTTAGTCACAAAGCTATAACATCTGCACAATAGCCTGAGAGTGGCATCAAAAGTGGGTGGAGCTTATTTTGTGGTAAGAGCTTGGAAGGTCACAACTGCCTTCTTCTTGACCTTCCCTGCCCACATTTGCCTCTTGTTGTCAACTTGTTTTGATCAAGTCACTCCCTGCAGCCCACCAGCAAGCACTTCAAGGACTGTCATTTGGAATCTGCAGGCAAAAGCCGTTAGTTGAAATTGCTTGATGCGAATAGTTCTTCTGTTCTGTAGGTTTCTGTTTTTCCCCTTTCCACATGCTCCTCTCCTGTCTAATGGGGTCATTTCTACCCTGACAATTCAGGTGCCTCATCTCAGCCGAGCATATTTTGTAATGTGTCACTGAATTGGAAATTCATCTCCTCCTTGTCCTTTTCCCTGGGTATGGAACATTTAATAATTGACACTTTACACAGCCAGTATTAAATCATTTTGGCAGCAGTCTTTCATTTATTGGTCTCCACACAATCATAGTGCTCTCTGTGTGTTTGGCGGGTGGAGGTGGGGGGCAGCCAAATCTGTGCCATCTGGAGAAATGAGATTTTTGTAGCACACTGAAGTGACAAAAAGCCCTTGGAGCTGTTCTTCTCTAGGGAAAGTTTTACATGACTCAAGAATGTCCAGCAGCAGGTTCTAAAACTACGGGCCAGATTCTCCTCTGGTGTAAATCATCTTTGCTTTACTTAGCTATGCTGATTTACACCAGCCAAGGATCACACATTTCAGGAGGAACCCCAAGGCTTGTTTTCCCATCACCAGTTGAAAAGCAGTCAAGTCAAGGGAGCAAAAAGAACATCTGAAAGCCTCAGCCAGCATCAGTTCTGAGAGCAGCAGGACATCTGAGTCTCACCGAGGGTGGAACTCAAGGGGCTCACCGGACATGCATTAACACATCACAAACACCTTCAAACTCTGTCAGGGATGGTCCAGGTATGCTAAACCCTGCCTCAGAATGGGGATATGGACTAGATGACCTTCTGACATTCTTCCAGGCCTCCATTTATAAGACTCCATCATCTCCAGTGGTGGAGATTAGACTAGTACCAATGTTTCCTCCCACCTCCCCAGTTACTCTAATTTTTTATTCTGTAAGACAAAAGGTTTACATTCTGGCATAAGTAGACTGGCTTTGCTGGCTCATGTTTAATTTTCAGACCATAGGGGTAGCTCCTGTCCTACATTACATGTTCTCAATAGAGCTGGTTTAAAAAAATTGACCAAAACAATGTCTTAAAGAAAAATGGACTTTGAATATTAAATCTTCAATGGCAATTTTTTGCTCTTGTCAGTGTTTGAAAACTAAAAACTTCTGGGGTTGCATTTTGGGGTAGGAGGGCTCCTCCCCACTTCCACTTTCCTCCTTGTTTTACATTAGGAAAAAATGAGGTGGGGGGAGAAGGGGAATAATACAAAAGGAAGAAAAATTTAATGTTTTTTTCCCTTCCGCTACTCCTCTCCCACCTTTCCAATGGTAAAGAACAGGAACTACGGTGGGATGGCAGAAGGAATTCCCATTAAAAAAAAATCTGAAAATCAAAACCCCAAATGTTTTTTAAGTGAATTGAAAATTGCAAGGCTACACAAAGGGGGATGACTATTTCAGTTGTTGAAAACCTGACCATGTTTTTGTTTGAATGCACCTTCCCCCAGGTTTCAATGAATACCCATGGAACTTTTCACCGGAAACATTCCATTGAATCAAAAAGCCATTTTTCATTTTGGAAAGCCGTGAATTGTTTGTGACCAGATATAGTGGCGAGGCCGACGTGTAATAAGGAATTCCAAAGCTGTATGCCAGGGGATCCCAGTCTACCGTCAGAAGGTATGTCTCTCTTGTCCTCTGCTATCACTAGACAGACCCCCAGTCACGACAGCATGAGATAGACTGTGTCACGGCTCTCTCCCTTTGTTGGTAGCGATACAGTGGTTCACTCTGAGCCTGTCTTTACTGAGGCTGTAGCTCTTTTATCTCTCTTGCTAGAGTGTCACATCACCTGTGTATACGTGTGGCTCTAGACCTACACATGGCTTCTCTCTCCCACTATTTTGTCCCTTTCGCATTTACTAGATTGACAAGGAAAGTTTACATGCCCCTGCAGAACAGTAAAGGGAAATGTTGTTTCCCATGCAAAATTGTGAGTTTTTGGCAAAAAATCAAAAGCATGTTCAGAAATGGCCTCCCATCTGTAGTGTGGCTCTGTCATGGTCCCATTATCTTCTGTTAGTGAGCCCCCCCCCCCCCTGCCTGGACTACAGCTCCCATGATGATCCACGTTCTCCCCTCTCGGTGAAAGAAGCCCCGGTATGAGGGCGCTCATGCGACCGACCGCAATACAACCAGGAAGATGCAGTGTGACCAGGGAGCCCAACCCATAGATGGGGACGGATGCAGGAGGCAACCTAATGACAACTCCCAAAAGGAATCACAGGGGCATTTCAGAATCAAAACATTTTTGGTTTGGGCTGAAAACTGAAAACTTTTCCATTTTCAGGCAGTCAGGTTTTTTTATGAACATTTTAAAAGTTCTGTGGAAAGAATAGCTGCGTGGCAAAAAAAAATTAAAACCAAATTTTCCACTGGAAAAAAAATTGACAGATTTTTTTCATCAATCCTAGATATCGTGCACTGCCAGCTGAGGATCCGGCTGACCTGATCAACCTAGATATTATGCACCCTCTTATATACCCAGCTGACACTTCAGGCAACTCCCAGGGGTTTTTGGAAAATTGCACACTGGCTGAGTTAGAGATAGAATGTAACCACATGAAGTTAGTTCTGGTCATTTGTTGTAGTTCAACATATGATGCCACAGTCCTTCAGAAAACCCCAGTCTCCATGCAGAACTAGCATGTGCTTAAATTGCTCTGGAAAAAAAAAAAGTCTCTTGAATCTTTGCAGTCCAGGCAGTCTAGGGAAAGGGCTCTTTTTTGGTCAGGTTATTAACACAGATGGGTAGTGGGTGCCTCATTCTTCTTCTATTCTGCACTGTAAAGCAAGGACTTGATTTGTCCTGTCCCCATGTATTTTAACAACCCCTCCTGTCAAAAGCATGATCAAAGTCTTGACGAAAATTCATTGTGCAAGCGAGCATGCCTTACCTGTTAGAGCAAATCACTGGTGTTGGCATTAGCATGCAAATCTTGATTGATAACCACTGTCACAACCTTATTAAGCTGAAATTCTGATAGAGGGGCCTAGAACAACCTTTGTTTGCTGTTCTGGTTTGGATTTTCTTCCTTCCTTTTGTGTGCACATGTGCACTGAGATTCGTGTCCCAGGCATTTACTTGGTCTTTGCCACACAGTGGCTATTGCTGCACCAAAATATGTACATCTCTTTTAGGATGCTCAGCTGCCGTCCGCTTGGCATTTAGATGACCTTAGCTTCATTGGTATTCAGTTAGTGTTAGAGACATGCTTGCCTCAGCTGTCTGGGCCTTGGTGAGCAGGTGGAAAAATGACCAGTTGAAAATGAGTTGTTAAGACCATTACAGCGAAAAGATTGATGCAATTAATTTTTCATTATGTACAGTGTCTGCGGATTGTAATCAGTTTGGATTGTCCCTCCTCTGAGGCACAAATAAAATGCAAATGGCTTGAGAATGAAAGGAAATGTTCTTTATGATGTACAGTGCTATTCAGAGCTGCAAATGGCTTGGAATAAATAGGAATTGTGAGGATTATGCGATGAATCTGCCTAGGAGAATCTAATACAAGTTTTGGTGTGGAAAAAAACCCCACAGCTGCTCCCCAGGCAATCAATAGCCCAAGGTGTTAAACCTTATATAATAGTATTAATACCGAGCTCTTATCCGCATGTTACAAAGGTGGTCTGTAGCATTATTCCCATTTTGCAGGTAGGAGACAGAGGCACAGAGAGGGGAAGTGACTTGTCCAAATGCAAGCAGCCTGTGGCCAAGCCACAAAAAGAACCAGGTCTGGCTAGGGCACTGGAGAGCTCTCGGGAGACCCAGGCTCTGTTCCTGACAATGCCACTGACTTGATGTGTGTCTGTGGGAGAGGTGAATGGCTCTGTGCTGGCTAGGAGAACACAGGGCTGGGCACTGCAACAGCTTCCCCAGTCGCTTGTGTGGAGAGAATGAAGACGGCTCCTGGCTTTGCCACAGCTCTGAGTGGTTGCCCTCCCCTGGAGGTGGCATAAAGCAAGTCAAATGTGGATTTGGGCAATATCCCCTTGGTAAAATAGCACAGTGATACCATGCGTGGCAAATTTGTAAGGGATAATAAACCCCAGGTCGCTCCTGGGGTGCAGGGAATATTCAAAGTGGAGCTCCTAGAGGTGGCCACAGGCTCAGGTAATCTTGTAGGGGGATAGAGCCCCTGGCAGCTTCTTTCAAACCCTAATTTTGCTGCCCTGGTCACTGTAAGGGGGAGAAGCAGTATATTAGTATCCCAGTACTGGGAAAGAGGAAGAGAAGACAATAGACGGCAATCTCTCTGCTTTGAGTGAAAGCTAAGGTGACCACAGTACAGGCAAGTTTTACTCATAGTCCCAGGTTCAGATGATATACGAGCATCCCAGGAATTTATTGCAGGCTGCCTGACATGTCCCGCAGTTTCATTTCACTGGTGAAAACAGTTGGGATTTTCTTGTTTTGGTCAAAACATAGTGCTGCTATCCTGGGTAAAAAAATTGCTCCATGGCTCCCAGGAACAGTCAGTCCAATGGCGTGAGTTCTTCACTGTGAGGAACAAAGAGAGAAGTCAGTCCAATGAACATAGACGCTATCAGAGCTGTTTTGCTCAAACTGAATGTGAATGACACCGGTTCGACGCTGTGCCAGAAACTCATTCACCGCTACACTTTCTCACCTCATACGTAACCAGGGCACCTGTAAATAGTCACCAAGTCGTCTTCAAATCCCTCCTTAAAGTCTCCTTTGAGGTGATGCCTTCAGAAACTTGTCAGTGTTTAGGCAGTTGGTGTGCAGAGACCAACAGCTTCCATGCTGATCTCATTATTTCTTTTTGCTCCCCTGTTGGCTTGTTGCATTCACACATTGTCTTACACTTGATAAGCTCTTTGGGGGTAGAGACAGATTTTTTTTGTTGGTACAGGGCCTAACACAAAGAGGCCCTCGTCTCTAGGCACTACTGGACTACAAATCCATTATTATTAGGATTGTATTATTGAATTAATAGGAAAAACCCTCCGCTCTGAGAATACGCCTGTGTTAGCTCTCAGGGGGTGGGGGAGGGCACTAGTAACTCTGCTGGAGAGGTATTTTATGAACCTAATAAATGCAGCCACAAAGTGTCCTTTTTTATTTGGAAAATAAGTTTTCTAACCTTAATTCCCGATCCAGCAAACTTCATCTGCTTAACTTTATCCATAATCCTGTTTTAAGTCAATGGGAGCACTCACGTGAATAAGGTCACCAGCCTGATGGCAGGAACTGGGACCTTCGTTTGTTCCTTTTTTTAATGAGGAATTAGCCTCGTGTTTTGGCTTCAGAGCTGACAGCTACAAGTATGTTTTGGGAAATAATGACGGGTGAGGTCAAGCGACCCATCACGTTACCATTTCTGTGGGAATTAAGCCGTGTTTGCTCATGCATGTGGTACACACAGGCTGGGATCTCCAGATCTGCTCAGCATTGACCTAACCTGGCCCCCCACTGAAGTCAGAGTTAATGGTGTTGATGTCAGTGGGAGAAGAGGTAGGCCAATGTGCGTTAGAAAAATCACACCCACAATGCACCTAGGTTTTCCCGATGGCTCCCTTTGGAAGGCACTTTGGGTTGTTAGCCGTGTGTGGATTTGGCCTTGTCTGTGCTGGCGGCAGCAGTTAGGGTACCACAGGCTTTGTCCACACTGCAACCGACTGCCTCATCAACCTGAGTAGCCTCTGCCTGATGCCCCATCTGAACAAAAGCGGGCGGGGGAGTGGGGGGGGGGAGGGGAGGGGCGCCGACACACTGGGTCACCAGTCCACTTGGAGGCAGCAGGGGCAGACTCTGGCAGCAGGGACCTGCTGGATCCTTTCACCTCTCCCTCTGCCTTTTCAGAACCCTTTCCTTTTGTACCAAGGCTGGGGGACGGGCAGGGTATGTACTCTACTCAGCGCCAAAAGCATTGGGATAATCAACAGCCTCCCTCCTACACACACACACACACAACCCAACAACCCAGAGCATTTCAGTGCAGAATGGGAAGCCAGAAGGAAACTTATTAGAAATTTGAATCTTTCTATACTTTCTATTTCTATTTAATATTTTATTAAATGACAGTCTTACAAATATTTTTGCCTTCTTTGATGGCATGCTCTGGACCTGCTCCAACAGCCACGACTGCCAATGAGCATCTTTCAATTGATGTCAAGAGGTTTTGGATCAGAACTTGCCTTCTGAAATGCCTGCAAGCTGTAAGTCAACTTTGAAAAAACCCCACCATTATAGAGGCTGAAATGATGTGTGTACACCAAATGAAAACAAAAAAACAACAACAGTGAGACAACCACAGCTAAACAGAGTAAAAGAAGCTAGGAGACACAAAGACAAAATTGGAAATTAAATGCTACTGAGAAAAATAGAAAGGCACATGAACTCTGGTACATGTACTCAAGTGTAAAAGTCTAATTTTAAATAGAACAAAAAAGAGTTTGAAGAGCAACCAGCAAAAGACACAAACTAATAGACACTTTTTAAAGCACATCAGATGCAGGGAGCCATTAGGGGACAGTGGACTATTGCTGAAGAAGCAGCAAGGGAAAACAAGGTCATTGCAGAAACGCTAAATGAATTCTTTGTATTCATCTTTACTGCAGAGGGCGTGAGGGAGATTCCCACCTTTCAGCTATTCTTTTCAGGTGACAGTTCCGAAGAACTGTCCAAGACTGAGGTATCTATAGCTCTGGTTTCGGAATAAATTGATAAATTAAACAGTGCTAAGTCATCAGGGCCAGATGGTATTCACCCAAGAGTTTTGAAGGGACTCAAATATGAAATTGCAGAATTGCTACCCTGTGGGATGTAACTTATTGTTTAAATCAGCCCCTGTACTAGAGACAGGAGGATAGTTAATATAACATTGATTTTTTTTTTTAAAAAAAAAAGCTCTAATGGTGATCCTGGCAATTACAGGCCAGTGAGCCTATCTTTGGTACCAGGCAAAATTGGTTAAAACTGTAGTGAAGAAGAGAATTATCAGACAAATAGATGAAAACGATAGGTTGGGGAAACAGTCAATGTGACTTTCGTAAAGGGAAACTTTGACTCGCCAATCTGTTAGAAATCTTTGAGGGGGAATCAACACATATGTGGCATGGTGGATATACTGTACTTGCACTTTCAGAAAGCCTTTGACAAGGTTCCTCACCAAGGCTCTTGAGCAAAGGAAGCTGTCATGGGATAAGAGGGAGGAGCCTCTCATGTTTGAAAGACAGGAACCAATGGTCTGTATATACAGGGGGCCCAAAGATCTGTACTGGGACCATGGTAGGGGAGAAGCCCTGGTTCCATTGAAGTCAGTGGGAGCTTTTTCGTTAACTTCAGAGGAGCCAGAATTTCCCTCTAGGTGTCTAGCACAATGAAACCACTATCTAGAGCAGAGCCTTTGGAAGCTACAGCAGTAGAAAATAGAAATTCTAATTAATAACCAAACACTGAAATCTTTAAAGGGGATAGAGCTATGGATACCTGTAAACTGTGTTGTAAATCATCTTATTGTTTTACATTTTCTACCGAGGGAGAAAATTTCCACTAAGTTAAAAAAAACCACAGTATATAAAACAGCAGATCTGTTGTGCTTCCCTGTATGGCATAGCCAATTGTTCAATGGAACAAAGTGTATGCTGGAGATTTAAGAGATATGTGACACACAGCGAAATGGGAAGAAATGAGTGTTCAGAAAAGAGCTAGGGCAGCTAGGAACCAAATTAAACTATTAATGGTTGGGAAGCCGGGAAGAAGGGCTGTCTGTCAACCTAGGTCAAGCCAGGGCTCTGAAGTGTAACCAAGTCCCACCTCTGACCTGCAAAGTCTTCCGTCTATCAGCACTACCCCAGCCTTTTTCTTGATGGGCTGATTTTAATGGGTTTTTTTTAAGTGCACCTTTGACCTCATCTGAACATTTTTTCCTTGTGCTTGCTGCCCTCCTTTTGCCCTTCAGAGCTTTGTTTTGTCATGTCCTGGTCTCCACTAGCGAGACATCCTAGCTCCTTAGTGTAGTTATATTTGCTGATGTGCCATTTTAACAAGGGGCTCTGTTAAAACAGAGTTCTTTAGTATATAGCAGGTACAGTACACTTGCATATTACCATCCTAGAGCAACCTTCCTCTTTCTAATATAGTTCTTCGCATTATATAAAGTGGGTTTAATGCGGCACCCACAATCACAATAGAGATGGTTGGGAATTTTCTGTCTGCTACAAGGTGGCTTGCCCGGTGGGCTTTAGAGCCTGTCGCTAAGCCGGCTCTGACTGCAGGATATAAACCACCCCGCCCACCCCCTTGTGAGGAATCAGGAAGTTCCAATACAAAAAGAGTCAGATTAATCACTGCTAGTGCCCTGTTGGGGCATACAGCCGGGCAGGGAGCAAGAAGGATCTTGCAGGGCCCTGAGTCTCTAGGGAAAACTCAGAGCAAGAGAGTAAGTTTTGTTTTTAAAAAGGGGCTGGAGAGCTTTGTCTCTTGGACAGTTTAGACCCAACAAGCCCCTTGCGGTCCTTTCTAACCCCCTGTTTCTAGGATTCTAAGGAAAACGCTCCAGGCAGGGAGAGACCCTGATGAAACAGGGGAGAGACCGCAAAGATCCAGACCGGAAATAAAGAAGTGAGGTAGGAAGTGGTCCAGGGACCATTTAAATATGGGTAAAGAAGCAGACCTAGCTGTGCAGTACAGGGCCCTGGGCTGGAATCCAGATTAGAGGGAGAGGTTGGAGTCTGCTACTGGCCCCGAGGAGGTGGCATGCACGCCCTTCCCAATGGCGGTTGAGCCCAGCAAGGGGGCAGCAGGTTAAGTAGAGGACTGGTGGAAGAAGAGCCCCAGAGAGGGAGGAAGGATTTGTGTATCTGTTAAAGGTAATTTGGGATTTCTACTCTGGGCAGTTGTCCCCTCTCAAGGTGTGGACAAAAGACTGTGACCTCACTGAGTTACTGACAGAGAAACCACCACCAGGCCCAAGCGACCACTGGTAACGAGCTAGCCCAGTGAGAAAGCTGCAATGCCATGCCCAGCCTCCAGGGGACGCCGAGTGGTGAATGGACCCTGTGACACTGTCAGAGGGTCTTTTCTCAATGGAAAACTCAATTTCTGTACATTGGAAATTTTTCTGTGTTGCCAAACGTTTTTGAATGTTCATTGGGGGGAATCTAATAGAAATATTTCTTTTTGGGTAGGGTCAGCTCCTGACGCAAATACTTGTTTTGTCGTGATGAGTCAAAAACTTTTAGTTTTGGGTCAGTTTGGCAGCTATCTGATTCTGCCTAAGGCACTGTCATGATCTTTGGGAATTTCAGTCTGCATGCCACATGTCCCATTCTTCTCTGTGGACTGGGATCCCTCGGTGGCCTACATCTCCAATGATTCACTTAGGTCTCTCCTCTGGTAGAGCTAACACAGTGCATCATGGGACTTGTATACAAATCAAGGAGCCAGGTAACTGAACTACAGGTCCCATGAAACACCCTGGTAGCTCAGGCAGATACAGTTCAGTGTCAAATCAGGGTGAAACAAAACTTTTTTGCATTTCCAAATGTACCTTTCCTGAAAGTTCTGTTCTGTGAAAATGTTTGATATTTTGACTTTTCATCCCAAATTGGAATAAAAATAGATGTTGAAATATTGAAATTTTCTATGATATGGAAATTTTTAAGTTTGTTTAGTTCTGTTGAAGGACAAACACAAACAGACAGAGTAGTTCTAAGGAGAATAAGAAAAACTCACTTTATATGCAATTCACCTACGCTACTTGAGAGAAGTACACTTTTAAGAGTAATTAAATATGGAGACGTCTATGAAAAAAATCTATGTTTTGTGTTTTCAAGAGGTTAGGCTAGACAATCATAATGGTCTCTTTTGGCCTTAAACTCTATTGGTGAAATCCTGGCGCCATTGAAATCACTGGGTGCCTTGTATTGACTTCATGTGGTCAGGATTTCATCCAGTGACTATGTTTTCAAGAGCACTTTGGTTTGTTGGGAACTATTGATTGGCTTGGATAGGACCTCATTTAGCTTTAATCCATTCCGGGGTCTAAAATAGAGAGTTGAGAGATCTATATTCAGACATGTGTGGCGGAGAAATTAAAACAGACCTTCTCAGCTGGTGAAAAATAAAGTAAATGGAACTATGTTGAATTACACCAGTACAGAATATTTTTTCAAAGAGATGTTCCAATCTCCAAGACAGTCAGCACGCACGCAGAGAAACCATGCTTTCTGCATGAGATCAGAAACTGGCTGCTTTAAAGGCGAGAGTCTTCATTGATAGTTCCATTTCATTGTTTTTGTGTGTATGTTGTGCTTCTCACCAACCAATACACAAAGAGTGGGATCCCATCTATGTCAAAATCCGTAAACAGTTTTTAACTAATAAAGACTAGAACATATAAAGTGTCCAGCATTGCTAGATTTTTTAACCTACATTGCTAGGAAGCAGCCAAGCCGCCTTTTGGTATTGTAATGAACTTGCTGTAATCATTTGTGTTCTCTGCTTGGACATGTTTAAGAGTCACATCAATAAAGTCAAGATACATCAAAACATAGAGTAGCTTTTAAGAATAAGTGTGCTAAGAAGCCACTCAGGCTTCAATTAGGCAAGCAATTAGGCCATGGTTACACGTAAAGGACTTTTGGTTATAGCGCATCCCATATACAGCAATAGGTGTTGCGCTAGAGCGTGTGCACACTTAGACCCGCCAGCAGGGCAGGGAAGCAGCAGCGGATTGTGCAGGTACAGCTACTTTTTTATTGGGAAGACAGACAGCTTGGCCAGGGTGGAAAGGGATGCTTACCACCTGCTTGCCTACATGTGGAATAGTGCATTCATGTACTCTATCACGTCACAGTAATCGTCATCAGTAATTATTTCAACGGTATCAATAAGAGCTCTTGCAATGTGCCTGCAGGTTTCCCTGTCCCGGCCACTGTACTACAAGGGGTGGTGGGAGCATTGCTGCACAGAAACAAGCTGCATATGGCCCTGGGTGGGAGCCGCATCTCATTAGAATGCCCCTCCCTTTCTTGCGCCGTCACCCGCAGCAGCGAGGTATCTTTCAGCACAAACACCTATTCAGAGAATGTTGGGACAGTGCTCAGAGTACGGTTCCAGCAAATGCCCTCCGCTCCCCCCAAGCCATAGGACAGCAAAGCAGGGAAACAATCATTCCCCCCTGCATCCTGAGCCAACTCACCATTGTTGTCTGTGTGCTATAGCTGTGTGGGATAGGCAAACAGGACAGAGAAACATGGAATGTGTGGGAATCATAGCACTGTCTATTGTGAACAAGAGAATCCTCTGTTTTAACTTTGCACTGAGTTTGCCTACTACTTTCGACCTTGGACAGCCCATCACCGTCAGTCTTATCTGCAGCTGAGGAGGATTCGAAAGAGACCACGAAAGAGGAAGGAAGAGCTTTTACAACAAGTTATGCAACAGGCTGCAATGGACAATCGCATTGCACAGCAGTGGAGGGAGAATTTGTGAAGCATCAGGCAGTATAAAGAAAGCAAGAGAGCAATAAGAATGCATGCTCTGGCTTACACTGATCATACTGAAATGGGCAGAGATCCCCTCTGTTGAGCAAAGATAGCAGCAAAAGTAGTTTCTTACTTAGAGCTTGTTTGCTCATCTCCTTGCTAATTATTTAATATTTAAACCAATTGAAATAATAAGCAAGAGGCTAAGGTGGTCAAACTCAACTGAGACTGAAGCTGGTCAGAAAATGTTAGTTGACACTGATTCTCAGTGAAAAATTACGTTTTTGTAAAATCGAAACATTTAGAAAAAAGTGTGAATAATTAAAATTGCTGTCAAACCCCCTCATTCAGGCGTTCAGTTGAATATGTCCAAATATTCCATTTGACTACTTTGGAATATAATATTTCATATTTTCATATCAAAATTACTTTTAAAGTATTTTATATAACATAAACTAAAAGATCTGGAAGGAATTGTTTCAAATTTTATCAAAATGAATTTTTAATTTTTTTCTTTTGATAGAAATTTCAATTTCTTTTGTCTCGTTCCATTTTGAATTCAGAGAATTTCCCACAAGATGGAAAATCTGATTCCCATCCAGCTCGGACGGAGACAGTATCTTGAATCTAATTTGATTTAACTACTGGAGCACCTTGAGCCATGTTTATGGAATAGGAAATTCAGTGTCTTTGGAGGGATTTCCAACAGTGCAATGAATTGGCGGCTGAGTCCTGACTTCTGCCATTCAGTATGCAGAAATATTTCAGATGGTAAAACCATGCCTCACAGTGGTGATCAGGGACATCCAAGAGTAGCCGCATCTATTGCAACAAAAGGGATCATGCAGAGGAAGGATAATCTTGTGGTTAAGAAAGCGAATGGCAACTCAAGAAACCTGAACTCTATTCTTGGCTACAGGAGTCTTCCTGGATGGTATGGACAAGTCACTTAATCTCCCTGTTTTTCACATCCCTGTTTGGAAAAAAATGAGAGAATAATATTCATGTTGTCTCTTTTATCAATTTACATTACAAGCTTTTTGTGTATGTAGAATGTCCAGTGTAATGGGGCTCTGGGGGCTTTAGGTGCTACTGTATTACAATCAGTGATCTAAAAATAATTGTTGGAGTAACTACTGTCAGTAAGGAGTTTACGTCCCTCGATGAATAGAACAGGTATACAATTGGCGTCCTACCCATTGTTTGTTTGCAAAGATGGTACCTTCTGTTTTTGAGCTTACCAGTTAGTCTAGCAAGTCACATAGTCTTGTGGCTTGTCCCTTATTGGATAACTTAAACTTTAACTAATGAAAGAATAGCAAAGATCAAATAATGTCCAGCCAATAGGGAAATTCATGAGACTTTGTTGGTTAGTGACTAATTCGGCCATCTATCTATTTGTGATTAATGAATGGCAGGATCCTAGGAATACCAAGCCATTAAATTGGACCTGTTTGTTTATGAACCTGTGCTTTCTTTATAGGCCCGATGCTTTGTGTATCGTGGTCAATGTCAGACCTTCCACTGATCTCCATGGTGTAGAACCTGGTCCTATTTGATTCAAAATCCCCTGCCCCTACCTCCTGTATTTTGTAGTATGGGGTTTTTTAATGAATCCCTGCTCAAAGCGAGACTTAACATCACAATAGACATCAGGCCTATAATCATATGCTTGGCAGGCTAACAAGCCTTGGAAACAAATTGTCAGAGGCAAAGTATGTGCCAAAAGTAACTGGAGTGGTTAACCGAGTCTTGTTCTCATCATAGCAACTTCAGTGGGGGCAAAGCAACATTAATTATGTGTCCAGGAAGGTGGAGGCCTCTTGTCCTTGTTTAGTCTGTGTCTGAAATAAGCTCAACTGAGGTCAATGGATATGCAATAGATTGTGTTCCCGTGTCTATGACAGTTTAATCAGACTAGGTTCAGCACTCTCTCAGCAAACAGAAATGATTCTTCAAAAGCGGTGGGAGGTGAATACATTGTGTATGTTACCGGCACTTCCTTCGGTTCCCATGCTGGATAGGCACAAACGGGTTTGCGCTTGCTCAGTCTAATGCTCCCTGACACTTGATCATTCACCCGTTGTGCTTCATCAGACGAAGGGTCTCAGCTCTTTGTCTGTCACAATATTTCCCGATCAGCTGTGCGGTGCGGCCAGTACCAAAGTGGCTGAACAATAATTATGGATGAGAGACGGGTGTAACTGGCCCAAATGCTTAATGCCTCTTCTGTATTCCATTTGCTTGCTGCCTATCCCTGGCACCATAGATTAGTTTGCTATGGTCTGCTGATGCCTTGCTATTCAGCCAAAACATCACTGCAGGAGAAAGGGATCAAATATTTTTGTTCCACGACAGGCCAGAGAATCTGGCCATGAAATTCTTATTAATTATTTTTCTTTATAAATCTGAAATCTGTTTAATAATTGTCTTTATTGTCATATTAATAATAATTAATATTAATATTAATTATATTAACATTAATATATCATATTAATATGACCTATGCAATATTGTCTTTGCCATTATCACAACACTTAATGATCTCTTTCTGGTACATGCAGTTCTAATGGAAACAGTAGGATTTTCAAAAGACCCTAAGGGTACCCTGCAATAGGGGAAATTTTCAAAAGCATCAAAGTGATCTAGGAGCACAAGTGACTTGCTGCTTTTGAAACTTTTCCTTAGATAGTTGTGATGAATGGAGGTAAGGCTTGGTAAGGCTTACTGATCTGTGGTGAAGGTGCTGTTATTGTTGACAAAGCCCATCCCTAGTGCCCAGTAGGAGCTACAGGTACATTAACACACATATGTCTGTGACAGAGGACCAGTTCAACCAACATTACTGTGATGCTGTCCCTTAGAGCAGTACGAAGATACCCCTCCTCTGACTACTCCTTGCATAAATTGATACAAACTGGTTCCAGGTTACACTCCAGGTGTTATTAGTTACTACCCTAATACTTTGAACAAAACATCCTTATCCGTTATCCTGTCATCCCCTCCTAATTTTTATGAGGGGGGTGGTGTGTACCTTCTCTTTCGAATGCATTTACCCAAAGGAAGCGGGAAGAAGGTTGGCGGGACACAAAAACGTAACTGGGCTGTATCCCAGATCTCAGCTTCCCAAAAGGATGGAATTCCTTTCCAGTTCTGTAAACTAAGAGGAAACCCACTCTAATTTAGCTTGTAGGGAAGTGTGATATCTGATGAGGCTACATATGCCTGTGGGCACTTTGTTGTTTTCAAATCCCGTTTTCTCTAATGCTTTGCTAAATTAAACTACACCGCTCAATGAAAATTTACTGTGAAATGGTGACTCTGCTTTCCCAAAGGTGACTCTGCTGGGATTTCTTATTAAAAAATTGTAGTCATTTATGATTTTATGTCCGTGTACATGCTGAGCAGTCACTTATCTTATTTCTAGGAAAACGCCCTGCTTTATTGTATATTTTGTTCTTTTAAAGATTAAACAGGATTTTGCTTATGTGGAAAGGAAATTCTGAAGGAGACCCAGAATCAGGCGGGTAATTTAGCAACTATGTGAATAGCCCCACTGAAATCAATGCTGAGTTGGGATGTCATAATATAGATATAACCCTCTCATCTGAATCTACATGAAATAGTTGGTCTTTAGCCAGGGGTCTCTCTCTCTCTCTCTCTCTCTCTCTCTTTAGCATTCGACCATCAGACACATTGTATGTGGGTCTGTACTTAGTCACGTAACAGATCATTAAATCTAAGTATTCTAGATTCTACACAAGGTCAGCTGTTTTTCATCTTTGCCTGTGGAAGTAGCGCTCTCTAGTGAAATAAAATGGAAATTCATGCTCTGTATTTCCCAGACCTACACAGCAAGTTAACTTGTCTAGAACTCTACAGGGATATTTATTACATGTAATAGATTTTCTAAGACACCAGATTACTTCCTTGAGACTTGCAGCACACATGTGATTTGTAATTTAAGGGATAAATGTATACATGGTTTTTATGGTACATGGACAATCCACATTGCTTTCAATGGCCAAGAAGTTTTATGCATCCCATACATTTCAGTAAGTGGGAGAGGACCGTGTACCCACTCACTTGGGAGCTTACATCCCTCCCTGTGGCCGTCTTGACCGATAGCTCGATCCTTGGTCTTCTCTCAACCCACAGCAGAAAGGTTCCTCAAGGGCATATCAAGACAATACCTGCTGGTCAAGGATCTCAACAGAGTTTGGTCGCTTCGAACCTATTAGATCTACCTCTCAATGAAAGTGGCCTCTTAGCAATCCCATCCGCCGGGGTAGATGGGGAACTGCATGCGCTGAGGAAAGAGCCACCTTATGCTGTCATCCATAGGGACAACGTATCCATGAGATCACATCCTAGATGTCAGTCTTCCATACCAATGCACTCATCCACTTTCCTGTGTTCTTTCCCAAGCCTCATGCTAGAAAGGTGGATGTGTGCAGAGCCATGCTATTCTATCTGGAGAGAAAACTGCCCCTCCAGAAATCACCCAGACTCTTTCTGGTTCACATGGAGAGCGTCAAAGGAAAAGCTATGTCTTACATCAGGTCATGATACTGGTTCGTAGGCATGCAGCTGCCTGGTTGAATACGGGCTTACTCTTCTGACTTGCAGTCTGCCTCTGTGCCTTCTCCAGGGACCTTCCTGTTCAGGATATTTGCAGAGCAGCAACCCGGTTGTCCCTACACCCATTCCTGAAACTACAGCACACGTGCAGGGAGCCTGGGCCAATGCAAGATTTGGAAGAGTCGTATTAAACACCGTCTTCACAGGCACTCCTCACCCCTGCCCCCCTGTGAGTCACCAGGTGTGGCATATTTACTTGGACTGGAACATGAAGAAGAAGTTAGCTGGTGTTCGTGGAGAGGTGTAGTCTGTTCACCTGTTTCACATTCGACCCACCATCCCTCTTACTTTGGCATCCTGATGGCATAGGATCTCGTGGTGAAGGAACTGAGTATGATGAAGTGGCTCTACCCCTTATGCTTGCAAAGCTTGGGAAGAAGGGAAGTATGTGCTTCCCCCATAGATACTGCTGATTTCGAAGATACATAGAGGTACGTACACTGGCCATGAATCCAGCTACCATGGAATATGTCCATGGACTGTGTATCTCAAAGACATTCCGTCACTGTACAGGTAAGTTACCTCTTTTTACAGATGGGATTTTTTTTAAAAAAAACAAAACCACTAAGGGACTTCTATGCCTAATTCCTAGTGAAAGTCAATGGGAGTTGGGTGCTTAACTCCTCTGAGCAACAAAGTCAGGATTTTCCAAAGTGATTAGTGGCTTTTTGCTGCAACTAAATGACCAACTTGACATCTTATCAGGGCCTGGGCTTCAGGAATAGTTGATCACCTGACCGCTCAAAATCAGGCCCCTTTAAAAGGTTATAAATTAGGCACCACAAATTACTTATGAAAAATGTGGTTGAAGGGACCAATCCAAAGTCCACTGAAGTCAGTGGAAAGCCTCCCCTTTGGTTCAGATCCTAAAAACTAACCCTACATGGAACAAAGTTTTCTTTCTTTTCAGAGGGTAAGAACCAGCTGAAATGAAATTGAAGGGGGAGCCGATCAGTGAGAGATTCACATTTAAATAAAGCTCATTTTGCAGATGCTAGGGTTAAGGTGCATTGCAATCAGTGCAGCTGCCATGTTTGGCTCTAATTGTCATCTCTGTTGGTATTTTATATTCAGCCCACATGCTATAAGAAGCAGGGAAGAGACAATATCATATCGGCTAATTATTATGTTGATGTTATTAATTTAGACTAAGGATAATAATAAGATAGCGTGCAAGAAGAAAGAATGCATTATGAAATTAATTGCTCTGATTAGGGGCAACACATGAAATAAGGTTTACATAGCATTTAAGAAACAATTAGTTTTGATAGTTATTCGGCAGCTTAAGACATGGAAATCTGGAGTGTGAGTTTTGCATTTCTCCCCCCACCTCCATTCATATGCTAAGTCCTCCGGTAAACATAACTTGCGCAAAAGAAAATTGAAATCAGTGGATTGAAGCAAAGCTGAGTAATGAGGTATTATTGATACAATCTGTAGATGGTCTCATTATTGCTATATATGGATATTATTTCACAGCAACATTTTTTAAAAAAGGGTTTAACAAAGTCAGTTTGAATCTTTCAGTTGTTGTCTTTGCCCCTAATAGACATGGGAAGGACTTAATTATAATTAGCTTTTTGAATGTACTCTTGCTCTTTCTTCGTGTTTCCAGTCTCACCAGTGCTCCCGGGTAGAATGACACCCTCAGTAAGAGGAGCACCTGTTTCCAATATATAGGCTGTGTTTGTGTCTCTGCATAGTACACGGCTTTGTTGTCCTTCCCCCCTAAATTCTTCAGGAGGAATCCGAGAAAAGTGCCTCTCTCACGCAGGACAGTGTGTGTCCGGGAGGGGGGGAGGGGCTCAGCGTTGGCTTACCTCTGTTCCTAAAGAAATCAGTGTATTTTACTATGGACTTCAATGGGAGCCCTGGTAGGTCCATGCTGAGTGAAACGATCCCCGTCCTAAAACCAGGCTCTGCGGAAAAAGGCGAGCTAAGGCGTCCCCAGCGTGTTCTGAGTCTACCCTGTGCTATCCCAGAAATGGTTAAATTGGAGTCAGAGCTCAGGGACGGTACCTAGCCACACCTGGAAGGTGGGCCAGCCCCTTACAGAGGAGTCGCACAGTGGGGAGGAGCTGGCAGCTTGAACAAGGAGAAGAAGCTTGGGGCTACTGGTGGAATCAGGAATTCTGTAATTCCTCTCTGGGATAGGGGAGAGAAGAGCCCAAGCAGGGATTTAGCGGAGGCCTAAGAGAGGGATAAAAGGTCAAGCCTCAGGATGGCAGAAATTTCTATTGCTCACTGGGATTCATGGGGATTCCAGGGGAGGCAGAAGGGAGAGTTTAGAGAGGCCTGCTGAGAAGTTCAGGAGATAGCAGAGGTGGGCCTGAATATAGACAGACCTCCCCTGGTAACTGCAGATTTCCTGCACTGGAACCCAGAGGGTGATAGGAAACCGCCCTTGAGAGGAAGATGACAGAGCCGTGAGAGAAAGTTATGAAGATCATGGGGCCAAAATCCTGACAAAAGGACTTTGGCTTTTGTAACCCCCTGGAAGGGGTGGATGTAAACACGCCCAGACTCAAGGCCTGAGTTACAGGAAGAGACCTCACTTTAGGGCCAGAGTGACTGTGGATAGCGGAGGGCTAGGGAGGAGAGCACCTGCTATGCATCCCCAGCCATGAAGAGGCGCTCCAGAAGTGAGTCCTCCTGTCACAGCCAGTCATTGGGAACATTGCCCGCTCTTGTAAATTGGCTCTGAGCATAATAGTTGTGTATGAGATTTGCCTGCTTCTGAAACGCCATCATTATCCGTTATCCGTTGTCTACCACCAACTCCACTTAGTTCATCCCTGGAACCAATGGCAGTCAAGTTCACTGAGCTCTTTTGCTCCAGAGGGGAGAAGAAATAAGTGAAGCAACCCCAACCGCTCCTGGGATCAGACGGTCAGGCAGGATTAAGCGCACTCCCTTTCTTCGGTGATCTACTCCACTCGACATGCCCCAGGGAGAAAATTGCATCAAGAATGACTCTAATCAGAGCCCCAGGCAAATAGAAACCTCTTCTGCTGCTCACACAGCTCACTTTTCCCTAAAGATACCTATTTCATAAGCCAAAACTTGGAACCACACAATGTCTTCCTATGAATGAAAACTTGCTCACACACACGAAGGGGAAGTTTTTGGAGTATTATCTGTAACATGATCACCTGGTCTGGGCCTCATCCACAGCTCACTGAAGTCAATAGCAAGCTTTCCAGGGACCTGAAGGGCCCTTAATGTATTTTTATAAAGTGGCTCGTTGCTCTATATACAATACCAAGCTTTTAAAATCACAGTTTGTTTACTTATATGGATATATCCTTCCGCTACCAGGAATAACTCCTAGAACCAGGATAAGAGAAAACACGATTGGGAAAGATATCAACCGGCACCACACTCATAACAACGAGCAGGGCCTTGGCCTTCTACGGCTCCTTGCTGCTGTCCCCCAGAACTCTGGCACCCCTTTCTGTAGCAGTTTATGGAACAGCCACTTTCAATTTACTTTCTGCTGTAAAAAAATAAAGACGCTAAACCTGCCAATACACCACAGGAGCAGAGTAAACTGCAGGCCTGGGGCCAAAATTTGCAATACTGAATATTCCCCATAAGCCAGCCAAATTTTTCTTTCAGTGCCTTCAGTGTACATTCTGGAAGTCAATGGAGTTGAATTTGCATCAGTGGCACAGAGAGCCGAAGTTGGCTTGCAATTAAATGACTATGAAATATAATTATCGGATGCTCCTAAGTCCAATACTCAGGCGAAGATCCTCTAGAAGACATCGCTCGATAGGATCTTAGTAGCTCTGCACTAATGCAGCGCATTGCCGCAGACTTGGAGCAAAGACCATGCCATGGAAGCAGAGCAGCCTGCGGCTAATTTATCACGACCTTTCCCCCTTGCCATTATATAACCTCAGGAAGCACAGCCGCTGGATACCCAGGTAATAAAAATCACCGGGATACTCAATAGGCTTTCCCGTGCACTAGGGCTTTGAAGCCTCTGCTGTCATGCTTTCTGCTCTAATTAGGCTTCGATGAACTTAAAATGTTTGATGACTGTGGAATTGCGGAGATAACGCACATCCGGAATAACTGCACATCTGTAATAACAATTCAACTGCCTCCGGACTCCCATGAGCAGGATTTCAAATAGCGTTTTCCCAGCGAATATGAAGCCGGTTCAATGAAGTTCAAAGGGCTTAGGATGCACTTCGCAGCTACTGGGGCTTTCACGGGTGGGGAGGGACTCTAGTCTCAGGCCAGCAGACAGAAAGCTCAGGACCGCCCCATCTCAATCCCACCTTCTCATGTTGAGTCCAAGAAGCAATGGGCTTCAGGGTGGGAGGAGAGAACCCAATCCACAAACCCATAAGTGCCTGCTCTTGAGAGCAAATTGTCTGAGTGCCAGAGCGGCTACTTTGTAATAAATATATATATGTTAGAAATAGACAGTGTTTGGGGCACCAGGTGGTGGGAAAGATGTGTGAAAATGTAATCAACTCCTTCTGACAATTGGCTTTCTCCGAGCTTTGGGATGCAATAGGGAATAGCTGCAAGTTTCTTTTGTTTGTTTCCCCTCCCCTCCCCATCCTCCTGGGGAGGGGAAACAAACAAAAGAAACTTGCAGTTATTCCCTATTTCCCTATCCTTGGATCAAGTATACTTTATCCTATACTTGGGGCCTAAGCCAAAGCCCATTGACAGCAGGGTCCGTGGGAGGAAGGGTTGTTTCTCCTGGATTGAAGGGGCTTGTTATGCCAAAGAGAATAGTCCAGCATTGGAACTCTCAGCCTGGTCAGATGATGGCACCCATCTGAGTATAAGCGGCCCAGAAGCCTGACGATCTCCCTGATGATCTCTCGGTTACATCATAGGACAGAGACCAGGTTTCGAGGACTGTCTGGAGTGGGGATTTACTGCCTTCTAACAAAACTATCACCTGTAACCTCAATCCAGCTCCTCCTCTATGCCTGTGCTGGCTCATGAGTAGTATGATAATGTAACCCATTTTCTACAGCTCCCGCAATGCCTTCTCCTCGGAGTAAGTAGAAGAATGTCTTGCCTTGGACCTGAAGACTGGCAAAATATTGATTTACTTGTTAAGTGGTTAACAGGAAAAATGCCTCCAACACTTAATATTGGGTCAACCTAAATTGATTTATTTTTATACCTGAAGTTTCCATCCCATCACAAAGTCCCTTATTTCAATACATGTTCTGGACCTGAATTTTTCACACAACAGGGATTTCTGAAATGCTCCAGTTAAGAGATGTTGCAACATTGCCTCATGCCCAGAGTGAGTCTGGGTTCCCTAACAAACATCTCACTAAATGTACACTAAATGTACTTCTTGTAAGATGTCCGCTGCGTACAGGGAGGGCAGAATCCTAAGACGTCTTTTATTGGATCTTCAATCAGGTCTTTGGGACTTCAAAAGGAGCCCACCATGTGCTTTCTATTTTTCTGTAATGTTGATGTACATATCCATAAAGACATCTTGTGGTGCAAGTGTGGTCTTGAAGCCACAGAATTGTTGCAATTGCTGGATACGCCCTCAATGTTTATCTTCTCTGTGAGAGACTTCTTTGAAGAAAGGTTTGGTCCTGATGCGGGCCGTTATTGTCATGGCTTTTCTGACTGGAAGGTCCTTTAAGGGTATCGGGTCGCTACTTGATGCCAATCATTGTGCTTACGCACATAGCACGAGATTGTCCTCTCCTCCCCTGGGGGTTGTAACTAAGACACACCAATAGACTCAGTCTTGTGTGGCCATTCTGGGGAGCGGGAGGATAGAAGTCTTCAACATCGTCTCAGTGAGGATAGGCTCATTGGACATGTCCTGGGTGACTATCTGGGCCGTGCATGGTCACATAAAGGGGTAGTCAACACTGACACCAATGCTCATGTGTTCAGGGCTGGTTCAGAGCATAGATAACTAGAATGGCTATTAGAAACCATACAGCTGGTACCAATCATAACCAGAAGTATCATGTTATGAAATCCTTGACCACAGCCTTAGCCAATGTGAAGTGGGAACTCCCTATGGAAATTAGTGGAACTATGCCATTTAACACTGACGAGGGAATTTTAGCTTGTCTGATGACTACTTTGCACATTTTCTTAGGACAGTAGACAGACAAGGGATAAGGCAATATCTTGTATTGGACCAACCTCTGCTAGTGCGAGACAAACAAACTTTTTAGCAACAAGAGCTCTTCTTCACATCCGGGAAAGGTCCTCAGTGTCACAGCTAAACAAAAGGTTGAACAGATTATAGGGAATCATTAAAGGTGAAATGATCCGTTAACACCCCATAGTCATAGGACGGGGGAGGGGGGGCAGTGAGTTACAGACTGTTATAATAAACCATAAATCCAGTGTCTTTATTAAGACCACAATTTTTAGTGTCTAGCAATATTATGAATTTAAGCTGCCAGACACCTCTTCTGAAAGTGCTGTGCAAGTTTCCTTTGAGGCCGGAGAGGTCAGATATGGAGCGATCGCTTGTAAACAGTGTTCACCCAGTGGCGATAGGGTGCTCTTGTTGTTTATCATTTTCCTGCGAGCCCATGTGAGATCAGAGGGATTGTCCGGTTTCACCCACATAGTTGCGGGCGAAAGCAATGAAACATATACGATTAAGCTTCCATTTACATCTTCATGAAGATTTATTTCTTAAATGTAAAGGTTACAGTCTGGGATTTTATTAGCCCACTTGTTTTTGGTATCTAGCCTCTATTTAAACTGCTTGCTAAGTACATGGCAATAATAAATTAAGATAGTTAACCTGGGGGAAATGTAATTAAACCTTAGTTCTGTGAAACTTTATTTTTCAATAAAAATAAGAAAATAAGAAGCTTCTAAACTTACTGTGACCTAGAAACTGCAATTACCCTCTACTCCCAGGAGCCCTAATTAGTGGGTGAAACTGAGCATTTTACCACACCTTTAGAATCATCTCTTTGAATTCACTCTTTGTGTCTACGTCTCCCGAATTTCCCCAAGTGTTTCGCTTGTCTCATTTCATACAGTTAATGAAACAACTCTAGCAAGGAGCCAACTTCCTACGTGAGCAGATTTAGCCTGAATTTTGAAGGGCTCGACTTGAAAATAACTTCACATGGCTTTTTACTGTACTGCCACCTCGTGAGGATTGAGGACTTCTGCACTCTGCTCATTGCCACAGTAAAAAAATGGTTGTTGAACTAAGTATAAGACCTTTTCTCAATACCGACATTGTGACAAGAAACGTTTCTCTGCTTTATTCAGCTGGGACACACTTTTCAACTTTTTTAAAATGAGAAACTGTAATGGTGTGTCTATACCCTCCTTCCCCCCGCCAAATAAAGCATTAATGTGAGCTGCAAAGGCCAACTGGCCGCTGGAGGGAGCAGTTCGAGTTCGGAGAGGAGCTGGTGGTTAGTCTAGGTGTCTGGCCTACAAAAGGGCATTCAACATAGAGACGGAAATTCTGCTCCAAAGTTTTGAGGCAGAGTCCCTGAAGGTTCAACTGCCCCAAACTTTCTTCCTTTATTTATTCACTGCCGTTACAGTAATACATCACTAAAAGAAAACTTGTTAAGCAAGCAGTTTCACAGGTTCAGGAAGACGTTTCCTTCTGATCGTCTATTAGCTAGATGGGTTTTTTTTTAACGCAGTTCACATGCTGTAAGGCCCTGACACACACATTCCGGAGGGAACATCCCTTTTTTTCTAAAATACATGCCTCAGGAATTTCAACAGATTTCACCCGAAGGACGTGGGTCGAGCTGCCCTTTTGTGATATCCAACCCTCCCCCCCCCCCTTCTGACTCAGTCAGGTGAAGGCTACTGCATAGGACCACTTAGCAATAAGTGGTAGTGCATAGGCCCACTTAGTAGTTGTTCAGGCAGTTTACTCGTCTGTTAAGATCGTCCCATAATGGGGGGCTGGAGTAGATGGGCTCTTGGGGTTCCTTCCAGCTCTGCCATTCTATGACAAGTAGAAGGAAAATGGATATGTAAAAATGGCATCTCATTCCTTGACAGATCTGCTTTCAGAGTCTGGTAGACAAATGTCCATCCTGCCTCACAGTCCTGCTGGCACTGACGAGGCAATATTGGAGCGAGCAGGGAGAGCAACCTACCCTCGCTCATTATCAATAGAAGTGCTAACTTAATCCCTTAATCCAGCACAGCTCACATGCCTCTTTATTTTGCTGGACCAAAGCCTAAACTTTTGCATCAGGAGGGTGGTGAAGCACGGGATTCGGCTACCTGGGGAGGTGGTGGAATCTCCTTCCTTAGAGGTTTATAAAGTCAGGCTTGACAAAGCCCTGCCTGGGATCATTTAATTAGGGATTTGTCCTGCTTTGAGCAGAGAGTTAGACTAGATAGAAACACGACCTTTCAACCTGCAAAGTGAACACATTTGAAGTGGCAATTGCTGCTGGATTCCCCTGAGTCCCTGAGTCTATGATTCCATGATTTGTCATTCATGATAACTATTTTTTTTCTGAAAGTTCCTGCTCTGAGAGTTATGTCATTGCCTGAGAATCAGGGCTTTCATTTGTGAAATGTTTCTATGGCTCACAGTTGCAGAAAGAAGCTTGAAAATGTGAACTGTAAAAGGTTCAAACACCAGGAGGCAAATGAAAAGATCCCTTTCATCTGTTTTTTTTTTTTTTGGAGGGGGCTACCTTGTGATTTTTGAATGACTAGTTTGTCCCATACTCTTACTGAAAAATGATCTGGAAACCTACAGATTCTTCAGAGCTGAACTATGCTGTACACATCCCTTACCCACATTTTCTCACTGCGCAGCTACATGTAAAGTAATAGGCAGGCGATAGACCAGCAGTTACACAGTAATTAACACCAGCTGTAACTCCTTAGGCGTTATGGATTCCTGGAACTGCAAAGCAGTATGCCTACACTTGTTGCTGATTGGAAATTGCTGGAGAAGTAGCAGCATAATGGCATAACATACCATTGCCGTTGTTATACATTTTGCGTGGAAATCTGGCGGCGTACTTTTACGTACAATAAATTGTTTCATTCTGCAGCGTTCGTTCTTCCCAATCTGTTATTACTTCCCCCCAAGCCAGAGATAGCTGATTGCACCAGGGAATGTAAATAGAATTTTTCCAGACGCTGGTTATATTTCCTCTGCTGCTTCTGTTTCCTTAGTCACAGTAGATGCGTGTTATCCAAATTGAGAACAGATATTTGATTCTGATATATCTTGATTTCTCCCCCAACTCCACTCTGAATTTTGAATTTGATTGTTTTTTCCCACCAGCACAGCTGGTTAAATACCTGTATAACCCAGACCAAGAGATGAACAAGGCGCAGTGATCAAAGCCAAATAAATGCAGGTTTAGGGAGTAGGGTGGGGTGGTGTTAAATTTAAATAATATAATGTTTATATAATTTCGCAGTGATACAATGGTCTGTATATACTAGTAAAGACGAGTGGATTGAAGATGATTAAAATACTGTGGGAACTGAAGAGAAACAGTCAAATGAAGTCACACAATGAAAAACTTTCAGATTTTACAAGTGCTTGTATACAAATGCTAGAAGACTAAATACTAAGATGGGTGAACATGAATGTCTGTCTGGTGTTAAATGAGCAGGTACTCGGCATCAGACAAACTTGGTGTAATGGTGACAATGCTAAGTCTAATACCAGTGTACAAAATACATAGGACTGAAAAGAGACCGTTGTGCTCAGTTGTCAGTGTGGCACTGCACATGGAAGACTGCACATATAGAAAAAATCTTAAATGAATCAAATAATGGGGTATTTTGGCTAGGAATATGTCCCCCCTAGGATGTGATGTGAAGTTAGAGTTTACAGTAACCATTAATCATTGCTTCTTAGAGCAGCTAGTCCTGGAACCCACAAGAGCAGCAAGAATTCTTGATTTAGTTCTAAGAGGCGCACAGTATTTGGTTCAAGAACTGAATATAGCAACCATCATATAATTAAATGCTACTGTGGTGGGCTTTTTTGATATTTCCCCCCAAGGATGTTAAATTTACTTCAGAAAGGGGAACTACACCAAAATGGGGAAGCCAGTTTAATGGAGATTAAACAGAACGGACACAAGTGAAATGCCTGCAAACTGCATGGAAATGTTGTAAAACATCACAGTCGAAGCTCAAATGAAATCTATAGCCCAAATTTTTAAATAACAAAACATTAAGAGGACCAAAAATGCCACCAGGGCTAAACATAGTAAAAGAAATAGTTAGAGGCAAAAAAGGCACCCTTTAAAAATTGGAAGTCAAATTCTACTTGGGAAAAAAAAATAGAAGCATAAACGCTGTCACGTCAAGTGTAAAAGCATAATTAGGTAGGCCAAAGAATTTGAAGAGGAATTAGAAAAATGGTAAAACTAGATGATCGACGTGCTAATGGAGCACTGAAGTTGATTGCAACAAAGCTAAATTAATTATTTGCATTAGTCTAAACTGCAGAGGATGTGAGGGAGTTTCTACACCTGAGCCATTCCTTTAAGGTGACATAGCTGAGGGACTGTGCTCGATTGAGGTGTCAGTAGAAAAGGTTTGGAACAGATTGTGAAATTAAACCATAATAAGTTACGAGCACTAGCGAGTACTCACCCAAGAGTGCTGAAGGAACTCAAAGATGACCTTGGAGCGATACCAACTGTGTAGTTACCAACTGTAACCTATTCCTTAAATCTGCTTTTGTACAAGATGACATCTAATGCGATGCCATTTTTTAAAAAAGAAAGCCTGCAGAGGTGAGCCTGACAATTACAGGCTGGTAAACCTCACTTCAGTACCAGGCAAACTGGTTGAAATGATAGTTAACAGAATTATTAGACACAGATGCACCTAACTTGTTGGGGAAGCGCCAACATCCGTTTTGTACAAGAAAATCATATTTCACCAGGCAATTGGAATTCTTTGAGAGGGGCAACAAACCTGGTAACATGACTAAGTGGCTAGAGTGTATTGGGACTTCAGAAAGCCTTTGACAAGGTACCTCCCCAAGGCTCTTACCCAAAATAAGCAGTCATGGGGTAAGAGGGAAAGTCTTCTCACGGCTTAGAAACTTGTTAAAAGATGAGAATAAATGGTTAGTTTTAAAAAAGGAAAGAGATAAATAGTAGGGCTTTGTACTGGGATCCAGACTTGTTCAATATATTAATAAATGGTCTGGAAAAAGGGGTAAACAGTGGGGTGGAAAAGTTTGCAGATTATATTAAATTACTCAAAACCGACTAATCCAAAGCACACTGCAAAGGGGAGAATATGAAAGAGGTCTATAAAAATCATGAATGGTTTAGAGAAAGTGAACCGGGAAATGTTATTTACTCCTTCACATAACACAAGAATGCCCAAGGGAATTCGACAGCCATGGCGCCTTTGAAAAAAATGCAAGCTGAGTTTTCTTAATATGAAAAAGTTGGCTTTCAACATAAAATAGTAGAAGATGCTTTAAAGAAAAAATCAATAACTGAAATGCTGTTTCCTCCCCTGCGTGCATGCAAGAATAGATGAGCAAAGACTGACAATGCTAATTCAGCAGTGAGAAGAATAAGTCTCATTGAATTTCTGTTTGCTCCTGCTTATGGAAATGTACAGCATAGCAGAGCCGAATATGGGAGAAATCAAAACCATTGAATAATGTATCTGCCCAGGAGAGGGCACTGTTGACTCACAGAAGAGAAATGAGCGCTTAGCAGAAGGAAATAAGAAATAGCCAATGTGTGATTTCATCCCAAGCTTCTCAGTCAAAGATTCAATTTGTAATTCAGTCAACTCATTCCACTCACTTCCGATTTCTGAAAACAGCCCCCTTTCCTGGTATGAAATACCCTGGCTGTGCTCATAACAAGGGTGGGAGTTAGAGCAACTCCCGAGAGACAGAAGGGTGCTGACCCTCTTCAATGTGAAAGAGTTCATAGTGTACCAAGCAACAAATGTTCTAATACTCTGGAGACTGAATTAATTACAAGACTTGTCAATTCTGGGTTCACGGGATAGTGATTTTGAGAATCAACCAAAGCAAATGAGTAAAAATCCCACCCGAAGATCTGTAGGTGCATTAATTGCCCTGATTTTGGACCTTGCATCAATGCAGAGAGATGCGAAGTCATGAATATTTCAGTCACTGAGTGAATGTTAGGCATCTGAAGGCAGCGTTTCAGAAAACAGCATGACTTAAATTGCAGGGCCTTCCCTCATTGGAATCTCTAAATGGAACTCCATTAATGGAGCGCTGCAGGGTGTGCCTTGGGCAAAATCAATACATTTGCCAACTGTAGTACGTGTGACAAGAGGCCAAATATCAGAGTTAGGCTCTCAGAAGAGAATGCAGAACAGTTAACTCACTCCTTATGGGGGAGATTTTGAACCCAAGGGGATGACTTATATGAACAACTGCTCAGCGGTGTGAATAAGAGGGCCTAATGCTGAGCGAATCTGTTCTATGTGGGCAAACAGGAGAATTTTTTCATGTACCGTAGTGGATTAGAGAAAGGAATGTTAGGAGATAAACCTGGAAATGTTCAGGATGCTAATTTGTTAGAAATACCCTCATCTACCAGAAAAAATGCATCCGCTGTTAAAAATCAGACGTCTGTGGGGATCTTTTCCTTGGTTGTTCATGGCCTATTTCCATAGCATCTCTGGCTGTGATTGTGATCCTGTAAGATCTTAGGTGCTGAGACAAAAGTTAGGGATGAACTAGAAGATATGTTTGAGGCGTGTAAGAGCAGTAAAGACCCACATGCTGACCTTATTCACGGTAGCGTAAATCCGGAGTAAGTCCAATTAGTTCAACAGATTGACTCCAGATTTATACTAGTGCAACTAACAGAATTTGGCCACATGACCTAATTTAAATTTTGTGTCAGCAACTCCAGAAAGTTCGCCATTAGCCTTTGCAAATGCCTTGTACCTTGATCGTTTTTGCTTCTGTAAACAATTGTTTAAAGAATTGGAACACCTTCTTTAAGGAGTTTTTTTTATTTGGGGAGAGTCTGGGCTGAGACTTAAGCACCAGCTTCACAAATGGTAGAAATCAATGCAGTCCCTGTGACTTCAATGAAGTGATACTGACTTTTACCTGTGGAGGATCTGCCCTTTAGTTTTTTTGGTGAGATTACAGATGGCTAGAGCTGATCAAAAGATTGAACTGCTGTCCTGTGAAAAATTCCAATAGTTGAACATTTGTTTTCATTCTGCATCACGATGAGCAATGAAAACATGAACTTTTGGCAGAACAAATGAGAAATGTCAATGTTTTATTTTGACATTTGCAATTGAAACAAAATGTTTTTGACATTACTGAGCTACTGCAGTGTTTAATTAAAGTTGGAGTTTCAGGTCCCTCATTCTCCCGTCTACCTTTTGCTCCCTGGTAGACTATATTTCCCATGAGGATCATCATGCATCATGCAGGGCCTGTGGCTGAGCTTTTGGGTTGCCCACCTGAAGGAAAAAACATTCTTTCAATTTTTTTTCCAAGGAAAATTCTGCCACAATCAATGTATTCCCATGGGATACTTCAGTTAAAATTTGGGGTTTGTCAAAATTGGAAAATCTTATTACAAACTCTTGAACCAGCCTCCTGATGGATATTTTAGTGTGACCCACAAAAGGCTGCAGAACAAAAATTTCGAAGTACTCTCTTCTTTAAAGCAGACAAAGGGTAAAATGGCCCGTCGTGAAATATAGTTTAAAGATGTGCCACAGAACAAAGAGCAATTTTTTTCCAGTTCGGCTTCTGAGCAAGTTTCTCCTGGAAAAGAAGAGTTGACCGGGAAGAACCAAAAAACAGGGAACTGCAGAAATCACAATGCATCAAAAGAAGTCATCAATGATAGGTACTTATGCAACATTAAAGCAGTATTAAAAGTATCAGAAGAATGGATGTTTCTGGTTTTCTGCGTGAAACACGTGCATTATGACTGAGTGGGGATAGTACACAACTGAAGAGGCAAAACAAAAGATGAAGCATGGAGATCAGTGAGCATGAAAAAAGGAAAACAACAGAATGATCCATGCCAAGCTAATTAAAAGGGGGAAAAATCACTCTGTCTATTGCACTCAGTCTTCCAGTACATTAATTGTTGCCTTTAATGCAATCCATCAAAGTGACAGGATGTGCTGCATCATCTTAAGAACAAATCTAATCAAACAGCAAAACAAAAGTAATGGTTAGGCTACCCATCCAGGTGTTTGCCTTTGAAAAGGGACTTAGGAGGATTGCTTGATGGCACAGCCAATTGGCAAAGTGACCAAGTTGGCATGCAAATGTCCACTTAGTTATTAGTTTAGTTGGCAGGATGATATATAATGCTCTCACATGTCTGTTTATGTTGAGTGGAGCTGGGCAAATAACTGAATATTCAGTTTCTCGGCAGTTCTGAAGAATCATAAAAAAGTGGTTTGGGTTTTTTGGTAAACAGGAAAAAGTCTGAAATCTTGGTTTGGGTCAAATTAAACATTTAATTTTGATTTCAGGCATTCTACTTTCCTTTATAAAAGCCCAGGGATTGGAGGGTTAGTTTTAACAAAACTGGTGAAGATGTCTCCTTTGAGGCCCAACTGCCCAGTGGCTTGGGCACTCATCTGGGAGGAGGGAGCCCCAGGTTGAAATCCCTGCACTGGGGCAGGGAGTGGACTCCAGATCCCTCACGCTTAGTTGGGGAAGTAAGGGTGGGGGCACCACCCCCTCCAGTTGTGTGAACGGAGCTAAGTCCTCAAGGCATCTACCCCTGTAAAGACCTTTTTGGGGCCAAAATTATTTGTCAAATTGACATAGTTCTGGTGGATCCAAAACTAATTTTTTTAAGGGGAAGGAGGACAAAGAAGCTATTCACTGGAAAAGTGTCACTTAGCTCTAATTGGGAGTGAACTCGTGAGATGTGATCTATGCATTTATGCCAGTGTTAAATGTCAGGGGTTTAATTCCTACTGTACATATAGTTGAACTGTTTGTTGAATGTTTCTTGACATCAGAGTTCTGAACACTTACAGATCCTATTTGGGAGCCAAACACCCTAATCATCTACTTAGACCTAAATTAAAATGGAATTAATTTTTTACATAGATTGCAGTGACTTAAAGGAATATCTTATTTTAAAGTAAACAAACTATTAATGTACCATACACGTTTTGTTAAATAGACAGTCTAGCCACAAAGTTTCGCTTCCAGGCTACAATCACCAATCCAATATTCTCTGCTTACATGGTGATCTGTCACATTGACTGCAATGGAAGAACATAGTTGAAATATGCCATGCAAATGGTAGAAGAAAGTTCTCTCTAGGTTTTGAGTGTTTCCAAGTTAATGAAATTATTTGTGTTCTGTAAGATTCTGTCCAAGAGAAGGCAACAGTGACTCACTGAAAGGAAATATAGTAGTATTTGCCATTGAAATATTTGACTTAAATAAGAGTTCTGTAACATCGAGAACAATCTTTTGTGGTTAAACTCATTGATTGTGTGTGGCTGTATTCTAGATTGTGGATATTAATGTACTTGTTAAATAATGCAGTCAATTGGCTAATTATTACAAAATCAAGTTAGGAATTTGGGAAGCATTATAAGTAGCAAAGAAGTGACTGAAATAAACTAAGCTTTTCTGCCATTCAGACTCATGATATCTTTGATCCGGATTCTGCAAAAGCTTCAGCATATGGTTAACTATGTTACGTGAATTAGTCTCATTGACATCAGTGAGATTGCTCAAAGCATACACTTAAGAACATGCAGAAGTATACTTGTTCGTGTACAGCAGCTTTTTGACCAAAAGAGAATTTTTTCATAAATATCTTCCTTTTTGGTGGGGTTTTTTTTTTAAATGAAAACCCAAACCTATTTGAGTTTTGGATTTAAAAAAAAAATCCATGTTTTTGTGTTATAAAAAAACCCAGGACTTTTTACCAAAAGCTGAAAATGTTAACATCATGTTTCAGGTTTGTCCTCAAACATGTTTATAGGAAATTTAGATTTTCAAACTGTCAACATTTTCTATAAAAAAAATAATAATTGGGGGGGGGGGGGGGAGGGAGACTCTCTTAAGCAGTGGTGTGTGTAATCTTTACAGGACCTAGGCATTTGATAGCAGTGAGCAAGGATTTACAGGAGGACCAAACTGCCCTCTGACTGTTGGGAATATCTGGGCACAGCAACGAGGGTATTCAATGGGGAACTACTTCCTGGCTACAAGGTCCGTTTCTTGCTAACCCCAGGAGTTTCGGGGGCAGAACTTAAGGATAATGGCTCCAGAAGGTCTCCGGTGCACAGAGTGGTGATTGCTCCAGGTTCTTGCTCAGGGCTATGACAAATGTTTTGTATCTAGTTGCATAGCTGAAGTTGCGTATCTTAGGTCATCCCCTTCTCAGTGTATCTTCCACTGCTCTGTTTACTACACCGGCACCATCTAGCCCTCATAGTTCTAGGAAACCCTCTCTGCCAATTCTCCCCCAGAACCTGATCCCAGGACCTGTGCATGGGAATCTCTCCACTGACGTTAGTGAGCTTTGGATTGGACCCGAGTTGCGTATAAGTAAGCCAATCCATCCTCTTCTGATGCTCGGCAAAACAGCGCGTGTCCATCTTTAATAGCAGCGAGAGGACATGGAGCTGATCAGAACTGTGTGGGTGACATGAGGCCATTTAACAATGACTGCCAGAACATCCCAAAGGGAGAGTGGATGACTCAGGAAATCAAAACTTTGCTTTGTGTTGGAAGAGAAGGCTCCGACTAGGCAGCATGCCTATCGTACCATAACGATGAAATTAAATTGTGCCCCCCCTCGTAGCCACATGAAACGTTGCTTGTAAAATTAGGATTGACAAATTTTTCAAAATTCAGGGTGAAGGGGAAAACTGGGGGCCGGGTAGGAAACCATGTGCTTCAGTTCCAACATTTGTGTTTTAAAGAGAGAACAAAATCCAGTGGGATCGTGACTCAGAGGGGAAATTGCACCTGCTACAAAATGTTGACTGGCGTGCCAATCACTTGTGTGCCACCCTTCCTTTGTGTGTCAAATGCACCCCTTCAGGGTAGCACTACAAGGTGCTGCAACTCGGAGACCCCTCCGCGGTTCAGTTCTTCTTCTGCTTCCTTCTCAAGTGGTGGAAGATGGCCCCCGGACACTGCTGGGCTCTAATATTAAATTACAGCACTTCCTCCATGCCAGATCAGCCTGCCTTAGCCAGCTAGTGTGTGTGAGAGAGCTGGAGGAGTAGAGATAAATTTCTACTCATTCTGCCCCACCCACCAACTTCAGGGAGGACCTAAGTAAATAGCAACTTTTACTCCTCCACAACAACCGCCAAGTTCTGAGTAGTCCGTGCTGGGGGTATCAGGGGTTTGCTTAGTCCCTTGCTGGGACATGTAGTCCAACTCACAATTTAGTGCTTAATCTTTAACCCATCCCGTGTATTTACTTGAAACTTGCCCCAAGCTGTTTAGTTTTCAAACAGGGTCTGAAGTATGGGGTGAAAAGCCCTATAACACCCACTCTCCTCCCTGCTCCGCACATACAGACTGCTGCTTGCTTTGCTATAGTAACTGGTTCTATCTTTCCTGTCTAATCAGCTTTCATTCCTACCCGTTCCCTTTTGATGAACTTTTCTGTCCTTGTCAAGGACCCTTTCGCAGTAGCTAAGACTGCATTTGCCAAGCTGTAATTTATTTCACTGTTGATATCACACTACAGAACGAAAGCCTCCTTGCTTGTCTTTCTAGTTTTCTCTCTCTGCCCGTCACCCCCCAGCCGGGGTATGGGCCACCAACTGGTGTTGGTGTTTCAGTAGCAATTGGTTCCCTTACGGGGTGGAGTTGCTAGCCTCACGCCCATGTTAAGCCTACAGCACCTGGTATTCCCAGGAGGTCTCCCATCCAAGTACTAGCCAGGCCTGACCCTCCTTAGTTTCCGAGATCACACGGGATCGGGCGTGTTCAGGGTGGTTTAGCCGTATTTTCTAGTTTTCCTAGGCTACAAATTATTTTCAAGCTCTATACAATGTGTCATGGCCTTTGTAAATCTCTTTTGTTAAAAAAAACACCCCACTATCTAAGTCTTGGAAACTGAGACTTCTGCACTGTGGTTTCTATATTTCAAGTGGTGCTCATTCCCTTCTTCTTGGCCCTGATACTCCTCAGTTTCCTAGCCCTGTAAATAACACAGTGGAAACAAGTCACTGTATTGCAGTAATATTTAAATGCCTTGATCTATATTCCACTGGTTCTTTGTTCTGCTCAGCCATAACATTTGGTAGCAGTGGTTTGTGTTAAGCCATCAGAACCTGCTGCGTTTGGAAACAGTACTTTACAGTAGAAAGGGTAAGGGGTTTGCCTGGAACTGAGTACACAGAAGTTCTATTCCTGGCTTAGCCTTTAGCTGGTTGTGTGGCCTTGGAGCAATTACTACATCTCCCCTGGGTCTGAGCTCTCCCTTAGTAAAACAGGGCTGATACTAGCTTTTGGGGATGAGGGCGCATTTTGAGGCTCAAATCCACAGATGACAGGGACGTAGGCAGATACTGTAACAGTGACGGGCAAATGAGTCCCTACAGAGGTTTGTGTTCCCTTCTGTTTGAGATGTGTGTTGCTTGAGAGATTAGTTTAGTTTCCTCGTTGACTTTACTGGGCTCTAAATCCACACATACAGTATGGAAGGCGAGAGAGTGAGAGGCTAGCTACTTGGAACTATCTGAAAAACTAGATCTTTCCCCTGTGATAGAAGCTCACTTGATCTTAGAGGTAGCTGATATCTCCACCCTGCTCTCTTTCTTGGGTCTACAACTATGTGCTACATGGGAAACAGGGACCATCTCTATGCTTATGTGATCCTTTGTGGGCAGGTAGACTTGACAATGGGTGTTGCAGCCTTCGATGGGTTTGTCTGCTGGAATAATCCCTGCTTGGAATGGCCCCACTGAAATTCTCTGAAGCAAGGGCTCTGGATTCTGTAGCACGGTGATTTTCACTGGCCAAAGAGCAATGATAGGGAATCACCACAAAAGTGAATATGGATTGTACACTGTCTGTGGGGGGAGAAACAGACATCAAGGGGATACTTTAAAGTCAGCACAAGACAATGCTTAATTGTATTTTAATAGTGCTCCCACCCCTCCCATCTGCATCTAGGCCTCCTGCTGTGGGATCTGGCAGGTAACGGATTTTAAGCGCTCACTGAGCATACCTACAGGCTCGGGGCGAGAGAGGCGCTCCCCTGCCCACTTTGAGAATCCCACTTTGGGGCCTCTGCCCCCCCCCTCCCCCCCAGGGAGGCCTTTGTGGATTTGTCTACGCGGCAAAGAAAAACAAGGTGAATATGTGGGGCTCTGGCTACAGGGCTTCAAACAGCAGTGCAGAGGTTGAGGCCAGAGCAGGAGCACAGGCTCGGAGACCCTCGCCAGGTTCCAGACCGAGCCTGAACGTCTACACTGCTGTTTGCAGCCCTGTTAGCTAAGCCAGTTGACCAGGGTTCTGACACTTGGTGTTACAGGATTTTTTTTACTGTCCTGAACTGTGGGTAGGTGTCTGTGCTTAGAAGGCTTTGTGCATGCTGGCCAGGGCACCCTTAGGCACCTAGAGGACTTAAATGCCTACAGGTTTAGGTAGGAGCTGGACTTTGGCATTCAGAACGTCAGTAGTGCCTAAAGGACATATTTAGTCACTGTAGCAGGCAGTAAGGCCCCAAGGACTCTTGCGGATCTTGCCACTTATGATAGCATCTGGTGTCAGATGGCTGGACTGCTGATCCCTGGACAACAGCTAAGTAATTCGCACACCCTGTCAGCAGTTTAGAGGTCAATGACTGTTACTACCAATGGGAACTTGATTTGAACCTGCAACCTAGGGGCGTGGGGAGGGCATGGGATCCTACTACCAATTCCTTCACCCTAATGGTCACTCTGGCACATATGTATTTGTAATGATAATTGCAATTCTGATAGATACAGTATGTTCTTTAAGGATCAGGGAGCTTAAATAAGTAGTGGTGGTGGTGGGTTTTTTTAAATTCCACTTTTACACTTTTTCCAGGCCTGTTGTATTCAAAGAAATTTCCCCATCTGGCTACATGCCCAACCTCAGCTAGAAAAATCTTCCTACCTATTGATATATCACCCTAGCACTATTTGTCACTTGTTATTTAGCGACAAATAAGCCGCATTTCGGGAGCCATTAAAATTGCCCTATGTTTAAACTGGAGGATGTTTATTGCCAAATTCTTGCTTGCGGTACCACTAGATGGCACACTTGCTTTAGTATACTAGATACTGCGGTTAACAAAATCAACAAGCAAAATGCCATCCAGGGATGTTCCACTTAAATTGTTTTCCATCAGGAATGGATCTGTTTAATCAATTAAAGGACTATAACCCACTAGTATAGTACTAAATGGGAATGAGTAGGACATGCAAAATACGTATAGACTAACGTAAGGTACTTTATAAATATAACCAAAATACATTTGTCCAGATTATTCCCTTATCATTTCATTACTAGACTATCATTCTCTCCCTGGGTTTTATAACACTTGATATTCACTGTTCCTTTTCCAAGGACCATATGTTGCTCTTGAGTAGTGTTCCCATCTCCCACTGACATCAATAGGGGGCTGTAAGTATAGATCTAGGGCAAGGTATGTCTCCAAATACTGGCTCTTTGTTGTTCTTTATGGAGCTGATAAACCAACTCGCAGGGCCCACATCTAGAATAGCACTTAAACATATGCTCAGCTTTAAGTACAGGAGCAGTTTGATTGAAATTGAATAAAAATATACTTCTTCCATCCCCTCTTCTTCCAGAAGCCATTGGGTGAACTCTCTGCATAATATAACTAGGGTTAGATTTTGTTAAGGGGATATTTATAAATAGTTGATAAAGTTTTAATCAATTAAAGCTTGTTCTAAACCTACAAAGTTATGCCAGTGAGGAGTGCGATTAAAATTGCCCCCATCCCAGCTGACATAGCTATGCTGGCAAAACTATGCCAACAGCACAGTACTTCTGCTAGCTGAAGTGGTGCAACTGTTCTGGTAGAACATGTTCTGTTGGCGTATGCTGTGTGCCCACTAGGGGACTTTCTAATTGGTGTTTCTCAAAACTATAATGGGTCCTAAATACCATTCAGTACTGTAATGATTATCCAGAATTAGATTTTCCTGGTAATCTTTGGAAATTATAGAGTATCTCCCACTATGACAAATGGCTTCCATTGATAGGTGTTATGCAGTTACTCAAAATGAAATCTCAGTAAAGAAACAGTTCTCCATCAGCCCTGTCCAGAGAATTAACTAAGTGCAAAAAACCCACCCCGTGGCTCATTTGAATCCCAGTCCTGTGAAAAGTTTTTGCATATGCTTAATGTTCAGCATGTGAATAGATGCAGTGAAGTCCCAGCTTCACCCCATCCAAAATGCTGCGGTCAAAGTAATATTTTCTGTCCATCCCATTGACCACATCCCCCTTCACTTGGAAACACTTCATTAGTTCTCCACTGAGCAACACATCAAGTAGCAGCTGCTTGCCCTTGTTTTCAAGGCCCTTTATCAAACTGACCTGGTCTCCTTTTGCAATGCTCCCCACCCACTTCAGTTCATTAATGAGGGAGGAAGGAAGCTAAGCCACGAAGGCCGTCTGGGTTCAGGTTCTAGTTCTGGCTAGAAATGAGTAAAGCTGATGCAATGGCTGAGTAGCAGGTCTTCCCTCCACCCCCCTTTTCTGTCGTGATTTACTGTTGTGGATGGCATGAGCATCTGTAAGGCTGGTGAGAACCCTAACACTTCTCCTTAACGTCTTCAGTTACTGTTGCTTCATTCAGTGCCATGGTAACTTCAGTATTAGAACAATAGCTGCGTGTAGGCTTCCTTGTGCTCCCGCTCTGAGGGAGACCCCCTCTCCCCCCCCCCCCCCCCCCCCCCCGGTGGTCCAAACCGATGCAGTTCAGGCTCTGTATGGTAATCCGCACGTAGTATAGTTCTACGCTGGGGCCGGGCTTACGGCTGCTCAGGTAGGCCGCGAATGGCACAGTCTCTAGGGGGCTGGCTCAAGCCTGGGCATGGTAGAGGCAGCCAGCAGAGCAAACATGCTGTCCTTAAGGCTGGGTCGTGGGCTTCAAGGCACAGGCAGCCAGCAGCAAAGCAAACAGTCTTCAGGGGGCTGGCTATGGCCTGGGCGTGGCACAGGCAGCCAGCAAACAGTCTCTGGTGTTCCCTTGTTCAGGGCAGGGGCGGCTGGCTCAAGGAGTGGGTACCTCTGCCATCCAGTCGGCTTCCGGCTCCACTGGATACACGGCAGCAGGTACTCCGGGCCAGTCGTCCTCAGCATCCAGGCTGGGAGCACTGTTCAGGTTGGAGTCCCCTCTGGGCAACAGCAGGCCAGGCGGAGTATCCTTCTCCTCTGGGTCTCTCCCTTCTGGGCTGCAGGGCTCACCTTTTATCGTTCTGGTCCCCCCCCTGTACTTCTGGCCAGGGGGGGCGGGGGCGGCCTCTTCTTCACCCTCCAAGGGGCGTCTCCAACTCCCTCGCACCCCCACTCGGAGGGCGACCACTGGGGCTCACTACACTACTAAAGAGAGATAGTGAAGGAGTCATGTAGCAACATGCGCAGAATTGATGTCCAACTCTGCCACCCTGAGTCATGCTGAGTCGTAATTAATTTTGTTTGCAGTCCTGTGAAATTAGGGTCACCCAATCTGGCTCTTACTGTCTGTGGTGTATTTGGGAGGGGATCTTGCTTCTGGTTTTGTATATCTTATTTTTCTTCTAGTTTTGCATCAGTGACTGAAACCATTTCTTCATCTGCCTTAGGCTTAGGCTCTTGACTCTTAAAAGTACCAAATCAACCTTTTAGTCTCTCCTCTTTACCTCATTTATTTATGTGTCTTCTGTTTACTTTGGTACTTATAAGTACCTGAGCAGGTCACGGTTACCAGTGCTTGACTTCTCATGGGGCTGTATTTTTGTCTGTTTAGTGCCAGGTGGAAAATGTTACTTTCATTCCCCCACTTACAGAGAAAATGCTTTTTTAAGATAATCTGATGTAATATGCACTCACAGGTAAAGGAATGAAGGGAGCAAAGAGTCCAGAAAACAAAATATTTTCAGTGAATCTGTGGGAGTATTTTTCTTTAGATGCATTTTGTAACTGATTTGGGACCACTACTTTCTTTTCCTCAACCTGTCATCATGGAAAGTGAGCACTGGTCAAGAGACTATCATTTGGGTATGACTGGAGTGATAAAGACAGATTATTATTCAGATGAGGTTAGCTAGTACATTGCTATAGCCTTTTACCTCTTTGTAGGAACACTAAACTAAAGCAATGGAAAACTGGTAATCAGTGTTTCTATATAACACCACTTGTATAATTCTACTTTAGAAAGTAAAAATAGTGATGTTCCACTTCAGTTTATTAAATAAAACTGATCCAAAAAAAGGAGAAATAAATTAAATGGTTTTTTTCAAATTTTGAAAAAGTCAACGTTAAAAATTGGGAATTTGAAAATTTCAACCAGGTTTGCAGTTGGTTGAAAAATTGGGAAGATTTGATTAAATTTCCCCCATGTTTTTTTTTTTTTTTTTTTTCAAAATTCAAAACATTTCCCTCAGTTCTTGTCAGATTGAAGCATATTTGGTTGCTGAATATCACAAGTCAGGACTATCATTCTTATAGATTTGAGGTGAGTTTTTTTAATTCAAACTGCACTCTGCAGTGTGGGTCCATACAAAATGTTGACACCTCAGAATGGAAGGCTGCACTATAGGAGGCTTTGGGTCACACTTTCAAGTGTGTTTAAGTGGGTTAGGAACTGAAGTCCCATTTTAAAAAATGTCTCAGGAACTTAGTAGTTTTCCGTGAGACCTAGATCCTAAAGACCACATTTTTAAAGGCATTTAGGTGTCTAAAGATGTGAATTGGCCCCTCATGGAATTTTCAAAAGCGCCTAAGGTTAGTTGCCTAACGGCCATTGACTTCTTCTAAAAACCCCGGTGGTGCTTATCGGTTCCTGCTGAAGGCACCCAGAAGTGTTTTACCACTGATTTTAAACAGGAATTACCTTGAAATTCTGATCTAGTTGTCTAAATCTCTTTTGAAAATGAGACCTAGGGTCCGTTTACAGTGTAATCCCTTTTCATTTCCCCCTCATTTCCTAGCATTGGAGCCAGAGGGGGATATGCCACTGATTCTATGAGCCATGCTGAGTGGTGCAAGCCCCAGACCTCACTCCCTTGCAGGAGCCCAAAGGAGGGTCAAGTGTGGCCCACAGGACATAGTTTGCCCAGCCCTAGTATAGACTAAAGAACCTGGGTTGGCACAGCAGAACACATCATCCCCCGCTCACCCTTGATTTCTTTCTCTTCGCCATGGTGGTTTTCCAGGCCATTCCCCTGCCCCTCCCTGTCGTTACTGCTTCTATCCCCAACACTCTGTGACAGGCACTTATCTGTCTAACATGGGTACTCCCCAGACTCGTGAGAACTGGAAGGAGAAGAAATCTGTCTGGAGATGCCATGGGCCGGGGGTCTTAGCCTTGTTGCAGATAGATGCCATTCTGGGAGGAGAGTGCCTTGTCACCTTTACCTTGATAAGCCTGTGAGTGTAAGAGACATGCCCCAGGCAGCTTGTGTTATGGAGATCTGCAAGAATCCACCAAGATAAGAAGCAGATAGACTACTGAGGCTGTGGGCTCACACAGTCCCTGGAAGGGATGAGCAGGGCTGCTTTCACAGGGTGAGCTGTGCCCCAAAGAGGGGTTCAAGGCCCTGCTCTGACCTGTTCCTGGTTTTCTCCAAGTCAAAAGGCTTAGTGATGTGTTCTGAGTCTAGACGCTCTGGTTCAAGGGGAGAGAAATGTCTGTCTCTCCTTGCCCCCCAGATACAATGATATATTGGAAACTCCATAAGGGGAATGGGTGGAATTTCTTTGCCCACTACCAACCTTTCCAGTTGTTTCCCATGGTGCGGGTCATATTACCCTGCTTGAGGACAGCAGGATTGGGCACCAAGACAATAACCCCCTAAATACTTCAGCATTGAACGGGGCTCCCATACTTACATTGGAAACATCCTCGTATTCCTTGGGCAGTGGTACCACTTTACTTGACCAAGAGCTCACTTGTCCGGGGCAGACACCACCTTCCTTCCTTTCCTTTGCATCCAGCAACTTCATCTCCAGGTAACCACACTCTCCCCTCCTCCGTTTAATGAGTTTGGAATCTGGACTTTGACCTCTTTGCTGGGACTCAATGTTCCTTACTTCCCATTGCTTCGGGTGAACATCCAACGGCATGGCATTTGATAACAACTCAACGCTCAAGGAAGGACTAGGGTTCAAAGCCTTAAATGCTTCCAAGATGCCATGCAGGATTTCACCTCTCTTATAGAGCTAGTCAGGCATATAGAAAATGGATCGTTTTATGAGAGCAATTTCTAAGGCCTATGTGCATCTGAGCTAACATTAACTTATTGAACATCACCATGCTGCAGTGTTGAATATCATCATTTAGAAAACTCAAATATCAGGATGCAAATTAGACATGTTAATGGCAAATTCAGACATCAGTAAAAGACTTACACTTTATTAGCCTTTACAAAAATAATACTGCAGTAATAATCTAAGACAGTACGTTCTGGGAGTTCTAGAAGTTTCTGACCCATGTTTACCCTCACATGCCATGGTTTATGTCCTATGTGACTGCCATCTACTAAAGCCAAGATTTCAATCTCTGAAAAATGTGACTGGCTGAAAGAAGTGATCTAAGGTAGCTTTCTGTTTCTATTTTACCTCTAGTCTCAGTGTTTGGCCGTCAGTATAAAGCTAAAATAACATCCTTAGAACTAAGCAGCATAATTTTGAGAATAAACACCAGCTAATGTTTACATTGACAGGAAGATTGGAAACAATCTGCGTGTGTCACTCAGTATGAAAATGTAATTTAATTCACTGAGACAGAAATCAATTTTTCTCCTAGGATCCGAGAGAGAGTTAAATATCATCCGCTCAGTCTAATTAGTTTCTGATATTTATACAATCTCACCTTTCTATTATGGAACAACTTAGCTTTTGGGAGTTGTTTTCCTTTCCTCCCCTCTGTCTTGAGTGCCCAGCTGAAGAGCTAGGTTTTGCAAGTCTTACCACAACTTATAGTCGTCGCTCTTTAAAACAGGAGCAAGGGATCTGTGATACTTCATCAAACCATTGGTCCATCTAGCTAGCATCTTATCTCCCGCAATCACCACTATCTGGTGCTTCATAAGAAGAAAAATCTCGCCTCCCCCTGTTTGTGCCTAGCAAAATAGGAACAAAAGCACAAAATCTGATGAGTTTGCAAAGTCATTTTTTTGGCCCTGAAAGCACCCCCAAGAACCTGCCCCACCTGGGAAGGCTGTGGATGCGGATCAGTAGGAGGCCCAGGCAGAGATGATGTTTTCGATTCATGCAAGCACTGGAGGCCAGATGCAGTGAAGTCAATGGGTTTCTCTCCGTTCTCTTTAGTGGGCTTTGGAGAAAGGGCTGAAAAATATGCTTAGCTCCTATTGAAGTCAATGGGACTTAATATATGTGTTTGAAAGAGCTTTTCTGAACCAGGGCCTCAGGTTGCTCCTACCTCCAACCATATTGGCTTCTTATGGCAGCACCAAGGCAAGGATCAGAAGGGCCCCACAGTGCTAGTTACCCTACAAACAGGCAGTAAAAGTACTGCCCCAAGAACCTTGTAGTCACCCTGGCCCTTCATCTCTTCCCTCCTCGGCACACTCCAAAAGGACAATATGCATTCACCCATTCAAATGGCAAACATCTTGGTTCTCAGTCACATGCAAAAATGATGGGATTGACATGAAAGAGGGCGAGTCGTAAACTCGTAGGAGTCCCCAGACTGGATCGGATCAGGGGGGGTCCATCTAGTTCCATCTCCTCTCTAACAGCGGCCAGCACCAGCTGCTTCAAAGGAAGGTGGAAGAAAACCTTGCAGTTAAGGAAAGTCCTCCATGGAAACTCTCCTCTTGACCCGCAACAGCTAGAGATTGACGCGAGCCCTGAAGCAGGAGGATTTATTTTCCTTCCAAGGCTCTTGGTTCATCTTTTAAAGTTTCTATTATAATTCTGAATAGTGTGATCCTGCTCAGCTCTTGGACTCAATGGCATCTTGAGGCAGTGAGTTCCACAGGCTAATTGTGTGGTGTAACATGACTGGCTTTTTCCACATACTTCTTTCCATACATCATAGGCATTTATATGGCTCCCCTTATCATAGTATCTGAGTGCCTTCTTTGATGCATTTAATGTACCTCACCCCTGTGAGACAGGGAAGTGATGTTATTCCCATTGTACAGATGGGAAACTGAGGCACAGAGAGACTAGGTCAGGGATTCTCAAACTGTGGGTCGGGTCCCCTCAGGGGTCATGAGGTTATGACCTGGGGATTTGCGAGCTTTCAGCCTCCACCCCAAACCTCGCTTCACCTCCAGCATTTAGAATAGTATTAAATATAAAAAAGTGTTTTAAATTTATAAGAGAGGGTCGCACTCAGAGGCTTGCTGTGTGAAAGGGGTCACCAGTACAAAAGTTAGAAGAGCATTGGACTAGGGGATAGACCCACAAAGGAAGTTAGGTACTTGTCACTTTGAGTATGTAAACCCCAAATTTAGGCCAAAACTAGCGGGGGCGGGGGGTCGACCTAAGATACGCAACTTGAGCTACATGAATAAAGTAGCTGAAAATGACGCATCTTAGGTCAACTTCCGGAGTCGATGGGGAGCGCCTTTGGGGATTGATTTATCACGTCTAAACGGGTAGTGAAGACATACCCTCAGATTCTCCAAACTCCCCACCCAGCTGCTGCCTAACTCAATAGGTGCTAGCATGCCAGGTGCTTCAAATACGGCCAGTAGCAGAACCCAAAAGCTCGTTAATTACATTTTAGCAGCTGTTCACTTTATTTTTTTCCACCTCCTTTTCTCATTCTACTTTTCTCCTTTTTGGTTATTGGCTTATTCGGGATTTTACGCAGAGCCAGAGTCACCTTTGGCAACTAGTTTGAGAGATTAAACTGCCGATTCAGATGAAAAAAAACCCAATCTCCTATGCATATACAAACACCTATCAACTTCTGCATGTGTGTTACTGCTAGCCAGGGTGTCACGTTACTGGAATTATTTGGGATCATATAGATCATTGGAGCAACCAAGGTCCTATAGTGACACCAAATCTTAGGTGAAGGGGGTCATGACAGGTGTCTATGACCAGGTTATGGAGGGCTGATTATGAATATGCCATTGATATGTGTGTATCTTTTTTTGAATTAAAGTTATGAATATTGGATATATGGTGCCTCTACTTCAAACTGATGCTTGGCTACTGGGTGAAATCTCAGACAAGCTGTTGTTAACTTGGCTGGCCTGGCTGATGGGCCGTTAAGGGACATCAACTACACAATGGACTTTGCGAATGCCTGTCCACACCTGAGCTTCTCTAGGAATGTCAACTGCCTGGTCAGAAACTAAATCGTGCAGAGTCTGGTAATTGGACCATGTGACTATGAACCTCGAGTTTGCAACTGGACTCTGCATAAGGAGGAGGGGGGCTTCGCCCAGAAGGAGAATCTATAAGACCTGGGAGTAACTTCCTCCATTTTGTCTTCAATCTGCAGTCTTCAGCTAGCACCTACCTCTGGATGGGATTTTGCTACATGTGGAAGCTCTGACCAAGGGATTGATGACCCATCCCTGGAGGGGATGCGTTCCAGAGACTTTTATCTAAACCTGCAGTTTATTCTACCTTTGCTGCAAGCCTGAACCAAGATATTTGCCATTAGTGCATGTAATTGATTTTTTTTAACCTTTTCTAACCCTCACCCATACCTTTTTCCTTGTACAATAAACCTTTAGATTTTAGATTCTAAAGGATTGGCAACAGCGTGATTTGTGGGAAGATCTGATTTGTATATTGACCTGGGTCTGGGGCCTGATTCTTTGGAATTGGGGAGAACCGTTTTCTTTATTTGGGGTACTGGTTTTCATAACCATTGGTCCCCAGGACAGGTGGCTGCTGGTGGTGATACTGGGAACCTGGAGTGTCTAAGGGAATTGCTTGTGTGACTTGTGGTTAGCCAGTGGGGCGAAACCAAGGTATTTTCTGTTTGGCTGGTTTGGTTTACCTTTGTGTGGAAACCCCCCAGCTTTGGGCTGTAGTTGCCCCTTTGGAAGCAATGTGTCCTGATCTGACACTCACAGTTGGATCCCACCCAGAACAGCACCGTGATGCATCCCTGACTCTGATTGCATGAAGAAATGCTGACTGCTTGGCTGACTGTCAGTGACATCACTTCTCTGCAGTGTCGTTGTAGCTGTGCCAGCCCCAGGATACTAGAAAGTCCAGGTGGGTGAGGGAATCTTTTATTGGACCTCACTTGTTACTCCTCGAATAGACCCAGTAGTTAAAATAACAACAGGAAAGTGCCCCCCACCGTAATTGGAACAGCGTCCTTGTTTGTGTTGCTCTCCAGACGACTGTGCAAAGCTGTGTCATTTTCTTCCTCCACAAGTGCTTATTTCATTCGCTCCTGCCCCGCTCTTTCCAAAACAATCAATGCAAGGAAATGTTGTGTTTTGTGAAGTATGGAAGTCATCAATACGAAATCTACTCTAAAGAAACCATCCCTTTTTTCCTTCTTTTTTAGCTGAAAGGAAGCAGCTTGATTATACGGTGTGAGAATGCTTTCTCTGCAGAGTCAATTCTTAAACATCCACAAAACAGACATCAGGACTTGAGACTTCTAGAGGGAAAGGGCCATTTGTCAGTTTGACTTACAGCCATGTTTGCACCATTCAGGTTGTATAAAGGGGTCCAGAATCCAGCTGAAAAGGGCCAGCACAGAATTTTCCTGTTGGAGGGGAGCCCCCTGCTTGGGAATCTGCCATTGCTGGGTCCTGCACCTTCCAGAATGGGAGAGTCCTAGGGATAGAAAATGTCATGTCGGCGGTGAACAAGGGACAAGGTGGTGCTTAGCTCCACCTATCCTCTATTGGTGTAGGGGACATTCAAGATCATAGACTAGTGGTGGAACTGGTCCAGAGTCCACTAAGACCCAATAATAGCGGTGGAAGTTAGGGAAGCTCTGGGAGAGCTCTGAAGGAGGCCCAGCCTTGAGAATAATGAAGCCATAACCAGCTCCCCTACACTCGCCTATCTCCCCTCTCTACATGCCCCTTCTCCTAATATAGGGGAAATAGTCTCCTATTTTTTTTAAGTCATTAAGGGAATCTGCAACTTAATACTAAGTGAAATAGCTGATGAACTGTTTCCTCTTTGTGTTGTAATAAAACAGTCTGACACTTTGTGTCCCATGATGCCATTCTGCAGCTATCCTGCTTCTAGTCAGTTTCACTTAGGGTGATCAGAGGTCCTGATTTTATAGGGACAGTCCTGATTTTGGGGGCTTTTTCTTATATAGGCACCTATCACGCCCTGTCCTAATTTTTACACTTTCTATCAGGTCACCCTAGTTTCACTGGATTCCCTGCAAAATATGCCCTGTATCAGCAGTGTGGAAAAGCAGGATTCAAACAGGATCCCCAGAAATCAGACCAGTAAAACCACTGTCCTTTATGTTATGGTCCTGAGAGTACTAGTAGACAATTGCTGTTCACTTAGCTATACACCCAGATTGCTTGGATGTGTTGACAGCTGCAGCCCTTAAGGATGGCCCTGTCCATTGAACTGTTGCTAAAAGCTAGTTCAGCTGTGTCAGTTCTGCCTGAATCTGTTTACGTGCAGCATATCCAAGAGTACTGTTTACAGGGCCTCACTCAGCCATGTCTGTTCTCTTCCCTGGAGAACATCCCCTTCCTGTGCTTGGTGGCTTTAATGGCCAGCAGATGCCTGATACTCATTTCTTTGATCTGGTTCAGGCTCCTGAGCTCTATAGTGTGAAAACTGACTCCTCTGTCCAGAGCCTTAAAGCTACAGATTTTGTGTGTGAGTGTGTGTATGTGTCTGTTTGTTCCTGGAAAACCTGCACAGAATGAGCCTGCTTCTCTTTTACCTCTATCCTCACTGCAACTAATACATTTGCCTGGGAGATTGTTTTTGTTCTTGCAAGTGAAAGTCAGAAGGGAGGTGACCCATCCATCTTCCTTTCTCCAGGAAGGAAGCTGAGTCCATGCGCTCCCAAAGCCTAGAGACATTTCCTCCTCTCAGTAACACAACTAAAGCTAACGGAAGTGCCTGAGGATAGAACTAGATGATATGTTGGATTTTAAAAAGTACTGAACAGTTGAGCCCAATAGTTGTTCATGGCCTTTTTCCTTCAACGCAGGCGGGACCAAGGTGAGCAATGCACAGGTACGTGTAGTAATGCTAAGTCCCCAGAATGCCTGTGATTTCTTAAAGAGTTTTTAAACTTACTCAGATTGTCTTTTCATAGCTACACTTTTAGCCACAGCAGCAGCCTTGTGGTAGCCCTTTTAGATGCCTCAATCATGGACTAGGACCCCTTTGTGCTAGGCACTGTACAAACACAGGGTGGAAGAGATGGTAGATGATCCTTGCCCCAAAGAGTAAGTAATAAGACAATCTACATTTAATTGATCAAATTCAAATTACTGAACAGATAGACACTTCAACGTGTTCATTCCTGCATGAGTTATTGGATTGGAAAATATGGTATTGTATACCTTGCCCCTCTATTTTGGATATAGATGACACATGGCCCTGATTCTCTTGATGGAATAGATGATGATGTTTTGTTATAACCTACAGATGCTCCCTCCTGAAACTAGTTGAGTGCATGTTTCATTAGACCACACAGAATACATCTAAGATTGCCTGATGCATTTTAGTTTGTCATTGCATTATATAGGGGAAACCATACAAATTCTTCCTGAGGTGATAGGCATAGGCAGAAAATAGCAAAATGAAATTCTTTGGGGGGAAATGAGATTTTTTGCACAGGAGTTAAAAAAAGTCTAAAACACTTACAGACCTTGGGAGGGAAAAGACATAGGAAGCAGGGGCACTGAAGGAGACCTAAGGGCAGGGCCGGCGACAGGGGGGTACTACGGGTAGAGCTGTACCGGGCACCCCGACTTTAGGGGGGCCCCGGTACAGCTCTACCCGTAGTCATCCGGCGCGTCTCTCCCCCGGACGAGCGCCTGTCCCCGGCCGGAGCAGAGAGCCCGGCCAGCGGCAGCGGCTCAGTCCGGGGGAGGGGGGGAGGGAGGGAGGGAGCAGCAAGGGCAGCTCACGCTGCTCCTGGGCTCTCCGGTCTCGCTGCTGCCAGCTGGTGGGGGGAGCGCCGGCTGGGCTGGGGAGGGGGGGCGGCTGGGCTGGGGAGCCCCCAGCCGCTGTCAGCGGGGGGTGGGGGGGCGCCGGCTGGGCTGGGGGCCCCCCAGCCACTGTCAGCTGGGGGGTGTGTGGCGGGGCTGCGGGGGGCCGGCTGGGCTGGGTGCTCCCCAGCCGCTGTCAGCTGGGGGGGGGGGGGGAGCGCCGGCTGGGTTGGGGGGGGGGGCGGCTGGGCTGGGGGCCCCCCAGCCGCTGTTGGCTGGGTTGGGGGGGGGGGCGGCTGGGCTGGGGGGCCCCCAGCTGATGTCGGCTGGGCTGGGGGCCCCCCAAACTATTAGAGTAGGGGGCCCCAAAATTTCTGTCGCTGGCCCTGCCTAAGGGTCATAGTGTACAGAAATCAGACATCCATTTCGAATGCACTAAGAAAGACCAATGCTATTTGGATCTGGTGTGATCACTGCTGGAATGCTGTGTGCAACATTGGGCACTGTGTTATCAGAGTGACACTGACAAACTGGAGGAAGAACAGAGATGAACTATCTGCAAATGATCACGGGGTCAGTGACTCATGATAGGAGAGAGATTAAGAGTACATGTAGAGCAAGATCTTCCTCTGGTCGAAATTAGCACAGCTCTACTGAATTCAAAAGAGCTACAGTGATTTACACCAGCTGTGGAGCTGACCTGTCCACTTTATCTTTGGCTACTAGCCAACACAAAGTGTGAGAGAGGTGCTTAGGAATCTACAAATAATTGAAGGGTGTGACATATCAAGGAGAAAGAGTAATGAGTTAGTGCAGTACATGGAGGTGTAACTAGAGGTAGTTGGATGTAATAAAGGACTTGGAAAATTCAGACAAATACCAGCAAAGCCTCTTGACAGTGAAATGTAATAGGTTTTGGAAGCACCATCACTGGAGACTTTTTAAAACTAGATGAGATGAAATGCCAGTACAACTTTTCTGTATGGAGCGATACGGCATTTGCATGGAGATTGGCTTCAGTGGGTGCTGGGGATACTTATGACTGGGTCTATACTAATTAGCCCTTCCCCAGTAAAGTAGATAAATTTCTGCTTCTCACTGCATGCACATTTACTACACTCTTCGCAGGTTTACAAACACATACATACCCTAAAATAGGTAATTGCCTCTGTAGCAGGGTGCTGGTACAAAAGACACCTAATTAGCCCCTGCTCAGCCAGCCCCAATCAGGGGAAATGGATTGGGGCTTGGGAAAGCCTGAGGCCTGGCCTAAGGATTGGCCGCACCTGCTGGCCTGAGGACTATAAAGGCTGAGGAGCCCAGAAGACAGGGGGAATGGTCAGGGGAAGGTTTGTCTGCTGACTGGGGCTAGAAGGAGCTAACTTAGCTGGTAAGCCTTGTACATAGCTGGACACTGGTGGTGGGACAATTCTGTAAATTATAAAGACATGGGTGCTGCACATTTAAAGATTCCTGGAGCTTTATTGGGTCAGAGAGAACTCTGGAGGAGGGAAGGCAGCAGGAAGACCTTGTTACCGCCTCCTTTTAATAATCAAATATTTGCTACTCTCAGTTCAGCAAAACTAGTCCATGGAACTTCTCCTTGACAAAGGAAACTCACCAGGGTAAAGGCTGACTTTCTAAGATAAACTGTTCCCAAGGGACGGGGGAGCTAAAAGGTGTGAGAGAACTTAACAAAAAAGACAGGATGTGCTTTTCTGAATCCCTCATAGCTTTAAAACCCTTTTCCTGGTTGGTCTAAAACTTCCCAGGAAATTTCTCCCCTGCCAAAGGACTTTGTGCCAGTTTCTGGGTGGTTTAGTTTTGGCATGGTTTGAGGATGAGGAGTGGGGTTAAAACAGACATAAAGAACATAAAGGTGTTGGAAAGTCTGTCTTAAAGTAAGAGGCAACATAGGCTAATGCACTATATAGTTGACCAAAAGTCCTGGGTTCTGTTCCCTTTTTCCCTATCCTGTGGTTTGTCCTTGGGCAAATCACTTTGCCTGTCTTGTCTATTTTAATTGTAAGCATTTTGAGGCATTGATTCTCTCACTATAGGTATGTCTTCACTGCAGAATTAACACAGATTATTGGTGCCTGGGTTAGCCTACCTCTGGTGAGATAAACCACACTACAAAGCCAGCTGCATTCCCAATGTGTATTAATAGGATTTTGGGATGCATATCCCATGGTTCTTTGTACTGCAGTCTCTGTTTTTTTCCCTGTGAATTGTTGGTGAATTTGTCCAGGCACACCAGGGGAATTGTGGGAAGGCACTGGAGGACTATCCGCCCTTAAGTGAGTTAGCCTGCATCCTTGCTGCAAAGTGGGTATGTTATTAGCCTGAGTGAAAGCAAAAGCTATGCTCTAACACACACGCCCATCCAGCTTGAGTTTAAAGCACTCCTAAACTCAGGCATGAGGACTTTTTCTGTGGATAGGGGTGGGGATTAGAGGTAAAGCTAAACAATATTTTTTTGACTGAAACTTTTTTCAACAAAAAAGTGCAGATTTGGCTGACCAAAACCAGTTTGAATCCATCAACATAAGGAGTCCAATGGCACCTTGAAGACTTACAGATTTATTTGGGTTATTCAAACCAAATATGTTTATTTAGTTTGAATCCATGTCAATTTTGGTGAATTTTTTCTCCCCCCCCCCCCAAAAAAAAACCTCATAAAAAATCTCCCAGAATCAAACGTGTCATTTTCCAAATGAAACAGATTTTTTAATTCAAAATTATTTTTTAATTTCCTTTGATTTTATTAAAGAAAAGAATCAAATTTAAAAAAAGGCTCAGAATCAGAACACAACATTTGGGGATTCAATGAAACACTTCTTTATTTATCTGTTTTATTTATTCCCCCCACCCAGGATTGCCAATGAACTGCAAAATCCACTATTCACAAAGCTGTAGTTTGGGAATGTCCACAGTGGGGCAGAGGTGAAACATCCAACGCAGGCGGGCACCTGGTGCTGGTTCCGATTTGGCCTACTCCACTAATAATAGAGTATGTCGCTGCAGCAGTGGGAGGTAGGTGTGTAGGGTTTCTGATGGGGTCATACTCAGGTGCTAACCCATTCCCCTATTTGTGCCACTTGTTTTTAGCAGGCTAGCTCAATGACAGACAGCATGGGTATGTTTCCTCCAGGTGGACATTAGACCTCCAGACATACCCTGAGCAAGAGCCCAAGTTAATGCTGCAATGAAGTGAAGCCCTGTGTCCGCTCATGGTCTATCACAAAGGAGTCCTGAGGTCAGTTAGCTCATCCTTGTACTCTCAGAATACAAATAATAGCTGTGGAATCATTTCTGCTTCCCTATAATACATCCAGGAGCAGCAGAAGGGGGTGTTACATTCCCATTTGTGAACAAGCTGTAAATCATTGCCCATGATGCTTGAGGAATGGAGATTACTCTGAATGTACTAAAAGGACCAATTCTCAATTTATTTTACAGCTCATTAGAGAGATGTCTCATAAATTACCCAGCCCTTCCTGTTCATCTAACCTGCCAGTCCCTGGTTCATTTCATGCGCTACATTATGGAATGTGGAGATGAGATGCTTAGTCCGCCTTCATTACACTGTGTGCAACTGACAAACAATGGCTTTGCCCTAGGGAGAGAGAAAAGCCGTGTCATCCCCAGCCCAAAATGACCAGCCCAGGAGGGCTCTGTGATACATGGGAGGCAGCCCCTGACTTAACTGTATTCAAAGACATCCTGCTGATTTTAGCTACATGTAGCAGGCTGTCACAAGCTCAGGGGCTGTGTGTGAAGTAGGGAGATTGACCACTTCCTCATTACATCCGTCATGTAGGAATAAAGGGGCAGCGTACCGGAAGCCCCCCTCCTTGTCGACGAAGGCGCTCAGGCCTGGGACGGCGCTAATTAAACTGAAGATCTTTTTGCTCTCTCAAGCAGTGAGCTAGGGGTGTAGAGGAGTTACCACCTCCATAGGAAGTCCCCCTCTCCTCCCCAAGAACAGTGGTAGGAGCAGAAGGAGCATTCCTGAGTCCTGAGGTGGGAGATTCTCCACTCCTTCTTCAAAACTCAAAGTGGGTGTATGTTTCTCAGAAAAGACGGTGAAAAAATTCCCTTCCCCATTGCACAACTTAAATAGACCACTTAAATCGACTTAATTTTGTAGTGTTAGACAAAAGCACAATCTAGCTTGTACTTGGTACTGAAATGTTAAGGGCATAATTTCTGTTCAAAAGTTCTTGAAAATATTAAGGCCATTCAGGCACCTAAAAGTGCTCAGTACCTGTAGAAAACGGTAATATTTAAATAGGAGCTGAGTCCTTTTTTATATAGGCAGCATATCCTAGTGGCTAGAGCATTGGATTAGGAATCAAGAGACATGGGCTATATTCTTGGTTCTGCCCCTGGCCTGCTGGGTGACCTTAGGCAAGCCATGCCATTTCTTTGTGCCTCAATTTCCCCACCTGCAAAATGGGGATAATATTTATCTCCTTTATAAAGCATTTTGAGATCTACTGATTGCAAGCACTATATAAATGGTAGTTACATTTATAGCCACTAATCAATTGCCCACCATATACAATTTATATTAATGTTAAGTAAAAAAACCCAAATAGTTCACATACCTTTGACCAATAGATTATGATTCTCACCTAAATCTGTTTCAAGTAGTGGAGGGAATACACCCCATGGAACAGAATAATTTGATTTCCTTTTTCTCCAAATTATATAACTACAGCCTACTTTAATAGCTTTACTGTAACAAGATAGTGATAAGATGTTATCCGGGTGTGAATAATTCAGTACAGTGCAGTAGTAACTTTGTCAACAAAAATGGTTTATTGTGATTTTGTAATGCATTTTATTAGTTATTTCAAAGACAAGCAGAAATATAATGTGTGTAGTATTGTGACGGTGCTGTTCCTGGTGGGATCCAACTGTGAGTGTCAGATCAGGACACATTGCTTCCAAAGGGGCAACTACAGCCCAAAGCTGGGGTTTTTTCCACACTAAGGTAAACCAAACCAGCCAAACAGAAAAGACTTTGGTTTCACCCCACTGGCTAACCACAAGTCACACAAGCAATTCCCTTAGACACTCCAGGTTCCCAGTATCACCACCAGCAGCCACCTGTCCTGGGGATCAATGGTTATGAAAACCAATACCCCAAATAAAGAAAACGGTTCTCCCCAATTCCAAAGAATCAGGCCCCAGACCCAGGTCAATATACAAACCAGATCTTCCCACAAATCACGCTGTTGCCAATCCGTTGGAATCTAAAATCTAAAGGTTTATTCTACAAGGAAAAAAGGTATAGGTGAGGGTTAAGAATGGTTAAAAGAAATCAATTACATGCAGTAATGGCACATCTCTTGGTTCAGGCTTACAGCAAAGGTAGAATAAACTGCAGGTTTAGATAAAAGTCTCTGGAATGCATCCCCTCCAGGGATGGGTCATCAATCCCTTGGTCAGAGCTTCCACATGTCGCAAAATCCCATCCCGAGGTAGGTGCTAGCTGAAGACTGCAGATTGAAGACAAAGATGGAGGAAGTTTCTCCCAGGTCTTATAGATTCTCCTTCTGGGCCAAGCCCCCCTCCTCCTTATCCAGCATCCAGTTGCAAACTCCAGGTTCATAGTCACATGGTCCAATTACCAGACTCTGCACGATTTAGTTTCTGACCAGGCAGTTGACATTCCTAGAGAAGCTTGGGTGTGGACAGGCATTCACAAAGTCCATTGTGTAGTTGATGTCCCTTAACGGCCCATCAGCCAGGCCAGGCAAGTTAACAACAGCTTGTCTGAGATTTCACCCAGCAGCCAAGCATCAGTTTGAAGTAGAGGCACCATATATCCAATATTCATAACTTTAGTTCCAAAAAAGATACACACATATCAATGGCCTATTCATAATCAGCCCTCCATAACCTGGTCATAGACACCTGTTATGACCCCCTTCATATACGATTTGGTGTCACTATAGGACCTTGGTTGCTCCAATGATTTATATGATCCCAAATAATTCCAGTAACGTGACAGGTATATAAAACACTGCAAAGAGTGCAGTGCAAATGTCTTTACTCTGTTCCTGGGATGGTGGAAAAACAGGAAAGTTATGGGAAGGCACCTGAATAAAACATTTTTAGTTTCTAATGAATGAATGAGCTCTTGTTCTATTAATCACCGAAGTATGTTTTAAGAAATATTCCTATCCAGAGCTAATTGTTCAAACAGCTTCCAATTCTGGTTTAGTCTCTTTTCAGCCTGAAATACCCAAAGCAGCTCATTTGTTGGTAAGAGAGCTCTGCTTTCTTTTTAGAACTTGTCTGCCTGTCACAGCTGGGCGCCAAGGTTAAATTAAGCCCAAGTTAACAGTGCCTGGAAGTTGCTGCTGCTCTTATCAAATAATGATGGTGGTCCCCACCCAGACCAGGGCTCCATTGTGCTAGGTGATATATAAACACATCATAAGAGACATTCCCTGACCCCAGAGACCTTACAGATAAAGAGTGAGGGGAGATATAGAGAGGGGAAGGGACTTGCTCAAGGGGGCAGGGCAGAGTGGGGACTAGAATGAAGGTGCCATAAGTCCCAGTCCATCATACACTATGCTGCCTCTTCGTACTAATCAGTAGCTGAGGGTGGCTCTTGGAGATCTCTGAAATGAATTGGTGCTCCCAGACCATTTACTAGAGCAATGTTTCTAAAACTGGGGTCCGCGGAATTCCCGGGGGTCCATAGGCCCTGCTGATCCACTCCTCCCCCTATCCTGGAGGCTACTGAAGCCAAACTGGGAGATTTTAGGTGCTATAAATCTGACCGGTCAGCAGGGATAAGTCAGGCTCCCTGCCTGCCCTGACCCCGCGCTGCTCCTGGAAGCGACCGGAACATCCCTGTGGGCAGGGGATCTCCGCGCGCTGCCCCCGCCCCGAGCGCTGACTAAGCAGCTCCCATTGGCTGGGAACTGCGGCTAATGGGAGCTGTGGGGGCAGTGCCTGGGGGTAGGGGCAGCACATGGGGAGCCCCCGCCTACGAGCCTCTGCCCGAGGGCTGTATGGGTCGCTTTCAGGAGCCGCCTGAAGCAAAGTGCTGCCTCGCACCCGTTCCCACATTCCAACCCCCTGCACCATTCCAGAGCCTGCACCCCACACCCAAACTCCCTCCCAGAGCCTGGTGAGGGTGGGAAGAGCGAGCGATGGAGGGAGGGGGATGGAGTGGGCGGGGCGGAAAGAGGTTGGGGGGTGGCCTGGGGCTGTGCAGGGGGACTTGGGAATTCATAACAAATTGTAAGTCAAAATGGGGTCCTTGGGATGCTAAAGTTTGAGAACGACTGTACTAGAGTGAACAAGGAGCAATGGTCTCCAGTTGCAGTGGGGGAGGTTTAGGTTGGATATTAGGAAACACTATTTCACTAGGAGGGTGGTGAAGCACTGGAATGGGTTACCTAGGCAGGTGGTGGAATCTCCTTCCTTAGAAGTTTTTAAGGCCTGGTTTGTCAAATCCCTGGCTGGGATGATTTAGTTGGGGATTGGTCCTGCTTTGAGCAGGGGATTGGACTAGATACCTCCTGAGGTCCCTTCCAACCCTGACATTCTATGATTCTATGTCACATGACCAAAAAGCAAGGTCAGAATTGATACCAACTGGCACTCAAGAGAGACACGAAAAACTGTCTGGGTATGGATACCTAAAAGTAGTTCTTCCAGGCTAAGGTTTAGGCCAGCTGGTAGGTGGAGCCGTAAGAGAACCAGAGGATTTTCTTCATTCCAGGGCAGTCATTTTTATTTAAACCTCTTCTGTTTCAGAATAGAAACAAAAAGTTTCAGAACTTTCCATGAGCCATTTCTTTTTTTAAACAGACTTGGGGTCAACTAAAACATTTCATTTTCACACAACTGCTGGTTTTTCCCAATTTCAACTATTTATTAGTTCCTATTATGTAATATAAAAAAAGTGATTTTTGGAACACAGTGGAAACATTCTGAAAAGATGAAAACACAATTTTCAATCTTGCTTTCTGAATGAATTTTCATCAAAGACGACAATTTCTGCAAAATACTTTGCGTTCAATAAAGTGGCATTTTCTGATGGAAAACGTTTCAGTTAGAAAACTTCTGATTGACTATACTGGGGTGACAGTAAGACAGAAGGTTTCATGCTTTCTGCTTGTGCTGGGCTTGTATAGACAGAGAAGACTTCAGTCACCGGAGTTGCCAATCTGGCATTTTTCATAAGCACCTGTGTTCATACATGCAAGAAATGCATATCCCTCTAATGTGATTGTACACATTGTGCATTGAGGTGACTGACACACTCATATTTATTATTTTAATTGACTTTCATAGTTAGAACTGAGTGGGAAACAGTTTTCTCATTCCTTTGAAATGTTTCCCATCCCAAATTGGAATGGAAAATTGAAATTCTGAAAATGTTTGCAAATAAAAAATTGTCCCAAATGTTTGTTTCAGGTTAAAGTAACTTTTAGTGATTTCAAAAGGTTTCATTTTGATACTGACAATTGTACATTTTTTTTGGTATTTCAATTGCTTTAATTTTGAAATGGAAAGTCCTTTTTGGTTTGTTTAGAAAAAGTCTGAATGGGACACTTCCATAAATGTGAAGCTTAATAACATTCAAATCTTTCTTCCTGCAAAATGTTTTTGTTTCAGCTAATGGGTATTTTATATCCTTTGTCCTCTCATCCCACCCCACCCCAAAAATATCCTGGCTAACTCCGTGCATAATGTCACAGATTTAGGACATTGATCATATGGAGTAAGTCTGATATTCTATAGAACATGTGAGCAGGCTGATACACCAGTAGCTGCTTAACAATGTTCATGGGAATCACTGTTGGCACTAGTAATGGAGCAGAAGTGTCTATATTTAAGTTCTCTGCAGCAATGCCGACAATAGTACTACTGAGGACCTAGGAGACAGTAGGTAACACAGCTTTGGCCTCTGTACTGCTATCAATGAGTCAATACAAAACAAAGCTAGTTTTAAAAAAGACTGTGTACATATTTTTTTGAAAAATTGTGAGGAATTTTGCTATTTCTTTTCTTGCTTTCCCTCCCGCCCCCCGAATTTTGAAACTTGAAAACTTTGACCAGCCCTAATAAAATTCTAGTAATGCCTTAAATACACCTGTTCTGAGCTGATTGGTTTTAGATGAGCTCCTATGAAAGGCAAATGAGTAGCTGTGGTTTTGCAGACAGCGTTTTGAAGTGACTTCTTTTGTTTTATTTTTGCCTGCAGACGGCACAGAGCCAAATCATCAAGGGCCTTCTCTTGGGTTTTACTGAGGCAGAAAGCAGTAGCTTGTTGAATGGGGGAGCTGGAGGTGTCAGGAATATTGTGAGATAAACCTCAAATTTTGGTTTAGCTTCTGATAAGGATCTGATCACCTGAATGCTTTTTCCAAGGAGACCTCCTGAGGTTTGCCCATGCCTGACTGGCGTACAATTTCAGGGGTTTCCATTTTTATCTCGGATATAGCGATGGGCAAAACTCAAAAGGTTTGCAGGGCCTGTTTAGTTTTCAGAAGCACCCAGAAGTTCTGCAGATCTTCTCTGATCTCTGTCCAGTCTGGGTCTGAAAGATTGGATAGGAAATATCATGTGCACAGGCAAGGCTTCTAGGATCTTCTATTTGCAGCCAGTCCACGAATGCCATAAGAGCAGTTTCACCGGTAGTTCTTGGGTTATTAGAAGAATCTAAAAATTGGAAGTGTGCAAAAATGAACATTAATGAGGGTAAAAGTGATCTGGATTTTACTGAACCACAGAATTATTCAGTATAGGTTCACTTTGAATTTTGAGGAAAGATTTGGGGTAAATGTTATGGTTGGATCTTTCTTTATTTTGTCCGGTTCCTTATGCATGCAGTAAAATCTTCCACCATTGCCAACTCATCCATGGGATAGGAAAAATACCATGTTTGGTTTAGTTTACTGCTGCTTAAAAAAATCACCCTTGAATCACTTTCAACATCCCTCTGCATTAAGCAAGTCCTCGTGTGAATCCAATTTCATAATTATTTTCCCATTCAAAGACAAGTGCAAAAGTATCTTCATTGTTGCACTGGGAGAGGGGGAGGGAAAGAGTGATAAAGTCTTGATCTAATTGTCTTTCATTTTTCCATTCTATTACCTTTTATTCAGTGCATTTACCCCTTCACCCATTAAAATAACTGTCTGATGGTGGCATTTCTTGTTGAAATGATATAGATATGCTAAGTGGAGTGTGACAGATGAATTCTATAATTTGAAAATCCACTAGCTATTAGGTAGCGAGCAGAGACTTTTGCCAGCTTTATTGACTATTAAACCCACATTTTATAGCACATGCGTCTCAAACGACTTGATTTTTCATCTTAAAAGCCCGATTTTTCTAAATCTAAAATAGCTCCCCTTTGGGATCAGGTGGGCTGTGTAATTCTGGGCTGCTTATACAGCCCAGAGAAAATCTCTGTTGGTGTTATTAAAACATGCTTCTCATCTACTTTCCACATTTAACATTTTAATATGTCTAGTGTATAGGAAATCATAATCTCAGTAGCACAGTATAACTGCCGCTGGCTTTCTCTCAGACTATCCATGCCAAAGTGACTGCTGATTAGAGTATCAATAAAGGGACAGATTCTACACCTGTATAAATTAACATAGCTCTGTTGATATCAGTGTAGCTATCCTGAATTGCACCAGATGAGGTTCGGGCTCAAAGTCTCTCTTAATACCTGTTCTGGCTTCTATTCCACTTCATTCAGAAGGTAAAGAATTTGTTTATCCTCTTTGATAAATTGTTGATATCTTTTCCCTCAGAGTTGTCCAGTTTTTGTTATCAAATTCTGTGATCATCAGTTCGTACCTTTATTTTAAATAATGAAAGTATTAAAAGTTCATCTTGTAGAAAAGACCATAATAATTATATTTATGCATCTTATGGCCAGGGCATTTTAATTAACATTAATTAGAGTCATTCAGTTATCATGCCAAAAAAAAGTTAATTGTCAAACATTTGCATTTATAGGTAGACCTGGTTGCTATTTTTCTGTTTAGCCCTTTACCTTGAACACACAGTTCAATTTATTAGTTTTTGTACTGGGGTTATTCTTGAATAGAGAGGTGTGACTAGCTGATTTTTCAGTTCATTGGCATGTCCCAAAAAAATCATCTGAAACATTTTTTTAAATTGGTTAATCAAAATTTAAAACAAAACAAAACACCTTTTTGTGTCTGAGGACCAAGACTAAAGTTGCTGTTGTTTTTAATAATAGAAGCTAATTCTGTTGGTTTATGCCACACACATGGTGGCTGTCCTGAAATGTATTGCAAAACAGTCATTGCCTGAGTGGGAGCCCGTAGATTTAAAACTAAGCTGTGGAGGCGGTGAGTGACATGCTGTTCCTAATGTGTCACACCACAAGTGCTGCCTCTTGGCAGCCTCAGCTTACATATCAGGCCCTGTCAAGGTTTCAGAGTCTACTATGGCAACTGTTTTCGCTGTGTTTGTCTTTAGTGCCAAATGACTTACCATAGAGTTGTCAGACGAGGACTAATAGAAGCAGCAAGTCTCTCCTCTCCATTTCGCCAGTGGGCAAGGCAAGAAAACGTGTTGCTGACTTATGCGGCGCAGTCAGCTGTTCCCTGCCAGCTTAGTTGAATAGCAGACAGCACTTGAGAATGCTTCCCTTCTGCACACTTGTACACTTTGCAAGTGGATGTGATATAACCTAGCATGAATAAAGGGGGAAAATCTGGCAATGGAGAGTGTGGTGAGAAATGTTTCCTCCTTCAGTCATAAAGCTATCTAATTCGGCGGGGTCATGGCATTGCTGTAATCCCACACTTTTCTGGGGTTTATGTGAACTCATTCTGCACTACATCTTGGTATAAATTCATTGCATTTTTGTCCTTCCTGGCAAAGTGAAGTTTAAAATAATATCATTAGGGAAGGAAAGGTGAAGGCCAGGTCTTATTTCCACTTCCAAGGAGGCACTGTTGTCTAATGAAAAGGGTGTTTCACTGTGAGTGTGGTCACCTTGAGTGGTGGGGGGGTGCTCACCCCTGGAGTGCCCCTGGTAGTGCTAGTGCAGCAATACAATTACATCTCTGCCTCAGTTTCACCTAGATGGTTTCAATATGTCTAATGAAGTTTATGTATATTTAATAGTGACCCTTCAGGGGTATAGTTTATTTAGCCCAAAGGTGGAGCATTATGCAAATAGGCCTCCATCCCAATGTCTCTAGCTGGTGGGAGAAGAAGCTGAGTTTACTTACCCACTTATATCCAGTTCCCTTATTAGTGAAAACCTTAAAACTGGCATTTCCTAATTGCCAAGAGCTTGACTTTTCAACCTTAATGTTCTCTGGCACACATGTGCATATATAGAATCATACACATGTACGGCTGAAAGGGATCTCAGGAAGTCATCTTAAATCCATTCCCCTGTACAGAGGCAGGGCCAGGTATACATAGGCCATCCTGACAGATGTGTCTGTCGAACCAGTAATAATGTACATATCCTTGAGGGCACCATTCCAAAAAGGATTAAATATTTATATAGATCACAAGAATATCCTGAGTTATAATAATAAATTAAAAATAAACATGAGCTTTGGAAGGGATTTAGCCCCTCCTGATTCAGGTTTTAAGGCAATCTCTAACTAATGGTCGTGAGGAGGAAACTATCCCTGAGGGAAGGTATCCCAGAACTGCTAGTGCACGGTTTCTTGTACCTTTCTCTGAAGCATTCAGTGCTGGCTGCTGTTGAAGAAGGGATATTGTATTGTACTATGGGACTCCATTTCTCACACACCAAACTCCAAAAAGAAATCTATTCCACATCCCTGCTGTGTATAATATTCTGATTGGAGCGGTCTAGAGGAAGACCATTCCATTTCACAAGTTTTGAGTTTTAATTGATTTTATACCTTTTGAATGTTTTTAGGTAACAGAATTGTGTCAAACCACCTGATTTTGGATCAAAGACATCAGGTGTTTGATTTGGGTCTCTTTCACTGGTCAGAAATGATCAGCAAACCCTAGACCTCAAAAATCCGCCTGGTGAAAACTCAAACAAAACAGCATATTTTGAGAAAATGAAAATGACCAGCACTAATTCCAATGGATTGATCTTCTTTTACCTCTAGCCCCATATAAATGGGGTTAGATCTTCGAGTCCTCCTTCTCCACTCCACTCTGTCTTGAATTGGTTCCTCAAAACCCCCACATCTAATCAAACCGTTTTATGTAACATTCATCATCTAATTTGGGGCCTTACTCTCCAATTCTTAGTGTGACACCGTTTCTTATAGACTCTTCCAGTCTTTTTTCTGCATGCCCCCAAGACCATTCTAAGCCTGGATTCAGTTTGCTTTTTCAGTAACCGGTACTACCTCCACACTTCCTCTAAACTATTCATCCTGAACACAGTCCAGCCATTTTAACATTTTCATTTCCATTGTATTCAGGATCTGCTCCTCTCTCTGTGTCCTGCATTAGGAGCCGTACAGAAGTGTAGGCCTAATTACCAACTTGTAGGTCTTGCTTTTCAGTTTGATAGGCATTCGTCTATCCCCTAATCACTCTGCACACTTCTCTTCATTTAGTCCATGGCATTGCCATTTTGCTTATAAGTTTGTCGTTGAATTCGCCATTATCGTGTACTACGAAACCTAGATAACGGAACTTCCATTTTATTTATTTCTGTTGATTTTAAAGCCATTTCTTTCAAGTACACATCTTAATATTCTCTCTTCTCTTTGCTCTCTCCCATGAACACTATCATCTGCAAAAAGCATGCACCCGAATGTTCTGTCAGTGCATGGAGCAGAAAAGGGCTGAGTACCAAGCCTTGATGTCCTCCAGCTCTGACTAGAAACTATTTAGTTTGTCCACACAGCCTTCCCTCTGTGGTAACACACCCTCATACGTGTCCTGGACGTGTCTGATTATAGTCTACTGGTATCTGTTCCATTCTCTTACATCATCAGATGACTTCTCCTGGAACATGGTCATAAACCTTCTCAAGATGTATGAATACTATGTGCAGGGTTTTCCTCGTTTTTCTATATTTTTCCACAAGCAATCTTAATGTTCAGATAGCATCCATTGTTGACTTGCCTGGCACAAATCCACACTGACTGTCACTGACCTTTATAGTCTCTTAGCAATAACCTTCTCACAGATCTTCACTATGTGGCATATGAGTTTTTAATAGCATGGTAGCTACCACAATAGCTTGCATAAAGGATAGCAGGCTTTATTTTTGCTCCATCAGGATAGACACATGGTTTTGTCAGTCCTACTCTGCTCCCATTTGTGGGAATGGCTCTGCATCATTGTAGTTCTTTCTATTCATTATCTTTACTTGGTGGGTGATAGACATCCAATAATGCAGTTCTTTGATCTGATCCTGTTCAGCCACAGTCCGTTATCTGTTCAGGATGTGTTCAAGGATGGAGGGTAAAACGAAACAAAGCAAAACAATGCTGTCAGTAAAATACTCCAATGAAAGTAAGTGAGGACATGAAGTAAGTTTGAACTGACACAAAGTGCTGGATATCAGCACCTGTGCCTCATTAATCCTCTCAGTCCCTCTCTCTCTACTCTGTGAAGTGTCATGATAATACACAGCCACAATAAAATAAATTTGAACTTTCTGACCAGCTGAAAGAGATTCTCGCAGCAAAACCCCATGGCGTTCGCCTCACCATTTGGGCATGTGTTAGGTGCCGAGATGGGTGGAGAATTCTTCTGAGCTAGAGTGTGCACACGTTCCTCATGCTGCTGAGTTATTTGCACAAGTGAAGTTAACGCCACCACTCCAGTGAGGAATTAGACATGAGCCCAAGGAAAGGTTGCCCAATGTTGCCTTTTAGGATGAGCTTAAATTAAGCCCAAATGTAGAAAGTGGAGTTTTGTCTTTAATCCGACTGAGTCCTTTTGTCAATTAGTCTGACTGACAAAGGGACTCCGTGCTTTTATAAAACCCAATCCAGTAGCTCCCTCCTCAGCAATTAAAAGATCAAAAGGCAAATTAAAAGATTAGCAGTGTGGTAAACTCAGGGCAGGCTACTGCCAGAGGGGTTTGTGGTGAGAGAGGTAACTACAGGTTAATTGGGTTCAGCTGAGCAAGGCTGCCACTGGCCAAAGCAGGATCAGCTGAGCCCAATTAAAAAGCTGACAGAGACCTTTTTAAACCCTCCTCCCCAGCTAGGAATGGGGGGAGAGATAGATGGAGTGAGGCTGCCATCAAGTTGGGGACAGCAGGACGGGGAGCCTCTCCCAGAAGGGAGATAGCTTTCCCTAGCCGGAGAGAAAAAAAAACCCAGCCAGAAAGAAGTGCTTCGGGGAAGGGAAAGCCTGCCCTTGGGCTTTCTAGGCAGGTTGCCGGCACGGCACTTGCCTCACCAGAGCACAAAGGACCTGAGCCTGGTGAGTCCGGGAAGCCACTTTACCACAGCAGGCAAAGAGTTTTATAAACAAGACAGGGAAAGGAAAGACAGGTGAAGTGACAGAACCAGCAGGACACATGCTGCAGTCAGAGAGCCAGAAATAGAACCAATGTCTTCTCAGTTCAAGGCCTTCCCCCTCTTGGCCACACTGCCTTTAATAGCCAGCCATTCTAACTATAGATGATTTACGCTTTGTGTGTCTTAGAACTACTGGAGCTGTCCTCATTACCAGCCCTTCACTCAGCAGTGTGATTTGTTGACAATGACAGTATCATCCCTGAAAAGGTTTGGCAGCAAGTGATAATGCTGGCCAGAAATCCCAAATGTCACTCACTCACTGTGGAGACAAAACATCACTGAGTGTTTGCTGTGGTGAACAGCACACCGGAGAGCGAGGGAGTGAGAGAACAGTCATCTTACATTGTGTGGGGTTCAACAGCAAACATATGGGCCCTGCTGTTGCAGAGGCTTTTGTGGGCCCGTTGCCAGCGATAGAGTCCATGGGGGCCCTGAGACGGTAGAGCCAAGATAGCAAAAGTTTGTAATGTCTGCTGTGCTCACAGCTTGGAACACAGTAGGCATATCGAAAGCTCAGCAACAAGCATCTTTTGAGCACAACGAGTATCGGGAACTTCCTGCAGGCTCACTCCAAGCTGCACAGATTATGAAAGGGAATTGCCTCTGGCTGAGTCTGGACACTGGGCTTTGGTGCATCTCCACTTACATGCCAAGATACCTGCTAGAAAACAAATCAAGTCTGATCATGCGTCTCAGAGACACTATTCCTAGATTTATATGATGTTTGGGTGGCTCATAGAGTCCTGTGTTGTATTCATACAGCCACAGCATCTCAGGGATGGATTAAGACCTACAGAGCCCTAGACATAAATTCCCTGACACTGTGACCCCACTCATGTGATGTGGCCTCACTCCTGCTTGGAACAGTCTTAAGCCATCTGTTGGGCTAGTGGAGGAAGGATGCCATTACTACTCCAAGACCATAGTCCACAGATAGGGTTGTGTTGGCAGGGACCATCCCCTTCACCCCAAGGCATTAAGTTGAATGGAGGGTTGAAAGTTCTTGTCATGTTGTCTGCAGCTGTAGGGAGATGTAACTACACTGGGATCGTGTTTTCAATTCTTTCTTGTGAGCACGAGGGCTAGAAACGGACATTTTAATAACTGAGATTCAGAGGTCATGACGGACTCCAGGCAGAAGGGCCAGGGCAGGGGCGTGTATTCAAACGGAGTACGTGTACCTCTAGGGGTACGTGAACTCTCACCAGGGGCTTCGTGAGAAGAATCCTGTAATGGCGGACAACGCCGTTTATTTAGTCAGACTTGGCAACCTAATCATAGGTGTATTATGACCCTATCTCAGAGGGGGTGGGAGGGTACATGGTAGACTACATTATTTGGAAAGGGGAACACAGCCTAGAAACTTTGAAAACCACTCTATGCCTTAATCCAGCCCCATGGATTCCCATTCTGAGTACCACAGGGGAAGCCATCTGCTGGCATTTGGCTGGCAAAAGTTTGACTGAGAGAGGCTGGTTGAGTTTCACTGTGTGGGCTGATGCTCCTCCTCCTTGCCCTACCAGCTCCATAGCTCTTTCCACATAGCAGCTTGGTGTTTTTACAGTAAAAGGAATCCTGCTAGTGCAGAATCAGGTAACCCAAGGCAACGTGGCATGAGGTGCACCGTACTGCTCTTCTAACAGTAGCAACATTGAAGCCCACCCTCTGCCACTTAGTGCTTCCAGGTAATAGCAGCATTCAGTTAAAATATTAGTCAACTGGGGTACAAGTTAGGCCCGACTATTGTCTCCTGAGTGGCTGTGATATTTGGGATAACAGGTTATCTGGGTGTCTCTCAGAACATTCCCTTGAGTGTAGTAGAGTGCTTCAGTTTGCCAGTGCTGCTTGCGGAGGGCTTGGTGGCTGCCCCAGCCTTTAGCTCCTCTGCCATGCAGCCACAAACATTACCCCTCTCTAAAATGAACGCCAAAATCATGTTTCATGCCCCAGCCTAAGATGTTGTTTATTTAGCTCAACCTGGGAAAACCCAGCCTTTTGGTTCAACCCCTGGTGTCTCCCAAGATGGTAGCGGTCACCTCAGCAGAAGTTTGTCCAGGTTACACAATTTTCGTAAGTACGCTATGGAGTACTCTATCCATGTCTGTCTGCTTGTCCAGGCACAGGGATGTGTGAGGATTCAGAACTCCATCCCTCAGGCTTTGTCAAATCTAAATCGTCTGTCATCGACTGTTTTTAGGCACCTATCTTTCTCGTGCTGCACTCTCCGGTATTGAACTTTCTCCAGCATCACATGAAACTAGTGATGTTACCCCACAGAATTAGCACACCGGGGTTGTGTTACCTCTCATTCAAGAAAAACTGCCAAGTGTAATGTGACCCCTGCTGCTGACTGGCACTAATTGCAGTAGCATTCAGATGTAATTTAATGTCTAGCCATCTTCCAGCTGTCTAACGTTTGTTAAATCATACATTTGCAGCGGCGTTGGAGGGAGGGCACATGTATTGTGTAGGATGGCTGGCTGGCTGGCTATTGGTTTTCATTCCAATTCTGTTTTCAGTCGCTCAACTCTTTTATCAGCTGAAATTTCCTTTGCTTGGTCTCTGCCTGTAAGTCACTAAATCTCAAAAAATGTTGGAACAAAACCAGTTTTGCCATTTGGGGCACAAGCATAAATAAATACCCCCACACACACAACCTCAAAACAGGCCAAAAGGTTCACAACAGGTCCAAGATGAACAAAACCAAACCCACTCTTCTTTTTTGATTTACGTACACAATTCATTTGGAAATAGCAGGTGGTAAACCAGCAAAATCCCTGCCCTCTGCCCTCCAAAATCCCTGCCCCCCTTTTCCCTTCATGCAAATTAAGAATCTGTGAACACCCAGCAAACATTGCTTAATCAAATGGGTATTTTGCATTTAAACCCCACTGGGATAAGCTCCAGTTGATTGCCTCTGCTCAGTGTGTTGCTTACAGCTCCAAGTCTGAAATACCCTGCTACATTTACCCCTCAGCATACCCCATGTCAATGCTGGCATGATGGGGTCTCCTGTTAGGACCACCAGTGGAGCCAGCTGTGGCAGAGAAGTGACACCATCTCCAATGGACACCATATTATCAAAGACCCAGTTGCTAGCCCTGCTGATACACATGGGGCTAGATCCTCAGTTTCTCCAGAGCATTATCAGTACAGCTGAGAATGAAAAAGATGGCTGTGCACTACTTTTATGTTGCCTGGATGCCCCAAATTATGAGAAGCTGGTTTAGTCTCAAGCATAATTTAGAGCAGCCTCAAGGTTGGTCTATGTTATGCAGCCACCATGTTCCAACTCTGTATCTTTCTCCCCAGGCATGCTACCTACTCTTTGGCAGCTGTATTCTTGGTTTTGATGGAGACAATTTAAGCCAGTACTGAGTGCTTTACAAAAATCCCACTTTGAAGAGTCGCGTGTGTGTGTGTGTAAAAATATACACAATTCAGACATTCTGTTTAAAAAAACTATGGTAAAAATTGCATGGTTAAGCACTTGAAAGTTTGAAAACACTGAAGTGTGTGCAAACATATTACAATGTAGTCTTTAATTACATAATCAAATATTAGTGCTTAAATAACACCGGATAATAATATATACCATTTTATATAACTTTGAAAATATGGTGTGTAGCATCTTGTGATCATATATATGCCTCTGTGTAGACAAGATTCTAATAGCCTAAGTAGCTATGCAGAGGTACACATTCCCATTTTGATTGTTTCAAAAGTGGATTCTAGTTGGAAAGAATCCACCCACCTAGCAGAATCAACAGCGTTTTTTAAGTCGTTAACCCAACAGACATACTCACTCCTAAACTCCTGGCCCTGTCAAGTAAAGGGGAACACAAACAATTTATGGCCAGCATTTTCAAACTGAGTGCATAAAGTCAGGCACTTGAAATACAAGCATAGACACCTGAATAAAAGGGACGTAATTTATATAAAGACTGAGCACATGCAACTTACACTAAAATTAATGGCAGGTTCTCCAAAAATGAGGCTCCTGTTTAGTTGCTGAGATACTCATTTGAGTGCCTGCCTGGCTTTAGCCTGGCATGGGAACAGCCATCATTTGGCTAGTGGAATCTCACTTTCTGGAACACCACTCAGCAGCCTTCATTTCTGGGGCTCTCTCTAATCAAGATTCCTGTGGGAAAGGAGGAATTCTGCTTCCACAGCACAGATTGGAGTGTCGGCGATAAAACAGTGACGGGTGAGCTACTGCCGACAGGAGCTCTGAGGGACAGAGACGCTGCCTGTCTGCTGCCTTAACGCCAAAATACTGTAGACCAGTCGGATATTTCCTTCGCTCCAGGAGGAGGGAAATACAAGAACAAAATATTAACAGATATTATTAATTGTTGCAGTAGCACCCAGAGACCACAAGTGAGCTCATTGCCCCAGTGTGCTAGACATGTTCAAAGACACACTAAGAAACAACTCTTCCCCAAGAGTCTAACTATCTACATTGACCAGACAATGGATGGGAGGGGAAACAGGTAGGAAGCGAATTCCCAAGGTCCCGGGGCAGGACAGGGCAGGTCTCCTAAGTCCCAGTGTACAGCCCTAGACATTCAAACCTGCTGCCTTGCTCCAAATTAGGGTAACCAGACATCAAGTGTGAAAAATCGGGACAGGAGGTGGGAGGTAATAGGATCCTATTTCAGAAAAAGACTCAAAAATTCGGGACTGTCCCTATAAAATTGAGACAGCTGGTCATCCTACTCTAAATGCATCTTGCTAGATACATATTTGTGTGTTGCATGGAAGTGTATTAGAAGGCTGCAAAAGCTCGAAATGCTGGCATTCCTTTTGTGTGTAAAATCTCAAATCGTTCCATCAGTCTGAACCTGTGGTCTGTATGCTGCCCTGCTGCATGGTACAGAGGGGAGCAGACCCACCCGGAAAGCTGCATAAAAGTTTGTGTTGCCCAGTGGTCAAGTGGGGAAAGCAAGAAGGGCCAGGCTTGGGGAGCAGAGGCGTGACAGCCAGCACACTCCTTCCAAACACTGGCCTGTGCGCGGCAGGAAATGTTGTAGCGATTGGAAGCTGCTGGAGGCAGCTTTGATTCCCACTATGTGCTCTTTGGCTCCTCCCAGAGTTTCAAAATGAACTGGGATCAGGGCTACTGGCCCGACCAAACCATCATGCAATATCGGCTAATATTGGCACAATCTCCCCACACAATGGGTTGGGTTCCACGGGGTTGGGGGCACCCCTTTGAGGCCTCTGGTCTTTCTTCAGTCCGCACCCCACCAGTCTTTAGATAGGGAGCATGTGTGTGCACTGTACTGCCAATGGAGATGTTGAATTTGCCTGTTAATCCCCCACCACCATGTGCACTTCTGCACAGGAGGGAAGCATACGGGCCTAACTATTTTATGTCAAAGCCAGTGGTAAAAGACAGAGATGAAATTTAAAGGGTCAGCATAGCCCTTAACACACAAGTGGCCAATTAGCTGCTTACTGTATGCCATCTCCCTTTAAATCTCGGGTTTTCGCTTACTCTCCCTATCTTTGGTTATTTGTAGCTTTGGTTATTTGGTAGCTCTCTCCCACCTTGGTTATTTGGTAGCTCTCTCCCACCTTGGTTATTTGGTAGCTCTCTCCCACCTTATACATAAGTGATTTGTTTTCAATCTGTCAGTCCCCAGTCTCTGATATGAAGCACTACACCCATGAGTTAAGAAGAGATCAGATCCTCAGCTAGTGAAACTCAGCATAGGCAACTCCATTGCCTTCAAGGGTGCTGTGGCAAATGTACACCAGATCTGGCCCGATCTAACTGACCACCAAAAACATTGATATCCTATAACATTTGCTTATCTTACCGCCAACAGTGAATGTTTTATTTAGTGAAAATAGATTCTGATCTACTACTGTTCATTTGTCAATATCACATAATAAAATTGTCATTTAAATATATCCAGGAAGTGAAAGATTTTTTCAATATAAGTGGCAAAGGTTTTATTGTTATAGTTTTAAATCTTTGTATTTCATTTTTAAAGGTAACCACATATGTTGTAACATTGTGTTTGCTATTCCAGTATAGGCATGTGATCTAGTCATTATTGTCGTTATTCCTCCATAGTTTGTCATTTTCAATGTAATTAATAAACAGCTAGAAGTTTGTTAAGATATATTTTGTATTTCATAGGCCAGGAGGGACGACTAGCTCATTTACTCTGACCTCTATAGAAAGGTGTAGAATTTCATCCAATTATCCCCTTATTGAGCTCCATAATTTGTGTTTGACTAAAGCTTGTCTTCCAGAAAGCCACTCAGTCTTCAATGTGTGTTCTTCTGTGATGTTTACTTTCCTGCATTTTCATTTAATCCAATACAGTTAACACCAATCTGTCTGCCTCCAAGTGATCTAGACAGGTAAACTAAATTTTATCAGATTTGTCCGTATTTGTTCTATTTGGCATATTGGCTACTCTGTGGTTGTAGTTCATGTCACACCTATTATCTGGTTTCTGAGCTGCAGGGTGGATCACTTCATCTATCATAATGTAATATTCCGTTTGGCTAAGAACAGAGAAATATCATTTTGTAGATTTTTTGTTGTTTTTATATTTGGGAAGGCGCTCAGATACTACTGTGCTGAACGCTAATATAAGAACAGGATAGATAGGTGGATAGACCTAAGGATTTTTTTTTTCAAGATTAACTCTTTCTATAAGCTTTAGACTATGTCTACATTTTGAGCTAGGGGTGTGATTCCCAGATCAAGTAGACATACTTCTTCTAGTTCTCATCCAGCTACCATGCTAACAATAATAGTATATTATTATTAATAATAATAATAAAGGTAGCACAGGAAGTAGTGAGGGACAGCATAGGTTCGCCATACTAGGTATGTACCCAGGTTCTGTCAGATTTGGACACAACCCAGCTAGACTGTGTGCTGCCCTGGTTATACTACTATTTGTTAGGACACTCGCTCGATGAGAGCTAGCACAAGTATGCCAACACAAGTTGGGAATCACACCTCCACCTCCAAGTGTAGACACGCTCTAAGAATTTGCCAGTTCATCTATAGGCTGAAATTCATTATCAACAATATCTGGTAGTAAGGGTGATATTTTGGCCCCATTAAATCAATGGCAAAACACTGATTACTTCAGTGAGGCTAAAATTTCATCCTCTATTTATAACCTCTACCCCAAATCACGTGTCTGCGTTCCAAAATCAAGGGCCTTATCTAAAGTTCATTGAAGTAAATGGGAGTCTCTCCATTGGCCACAGAACTGGTTTAGCAACTAAAATGGGTTTTGTATGAGGTCCCAAGTGCAGAAAGGTGCCATGACATGTCCACGTATGACATCTGGGGTATTACTACCCTTTTCCTGCTTTGATTCAGGTTAATCTCCATAATCATATCAGCTAAGGGTAGGATCACATAATAGATCGAGTAGTATCTCTTGTTAATATATATATATATATATATATTCTTGTTATTCAGACATATATTTTGCTATTGAGTGTGCTCATTCTGTTTCCGTTGAAGTCAAGCCATTCATTTCCACTGGAGTAGGTTTAGGCCCTATTTATTCTGTTTTATAATCCCATATCTCTTTCCCATTTAGCTGTAACTGGCAAGAGGAGATCAGCATTATAACAGAAAAATAACTTATACAGCTCTGATCCTGCAAATACTTATGCATATCCTTAGCTTTATGTACTATGGATTGCCATAGTCAAGCCAATTGGATTACTCACATATATAAAGATAAGTGTGTGGGATGTTTCTGCAATATCAGGGCTTTAGTCTAGAAATTTTATTTTGGGGATCTTTACCACTGTCAATGTATTAATTTTAACGTATTCTCCTTTCCATTCTGGTGATTTCCCCAATATTACGGAGGGTTCTTTGTGTTCAGCAAAATAATTGGCTGACTTGCAATGGTGTTCATCCTTTCTCTTGACGCTGTTTAATTGATACAGCTGCTGGATTATCCCACAATGCCACTGTTTCTGTGCCTACGCTTCCTGAGCCATAGCTGCAAGGTTGGTTTTAATATGCGGGATGGAGTCAGCCCTCATTTGCTGCTCTGCCAGTAACATCCTGGAGGTTGTGCTTGAAGAGGAGTGTTCCATGTTTATGGGAGAGAGGTGTTCTTGCTAAATAGGTGCCATTTAACAGCATAAAGTGGTGCAGAGTTTGGTGAGACTCTTGAGATGGAAAACAGCAATATAGAGCCACTGCTTTGCTCAAATTCTATGAAAAGACATTTAGTGACAAATACAGCAGTAGTAAGGGCATGATGGAAATGTGGTTATTTTAACCAGACCCTTATTTATAAAATTAAGGCCTCTTTGAGTTCAGTGTGGAACATCAGAAAAAGGGCTAATATTGTATTGAATGTACAGGGGTGGAGGAGGGGGGGTTCAAATTACCAGGACCCAGGAAGGTTCTTAAGCATGTACATAACTTTAAGTACATGAAGGGTCCTGCTGAGTTCATTCTTTCTGAGTGTGAAAGCGTTCCTGAAATGGAGCCTTGCACTGGTATAATTTCTTTGGCTTCAATGGTATTGGCATAGCTGAGCAGAGAATTCTGCTCTGAATATATAACATACCATGCATTGCATTAAATGTAGCCAAATGCCAAACCTTTTCTGCCACCAGGATATGTCAGCAACTCTGGAGTTCTGCTGTTAAACTCTTGGCATTTTGTTGTTTTAACTTCCCCTCATCCATTAACTAACATCTCAAAGTAGATGACGTTTCACATATTTTTCATATAGGAACATGTTTAAACACTTAGCCCAGACAGCTAACTGTGGAATTCATTGCATTTCATTCCTGATTCCTTTCTGGCCCTGGAATTTCAGGGACTGACTTGTCGCAGTAGAGAATCAAGATAAAGGGAGTAAGTAGGACGTGTTGTTACAAATGCTGGCTTAAAAAAAAATTAAAAAGCGGCACATCACAATAGCAAGTTAAATATAGAAATGGATTAGGGAGCCATTGTTTTCAGTCCTGCTAAATAAGACTGGACTCTCAAAATGGAATGCCACTTGACCTTTCATGTCTCATCAGTCCGTGCTTGTATTTAACTGATGCAGGGAGGACACATTTCCCCTCGGACGTGTCCCATGTCGACATGACAGTTGCTGCTGCCGGGTTCAGCAATGTTCAGGAGGCATAAACCCAACGTCCCAGAACACAAGAAGGACTTTGCCGTGCATGGAGCCGCGCTGCCGGGGCCGCAGAATGACATGAGGTCTTTTTTCAACTTGTCTCAGCTTGTACTCTGCGCTGGCCAGCTTAGGACGCCACCCGTACTCAGGCATTCAAAAATCACTTACTTTGAAGTGGAAATCCTTGATGCCCAAAGTAAGAGGCAGATCTGTGTGGTGGATAAGGTGAGTGTGTGTCATTTTCGGCACACTGCTGAGTGTGTGATTCAAAAGATGCTGTTATGGTTTACTTTTTCCTCTAGTGTAATATTATCCTAACATGGATTTAATCTTGTTCATCCTACCGGGACATACTGAGAATGTCTCCTTATTCTCCAGCCTTTGGTCTTTTTTCCTTGTGTTCCAAAACCTTTGCAAATAAATACGTTTGGACTTTTTAAACCTGCTGACTGGTCAGCAGAATCAAGCAGATGCTTTGCTTGGGTCTTAAAGTTTATGAAATTCCAACGTTTATTTCATGGCCCAACACTTAAACAGGTATTTTAGAACAGGTAAGTCAGTTTCATAAGATATTTGCAAAGACTTGCAAGTCACTGCAGTATTATAAGTTCTTTCTAGTGTCCAAAGGCATTCAGTAGATCCCTATTTATCCAAAGGGAAACTGGTATGCAGCATAGATTTTCATGTAGGGCAGTTTGACAAAGAAAGATTTTTGTATTAATGACATACATCCCGGGGCTTAAATTACATTCAAATTACGGACAAGAGTGGCGAAGGAATTGGATAAGATTTGATTCTACCACATAAGTAAATGCTGGCTTGAGGAAACACCTCAGGAGACTTTATCTAAAAATAAACATTTTCATCACAGATTTCTATTGCAGATTCAGAGGCTGGATTACCCATGGCTTTTGGGGAAAAGAGGATAATTCATTTTTACACAGTGGATGTGTGACTATATGAACTCAGAGTGGCCAAGTCAATGGCTTACCCTAGATGTTCTCTTTGTAAATATAAGATATAAGTACAGGAACAGAGGATTTTCCATAGCATAGCTGAGCATTGATAGATTCAAAGCTAATTATTAATGTTGGATAACTACAAATATAGGGTCAGATTCTTGGAAAAAAAATCAGCATTGAGTCAATGGAGTTATACCAGTGTACACCAGCAGGCAATCTGACCTATTTTATTTTGTTGTGAAAATTTGTATCCAGAATATTTCTCTAGAGTATAGAACGTTCGCATGGCACAGTAGAATTATGAGACTTCTCATTTGGCTAAACAGTAACAGTTTATAATCTTCCTCACTGGAGATTCTTGTCTCTCCTCTTTCCCCCATCCCTCCTGGAACAAATAACTCAGACCTCTGAAGATATTTATTTTAACATCTTTTATATGTGCAAGCTGGGATACGCCAAAAATAGGTCCAGTGTTCATGGCCTTTCAAAGTACCATTCTGTAATACAGATATATAGTTAATATTACATAAATGCAATAGTTTGTATTAATATTATAAAATAGTTAATGATCAACAAAGATATAATGCATTATGTATGATTATGTAATGTGTGATTATGTCTGTACTGCAGAATTAACTAGATCTCCTATAATAATAATAATAATAATTAATTAAAATTAATAATGTGATTTTTGAAAATATATTGAATAGTCCCCAATCCGAAAACAAACAAACAAACCCTTCAGCATGACCTAACTTTAAGTTCACCAATAGTCCCATTTACTGCAATGGAAGCAGAATTATGCAAATGCTAAGCACCTTTGAAAAAAAATCCCACCCTAAATGATTTGTCTAAACATGACCGTGGTGCACTGGGATAGATACCGGTCTCAGGGCCAGAAGGCCTTGGTTTTAGTACTGATGCAGCAAAACCGAGTTTGTCCAGTCTAATTGGATCAAATAATCAAAAATTCAGATAATATGTAGAATGGGAAAATGTGAGGCTGTGGTGCTACAGGAGAGAGACTCCACTTCTGGACCTGTGTGTGCTGGTTGTTCCATTGATACGGAGAGACTAATAAAATAGGTCCAGATAAACGGGGATCTACTCTACTTATTTCGAGGCTTCCTTGTGATATAACCTCCCAAGCCTTAGGCTCCCCTTCTTCAAGAGAGGACTCATAGTCATTACCCACCTCATACTCCATAAAGGTGTGACGGCTGTGACGTACTCCATAAAAGCCAGGTTAAAAAAGGCCCAGTTAAGGAAAGGGCAACAGAATTTATGAGCTTGTGGCTTCAGACAGAAAGCCAGGGCCACAAGTGTATTTGCTGCCAGGAGCAGCCTCCCTACCCCCGCTTCCAGGCCCCATGCAAGAGATCATTGAAAAAATAACACAAGCCTCAGATTTCCAAAGCTGCCTAAGGAGTTTGGATATCCAATTCCCATTCATCTGAGCATTCAAACCCCTTAGTATACTAAGGAAATCCCATCCCAAAGCACCTCCAAAGGCAGAGGTTAATAAATTCATTCTGTATTGCAACTAGAGCTCCTTGGTATCAATGCACCATATTTCTCTAGTTTATTACAGCAATGAAGAGACCATTTCATTAAATTTCACATAACCTGCTGCTTAATTAAATGGGGCACAGACACAGACCTAACATGACACTTCTAATGGCTGCATTCTATTTCTAATCTAATTGCTATTAGCTTCCCTTCTCGGCACTGCAGGTAATTATTTCTTGTCAAGATTAATAATAGGCGGGCACACCACGCACATATTTTAAAATATATATCTTCTTATTCTGGCCTCGCAAATTGTTCACAATTCAGAGTATGCTGCTTAGCAAATGCATGTGTAATATTCCCAGTTTAATAAATCTGACTGGAAAACTAAATCAATAATGACAGAGCAAGCACCTCTGATTCTCTCACCAGTATGGAGGCTCAGGTGGAGGGAGCAAATGATTAATCCCTCTGAAGATAAGTACCAGGCCCTGCTACCCGATGGGTTAGTTGTCATCATTACACTGGTACATAAATCCCATTAAAGTTAATAGACGATCCGTACATTCAGTAAGGAGAATCCTAGCGCTATAGACTGTATAGCAAGGAAAATAGTCTTGTGGTGAAGGCAAAAGGTGGGATTTAAGAGATTAAGTTCACCTGATCACACAGACTTCCTGTACCATGTTGGGAAAATCACTGGAGTACTCTGAGCCTTAACTTGCCTTCTGTAGAATAATAATGTCTTTTTTCTTGTCTATGGAGACTGTGAGATCTTTGGGGCTGTCTCTTAGTACATGTATATAGCATGCCAAGCCCCAAAAGGGCCTAATCTTGTTTAAGACCACTTTGTTTATTCACTAATAATGGTAATGGAATATTAAATATAAAGATGTGGGCTGATTCCTTCTTTCTTTTAATATCTGGGGGGGGGGGGAGATGCTAGAGTGTAGTTGCACAAAGAATAAAGTTTCTGAAGGGAGAGGTATAGAAAAGGAGGATTACAAGTAATTCATCGGTGCCAGTACCAAATATTTAAAAATCATGAGTCAGGAGTTCCCCCCTCACTCCCCAAAAAGTCATGAGATTGGCTTTAAAATCTTGAAGTGAACACACTAATAAATGTTAGGTTCTTTATATATTTTTTATGGTTTCTGAGCTTGTAGGTTACACTTCCTTCAAATTTTAAGGCTTTTCTCTGAAACCACAATGGTTGGAAATACAATTTTTTATAGCTGAAATTCTCACATCATCCCCTGTCTCCAGGAGCTGGGGCTTTAAGAAAAGCATCAAAGGTTGCAAGACTCATGATAAAATCACAAGAGTTGGCTGCCCTGGTCATATATTTTGCACAGGTGTATGTATGCCATAGATGCACTGTACACAATTAATAATAATAATAATACCTAGCTCTTTGGATTCTGATATGAATGTTATTATACAAGGGAAGTGAGGGACAGATAAATATAGCTGCGCTCAAGGATCAGAGCCCCATTGTACTATATGCACATATTGTTACTATACAGTCTGTGCTCCAAAGAGCTTACAATGTATATCAAATTTACCAGCAAGGTGATGAGCATTCAAACCCAAACCAGAAAAACATATCAGATATTTTTACTGTCACTCATTTGTACAATACACTCATGCTTGACCATTCATGAATAATACACACGTTACAAACACATGCTGATAAAATGTTTGGACCTCGCTTCCCCATCCTATAGCCTATATTCAAAAATTGCTTTAAGTGTAGCATATGTTAAGTGTTAAACAAGAATAGAGAAGTTCTCCTGCACTGGGTTATGAGGAAATTGTAACCATATGACTAATCCTGTGGACCTCAGTTGGACTGCTCATGTGCTTAACTTTAAGCATGTGCTTAAGTATTTTTTTGGATCAGGCTAGAGCACTCTACTCTTGCAAGATTGAGTCCTCATAACCCAGTGCAGGAGAACTTCTCTATTCTTGTTTAACACTTAACATATGCTACACTTAAAGCAATTTTTGAATATAGGCTATAGGATGGGGAAGCGAGGTCCAAACATTTTATCAGCATGTGTTTGTAACGTGTGTATTATTCATGAATGGTCAAGCATGAGTGTATTGTACAAATGAGTGACAGTAAAAATATCTGATATGTCCTCTATCTGAGGATGATATATTAAGTAAAAATGTAGCCATCTATGTAAATTAGATCTTAAAACACTTCTAAAGAAGCGGGGTGGAGAAGGGTTTCCCCAGCAATATCAGCAGCATCTATCGTGGGGGGAATATTTTAGTAGTTTTATGTTTTTGTATTGGGGCTACCTCAGAAATTAGATGTTACGGGAAAAAGTCTGGAGATTTTTCTGATAAATTTCAAATAGTCCAGTCTCCAAAACGTTTTTGGTTATTCTTCAAAGTATCTCCAACCTTCTAGGAGGAGACCACACACTCAACATTTTAGGCAGAAAGGGTTTGTGGTGAAGACATTAGAAAACTGAGGGGAGGAATGAAAAAGGGACTAAGAATGGGAAGTTAGTTGCACACTTAGGCCCTGATTCTTCGAACATTTAAGCACTGCTTAAGCATGCTCACATTGACTGCAGTGAGACTACAGTCACTCACTTGCTTAAGTTTTTGCAGTATTGGAGGGGAAGGCCCTAATCTTTCAAGGAGATTTGTGGGGACTGATACCTGTGACCGCATGATGCCTGAGGGAAATCATAGAGGCTTCATGCAAGCATAAAGGATCCAGCAGCATAGATCAATTTGCACAATTGTGTCCCAGTTCCTCTCCTTTCCCACCAGACAGGTAGTAAGTTACTTCATCACTTTTCATGGAGCAGCTTTATGACTCTGTGTCCAGCCAGCTATTGTGGTCATTGAATGGCAGAAAGAGCCAGGGGTTTATTGGTAAATTTTGCACATAAGAGAGAAAAAAAAGGAAGAATGATAGTTAATGATGGGGCAGGTCAGTTATACAGGCTGACCTGGATAGTGTGATAACATTGGCTCATTTCAATTAAATGTATTTTAGTGCAGACAAATATAAGGCTACATACATCTAGCAGTACAGAATGTAGGTCACACTTATAAGGTGGGAACCTATATCCTGGAAAGGGGGGACAGGCTCAAACAAAAGTTATGGGGTTCTATGCGAGAATCATGGGGTGGGATTTATTGGCCTGTGTTTATACAGGAGGCCCAACTAGACAACCATAATGGCCCCTTCAGGCCATAGCATCTATGATTCTCTCCCCACCCACTTGCTCCCAGCAGGCAGAAGCTCCCGTTCTCCTTCCTCAAGCTGTCACAGTCTGCAGGGCAGTGAGAAGACCTATGATTAGAATAGGTCAACATATTTTGTTCAAAACAATGCTGTCGTCCCCCCTGCCCCAGCCTACATTTGTGCTGGGTTTCTTTCTGTAGTCTCGCTTTTTCCAGTTTGGCAGTGAAAAGGAATGGGGGGAAGGAGAGGGAAGTGAAGTGAATGGGGCGGGGCAGGGGTAAAACCCCTTGAATGCCCTGCCCCTGCTGGCTAAGCCCTGCTTTCTGACAGGAGGGCCAGGGGCAGTGGTTTGAAGCAGCCAGCAGGGAGCCCAGCTGTGGGCCCTAAGGAGGGCTGGCTCACAGCAACAGCCTAGGCTAAGGGGTCACAGCTGAGGCTACAAACTTAGAGGGCTAGAAAAGCCCTGAGTTTACTCAGTTGGGGAGGCAGGCCAGGAAGGGGTTAGGAGGCTGCTTCTCCTACTCTGTCACCTCACCACAGGCAGGGTGCCTCAGGGGCCTGGAGACCCTGGAACTAGGTACAAAGAGGGTAACTGTTGTGGGATAAAGGGAAGCACTTTCTTGCACTGAAGCCACTGATGTACACTGTAAATAAAGGACACTAGGGTGAAGCACCAGAGGAGGGTGTGAAGACTTTTATTTCTATTAGCCAGAACACAGGGGAAAGAGAGCAAGACCTGTGCAGACCCTGTGACAGTGAGGAAGAAAGAAAACCCTCAAAGCCAGTCAGTACATACCTATATGAGGAACACAAATATGATAATGAGCTTTTCAATCTAGCCAGCAAAGGTGTAACTAGATCTGAGGGTTGGAAGACAAATTCTGAGTGGCGGTAAAATGTATGTTTTTAATAGTCAGTGTAACTAGCCATTGGAACAACTCGCCAGGGGTTATGGTGGATTCTCCATCACTGGCAATTTTTAAATCAAGAATGATGTTTTCCTAAAAGACCTGCTCTAGCTTGAACAGGAATTTTTCTGGGAACGTTTGTGGGGCCTGTATTACAGCAGAGGTTGGACTAGATGATAACAGTGGTCCCTTGTAATCTGTCCATGTATGCTGTGGAAATCTATGAAAAACTGAAAACATGCTGATGTTCAGTTTTCATCCCTTTTTTTTATCAAAAACACAGAACATTTCAAAATTGGTTATGAAAGTTACTGTTTTTAACCAACTGTATTTGTCCTTTATTCCAAAATCCAGACACAGTTTATTTTTGAGGTTCTAAATGTGCAATGCTTTGATTTATGGACACTGTTGAAGCAATTCTGCCATTTTTGTTCATGCTGCAGCGTTTGTCACATACTATTTTTTTCTTCAGATTAACTTGTAGTAAAATGCATTTTCCAGCAACTATTGCACACTGTAATTAATGTTGCATGAGCGTCTTTTACAACAGAATGTGTTGTACAGTATCGTTTTGTGGGAGAACTCACCCGTGGGAAAGCAACAGAGAGAACTTTCCTCATCTAAATCCTTCAAGCTCAGCCGTTATGTGATTCAACATTTTGCTGGCTGAGCTATACATGAGGACGCTCTCCCAGGGCTTGAGTCTCTCACAGGACAGGGATTTCTTTCCTGTGAACTTTCTGAGGTCTCCACAAGAAGATCTCACTTCCTAAAATGTGCAGGATGGGAGCTCTGCAAACGTTGGGAAACCCACTTTCCCTCTGCCTTGCAAACCAGCCCCCACCATTCCAGCGCCCCCACCTACTGTTCCCTTTCCCCATTGCAACTCCACTCTCTGCTGTCCCATGCCATTTTCTACTTGTCCACAATAAGCACATAAATGTTAGAGGCAGCATTGCCGACTGTTGTGATTTTATGACAAGTCTCATGACAATGTGGGTTTTCTTGATGCCTCAGCTCCTGGAGTCATGTGATTATGTGAGACTCTTGATTTTCATTTTTTAATAAGTATTCTTCACTTCCTCATGACTGCAGAAGAAAAACTTGAAAAAGTGTACCCTTAAAGCTCACAAACCAGCAGGCAAATAAGCCTTCTGAATTATTATTATTATTTTTCTAGCTCCTGATTTTTACGACATGCTCATGATTTTGAGGGCTGCCTCATTATTTTTGAATGCTTGAAAAGCTCGATATAAGACCTGTGTTATTGTTTTGCATTTATTAGCATTCATATGTACAAAAAATATTTAAACTATGGGCTGACGATTGATGTCCCCCCCCCCTCAATCTGCTATGATTGGGACAGAGATCATCCTTTGGTTTATGGTAACAAAGTCCTGTGGCACCTTAAAGACTAACTATAAAGTTTTGAAGCATGAGCTTTCGTGGGCTAATACCCACTTCGTCAGATGCAAGCAGTGGAAGTGCTGCTTGCATCCGACGAAGTGGGTATTAGCCCACGAAAGCTCATGCTTCAAAACTTTATAGTTAGTCTTTAAGGTGCCACAGGACTTTGTTACCTCTGCTATTCCAGACTAACACGGCTACCTCTCTGATTCCTTTGGTTTATGTTTGTACAACACCTAACTCAATGGGGTCCTAGTTCAATGACTGGGGTTCCCCAACATTATTGTGATACAAATGAATAAAGGTTATTATTTATTAATAATCATTGTAATTCTATGGCCCCTGCTGCTATGTGATATGAAATTGTGTAATCAGAGTAAGCCACAAAGCAACATCAGGTGTGATTTTGATTTCACACTCACCGGTTTTACATTGGTGTAACTTTCTTGGCCTAACTAGACTGTAAACTAGGCAAGGGATCATCTTTTTGTTCTGCATTTGTACAGCACCTCACATCACGTAGTCCTGCTCCATAGCTGAGCTTTCTAAGCCTACCATCTTCATCATCATCGTAATTCAGTAGAGTTGCTCCTATTTTATACTGGTATGAGGGAACAGTCAGGCCTCGTGTCCTTATTTTATAGAAACTAGACTCTGGTATCATCTCCCACCCAGATCCTTCACTGATCTCCGCTCTTCAAAGAGTGGAATGATAAAGTAGCTATTTTCCTCCATAGTTCACAAGCAGTCAAATAAAGCAGGCATGAGTCAGGCATGTATAATCATCTCTAGCAAGTAAAATGAACTTCCCACACTCTGACCTGTATGTTATATTTATAAATATCACATGCATTTGTAAGTGAGCAATTGCTACCTTTATAATAGGGCACGGAGTGTTCTTAAAGCTATTCCCTTCAATAACGTGACATTTCATTTTACATCAGACTCTCCTCTTTGGCTCTACCATGCAGCAGTGACAGCTAGGAGAAGTAGCATTGAACAGCTCCTTTTCTAGGAGATATACTCAGGTTTTTTCTTAAGACGAGAGCAAGGTTTATAACAGCTGCCAAAACTCGTGATCTAGCAGCGACCGTCACTGACAACAGCAGCATCTAACCAAACTCTATAGTTTCAGGACCGCGAAAATCCAGATAGGATATTTGCATCATACTTTTGAAAGATTCCTTAGACATTCTGAACACATTCCATTCTGGGGTTTCTCCCGCTATTACAACTATGAACTGTAAAACCATTTTCTAGTATAATTTAGTTGTTTTACCGCTATATCTGTGTATACACTTCACAAATGAAAAAATGCAAATAATTTTAATGGAATATCATGAATTCCAAAGGTCTTTTTAAAGGAATATGTAATTTATTAAACAATGGAATTATTAGAACCCTTTCAGCCCTTGATTAGCCCTTTGTTAATTGTCTTGAGTACCTTTTAAGGTAGCTTTTCTATCCAACCAGTGATTATATATTAACTGTTATGTCTGTTAATAGAGGTAGGTCAATGGGTTCAGATGAAATAAGAAACTGTCTGAAGCTTCAAAATAAAATGCATGCAAAGATCCTGGGAGTCAGAGAAGGAAATGTATCTGTTTGGATTGAAAGGGAGGCGAAGGTTGGGAATGGAAAGAGAGGCTTTTGAAACCTGCCTTTCCTTAACACACAAAAAGAATGAGACAAAGCGTGGAAAGAAAAACCTCAAATGATATATTCAGCTAGTGGGCCCGATTCTCCATTGTTCCACAACTTCTGCAGTCATCATGGCCCGGGCAAAGCTAATGCAAAGGGGAAATTAAATTGTACCATTGTGATCTGGTGCTGTTTTACTTGTACTTTGCTCTGGTGAAAATAGCCATGCAAAGGATAGGGTGAGGAAGAAGCAGGCCCCAAGGTGATGGAAACTCCTGATGAACAGAAACGTTGGAGGACAAAACTAGGGGCTCTCGTCCAGTGCAAATCATTAAATCTGTTGAGTGTCTTCCTCCTTGTGGTCATAACATTTCCTTTGACAGCGATCCCCCTGGAGGGCAAACCAACCCTCGAGAAAGACACTGGGCCTGACTGAGCTCAGCACTGCCGCTCTACTCCCTCAGGTTTGGGTTCATGTACGAGGGGTCCCACTAAAGAATCACCCACCGTTCCCTGTGGTAGAACCCTGCCCTCCAGTAGTGGGAAGAGCCTGCCTCCCTTGCAGCGACCAAGAGACATGCAGAAAGCATGTGGGAGCAGAATCCCATGAGAGATCATGCAGTGGCACTGAGCCCTGCGCACCCCAGGACTCCCCAGCAAAGGGCTGGGGACAGGACAACGACTGGCTGGATGCCGGCTGGAGTGTCCACAACGATGCAGATCCTCTTCCCTGGAGAGGGAGTGCTTCTTGGCTGCAGTGCCTAGTGGGGCCTGCCTTCCATGCCTCCCCCTGCCCAGCTTCCTGGGGAAATACCCTAGGACCAAGTCCAGCTAGTTAGAGTGGGTGCTGGAATGGGGATTTGGAACAAACTGCTTCAACCTCTGTAGAGGAGCATCCTGGTCAAGCAAATAGGGCTCAGAGAGCTGGAGTTCTAGACTTGGCTTGGCCACTGACCTACTATCTAGCCTTGGGCAACTCACTGGAACTTGAGTATCCCTTCCTAGCCCTATTTTCAATATAAGCTCTTTGGGTCAGGATCTGTCTCTTATGACATGTTCATATGGCATCTAGAACCATAGGCCACTAACCTGCCTGGTGCCTCTTGGTTCTACTGCAATAGAAGTAATAATTCATTAACAAGCATATTACAAGCAGATATTTGCAGTGTGACCTAGTGGCTAGAGTCTGGGACCAGACTGGGACTCAGGAAACCTGGGTTCTATTTTTGGCTCGGCTACTAGCTGGGTGGTTCTGGGCAATTTAATTCACCACCCTCATTCCTCAGTTTCCCCACCTGTAAAATGAGGATACTGACCTCCTTTGTAAAGTGCTTTGAGATCAACTCATGGAAAGGATGACCTATGACCTAGGGGTGTGTGTGTGTGTGTGTGTGTGTGTGTGTGTGTGTTGTTAATTACTTATTCAAAACTAAATTAGACTCCGACCACCAGGGAGGAGAAAACAAAAATTAACTAAAGAGAAAACCCTACTCTGGGTAACTAACTGAACCTTGCAAAATCCCCTGCTGGTAAACAAACTCAATTTCTATTAAACTGGAATCATTAGACTCACGTCTTCCTACTCTCATAGAACTGCCAATACTGTAACTGATAGCTTCACATAAAAGGGGAGATTTGCATGTATTATTTTCTGCTTCCCCTTCCTTATTATTTCTCTTGTTCTGATGTGGTTTTGGACACAGAATACCTGGGAGCAGCCTTTGAAGCTATCAATTTATTTAGCAGAGATCAGGTTTTCTGCTAGGGAGAAAGTTGGTAACCTTGGGGCATGCAAAAGTTAGTAAAGTGGGTAATTTAGAGAATTATAAAAACCATTAAAAGCGATTCCTACTTTAAATGATAATACTTTCCAAAGTTCGCAAGCCCCTTTTAAATGTCAGGCTTTTACTTATTCATCCCCTGCTTTAGTGAGAAGACTCTTTAGTCCTGGACAAAAATGAAATCCATATATTGAGGGCCTGTTTCGAATTAATCCCTATGCCATCGATGGGGTTTTCATCAAGCTGCTCATGAGACATCACCCTGGCTAGGAACAGCGGGTCATCTTTCCCCTTGATGTAAGACCATCAAATTAAGGGGAGTTACAACAGGGAAGGATATAACCTAGTATATATCGATCGGGGCAGATCTTCAGCAGCATAAAGCTGAGGATTGAACCATTATATTGAGGATAATTCATGGGTAACTGCAAATGTTGACTGTACGGTAGCACTGCAATATTACAGGGGGCCTCAGATGCCGTATTAGTCCAGTGCTTAATTAGGAGAACCCATGATGTAAATGTGGTTGTACTATAGCATTGGAACATACCAGGAGATGATTTATTGGTACAGGTTTTAGGTACCTTCTGAAGTATAAGGCCTGTTGTACTTTCCAAAGTACCTGAGCCATGTAATAATGGACTATAAATAAGCCCCAGAATATATTTATACTGTAATCATAAAGTTTATGCCCAAATAGATTTGTTAGTGTCTAAGGTGCCACAAGGACTCCTTGTATTTATTTCAATTTTTGGAATTTTTAACTTTAAAAGATCATTTCTAATTGAAATGCTTCAAAAATGTCAAAACGAAATGTCAGCTTTCCTGGATTTCCTGAACACTGGGAAATTCTATGCATCCAGATCATAAAACATGATGTGTATTTCTACGGAAAGGTATTTTTTGGTCATTTTTAGTGATTTCTCAAAGGTAGTCTAACCTTCCCTCTCCTTTAATGACCTCTGCAGGGATCATGTAATAAAGGGATTCTGGCCTTTTATAAAAAGGCTGGGGAATACTGGAACTTGGCCAAGTCTGAAAGCTTTGAAGCATTCTGGTGGGGGTGTGTGTGTGTGTGTGTGTGTGTGTGTGTGTGTATTATACGATGACATGGTGTCCTATAAAGGTTCTGTTGGTACTCTTATGGAATGGCGTATGTATGCACCAGAAACAGATAAAATGTTTTGTTTTTGTCCTTGTGCCCACAAGGTAAGATAATGCTGGTGCTAAAACTCCAAAACGATGCCCCAAAATTCAGGATTCGACCTTCCTCTCACGGACCTGGTGTAATTTCACTGGGAGAAATCCTGCCCCACTGAAGTCAAGAGGGCGTGTTGCCATTGACTTCAGGGACTTCACCCAGTGAATTCAGTGGAGTTACAGCCCTGGCTACAGATTAACTCTCCGCAATTTTGACAGATACTGGACCTCGGCCGAGGGAGGGAAGAGTTAACTCCCAGCTAACCCAGAGATTTATGAAAACGGAGGTGATGGTGGTGGTGGGAATCCCTGAACTTTAATTATTTAAGCCAGCAATTCTCAAACTATGGGGTGGGTCTCCCTTGGGCTCTTAGCCAGAGCTCTTATATTTGATATATATCTGCCCTGCATGGGTAGGGCTTGTACAGGAGGGCTGCACACACCTGGGATGTGCCAATAAATGGTACAGCTGGAGCCCCGTATCTCAGCTTTCCTTCCACCTGACTCCTTCCCCCCGAATCCCTCACTTCTAAGTGGTGGGGCTCCAGCTGTCAGCCCCGTGGTAGCAGTGGCACAGGAGTAAGGATGGCCATAGGGTGTTAAGTCTGCTGTGAAAAGTGATACTGATGAATACAGTTTTTCACATTCCACCCTTCCTTATGTGCGGCTGCTGCCGTGTTGCTGCCTTCAGAGCTGGGCACCCGGCCAGCAGCTGCTGCTCTCAGCTCTGCTGTCTGAGCTGGGTGGTGATGTATGTACTTGCAGGAGGTGGGAAGGAGGAAATCAATGACAGATAAAAAGAAGGGGCGGAAGGGCAATCAAATAAATTTGAGAACCACTGATTTAAACCAAATGCCACACCCATTTATTCCTTTGAAATGTAATGGCATCTATTTATTGTTCAACTGGAAAATATGGTTACATTTCTCTTGTTCTGTCAACATCCAGATCTAGCTGACTGTCTATTCTATTTCTTACTGATTTAGAAATGGTGATTATCACTTATGCAAAGGATTAATTAATTTGGTTTCTGTATTGAACTATTGCTGTTGGTTTTTGATCCTCTTATTTCCTTGGATCAATACTTTCCCACAGTCCCTTCAAAGTTTGCAAGAAAGAAAGCCTAAGGTACTTAACTGGACCCAGTACCATGGTCTCTGAGCGCATAACACCCCTATAAGTTAGACAAATCACACTTCCCTCATTTTAAAAATGGGGAAGTGAGTCACAGAGACCAAACATTTTGGTGGTGTTTTCCACAGATGCTTCCGGCAGAGCAGAGAATGGACTGTGGGTCACTGGAGTGACTGGTTGACACCCTAACCACTAGACTATCCTTCCTCTCTTAAACAATTCTATTCTTTGTAAGTCCCATGTAGGAAAAAGTGGCCTTCTGCATACTTACTTCAGACTTTCTATAACTTCAACCATCATCATTTAAATTAGCCCTTTGTAACCGACTGGAATCACCACACAAGACGCTCTTCTACGGTCTAAACTAAGATGCCACCCTAGCCACTGTATCTTCCAAAACCTTGAAGAGCAGCTGTTCTGTCCTATTTCTGTTTGGCTGCCATGGGTCAACATGCATGTGACAGCTGGAGTTGTCCTGGAAAGGAGGCTTGCTGTAATGCCCTATTGATGACAAGTCATGTAGGCAGATCTCAGGGAAGCAATGTTCTACTGGATCATGGATAATGTGCACCCGCTGAGGGTTCTATGTTCACTTTTTTGTCTCTCTGCTTAGATCACCAAGATAGGGTAGTGGCATGTGGACCTTCTCCTACCAAGAGCTGGACTAAGTGTAGAAGCCACCAATCCCTCATGGGCTTTGATTGCTATTTCCCAGGGCCTGGTATGAATTATTAACCTAAGATTTAAATTCTTTGCCTCCTTCACCAATTCCTTTAGCGATCCATCTCCTTTCCTTAGTAATGTGCTGTATATCCCTAGTGTCTATCATAGATACGAGGCACATTATGCCTTTTAAAATCCACATGAATTGTAAAACATTCCGTAGCACCTTAACTGGTTTTCAAAAGTAAAATACCATGATTTGACTTGTACATGAACAATAGTGTAGAAAATAAACTACTTTGGAGAAGAAGCTGTAGAAGCTGTCTGCTTGTTCCACAGATCTCTGATTATCAGGATGACACAACTTTATTGCTCTTCTCTACCTCAGTCCTGTGACAGGTACCGTATTTTTCGCCCTATAAGACGCACTTTTTCTTCCCCAAAACGGGGGGGGGGGGGGAAGTTGGTGCGTCTTATAGGGCGAATGTGCGCCCCGGTTCCCCCCTCCCCGCCGCGGGCGGGCTGCCGGGAGCGCTCCCGGCAGCCCGCCCGCGGCGGGGAGGGGGGAACCGGGAGCGCTCCCGGCAGCCCGCCCGCGGCGGGGAGGGGGGAACCGGGACGCTCCCAGCAGCCCGCCTGCGGCGGGGAGGGGGGAACCGGGACGCTCCCGGCAGCCCGCCCGCGCGGCGGGGACGGGAGAGCGAGGCGCTTTTTTTTTTTTTTTTTGTCCGGCTTTTTTATTGAAAAACTCGGGGGCGTCTTATAGGCCGGAGCGTCATATAGGGCGAAAAATACGGTATGTCCTGGCTATGTCCTAATTGACTTCATGAGTTCTTATTAATCTTTGCTAGTCTATCATGCCTAAGAGCCAACCAAGGACCTAGACTCCACGGTCCAGTACTAGATGCTGTACAAACTCAGAACAATCGAACCATCCCTGCCCCAAGGAGTGTACATTATAATACAAGGCCAATAGATGGCTATAGACAGACATGGAAGTGCAAGGAAGCAAAGAAACCAGTGTGCTCCTTTGGCACACCAGTGACCTAAACCTTGTCAAGTGTGTGTCGTTTTGGTTTTTGTAGGCATCACAGCAAAGGAGAGTTGTGAGGAGGATAATGAAGTAGTTTGGCAGTTCTTTATAGGAAGACCAATTCTGATACCCTTGTACCAAGTAGTTCTTTTCTCCTTAGAGCAGGACAGCTAAAAAAACTGTCCACTCCCTATCTGTTCCTAGCTCCAAGAGCCAGATTCTGACTTATCAGGAGTAGTTCCTTAGTCCTCAAGGAGTCCCGTTGGGTTGATCTTTGGGGAAGGGACTATCACATGACACATAGCAGCTTTCCTCCTCCACAGTTGAAATTTATGCCAGTGCTGTATATACCAGTTACAGGCCACATCTGGCTAATCCCAGTTATAAGCAAAACATTACCTGGCCAAAGAGTATTGGCGTAGCAACAAGAGCAATGAAGTCATTGCTTGGCAATGGACATTGCCTGAAGCAGCTGTATGCAAACTGAAATGACCACTTGTGAAAAAAATGTGTGTATCCTCCAACCTCAGACTAGTGTTTACTCCTTTGTCCTCCTCTTCTGATCTGCTCCTGTCTGTTTCTCTTTCAGGTACCTCCGTCATCCACCCTCCTTGATGTAAAGCACAAATTTTACAAAGCATGTAAGTACTGGAAGCATGTCCGTCCGGAAGCATGTTTCGGGGGCCTTACTGCTTGGAAAAGTGTGTCAGATTAAATTCCATGACACTTCACACCAGGGCTTACAGCCTGACAGCTATTTTGGAGTAACAGTGACACCGTGGTAAATGCTGTCACCTCTCAGAGCTAGAACCCACACAGCCCCCTGCTTGGCGCAGGTACAGAGCTAGTCTCTGGTACACACAACACACTGCCAGACAGGTAGAGGGGAGTGGAGTCAGTTACAATACAAGACAGGAGGTAAAGAGCGATTCTGGTTGGTGCATGTGCCACCCTGAGCGCACATGGGCTACAATCTGTCTCCCGCAAGCGGTGGCTGGGCTGGCTCGTGAATGAGCCTGCTACAGCCTTGGCTAAGAGAGGCCTCTGCTATTGGCTATCTTAGTGTCCCCGCCCACCTTGTGTGGCGTATTGGCTGATGTGGAGCCCATTCTTAAGCGCCAGTCCCTCCCCATACAATGAATGGGGAGCCTTACGCCTAATTCAGGCTTTGTGGATTCCACCGAGTGGCTAAGCACGTAGAAGCTACGCATTGCATCACCACACTCAGCATTGCAGGGCCTCGGTGATTCACGTGGCCACCTGGCCTCTGATGCTTTGTTTTCATCCACACAGCAGGAACTATGATGCTGCCTGATTGGACACATCTGCACCAGCATTTTTGTAGCCTAGACAAGCGCTGGTCTGCTGGTCTAGGCTTGTGTTAGCTGAACTGGTGGCTCATGTGTCCAAATAACTTGACAGTCCCATGGGGATCTTGGTGTTTAGTTTCGTTTACTTATTAAATGAAGCCCATACAGTGGAGGGGCTACCACTGATCTCACTTGGTTTAAAAGAAGGGAAAAGTGAGACTGAAGAATCAATGCTGAGACTTTTCCCAAAAGGCATTTTAAATGTTTAGATCCTACTCGTCCCCCACTTCAGTTGTCTGTTCATGCTCCTAGGATTAATCTACAACTCCTGTTGGACAGGTTTGCATAGCAAGGGTCAGTGATAGAAGGCTCCGGCTGCTACTAAAGTATCCCACTTGTCTGTGTGCACATGGGGCCAGTGCAGAGAGAGAAGCTTTTAATTTGGTCTCCCCAATGCCTATGTTGGTACCTTCTGGTATTTTTTTTTTCATGGAGAGTTGGAATTGTGTGGATGGAGTGATTGGGAATAGCTATTTGATCAGACTCAGACCATCAGAGCAAATATTCCTGGAGTGGTGTTTTCTGCAGTTACAAGCTGCTACTCATAGAGAATGTTTATGATTGGCGTTAACTCATGACACTGGTGAGGCAATCCTGGATTCCTCAGACAAGGAGGATGGCTTTGTGTTTCAAACTCTGGGCAAGGATTTAGGCTCTCTGGGTTCAGTTCCTGATTTTGCTGCAGATGTCCTGGGTAACCTTGGGCAAAGTCATGTAGGGCAGACATTTAAAGGTATTTAGATGCCTAACTTGGAAATAAATCTGGTATTTGTGGCCTAATCAAAAGGCTATGGGAGTCATTTCACTATTTTAATGGGTTTGGATCTGTCCCTTCCTCTTTCTCTGACTCAGTTTCTTGTCTGGAAAATGGGAATAACTTTCTCCTATCCAGTTTAGATCTCGGTCCTGTAAGAAGACTTTAGCACATATTAGAGTTAAACGTGTTTAAATGACTCCCAACTGATTTAAGCACATGCTTATAGAATCATAGAGTATCAGGGCTGGAAGGGGCCTCAGGAGATCTAGTCCAACCACCTGCTCAAAGCAAGACCCGTCCCCAATTAAATCATCCAACAGATTATTACCCCATATCCCTAAATGCCCCCCTCAAGGATTGAGCTCACAACTCTAGGTTTAGCTGGGCAATGCTCAAACCACTGAGCTATCGCTCCCCCTTTGCTGAATTGGAGGCATCTAAAAGAATGGAGATTTCTGAAAACCAAACCCTATTCTGCTGATTAAATGTTTGTGAAAACAATAAGGCCTTAATAAACACTGAAATGTTTCAGCATTTAAACCATTGATAGAACAGTCAAGTTCATCTGAAAAACATTAATGCAAATGAAAATTTGCTTTTTTTGGCAGCTGCTGCTTTGATTTTATTGGACTGCATTAGCAGGAATACCGATATTTCGGATGAGTAATGTAGTAGTAATAATAATAATAAAAAGGCAGTGAATCTATTGAGACATATCTTGAAGCAGAACTGGCCCTCTTTGCTCCCTGGGACATCCTTCCTAGCTGAGATTTACAGAGCTCTAACACTGCATCATAATGACATCCTATGTAAACAATCTCTGAACAAATGTAAGATGTCTTTTAAATGCCTCATTAGGAAAAAGAAATTTCATAGTTTATTTGACATTTTTGTGACCCTTTTTAAATTTTACTTTTATTTATGGTTGCACTTGCAGGGGATTTAATTGACAGATATGCAAGAGAAACAACATACCTCTTTTCCAAGGTTGCTCTATCCTGTTTATTATTGTAGTGCATGGGAGCCAACTGCGACTGTGGTTCCATTGTACGAGGTGTTGCATAAACATGTAGTGAGGCCTGAGGAGTTTTCAGTCTTGATCACACTGAAGCAGGCTCCGGCTATGCTATTGGTTTTGATCTTTAAACAAAAAAAAACAAACAAAAAAAACCTCCTGGACTAATTTAGACACCAACATTTCATTTTCCCCCAGTAACAGACATGGTTAGCAGTAAGGCTGTGTTCTCTGTGAGTGTGTTGGGATTAACAGTGGCCACTGGGAACAAACCGTCTAATGAAAATTCAGAGGCAGAGGTGTTGAGCCGGGAGAGGAATCTTGGCCACGTTGCTGTCAATGTCCAAACTGTTATTGCTTGCAATGGGGTCAGATCTTTCACCTACAAATGGGCTGGATTTCTCTAAGATCTTCGCTCCCATGGAGGTACCTGAATGAGGTGAGGAGATTTACTCAACACTCCAGGGGAGCTACTAAAGGCTTCTGCAAATGCAGTTGTATGTGGCACGTCTGGTGATCCGTGGTAAAGCACAGTCCTGCAGGTGCTGGTGGATTAAAAAATCCCGAGACGTGGCGACAATCTCCCCATTAAAACAAGGGAACAATCCTTCTGTTCTGAGCTTTCGCAGGGCTAGGAGAGGAAGAGGAAATTCTGAACTGATGGTATGAGGCCTAGAGCAGCCTCCGATACAGGCCAGAGCAGAATCACATGATACTCTCAGCAGGTAGGCCCAGATCCACAAGGGCTCCTAAGGCTTGTTTAAATCAAGGGAACACAGGAGCCTAATTACTTTGTGGATCTGGGCCATAGTGCTGACGTGCTGGCCAGTCCCAACTCCCTGTTGCTGTAGTTATTGCCAGCCTGTCCTCTGGAAACCCCCAGCTTCCAGCAGGCCAAGTAACCAAAGTTCTGAGGTAGGCTGAGACAATGGAAAATGGAGTGAGGAACAGGAGAGCATGGAGTCAGGATGAAGGGGTCTTGTTGGGGTGCCGTGAAAGGGGTGGAGGGGAAATGTGTTACAAAGGGTTAAGCTTCTGGTAAACGTTTATATGTCACCGTTCCTGTATGTCAGTAGAGAAGAAGGACGGACCATTGGTTAGGGAGCTAGCCTGGGATTTAGGAGACCTCAGCCCAATTCTCTGCTTGACCACGGGCTTTCTGTGTGAACGTGGGCAAGTCACTCAGGGCCAGGTTTGTAAAAGTATTCAGGTGCCTAAATACACCTCGTGGAGTTCTCAAAAGCACTTGGGCACCTAACTCCTATTGCTTTCAGAAGGGACTTCCATTTGACCACGTTTCAGTGGGTAAGCCAAAGTAGCTTCACTGAAATCGAGGGAGAATTAATCCTTGCCAGGTACAGAACTGGTGCAAATGACTTCCCCCTGGAGCAGGGTGCCTGACTCCGAGTTTGTAGCAAAGCTACAATTTAGCCCGATGCTATTAGCTGGAATTAATTTTCAGTGTATTGAATTAAACAATAAATTAAAAGAATTGAATTTACAGTATGCAAGAATTAAGGTCAATTAAAATGTACTCTGTTAACTGTAGCAGATGTTGGTGGAGCTGTGTGATGTTTGAACACTCTGCCATTATGGAAAGTGAATGAATGCACTGTAATTAGATTAGAGGTTAGTTCTATGCTTTAGTCAGTCAAGCAAATATGGAAATATAACTACAATTTTACCTCTATTAATAAGTGCTAATTGCCTGAGAGGTGGTGTTTTAAAGAAATGGAGCCAGATCATTGGCTTTAGCCTTTCTGTGCAGGTCGGGGGGTGGACTGTAAAGGTGTTTTAAATATAGCTGGGCAGGAAATGGATTTACTATTCCTCAAATATTTTTGAGTTCAAATTTTTTTCCATCTCACATTGGGCTGGAAAGTTGAAATCTCAGTTTTTGCGAAAGCAAAAAAACCAAATATACAGTATTGTGTATATATTGTTTCGGTCTATTGAAATATTTCACTTTAAAAATTTTCATTGATTTGTCTTTTTTAGCCTTTTTTGTCTCATTTTGAAATGAAAATTTAGAATCCGAAAACTGCAATTATTCACTTTGAATCATTTTCTTGTGACAATTCTGAAACTTTTTTCTCAACCTTTTTATTTAGAGTCCGGAGAGCCTCGATTTGTGAATTCTCGGTTTTGACAAATCCATATTTTTTTGATTGGGTGGAGGAATTTGTCAAAATATTCCTGACCAGCTCCAATCTGTGTCACCTTTACTCCTCCCCCATGCCCCAAGTCTCTTCCCTCCCTTCAACTTCCATATTTTCTGATGTTGAGGAGCAAGTTGCAATGCTGAGTAACCCTAAAGCTACTCTGAGCTATGCAGCTGTTCATGGCATTCCAGCAGCTGAAAATTGCTGAGTAGAGACAATGGCCATACCCCATTTTGGTCAATCACTTGCCTTATGCTAGTGGCCACTTCTGTCCCTATACCATCCAGTAATTTCCCCACATGTGGGGAATCTTCAGGCAGCTGAATCCACCAGCCTCATGGCTGTTTTGAGTTGAGGAACTGGCAAAATGTCCATGACAGAAGGATTGCAAATATCACCATCTGAAAATATCCCAATCCATGTGGTAGGGAGAAAACAGACTGAGTTTTTTCCTATAGCCCCCAATAAAAGGAGCCCATGGTAAGAATTTTACTGTTGTAGGTCAGTTGGAGCACATTTCATTAATTCTCCCACACTGCCTTGAGTGAGCGTGGACATCATTCAGCACGTCCTCGGAGGTGGTCAGTCCTGAGAATATGCCAATTATCAAGGAAGACAGAATTCTGTTCTCTTGTCTGCGCTGAGTGTGATCTTCCCAGCAGAAGTATCCTTTCTGGGAAAGACAAGTAAAGGAAAGGGGTTCTGCTTAGTTTGATTAAATTCTTATCAGCTGTGTGCTCTCTGCCTATAACTCTGTCCAGAGCTGCTGGGTAAAAAATATATTCCCCATCCGTCAAAATAAATGGTAGTGTCCAAAACAAAGCTTTCTGCAGCTCTGATAGTGGGCGGAGGGCATATGCAATCAGTGTGCTGGGAAGAAAGCATTATCAAAGCAACACTTCCTCACCGCAAGCCACGGCAGCTCTTTGTTCTGTCTGCAACTGGCACCGGTTGAAAATGACCCCAGATTTTTTAAAAAGTAAAAATTAACCTTTATTTCAAAGTGGCATTTTTGAATCCAGGTGGGATATTCCAGTAGTTACAGTATCGGCCTAGAGTTTGAAAAACAGGGCTTCAGTGCCCTACTCTACTGCCATTTTCTGTGCACGGGCAAGAGCCAGATTTCCCAAGCTATTTAGTCAAAGCCGATGGGAATTAGGCACCTAACCTGTGTAGGCATTTAGGAGCATTTACATAAGTGCCTGTCTGAATCTTTAGATGCCTGAACAGCTTTGAAAATGGGGTATTATTCTCACTGTGCCTCAGTTTCCCATCTGTACCATGGGGATAATAGCACTGCCCATCCTCCCAGAGGTGTGGGGAGGGTGAATGGATTACAGATTGTGAGGTCCTCAGACGATATGGTTAGTGGGCCATATAAGTACCTTTGTTTGTTCCATGATGTGTGATCCCTGGTATTTTTGTCACACTTTGTAGTGAGTTTCCATTTATAAAGGGCTAATAAATGATTGTCCATTATACACGTTACAGGCATGAACCATGTGGTTTACCAATGGTTATAAATACATCAGTAAAAGGTGTCAGAGGTGGTCATAAGCAACCTGCTGACCTGTTACTCTGTAACAACTGAGTAAGCATCTGTTAAAACATCTTACTCATTTATTGACCCATTATAAACACATTGGAACACAGCCACTACTTCTTGCTGGGGGCTTGTGGGAAAGCCACAATTGAGTCCATTGTTGTTTGTTTTCTAGGCCAAGTGAACAAGAATCAACCTTAACAGTGGGACATCATCCCAGTCCCTTTGAGCTGGAAAGATTCAACTTGTGCTTGACTTGCCCAACCAGATCATAGAATCGGAGAACATCGGGTTGGAAGGGACCTCAGGAGGTCATCTAGTCCCAACCCCCTGCTGAAAGCAGGATCCATCCCCAACTAAATCATCCCAACTGAATCATCATGGTCTATCTTATTTTAGTTCTTTCCCCACCAGGGTATATTGGCACCAACTTTATCATTTTCAAAGGCTTTCCACAGATTTGTAATAGGGAAGCCCGATACAATCTTAACTACCATGGACCAGATAATCCCTGCTGTAAATTTCAATGTCCAGCATATACCAGCACTACTGTTTTAATTGATGCTGCAGTTTCAGAGTGAGCAAAGGCAGGCCTCTGCTGAATCAGTTGCATCAGTCAGGTATGCAAAGGACCTGTATCTCTTGAATTGCTGAATAATGAGGTGGTGTTAGGTGGTGATTTCGCTAAAGTCATGACTCTAGCAGGCAGTAGCAGTGCTAAATGGATTGATTTATAGCTACAACCACCACTTCAAATGCCAGTCCCATCAGAATATCTATTTTCCTGTTTTGCCACATCCCACTTTGTTTATTAATGCAGCAAAATCATTTAAATGCAAATGTGTGCCTAAAAATTCAAAATTAATTATAGCTTCTGCAGGCTACATGGAAAATTAATAATGCATGGACTTGGCTTTTTCTTTAGACTTTACAAACTAAAAGAAGAAAATAATTTAACACTAAAATACACAGCTAAATGTTTGCATTTTTTTGTAATCTGTTGCTGAAAATGTGGGCAGCAAAAATTGCTTTTAGGGTCCAATTGCTTTAATTCTAAAACAAAATACTAAACACAGATGCTACAAACTGATAGGAGCCGCTACATGAACAGCAGAATGTTATTTTCTGCTACTTATAACAGTTGACCTTCATCCGGTCAATTTATAGTAAATGTTTCCAATATGTTCATTATTCTTCTTTAGCTATGAATGAAGTATTTTCAATCTTAAGTATTTTTATTTCTTCCTTACTAACAAAGTATTAGAATTTTTAAAAAATAAATTAATAGACTCTAGAGCTAAATGAACTACCTGATTTTTCTGAATTTGTGGGGTCCTGGTTGGACTAGAGCATGAAGATTCATACATTCTAAGGCCAGAAAGGACCATGGTCATCATCAAATCCGATGTTCCATGTAACATAGGCCATAGAACTTCCACAAAATAATTCTTACACTATAACATTTTAGAAAAAGATCTAATCTTGATCGAAAAACATTGTCCATGCGGAGTCTCTCCTTTGTAAACTGTTGCAATGGTTAATTACTGTCACCGTTCAAAATTTTGCTTTGTTTCCAGTCTGAATTTGTCTAGCTTCAACTTCCAGCCATTGGATCATGTTAGATGTTTCTTTTCTTACTGAAGAGCCCATTTTCAAGTATTTGTTCCTCACGTTGGTCTGTGTATATATAATTGTCACCCCTTCCTTCTCTTTTTTTTTTAAATCTTAGTAGAAACACTCAAGGAGCCCAATCACTGTAAGGCAGGTTTTCTAAACTTTTAATCATTCTCTCTGCTGTTCTGAGCCCTCTCCAATTGATCAACATCCTTCCTGAGAGTGATGCAAGTTCCTGGCTGCCCATGTGTCCCAGGATAAAGGGGCGGATTAATCCTTTACAATTCCTAGAAGGATGTGTAAGTTCGGAAGTGTGTAGAATGTGAAAGTAGAATGACCAAGCAACAAAAAAGTACAGAGAATTTTTCAAGATGTTTCAGGCCAATTTTACAGAGTTAAAATGTTGCTGTCAACTATCCACTTCCTGAGGCTATGCACTGTACCGTGTTTGTTGCTGGAAACTGTAAAGTCCATTTTTCTTCCTTCAAAGATGGGTGCTGATAGTTTTATCTTGTCATGAGTAGATCTTTCTCCGTGCCTTTCTGTGGAAAATGTGTGCTCCCACATGCAATTAACCAGCGCTCTTGCTCTTCCCAGATAGCATTATGTAAGCACTAGAGTTGAATGTTCCCATTGCTGGATTGTAACTCTAAAACAATCTTATTAACACAGCTGCTCATGGTGTAGTACAATGGGTGCAAATGGAGGAAGAGGATCCAGTTTCATAAGGGAAGTAGAGTGGTGTCATACCAGGCACTCAGCAAAGCAAGTGGGGCTTGGGCTACTTGCCCTCAGCCCGTACGTGTAGTTGACCTCTCAGCCTATGGAATGAAGACGTCTCTCCTACAATGCTGCCTGCCTGCTACATCACTTATTGCTAATGAAACACATGGAAATCATAAGTTATAGCCTCCAGGGTTGGACACTATTGGCTTAGACTCGGGCTACGTTTACGCTTGGAGCTGGGGTGGGGTTCCCAGTTTGGGTGGACGTCCTTGTTCTCACTGTTCTCGAGCTAGTGGGCTAAAAATAATAATGTAACTGCAGTAACACGGGTAGCACAGTGTAGCAGCATGGGCTACATGTCCTGAGCATGTACCCACAATGTTCACATGGGGGTCAGCTCCTGTCTCCACTGCCTGCTCTACCCCAGCTACGTACTACTGTTACTATTCGACCATTTCAGTGGCAAGCGTCTGTCACCGATTGTAATGTCAAGCAAATATTTTTTATTTTCTTGTATCCTCGTGTGACGCAGCTGTGCTTTATCATGGCTTCCTTCAAGGGTGGTTGCGTTTCACTTACTATTTGCTGCCAGGCATGTTATGCGTAGAGCTGGGTGAATTTTTTTAGGTGAAGACGGTAGATTCGGCAAGACCAAAACATTTTGTTAATTTGTGCCTGTTTCACCAAATAGACTGTGTTACGGGGACACTCAAAAGGTTGACAGTTTTTTGTGATGTTTTGAATTGAAACACCTTTGTACCATCAATTTTTAAAATGTTTCTAACTTTCTTTAAAACTTGAAATTGAAACAAATTATTTCCTTTAGGGTTGAATTAAACATTCAAAGAAACATTTTATCCCCTGTGAAATAATTTTTTTCAGTTGTTCAGTTCACCGCCATTTTTGAAAACTTTCATTTTCAGGTCAACCTAAAGGAATTTCTTCCCACTTTTTTCAGAATTGCCGCCCGAGCAACAAGTCAGTTACTTGCTATTAGCAGCAGAAATCCCTAGGCTTTTTCTCAAAATGAAAATGGAAAGAAGAAGCCTCCAGGCATTGCAGCTGCTTTCTCTGAGCATTCATGGCTCCATGAAGCAGTGATACTCAAACTTCCCTTCAGCAGAGGACTCAATTGTCGAGATGATTTATTTATCTACTACTCCTGGTTACTCTGAAATGTTCTTGAGAATTCTCAGCTGCTCCATTCCAACCAATAGAAATGGCATTCATGACCTCTGTTTAAGGGTTGAAGATGTGAATACCAACGTTTTCTCAGCATTCACTTGTCATGGAAAGACCTTGACAAGTTTAGCTGTCAGATAAGCTGTGTGTCACCACCATGTATGTACACCATTGAATCAGCTACATTCCAGTCATGGGAGTTTCATAGCAGCATAATGCCAATGTTTTATAGGTATTAGATCTACACCTGAGTTAGTTTACCTTGATGAGGTATGTTAGTCAGGTATAGGTACAGGATATTTTGTGGGAAAGTTTGGTTCTATTTCGCAGCTGGTGTATACTACCTGTGATCATATGATGGGATGTTTATGAATTACTACTATTGCAGCATACCCCAAAACATCCTCTGTTCCTAAGGATTTTAAAAACATGCCGCTGATGATTGATTATAGTAATTTTGTTGTTCATATTGTTCTATTCATATCACAGCAGGCGCTGCACATAATTATTAAGCCTCTTTGTTATTAGAGATGCATGGGTAGTAAAATAAAATCAGAAGCAAACAATTTAACTCCTAATAAAATTAGCTGTTCATGGAAAGTCAGTCTGCTAAATTATCTCCAAACACTGTCCATCAAATCCATTATCTGTTTTTTAGATGGTTTTTGCTTGAAGGAGTAACTGTTGAAGGGCTGAATTTGAGCGAAAATGCCTTATCTCATAGAGGGAGACACATTTACTACACTTTTATTTTTTCTGGGATATACATTAAGATTCCTTCCTTAATGCTGCGTAACTAATTAACATCCAATCATATACTTTATGATCGGATGAATTAAAACACTGAAAGAGCTTTTATTACCTTTTTATGACATGGTACAAAATGATAATGTTGTTATAGGGAACCCCTCAATTACATAGCGACTGGAAAATTCACAACTCTTAGATTTGATCTTTCAAAGCATGTACTAGGGCTTTTGCCAGGAAGCATGCATTAAAGTCAATCGGAGTCATGTGGCTATAATACCATTGAGAGCTTTTAAAATTTTATATGAACCTTTAAAAATGTTACCAGTTCCTATGATTTTAGGCTGACTCGTTTCTTGGCCTTTTTAATCCAAAGCCACACACAAACGAGTCCATGGCATTGCACTGCTGGGAAGGCATGGTGTCTTTCTGTAGAACCGACTCTGTATACAGCTTAACCATCTTGCTATTTTCTACCTGCTTTGAAATGGGATCTGTCCACACTTTGATAAATGAGTTGTATGTTTGTCTATCATCACGAGAACTCCATTAAATACATATTGTTGTTGTTAGAGACAAGATAGGTGAGGTAATAGCTTTTATTGGAGCAACTTCTGTTGGTGGAATTAACACGCTTAGAAGACTAGGGTTGGAAGGGACCTCAGGAGGTCACCTAACCAACCCCATGCTCCAAGCATGACCAATCCCCAACTAAATCATCCCAGCCAGGGCTTTGTCAAGCCTGGCCTTAAAAACCCCTAAGGAAGGAGATTCCACCACCTCCCTAGGGAACCCATTTCAGTGCTTCACAGAGCAGGAAAAGGTAACTACAGCATCTAAGCTAAATACAAGTTTGGACATATTGGTATGGGTAGGGTGTTCATGCATCTGTAGCTGCAATTAAACATGGGGCAGTAAGATGTGTTACTTACAAATCATAAACCAATGTCTCTGTTAAGTCTGTGGTTTTTAATGTCCAGCAGAGCTATAAATTTCAGCTCCCAGGGCTGTCTTTTGAAGGTGTTGTACAGGTTTGCTGAGAGGTCAGATATGCAGCGATTGTTTTGTGAAAACAATGAGATGTGGTGTTTTGATCTTTTACCGTTTTTCTGTTTGAGTTCATTTGAGAGCACAATGATTGTCTGGTTTCACCCATGTAGTTGTTGTTGATCAGTTGATGCATGGGATGAGGGACACCACATGTGGTGGTAAACATGAGTATGACCCAGAGATCGTGAAAGAGGTGTTGTGGGTGATTAAGATGAAGCCCCATATGGGTTCTAGTGTGGGGTGATAAGTGACAGCTAGGCATGTACCGCTAGGGTTCATTCTGTATTGAAGTAGGTTCTTCCAGGATGTTTGGGTGAATGGGAACACTTACCCCTCCATTACCTGAGGCTAAGGCACTGTATTTACCTCTGCTTCTAATGTGTGTGTTGCATCAGACCTTTTGCCTCATCAGTGTTGATGAGAATGAGACAAAAAACCGTAAAGCCTAGAGCTAAAACTGAAAGTCCAGCTCTACAGAACCAGACTGTGACACAGGAGACCATGAGTTCTATTCCCAGTTCACCCTCTGGCCTGCTGGGTGACCTTGGACAATCCAGTTCTCTTCCCTGTGCCTCAGTTTCCCCATATGTAAAATGGGGATAATGTCACAGACCTCTTTATAAAGCATTTTGATATCTACTGATGAAAACTACTATATACGAACCAGGTATTATTGCCGCAGTGTAACACTTTGTATGGTGTGTCTGTGGGTTGTTTGTTTGACTGTTTGCTCTCTGTGTACAGGCTGTGTAGCTATCTGAAGTCCCTGAGAGGTTAACTGGTCTCTGGTAGTGAGGGGTGGAGCTGAGAAAAGCAGGTATAAAAAGTCATTTGCTCTGAGAACCTGAGAGCGTCAGACAAAGACCGCTAACATGAGAGTTTCAGAGGGAGTTGACAGAGCGATTGTGAGAGGCTCTCCTTCTACGTTCAGCTTTGTGTGCAATTTTGAGATGCCCAGCGATGGGACAGTGGTGATGGCCTACAATGGATGTGCCATGTGTTTTTTTTTCCTGCATGATGCCAGAAGGATACTTCCTAAGTGTGAATTGCACATTGATGGAGGAGTGTCTGTGCTGGAGCAGAAGATTATTGGATTGGAAGAGCAAGCAGATATGCTACTGAAAATAAGAGAATATGGGGAGTTCCTAGACACACAGGTTCAGGAAACATCAATACCCCAGGTTCAAGGAATGAAGGAGATGGCCACCAAGGAGTCAGAGAGGAATCCTGTCCGTTTGTAACCACCAGAGGCAAGAGGCCACATGGCTGGAGATAGACTATGATGGGCAGGCTGTGGCCACCAGAAAGGAGAGGACCTGGAGGAATTCTTCACAGATAGAAGTTTCCAATCAACAACAGGTCCTCAATGTGGAAACTGGAAGTTATGTCTCATAATTCAGCTGCTCCAAGGGAATGGAGAGATGTATGGGACAGCTCTGGCCAACCTGTAAGAAAATCAGGCTTGTCCACAAAGAGCTATTCAACCATCCAAGCAAGACAGACAATCCTTGTTGGGGATTCAATACTCTGAAGAACTGAGTGAACATTCAGCAAGGGACAGGTGGACAAGATTGTGTAGGTTTTGAAATAATTGGGACACTGCACAGATGATAGATGACTTGAGAGAATTTTGAAGAATGCTAAAGGAGAATATCCAAGCAATCCTCTCTGAGTTCCTTTCTGTTCTATGAGCAAAGGAAGGGAGAAGGCAGATTCTACAGGGAGAGTGTTTAGTTTGAATGGCCTGCCTCATTAGAAGGGGGACCAATCTCATTGGGAATAGGCTGGCTAGAGTGGTCAAGAGAGGGTTAAACGAATAGCAAAAGGGAAGGGTAAAATAGTGAAGATATGAGCCCTTGGCACATAATCAAGATGTTCAGACCAAAATTAATCAAGGAACCAAAGAACATCACCAGAAGAAATTATGTAATTGCCTATACACCAATTGCTAGGAACCTGGGTAACTAACAAGAGGAATTGGAATGTCTCATTAGTGAGCATAAATTTGATCTACCTGGTATAACTGAAACCTGGTGCAATGATCCCCATGACTGGAATATTAAAATCAATGGTTATAATAATTTAGGAAAGATTGGGGGTGGGGAACGGGAGTGGATCTATGTGTAAAACATGCCATTACTGGTTTCCAAGTCATGAATGACTCAGAAGAAAATGATTCTGAATGCTTATGGACCAATATCCTACCAAATAGGGTGTGTGTTGGTGTCACACTATGGAACGAACAATTCTGAGGCAAACCAGCTGTGAGGAAGAATTTAATTTGAAAAAATGTGTGTTAGTATATTTGTGTTATCATACACGTGTTTAATACCTTTTCAATCTTGCTTAGTTGTTAGGCATCATCAGGATGGCATCATGTGGCAATGAGTTCCGCTGTCTAATTAGGTGTTGTGTGTGTGTGTGTGTGGGGGAAGTGTTTCATTTTCTCAGTTTTGAATGATTTTTCTTATGGATGTGTGCATGCTCCTTTAGACCCGGGAGAGGTAGAGAGAGCTGTAGGTGGGCTAGCTAGAGAAGGACAAAGCAAGCAAACCTTTAAATTGAAAGGATTACTCCATGACTGGCTGCATTTTGGTGAGCAGCAGTGGTGCAACACACACAGTAGCAATGGCAAATGCTTTCAGCCAGCACCAAAAGTCAGTGAAGAGTGACTAAAAAATCATTGTTCCAAAGTCATATGCCTGAGTATCTAAATAAAGCTATGTCTTTGGCGGGAATGCACTCAATGAGTTTTGAAAATTTCTCTGTAATCTCTGCCTCCTTGACAAAACATGCATTTCCCAGTGTGTGTCATCTGAGTGAGATTTGGAAATATTTCAGTAATCAAACAAGGATAATATTCATACTGTTCAGGAAATGTATTACAGTAGACTCTTGATTATTGTGGATTAACGAGGATGTTAAAAAAAAAAGCGTAACTCACAGGGCCGCCTCTGGCTTTGTTGCCAGCCCAAGCACAAAAAAAGAAAGGGAGCCCCCCCCCCCCCCAGTGAACCAACACTCCCCCCGGTGCAGGGTGGCTGGTGAACCAACCCTCACCCCTTCCCCCCCCCATATGGATGGTGATTAACCATGATTTTTATTAATCAGGATTGATTTTTTTCCCTATCATCCTGGATAACTGAGATTCTACTGTATTTGTTTTGCCAATCCCTAATGCAATTAATACATTTTTGTAAAGGGTTCTGCATTGTCATTTTTTTTGTGGTAGTCAAAATTTTTCATCTGAACTTTGTGTATGTGTGTTTTAAAAATGGCTTTTTGACCAAACAGAAATTGTGATTTGAAAAAGTTTTGGGGGAAAAAATCATTTTTCATTTTCTCCACAAAAACCTGAAAGATGTCAATGAAAAATATAGACAGCTCGTGTCCAAAATTTTCCCTGGAAAAGAATTCATTTGTGACCAGCTCCAATAGCTTTGCTTTTATTGTAATTCTACTTGACCAGTGTGGTGTTTAGATTAACGTGCTGAGGCTTTTCAGAACCCCGTACAAAGAAGCTTTGGTCCATAACGCTGGCTATGATGCTTTGCTGCAATACAAATAAATATAATAATGATTGAAGGATTGCAAAGCATGCCTTGTAGTGATAGATTTAAGGAGCTCAGTCTAGTTAGCTTAACAAAGAGAAGGCTTAGGAGAGACATGTTTCATTTATAGGTTCCTACATAGGGAACAGTATGGCTAAACCACCCTGAACATGCCCGATGCCGTCTGATCTCAGAAGCTAAGCAGGGTCGGGCCTGGCTAGTACTTGGATGGGAGACCTCCTAGGAATACCAGGTGCTGTAGGCTTAACATGGGTGTGGGGCTAGCAACTCCACCCCGTAAGGGAACCACCTTGCTACTGAAATGCCAACAACAGAGTTGGAGTGCTCTGTGGTTGGTGGCCCCGCCTGGGGGGTGATGGGCAGAGAGAGACATGGGGAACAGAAAATGAATAACTACAGGTCTTTTCAATCAAGCACAGCAAGGTGTAGCAGGATTCAATGGCTGGAAATTGAAGTTAGACCAGTTCAGATTGGAATTAAGTTGCACATTTTTAACAATAGAAGGAATTTCCTGTTGGAACAACTTACCTAGGATCACGGTGGATTTCTCTGTCACTGGCATTTTTAAAATGAAGATGGGATGTTTCTAAAGAAGATATGCTTTAGTGCAAACAGGAACTAAATCGGGACATTCCATGACCTGTGTTATACTGCAGATCAGACTAGATGATCACAGTGGTCCCTTCTGGCCTTATAAATTACAAATTATGGGCATGCTTGCTTTGCCTAATTTTATACCCACCCGAACATAAAGGGTTAAAAGATACAGTTCAGACACGCATGTTTTGGGGACTGTGTTTAGACAGTAAAAGGCTCAGAGGAGGAATGCTAATGAAGAATTAAATGGTACATAAAATTATGCCTTGTACAAGGATATCCCCTTGTAACAGACTGGAGATTGTCTGCATTGTTCTTCCAATCCGGAAACATAACTCGGGGTTCTCTTTAGCTAAAATGTCTCTCTCTTTGGAGCCAACAGAGCCCCATTTTGGTTGAGACTTCCTTGAAACCAAAATGTCTCCTTTTGGTTTCAACAAAACGATCTACTTTGCTGAAGTTGTCATTTCAAAATGCTCCTACCAACTGTAATTATGGTAGCGCCTATGAGCACCATGGAGCAGGGCCCAATTGTGCCAGGTATTGGGCAAACACAGAACAAAGAGATGGTTTCTGCCCCAGCCACCTGAAAATCTAAGCAATTGACAACTCAGTCCCTGCAATAATCTACAGCGTGTGAAGCTCACGTGCCAACCACAAGCCGCTCTTGCTCGTGGAACCTGAGAGTAACTGAGCAGCACAGTCAATCAAGATTAGCTGCATAGCCAAATTAAGCCAAAGATCTTGCATGGAGAAGCTGGAGTTAAAATGGGAGTCTGTTTGTTTATAAAGCAGCGGTGTGCTTGGGATAATGCACTCAAATGTAGGATTACATGCCTAAAAGCACCGCCTCTGTTTGCCCTGTTGAAGATTATGACCTGTGCCTCAAAGCACAGAATCAGGCAAATTGTTTGTTTTTTATTGAAACACACAGTAATGCAGGGTGAAAGAAAAATCAATTTAGCACAAGCACATCACATGGCCCAAGTGTCTATTGATATCCGCTGTCCTGGAGCAAGTCATATCCTCGACACGTCTGACAGCTGCTGTTTCTCTATCTTCCTTTTGTTATCTCTAATAGCCATGGTCTGTTCTGCTACCTTGAGAAAACGAGTTGATAGTTATTTTATAGATAGAGTTTTTCTTGTGCTTCTAGCATCAGTTTGTGGATAATTCTTTGGCCTGAAGAGATCAAAGATAAAATTGATCTGGGTCATCAGTACACCTTGTCTGGTACTCTGCTACTGAACTCTCTGACAAAAGTTACTTTCTATTCTGTAAAACAAGAACATTCTAGGCCGCATCCTTAAATTTTAGAGACTGTGCGCATGCAACTCTGCTGTCCACAGCTTGTCTAACTGCAGGAGTGAATAAGGTGTATATTTTGGTTTCTTTTCCATTTTTAAAAATAAAAAGAAATATCTGGGGGTCAGACTGATTTTCAGTGAATCAAAAAGTTGGAAAACAATCCATTCCAGTCAAACGTAATGTTTCATTTGACACAAGAGAAACATCGCATTTCAATTTTAAGAATATGTAACCTTTAAAAAAAATTGAAAGGACATTTTGAAACTAAGACGTCATTTTGATCAAAAAATTTTTAAAAAAACCTATTCAAATAAAAATTTTGATATATTTTCAGATTTTTTTTTCTTTCAAGTAAAAAAACCCTGTCAGAATCCTCATGAAACATTTCCGTATCAGTGAATATTCATTATTTTATTTTTAAAAATGGCCACAAAACTTTGTCCAGTTTAGGGTACAGCCCTCCCTGTTTGTACATTTTTATTAAAAGCCTTGGAAAACAAGGATTTTATTTTGCTATCTTCTAACCATTCCAAAACACCTTGTGTCTCTCCAAAATGCTCAGCTTCCATCAGTTTGTTTGACCATAGCCAACATTTAAACAGCAACATAGTAACAAAATATTTATATATTCCACTGCTCCTGTGTTTTTTCACAGTAAATAAATGAGAATGTTGAGCAACGTTTCATGCATATTAACAGATGTATCACAGGTCTGAAAAAAGGTGGCTGTGTTTGAATAGAATAGATTAATCTGGCTCTGTGGTGTAGAAAGACCTCTCCCTTCCAGCCAGTTAAAGTCCCAGGGTTTCATAGTATCATAGAATAGCAGGGTTGGAAGGGACCTCAGGAGGTATCTAGTCCAACCCCCTGCTCAAACCAGGACCAATCCCCAACTAAATCATCCCAGCCAGGGCTTTGTCAAGCCAGGCCTTAAAAACCTCCAAGGAAGGAGATTCCACCACTTCCCTAGGTAATCTATTTCAGTGCTTCACCAACCTCCTAGTGAAAAAGTTTTTCCTAATATCCAACATAAACCTCCCCCACTGCAACTTGAGACCATTACTCCTTGTTCTGTCATCTGCCACCACTGAGAACAGTCTAGAATCATCCTCTTTGGAACCCCCTTTCGGGTAGTTGAAAGCAGCTATCAAATCTCCCCTCCGTCTTCTCTTCTGCAGATTAAACAACCCCAGTTCTCTCAGTCTCTCCTCAGAAGTTATGTGCTCCAGCCCCCTAATCATTTTGTTGCCCTCCTCTGGCCTCTCTCTCCCATTTTTTCACATCCTTCTTGTAGTAGGGATTGCAGCTTTATTTTCAGGAAAAAAAATTGACTGCTCATGTGTTTGTTAAAGACAGGCTATTGCTTTGGGTCCATGCTAGTACATTTGAATCAATATTTATCCCCTTGCTTAGGGGAAGGCAAAATTACACATCTTTAAAACACTGGCTGCTTCTTTAGGCCTTATCTAGCAAAATAAGTTTTGCTTAAAAATAAATGTTTGCTAACAAGTTTCAAAACCACAAATGAAGACGAGGGTTTAATAGCTTTAAAACAAGTTAGATGGGTGTGATCAACCTTGGAGGGATAGAGGGATGCAGCATTGATGAGACCGCTAATATGTGTTCTACATAACCCTAATACTGTAGTGCATGTTGATTCCATACTTGCACTGTATTTGACTTTTAGAGTTAAAACATGTAGACCGTTTTATCGTCTCATGGTTTTAGCTATGATCTAAAAGGACCCTGTTGCTACTAATAAGAAATGAGCTTTAGAAGCTACACTATGAAATTTAAATGTAATTCTTTATGAATTAAATAGGTCCCCAGTGGAACCCTTCCCGCATTGGCCTGCGACTAGAACGCAGTAAGTATTTATTTGGATGTCAAACTACCTACTAGTATATTACGAGTCTGTTAGCTGGTGTTTCTTCCTAACACTATCACACCATATGGGCTAAGCCATTAGCACTTCTGCTAATTAATATGTATGACTTGCTAATTGGCTTTCCCCTTAATTAAGGAATCTGTTGGAAGATTTTCGTATTACCCTAGCTCCATATGCACTATGATGTCAAATATTAATATTGGGATGGGATGGCAGTTTTCCATGGAAAGCTGCCAGTGCAAAACCACTGCCACCATCAGGAGTGGATTTACCACAGTGGCATGGGGCCCCCAAAATGCAGGACAAATATCTGACCAGTTACCCCCAAGTCCTGGCCGGCGGCACTGAAGGGCTCAGACAGGATGTTTGCATGTCTTGGCCGGTGGCTCCGTGCCGCTCCTGGAAGTAGCCAGCTGTTGGCACATTTCTGTGTGCCCCTGGCTGGTGGAGGCAGCTCCGCAAGTAAAGGTATTTAGACTTTCTCCCAAAATAGGACCCAGATTTTTGGAGGTTCAAATGGTGGTGTCAGTCTGCTGATAGTTGTATTCCAGTAGCAGCCCCACTGATGTATAAACACATAGTGAGAGAGAGACTCTGCCCCGAACAGTTCTCAAACTGGAGGTCAGGACCCCTCCGGGGTAAACAAAGTGATTACATGGGGGGTTGTGAGCTGTCAGCCTCCACCCCAAACCCTGCTTTGCCTCCAGCATTTATAATGTTGTTAAATATATTTTTTAAAGTGTTTGATTGATAAGGGTGTGTGAAGGGGGTCACCAGTACAAAAGTTTGAGCTACTGCCTTGTAGAGTAGATGCACTTGATTCAACCACATAACAACTGTTGTGCGTCGCTTCTCAATGCAGTCTCATCCTCACACTTGAATCATCATGAGGACAAAATCTAGTACAAATCCTATGTGCGCTAGATGTAGAAAGTAAGAACTGAAAGCACCAAATACATCAAAACAAGTGGCTTCCTTTTCACTTTAGGCCCAGTTCATGGGGTGGAATCGCAACCATTGCTTAACTCCTGTGTGTCTCGCATTTTATGCTGAGTCATTGCAGGGGTGTATTATTCACACCATTGCATCTTGCTGCTTTGTCATTCTAGATGGGCCCTATTTGAAGGACTCCGTTAGCATTCAAAGCTTGGCAGTTTCCTCCATCATTACTCTGTATTTTACAGATCTGGGTCAGCAGGTCAGTTGGACCACAGTAAGTATGTCCTCGTAACGACCGACACAATAGATCTTAATATAAAACACATTTAAGCTTCAGATTGTGGCTATTTCCTTGGCCTGTCCTTCTCTATGTCAAATTGCATAATTATTTTATCATCCCTCAAACCCCAATTAAGTGATAGCCAAATTATCAATCTAGTAACTCAGACATGCAATTAAAGATTAGAGGATGGACATCATAGTGCCTGAGGGAAAAAAAAATCAATTTTAAGGAAAAATTGTATCTTATTTTAGCCTAACATACAAGTGAAGGACCTGTAACCAAAGATGTTCATTTACTGCACAGACTCTTTGGGTTTCAGAATGAAAGGATATGCAGGTATAAAACTTTACTAAACCAGGAAGATAATTTGGTTGTAGTGTCTCAGTGTATTTCCCCATCAATTCACCTGAAAGGGGAAAAGGAAGAAGCAGGCTATAGATTATGTTATGAAGCTGACTAATGAGGCTAAGGATTTCAAGGTATTTTAATCTCTTTGATACGGAGTGTCACAGTGACAATGAATTTGCAATAGGTACTGAAATGTACTTTATGAAATAGCAATGTAGTTCTATTACAGTAGTGCTTGGGGGACCTGACTGATCATTGTGCTAAGCACTGTACCAACCCATAGTAAAAGGCAGTCCTTGCCCCAAAGAGATTGCTATCTAAATAGACAAAACAGTTAAAGGGTGGGAGAGGAAATAGAGAGATACATCACACATCAAGTTGGTGTAGAGGTGAGATTAGAACTCAGGTCTCCTGGGGTCAGTGCAGTGCTCTGGCTACTGGACCATGCTGCCATACCCTCTGATTTATCTATAAGATATGAGACGTGATTTTGGGGGAGCCCCAAACCCATTAGCAAACAGAACATTTGGTGGAGGATAAGAAAATTCCTGGGTTTTTTTGCCTGCGGAAACATACATTAATTAGAATTGCTTGGTCTCTGAAAGCAATAAGAGGAAGTTACTGACAACAGATCTCCATTTCAAAAGGTGTATTTTTCTCCTAGTGATAATGGACCATCTACATTTAACAGCCCTCTTAGAATTGGTATGCTAATGTACATTTTTTTCTTTTTCTTTCTGTGTGTATAAATGCATTTTACTTCTGTTCCATTCTATGCAGCCTAAGAAGGGAGCTATAGCCCACGAAAGGTTATGCTGAAATAAACTAGTTAGTCTCTAAGGTGCTACAAGTATTCCTCGCTGTCTTCAAGAGGAAGTATGTAGTTGTTCATAGCAATTAACACTCTCTGTAAATACTTGCGCTTCTTTGAATGTTGCATTTGAATTAGTTCTTAATTGCCATCGATGAGGAAGGGCCAGTTTCTCACGGCCTTCCCCATCCAGAATATTCTACTACTTAGCAGTCCAAGATGGCTGCTTCAGAATTAAAGCCCTTCTCAATGGGCTAGATGGAGCAATACTGCATGAGGGGCCGAGTGGAATTGGGACTCAGGGAGCCACCCGCCTCTTGGACAGGAGGGAGGAATGACTGCAAGTTGTACAGGGGAACAGCTTCTCCTAGGCAGCGATTCCTGATCCTCTCCCAGCCCTCTTGTGGGGAGGGGCGTGTGACAAGAAAGCAGGGCCTCCACTCTGCAGCAAGCCGAAGAGCCAAGTAGGTCGAGCCAGGAATTGGGAAGGCAGGGGAATCTGACTGTCCTGCTCACCCCGAGCATGGTCAGGGCCCAGTCTAGCCCGCTGTGAGAATCTGGCCCATAGTGGTTCAATTTCTTGGTCAGAATGGATAGGGGAAGCTAATCTGTAGCATGTAGCCAGAGCCCTGCCTTCGAGCACTGGGAAGATTCCCACCTTAGAGAAGCAAAACGTCTCTTAGAGCTGCTTGCTTGCACTGTGGGAAATTAATCTATGACACCCCCTCCAGGGACGCAACACACATGCCCTCTCTGGGAGGCTCCAGGTCAGTCCTGGAGGGATGGCAACCCTAGTGTTGACTTCAGCAGCGATAATTCAATTGACCCTATATGGCCCATTGACTTCCCTAGAGCGATGCTGATTTACACCAGCTGAGGATCTGGACGCCTTTGTTTCAAGTGTCCCACTGCTGGGAAGGAATCAGAGAACCTCCCTGCAAAGTGAAAAGTGCTTCTGATGCTGTTTCATGTTTGTTACAACTAAATAATCAGCAGTAACCGTGTTTAATCACTTCCTTCCTGGTGGTTTATGTCACCTAAAACAGTAGCATAACCAAAGCTTAATTTCCCATTGTAAATAATGAATTTATAGTGAGGCATCATTACCCCAGGCGGTAGCATCTTTTACTATTTAATCCATGTGTAGAAAGTCCTCTCCATGGGTTTCTCAATATTCATCTTACCACATTGTGTTCCACATACTAAACTGTCTGAGTTCTCAGCAGGAGGAATATTCTTCCTTGCTGTGCCATTAGTTTAAATATTCAGAACTTTTATGGTAGGGTTATTCTATAACAATATAGAAGATATTATAGTTACACTGTATCTACTATTGTGTTACCTGTAAAATGCATTTAAAACTTTTATTTATTTAAGATAAATGGTTATAATGTTCCAAGGCCCCTGCCAAATGAGGTTGAGCAGGGATTTGAGCACTTGAGTGCACTGTAAAACCTCTACCTTGGCGGGTTTGAATTCCCCATTAATGTGGTGTAGGGGTTTTGTTTAAGCTATGACCAATGTTGGGCCTAGTTGGCAGAGGCCCCTTTTATATATTTGCCTTGTTGTCTGGCTGACAGGTAACAATACACAAGTCTCAAACCACACCTCTACTTGTCTAATTCAGGCTTTTGTTAAAACTCTCCTTATGTGGGCAGTGATTACACAATCTGGTTTAGCTGGGTCTGTTATCTAGCCACTAAAAGTGTAAGGTGCCATCATTATTCTTATAGTCAGAGGTGAAGAAAATATGATAAAAGCCAACTCAAAGAGGTGAGAAGGAAGGGTTCTTAATTTGAGGTTTAAGTCTGCCAGTTTAATGAGGATGTTAAGACCTCAAGACAGAACTTAATTTAGGCTTCCATTTGGCAATGTATTTAAGCATATGCCTAACTTTAAGAACATGAGTGTCATTGACTTCAAAGAGATTATGCATATGATTAAAGTTGGGCAATTTCTTAAGTACCTTGCTATTTAGGGGAATTAAAATGTTTGGTTTAGTAGCAGAACTGGAATATTTTTCAGGTTTGTCTATACATGCCACTCAGGAAAGTTAATTTGAATTAACTAAAGGTATGAATTTAAAGTGGATTAGTTAACCGCCTTTAAATCTGTAGGTGTATGCTTTTATTCTGAAATAAAGTGGATTTCAGTTGATTTAGATTAATTCACTTTTAATTAAAATAAATTAGATTAAGTCAAATTTAATTCTGAAGAAGAGAATCCATGCAGGGGTTCCATGTGATTTAATTACTCCACTTTAAAGTTAATTCAGATTAATTTTTGAGTGCCTTAGATTGTAATGCTTTAGATTATAAACTCTTTGGGGCATGGATTGTCCTTTTGTTCTGTTTCTGAGTCCTGGACCAAGACCGAGGTTCCTAGATATTACTGCAACACAAGTAATTAGTAATAATCAGTTACACTGTTCTAAGAGCAGGAAGACTTTCATTCTCTAACTTCACTTACTACTGCACACTAAAAAGGATGTCTGTTAATATACAGTTGGTTGAAAAAGTGGGAATTATTTTAGATGGGAATTTAAATTATTTTTATCATTTCCCATTAAAAATCATGTTTGATAGAACACTGAAACCCATTTTTTTCCAACTTTGAAAATTGTTTTTGTTAAAAGAAAATCTGTTTTCAGTCAAAAGTATTTAGCATCTGAAAACAAAGAAAAAAACAAAAAACATCTTTACCAAGAAATGGAAACAAATGCAGAAAAATTTTAGTTTGGTCAAAGATTTTTTTTTTGGCAGCCCCCCCCCCAACCCCTACAGTCTCTAATAATTAATGGAAACACAATGAGGATTATAACACTTTTTTGTCTTAAGCTTGCTTTCCAAAGGAATCAGTCTACACCACCCACCTTTGGGATAGATAAATCATGTTATTCCCATTGTAGAGACATGGGAAACAGAGACAGAAACATTAAATAGTTACAAAATAACAAAGTATACTAGCTCTAAAGCTATCCCTACCTTGTCCCCATTCATGTCTGGATAATGCAATGCTATGCATGGTTTATTGAAAGGATCAGGTATTGCTGTTCCCTCAGATAGGGAGAGACAAGTCACCTGGTTCTTTTCTTACTTATATAACCCACACCTCCTGAGAATGAACTCTTCCCTGCTAGTGATGGCTACATTGATGAGTTTGCTCCAGCCTAGATTAATGGGGCAGGATTATTTAGCTCAAGCAGGCTTGTGTTTCATGATCCTGAATTTCCAGGTTCAGTCTTCCCTGCCAACAGGAACCCATCCAGGTAAGTGGTGGTACACTGGTGTAAACTGGGAGTAATGCCATTGAATAAAGGAATGTGAACAGTACTTCACTTAGGAAGTGACAAAGAGTCCTGTGGCACCTTTTCTTCACTTAGGAAGAAAAAATCAAATGTATGACTACCAAATGGGGAATGACTGGGTAGGCAGTAGTACTGCTGGGAAGGATCTGGGGATTATAGAATATGAGTCATCAATGCATTGAAGCTGCAAAAAAAGGCTAATATGATTCTGGGAATATATTAACAGTACTGTTGTATGGAAGACAGAAGGTATCTGTCCAGCTTCACTCAGCACTGGTAATGCGTGTCGGCGCTGTGAACTTTGAAAATGTTGTAGACTTTTGCAAAGGCAAACTGTACACACGTGGTTGGTTTTGTTCTTTAGTTAATTAAGTCAAATAGTTTTCAACTTCCAGAGCTATCAACAAGGAACAGATTGTTTGCCTGGCACGGTGCCATGGTATAATGTGGTTTAGGCCTTTCTTTGGCCCACATATACTCTCAGCCCTTTGTTATTGGCCAGTGGCTGCAGTGAAATCTACTTATAAGGGAAGCAGGGACCTTCCTGCTGTTGAAACTGGTCAACTTGCTGATCATAATTCATCAGATGCCGCTGCTAATAAGGCTAAGTAGAATGCTGTGATGGTTTCTCTCTCTCTCTCTCTCTGGCTCAGGAGCAAAAGCCATGAGCATATGACTAACCTTGCCAGAATGCCAGTTCTCCGGGAAGGCATCTGGGAGTGTAGTGAATTTTAGGAGACGCAAATGTTTTATGTGCTGTTGAGCATAGCACATGTGAAAGAATGGGTGCATGCATATTATAGGCCTCCCCTGTGGGTCGTTATCGTTGTAAGGGCAAAGACAATGTGGACAGAATTCCAGGACACTAAAGTAGCCAAGTCATTTTCATAATTGCTGGTTTCTATTCCCCTGATTCAGAGTAGTGCCTTACTTGACTGACACCAATTACCGGGAAGGTGGGTGCTCCTCACTTTGAGGAAGCTGGTAGATTCTGGCCATCTGACCTGTCTATATCTGGATAATTTTGTAGGGACTATGGCTCAGCAGGGCAGATTTCCAAAAAATGTTCAGCCCTGGTCTACCTCTGGCTCCTGTTGATGTTGATCGTGTTACCATTCATGTCACTGGGAGCAGAAGTAGGCCAACATCCTGATGGAAATCCCACTTTAAAGGTCTTTTCTGGGCTCTTACAGACCAGGAGTAACTGGGCCCTGCTCAACCATCTCCATACAAACTTTTGAACAGGGGAGTTGATGGACACATTAATTGGTGAATCTTGGAGGGCTGCCCAGTCCAGGTACTGATGCCACTCAAAGGGGGTTCCAGAGAATCATAGAATATCAGGGTTGGAAGGGACCTCTGGAGGTCATCTAGTCCAACCCCCTGCTTAAACCAGGACCAGTTCCCAACTAAATCATCCCTGCCAGCGCTTTATCAAGCCTGACCTTAAAAACCTCTAAGGAAAGAGATTCTACCACCTCCCTAGGCAACCTAGGTAAAGAGGATGGATCTAGACTGTTCTCAGTGGTAGCAGATGACAGAACAAGGAGTAATGGGCTCAAGTTGCAGAGAGGGAGGTATAATTTGGATATTTGGAAAAAACTTTTTCACTAGGAGGGTGGTGGAGCTCAGAGTGGGTTACCTAGGTAAGTGGTGGAATCTTCTTCCTTAGAGGTTTTTAAGGTCAGGCTTGACAAAACCTGGCTGGGATGATTTAGGTGGGGATTTGTCCTGCTTTGAGCAGGGGGTTGGACTAGATGACCTTCTGAGGTCCCTTCCAACCCTGATATTTTATGATTCATTCCCTTGAGACGTATGGGTGGTTTCAGTAAGAAGTTTAGGTTAGCAAGACAGGATAATTTAATTTGTATAATAAAATAGCAAACATCTTTATGGAACACATTGAATGTGGCACTCAGGAGTGGTTTGTATTTTTAGAAGCAGGGGTCCCATAGCTAATCCCAGCTGCCCACGATTTACCCAGAGGCATGGGCATGTGTAGCAATTATATAAATAGTATTACTGGCTGGGAATCCCCAGATGCCTAAGGGACCCAGATTGAAGACTAAATTCAATGGGAACATCACAACCTCGTACTCGTGAACGCATTCTTAACTGTAACAAGCTGTATGCACCACAGTATTTTCCATTTTTGTACAATTGTGTGCGTTAGAGTCTCATTACTGTTGATTCGATACAAAGTCCATGTACAATATAGAACGTTAGACCTAAGGAATGCTGCATGACTTCTGATTGCTGCAGCAGAACAGCAATGAATTTTGCACATGATCACTGGTCAGAAGATTATTGTTTTACCTGGAACACTCGTGATTCTTTGTATTGTAGCAGAGGTATCCCATGAGGCTAGAGGAGTGATCGGGCATGCAAGGGTGCACGTACTGTTTATTAACAGTGGCATGTGACCTCCCACAAACTTGAAATTAACAAGAGGCTGCAAATAAACTGTCAGACTCTCCCACGCTCTCCCCAAACATCCTCTCTGCATTCTGGCCTCAGTGTTTGAAAGCCATTTGGAACGGCAAGCGACAGGCTTCTAATCCTATCTTTGTAACCGGAGTAGAGTCCCATCAAGACCACTGCTCTGGCATGGGCAGGATTGACTGTCGGTTTGGGAGCGTCGTAAAATGTGCGTATGAGGGATGTGGTTAATAGATTCCTTAGGTCCTCAAAAGTGTGTTCTTGTGTCTTTTATCCCAGATCCACGGAGTCCATTTTATACAGTTCAGAAAAAAAGTTTGACTATTTGTTTAAGGACAAGCGAGGGAGGAATTTAGCCCAAGAAGTTATTGTACTGAAGAACTGATCTATAACTTAGGTTTAAGTATAAGCAGATTTCTCAAAATGCTCGTCCACAGATGAGCCAGACTTCCAAAAGACCTTAGGACTCAAGACCTTAATTAGGTTGCTAAATAAGAGAGCAGTGTTGCCTAGTGGATAATGTAGTGGACGGGGACTTCAGAGGTTTGGGTTTTCCTTCTGGTGGTCCCAGGTTAGCAGCTTATCTTCTTTTTTCACCTTGGTTTGTGAAATGGAGACAACCCCCTTTGTGGATAAGATTCACTGTTCTAAATGACCAGGTTTTCAAAAGAGCCCTTTCATTTAGGTGCTTACAGGGGAGTTGATGGGCGCTAAATTCTATCCAGTGCCCCGTAGCTGCACTTTGTGCAGGTTGGCGTTAGGTTACAGATGGGTATACACATGGCACCTGGGCCGTGCCTGAATACAGACAAAGCTATAAGAATGGCGCACCGATTTACAATCACTTGGTTATTTTTCAGGGGCTGACAGGTATGTGTCCTACTGAAGTGACAGACACAGCCTTAGTCCTCTGCAAGGAATGGGGAGGGCTAGTGGCACCCAGAATCCCAGGACTGGGGAGAGAGAATTTGGGACTGGGACCTTCCCTCTCTTCTGCCATAACAAAGCAGGCCTGGTGGGAGCTGCACCTGTTCACTCTGCCAGTGATACTGCAGGGGCTTCTGACTGAGTCAGAATTCCTCCTTGGACCCCTGCTCCACCTCAGACACTTGCAGGACAAGCCACGGCGGAGCCTTAAATAGCTCGAAATGTCTCTTCATGGCCACTGTAACCCCAGGCCAAGAAATCCTGGCCTGGGCAGACCCTGTCCGCAGATCTGGGCAGCTGTTCGGGAGTTGGGAACAAAACAGTTGTTTGACTGTCCAGCAAGCACTGCAGGACTTTCCCATCCACTGCCAGCCTGCCTCTAAAATCCTTAACAACGGTTGAGATAAAAGGCCAAAAATAGAGTCTGGTTTGAAGATATTGCCCAAATGGTGCCCTGCTGACTTTCCTGAGGTTGCAGAAGTATAAGTGAGGGTAGAAATTGGCCCAGAAGCTAATGCTGTATATTAAGATTTAACACAGTAATACTCAGAGATGGGACTTTTCAAAGGAGTTTAAGAGAGTTAGGCACTCATTGCTGTTGGATTTGGGGGCCTGTGGGTGTTGAGTGCCTAAATCTCTTTGGTTCCTCAGACATCCCAGCCACTATCAACACACTCACACAGTGATGGTCTCTACAATGTATATACATAAAAGATCTGCAGTATCATATTGTCTGTGTGGTATAGCCATTGTACCCATTTGGCCTAGACTCAGAATTGTACACCCAGCCACCCTCCATCTTTCATTTGTCAAAAAACTAAACTCAGGGTACATCTATACTGCCCACCGGATCGGAGGGTAGTGTTCAATGTATCAGGGATCGATTGATCGTGTCTCATCTAGACATGATAAATCAATCCCTGAATTGACACCTGTACTCCCCCTCGGCAGGAGGAGTAAGCAGAGTCGATAGGTGAGCCGTTGGAGTTGACCCGCCACTGTGGGGATGGCCAGGTAAGTCGAACTAAGATATGCGAATAGCGTAGCTGAAGTTGCCTGTCTTAGTTCAAACCCCCGTCTCCACAGTGTAGCCCAGACCTCAGTCCTTTAGATAAATTTTATACTGCCGCTGTGTTTTTTACATGCTTAAAATATATCCTAGCTATTGCTTTGCTGATAGCCTCAGGCAATGACCCAAACCCATTGCTCCTAGCAAGGGTGCTCTCTCAACCACTCCCATCAGGTCCCTTCCCCGTGTATGCAGTTCCTTGTTAGTATCTCTCCTGGATGGAAGTGTCACCCATGAACTGGCAAACTACCCTTACATGGCCTGGAAAGAGGCAAGGTACGTAGCTGAGAAAAGAGCAGCAGGGAAAGGTTAAATGGCCTCTCTGGAGTTCCATCCCACAGCTCGCCATAAATGAAATAATACTGACTCTTCCAAAATGCAATATGATCCACACTAGGGGTTTGTTCCATGGCAGGATAGAAAGGGCATGTCAAAAGTGTTATATGGAGGAATCAGCTAGTGTAGTCTCCAGAGTCATTCATGACTCTGTGGGCTTCTAGTTTATATGTATAGGATTTTCCTGCTATTTCTTATTACTTCAAAATAATGTTTCTGTTTTGCCCTGCAGGCTCCAGCCCCTGCCTCCCCCGATTTATGTTCTTTTTATCTTGTTTGATTTAACTAGTGCATGCAGTGTGATTAACTGGCCTTAGAAATCCTATGATCCCCTCTGGTGGTCCCACGGGGCTTGTGTCGAGGCTGCAATCCAGCCGCATCAACCAGTCAGATAAATTGTCTCATGTCTCTGTCACATTCCATCTGGGTTACAAGCAACGAATAACTTTAAAGAGCTCCTTTCCCCTCCTCTGCAGTCATGTCTCCTAAATATACTCACTGCCTCATGCGGTTTGGGATTATAATCCCCGAGCTGATGGTTATTCAGGGCAGTCTGGCTTTATTGGCATGACACAATGTACAAATGCTACTAAAGGGTAAAGAAAAGAGCCAGACCTCTAGAGACCTGTCAGAGATAAGGAATCCTCTGATCCATGTAGCATGAAGGAGGGATCAGGTTGGGCATGAGGTTTGCTCCCCTGTGTCATTAATCTCCATGAATCCTGATAAAATTACCATGCTAGGAGCCACTATTGTTCTATAATCTCCGATCACTTTTTGTGATATTTTTAGTAGGTGCTGTCAGGTCAGAAGTTACTGAACAATGCATTAAGCATCTGATATTTGGGCATGTGAAGTGCCTGGGAGCTCCAACTGTGATCAACCCAAGCGCTGGCTGCTCTGAAAATCAGGCACTGAGCATGTGTGCCATTTTCAGAAGCGTGTTGCACCTGCTGGCGGAGAATGACTCTTTGTCTCCTCCTAGTGGCTGGACAACAGGTGGAGGTTTATGAGTCTGCTACTGCCTCTAAGCTAACTGGTGTGGACTTGTAGCTTGAGGTGTAGTGGCTTTAGAGCCAGAGTTTCCAAATTCAGCCCCTGCACTGACCCTTTTGTGGTTTTGTTACAAGTTTGTTACAGACTTGTTACCTTGTTTCTGTCATTGTTACATAATTTGTTACATTGTTTGGCCTTTTATTTTCAGAAAAGGAACCAGTGGGTTGAAAAATGTTTGAAAATAAAGAGTTGACTGGGGGGAGGGGATAGCCTAGATGACCTCTTAAGGTCCCTTTTGGTCCTATATTTCTATGATTCTATGCACAAAGAATTGGAGTGTTCCTACACAACCAATTGTGGACTATACATCTGATTGTGCCAGTGGTTAACCAGGCAATGGGAGAGGGTGTGGTCAGAGAGAATAGAGACCCCTCTGATGGACCAGTGACTAATGATGCTCCTAAGCACCTGGTGATGAGCTCCTGCCTATGAGTTCCCCCCCCCAAAAAAAGACTTCTTCAATACCATCAAGAAAAAAGGATGCTTAAGGGGTACAGTGACAGATTTGAGGCATACGGGGCGGGAGAGAAAAGGGAAGGGAGATGAGATGAGAAACACATAGTGGGGACGGAAAAAGAGGGCATGTCCCCCTGAGAGCAGTCCACACTCATACCGAGCAGCACAAACTGTTGTACGGGTGTCTCTATAAGTGTCCCAGACAGAATCAATGTCCAACAGAGGAATGTTGGTTGGAGACTCTAGAGCAGCCATTCTCAACTGGGGCCATACGGCCCCCAAGGGGGCCCTGGCACATTTGAAGGGGGTCACAGACTGAAAACTGTGAGAAGGGGAGCCCCAAGGGTTTATGGGGGCCCTGGGAACTGAACCGATGAAATGCCCAAGCAGCAACCTTAATTGAAGTCAATAATTTCCCTCCCTCCCTGGAACCTAAGAAGAGCTCATAAGGGGGGCGTGGCCAAAAAACGGTTGAAAATGGCTGATCTAGAGCACGCTCCTGCCAGTCATACTAACTCTAGAGCTAATCAACATTTTTTAGTTGAAAAGGGATTTCCCCAATTTTTTTAATGCAAACTTTTGCAGAAGAAATTCATTGTCAATGATGATCTGTTCCCAGGTTTTCAAAGACTAACTGTACGCCAAACATTTTCTTGGGCAAATATTTTCAGTTTTTGAAAACTGATCTTTTGGTGTGTCATCAATGGTTTCCAAAAACCAAAATGGAGAGTTTTTTGGTTTAAATTTTACATTGGAAAACTAACTTATTGAAGGACCTTTCAACAAAAAATGAAAAAGAAAACCTGAATATTTTCTGAAAAATCAAAGGTATTTTATCAGCTCTAAATGATAATGCTGCAACTGGTCCCCAGCACTTATCCCATATGTTGCCCCATGCAGCGATCCAGACATCCTCATTCCCTGCCAGCCCTCCTTTGATTGCAAGACTGATGACAGACTTCAGGATCATGTGCCACTAAAGTCTGCAATGGAGTGTGTCACATTAGAGATAATTGATGACCTGTAACCCTTCCCTGTCTCTACAGACCACCTTGGACAGGTGGGACTTAGCCAGTGTCACAGAGCAGTCATGACTTGCAGTAGGTGCTGCAGGTGTGTGAGGTTCCTCCTTGTGGCGATAAAATACACCATGTGCCGCTCATCTGTATCTCGGCGTGGCTTGTTCCTCTGGCATATGGAAGCGGCTAGCCTGGAGATTGTATGTTACTGCTGCTTGGGCAAAGTCAGGCTGTGCCCTGTCCCCAGGGCCTGCCTGCTTCCCCTCCTCCTGTCTGAGTCTGAGCTTGGCCAAAGGGTCAGGAGAGACCAAGTTTCTGCTGCAGTGCCAAGTAGCCACAAACTGCTGCCAGCTACTGCTGCCCTGGCTACTCCCCCACAAAATATCTGCTGGGAGCTGGCTGCCCAGTACAGGCAATTACCAGCTGATTTCTCTGGTGCACATTTTGGATACTGGTGCAGATAGGCAGTGAGATCTAGTCAATAAGGCAACAGGCTGGGATTCAGGGATTCATGCTGGGTGATCTCAAGAAAGCTACTCGCCCCTCTCCCACTCTTTGTCTAGTTAGTGTATTAGCTTTTTCCTGGCAGGCACCATCTTTTACTCTGTTTGTACTGCACTTAACAGTCTGGGAGGTCCCACTGAGCTAAGCGTCACTGTAATATCACTGCTAATCATTCTCACGTGCACCCAGGTGTGCTGCACTAGGTGGTTCAGGATGAGCCTGAATTTTTTTAAGTACGTCTTGACCCCCGACACTCGCTCCACAAATTCTGGCAGCCTCAGTTCACTGGGGGGATGAAGTGGCATGTAAGAGGTGAAGAGCCCTCACGCTGGCCTCTCTGCACAGCCCAGCTGTGCCCTCCTTTACACAGACTTGGCATTTTTCCTTCTTCCCGCCTGTCTACGGGCAGCCGGAGTTAGGGAAACACTTATTGGGGCAGAGGGGAATTGTGCACAGGCCTCATTCAATGGAACAAAACCTTCTGAAAATGGAGCCTTACATTTATCAGCTGAGATTTTCAAAGCTACCACATAGAGCTGGATGCTCAATTGGGAAGTTCGTGGATTGACACCATCCGAGAATTTGTCCCCTAGAAGTTAACAGAGGAAAAGGGAAGAGTTTTAGTGCCCCAAAATAAAAGCCATCCCAATTTAAAGACTAGCTCTCCAGGAAAGGCTCTCTGTTGCAGTCATTTCTAAGCACCGCTAAAGAGAGATTTCAAAAACAATGCATGGGGGCGGGGGCTCCGTTGATGGATTGCCAAGTACTATTTGGAGAAAGCTATTCAAAATTAAATTTATTTAAACCACAAGCATTTAACATTTAGAGTTCTAAAGCACTGCAAACAGCCACCTTTAAGCTAAATAGTCCATTAGTTATGACTATATGTATCCCTTGTATTCCTCTCTGCAGTGTTATGCACTTGAGTTACAATTTGCTCATTACAATCACTTGTAAATATGTAGCACAACATGGTTTTAATCCTGGATTTCATTCCAGAGAAGTTAAACAATCAGATCCCTGCTCCATGTTGTTCTGGTCACATTATATTTCCCTCAGCAGGGATTCTCTAAAGCTTTGTGTCAATATCAAGGATAAGGCTGTTTTCCATGAGCTGGATGGTAACTCTACAATCTGCCCTGGGACAAGGGTGATGTGTCGCTGCATGGCCCAATGAGGAGAATAGAGAATGAAGCGTGTCTGAGCCCTGATCTATGCTAGGGACTTAGTCTGATATAACTTTGTTGCTTAACTGAGTGCTGCAGTTAAACAGACCTAACCCCCAGGGTAGATAGCACTAGATCAATGGGAGTTTTTTCCCAGGAGCCTAGCTGCCACCTCTCGGGGCAGGGCTGGCTTCAGCCTTTGTGCTGCCCCAAGTGGTGCAAAAAAACCGCTGGCAAGGAGTTGCACAGGTTGACTGTGCTTTGTATGAAGAAACACTTCCTTATGTTTGTTTTAAACCTGCTGCCTATTAATTTTATTTGGTGACACCTAGTTTGTGTGTTATGATAAGGAGTAAATAATACTTCCTTATTTAATTTCTCCACACCAGTCATGATTTTATAGACTTCTATCATAAGCTCCTCCCCGCCCCCAGTCATCTCTGTTCCAAGATGAAAAGTCCCAGTCTTATTCATCTCTCCTCATGTGGAAGCTATTCTGTATCCCTAATCATTTTTGTTGCCCTTTTGTGTACCTTTTCTGATACCAAAATATCTATTTCATGACCTGAGGACCAGATCTGCACGCAGTATTCAAGATGTGAAAGTACAAATGGCCCCTTTGCCATGGCAGATCAAATATTTGGGTCTGCCTAAGAACTATGATTTCTTCTTATTATTCCTTTGTTGTTCAATTCTGAACCCTGAGAAGTCTTTTTCATTTCTAGGTTTTTCTGACTGAATACAGTGGGCCTCTACTAATCTACTTGCTCTTTTACATTCGTCTCTCAAGTATTTATGCCGAAGAGGAGAGTACGGAACGCTTCCGCCACCCCGTAGTTCAGTAAGTGTATAAACCAAAGTCATGTAGGGTGGAAAGCCATGAAATGTTCCAGTTGAATGGATGATGAGACTGTTGTTCCTTAATGCTCTCTGTTGTTTCTGTAGTGGTGGACCCCAGAGAGGGCTTGACCCTACAATCCTTCCACATCCAAACCTCTCCTTTCTGAAGTCAATGAGAGTTCCAGGTTGTTGTTGTTTATTATTTGTATGATGGTAGTACCAAGTGGTCACACCCCCAAATGAAGCCCCGTTGCATTAGGGTGTGTGTGTGTGGTGGGAAACAGTTCCTGCCCTGAATAGTTTGTCTAAATAGACAAGCCAGACAAAAGGTGTGATGAGAAATGCAGGTGAGAAGTGACTCACCCAAGATTACATAGTGTATCAGTGGTAGAATGAGGAATAGACCCCAGGACTCCAGACCAGTGCCTCCTATCTGTTAGACCAGAGTACCTCTCCGTGACCAAATGAATCAGGATTAAGACCACAACATAAAGGATAGTATTATAAGATTAATGGCATCAATTTTCAGCAGAGATGATATCCAGATCTGCTGTTTACAGGTACCAAAGAAGAAGCATTGTCAGAGGAGAGCATTCAGAAACAAAGTGATGAATAAATGTAGAGTTTTTCAAAGGGATCTAGGAAATTTAAGTGCAAGGCTGATTGAATAAAGCCCGTGCTCCTAAATCCTGTATGTGCTTTTGAAAATCTCACTCTAAAAAATCAACCTGGGCTAGGTGGTATCCAGCCATGACTTCTGAAGGAGTTTAAGAAGAGTTGCAGAGCTACTAATCAAAATATTCCCTTGCCATCAGCAGAGCAGCCCATGGGCATAGCAGTCCTTTTGTGTGCTATTGGCTGTAGGATCAGGGTAACCTAAGTAGACAAGGGAGAGAAAGGTTGGGAGAAAGGAAGTGATATCATAGACTGGGCAGGAGATGGGGAAATAAGGGACACAGAGATTGAGTTGGCGGAGCTGTGCATAGAACCCAAATTAATTCCTGAGTTATTCACTCCAGTGCTAATAGAAGAGGAGGCCAAATAGAATAGAAGAGAGGCCAAAATATCTGCATTATTTCTTTGGGGCTGGGGATGAAGAGAGTCTTTCTGCTGATCCCTAAAGCTGTGTAGTTGTGGTGCCTGATGTAAGTCACCTATTTTTAAAATTCCTGACACGAAGGAAAGTGTGACTCAGACTTCTGCACACTCATTAATTACCTGCTTTTCCTAAGCTCAAACCTCACTGATTTAATTACTTCAGAATTGTTTAATCTTTGACTTTTATTGAGCATTTTGTACAGTGGCCAAAGTATTTGAAACTTCACACGCTGAAAATCACTTTTCATTTATGTCTCATAATTGGCTCTCCGTGAGACAGGCATAGCTAGCACGGTAAATACAACAAAGATAAAATGCCGCCATGAATCACTCTTGACATTTGTTTTTTAAACCCAATCTTTATGAGCTGCGGCTCATTCTCTGAAGCAAATCAGAAGTGTGGGTTGTTTCGTAATCCTCCTCAAAAGGGAATCAGTGTAATAAATACAATAACCATTATCTCGTTCCATTGTAACTTGGAACGAAAAACACCATCACAATGGATTCACTTTGCGACAAAATCTTATTTTGACTCCACAAGGAAATGAAATACAAACTACCTCAGTGTAGCTACTGTACTTACTAAAGGACAAGCGAACCATTCCGAATGTTTTTCAAATGTCAGACACATTCTATGAGAACATTAAGTTATCCCTAAAATGTGTGAGACGGCTGTTTGAAGCATCGCAGGCGTCTGCTTGTATACACAGCTGTACTGTTTTAATCGACTGTCATAGCTGTACATTACATTCTGAGCCTGCAGTGTCCTTTTTAATTCAAGGTGGGTAAAATATGTTGCTTCCACCATAAAATGGATACAATGTTCTATAACTCTGTGAAAACGGTTCCATCAATCTCTGGATTCAGTTGCTTTAGCTAAGGCAATGTCTAAGCCCAGAGATTTCAAGTGTTTCTCTTCATTTCTAGACTAAAAGTCCTTACTCTTTATGTGAAAATAAAGTGGGATGTATCAGAAAGTGTGTGTGTGGCTTTTGTTGTTGTTTTGTTTAAAAAAGACAAAACCGACCTCATCCTCCATCTTTCATGTACCTTCATCCTCGTTTTTTTCCCATTGTTTTTCCAGCTTGGCCTGCTTCTGTCATTGTTTACACTATGTCAGATATCTTCTGGAGACATTATTTGTTCACAAGATTTCTGGAGGGCACACGCCTCTGAAAAATATGATAAAGGTGACAATTATATTTATCACTGTATTCAGTATAAAGAAGGGCCTCATGCGAATGGGGCCCAGAATGATGACAGGAAAACAAAATTCATTTGTTTTCCAGGCCCAGTAATTATGTTCCCTTTCCAGTATTTAAAGTTTCAGGGCCAGATTTGGAGCAAGTGTAAATCTGTTGACTTCATCAGAGATGCATTGATTTTTTTTATTTACACCACCATAGGATCCCACCTTCAGAGGACTTAGCATTTCTCTGACTGAATGGTATTGGTTTGCTGTTATTATCTGTATTATGTTAACAACTGGAGTTCACAACTGAAATCAGACTCTACTGTGCTATTATCTGTGCAAATGTATAATCAGAGGCAGTCCCTGACCTGAAGAGGTTACACTCTGGAGAGACAATGCAATTGAAGGGTTATTAGCCTTGTTTTAGAGATGCGGGACTGAGGCAGGGAGAACATCATGTGACTTTCCCAAAGTCACATGGGGATGCAGTGGTAGATAGATGAATAGAACCCAGGCCTCCAAAGCATTTGTCTGGCCCCTTAATCAAAACTCCAGCCTTCCTCTTGCTCCAGTTGCTGTATTATGAAGAAAGCTATAGCTATGCATGAGGAGAAATAGGGAATGTTAACCAAAACCTCTTTCAGTTACGTTTAAACTTTGTACTCGAGAACAAAAGGTTTGGCTCTTCACACAGACCCCTTTGGCCCAAGCAAGGAAGGCAATAAGGTTTCATGAGCATGGGCTGAGGAGGATGTTAACTTTCAAATGAGATGTAAAACTGAAGTCTTACTAAAAGTAACATCTCAAAATAAGAGGGAACATTCTCAAAGGCACCTGTAACTTTCCAAAGGGAGTTAGGCACTTGGGAGGAACGGTGATTTTCACAGTCATTTAGGCACTTATGAGAATTGGAGCCTGTGGTAGTTTAGGTAAGAAGTGGAGTATTCACCGGGGCATCTATGCAAGATCACAACAGGGTTATTATACGGTACCCTCTCTTTCAACCCCCATCATTTCAGTTCAATGGGGTTTTCTCCAGTCACATCATGCTCCATCTGCAGAAATGGATGTGGCTCATGGGTGGATGAAGTGATGCTGAATACATAGGATCAGGTACAGTGCAACTGAGTTAATTTCAGTGGAACTGAACCTGCGCCCATCAGGGCCAGATCAGATCTGTAAGACCCAGTTCTGCAACAAATTCCATTTGGGTTGCTCCTCATTCCTACACTGAGGCTCACTGATTTCTGGTTACAAAGAACCTCCAGAATGGAAAGAATTGCCCAGTCCTTCCTGTTGAGGTCCTTCCTGTTGAAAGAAGTGATGTACATCTAAGGAAGCATCAAGAAAACATTAGCTATAGGCCAGGACTGTCTTTCTTTGGTGTTTGTACAACACTTAACATAAGGGGATCCTGGCCCATGACCAATAATGCTCACGCTACTATGGCAAGACAAGTAAATAATAATAATTAATACATGTTAACTCAGTTCCACAAAAACGTGTGTGGGAGATTTAAACGGCTAATGCATTTGACCCAAAGGAAACATATATTTGCTGAGTAAGTGACTCTACAAGAGTTACTGATGTTGGATGAATAGCACAAACCAAGTTTTGTCACAACCAATAAGACTTTATCCAGGAATAATATTCCACCCAGTATAGTCCCCAAGAGGGAACTTATTTGCATAGGTGCTTCTTTGTGATTTTCTTTTTAGTGCCTTTGAAATTTTACCTCTATATGGCCAATGCTATGTCCATTTGGAACATAGGATTTGAAAACCAATTACTAGAATGACAAGTTGAACCTAGCTACGATCATATATTACAAATTGATTTTAGATCTGTATGAGTTAGAAGGAATATGTCTGATTGTGGAATCCAATTATATTGCATTTTGATAAAGTGAGATTCCTTTTATAGGGCTAGATTACTTCTTGAATGTGATCCCTTAGTAAGGGAAAGAACAAAAGTTGTATTACTCTTGGAGCAGGCCAAGAGTCATTTTAACTCACTGTTAAAAATTGTGCCTCTAATCTCCAATTTGGGCTCAATAATGACAATAATTTTGAAGAGGAAAGAATATTGTTACTTTTTATTAAAATCTTTTTTAAAAGCACTGTAGGCATCTGGGCTCAGAGCACTGCTGCTAGAAAATGTATATGAATTTATAGATTTGAATTTACCTGTCATTTTTCCTCCTAAAATTTATCTTTTTTTTCTATTCCAGGGCTGTGCCTTTTACTGGGGATTCACTTCTTGGATTGCTTATTATGTCAATCACCCCCGATACACTCCACCATGTATGTACCATGAAAATAGGGTGACCAGACAGCAAGTGTGAAAAATCGGGATGGGGGTGGGGGGATAATATATAAGAAAAAGACCCAAAAATTGTGACTGTCCCTATAAAATCAGGACATCTGGTCACCCTATATGAAAATGACATTGTATTTTAAATCTTTCTGGGCCCAACCTTGCAATCATTGAAATCAGTGGAAGTTTTGGGATTGACTTCAATGGAAATAGGATCAGACCATTTGCCTGCCCAAAGCTTAGACTTTACATTATTTGTCAGTAGAAAGATTCATGTAAGCATCCCTCTTGTACTATAGCTGTGGACATATGTTACAATTTAACACAGATTAATTATCACAGAGTTTTGTGAACATGAAATATTAGCCAGTTGAAAGAAACAGCGTGTTAGGTATTATCCTCACTTCTGCAATAAGTTTACATTAAAAAATATACAAGGGATAAGAGATGGATGAGTATTTTCAAATGAGAACATTCTTGCTTGATATAGAAACTGCCTTTTTATGAAAACTAAATGATTTGTGAACCCAAGAAGGCTTTGTCAAATATTTGCAACAAAATTGGTGGAAAAAAATCTTCATTTCTCCTTCTCTTTTTTGTGTACAGTCTTCATTCATCATTTTGTTGTGTTCTTTTTCTTGTGTTCCATTGTTGCACCACTAGTCTTTCTGGGTATGTGTTGTCCAGTCATTGAACTTCCCTTTTTCCTTTCCTGTGTTCAGTCATAATCATCAGACCTTTCTTCCACTCATGTGCTTGGTTGTCATACCTCCCGACAGCTATTTTATTTTGCTGGCATTTCATCTTTGTAGTTCTCCTTTTTATTTATTTATTTTGTTAGGTGTGCTGTCAGGATCCTGTCTGTGGGTTTGGAGAGAATACAGGAGTGGCCCTGCCAATTTCAATTGCTCATATTAGTGTCACAGTGGGATTTATTTTATTTATTTTTTAAAAAGTTCAAAAATGGCATATTTTCAATTTTAAAAATGGCATTTCCTCAAATGCCTTTTAAGTTTGTGTGGAAATGGCAGCAGTGGATTGAACTTCTGTGTGAAAATAGACTCTTAGATTATGGGTCATTGAATCAGCAAGCACTGAATGCAAGTATTTATTTGAAGCACATGTATTTCTCACCCCCACCCTTAGAATAGGGTATGTATCTAATTCCAAGGGCAGCCATTTTGTCTATTTCTTCTACATTTCTCAGTGGAGGTCATCTCCACATTGGGTGCACTTATTCCTCAAACTACTGCTCTTGAAAATGATGCTTCAGGAGTGAACCTCAGTGAGCTGGATGGCACATATTCAAATGGTTCAGCGAAGAATGGTGTGAATGTCAGCCCCTTCCTTTTGGGAAATATCCATGCGCAGACCCCTGACTCTCAGCCCCAGAGACAGTTACTTTGGGGATTGGGGAATAGTATGCAGGAGTAACAAGTTGAGAGAGGTTGAAAAGGGAACCTTGAAGAACATCTGATTGGCAGCCATATGCCCAACTGAGGAGCAGTGTGTCGGCCCAAGTTGAGACAAGGTGGGTTTGGCAAAGAGGACAGGCAAGTCAGGGAAAGGAGCTGCAGAATCAGTGACAGTGAGCATGTTCTGTGCGCCTAAAACCACGATTGAAGCTCTGGAGGAAGGCTGCAACCCTCTAAGATGTTCATGGTGTAACACTATCATGTTGCATGGATACCAAAGAGAGAGGGAAACGAAGGTTTGTGTAGCTGAACATTGTAGGGACTAAATGTAATTATTGAGGTGATCTGGCTGAGTTGCAGGCACTTGATATATGATGTTTTAGTACTACAAGAAAGGAAGGGCAGGATACATCTCAGCTTCATGAATAGTGTGGGCTAGTTGATTAAAGCACCACTGTTGGAAACGGATTATCTGTTTTATAATCCCATGACTGCTATTAGCCTTTGGGTGACCATAGGGACATCTCTGTACCTCACTTCCCATCTGTAAAATGGGGAGAAGGATGCTTGCCTCCTTTGTAAAGAACGATGAGATCTATGGGTGAAAGGCACTCCACATAGTACTATTAATTAGTGACAAAGAGACTGGCATTGACCCAAACACATTTGTTATTTGCATAATGCTCAGAGAATGAAATTCACCCTTGTGCAAAGTCCCTGAGGGACATAAGCCTTTCAAACCCTCTGCACCAGGGTGAATTCCACCTACAGTGAATTGTGCACATAGACTAACGTAACTTATTATTTTCTTCTGTTTTCTAGCATTTGGCAACAGGCAAGTTATTTTTGCTGCCCTCGCTTTCCTGGTATGTACTGACATAAAGTATTAAGGATGCTTATGGGATAAAACAGACTCATTATTTGTCAAGAGGAATAACCTTGTGTGAGTGAAGTTTAATGCCTGGTCTTGAAGACCTTCAGCATGTCTTATTAATGTTCATGGATGTATTGAGCTTTCTGGGGCAGGAACAGTCCTTAGGTTGCTGGTGTTTACATCGCCTGCTATGTTGGTGGCCACTTCCTGGTCTGAGATCCTTAAGTGTTCCATCATGATGATGATGATGCAGAATTGCAACCAAAGTTGAAGATTTAGGCAATTGCTATCACTTACCATAATTTCTCAAATGCAGCGATAAAAGCATAGGGAAATATATCCCAAACAGGCTTTCCAAGGCAGTTGTCTTCCCTGAATAACATGCCTGCGATCACCTGGCAACAGGCTCTTTAAAAATATCTGCATCTATGGATGAAAAATGGCTAAGATTTGTTTCCTCACCTAATTTTCACCTTGTTTTTCCATTGACAGGGATGCCGACTTCCCAGTCTTTATGTGCTCGGCTGCTATTTTTAAAGAGTAGAAATATCTCAGTACAGCTACTTTGCCAAATAGAAAGCCTGTTTTGTGTAATCACAACAGGAAGGAGAGCATGTCACGGGGGCTGGTTTTATAGCATGGCATTAGATCTACGCCCCACGAGGGGTTAAAATTTCTGAATTACAGAATTTCTGACCTGGTGATTTTTCTCCTTCTGGGTCTCATCCATTCACAAATCCAGTGATTTAGGAGCAGAATGGGATTAAATTGCAGAGGTCTCTCCAGGAGAAAAGCTTCTAGGAGCCAGTAGTTAACACAGAGCCCAATTCTTTCCTCCAATACAGTTGTACATCTTCCATTTAAGTTAATGGGAACTGCACATGTATATCTGACTGTACAGTTGGACCTATACATACTAGCGTAGTGGGTCCATACATTAGTGTCTACTAAATGAGATGGAGTGGTCAAGGGATATATACGAATGAACTGGTGTGAGAGTATAGAACTCTGAGAAAGTTGAATATGATGCTTTGATTATCGTAGCCGGAGCACTGGGGATATAGTTAAACAGAAGAAAGCTCCTGGAAGCTTATTTCTGTCCCACATAATATTGGCCTCCTATTCAAAACTCCTGAGCATTCATATATACCATCAAACTCATAGGTAGCTAAATGTGCTCCTCCCCTTTAAAAAATCAGGCTACATGAGTGTGGGCGGGATTCCAGAGATGCCACAGGAAAAGAGTAGGGGGACTGATTTTAGGCTGATCCCGGAAAATCACCCTAATCTGGGAAGTACTTAAGCATGTACTTAACATGAAGCAGATGTGTCAATACTTCCCTGAATCAGAGCCATTAAGATCACAATTTTGGCAGTGTTCAGATCCTGGAGACTCAACTACACAACACGTTTGCCTGCCCAGAGCCAGGCTGGCGAAGTAGAGCTGGAGAGGAAATAGTTTTTCCATCCTGTGAAAATATTGTGCGATTTCAGAATATTGTTAGTTCCTCAGGGAGATAAAACCAAGATGTTTCAATTTTTCCCCCCACAGGAAAGTCCATAGACAACCACAGAGAGAGGAACAGGCTGGTTGTTAAGGCACTCACCGTGCACAGAGGAGTCTTAGGTTCAAGTTGCTGCTCTTCTTAATGGGGAGTGGAGATTTGAAACTGGGTCTTCTCTAGCCCTAGTAAGTGCTCTAACCCCCAGCCTCTTTCTCTCCCTAGGCTTGTGAAGAAGTTCCATCCTGGACCTGAGAAACCTTCCTGACAAAATTTTTGTGGAAACTTTTCTCATGAAAAGCTTCAGTTTCAATGAATCAGCATTTTTTCAACCAAAAAATTGCATTAACAAATTTCCAACCAGTTTTCTAGCAAGAACGTCATGTAGTCACTGAAACCCCGAGTCTGAAAGCAATAAGTGCTTAACTGCAGGGGGTCATGTGTTAAGCCAGTTATGCACACAGTACCTTTCTGCCATCACGACTCTAGCAATCTGTGTCTCAAAGTCAATGGAAATGGATTACATCTTCAGTTTATGTTAACAATAAAAATAGTACTTATTCAAAGTAACCGCTTAGAAAAAGCAGTCCATGTCTGTCTCATCTTAAGTGGAAGATTCTTTTAAACATATTTTATGGTTGATTGCATGAAAAAATGGTTCTTAGTGTTTTTTTTTTTACTGCAAAATATTGTAGACAACAGTTGGTCCAGCAACAAGAGCAGGTTTGAGGTCTGAACTCCAAGACATTTATACCATTGAAAAGGGACCCATGTCCCTAGATACAGGTGCTTGTTTCTAGTCTTGCAGGTTCTAAGACATGGAAGCCTAAGATTGCAATATGTATGAAAAATCTATTTGATCATTTTTACTGGGTCCTGAAATAGAGGACTAATGTTTTTTCTTCTTTCATGACTTGTCTTTATCAGATCCCTCTGATTTGTGTTAAGTATGTGTTTCTTCATTCAGGGTAGATTCATGAACAACAGCACAGAGTAATTTAAGGACTTCAGCCAGTCTTTCTGAAAGATGTTTCTATTTGGAGAAATAGAAGCAAGCCAGCTAAGAGAGAAATTTTCACATAGGGTGCATTTAAAATTTAGGATGAAAAAATGTATGTACAACTCATTAAGGAAATAGAAAATGGTCACACATTAAAAATCAGAAGTTTTGCACATTCCCTGGTTTTAAAATTTTAAGACATTAGCTTAAGGGCTGAGTTATAGTTAGTTATACTTCTCCATTTGGAGGATTACCAGCCAAATTTTAAAGAGGGAGATAAAACTGAATTACAGCTGACTGCAGCTGCTAATAAGAATGCCAGCAAAAATGCCGCTAACTTGCTTTTACTTATAACTGATTACAGAATTAGTAGGTGTTGAGTATAATTTGAGTGGGTGGTGCTGCATAGTCATATGTGTGTAACATATTTATATAGTGTTTCATGTAATTACTTTTAACTTTGAAAATGTGTCACTATTGTTTTGTAAAAGGAAAAAAAAGCTGGGTGCATATATTTTTAAAAAATATTATTTTGTCTAGAATATAGCAATTATAGCCACTTTTATAGTATTTAGGAATAATTTTTCTTCTTCCATCTATTGACATTTTTTGAGGTGCAGAGGTTTTTCATTTTTTATTCCACACAGGTGAAATATACAGACAAAAAAACTGGGTCTAACCCTGAAGTTCTTACCCAGCCAAAATAAAACTTTTAACTAGCTCGGATCAAAATATCCCAATGAAAAACTTTACTGCTGAAAAATGGAGTTTCTTCAAAACTCATTTTTCACAGTAAATGCCCTTTTTTTACATTTTTCAATTTTTGATGGAAAATTTCACAATGAAATGTAACAATATCTTGCTTGTTTAATTTCAAATTGAAATTTGCCTTTCATTTTAGTTTTTGAAAATGGAAACATTTTTGAAATTCCAGATTTTTGCTTTTTTGCTTTTTCGCTTTTTCTTTTGCTGCCACTGATAATCGCAGAATGACCAATGTCTAGTTTGTTTTCCCTGCGTTTTCCTTTCCTTTACCACTGTAACTTTTCAAAAAGTCTCCATCATAAACATTAGAGTATTAAAAGAAATATGAAATAATGTTAGGCTGACCATATTTCCTTGAGACAAAAACGGGACATTGGGATGGCAAAAACGGGACGGGGTTGGGGGGGTCATCTCACCAGATGAAATCGGTGCAGTGGCTGCAGAATCTGGGCTGAGGGGCACTGGGGGGGGTGGTTGGGGGCTCTGGGGGGGCTTTAGGGGGACTCTGGGTAGTCTGGGGGGGCTCTAGGTCCCAGGGGGGTCTCACCAGATGAAGTCGGTGCAGTGGCTGCAGAACGTGGGCTGAGGGGCCCTGGGGGGGCTCTAGGGGGGTCTCACCGGATGAGGTCGGTGCAGTGGCTGCATAACGTGGGCTGCTTGCACAAGCGTGCGGTGACTTTGTGGCTCTTGACCACGTGGATCACCTTCTGGTGCAGCGCCCCCTTGTGGCAGAACAGCGGCTTGGCCAGGCACTCCAGCTCGGTGGGCAAGGTGACCAGCGCCATGGCCCCATCTGGGCCCCCCAGCGCCGGGCGGGGGGAAGGCAGAGGGGGGGGCTGGGGGGAATGAAGGAATAAGCAGGACAGGGATGGGGGATGAAGAGGATGGAGGGAGAGAGAGAAGGGGGGATGAGGGATTAAGAGGATGGAGGGGACGGAGGGAGAGAGGGCACGAAGGTGAGAAGGGAGAGGATGGATGGATGAGAGAAGAGATGGGGGTAGGGAGCAGGGGGGATGGAGAAGGCAAGGGACAGTGAGAAGGAGGGATGGAGAGAAGGGAGATGGAAGAGGAGGCAGTGGACGGAGGGAGAGAGAGAAGGGAGGGAGGGAGGGATGGAGAAGGAGATAGAGAGAAGGGATGGAGGGAGTGAGAGGAGGCAGTGGACGGAGGGAGAGAGCAGGGAGGAAGGGAGGGATGGAGAAGGGGGATGGAGAGAAGGAAGAGAGGGATGGAGGGATAGAGAGAAGGGAGGAAATAAATAAAAACTGAAAAATAAATAAAACTGAATTTATGTGATTATGTCTCATAAAACCCAGCAGGCAGCCTCCCCGCCGGCGCGCTCGGCCCCCGGCTGCGGCTCCGGACAGCTCCGCTCCGCCGTCGGCTTCAGCCCGCCGCCCGCTGCCTCCTCTTCTCACTATTTCTCCTTCTTCCCTCCTTCTCTCCATCCCTCCCTTCTCTCCATCCCCCTTCTCCATCCCTCCCTTCTCTACATCCCTTCCTCCCTGCTCTCTCCCTCCGTCCGCTGCCTCCTCTCCCTACCTAAGGACTAGTATCAGATGTGAAAATCTCCGATGAGCGCTTGCTCATCGGAGATTTTGACATCTGATACTTGTCCTTAGGTAGCAAGATTCTTCACCTGAGCTCTTGCGAGTCCTGCAAAGAAAGAACCTCCCCTAGAAAGCAGCTTGGGACCTGCCCCAAAAACGGGACAAAATTGATATTTTTGTCAAAAAGACGGGACGGTCCAAAAATATGTAAAAAACAGGACTGTCCCGTTCAAAACGGGACGTATGGTCAGCCTAAATAATGTAAATGTGAAACATTTCAAAAGTTGAGAATTTTTCAGTTTTCAAAAACATATGAAAAAATTTCAGTTTAAATTGACGTGAAAATGACGATCCATTTTGTTTTGATATTTTCTGGTGAAAAACAGAAACATTGCTAAGAAAAAGAATAGAACTTTGTTGTTATTCCTGCTCAGAAATTTTTACTGGAATTAAATGTTGTGGGTTTTAAAAAACAAAAAACAAAACAAAACAAAAAAAACCCCAGCACTAATTTTCAATAACAGCAGCATTTTGCTTACTATTTGTATTGCAGTAGCAATTCAAGGTCACAGTTCAGATTGGAGCCCCATTGTGCTAGGTGCTATCCAAACAGTCCCTGCCCCCAAAGAGTTTACAATCTGGGGAGAGCAAGCAGAGATGAATTGATAGAGCCAGGCATTGGCAGAGGTGGGAGTAGAAAACCCAGGTTTTCTGAAGGCTGATCCATTGGATCCATTCTCTGGACCACGCTGCCCTTCATGGAGCAATTCCTCCTGAGAAGTAGTTGACAAATACATTATCCAGCCCATTTCTTTTCATTGTGTAACTTTTTCAGGACATTGTGTTTGTGGTCCTTGATCAACACTAAGAGGTCCAGAAAACATGGAGGAAGAATGGGCATAATGCCTGAGAGTGAGACAGTGACTTCATCACTTAGGTCCTGCTCCCACTACAATGGCTGAACACTCATCAGCTTCCATGGGGCAGAATCAAGTTGTCACAGACTCACAGGTTGTGCCAACTCTTGGTCCCGTACAGTCCCTGGGAGGAACCCCCGTCAGTGTTAACAAAGAGTCCTGTGGCACCTTAAAGACTAACTATAAAGTTTTGAAGCATAAGCTTTCATAGGCTAATACCCACTTCGTCGGATGCACGAAGTGGGTATTAGCCCACGAAAGCTTATGCTTCAAAACTTTATAGTTAGTCTTTAAGGTGCCACAGGACTCTTTGTTACCTCTGCTATTCCAGACTAACACGGCTACCTCTCTGATTCCCCGTCAGTGTGACAGTCCTTCTTGGGGGATCCACTCTCTCCTGGGGGTTAAGCCCCTCTGCCTCCTGGAACCACACCACTCGGAGATTTAGCACACCTGTCTCTGCCATGCCCCCCCCCCCCCGAGGGAGTCCACTCGCTCTGGACTCCCAGGGCCTCCACCCCCATAAGGAATAATGCAACCCTGTTCTCTAGTCTGTAGCAACTCTCAATCAGCGTAAAACAGGAGGGTTTTTTGATCATCTGAACACAGCATAGGAAATTCTCAGGGCCCTCACACCTGGCCTCCCTCAGCACAGTACATCCAGGTGGGCTCTGCCTGCTCTATCTCCCCAGTCCAGAGCCCCCCTGCTTTCCAGCGGGGCATCCAATATCACCACCCCCAAACCCTACCACTGTCCATTGTCTTCTGTCTAGGGAATCAGGGTCATCTGGGCCTCCTCTCCTCTCATCCGTCCTTTGGTCCCCTCAGGCTGCAACCAGCTAGTCAGGTCACCAGGGTCATCTCTTCGCAGCCCATTGTCTGGCCAGAACCAGCTGTGATTCCCAAGCTGGGCCTCCTGACCACCAAGTCACCAGTCGCTGGGGTGTCTATTTCCAGGACATTGGCCCAGGTCCCAAGTTCTGCTGCTGATCCCCTGTAATAAAAAACTCTCTCCCATCACCAGTAACACCCAGTGAAACTGCATCCCACCCCCTCTGCATGCAAACCATTGAAAAAACCAAGAAACCTCCCACTTCATCACACCAGTCCACAGCTAGGAGATGATGGTGGAGCCAGAAATTGTCTTGAAAAACCCCTTTAATCGTCTTACTGTGGCTGATTCCAAGGCTGTCTCTCCTGTGAGATCAAAGAGTCTGATGTTACCTTGCTGGATTGCACCTACACTTCTCTCTGGAACCTGGATAAAATCCTGGCCGGCTGAAGTCATTAGAAGCTTTGCCACTGTGTTCAGTGGAGCCCGAATTCACCTCAACAGTTCAACCAGTGCATGGTTTTCTGGGGCATCTGGGTTCTCACAATGAGTGTAAAGTTTTTCCATTTAAATGGGTTTCTCAATATTTTTTTAATGCTCTGCTATTCTTTTGAATGCAGAGTTTCATCCGATTGCTAGAATCAACTGGTCATGCAGTTATCTGGTAACATCCTAAATGTGTAACCATGATCATGCTTTAATTTTTGTTGCAGATGTGTGAAGCTGGAAATCATTTTATCAACGTAGCTTTAGTCCAACAAAATCACTCAGGTTTGTCTCTCCCTTCTTTCCCCTCACCCCACTTACCTCATACTGAATTACTCTTTATCTATGGACCTTTTCCTGACATGCTGTAACCTATACGTGTCTCTAAAAGATAAAGAAAGATGAGTGAGATCATGTCATTTGTCATAACACCTGCTAAATAAATGTGATGGTATTTGTAACATTTGTAATATTGATGTTCTAAAGCTTGCAGCAAATTTGTCTTTGTTATACTGTAAATAGCTACAATTCAGTTGTTGATTGGAGTGTTAACTGTATTAAAACATGCTGTTGGCTGACAATGAAGGATTTAATTTTAATGAAGGTTCAACAGACATTAACATGACTAATTTGCATAGTTTTGGGCTCTAACATCAGAGTGCGCATAAACATGCTGTTAAAATGTGCTCCACACCGCTTGTTTTTGCAGTGCATTTTGGATTTAGGGCAAATAATTATGGCTACAGCACATTTTCTTGAAAGAAACACGTATTGCACAATAATAATTGTTTTTCTTAGCATAAGCCCCGTTTAAGAAAACACGGATTCACATGCTTAATTCAATCTCTCTGCAGTAAAGGAGTTAAGCTTATGCTTAAAGTAACCAAGTCGTTAACAGGGGCCACAATGTGCAGTAGAAGCTACAAACAAACTTATTCATTTACACACACAACCTATCTCTAAACACCATTAGTGTCGACAACGTTATGGCCATTGTGAGAGCTGAAAGGTATTTGCAGCATCATCATGCATTTGTAATAGCCACATTAGCATTACAGAACGAAAATGTCAGGTTCTGGACTCTACCATTATATTATTGTATTGTTGTTGTTTTATTTTATTAGTACTGAAATGCACTTTCTTTCTGAGTCCTGACTATTATCCTGGGAAATTCTGTTACTAGGACGTAAAAATTACTATTTTAAGAAGGCTGGAATTCCAAAGGGGCTAACTTACCATTGACTCTGAGATGCTCTCCCCTGACTGTCCCCCTCAGAATGCCATCACTGCCCGCAGAGCAGCCCCATCGGGTTCAAAGCGCCAACCAGAGCTTGAGTGGTGCCGGGTTGCACCAAAGCAGTTTTCCGGCCCTTCTTTTGAACTCTAGAATGGGATTCTAACAGGGGCACAGCAGAGGGACCCTTGGCCAGCAGCTACTGCCTCCCCTCCCGGCCATGCCCAAGACAGCCCATACAGGAGGAAATTGGCCTGGCACAGGGAGCCTGGGACATAAGTGCTGGAACATACTGAGCCAAAGGAAGCAGTGGGATTTGCTGAGCCAGGTACACCACTAGGGCAGGGCACAGTCTGGAGAGTGCAGAGAAGGGACCACAGCCTCCCAGCACCCCGCTCTGAGTGGAATGTCCCTGCATTCAGTCTGCAGTTTTCCTCCCTGTCCCCCCGCTGCTGCCCCAGGGCAGGGGGCTGGGGAAAGCACTAGGGCCTCCATACCCAGCCCATAGCACCAGAATGACAGCAGGGGCTTCCCCGCAAGATAGGGATGTGGGTGCCCCAGGCTGCTTCCTCCTGTGTGGGCTGCTGCCCTGCTCTGCTATCTCCGTCACAGCCAGCAAAGGGAGCTGCAGCCTCCTACTTTGTTGCACCCCTGTTCCTGCCTCCCCCATGGCCAGACTCCCTTCTTCTCTCCTTTCACTGCTCCACAGGCCAAAGTGTCCTGGCAGGAGTATAGTGCCACCACATCCCCATTTGCTGCCCATGGCCAAATGGATCTGAACTGGTGTCAGCAGGGCTCCCAAGGAGAAGTGAATTCTGGCACTTTTTTAAGACGGGTGCCAGCAGGTTCTGTCAGTCCTTTGGTTACACCTGATGGCAACTTCAGCGACTAGGCCTGAGCCTATGGGTTCTACTCTGAGGCAGTGAATGACCCCACACTGAGAACATGTTTGCAGGAAGTATGCGAGACCCACTGGTCGGTGTGTCGTACTGGTCCTCTAAGCCCCAGAGCACAGGCGTCTGTTGCAGCCCCAGTTCGCACTGCGGGGCCTTGCGGTTTTTGCTCTGGAGGCTCCTTCCCCTGTGTGTTGGTGCAAACGGTGGCCATCATATGTGCAATGAGGTCCTCTTCCCTGGCGATCCTGGCTATACTTACATTGTGGGTTTATTTGTGTTTTCTTCTTTCCCAAAGGTAACAAAGCCTCTTTCCCAAGTCCGACTTACAACCCCTTCACGTGGCTATTCACACTGGTCTCCTGTCCCAACTACACGTATGAGGTATGCTCTTTTCTTCTCTACATGGGGGAGGAGCAGCCCAGTCAAGTCACAACCCAGTGTGCACCAAGCCTTGCTCGGGATGATCATCTCTCGTCTTTAGTGCAGTCCCCTCAACTCCCGACACCGAAACACATCACAGGCCACACAACCTTGCCTACTCCCTCCTGTAAGAGACCCCTAGCCGCTGGCTGAGTTACTGGAGTCCTCAAATCTTGATTTAAAGACTTCAAGTTACAGAGAATCCACCATTCACACTAGTTTAAACCTGCAAGTGACCCATGCTGCAGAGGAAGTCAACCCCCCCTCTCCTCCCGCCCCCTGCCCAGGGTCTCTGCTTATCTCACTTAGGGGGGGAATTCCTTCCTGACCCAAATATGGTGGTCTGTTAGACCCTGAGCAAGTGGGTGAGACCCAGCCAGACACCTGGGAAAGAATTCACTTTAGTAACTCAGAGCCCTCCCCATTTAGTGTTTCACCCCCAACCCATTGGGGATTTTTTCTCCTGGTAGTCACCGATGGTCTACATACCATCCCCTCCATAAACTAATCAAGCTCAGGTTTTTGCTCCCCTTGGAAGGTTGTTCCAGAACTTCCCTCCTCTGATGGTTAGAAACCTTTGTCTAATGTCAAGCCTACATTTAGTGGCCATTTGTATATATGCATTTTTTCTTGTGTCAACAATGGTGCTCAACTTAAATAACTTCTCCCCCTCCCTGGTATTTATCCCTGTGATGTATTTATAGAGCACAAGCCTATCTCCCATCAGCTTTTGTTTGGTTAGGCTAAACAAGCCCAACTCTTTGAGTCTCCTCTCATGAGTCAGATTTTCCATTCCTCTGATCATTTTCGCAGCCCTTTTCTGTATCCTCCTCCCCAGAACAAATGCTCCTAACTGACCCTCAGTCACCCCCACCCTCCTGTGCAGATGATTCCCTCATTCCCAGCTGACACGTTGGATGCTCACCTTTTATCCAGCCACCCAACCCATCCTACCTCCTATCTGCAGTGCAGTAAAGATACCCAACATCCCCTGCTTCCAGTGGATGGCAGTGGGAGCCATTGTGTTCAGAGTACAGTTAAAACCTTGTCATAGACGGGATTAAAAATTCTTCTTTCTTCATATAGATTGGGTCTTGGATTAGTTTTACGGTGATGACCCAAACACTGCCAGGTAAGACAATCGTCAACTGGAAGTGAATTAGATATAAATGTATTACTGGCAAAGGTGAGTTTGGTAAATGTAAAATCACCCCAAAGAATAATCGATGGAGTATCATCACCAAATCTTCTTTCATAGCCCTATCACTTTACTCTTCAAAGGGTCGTCTTTAGGAAGCTGGAGACTGGGTGGAGTTGGTCAAAAATTTCCAAAAACCAGTTGTGGTGGTGGTTGAAAACTTGCCCTTGTTGGACATTAGTGATTTGTGTGAAAAATATTCTTTTAAAATATTTTGCAACTAAAAGAATCTGAAATGTTATGAAAAATTCTATAGATTTTTTTTTTGTTTTGTTTACCATTTATAATTTTTCATGTATGGCACTTCCTGGCTTTTTTTTTAAATTGGACTTTATTTAAAAGAAATTTTACCAGGAACCAGATTTCCAGGCACCGAGGTACCTACACATGCAGGTGAGAGCCTCTTGGGATTTACAGAAGTGCTTAAGTGAGTTAGGCACCCAACTCCCATTGAACGCCTGCATAGAATCTTTTGAGAATGCCACAAGGGGCCGATCTGTGTCTTGAGGTGTCTAAATTCCTCTGCAAATCTAGCCCCAAGTGGCTAAGCTGAACAAAAAAATCATTTAAAAATATATTGTTTTTGGTACCAGAAAATAAGAAATGTTACATGTAAAATTTTGCAATTAAAATACTTTGAGTAATTAAATAAAAGTGATTTCAATACTGTGTGAAAATTTTCATGACAAACCAACTGAAATGATTAAAAAAAAATATCACAATGTGAACAAAAATATTTTCCAAACAGCTTTATATGTAAGTTACTATGGGAATCGTGAATGTGCAGTGAGTGAGGGTCATGGTGCTATTGAGTTAAGAGGCAAGTACCAGAATGAGCTGCTGGATACTTATCCCTCCCCCGCTTGTCCCGAGGTACCCCAGACATCTCTCAGCAATGCCCTTCAAGCTGTGGCTTTTTGTTTTGCTCACTGATGCAGTAGGGTTCACATCCGATGCCCCATGCTGTTCTAATTCTTCTTCCATTAATTCTTCCATGCAACACTTTCCACTCTCTTGCCTTGTTAGCACTTAGTATATTGTGTTGGAGCACTTTCTGGAAGCCATAGTAATGATTCTGCAAAAGCCCCCTCAAAGTGGCTACCTATTTATGTAGGTTAAAATGGGATTGGTGTCATTTGTGGCACCATAAGCATGTCATGACACTGGTATCTCTCCACTAGCACAATGTGCTAATGTTTCTAACACCTTCTGCCCTGTCTGATGTACATGTAGAGTGACTCATGCTGTAGGGATTCACCTTCCATTTTATTCATGGTAAATATGAATGTTGTTGACACATTTTCTTCTTTGCAGTTGGAATTTTTGCTTTCCTGATGGCTATCCAGATGGCCCTCTGGGCCCAAAAGAAACACAGGCTCTACCTGAAGAAATATAATATGGGTGCGCTGAGGAAAACAGCCATGATTCCATTCATCTTCTAAGCTCTTTGAGCACTAGAAGCCCCTGTATTCACTGTTTGAGAACTGATTCTGGAAACAAAGAACCCTTTCATTTAGTAACCCAAGAGGGTTTAGGCAAGAATTGTTGGGTATCCTTTTCAAATGATTAACATCAGAATGGAGCGTTTTGAATTCAATGAACAGAATCTGGCTTTGAACCCTCAGTTTTTCTTAGACAATATTATTTAATTAGATGTTGTGCAATGGAGCTAATCAGGAAGACAGGAAAATCTGTCTTGTGAATGTTGGGCCAGATCATCAGCTGGTGTAAGTGGGTGTTGCTCTGTTTCAAGCTAGTGGGGTGATGCTGATGTGAGTATCTGGCCCTTTTAAGGTTCAATACCAGTGCAGATCAGATTCTGAGTGTTTTGCATTGCAGGAAATGTCACAGCTTCAACTGTATCCAAAGCAGCATGCTCTGTGTCAATCCCTCTAAACTGTACCACCAAACAGTGTTGGTTTATACAGTATTAACAAAATGTGGGTAGCTTTTCAGTTTTGTTTTACTGAACCAATTCCTGACGACTGGCAAGTTGTTTGATGATGCAAACTGACTTAAAGTCAACCCAGTGGAGAAGTCTGGATTTTTTTTTCCCCCGAGGAGGCAGCATGGCCTAAGTGGATTGAGTGATTATCAGGCGAATGAAGTTTTAATTCCAGTTTTATGAACATAAGCACTACTACAATGAGTCAGACCAATGGTCCATCTAGCCCAGTATCCTTCTCCAACTGTGGTCGGTACCAGAGCGTGGGGGGGGGTGCTCAAAACAGGGAAATTATGGTGTGATCCATCCCTCTCTCCTGCTTCTGGTAGTCCCAGGTTTAGGGTCATGCAAAGTATGACCCTAAACTATGACAGCTTGCCACTTATGTGGTCTTTTGCCATGAGTAAATCATTTAAATCCAGATCATGACCCCATCTGTCCTCCTGAATTAATCACACCAGAATTAATGGAACTGTTGTGCAATAAGTTTCTACTCAGTGAGTAATGGGATCACACATTGGTCTGTAACCTCTCAGTGCCTCAGACTTTCCATCTTAGGCTAACACTTGGAGATCCTGAGATGTAACCTGTACCTACATACCAATTATTAGTGAAGGGGAGAGGATCCCCACCAGAATTCAATGCCTATCTTGGTTTAAACAGGCCAGGACAGGCACTCCGCTGTGGCGAGTGGGCAGTGTTTTGTTGATCTTGTTTGGCATTGTGTGCATCTTGAGGTTCCTTTTGGAAAGCAAGACCTGGTTTGAGTTGCTTAGTCAGTTCTTTGCTTTTCTTTTTTTGAGTGTCATTAGTCTTTTATTCAGATCCCTGGAAACTCCACGTAAATTCATTTGCAAGTCAGTGACTCCTTTAGTACAGAGTAACAATTTTTAGAGGCAAGGTCTGAGGGAATTGTAGTAGCTTTGGCAAGCAAAGGGGCCAGAGTTGCCTCATGAAGCATTAATTCACTTAATACCACATCTTCAGTTCTCCATTCTGTTTATTTGGCACCATAATAGATGCTTCTCACATCCTCATGGCAGGTTAAAAAGCCTGGCTGAAAACTTCAATCCTTAGTGTAGAACTAAGCTACAGCAGCAGATCAGGACAAGTTCAGGCTCTGAGCGAAACTGTTATCTTGCCTAGCAGTACCATCCTCAAGTGCTCTAACAAAGTTAATTTGTCCAATAAATTGGGTTCATATCCCTCTTCAAATGTCTAATCTACAGGCTTTCAGTGTTTATCCTGCTAGCAAGACAAGCAATGAGTTGTGTGTTGACTGTAGTATCTGTTATAAATATTCAAGTGAAATAGTACCCAAGACACGTTGTAAGTTTCAGCAATTCTGCTAGACTGGTAGGTAGAGTGAAGTATGTTTTAAAAAGAAACGGAGGGGAAGGAAACAACTGAGTTTGGTTATATGGCTGGGGTGAGAAAGAGAAGGAAATAAGAAGAAGTTGGCTTGAAAACGATTTAAGGTAATGATGAAAGGGAAAGACATATGAATTCTTGGCTATGACAACATCATTGGTGGACTCAGAAGTATTGGGAGATGCCCATATCTTAGTCCTTTCAGTAAAACACAGCGGATTACACTGAAACAGATTAGAAATGTGTGGTGACATGGTGCGTACCAAATAAACCCTGTGTAAGGATGATGTATGTAAAGAATAATTGGATTTAATTTTGGTAATGTAAATACATAATTTCCCATATATATTTTTTAAAACCAGTGAGCTGTTAACAGCTGGCATTTTTTTTCATTGCTGCCAATAGATATACCAGAATCACTGTGAGCAACCAATTAGCTAATATTATGTCTCATAATAAAGATCTATTTTAGAAGACGGTATTTGCTGTATGCTTTTGTATTCCAACTTCTAATTACAGTCTTCGTAAAGATATGTTTTATAGACACTTACAAATATAGAGTTGAAAGGGACTCAGAAGGTCTCCTAGTCCATCCCCTTGCTCAGAGGTGGGAGAAAATAGATGTAGGCAATTCCTCACAGGTGTTTGTCTAACCTTTTTAAAAAACCTCCAATGACCAGGATGCCCCGCCCCCTTTGGTAACTTTTCCAGCATTTAACTATCCTTATAGTTTGAAAGCAACTTTTACATTAAAGATTGGATTATTTTTCTAAAAGATATGTCCTAGGAATTATTTTGGGAAAGGTCTGTGACCAGGAGATCAGCCTTTATGATCACAATAGTCCCTTCTGGCTTTGGAATCTATGAATAACCTAAATCGCTCTCACTGCAGATTAAGCTAATTACTTCTTATCCTAGCTTCAGTGGACATGGAGAACAACTGATGAATGTCCTTTTTATAACAGCCATAAACATGTGTGAATCTTTTATCAGGTCCCCCCGCAGTCTTCTTTTTCTAAAGACAAAATATACCCCTAGTTTCCCCCACTCCCTTTCCATCTATCCAGACAGAAACCCAGCCAAAGAGGGAAATTAGGATGGTGTGGCATAATTTTGTTCTTGAACAATTCATGTTGTCTACTTATCACTATGTTTTTATGAGTTTCTGAGTTCGCTCTAAGGGTTTACAAATTGATTACTTAATAATTTGTTCCAGTATCTTTCAAGGTATCAAAGTTAGACTGACTGGTCTATAAATCCCCAAGTCCTCTTTGTTCACCTCTTTAAGGATACGTAATATGTTTGCTCTTCTCCAGTCCTCTGGGAACTCACCTGTCCTCCATGAGTTCTTGAAGATAATTGCTAATGGTTCAAAGAGTACAGTTCCAGTTCTCTGTGCATAACAATATACAAGTTGTGTTGGTAAGAAACAACAGATTATCAGAATGTTTCCATTTTCCTTCCTCCATTTGTTTACTTCTTTCTCTTTAGGTTTTCAGAGTTTATTTAGTGATATGGTTGGTTATCTGTGGTGGTTTATTAATTATTATTCTATTATTAATTGTTAAAACTCCTGATATGGGAAAACATCAGAACAATAGTATTGTTTATGTATTTATCTGATCAGCTGTTTATTGCAGAAAAAAAACAAACAAATTTAAGACTTTATTCAGATCGTGACATTTTGCAAACGGATATAGATTTCTACAAAAGTAGTGGTCATTCACATGAGGTCGCAGATAGTTCATGTAAAATGGGTTGCTCTGAATTGGAGCTGCTTAGTGCTCAGCATGTTTGAAAATAGGGCCATTTACTTTGTGTATGTATGTGCTGTTATGAGCCTACATGCAGGACCATGATTATGAAAATCTTAGCTTAGGGGTGTCTAGTTAAATGCCTGTTATACATAAACTATATCCTCCACTTGCCATATTAGCTGACTATAAAGGAATGAGAGTAGTAACATCATTCTTTTATGGTGAAAATATAGCCAAAGAGACCTAGTAGGACAAATGAATAAAAGGAGTTCCCCTTCACATTTAAAACTTAGGATTTCACATTGTTTTGTATAACTTAAATGACCCTGAACTGGCTTTTATCGCATTAGGAACCGGGATAAAGCAGCCTGCTATCAGCGAGCCTACCATGATAGTTATGTATATTAAAATACAATCACTGAATGCAACAACTTGTAGATCAAAATAAAAGGGAAAGAAAACTAAGACCCTTTATCTAGTTCTAATTGCCACAAGCGCTGCTAAAGTCAAAGCAAATTAAAGTCATAAAGAGTTTGCCAACTAATACAATATTTCCTGTCCGATGTTTTCTTTGCAGATCTTTTCTATTTTTTAGTTGGCTTTGAGATTTGTCTTTAATTCACATTCCTCATCGTCAGCATCCATTAAGGGCTTTAGAGCAATGTACAATATGCTAATTTGAGGATTTGCATAGATAAACAGAAATGAAATTTTAGGTTGTGATTGCATCAGAAGGAATATCTGCTCTTTGTTGTTGTTATGAAGTCTTGGTTGAATCCCCTAATGCACATAATTAATAACAATAATAACCTTCATAGAGTGAAGGATTTGTGGGATTTTTCTTTCCCTGTATATGTGAATCTTTTTTTTTTTTTTTAATGAAGCCATTTTCCAGGTCTAAGGGAATTACCACACGAGGAAGCATTGATGGGAGTGTGTGAGGGACCAAAATGTGGTCACAGTCCACTATCAGGGATTAGTGGATGTGTCTTTTTGGAAAGAAATTTCACCTTCTCTGACAATTGAGCTTGACAGCAATGGATTAAAGATGACACATCTCCAATACTATATCTAATGAAAAGTATCCATCCTTAACCAACAGGGAATATTTGTCACACACAAGAACTTTGTATTCTTCCACTCTTTGGCTTACATCATATCTTTTCCCAATGTCCTTTGTGTGGCCTTCTGAAGTTGGAATCCTCCTAACTTACTCTCTCTAACTATTACACCACCTTCAGGGCCTGAGCCAATATCTAGTAACGTCAGTGGGAAGACTTCCATTGGCTTTGGAAGAGTCTACCAAGGAAGTCAATGTACTTTTACCACCCTCACCTCCACAACATGTGATTTTCACATAATCGTTAATGGATTTATCCTCATTACACCTTTGTGAAGGTGGGATGCATTATCCCCATTTCCCAGCCAGAGCGCTGAGAGAGGGATACACAAGAAGTCAGTTGACTAGCAAAGAAGTAAAAATTTTTCTGATGAATCACAGTTGAGTGACCTTCTGTAAGAAAGACATACCCCATCTCCTTCGAGCCACTCTTCAGCTTCTGCTTTCCAGCCCAGACACTATTTGAAATGATTCTCTGTCCAAAAACATTAGCATAAGCTAATTCTTCCAACTCTGCTTGACTACTTTTCCAACATAGTCGTACTATTGTACTTTAACACAGTGACAAGAGAAACCAGAATGTTCCACAGTCCAATGATGGGCTTTTTAACTATTAGTTAGAGCAGCGTTTCCCAAACTGTGTTCCGCAGAACACTGGTGTTCCGCACGATGTGACTGGGTGTCCCGTGAAATAATCGTAATTAAAAAAAGGGTCTTTAATTTTGTTTGTTTAAAATTTGGCATATTTGAAGTGTAGCTCACAACTCTTTTTGAATGACTATAATTTATAAAATAAAATACCTCTGAGGATATTTTTTATTTGAAAACCAAATGACTACAAAAATCATATAAGAAGTGTTCCATAAACATATACCAGGCTAAAAAGTGCTCTGTGGCAAAAAACAGCTGGGAAACACTGATTTAGATAGCAGGCTAGATTTCATTTGGATAATGGGGGCAAATCTTGACTCCAAGACAACCAAAGGGCTGTGGCATACTGACAGTGGTGGTCTAGCCCATTTGAAAGTTTGCCTGTGAAGATATCCAGATAAGGATGACTGAACCTGAATAATGGATGTGGCAAAGCTTGACCTGACTAACTGTTTGCTCCTCCAGACACTGGGGGAAATAGTGGAGCAAAACCTGGCCCTGCCCATGTCTTCAGTATGCGCCCTCCGACCGATCCATGCTGCTGCTGAGCTTCAGAGACACTTCACTTCCTGTGGCCCAGCCTCCCCTCTCAGCAGGGATAAAGGTCGCCCCTCCCCCCCACAATTACCATGCATGGCATGTACCCACTGGCTAAAATGCCACTGTCACCCCGCTAGATGGAGAGGGTATTACTCCACCTCAGCGAAAGGCAGCTGGTGGCTTGGTGAGCAGCTCTGAACTTGGGCTCATGGTGGGCTGTGGGAGCGAGGGTAGACCTCACCACGACCCCTGATGAAAGAGGGACACTCTTTGGGCTCTCCTTTTCTCCCCTGCAGAAGCTGAGCTGGGCTGAAAGCATGCCATGGTCCCAACAGGGTGGGCAAGTGTGTCATAGCCAGTGGGTGGGTGGAAGCTTTGGTACAACAGGGGTTAGCCTGTGACCCTTTGTCCACCTGTCCACCCCCATACTTTAAGCATTGCTCAATGTAAGTGTTTTGGGTTCTGTGATTTGCTGGTGCACCATGCTACTAACCAGGCATTGACACACTCAGTGTCTCTTCTCAGCTGTCACATGCAGGGAATTGTCCCATGCAAACAGAACACCAGCAGCAACGACAGTTAGCAACTGCTTAGAAAAATGTTTCCTTTTATCTACTTGCACACAGTTTATACAAGAGCACTAAATCTGGACAAGTGCATCAGACTAGAGGGCACTCATGGCTAGCATCGTTTTATTATATTCCCAGGCCAGCAGACGCATACATCAGTTGAGCGGCTACCTCCGGCTGCCAAAGGAACTATCTGGCGTAATCACATTGCTGTGCTGCAATTATGTGTGAATAACACATTATAAAACATGTTGACAAGACACCCGATTCCAAGCAGCTCCCAAGCGGGGGGTCATTTTTTTCAGAGCTTGTTGAGCAAATGGAACGAAAATCAAATCCTTCAGTGGCCCACAAATGTAACGGTGACATATACAATCAATAGGCTGCTACAGCGACAGCAAAACTGCCCGACTGGAGATAAGGGGACAGCTGCGAGGGAAAGATGGGCAGTGTTTTTGGTGAAGAAAATCAAACTGATGCATTAGTTACGACATAAGGCGATGAACTTGTTTGGCAGAGATTAAGGACACACACAAGGTCACTAGACATAAAAATGTCATGCCGCAGCAGACAGGGCTGACTAAAGCGACATTTATTTTCATCGATAAAAAATGTGCACATTAGCAGACAGGCTCAAGGATGATCAAAAGGTGAAAGGCGGCGGGTTGCGGGAGAAAGCAAATAGAGCCATTGTCCCCCCACAGAGTTTCTGCAGCCAGCGGTTGATGTGTTGCGTGCCCAAAGCAGGAGTAGTGAGCAAAACACAGGCGACTTGCTGTGCTTTTGCTCACACAAGCCCTTGCAGAGTTAGGCTTGCCAACTTTCTAATCCCTGAAAAAAAAGACAGACATATACATGGAGATATATCTATTTTATAGAACTGGAAGGACCTTGAAAGGTCATAGAGTCCAGTCCCCTCTCGACACTAGCAGGACCAAGTACTGTCCCCTGACAGATTTTTTTGCCCCAGATCCCTAAACAGCCCCTTCAAGGATTGAACTCACAACCCTGGATGTAGCAGGCCAATGTTCAAAGCACTGACCTATCCCCCTCCTCCTGAAATGGAACACCCCTGCCCCCCAGGTCCCGCCTCTTGCCCCACTTGCTCTACCCAAGTCAGGAAACAAATGCTGAAATTTCCCATTTGTCCACCAGCTCTACCATGAATTGAGGAAAAGCTAAACAGCAGGCGTTCCCCAGAGTAGAATTATGTCGACAGTCATGTTTTCAAGTCCTGGTCCCCACAAGGGCATCAACTCTTTGTTTATTTCCCCATACAGGAAAGTCAATCACAGTTGCAACCCAAAATGCATGAGGTTAGCAAAAGGAGCAAGTTATACAGCAATTATTCTATTATATCATTAAATGTGCTGGATTATGTGGCTGCTGTTGTCTTTTAAATTCCTGATAAATACGTTGTTGACAGCCAGCTGTTCTTTTCAATGGACCACAACCAAGCCTCCTGGAGACATGCATTAGTCTGCATGAGTCCATCCACTTTATTTGTGGCAGTCAGTGCAATTACAATAGCCATCTGCAACTGCAGCCACTCCATTGTTTAAGAGATGAGATACACCACTAACAGGAGAATGGAGGCTGCTGTTTCAGGTACATTAACTCATTCATAACCTCATTATGCCTAAAGTCACGGCAAACAGGCTTTTCTCTGTTGTTGGTGACTTCTTATTCTATCTGTGCTGTTGTCATGCCATCAGTCATCATTTCAAAGCAAGCCTGGCCATTAATAGTGGACTGTGCCCAGACACAGCTTGGAGAAAGGGTGTAAACGGCACCCCCAAAGGAGCAAATCAGGGCACTGGTGGGTTGGATAGAAAGCTGGCTAGATTGTCGGGCTCAACAGGTAGTGATCAATGGCTCCATATCTAGTTGGCAGCCGGTATGAAGTGGAGTGTCCCAGGCGTCAGTTTGGGGGCTGGTTTTGTTCAACATCTTTATTAATGATCTGGATGATGGGATTAATTGCACCCTCAGCAAGGTTGCAGATGACACTAAGCGGGGAGAGCGGTAGATATGCTGGAGGGTAGGGATAGGGTCCAGACTGACCTAGACAAATTGGAGGATTGGGCCAAAAAAATCTGATGAGGTTGAACGCAGATAAGTGCAGAGTCCTGCACTTAGGGAGGAAGAATCCCATGCATTGCTCCAGACTAGGGACTGAATAGCTAGGCAGCAGTTCTTCAGAAAAGAACCTGGGGATTACGGTGGATGAGAAGCTGGATACTGGATATGAGTCACAGTGTTGCCAAGAAGGCCAATGACATACTGGGCTGTATTAGTAGGAGCCAGTAGGTCAAGGGAAGTGACTATTCCCCTCTACATGTTACTGGGGAGGCCACACCCGGAATATTGCGTCCAGTTTCACTACAGAAGCGATGTGAATAAATTGGAGAGAGTCCAGCAGAGGGCAACAGAAATTATTCGGGGGCTAGAGCACATGACTTATGAGGAGAGGCTGAAGGAACTGGGGTTATTTAGTCTGCCAAAGACAAGAGTGAGAGGGGAACTCCTTAACATGAGTCAGCTGACTCGAGTCCCACTAATCCTGGTTTTAAATCGCAGTGTAGACAGGCACATAGGTGCTTGCCAGAGCCAATATTTTAAAGCAGGATCCCAGGATTTACCCCCCCCCAGGACTTTTCCTTGTCTTTTGCCCACTCCCCCCCCTCTCCAGCAAGTGACTGCAAAGTTCCTTCCTGCATTGCCTCTTGCTTGCTCCTTCAAAACCAGCTCATCACCAAGTGGAGCTTATCAGCCCTGACTCGTCCCGGGGCAGCCTGTCTCACAGTTAATGGAGCCCTTTTGCCTACCCCAGGCTTAAATGGGGTAGGTAACGCCTCCCATTAAAAAAAAGTCATCTATGCCCCTGTCCATACAGCATAACAGACTGTCACTGTCCAAAAGCCCTTACACTCTAGAGAGACAAAGGGGAAACAGCCACAGAGAGACGTGATGGAACTTGTCTCACAGCAATCCAGTGGCAGAGCTGGCAATAGAAATTAGGTAGCTTGCTGTGCAGCTCAGTTTCCCTAGCCATTGGACCACGCTGCCTCTCAAAGGATTGTTTATCAGATTCCAGAGAAGGGAACATTTCTGCCAGAGGCAGAGAAATCCTCCTCCTCTCACCACCACCCATTAATCCATCAGTCAAAACACTGAAGGCTCTGCATTTCTCTTCCTTCAACCCTCTGGCCCCAGCTGTCTTCTTATAAGCTGCTTCAAGGAAATAAACATTTCACTGAAATAAATGACGGGGGAAAAAGGTGGGTTTTTTGGTAGCTAAAGAACTACTCCTCTCTGCTAACAGACCAGGGGCTTGCTCGTCTAGGATCCCAGCCTGAACAGCACTGAGCACCCACACCTACCTGAAATCGATGGGCGCTGAAAATGCTAAGCAGTGCTTATCCCTGCAAGGATCAGGCCCTTAGACCAAATTCAATATTTGTGTTCACGCACATCCGTTTTGATATTGACTTGGGCTCAGAGGATCGATTTGCAAATATCATCGGGAAATGGACTTGATTCTTGTTTACAGAGGAGGCAAAATGCACCATAAACAAGGAGCACTGCACGCAGCTGTCACAGCACGGCTGATTCTAGTGTTCAACGAAGAAGACAGATGCTAGACACCACTCTGGATGATACAGTCCTCCTTTGGAAAGTGCTTTGAGAGCTATAGCTGAAAGATGCTACAGAAGAGCTTGGTAGAATTATTATTATGAGTTATCTACAAGTTGGAGTTTGATTGGTTTGCTTTTAAAAGTGTTTTGTCTTTTGAAAAGCAAAACTATGCAACAATTCTCCAATAATGCACCCGGGGCAAGATTTTCCAATGATTCCCAAGGGGAATGTTTCACTGGGGTGTATAAATGGGAACTGGGCTGTTTTGAAAATCTGGCCCTAATTATAAGCCATCAAAGAAGAAAAGAACACTACAATATTTTGAACTTCTAATCTGCTCAAAAACTCACTGCTGACTTGCCCAATAAAAACACAAAGCAAACCCATTCCACGACCTAGTAGATGTAACAAAGGGCTACGAATGATTACATTTAGTTAATATAAAAATCAAAAGGGGTAGAATTATTTGGCTCCTAATAAATAATATGTCATTAATAGTATAAGTAGTATTCTATCATTACTATGATTGTGAGGAAATTAATATTAACATTCATACTAATTGATATTGTTATTATTAAACTTATTACACTAGTGGCCAGACGCCTCAATTCACTGCCCTAATCCACAAGACAAGGAGGCTGAGGCAATGGCTTTTACTGACCAACTTCTGTTGGTGAAAGAGAGGAGCTTCCAAGCTTCACAGAGCTCTTCTTCCAGGTGAATTGTTGAATTGCAACATGTCTTATTGGGTCTATCCTTGTATTTAGCTGTGACATTCTGAGGGAATGTCTATACTACCCGCTGGATTGCTGGGTAGCGTTTGATGTATCAGGGATCAATTTATCACGTCTTGTCTAGATGCGATAAATCAATCCCCGAACACGCTCCAGAACTCCAGCTCCACAAGAGGAGTAAGCAGAGTCGACATGGGAGCCACCACAGTTGACTCACCGCCATGTGAACAGCCAGGTAAGTCGAACTAAGATACTTCGACTTCAGCTATGCGAATAGTGTAGCTGCAGTTGCATATCTTAGTTCGAACCGCCCGACCCAGCGTAGCCAAGGATGAAGTACCTTTCCCAGACCTAAAGCAGAGCTCTGTGAAAGCTGGAAAGCTTGTCTCTTTCACCAAGAGAAGTTGGTCCAATAAAATATATATTACCTCCGCCGCCTTGTGTCTCTAGTTTCCTGGTACCAACACAGCTATCACACCGCTGCAAATACTAATCCAGCAAAGTGCATAAGCACATACTTCAGGTTAGACATGGCAGAAGTTCCATTCAAATCAATGGCCCAGATTTGCAACAGAGCTCAGCAACTCTTTTCACCCCTTGAAATCTCTCAAATGCACAGAGCACCCAACTTAGAGTTACATCATGTTGCAGGCGAGCAAGGGAAATAAAAACATATGGCGACAACAAGGCATTTCCAAATCTCCCTGCGCTAGTGTTATTGAATGAGTCTCTAAAAGGTTATTTTTCTCCCTGCGGAAATCCCTTTATAAGGCTAGCAGGTGATGTTAGCTTGTGGGGCTAGCAGGCCTACTCTAGGCATTAGTTTATAATCGCCATTTACCCTCCCCATCAGTAAACCCCAAGTCACTTTACAAAGGACTGAGGTGCGCTATACCCATTTTACAGATGTGGAAACTCAGGCATGGAGCAGGCAGGTGATGTGACTTGGTCAAGGTCACGCAGCAGGTCAGTAGCAGCTCCAGGAATGGAACTTAAGTCTCCCATGTTCGAATCCAGTTTTCTAGCCACTAGGCAACCACTCTATCATCATACTATCCATACAATGTCTTACTGTTTATTCTACGTATTGTGGTAGTCCTTAGAGGCCCCATGCAGGGCTCAAGATCCCATTGTGATAGATACACACATAAAAAGGGTCATTCCTTGCCCTAAAGAGCTTACAATCTAAGTATATGATGAAAGACAAAATATGGATGTGACAAGGTAACCAGGAGATAAACATTGGGTACAACATACCAGGTCATCATCAGATGTTTGTAGCCTTTATGGCATATGTGAGTTTTAAGGGGACATTGGAAGGGGGACAGGGTAGCAACCTTGTGGATTTGTCCATAGAGCTCCTCCCAAGCTGAGAAGGGATGGAAATGCAATCCTTCCTGTATCTGAATTGCCGAATTCATCTTAAATGTGCTGAAGGATATGGGAGGAATTTATTTGTTATAAAGACAAACATACCTTTTATTTGTATTGTCATCTAGATAAAAGAAAGGTATGGTGTATCGAAGACTGTGTTGGAACTGCAAGCTATTACTTTAAACGCAGGTTTCCTGGCCCTGCTTAGAGTCTAGCGAGTACTGTACCAAAGCAAGGAAGCAGAGTCAGTCTGGAAAAAACCCAATTTAAATAAAGGTGGGGAAAGTTGTACTTTGCTGCCTTAGTGAGCAGCCTGCTTTGTCTCTCTCTGCACTTGGCTTCTTGAGTGTCATCGTTCTGAATTCTAAGAAATGAAGTGGTGTTATGCTGCAAACTTCCAACAAGAGTATTTATGTTTGTATCTAATGTCTGTGTGTCTGCCATAAACATAGCAAGAGGCATCGAAGACAAGAGGGTGAAACTGGGGGTGGTAGGTGTATTATTGACAGAACAACAGCAGATGTCCGCTTCTATGAGTGTGGCCTTAAGAGGGTTAGTGCTTATCATAAGTCTCCATTTTGAACATGGATACCAAATCAGCACAGGCACTATTTGCATGATTGTGCTTCCCTGGTCTCTCTTTCCACAGAGAAATTGCTATGTTTTGCAATGTAATGTCCCATTGGTATTTTTAAAGCAATGCAAAACACCTAATGGGCCCTGCTACTGTGTAGGCAAATACCCCACTTGGTGATACAAAATCTTAAAGATGTATGTTACCAGCAAGGCATTAGCATGAACATGTCTAGCATGTTTGTAGCAACCAACACTTCCTTTTTATTATTCAGTTGCACAAAGTTAAGTTTCCCGAGAGGCAAAATTGCCACCCTGAAGATGCTAATACAGGAAATCTCATGTCAAGAAAAGATATGTGCAACAGAAGAGACGGTACTGTGTTCTTTACTTAATTAACTTATACATTTTTTTCTCTGTACGGTACATCAAGTCGGGTCATAAAAGTGGCAATATTATAGCATGCATAAAGAACAAAGTGATTCCGGGAGATTGAAGAATCATTCATGGCAAATATATAATGCCTTTGATAGTTTAATGGACTCCAACCAGATATTTTACTGTCATCCATAAAAATACCTAAATAACTTATTTACTGTAACTGAGTGACATTGTCAGAGCCAAATGGTCATGATGATGCTATGCATATATGGCCCATACGTAGTTTGTTTAAAGGGATTTTCTCTCAGGTGTGAAATACTGGCACATACTGAAACGTGCAATTGCTGTAGTTTGAGTTCCATTATTTCTATGACATCTTGTTAGGTTATAAAATGGGTGGATGAACACAAGAATAATTTATGCAATTTAAGGAACATCTAATTAGAATATCTCATTTCGCCATTAAATCTTCTACCCTGAACTCCTGAGAGACAAGGCAAATGCCATGTAAATGTAACCAGCTACAGAAAATAAATAAAATAAAATTTAAAATAAATATGGGAATATGATCTTAAATGATGTACTCTCCAAAGAGAACCAGCAATCGAAGTCTAATATCTTCTTGCACCAGATAATGAAACATTAAGGTGAAGATAATAAGATTTCTCTCCACACGACAGTCTTCAGCATAGTTAAACCCATGAATAAACTAATGAAGTGTTTTTTTTTAATAAGCAAAGGTAATATGTCAAGGAGTTTAAGTGAGGGGAGACAATTCTCTTCCCATTTAATGTGAATTGGGCAGAGCAAAATATGGCTTTTTTATTAGTATTATTTGTATGGTGATTAAATTGCCTGTAAAAAATGTAAAGCATCGCCTTTAAATGTTGAAGATGCCTGGAAACCTTATGGGTGCTTTTTCTTCAACATGCCCTGATGATAGTATTTATAGTTCTACAGCTTGATTCTTTCACCCTTGCACTGTGTGTGGTCATTTACATCTGAGCAAAGTCAGTCCAAAATGTTATTGGATCCAAATTAACATTTGACATCCACTTGGCACTAACTTTTCATGGTAATAATTAACACCACAAAATGCCCTGTGCAAGAGATTCCTATTATTATCAGTGCTGGATAGTGTTAAAAAAAAAAAGTTAGTGCAGCCATAGATATATTTTTTCTTCTCTAGCTGGAAGGTGCATGTGTGTGAAACAAGCAGAAGAAAAACCTTAGAAGGTTTAAGATGATTATATTTACCCTGATGGTTCTAAATTGGAAGCAGATTACATGGTCTCTGATTTGGATCTTGGTCGTGTCTTAATTTCTTACTGGAAAAGAAACAAGTGGCATCAACTTTCCTCATCTTTTTATTTACAGTAGTTCTATGTGTATGTATGATGTGTATTTACAAAGCTGTTGAATGATTAAGTATAACCTGTAAAATAGAATGATGTTACATTAGCTAGAAACTGTGTTGAACTTCAAAGTCAATGGAAGGATCAATATTGCTTAAGGAACAGTTTTTGAATAGGTTTGCTCTCTTCCAGCAACTCTTGTAATGCCTATACTGACTTTTAACAGTTACAGTTCGACCCATGCTGTGAAAACATGTCAATAAATCTCTTTCATTGGCATTTGCTATGTGACATCTGTTGCCTGGGAAATGGGGGAGGAGCACAGAGGTGGAGATAAATCCAACTTTAAAGTCATGGATGGGGGAACTTTGGATTTAGCAGAAAAGATGGATGGATATCATAAGAATTACATGGGGGGGGGGGGGAGAGGCGGCGGCGAAAGATGGAGCCTGTTTAGTGAAGTTATTTACCAAGTCTATGTAATATAATATAACTGGATAAATTGCTCAAATGAAGGCATAAGACTGATACCACATGCACACCATATCAATAAAATAACATTACTCCTGGAAATTCTGTGCTGATGACCTTTAGATGATGGATGGTTTTCTGACTTCTGCTAGTTATTCTCCTAAACTTTTAAAAAAGTATTTTATAAGTAAAATCACATAACACATTTGCAAAATGGTTGTAGAAAAAAAATCCATGAGGAATGTGGACCCAAACATATAATTAATTGAAACATATAATTAATTTCTTGCAAAGGCACTGCTCATTTCTCTTAGGAATATTCTTGGTCTGTGGTAAAACAGTTACTATGTTAAAAAAACAAATGCAGAAGAAACGTGGCAGATGGTTGGATCCTAATCTGCACATGAAATCTCTCAATTACAGAATTAGTTGCTTAGCATTTCAAAGTACACATTAATTTCCCACCCTAACTAAGGGAGAGTATTGGAAACTACTGGATCTGATCGTGAGGCTGAATAATCTTCAATGCAGAGTTTGATTGTTGTTCCCCGCAAAGTGAGATAAAATTCGACAAAGAAATTCTGCCAGATGGTAGCTGATAATGCAATGTGCTGGGCCGCTTTTTTCATCAACGAACTGTCAGGTGAGAAGGACAGCACAAAAAATCTCCCAGTAACTTGAGCTGTTGAGGTGAAATCTAGCTCCGTTCCTAAAAGGACAAAGCTCATCTTCATCCTACATAAGTCCCACATAAGACTTTGAAATAAGTAGGAATTAAATTGTGCGTAGGCCTTCTGCACAGTGGTGAACTTCACCCAACAGAAAGATATTTAAGACACATTAAAGTTATACACAACGCATACCCAGTAAAACTGCAAAACCAAGGTTAGAGGAGTCAGCCATTTTATTATCAGGAAAAGATTAAAAATGCCACAGCAACTTTTTGCTCTTGTTAATCACATTTATTAAATTTTATTAGGTGCCTCTGAAGTAAAATGGCAGGAAATAATCTATAAATGTAATGTGCTTTTAAATACAAAGGCTATGCATCTGAGCATAAAGAGGCAACTGAATCGCTAATTTAGTGGAACTAGTATGATTAAATATAATTGCATATGTAAAATGAACATTTGGAGGGGAAAATGATTAATGTACTTAGTACTATCAATTTAATTTGTAGGACAAGCATTTTTATTTAAAGTCATGTTTTCATTCAAAATGTGAAGAGATTACAAAGGAATAACTCGGTGTTATTAAAACCTGTTCCACATATTTATATCTGCACTCTGATTGCTGGTACCACATGGTTTTATGACGCTGTTTGTCATTTAGTCTACCCAAAAAAACCCAAATCTATGACAATTGTAATTAAATTTTTAAATTATTAATACATGCTGTGAAGTATTAATTGTGGCAAATGAAACTAAAAAAAATAGATACTTACTTACTGATTGCATGCCATGTCAGCAAAACCACATACATTAGTAGTTTATCTGTGACAAATTAATGTTCATTAGCACTTTATTAACTTTGATAACAACCTTGGAAAATATTATTTCCCCTTTCTGCTTGTAGTCATAACTAGATTGTGGATTTATTTTCTCTGTTATAGTGCCACTATTAATTTTTTCTAGGAAAGGCTTTATTATTGTTTCCCTTATAAATATGGGGGAATGGGTTCATGTACAAAACTTGGTCAGTAAACAAAATCCTTCAGGTTAAAAACTGGTTTATACTATTTAGGAGATATTAAAATGTGACTCTCCAATATCATTCAGTGAATTGTCAACTGTTAAATAACACACATGATCAGAAACCAGAATCCAATACACCGATATAAACATAACTGGATTTTTAGAAATATATACAAAATTATGCAATTTTGCCACAAATTTAAACCACTTTTAGATGCTTGCAATATTGCAATGGAATTTTTACAGATACATAAAGATATTAATGCTTGTTTCAGATGTTGGACTGGTTTTACTTCTACACTCAAAATTTATATTCAAGTTCATGGAGCCCTGCCAGCTTACAGCAGCTGAGGATCTAGCCCAATCCTGCAGTTTGGGTGTACCTGGACTCCAGGATCGGGCCCTTACAGCGCAGTATTAATGATTCCAATTTATTTGTATGGACTTATTTTCTCAGTGCCCACAACTGGGGAAGGATATTCAAAAGTGCCTGGCAGCTACCACTGAGAACAAAAATGTAGGTTCCTAAATAACAGCTTAGCACTTTTGAAAGTTTGGCTCCATCTCTTGGTGCTGAGCACTTTTTAAATATAGCTATAAATGTCAAGGGCCATATTTTCAAAGATAGGTACAGATGACAACACACATTGTCTAATTTATGCAAGCATCATATGCGTGTAAATGGGCATTTGTGTGATCATATGGTCAGTAAGGTTGTGATAGAATACTGGCTGACTGAAAGCATGAGTGATGAAGACTCAAAACCCGGTCAGAGGTAATAAAGAATATGTCTGAGACAGGAGAATTACCAGAAGGCTTTACAACCTCACTGTGTATCCAAATCCCCCCCCCCCCCAACAAACAAACAAACACCACTATTTGTTGTAAAGCCTACAGAACATTCAGACTAATATCTCATGCCTCTAAGACGAGTTTGCAAAGTTTTCCTTGTATTCAGTCTTGAACAACTGATAAGGAAATAAGTGAACAATACAGCTTCAAATGTGGACAGAACATGACAGACACTATTATTCAGATATTCCAATGGCACAAGGGACCATTGTGATCATCTATTCTGACCTTCTGCATGACAAAGGCCAGAGAACTTCCCAAAAATAATTCCTAGAGCAGATCTTTTAGTAAAAGATCCAGTATTAATTTTAAAATGTACAGTATAGAGAATCCACCACAACCTTTGATTGGCAAGTTGTTCTAACGGCTAATTACTCACTGTTAAACAAAAATTATGCCTTATTTCCAGTCTGAATATATCCAGCTTCAGCTTCCAGCCATTGATACCTTTTCTCTGCCTGATGGAAGAGGGTATTATTAAAGATCTGCTCTCCATGTAGGTGCATTTAGACTGTAAATGTCATCCCTTAACTTTCCCCTTGCTGAGCTAAGTAGATTGTGATTGAGCTCCTGGAGTCTAAGACATGTTTTCTAATTCTTTAATCATTCTCATGATTCTTCTCTGAGCTTTCTGCAGTTTATCAACATCGTTCTTGAATTACTGACACCAGAACTGGACAATCTTTCCAGCAGCACAGTGTGTAAAGGTAAAATAACCTACTTACTACTATTTAAGTTTCCCCTACTTATTCATCCACTGGGAGCTCATATTCATCTGATTATCTACATAAGAAACATAACATAAGAATGGCTGTACTGGGTCAGACCCAAGGTCTATCCAGCCCACTATCCTGTCTCCTGACAGTGGCCAATGCCAGGTGCCGCGGAGTGAGTGAACCTAAGAGGTAATGATCAAGTGATCTCTCTCCTGTGACAAATCTTTTTCAAAGTCTGCTTCCCAGAATAGAGTCTCCCGTCCTGTTAGAATGGTCTACATTCTTTGTTCCTAGATGTATACATTAACATTAAGCCACATTAAAACACAGTTTACCTGCCACCAGCTCACCAGATGATCCTGATAACACCACATCAGTGACTTGTATTCTTCATTATTTACCACGGCCCCAATTTTTGGGTCATCTGCAAACTATATCAGGGATGATTTTAGGTCTTATGTCAGGTCATTAAAAATAGTTAAATAGTGTCAGGGCAGGAACCAATCCCTGCAGAATCCCTTCAGTGAAACACATGCTTGATGATAATGAATCATCCCTCTTTACAGTTACATTGAGACCTATCAGTTAGCCATCTTTTAATCCATTTAGTGGGTGCCGTGTTAATTTTATACATTTCTAGTTTTTAAAATTAAATTAAATCTTGTGGTATCAAGTCAAATGCCTTACAGATGTCTAGGTGTATTACATCAGCACTATTACCTTTCTCAACTAAATTTATAATCTTAAAATTTTATATTAAATTAGTTTGACAAGAACGGTTTTCATAAGTCAACTTGAAGCTCATATTCAGTTGAAATTGGAGAGCGGGGGTAGGGAACAGTATACTTCTGTTTTATTGACTTTCAAAAGACATTTGATAGAATTTTCCATTAAAAATTGCCAAACATATTAAGATCTGTAGGACTAATGGATAGAAATTCTGAGTAATAAAATAATTACATGGAAATCAGAAGGTAATTATAATGGGAAATGAAATGTAAACATAATACAGATCAAGAGAAGAATGAGACAAGGATACATAAAGTAACTAACTTTATTCAACATATATAGATAGTGTTTGAAGAAATTAATAAAAGAAACAAAAAGTATTCAAATTAGTGGGAAATGGATGAATAATATTCGCTAAGTAGATGACACAGTGCTGTTGGTTGATTCAGAAGAATGTCTGATTAAGTTTGTAGAGATTAGATATGAATGTGGCAGAGAATATGATCTAGAATTCACTGTGGACCAGACAAATTGTGGTTGTATGCAAGGATCCTGGGAAAATTATGTAAGATTCCAATGAATGACAGCTGTACAGCAAGAGAGAAGTTATTGCATCATTACAAAAGATGGAAGATTGAATGCTGAAGTTAGCACTAGAATAGCAAAAAGAAAGGAAACATTCTGGAAGAATAAACATCTGAAGATAAAATTCCATCTCATAAAAATGTATATTTGGTCTGTGTTAAATTACAGCTCCTTGAATGTTCATTTTTCCAGTAAAAGAAAGAAACTATAATCCTCTGATTTATGGTGTTATAGAAGAATTCTGGAAACATCATAGATAGATCACAACCAACAGAAAATATGGAAGATGATTGGAACTCAGCAAATGCTAGTCAGAGATCTTATCAAAAGAGAGATCTGCTTTCTACGGCGCCGTTTAAGGGGTTCAGTGGGTCATGAATGTTAAAGAGAACATGTATCAAATCCTTGATACAGATACACAGAGCATTCTCCAGTATGAGGCCACTACAACTGGTTAATATAGTGACCTACGGGTATAGGCATTCAGGTCGTGAGTTTGAATCTCAAGGCAAGTGGAGCAGAGGAAAGAGAACTTTAGATTTAAAGTTATGCTTTAGCCAAGTACAAGTTATTGTGCTGAGTATATGGGTTACATATTGAAATTCTCTTGGCTATACTATGTAGGAGTCAAAATAGATCTAATGGTTCCTTCTGGCCTTAAAAAGAATCTATGAATATGACTAAAGTGTGAATTTAAAGTCTTATTTCTGCGTATGTTGAATTTAAACCTATTTCCAGCTAATTCATCTGAAATAAAATGATCCACATGAGGGCTTACAACAATTTAACTACCAGTATAATTAAATTTAAACTTAATTTAAGTTAAACAGGATACAAGTTTCCCATGTAGACAAGCTCCATTCCTTAAGGAGTTGTTCTTGCATGAGAAAGCAAGGATTAAACCAGTTTAAGCACATCTACACTTGGGTTTTGAAACAGTTTAACTAGATCTAGTTTTAATTAATTCAGTTAAATTTCTGCAACTTTTCTAGTATAGACAAGGCCACTTATTTTTTCTCTCTTTCCTCTTTTGCAAGGAGAAAAAAAAATCATGGATTGTGGCTTCTGCTGCTGCTCTACAGGTATTGTTCCCTATGTGGGGAGAGAGGGAGAGGTGGGGAGGAAAAAAAAGTCAGAGAGAACAGAAAACTAGCCAGTTACTGCTAAGGTAAAGCAATGAAGAAACTGTCATGGCCATTATTCAACTAATCAGGGATAACGTCAGTGGCCTCATTCTGTCAGAATATATGTACAACAATGACCTCTTCTTTTATCAGGAACAATGTGATACAACAGCATAGCTATTATTTTTTGTAGATAAGAATGCTTTCCCCCCCCACACATACCCGTGAACAGTGATGCATGCTCGTAGCTTTCCCTATCATCTCACATTTCTCATGGTCTGACACATTTTGAATCCAGCCCTAATAAAGAATTTGTTTGAAAACCCTTGTAAAGTTGCCTGGGCTCCTTTCATTAATGGGAAATAATTGACAGTGGTTGGATGTAGTCTTAATTTGAGGCATTGGCTCTCCTGCTTGGTTAATACAGGAGAGGCCGTGAACTTGGTTTTATGGCAGTTCAGCAGCGAGACTTTCATGCAGGGTAATCAAATTGTTAACTGCTCAGATAATTGGACTGACTTAAAACTGCATTATTCCTGTTCCTGTTCATAGTTCCTGATTTACATTGCCAGCAGGATTAATACATTTTAGGGACAGAAGGGGCCACTAAGATCATCTAGACTGATCTCTTGCACAAAACGGGCCAAAGAACAATAACCAACTGAATTTGTGCATTAAGCCCATAACTTGTGCTTGAGCAATAGCATGGTCTCTTTAAAGATGCTCAGTCTTGATTTAAAGACTTCAAGCGATGGAGCATTCATCACATCATTAGGTAAGCTGTCCCAATGGTTAATTACTCTCACTGTTAAAAATGTTCTCTGTTTCTTCTTGTCTGAATTTGTCTAGCTTCATCTTCCACCCACCAGATCTCATTATGCCTTTTTTCTGCTAGATTAAAGAGCCACCTACTATGGAAAATCTCTTCTCTCTGTGGATAGTTGTAGACCAAGATCAAGATACTGTTTAATCTTCTCTTAGATAAACTAAATAGATTGAGCTTCTTAAATCTCTCATTATAAAGCACATTTTCTAGACCTTGAATCATTGTCATTTTCTGAGCCCTTTCAATTTTTCAATATCATTTTTGAAGTGCAGATGACAGAACCGGACAAAGTATTCCAGTAATCATCTCACTAATGTCATATACAGAAGTAATACCATTTCCCTGATCATACTTCATATTTCCCCACTTATACAGCCAAAGATCACATTCACCCAGTTAGTTTCAGCATCATACTGAGAGTGCATGTTCAATTGGTTATCTACTGTGACCACAGTCATTTTCAGAATCGCAGCTTTCCAAGATTAAATCTCTAATCTTCTGTGACCTACATTTTTTTTGTTCCTAGACCTGACATTGTATTTGGCTGTATTAAAATGCTTGTTGTTTAAATGAGCCCACGTTACTAAGTAAAATTGGCAGATGTCACAAATTGTTGGGATAGTAAATAAAGATGGGGACAGTCTGTACAGTTGACCTGTCCCCATCCTTATTTAGCATTACAACAATTTGTGTCATCCACCAATTTTACCAGTAACAATTTTATATTTTCTTTCAATCTTTGACAGAGATTTACTGAATACTATTAAGATGAGATAGTCCCTGTGGGACTGCAGTAGAAACACCTTCATTTGATGAGGATTCTTTACTTGCAATTACTTTTTCAGATCTATCCATTGACCAATTTTTAATCCATTTAATATGTGGTGCATTAAAATTGTATATTTTATATTTATGTATAATATATGTAATATATAATTTAATATTAAGAATATTTATCATTATATATCTATATATATAAATATTATATATTATATATATTATAGTATATTAAATATAGTATATTAATATACTAAAATATAATACAATATATTCATATTAATGATATTAACATTTATTATATATATTATATATCTCATATGTATATAATATATAATTTTATATTAAATATATAATATTTAATAATATAATATTATATTATAATATTTTTATATAAAAATCTGATTGTCCTATAGGACTAAATCAAATACTCTACAGAAGTCTAAATACACTGTGTCAGCACAGTTACCTTTCTCAACCAAACCTGTAAGCTCATAAAAAATGACAAGATTTGATAGTAATTTGGAAGATTTACTCGTTTCTATACAACTTTGTTGATTGACATTAATTATGTGAAAAGCTTTTAATTCTTTTTACTGATTTAATCCTAGATCAGCTTTTCCATGATTTTGCCCAGGATTGATGTTCTACTAATCACACTCCAGTGCTTGTTCTCTCATTTATCCTTTTTACATATTGGCACAACATTTTAGTTTTTTCCCAGCCTCTGGTGCATTTCCAGTGCTCCAAGATTTGTTAAAAAATCAGCATTAACAGTTCAAAAAGGATGATACAGTAGTTTAGGCCAAAGGGCAGAATCTGTGAGACCTATGTTCAAGTCATTGCTCTATCACAAGCTTCCTGTGTCATCTTGGGGAAATCTCCATACCTCCATTATTTATCTGTAAAATGAGGATTAAAATCTAAGAACTCAACTGGACATGTGCAAACGGCAATTATTTCCCAAAAGCTTATAACTCAGTCAAATTTGGGAATATTTTCACGGGGATGGTGAAAGCCACATCCCTGAGACAAACGCCACCACCTGTGAAATTTCAAGTCCCTGCTCCAAAATTTGGGGGTGCTAGAGTTTTTCAAATAAAACATTGATAGATATTTTTAACATGAGGAGCATAATATATTTTTCAGGAGCTTCATTCTCAGATCACCACTTTGGCCAAAATTTGCCAAAACAATTTAGCCTGACACATCCAGCATCCCAAATGCTTAAAGTTTAGTACCTGAATACAGGATCTTACCGGAAGAGGAAGCAACCTTGATAATAAACAGTGCTTCCAGCATCACCTATAATATATATCACATATACAATGGATATCATCGATCAAGCAGCAGCAAACTGGCTTGCCCTTCTCTACCCCAAACATAATTCATTTCCTTCATTTTCAAGGCCTTTTGTGGTCAATTCCACCCTCCCTACCTCTTCTCTCATTTGCTATTTAGATCTTGACATTCACCTTCTTTCACCCCACACTGCCAGCCTCCAGGACTCATTTGATGAATTCTCAAAGAAGGGCCTTCAGACTCTCTCCTCTGCTGCCCCTCACACCTAGGAGAACCTCTCCAAAAACATCAGCAAAGTTTCCTCCTTATCTACCTTCAGATCCTTCCTCAAGACTCTCCTTTTCCATGATGCCTACAAAAACCAGGCAGTTGATGTGCTTAGACCACATTTACTAATGGTGACCATCTGTCTTCTTGTTTCACCCCACCCTGGAGCCATTTGTTACATGGGCTTTCGATTCTGGATCTGCATTATGAATAAAACTTTCCTCGTTGGTCACATCTCTAGAATCTTGCTCAAATTTTCCATTGGAGCTTTGGCATAAATTGGTTGGTTGGAATCTTTTATTTATGCTCATGCAGTGATATAGTCAGGCTTTCTTATTCTTTCTATACCTAACACCAAAAATAAATGTGTTCCCAAAATCTGATCCAATGAAATTAGTAGCAACTACAACACCCTCCTTGGCAAAGAATTAAAGATAGCATTAATGGTCATTTAGGCCCAGGGAATAGCAAAGGAAAGCTAATGGAAAATTTAGAACCTTGAGTTGCTGCTACTTTGATTACAAAACCATGCACAGTGTGTTAATGAACAGGTTGCTAGTTATTCATATTTAACTACAGTAAACCCTCGATTTAACAGACCCCGATTTAACGGACTTCGGATGCAACGGACAAAAAATTTCGGATGCATCCGAAATCCGTTATTGGGGGCTGCCGGCTCCCGCCCCAGGGAGCCGGCTGGGTTGACAGCTCCCGCCCGGCTCCCCGCAGCGGGGACCCCTGCGGGAGCTGTCAAACCCCCCGCCCCCCCGCCCGGCTCCCCGTAACGGGGAGCCGGGCGGGTGGGCTGACAGCAGCGGGGAGACGGACGGACGGGGGGGTTTTGAGAGCTCCCGCCCGGCTCCCCGCAGCGGGAAGCCAGGCGGGAGCTGTCAACCCCCTCGCCCGTCTCCCCGCAGCGGGGAGCCGGGCGGGGGGAGGGGGTGGGGTGGGCTGACTCACGGCTCCATATAACGGACTAATTCGGGCGAGGGGGTGTCCGTTGTCACCCGAAAGTCCGTTATTTAATAATTTTAAATTTAATAAATTTAAATTAAAAAAATTATTAAATAACGGACTTTCGGTTTTAACGGACACCCCCTCGCCCGAATTAGTCCGTTATATCGAGGTTTCACTGTACTGAGCAAGAATTTGGGTAGTATATTTTAGAATTCTGGGGCAGGGCAAAGAAGAAACAGTAAATATTCAATAGTCTGAATCCATAAAGAAAGCGAGGAATACTTGTAGCACCTTAGAGACTAATCAGTTTATTTCAGCATAAGCTAGTTTATTTCAGCATACGCTATAGCCCACAAAAGTGTATCCTGAAATAAACTAGTTAGTCTCTAAGGTGCTACAAGTATTCCTCACTTTCTTTAGTAAATATTCAGGCTCTGTGGATTGCTGGCACTGTTCATTCTAAGTAATGCATTAAGTGGAAACTGAAAATGGAGGAAAGATTTCCATATTGCATAATGAGCATCCAGGAAAGAAGTGCATTGCTGCTTTTTAAGGCTATGGCTATTACATATGTGGACAGAGCTTTTTGGGGACCTATAGCTAGAACACAACTTGGGGAAGAGAGAGACAGACAACTAGAAAGGCAAACTCAAGGAGTGCTATTTGAAGAGGAAAGGAAGATATTTAAGGATTTTGGAAGGAAAGTAATTTTCCATGGAAGTGACTCAGATAACTTAGAGATGATTGGGGAAGCTAAGGTATGGATGTAAGAAGCAGACAGATTGGAAGGATCTTCGATGGGGATGCAGAAGTACCAAATGATGTTTGTGGACTTTGAAGAACTGAAGAGGGAGAATGTAGCATCCAGACTGATGAGGGTGAAGGAGGTTGGGAAGATATTGATAGCAACTCAGGGGGAAGTAGAAGAATGATGGTTCAGACTTCAAAGGAGGAGACAGAGGGGGCAGGAGAGTAGGGGAAACAATAGTAAAAAGAAAGCTTCAGGTCACCACAGTCAAAACGGACCATAGGGAGAAGACACCTTCATAGGAAAAGGATCTGCACACAATACATCAGTCAGAGAGGGAGAAAACACTTGGATCACCTGGATCGATCGGTCTTCAGCTGTTGTTAAGACTGCGTCGACCACAACATGTCCACCATTCTTCTCGTCCTCTTGCCTTTCTTCTGCATGCTTGTCCGAAACGTTTAACAATGTCGTCTTCCCATCTTCTTGGAGGCTGGCCGGGTGGTCTTTTCTGTTCTTGCGGGTATCACTCAGCAATAATTACGGTTCACATATTGTCTGTGAACCGTGCCATGTGCTCCACCCATCACATCTTATTATATCTTCTTTCCATGACAATATCTTTCACATCACTGCCTTCTGATAATTTCATTTGGGATGTGATCCTGAAGGGAGATTTCCAACATAGCTCGTTCCATTGCCCTTTCAGCTACCGACAGCCACAGTTCGTCTCTCTTCGTCAATGTCCACGTTTCACTGCCATACAACATGGCTGGCAGCACTGTTGATGATATTTGCACGTGTGGTCTTATCAATCTTTCCTTTGAGAACATCCTTGATGGAATCAAATGCACACCATCCTGTTCGAATCCTTCCCGAGAGTTCTCCATTCAGGTCTTGACGCATATTGACTTCTTGGCCCAAATATACGTACTGTTCCACTTCTTTAATTTCTCTTCCTGAAAAAGTTTGTGTGGCTACAGAGTTTGGGGGTGGCTGTGGACAGGCTTTGTGAATCCCAGTGGGACCCAATTCTAGGAGCTAGGCGCCTAATGTGTCACTTAGGTACCTAAGTCCTTTTGTGAATCTAGTTCTAAGAGGATGTGCAGTCAATTTCAAAAATCACTAATTTATGATGAGAATATTGTCCAGTATATCGTAAAGAAATGACTTAAAAATTCAGTTAAGTTCGCCCACATTTGAGAGCCAGATTTTTATGTTGCATCCAGACTCCCAAGGAGACTTGTTTGAGAGAATTAATGAAACATTGATACCTGCAGAGGAGTCTACGAGCAGTGCTTTAGAAAGCATTTGGTTTCGTTATAAGGTTTAGTTGCCTGATAACCTTGAAACCTCTAGTTATGTTACAATATTTATAAATGGAGGAGACATTTACAACCTCATAAAAGCTTGTGTTTATTGGGATCAAATTGCGATTATGTGCTGAAACTTTAATATGTGGCTTAACCTTTCTTGTAACTTTGTTATAGGAATGTTTACAGCCTACGCGGATGAATGAATAATGTCAAAAAGGCTGGCAGAAGGCAAATGACATGAATAAAGTGTCACAGAAAAAGGCACTTTTCAGGCAGAACTCCAAAGCTGTAGCTCAGACTTGGTTCCTGGGTGATCCAGCCCGAAGGGACAGGTTGAAATGGCAGAGTGATGTGTATGTGGTGTGGAGAATAAACTGGGCTAGACTGACTAAGACCTCTGAGGCGATGCAGGTTGTCTCCCTCTTTATTGTGTCTCTGGATGGAACAGCATGGACTCCTTCCCACCTCCTATTGCTTATCAGGAGCCTCCATACTCAGCTCTCTATCAACTCCATCTATAAACACACACTCCACAGACCAAACAAGCCAAAACACAGATCCTTTTCCTTAGAAAACAAGTTATTTTTGTCTCCTTAATAGGATATCTGAATATCTGTGCAGAGATGTCTGCTAGGAACAACTTGTCCTAGCCTTTTTAAATGTGGAAGTGTTTGTCTGGCTGGAATAGTGGATGCATATAAGCCCATAGTACAAGTTATCATTGGGCATCAATTAACCTCAGTTTAATTTCAGGAATGGCCTGTAAAAAGTGAATAGGGTTGGACTATTTACCCCATCACCTAACACACGATCCAGGGGTCCCCTAATGAAATTAATGTGCAGCAGGTTTAAAACAAACAAAAGGAAATGCTTCTTCACATAAATGAACAGTCAACCTGTGGAACTCATGGCCAGGAATGTTGAGAAGGCCAAACACACAACTGGGTCCAAGAAAAAATTGATTAAATTCATGGCTTTTCATCGAGATGGTCAGGGAGACAACCCTATGCACCAAGTGTCCTGAAGCCTCCAACTGCCAGGAGCTGGGATTGGAAAACAGGGGATGGATCACTCAAAATGGTTGTGTTGTGTTCATTCCCTCTCAGGTATCTAGCACTGGCCACTATCAGAAGACAGGATACTGGGCTAGATGGAACACTGGTCTGACCCCATATGGCCATTCTTATGTCAAAGCAAACACATCACTAGAAGTCATCCACAGTAAAGATTCCAACACCACAAAAGAGCGTATAAGCTGCTAAGTAAACTGCATAGCAATAGAAATACTAAGTCAGTCATTCAATCATTGGTGCTACAGAATCATAGAAATGTAGGGCCGAAAGAGACCTTGAGAAGAAATCTAGTCAAAAAACCCTTCCCCCTGCCCCATGCTGAGGTAAGACCAAGTATACCTGGACTATCCTTGACAAGTGTTTGTTTAACCTCTTTGTAAAAATCTTTCAATGACAGGGATTCTACCGCCTCACTTGGAAGACAAGTCCAGTGCTTAGCTACCCTTATCGTTCACATCTTTCCCCCTAATATTCAACATAAATCTCCCTTGTCGACAATGAGAACAATTGATCACCATCCTCTTTGTAATAGTTCTTAACATATTTGAAGAATTATCAGGCCCACCATTAGTCTTTCCTCAAGAATAGCAATTCCATTTTTTTAAACCTTTCCTCACAGGACAGGTTTTGTAAATCTTTTATTATTTTTGTTGCGTTCCTCTGGACTCTCTCCAGTTTGTCCACATCTTTCTTGAAGGAGGGAACCCAAAACTGGACTCACTACTCCAGCTGAAGCCTCACCAGCACTAAGTAGAGTTGATCAGTTACCTCCTGTGTCTTACATACAACACACCTGTTAATACAAATCAGAATTAGATTAGCCTTTTTAAACTGCTTCCTAATGTTGATCCCTATTCCACTATAACCGCTAGGTTCTTTTTAGCAGTTCCACCACTTAGCCAGTTATACTGTTGTTGTGCATTTGATTTTTCCTGGCTAGGTGAAGTATTTTGCACTTGCTTTATTCAATTTCATCTTCTTGATTTCTGACAAATTCTCCAATCTGTGAAGGTCAGTTTGAATTCTAATCCTGTCCTCCAAAGGGCTTGCTACCTCGTTCAGGTTGGTGTCATCTATATACTTTATAAGCATACTGCAGTGGATTAGTGGCGGTTTCTCCCCATGAGGGTCAATGGGAAGCCACTCCTCACTACATCACTGGACATTGCCCACAGTCAGAAAATTAGCAGAGCACTACACAGAGTCTATGGTTCTGGCCTGCAGTCAGGGCAGAGCAGCAAGAGGGTTGGTGTTCTAGCTCCAGTGGACGGCTGACAAACACAACACGCTGACTGGGTCTCTGGCAGCAATACGAGGGTTGGCTGCTCCTGGGCCACTTCCTACCCTGCCCTTGGATCCGTGGGGGAATCCTCTGATTTGTAGAATGCCAGTGGACGTCCCAGCGATCCCCTCAGTGCTTTGGTCAGTGGGTGGCTCCAGCAGTTCTGGCCAGTCCTCAGCTTGGTGGGTGTCCTCTACAGTCTCCCAGCTCAGGAGCAGGCAGGAGGCATCTGCCTCCTTCGGCAGCTGCAGCCCAATTGAGCTCCAGGACCTTCCTTTTATACTTCCCGTCCCGCCTCCTGACTTCTGGTTGTAGGGGCGAGCATGGCCTGGCTCCGCCCACCTGGGTTCAGAGAATGGTCACTCCCCCTCTAGCTCAGTGGGAGGCTACTCTGCCTCACTACGCATACTTTTCACTCCATTATCCAAGTCATTACAGTAAAACCTCCATTTAACGGACTAATTCGGGCGAGGGGGTGTCCGTTAAATCCAAAAATCCGTTATTTAATAATAATAAAAAAAAGAGCTGTCGGAGCAGCAGCCCGCCCGCCACAGGGTCGGGGCGGCAGCTCCGCAGCCCGCTCGCTGCTGGGACTCGGGCGGGAGCCGGCAGCCAGCCCGCCCGCAGGCGGGACCCGGGCGGGACCCGGGAGCCGGCAGCCAGCCCGACGGCAGGCGGGACTCGGGCGGGAGCCGGGAGCCAGCCTGCCCACTGGCGAGACTCGGGCGGGAGCCAGGAGCCGGCAGCCAGCCCGCCTGCTGTTGTGACCCGGGCGGCAGCCGGGAGCCGGCAGCCAGCCCGCCTGCGGCTGGGACCCCGGCGGCAGCCGGGAGCCGGCAGCCAGCCCGCCAGAAATGGATCAGGAATGCATCAGACTTGCTCAGAAATTTTGTCCGTTGCATCCGAAGTCCATTAAATCGAGGTCCGTTAAATCGAGGGTTTACTGTACTGAAAAAATGGACTGGTCCCAGATCCAGGACAGACACCGCCTCCCTTTCTCAGGGACCCTAGGATTTAACAGGTCATTTTTAAAAAATAAAACCCTGCAAGATTATTTCTGAGATAATTCCACCGCCACATAAATCTTAACAACTTTTTCAACGTGTGTACTGCATCTTTTCAACCATGCCCCCTGCTGAAACCAGCATGTTAGCTGCAAATTTAAAAATGGTTCTTAATTTGAAGACCTTGGAGTTTTGAGACAGTGAACTTGCATTTTCAAACTTTCTGACATTTATGCTGAAACACCAGGGTTATTTGAAGTTATTTTTCATTACCAGTGGAAAAAGCCTTCAATGCATTATGCCATGATTAATTTGAACATGGCTCCCTGAAGTGAAAGAAAATGTAGGAACAAAGCTCCTGTTCTGAAGTTGTAGCACTAGGCACTGATTTTATAACAGAAATGCATCTTTCCTTTTCTATAGCTTTTTCAGGAAGATATCAATAGATCCCTAAATGGTCATAGCCATTGAAGAAGTCACCCAATAATGTCTAATAGAGGGCAAAAGGCCATGTGTTGATTAACTTGTCTCACCTCTATCAAAATGGCGGGGGGAGGAAACCCCGCGGGCGGCGGGAGACCGGCTGGGGGGGGAACCCCGCGGGTGGCGGGAGACTTGCGGGGGGGGAGGGGGACGGGCTGCGGGAGACTGGTGGGGGGGGGCCCACGGGCGGCGGGAGACCGGGGGGGGGGCCCATACAATCTGCCGTACGGGGCCCCAAAATTCCTGTCGCCGGCCCTGCACCTCCCACTACTATGTAGGTACCCCCCACAACTCCTAATAGTCATGACCTCAGAATCTGGCGCCACAGCAACGGGAGGGGTCATTGTGGCCTAGGGTGCTTGTTGATTTAATTTGAGTGACCCCTTTGAAGTGGAGTGTTGGAGGAATTCTGAGGAGCTTTGTTGGTAGCAGGATGGGTGGGCCCAAGGCATTACTTTAGGGGCCACAGAATAAAGATGAAAATGTGAAGGACTCAGAAAGACTCCACCCCAAAATGAATTATTCCGTCAAAAGCCTGTGTACAATTACCTCAATTTACAGCTGCGAGTTTGAAATATAATAAATGGTGGAGTCACAGCAAGAAGATTATTTTAGGGGAGGCAGTCATCTGCTTAGCTCACTTATCCATCATTAGGATCACTGCAGACAGTTTCTAGGGGGCCATCAGTGGTTCAACTGATGTGGAAGCAGATGGCAGGAAAATGCATTCGTGGAAGATTGACTAACACCTTTTGCCAAATGCCAGTAGTAATAAAGATATTTTGCCCATCTTAGACCAGATAAGAAAGAATTATCATCTCAGTAGGTGGCAGTATTTTTGTTCTTCTCTCTGTGTGAACAGCATTAAATAACTCCAAACTAGGTTCTAAAGCTTTCACTTTCTCCTCCTCTGCCTAGGAGTAATCTTTTTCTCACTATATCGTTGGGAAGGGTAGTATAAATCTTTAATCAATTGTGTCATGTCTTGATTCTGTCAGAAAGAGGACCACAGATATGCAGAAGATCCGGAGTAAAATCTGTCCAGCACAAGAGGAAATTTATAGCTGTAATTTTGCAGAAGGGTCCCGATGTTGCTGTAAAGTGCAAGAACGCAGCACGGAAGAGTTTATTAACTAGAATCTCGAGGTGAGATCACAGACTTTATGCGGTGCCATGATTCAGCTTTGATCATGCATGTCTCCACTCCCGCCCCCAGCAATTGTGGAAAGAAAAGCAAACAAACCAGAGCAGACTAATGAGAATGCTACATGTGAAATCGAAGTCAATTTTCAAAGCATCAACTCCCCAAGACCAATATGATATCTGGTATCAGCTTTCATAACTGAGAGCTCATCACACTGGTGATGCAATTGAAGGATTACTGCATCTGAAAGTCTACAACTATTGCAAAAAACATTGTGACATATAGATACACCATGTGATACCGCAGATACATCAGCTTCACTAAAACATTTAGCAAAAGCAGTTGAAGTGTCAGTAAACGACAGCTGTACCTTGGTTTGTGTTTTTTCAGTTGAGTAGTTTTTGAAATGTGTGTGTTTTGCTTTTGACCCCATTGTTCCTAGCTTTGCCATTACCAGCTAGAAATGGAGTTTGGGCCATGAAAAGTCTAAAGTGGCGGTGCCTAGGAATCACCTTGCCTTTTTTTTTTTTGGCATGTCTATTGGGACACTTATCAGGGCACAAGCAATCAATTAACATCTCCAATAGAAATGTCTATCTTACCGTTTCATTTTTTTTCCTTTAAAAAACTCATTTCTGTTACTGTGCAGGGATTCAGGGGGAAAAAAACCCCACAAAAACCCCACACGACACCTTTATATTTGCTGCATTTTATGCACAGCCACAACTTGGGTTTTATTAACTGGAAACTTTACCAGAAGCTGCCCTTCCCTGCACATAGCAGGATTGGGTCACCTGCAGGAATTGAACCTTAGAGATCTGAACACAAACCTCTCTCTTGCTTGAGCTAAAGGACCAATCCTATCAGCACAGATTGGGGGGGGGGAGGGGATATTCATAACTCTCTATATTTTGATTATCCACCAAAGTGAAACAAAGAGCCACAGTGTGTTCATGTCAGCTGCGTGCATGTTAAATCCCTTTGGAATCTTCACTAATTGCTGAAAGGTTACGTCAGTTGTAGGACGAGAGCGAGCACACACAGAGCAATGGTGCTTCGCAGAGAGCAGAATGACCCCCTAAGTGAAAACCCTGAACTTATAAAGTCTACCATACAATATATTCTGGTTTTCTCTACGAAGTGGAGACCCAAGAACGTTCTGGGTAGTATCTTCTAAAACTGCTAACACTGGTCTAAGTCTGCTGCCAGTGAAGTCAATGGTCAAACTACTGTTAACTTAAATGGGAACAAAGTTAGACTAATACTGACTGCCTTTGAATTCCCCCCCTCACAGATTAATTTGCCACCACCAAGCCCTCTGCATCAAGATATTGAACTTATCAATATCCCTCTCATACGCTAGGTTACTTGTATGACTATGGCCTAAAGTTCAAAAAAGCCCTGGGTTGGCCCAGTTTCACCATGAACTTAGGCGGAAAGCTCATAGAAGCTACGCACACAGGCCTCTGAATTGCTAGGTAATGTCATGCCACAGAATACTAGGCCTAAAGCTTCATGGGGAAGTCATAGGAAGATCAGCTGCACTTAGGTGGGCCCACTAGCTTAACCCTCACATGGGGGTTGTGTAGCCAGGCACTGATGCAGCCCCACAGGCTCTGTATCTCGCTCCTGGAATAGGGGAAGGGGAGGAATTCCAAACTGCTCAAAAGTCTGTATATTTTTTCAGTGCACAGCCCATGTACTCGGGCTGTGCGCAAAAGCCAGGTTTTGACCCTCAACGGCCAACAGACTGGGGATGAAATTTCACCGCTTGCAGCCGCAATTGCTACTTATCCGAACCATTACATTCCATCTTGTGCCCTACTGTAACAAGGCGGGGACTCACGCCTGCGGCGCCTCCTGCTGGTCTGTCCAGGGAATTAGCTTGTCCAGCCTCTGGAGCACTCATCTGCAGCCTGTAGTCCCGCTTGCACTGGCCCCATGTCCTTCCCTTGGCCCCGTTGCCCTTTTCCCTAGAGTACTGCACCCCTGTTGTACCCCCACAGATCTCAGGATCTCCCCTCCACAGGGAACCCCCACCCTCTATCCCCACCTTACTTCAGTCTAGGCAACTGCCAGTCACCACTTACCCCCATTCACTGGGGCAGACTGCAGTGTAATTGCCACTCTTCACTAGCAAGGAGGATTTGACCTGCTGCCTCTGTACCATGTGCTGCCCCGTGCAACTCCAGTACCCTTTGTTGGGCCATCCCCTAGGCCTTGCAATCTGGGGGTTTCCAGGCCAGAGCTCCCCCAGCTCCTCTTGCCTTACCCCAGCCCTGTTCTACTCTAGATACCCTGTCAAGACCCACCCAGCAGCCAGGCCTGTCTACCTCCACAGACAGAGAAGACACCATCTCTGCTCTAAACCAGTGGCCCTTTTAGAAGGGCCAGCTGCCTCCTAATTGGGTCTGGCCCCAGCTGTGGCTGCCTTCCCAATCAGTCTGGGAGCTTGCTTGCTCCCAGACACAACCCTTTCCTGGGCTGTTTTCAGCCCCCTTTTCCTGGAGTGGGGCAGCCACCCCGCTACACCTACTCTTAATATTCATTGGTAGCAGACAGCAGAATGAGTTAAGGGCAAGAATCACAGGGATGGGTCAATCACAGAAAGCCCTGAAGTATGGTTTGGATAAACCCAAGAAAATCTGGATGCTTGTCTCACTCTTTTGAGTAAGTCGGACTCCCCTGCAAAAATCTATCCCACCAGAGCTCTGAGGCTCTCTTCTTCCAGTCAGGTCAGAAACACAATATGGCAAAGGCAGCCTTTATCTACAGTTGTGTCTCAGCCAAAACTAAGTACTTCAAAGAGTGGTTCTGAAGATGGAAAATAATGGGAGAAAATGTAGCCAATTTTTTTTAAACTTCAAAATAGGGTTGGTTCAAAACTGGGTGAGCAGTTTGAGTGATCTTTTATTGTATCCCAAATAATTCCTGAAGTCCTTGCTTGAAAGTACCGTATTGAGAATAAAGTGTAAATTGCATCTTGTATCATAATCCACACCATTTCAAAGACTTCAACACACACATATGAATAGCACCATTGATTTTAAGATGGGTCTAGTCTCACCCATCTTATTCTTCCCAGTGTACCTATCCTGGCCCTTCATAACACCCTCCTACTCCAGTTCGTTCTTAGGGCATGTCTTCACTACGACTTAACGTCGACTTTAACGATGTTAAGTAGAAATAAACATGTACCCGTCCTCACATCCATGCCATTAAAGTCGATTTAAAGGGCTCTTAAAATCGACTTTTGTACTCCTCCAAAACGAGAGGAGTAGCGCTAAAATCGACCTCTCTAGGTCGATTGTTATCTAGTGAGGAGGCAAACGACTTTAAGCCTCTGACCTCCAAGCAGCTCCGCGCCCCCCCCCCCGCCCGAGCAGCCCTGCGCCGGACCCCCCCGCCCACCCGAGCAGCCCCGCGAACCCGCCCCCACCTGAGGGGGGGGAGCCAGCGCCGGGCTGCTCGGGCGGGTGGGGGGGTTCACAGAGCTGCTTGGGCAGGCGGGGGGGTTCGCGGAGCTGCTCGGGTGGGCGGGGAGGGGTCCGGCATGGGGCTGCTTGGGCGAGCAGGGGGGTTCGTGGGGCTGCTCGGGCGGGCGGGGGGTCCGCCGCGGGGCTGCTCAGGCGGGCGGGGGGGGTTCGCGGGGCTGCTCGGGTGGGCGGGGGGTTCGCGGGGCTGCTCGGGCGGGCGGGGGGGTTCACGGGGCTGCTTGGGCGGGGGGGGGGTCAGCACTCCCGGCACTGTGGGCAATGTACCCACAGTGCAATGCAGGCTATGTCGACCCCTGCAAAAGTTGAAGGACAGACAGTGTCGACCACTGTCGACCTGCTGTCCTTTGTGGGGACACACTAAGTCGATTTTCTAAAGTAGACTTTAGAAAATCGACTTAAGGGAAATCGACCTACTCCTGTAGTGAAGACATACCCTTAGTTGATTTGTTTAGGCAAAGCAAAGTAGCAGCTCTTGTATCACAAAGTCTCTCTGATTATTTTAAATTTGGAAAGGTTCAAAAAAAGAGCTACAGTATGATTCAAGGTCTGGAAAACATGGTTTATAGTAGAAGACTAAAGACATTCAATCAATTTAGTTTATCTAAAAGCTTTACCTTTTGTCCACTAATGGAGGCAAGAGACAAGAACTGATGAACCAACGGCAGGAATTTCAGTAAGACCCATTCTATGTTCTTCAGTGCTGCTCTGTACTCTCTTCATAGAGCCACAGATTTTCAGGCCTGAAAGGGATCCTTTTGATCATTGTGTCTGGCCTCATGACTAACCCTAAATTTTAGGGCCGTCAGGAGAGCAGAGGTGACAATGTCATTTATTACTTTTAGACTTTTTTTGTGTGTGTGTAAAAGATAATAAAAGCCTGTTTAAAGATGACAAAAAGTCTCACTGATTATGAGGACTGTAAAGCGTTTCTAATCTCTTATGAGCTGTTGAGATTCTTTTCGAAGTCATGAAAGTGACTCTAAATTAGAGAGCTCAACTTTATATTGGATTTTTTGTGTCTTATGGGTAACATTCATATTCTGCCTGAGCCATTCTGCCACTGAGTTTAGTGGCCTTTTGTGTTTAAAACTTTATTCATGATTCATGATTAAGGAGAGCCTGTTTGTGGTTGTTTCCCTCTTGCTCCAGAATTTTTCTTGGTGTCACTCACTTCCACTTCTGCACTGTCTCAGCTGGACTGGCGAATACATTGGCAGTGGGGGAGGGGGGGGGCAGAAGGCAGAATTGTTCACAAAGAGTTACACCGCGGGATAAAAAATAATAAATTTGCTTTCTTGGATACTTTGATCATTAATTTTTTCCTACCTCAGTGCTTTACATAGTGGCATCTGAGCTCCCAGAAGGCATTACCAGGCAATGCCAGATTCACAGCCCACGTAATGGAGTTTTCGGCTGTGAACGGATTGCCCCCAGTGGAAAGGATACTGTTAGGAAACTGACAAATGCTGCTAGGAGACTTACAAACACAGACAAGGCCACCTGCCCGTCGGTGTGATGTTGATCATATCTGCAACCAGTCCAGCAGGTGACAATGCCAAGCTGGTCTTTTCATGCTGCTCAACCCCTTTTTATTAGCTGGGGTACTTATGACGCAGATTGTGGAATGTTCCAAATGCTGCACAAAACAGCATGTTGAAGTTCTTGCTGACATACATCAAAGACCACAGGGTGGCCAGAGCCATCTGGCAACAGCAAGCGGTTTCCGATCTTCAGTTCCTTTCTCTCTCTGTCCATTCTTCATAGAGTTAAGCTAACACCTTCTGCAGCTTTTGCACTCTAAAGGCCTGATCCAACGTGCATTGAAGGCATTGGAACTTTGCCATTGACATCAACAAGCTTTGGATCAGGCCCCAAGAACCCGGTGCACCTACTTGATATGCTAAGAACTTGTTTTGCGTACCTGCTATATTCAAGATCTGATTAAAGCTAAACAGGGTCCAAGGTCCAGAGCCATCAAAATATCTGCCACCCAGGCCTCTCAAAAGGGCCTGGACACAGTTCATGCTAGCAGCCAACCACCAGCCCTTGTTGGACTCTAAGGCTCCCACATCACACCAATGCTCATGTATAATTGTGCTATGCCGTTTTTCTCCATCATGACTGTTCATCCTTGGGTTGCATGGAATGGCAAATTCCTGTAAAATAGCAGCATATCCGCCAGCACAGTCACCGGGTTTGCTCTGCAATTGGCAAAATGTGTATCTTATTTTCTGCTTACTTTAAGTGTGCAAACTTATGTTCGTGGCACACATGTAGAGAAGTTAGATACAAACATAAATCCTCTTGATGGAAGGTTGCAACATATTATTTTTTAGCATTCAGAATGATGGCACAGAAGAACCCAAATACAGGGGGAGAGAAAACAGGCTGCTCTCTAAAATAGACATAAGGGGCTCTGTAGTGCAGCACCTGGAAGCAGCAATCAGCTTTCAGCCAGAAGGTGGGATGAGTTGTGCCTCTCTATTTTAGGGAGAAATCTCTCTCCCTCTTTCTTTCTCTCTGTATTTGGGTTCCTGGGTGTTATCATTCTGGATGCTAAGAAATAAAGGCATGGTTACATTGCCATGAGTCTCAGAGCCTGAGTATACTGACCCAGTATACTGCGGGGCTGGAGGCCGGGCCCAAACGTCTACCCTGATACTTTCAGCTCTGCAACCCATTCTCCACAACCAATTAAAAGCCCTCCCACACACTTACACATGCATAGTATAAAACAAACACTATCCATAATCCCTTCAAGACAAGGTTTGTTTCTATGTTTGTACAACACCCAGGACAATGGGGACCCAATCTCACTTGAGGACTTTGGGCGCTACCGTAATATAAAAGTGTACCACTAATAATTATATTTAACTTGCAATCGATAGAGCTTTCCTAATAGGTGGAACAGTGCCTGGAAACAATGCTCTATAGGAGTTATAGTCCCCTATCAGAGAAAAGGAAATTAGGGCATGCATTGATTGCTGTATAGAAAGGGAAGATAACTGAGACACTCTCTCCTGGCTCTTCTAAAAACTTGTTGGGTTAGCCTTGAACTTCATTCAGTGCCTTAAATTACATCAGGGAGAATCTGATATAAGGGCAGGCCTCTCAAACATACTGGATTTTGTATGACAGTATGACAGTCCATTTCTTAGACTGGGCTACACTGGAGCGGGGGGGAGATTCGAACTAAGATACACAACTTCAGCTACGCTATTTGCATAGCTGAAGTCGAAGCATCTTAGTTCGACTTACCTGGCTGTCCCCACGGCAGCAGGTAGACCACAGTGGTTCCCCCTTCGCTTACTCCTCCTGCTGAAGTGGAGTACAGGAGTCAATTCAGGGATTGATTTATTGTGTCTAGATGAGACGGGATAAATTGATCCCCAATACATTGAACGCTACCCTCCGATCCGGTTGGTATTATAGAAATACTGTTTGCTGCATCAAGCCACCTGCTCTATTACACCACAAATGCAGGACATGTTGTAACACTAGCCACTGAATCACCTCCTCCCCAGAAGACCCAGGCTGCACCTTGATTATCCTAACTCTAACCACTGCACAACAGTCTCTTCCCAAAGTCAGGTATAGAAACCAGAATTGGGCTATCCAGTCTTCTACTATTGTCCCATATTCCATTCCAGCAGATCGCTTTGTAACCCAGTGGGAAAATGTGTATCAAATCCCCCTCTCATGGCTGGTTCACACAAAGGCTAGCAATTAGTCTAGGAACTCAAGCTCGTGATGTCAAAATCATATCACTTTGTTATCAACCCCCATGTTGCTGTGATGATGATGTCCAGTAGTGATACATGACTTTTAGAGAGACATTTTGAGTGTTATGCTGAAAAATGAAACCCGAATGTGTGTTTCTTGGATGCACCAATATTTGATCAGACAAACTGTTTACTGAACCAAATAAGTAAAGGTGGATTTAGATTAGGGGTATTTGAGACATCAGACATTCTCAGAACAAGGACATTTCTTTATGAAGTAATCTCATTCCGGAGTTTTATTGCATTTCAGACTAAATCAAGTTTGTTTAATATGTAGTTAACATTTGCACTTCATTCATCTTGTTTTCCCCCCTAAACAAAGATTAAATGCCATGTACAACCAACTAATGGCATGGAAAGAGCTACCACATTCATCACTCAAGTACCTAAAAGATGTCCAACAATTTATCTTGACTAAGCTACTTTCAAAAGGAGAAGGAGAGAGAAATAAACAGCCACAAAATATGGAGGTGCTTAGTTACAGTTGAATAATTTCCAGTGTTGGTGAAAAGGAAAATATGAAAGAGTCCATTAAGCACATACTCACGCTAATTTATTTAGATTTAAAGAATTAGGGAACCATTTGCTGTAACTAAATGCAAGATAATTAAGATTGGGAATTACCAACTAGACTCCATAGAGCAACAATAATTACCCTTAAAAATACTGGAATGCTGAATGTGCCAATATTAACAATACATTTTAGTTTACAAGCCAGCCATATCTCACATCGTTCCACGGGATCTTTAGACTACTGGGCGGTTCATTGATGTTTTATGAGAGGACAAGGCATGTTGAATTTCCCTTTGAATGAAATGGCCAGTAACAAGGAGTGTGAGATAAACAGCCTCCTTTTCAAAAATTGTGTTCCATACCTTTTTTAGTCTTTCTCTAATGAATGCAGAAGGTGTACATTGTATGAGTTCCCAGTGCAGTTGGAAAAGCGGCAGCATGGCTAAGGCAACAGACTGCCCCTCAGAAGGGCTGGGTTCTATTTCTGGCATTTCTGTCTGACCTTAGGGAAGTCATTTCATCTCCGCGTCCCCGCCACCCTTCTTTGTCTTTCAAATTTTAAGCTCTTGAAGGCAGGAATTGTCTCCCACCATGTGCTGCTATAGTCCCAAACATAACAGGGCCCCAGTGTAATAAGAAGTTGACTGACTTTAAACAGACCTACCCTTTTAGCCAGGTGTCTGGGACAAGGGTGGTCTAGCCTAGTGGTCAGAGCAGGTGTTGGGTACCAAGAACTAGTGCCAGTTCTGGAGTAAGTAGTCTGAAGCAGGAGCCAAGGGTCAAGCCAGAAGGTAGGAACTGGAGCAAGCAGGGTAGCAGGAAAAGAGGCAGTTTGAGGTGGGGCAGAACACAGGCAAGGCAGGAACTGCAGGAACAAGGGAACATAGGACAGCCATAGGTGGGTTTAAGCACCGAGCAACCATTAGTCTGCTCCTGGTTTAAGAGCCAGCAGATTTCTGGCCTCTCCAGCCAATCAGGGAGCATTGCCAGTCAGGAGGCCTGCTGCAAGCCAGCTGTACAGATGAGACCGCCTGGAGCCTGGCTCTGCTGCAGGTCCTGAGACTAGGTTCCCATGTAAACTCTGGAAGCCTCAATCCAGCAACACACTTTGGGACAGATTTTTCAAAGGACACAGCACCTAACAATTCCACTGCACTCAAGCTAGGCATAACCATATTGAACTATCTTTACTGTTGATCTGCAGGAAGGAGTAAACAGCACATAAACAGGTGCACACTATACTAAATTGGGGGAAGCTGGGAGCGTCAGTGAGCTCAGAGAAACCCCTCCTCCCCACACACACTCACAATAATCCAATGAGATTCATTGTGGAAATATCCAAGCCAGTTCCATGAATGCTCAGGAAAGTGATCAGACGTATGAGAGCTGGTCGAAAAATATGAAATTGCCAATTTTTGATGAAAAATCAGGATGAAATTTTGGAAGAAAGTTTGACGCATTTTTTCAACCAGCGAGATGGAAAATGGGAGAGTGAAGGTAGAGTGAGAGAGACCCAGGGGTGATAGAGGACAGAAAATTAAACATGAGTTTGTAATAGGATATGGTTGCAAATAAGGCCAATGTAATTTTAAGCTACAGAGTGGACGACTGGCCCAGGTATCGGGATAACATGAAGGAGGCGCCTCCCACTTAATTGCCCTAGGGTCAGGCCTGCACTCAAGGAGAACAGTGACTATTCCATGCACCCTCAAGAGTGAACCTCATCCTAAATGAGATTGGGAGTGATGCCTTGGCCTTTATTACTAGCCAGGGATTAAATAGCACCAATTGGACCCAGTTTGCTATGAATCCTGTGACTTAAAAATTGACCATTTCTTAAAACTCCATTAGAGGACAACAAGGGGGTCTCTAGAAATCACAGAGCCCACCTAAACGCAGAGGGACTAATTAGACAAATTCCTGAGCAGTCCTGGATTTTTAGGCCTTGTCTATACTGCAACCATGAGGTGCAATTGTAGCTTGAGTAGACCATCTGCCAGCTAGCTTTAATCCAGCCAGCTGCTGTACTGAAGCAGTAAAGCTATGGCAATGCATGCAAACCCCATGATAATTACCCCATGGGTCCAGGTGGGTTTGTATGGTTCATAGTGAAGCCTATGCTGCCATAGCTTCCCTACTCTGGGACTCAGGCTAGTAGATCTTAGGCCTTGTCTACACTAGGAATTTGCATTGGTATAAGTAGGTCTCTGCAGGGTGTGAACATGGACCCAGCCACAGCTATACCAACCCAGCCCCTGGTGCAGACAGTGTGAGAGCTAGCTCCTGCCTCTGGGGGAGGTGGATTCACTACAATGGCAGATCCCCTCCCACCAGTGTCTATGGTGATGCGCTACAGCAAGGGCCCAGCTGTGTCTCTGTAGCACTTTAGATGTAGCCACACCCAATGTGAGCTCAGGGGCTGTCTTCTTGAGCTGTGATCTCATCCCGACTGCAGTACAGACATCCCCTTCCACCCGTCTTGCTGTCTTGATTCATGAACACTCAAGCGGACTCTCCTGCGATGGAGCAGCTAGGGCCAGATGGGGACTCACCTTGGTTCTCATTATGTCACAGAAACACTTAGACGCCCCACTGAACCTGGGACCCCATTGGTCCAAGCACTGTACCAAAAACCTACTGAGCCCTAGAGAGCTTAACATCTAACTAAACAAGGGAAATACGCTTATCTCCATTTCACGGAGAGGAACTGACATGCAGGAGATTAAGTAACTTGTTCAAGCTCCCGGAGGAAGTCTGTAGCAGAGCCAGGAATAGATTCCAGATCTCGGAAGGGACTGTTGAGGAATCAGTGGATTAAACACATGTATTCCCCTGTTGCTCCTGGAGGGAGAACAGAGATTAAAGGACCTCAGTTTTGATGTCTGCCTGTTGCATTAATGTAGCCATGTGTCATTTCCATTAGCACAAAAGGACCTTACACACATGCCTTGAGAGAGGACATTCCCTGTGTACATATAACAAAAGGAGAACAAAGGCACTGAATGGATTACAGCCTAAACACAGTGTCTAATAGAGTATAGTGTGTAACTGACAGGTCAGATAATTTGCCAGCAGCAGCGGAAACACATTTCTATTATCAGTGAGTAAGAGCAAGTAGACGTATCAGCTCTTACCAATTTCTATTTACAGGTTTTATAACACCTTGATGCTCCCAAGTACCATGAAAGAAAGCCTTCCAGATTAATTTCTTTTAGCAGTCCAATGTGCCATTATTTACAGCAGGATTTAGTCCTACAAAGACTCAAGCTTGAGCCTGTTTTAGGGTCTCTCCGGCTGGGTAAAAGCAACTCGCATCTGTAAACATCTCTACAATAATAGCAGCCGCCCTGCCATAGATGCAGACAAACAAGCTGATACATGTCAAGGCGACACTACACTGGGAATATTAAAACAAAGGAAGCAGCGTGCAGTGAAGGAGAGACAGGACAGCTAGTGAAGAAAATGCAACCGAGGTTCAGTTATAAATTCAGTAGTGCCCAGAGGCCCCCAACTGAGATCAGGGCCTATTGGGCTAGGCACTCTAGAGACATCTAATGGGATACAGTCCCTGCCCCAAAAGACAGCCAAGTTACACAACAGGCGGAGGAGAAACAGAAGCACGGTGAGGTGAAGCAATTTGCCAAAGGTCACTGGCAGAGCAAGAAACTGATTCCAGATCTCTTAAAATTCTGGCCAGTGCCTACGCACTGGGCCATGCTACTTCTCAACATATGATAAAAATTAGAGATAACTGCAAAAAGGGAAGTATTTGCTACAAAAAACCAGTTATCAAGTAACTTGGGCATGATCTCATCAGTGATGAGCACATCAACTAAAATGGTTCCCTTAATGATTTTTTTTATTAATTGCATTTACCTAATTGAGCTGTAGCTCCTGCTCCCAATGAAGTCAATGGGAATTTTTTGCTATCTGCTGTAAAACTGCCACCTTTCTTTTCCACTGAATGCCTCCTTGCTTTTATATTGAGTGAGGGAGAACAGAAGTTCCTGATCCACCTTTTCAGTGCTAGTCATATTGTAAACTCAAGCGTATCCCCTCTTATTTGCCTCTTCTCTAAGGTATACAGTCCTAAGATTTCCCATCTCTCCATGCCCTTTTTCCATGCCAATAGTTCTTGTCACTCACCTCTGAACCCACTTTTTGTTGCTCACAAACCACCCCATGATAGCACTTGACGATGGATTTAATGCTGTAGTTCACAAGGAAGACCCATGATTGCCAACATTTACTATAAGAACTCTTCGCTCAGTATGCAATGGACTACATGGACACCTGAGAAAGAGGGAAACAGCATCCAATGGTTGTAGATGGTTTAATCCATTTGAAGTGATCATTTGGTCTGACCTCTTGTATAACACAAGCCATAGAACTTCCCCAAAATAATCCCTTTGGAGCTAGAATGTTTGTAGAAAAAAAAACAACTCTTTATTTAAAAAATTGCCAGTGATGGAGAATCCACCAGGACTCTTATTAAAGTGTTTCAATGGTTTATTACTTTCACTGTTAAAATGTACAATTGATTTCCAATCTGCACTTGTCTAACTTCCACTTCCAGCCACTGGACTGTGTTACAACTTTGCCTGCTAGACTGACGCATTATCAAATATTTGTTGCCCATCTAGACTGTGACTTATGTTTGTTAAAGTAACTAGAGTGATAGATGCCCAGAGCTTAGGGTGACCCGACAGCAAGTGTGAAAAATTGGGACATGAGGTGAGGGTTAATAGGAACCAACATAAGAAAAAGACCTCAAAATCGGGACTGTCCCTATAAAATTGGGACATCTGGTCACCTTACCAGAGCTCAAAGGCAGTTTTCCAATCTTTTAATCATTCCCGTGTCTCTTCTCTGAACCCTCTTCAATTTACCAAAATCCTCACTGAACTCTGGAGACCAGAACTGAATCTGAAGGCATGAAGGAAGATAGTTACTACAAAGAGTGACATCCACTGGCACAAAAGAAAATTCATCAATACGCTAGCAGGCTCAAATGGCTTCCAGTCCAAAGCTCTTCATATTCAGCCCCAAACAGGATCACATGCAAAATGTTAACAAATGCAGGAAAGGTAGCAAGCCCAGATTTTCAGAGGTATTTAAGAGCCTAAATATGCAAATATCTACACCTACCAGAATTTTCGAAAATGGCCAGAAAGTCAGCCTAATTTACAATGAAATCAAAAGGAGTTAAGGGTCTAACCTGCTCAGACACTTAAATTACCCTAGGAACCTGTCTGCATTTTTAGATGCCCAAGTTCCTTTGGAAATCTGTCCCTTTGTGATTTCCAATTAGACTAATTTTTTCTAAATCCCTCAACTGGTTTTGAAAATCTCTCCCTTAGGGCTTTGCTGAATTGTGATGGCCATACTTAAGTACTGTATGTGGTTGAATGGGGACGTTAGCAATTGATTCCAGTGGAAGCAGATTTAAGCCAAAGGCTTTTTTATTGGAAGCACAAACAGAAACAAAAACACTATGATGTATGGTGCCATAGTTGTTCCGCAAAAGGAAACTAAATAATGGACTCATACTCTAATGATTTTCATAACTATTAGCTTTCCTAATGAGTCATTAAAAATTTACTCCCTGTACAGATTCAGCAAAAGCAAGCAATCCTTTATTAAAAGCTTATATGAAAGCTTTTACTTCAGCTATTTTCCAAAATGTACAGACAACTGGCTACATTTTTTTAAATGTAAAGAATTGCAATGCAATGCAGAGAAAAATATTTTAATAAAAAAAATGCCAGAGGTGCCTAAGAGTATTAACCACTGCTTTAACTTTAAATATGTACTACCTTTTAATAATCAACAATGGGGGAAAAAAGCAAATGTGAAGAACCAATGGAAGTGCATGAAAACGAATAGCACAAAAATAGAAATATATTTAATACACAGAAGTTATTATTAAGTGCTTTTGTAAGGACTACTAACAACACATAATACGCTAATTAAATGTTAGTCTGCAAAACAGAGGGGTGTTGTGAAATTATATTTTTCTCATGAACAATAAAACAATTTTGAAGGTTTTGTTTGTTTTTAAAAGGTGCAACTAATGGGCAGCAGACCAGCACTTATTCAGTCTTTCCAACTCACCATTTTATCATGAGTCTCTGGACAACAATTTTATCATGAAGCCTCTGGACATTTGGTATTTTACTTAAAGCCCCAGCTCCTGGAGTCAGGTGATTATTTGAAAGAAAAATCTCAGGATTGGGGTTAATTTGTTGTTTTGAAGCAAATTTCTAGCCTGCCTGGTTGCACAAGAAAGCTTGAAACCCTGAACCCTAAAAGCTGAAAATGCAAAGGCAAATATTTATAGTGATTTTTAATCCAATCTCATACTTTGAGGGGGGAAAAAAACTAAATTATGTTGCTGCCCAGTTAGGATCATTCTATCCATTTTACTTTAGGAAATCAAACTAAGCATATATTAGGTTTGGAAGAACTCAGGGAAAAATAATAGGTACGAGAGAGCTTGAAAGCTGATGCAATGATAGCTAGAGCTAGTCAAAGGAACTCTGTAGTTACTTGAAGGTCAAGTGTAGAAGTGACAGTCACGTGGCCAACAACCTTAATCATTCTGACAAACGAACAAACCATCATTAAAGCAGGGATTAGTCCTGCTTTAAGAAGGGGTTGAACGAAATGACCTCCTGAGGTCCCGTCCAACCCTGATATTGTATGATTAATTACCCAGCTCACACCAAAGATGAAGAAAATAATAAGCCTCCAGTAATCTCTCTTTTGGGGTCAGAGAGGGCGTGCTGTGGTATCGCTCCGAATTTGTTCATGTCGTAGGCCAGAGCACACACCCCAACCCTCTTCAGCGCCTACTCTTAGACATCTTTGTAAATGTCCTACAAGAGAGAGGGGCAACAGAAGTACAGGGCAAGCCCACTTAGACTAGCACTCAGTGGGGCCTGATCCAAAGGTCAGTGTAATAAATGTGGGTCATTAGCTTCAATGGAATTTGGATCAGCTCTTAACCTGAGAAACCATGTTGGCAGAGAGGCATTGTGGGAAGTGGCTCAGGGCCAAGATTGGGATTTGGAGCCTGGGAGTGAACTCTTGTCCCACTGACCTTAGGGAGACCAGCTGTTCTGATTTTATGGGGACAGTCCTGACTTTTTGGGTCTTTTTCTTATATAGGCTTCTATTACCCCCCACCAACCCCATCTTGATTTTTCACATTTGGTCACCCTGACTGACTTCAGTGGGGCCAGAATTTCATCTGTTCCTGGCTCTGCCTCTGACCTGGTGTGAGACCTTCGCCAAATCTCCTCACATCTTTGTGCTGCTGTTTCCCCTCAGACCCAATGTCTGTTGTGTCTAATCAGGTTATTCCCTCTTTGGAGGAGGGACAGGGACTCTCTCTCTCTCTCTCTCTCTCTCTCTCTCTCTCTCTCTCTCTCTATATATATATATACACATACAGCACTAGTGCAAGAGTCCTTTATCTCAGGTGCTTCTGCAATACTGATCATAAATGAGAATACTAGAACCTGTGCAGCACCCAGGTTTCATTTTTTAGCAAGCACCAACCATTTGAGCTAATTGTGGGGCAGCTGAGGACATCAACCAAACCCTTTTATTTTTGAGAGGAAAAACTCCAGGAATTGCTCATTAGTATGGTGGCACTCCGTAACTATTATCTATCCTTTGTATTAGTGCAGCACCCAGAAGCCCGCAGTCCTGGACCAGCTCTGTAAAAAAGGACAATTCCTGCCCCAAAATATTTTCAGAGAGTACTTCTATATTGCCATGAGAGCCCCATAGCTGGGCTCGGCTTGTGGGAGTCAGGCTGCGGGGCTAAAAATTGCAGCACAGAAGCTCAGACCTGGGCCAAGGATCTGAAACCCCACAAGGCGGATGGGTCTCAAAGCCCAGCTCGAGCTCAAATAGCGACACTGCTAATTTTAGCCCAGCTGCCCAACCCCCCGCAAGCCCATGCCAATTAATCCAGGTTTGAGATTTAGGGTATGTCTTCACTACAGCAGTAGGTCGATTTCCCTTAAGTCGATTTTCTAAAGTAGGCTTTATAAAGTCAACTTAGTGCATCCCCACAAAGCACAGCAGGTAGACAGTGTCTGTCCTAGAACTTTTGCAAGGGTTGACATAGCGAGCATTGCACTGTGGGTAGATATCCCACCGTGCCGGGAGTCCCCAGCAGGCACCACCTTTCGGGCCAGCCAGGCATGCTCCCCAGGGGACCAGCCCCCTGCCCGAGCAGCTCCGTGGCCCCCGTGCCCACCCGAGCAGCCCCGCGCCGGCTCCCCCCGCCCGCCCAAGCAGCCCCGCGCCGGACCCCCCCCGCCTGCCCGAGCAGCTCCATGCCGGCTCCCCCCCGCCCGCCTGAGCAGCTCCGTGGACCTCCCGTGCCCGCCCGAGCAGCTCCGCGCCGCCTGGGATAAAACATGATCAGACTTTAACAACAGCAGCAGCAGCAACAGCTCCAGCCCATCACATTAATTTCTTCTCTTTTCCCCAAGAAGACAGTTGCCATCCTAGATACTAAGAGACTGTCAAACAAGTGGGTTTTTTTTTCCCCTTCTAAAAACTTTTCCCCCGAGCAGGGGGGGGGGGGGAGGGGAGCAGGCGCAGAGCTGCTCGGGTGGGCACAGGGGGTCCGCGGAGCTGCTCGGGCGGGCGGGGGGGTCCGGCGCGGAGCTGCTCGGGCGGGCGGGGGGTCCGGCGCGGGGCTGCTCAGGCGGGGGGGGGGGTCCGGCGCGGGGCTGCTCGGGCGGGGGGAGCCAGCGCGGGGCTGCTCGGGTGTGGGGGGGTCCTCAGAGCTGCTCGGGCAGGGGGAGCCGGCGCAGGGCTGCTCAGGTGGGTGGGGGGTCCGGCGCGGGGCTGCTCAGGTGGGCGGCGGGGGGGGGGGTCCGCGGAGCTGCTCGGGCGGGGGGAGCCGGCGCGGAGCTTCTCGGGCGGGCACAGGGGTCGGAGGCTTAAAGTCACCTGCATCCTCCCTAGCTCACAATCGACCCAGAGAGAGGTCGATTTCAGCTACTCCTCTCGTTAGAGAGGAGTACAGAAGTCGATTTTAAGGTCTCTTTAAATCGACTTTAAGGGCATGCATGTGAGGACGGGTACAGGCTTAAATTGACTTTAGCTTGCTAAAGTCGACATTAAGCCCTAGTGGGGACCAGGCCTTAGAGCTATGGGGTTTTAATTGTAGTGAAGACATACCCAGAGTCGCCCTGGGTTAGCTTAACTCCAATCCCACTGACATCAATGGGCGCTTTGCCTTACCTGTATGCTCCCAAACACCTCAAAGGCCTTGTTCCCTGAAGACTCTTTTGCCTGCCATGGTAGTACAAGAATACTGATGTCAAACAGTGCAGTTCTTCCCAAATCCAACCCACGTACAAGCCCCTGCTGAAACAATAGACTGTATGGCTGGTGACTACATTGATAAACCAGGGTTAAATGCCCCCTTGTTTAATGGTTTTTTAAAGTATTTGATTGTGACTTTTTTTTGTTTGTTCAGGAGACACACTTGCCAATGTCCTCAGCCAGTTTGTTGTGTGCTGAGCACACCACTCCCACTGACTCCCATGCGATGCCAAACAGACTAAACACTTGGTACGATCAAACCCCGTATGTTCTGTGGAAATAGAGATTTATCCCTGGCGCCCAGCAGGGACAGTGTATGACTGGACAGCAGATACACAATTATTTTTCCATTCGACTGACTGCAACACTCTCCTTTAATTGCCTTGATGGTATTTTCTATTCCGATTACACTGGAGGAGGAGATATTTTTGGCTTGTTTCATTAAATTCTCCATTCTAAACACACGATTAATTGGCAACATTTACATAAGCAGAAAAGAGGTTTTGCTTTAAGACATTTTAAAAGGAGAAAGGATATTGATGTTTCTATTTTACTGTCTTTTAACCCTATCACATGAAAGGTTCTGGTGCTCAAAATACCTACTTTCAATTCAAGGCATTGCCACAGACTCCCTGGATAGTGTTGGGAGACTCATTTACTCTTCCTGGGTGTCAGCTCCTCATCTTTAAAATGGGCACAATACCACTTATCTTTCCCTCGCTGTCTGTTTAGCTTGTGATCTTTTCTGGGCTCTCACTATGTGGATGAACTGCTCAGACACAGCACAGCAAAATGGCCACTGGTCTTAGCTGGTGGCCTCTAGGGAACATAAATCATAACAAATAACCACATCCAGACCCCATTAGAAAATCTATCCTTTTCCCGCCAAGCTCCTGCTCCATGAGAATGAACTAGTTCAGTACATTTTCTTTCATTCTGAATTTTTTCATACCCTTCACCATGCACGTGGGTTAAATCATACCCTCCTGCCCCACAATCCATCTCAGAGCTTATAGTGCCCGGTGATTCTAGAAGTGCCAAGTACACACCCCATTTGTGGATATACAATTTGTAACCGTTCAAAAATAACACAAGGAAGACTTGTGGCACCTTAGAGACTAACCAGTTTATTTCAGCATAAGCTTTCGTGGGGTAGGTGCCACAAGTCTTCCTCGTCTTATTTACGGATACAGACTAACATGGCTGCTAGTCTTAACAGTTCAAAGAGTCTCCTAGTGATGGTAACCCTGGTGCTCAAGAGAGCAGGAACAGGAAAGCTATTGGTAGCTATCTGATCCCACAATACACAATTATAGAATACAACTTCCATTAGCACTGTCTGAGGAAAAGGCATCAGGCTCCGTGGAGTGATGTTAGCCCAGATTATGGAGGAGAGGGAAAATATCAAACTATGCTCATGTATACACATAGGGAATTTTTTTCTTATTACTATATTACAGCAGTATACAAGAGCGCTTCTGGGCATACACATGGGGAGAGATGGCCCCTACCCCCAAGTGTTTCCCCTCTAGGAAAGACAAAGGAAGTATTAACATCCCCAACTATTTAAAAAGTTTATAACTTTTTAATTATTTTTTCCAAATACAATAAATATACCAAACCCCAGCTTCATCGTGATATACAAAGTAAAATGTGATAGGATAAAGGGAGGGGTGGGGAAGCAATGTATCTATCTTCAGGGTCTACATTCATCAGAGACCTCTAAAAGGTCAGCCCAAATGGCTTTGTTGGAATTTTTTGGTTATTCCCTTTCTGAGGAAGGCCAGTTGTTTGCTAGCTGCAAGCTCAGCCATATCAATGAGCCAGGAATAAATATTTGGTGGGAATCAACGTTTCCATTTATGCAGGTCATGGTGGAACCAAGCTGCCTTGTTACCAGTTACCTCCAGGTCTCAGGAATAGGCCTGCTCTACACTAGCGGGGAGAGGTCGACCGAAGATACACAAGTTCAGCTACGTGAATAGCGTAGCTGAAGTTGACGCATCTTAGGTCGACTTACCTGCCGTCCTCACGGTGGCAGCGGTCAACAGCGGGCTCCCCCGTCGACTCTGCCTTGCGCCTTTTGGCGAGCTGGAGTTCCAGAGTTTGGGGACTGATTTATCGATAAATCAATCCCCAATAGATTGATCTTTACCCGCCGATCCAGCCGGTAGTGTAGACATGGCCATATATTCAAGAATGAAATTTAAGGTCTGCAGCATAGCATCCACCTTTGGCCAGTCCTTTGACCCACCTCATATCAAAAATTCCTGATTCAGGGGCACTCCCAAAACACATGAGGTAGTGTATCACCCAGATAATTATTTTTTCAACAGCAGTCAGCATTTATGAAGCCCATTACCACTGTGGGGACCAATATATTAAAAAAAAACCTGGCTTTTCATGAATAAATGGTAGTCTCAGGTCTGTAGTTACCTTTTTAACATTAGATATGATTGTAATCCATTGGCTCAGAGATCCAAGTCTCCATTCCAAGAAACTCGCACATTATCAATCCCTGGCAGACTTATTGGGCCAGAAAATTGTAAAAGGCTACTGCTGGCTGAGAAAATCCAGGAAGTTTCCTCCAAAATAATAAAAGTTCGGGAGGTTCTGGAGCTCCCACTGCCTCTGGTCCAAATACATTCGTAAGAAAATGCTTTAAGAACATAAGAGCATAATAATGGTCATACTGGATCAGACCAAAGGTCCATCCAGCCCAGTGTCCTGTCTACCAACAGTGGCCAATGTTAGGTTCCCCGGAGTGAGTGAACCTAACAGGTAATGATCAAGTGATCTCTCTCCTGTCATCAATCATCACCCTCTGACAAACAGAGGCTAGGGGCACCATTCCTTACCCTGGCTAATGGCCAATAGCCATTAATTGACTTAACTGGATACATTCATGGAGGTTCTCTTTTAAAACCTGTTATAATCCTAGCCTTCACACCCTCCTCAGGCAAGGAGTTCCACAAGTTGACTGTGCACTATGTGAAGAAGAGCTTCATTTTATTTTTTTTTAACCCTCTGCCCATTAATTTCATTTGGTGACCACTAGTTCTTATATTATGAGAACAAGTAAATAACTTTTCCTAATTCGCTTTCTCTACACCACTCATGATTTTATAGACCTCCATCATATCCCCTCTTAGTCGCCTCTTTTCCAAGCTGAAAATTCCTAGCCTCTTTAATCTCTCCTCATATGGGACCTGTTCCAAACCCTAATCATTTTAGTTGCCCTTCTCTGAATCTTTTCTAATGCCAGTATATCCTTTTTGAGATGAGGTGACCACATCTGTAAGCATAATTCAAGATGCTGGTGCACCATGGATTTACATAAGGGCTATAAGATATTCTCTGTCTTATTCTCGATCCCCTTTTTAATGATTCCTAACATCCTGTTTGCTTTTTCAGCTACCGCCACTCACTGCATGGATGTCTTTAGAGAACTATCCATGATGACTCTAAGATCTTTTACCTGATTAGTTGTAGGTAAGTTACCCCCCATCATATTGTATTTATAGTTGGAGTTATTTTTTTCCAATGTGCATTAGTTTACATTTATCCACAATAAATTTAATTTGCCATTTTTTGCTCAATCACTTAGTTTTGTGGGATCTTTTTGAAGATCTTCACAGTCTGCTTTGGTCTTAACTATCTTGAACAGTTTACTAGCATCTGAAAAGTTTGCCACATCACTGTTTACCCCTTTCTCCAAATCATTTATGAAAAAGTTGAATATAATCGGTCCTAGAACTGACCCTTAGTAAATACCAGTAGTTACCCCTCTCCATTCTGAAAATTTACCATTTATTCCTACCCTTTGTTCCCTATCTTTTAACTAGTTCTCAATCCATGAAAGGATCTTCCCTCTTATCCCATGGCAACTTAATTTACATAAGAGCCTTCGGTGAGGGACCTTGTCAAAGGCTTTCTGGAATTCTAACTCTTGTTGGATAGAGTTAACAAATAATGCATCAAACAACAGAGAGGTACTTCATTTCCATATTTTGTTTGGGAGTGCATAGCCTGGGGGCCTAAAAGATATGCATATGAGCATGATCAAATATAACAACCGTATCAATGCCACAATCAGTGACAGAACTGATCAAGTTTTGTGACGCTGAGAAAATGTCCAATTTTGAATATGTTGAATTAGCTGCAGGGGGAAAAAATATAGTCTCTGTCCATAGAATTACTGATCTCCATACACAGAATAATAGAATATCAGAGCTGGAAGGGACCTCAGGAGGCCATCTAGTCCAAGTCCCTGCTCAAAGCAGGACCAATCCCCAACTAAATCAGGCTGATCTAAATGATCTAAATACATCAGCCATGTATACACAAAGTACCTGATGAATATTAGGGTTTTATATGGAGATAGGGAAAATTTATCTAGGACTGAATCATCCCCCTTATACAGCTGGGAAACTGAAGCCCCAGCTGACTGAAATGGCTTCCTCAGGGTCACATAAGAAAGGGCTGGTCTAGGCAAGAAAGTTAGATTGACCTAGCTACATCTCTACACAAATTTTTCACAGCCCTGAGTGATACAGTAAAACAGCCTAAGCTCCAAGGAAGACAGTGCTAGGTGGGCGGAAGAATTCTTCCATCGATTTAGTTACCATCTCTCGGGAATGTGGATTCTCTACAGCAATGAAAGAACACCTTCCATCACTGGAATGTCTACATTACAGTGGCACAACTACAGCTGTAGCTTTGTACTGTAGACATAGCTTCAGATGTTGAGGCTTAATGCCAAAAATTAACACTGAGCTTCCTAAGGATTCATTTTTCTCTAACTGTACAGTCCTTTTTCCATTTGGAGTAATATTATATAGAATAGCATGGCACTCCAGTGACTCTAACTACTTTAATTGCTTATTTTTTTTATTGGATTTTGGAAGGTTTTTAGTTTCTTTATCGATTTTTTAGCAAATGAACCCATGTTATTAGTTTGGCTCTTGATTGAACTAATTGATAATTGTTGGCTCTTTGGAATAAAGAATGTAAGCAGCAAAATGGGAAATGAAACAAAATCAATGCAAATCAGAGAAAAATCTGCCTTTATAAACTTACGAAATGCTATCCTTATAGCTATGAGTTAAATAATTCTGCCGAAACACCACAGTGCTATTAGAGTAATGAGTGCAACTGGAAATGTAATGACTACACACTGAGTAATTAACATATTACATGAATTACTTTTACATGTTTATTTTAGCTCACTGGGCATCATCAAGCCAAATAAAGTATTTTATAATTTACTCAGTATGGCACTTGTATTTCCTGCAGCTTGCTTATAACTTAAGATGTAAAAATGTATCATCAATCCTGTACTTTACATGTATAACGTTTAAATTAGTCAAGAATCAGGGAGCTAGCCGTGTTAGTCTGGAATAGCAGAGGTAACAAAGTCCTGTGGCACCTTAAAGACTAACTATAAAGTTTTGAAGCATGAGCTTTCGTGGGCGAAGTGGGTATTAGCCCACGAAAGCTCATGCTTCAAAACTTTATAGTTAGTCTTTAAGGTGCCACAGGACTTTGTTTAAATTAGTATTTGTGATACTTTGGTTTGTGACTTATTTGTATGCCAGTCGTAGATAATTATTAAAACTGATTGACACTGTTCCTCATCCAAATGGGCCATAATTTGCTGAACACAGGAACTGTAGAAAATCAGTAAATTTCTGTGGTTTAACTCCTCCTAAATCAGGCCTGATCATTTTAATTATTTCAGATAACACAAGTCAATACGATCTTACTTCAAGCCTTGGGCAAGGTCCTTTTTTGACCCAGGCATAGTATACCTTTGTAAAGCACAAATAGAGAGGGTGAGTCTTTCCGCCCCTCCTAACAGCTCATTATTAGTGAACCTGCTACATGTGGCAGTTGGTTCATGTATTTACTATGGAAGGTTTCAGGTACAACTAGTCAGGAAATGAAAAATAAGTTACTTTTCAGCAATATTCTACAGAAAATTTGGACTTTTTGGTGGAATATCAAAAACTGAACAATGTGGGGCAAAAACAGAAAAAAAAAGGTTATTTGGAAATGCCACTGTGCTGCCTCATGGGAACTGTAGTTTAGGTGCTTCATGCTCCATTCTCCTTTTTGGCCTGTGACTGGACTGCATCTCCCATGATTCAACAGTTTACTCTCTTGCTGAGATGTTGTGGTGCATCATGGGAGTCCCAGGGCTTCAGTGCATCATGGAAGAAGTAGCCAGGCCCTTAAGGAAAAAGAGGCACAAGGCACTCAACATATACCATAAGCCAATATTTCAGCAAAACATTTTCTGGTTTTGGTTGTTCTCAGATTCCAACGCTGTTGTTGGCTCAAATAGAGTAGCAAAAAGTGGTGGAAAAACAGGAAATTATTTGCATTCCCCTCACCCCCAGTATCTCCTAAGAAATCTACTTCATGTGTATTGGCCCTTTGAAGTTCTTAATACCCCCCAGACTGCACTCATTCTGTCTCCTAGAGAAGTTACATATAATTCCACAATAACACCATTTCATTTCTCTACTACTCCTAAAATGCTCAGTTCAAGATGGTTTAACTTAAGTACAATTGTTGAGGTTATTGGAGGAATTTTGTCATCTCTGTCACACTTACATGGGTACACTGAGTTCCTGATTTGCATAAGAAACCTCTCCTTTGCATGTGCGCATGTGAAAGGGATGAATCTTTACAGGCCAGGAGTACAACAAATCCCTGGGGTTGGTGCCTCTGCTGATACTCTCCTATACCAAGGGCTGGAGACAGGCTGTGGCCTTCACTGCACAGTGGATCCCAGGGCCTTCTGCAAGTCCTATTGGAGCAGATCGGTTAGGTAACGCCACAACATAAGATGTTTTTTCATGCAAAACTACAGTTACACATTTCCAGGTGAGATATTCCAGTTTGTCCAAATGCAGTTTGTCATCTCGCTGTGGGGGGTGGGGGGAGGTGATAGCTGTAACCATGGCAACAAAATTATTACAAGAGTAGCAGACCTACGCCTTCCACTTTGCTCCAGCAGACATTATGTGTGATGCCAATTAGACAAATTCCTTTCGATGGCATTCAGACTTGCGCACAGTTAAATGCAGAGATTTGCTGTCGCCGGAATGGGTTTCACTTAAGACAATTTGGCATAACTATTGTATTAACAGATGTTCAACAAATTTGCTATTGTTTTCCCAGGTTGCATTGCTCTTTACATTGTAAGTCTGTACTTAAACGCTGTAGCGCTTGTAAGCGCAAAATCGACTGATCAAGAATGTTCCTTCTTTCCTCTGTGGCAGTGATTGTACTAGGCCATAGAGTATGAGCCTTGAATCTACAGATTTCAGCAGTACTCAACCGCTGCCACATACATACATTTTCCATAACTACACAAAGGTTGAGGCCCAGGACTTTGAAATTGTCAGAGCGGCCATTTTGGACCGGGTCGGTTTATCACCAGAGAGATACCGGCAGAAGTTTCGGGCGGCCTGCTGGACACAGGCGGTGCGGCCCCGGGCATTCAGCCAGAGGCTGAGGGACTGGTCCACGCGTTGGCTGAGGCCGGAGGCCCGGTCAGGGGAGGAAATCATGGACTCCCTGGTCCTGGAGTAGTTTCTGCTCAGCGTCCCCAAGACTGTCCGTACCTGGGTCAGGAGGCACCAGCCAGAGACGGCAGAGACTGCGGTGCACCTGACCGAGGAATACGTAGAGGCAGAGGGACCTCGGGGAGAGGACCAGTCACGACGGGTCCAGGACTTGGGGCGTCGGCCCATGGACTCCCCCCCAGCCAGAGGCAAAAGGACTAATGGGGAGCCCAGAGGGGTGCCCGAGAGAGCGGCCCGGCTTACCTGCTGGCAGTGCGGGAAGCCAGGACACATTAAGTGGGACTGCCCAGCCATGGAGTGTGGCTGCACTGACTGGTGTGGGTGGACTGAGGTTTGGGGGCGGAAGCCGCGGAAGGGGATACCCACCCTGCGGGTGCAGGTGAAGAGGAAGTTAAAAAATAAATAAAATAAAAATAAATAAATGGAGATATACCAATCTCCTAGAACTGGAAAGACCTTGAAGGTCATCGAGTCCAGTCCCCTGCCTACACTAGCAGGATCGAGTACTGTCCCCTGACAGATTTTTTGCCCCAGATCCCTAAATGGCCCCCTCAAGGATTGAACTCACAACCCTGGGTTTGCAGGCCAATGCTCAAATCACTGAGCTATCCCTCCCCCCTAAAAAAGAGACAAGTTCCATCAGGGGGTGGTGGATTCCGCCTCCCCCTACACGCTCGTTCGGAGAGCATTGGTCCGCCCCGAGTGGCTGATCCCGGGGGCTACTATGGACCTGCAGTGTGTCCACGGGGACAGAAAGTCCTGTCGGGTGGCCCAGGTCCCCCTGGAAAACAGCGGCCGATTCTGCTGGAAGCGGGTGAGGGTGCCAGAGGGGTTACCTTGACCCGTGATCATTGGGCGGGACTGGGGCCCGGTGGGAGATACGAGGCCCCGGGCTGCCCCAAGGCCGAGCGTGAGAACCCGTACGGGGGGTTCGGCCGAGAGAAGGGGCGGGCCTCGACCCAGTGACCAATGGGAAGATCTAGATAGCGAGTAGCGACTGAGACCTGGGCAGGAGGATCCCCCGAAAGCCTGTTTGGGGGAAGTCGAGGACGAGGGCCCCGGGGAGTTGAGCTCCACAGAAGAAGCCCCGAGCTCATGTGAGAGCCAGGGGGAAACTGAGGCAGGGGAAGTTGCCCTTAGTTACGAGGCACAGTATGGGCAGGGGTGGAAGCTGCTGCCACCATGCGAGTGGTGTGAGCGCCGAAGGGCACAGGGACGGCCGATACCCTGCCTTTCACGTGCGGGACTGTTAGCAGGGCTCACTGCCACGGCCGGGTCGGAAACCGAGGCAGAGGAAGCTGGCCCTAGCCCCGAGAGTCAGGGTGTCAATAAACCATAACCCCCCGCCTGGGTGGCGCCAGTGGAAAAGGGGCAGGTGGAAGATAAAAAGGCAGTAGGGCTCTCCGCCGCGGCCAGGCATGACACCCAGAAGCCTAGGGACCATGCTGCTATGGTAAAGGAAATGAGGAACAAAGGTTGAAGGGCCCTATTGAATCTAATTGGGAAATATTGAAGGGTCCTAGCCAGCCCAAAGGGTCTAGGCTAAGGGGGGAGGTGTGTGGCAGGGTGCTGGCCAGGAGTGCCTGAGCCAGCCCTGCAGGCCCTTTAAGAGGGAGCAGAAGCCTACAAACCTCCCCTTGCAGAGAAGCCTAATTAGCCACCTGGGCTGCAGAGGGATCAGCCTGAGGGGGTTGTACCTGGAAGCCTCCTCAGGGGGATAAAAGCCTGCCAGGCAGGAAGCCCAGGGTGGTGGTGTGGTGTGGTGTAGTGATAGAGAGAGAGAAGGAGGCTAGGACAGGACTTTGGATCCCTGTGAGCCAAGAAGAAGGGAGTTACCTTCCTGAGCGGTGGCCTGTCTCTCTGAGCTACAAGCTACTGAGCTGAAACTGTAGAGCTGTATATAGTAGGTGGTGGGTTTTGCATTAAGCTGCACTGTGCATAAAGAGCACTGGTGAGTCAAAGAAGAGTCTCCTGCCTGTTTGTGAAGAGGGGTGAGAAGGCAATCTCTTACACCGTGAACTCATTCCCAGCAAAAGAAAGCTTCTTTCTTTATACAATTCAGCAGTCTTTGATTTGTAGTGTTTAGAAAGAGGTAATCAGTAAACAATGTAATCGTTTAGAAAGGCCTCCCTCTTAGGAAATCCCCTTCTCACATAGTGTCCTCAACAGTTTTTTTTAGGTTCCTAATATTTCCCCAAGGTTTACATGTCAGATTCCTAGAAAAAGTACATAGAATCCTACAATAATACATTAACAATTGAGTTTTTAATACAATGGGCTCCAGAGTATTAAACTGAATTTAATTAGGTTTATCTAGATTATTGCAGGAAATCATTTTCAGTCACACTGAACACTTTGTAAAATCAGGCCCAATGTGTGTTCAATTGGGTGGTAACTACACCCTACAAAAAAAGGGCAGAAAGGAGCCCTAAAATCCCTGAATCCCTGAGGAGGTTTTCCCCCACTGTGGACACAGTTCTACTGCAGCCTTCTGAGGACCCCTCATCAATTCTGGGAGAGAGAAAGCTCGGGGCAGACTGGAAAGGGCATGTCAGGGGAAGGACTCTCAGCAGGAAAGCTCAACATTTGTTTTCTTTATAGTTATAATGCTCCTTGACTCCTAAGGAGTATAAATGACTGAGAGTATGTCTATGCTACCCGCCGATCGAGCCAGTGGGGGACGATTTATCGCGTCTAGTCTAGACACGATAAATCGACCCCCGAGCGCTCTCCCGTCAACTCCTGTACTCCACCGCAGGCAGAGTCGATGGGGGAGTGGCAGAAGTCAACTCACCGCTGTGAAGATGCTGCAGTGAGTAGATCTAAGTACATCGACTTCAGCTACATTACTCGCATAGCTGAAGTTGTGTAACTTAGATCGATCTCTTCCACCCCAGTGTACACCAGGCCTAAAGGAGTTTGTAGAATCTGACGATCAAAGTGGAGTATGAAGCTCTATCACAGCATGTTCTTACATCTTTTATTCAGTAGCCTTTGGATCAAGCACTGAGCACACCTTTACATGGACAAGGAACAGATGCATTCAGCAACTTCCATTCACTTGAACTCCAGATACTGGATAGAGCTAGTTACAAAATAAATCATCTCAATCTTCTTTTAGACAAAAATGGCTTTTCAGTCAAAACAACCGTTTCCTGAGCAAATTTCATTTTTTTAAAAAATGTTCATATACAACAAAAAAATTAAGAGCTGGGGGAAATATTGGTAGAAACTGCTGGTTTTCAGTTAAAATTTGGGGGGAGGAGGCAAACAAACAAACAAACAAAGTCGCAACTTTTTACCCCACACTGAATGATTTTTGATAACTGAAAACCTGATAACTGGGAATTTGGGGAATTTTATTTTTTTAAAAAGGGTGTTGAAATTTTTTTTTTGAAAAAATATTGGGATTTGTCAACCAGCTCTTTATCAGATAGCAAGAATTTTTTGAAAACCCAGTCACTTATTTAGGTTAAATACGAATTTATGAGAATAACTTACAGGCACCATTTTTAATGTCTTACAGTATTTCAATACAGACTGTATTTATGCCATCTTTTGCTATTATACTATCAACCTATAAAAGCTTGTAGGATCAGACTGTATGGTTGGATGGCAACCCCCCAGAGAACAACTAGGGGTGAGTTGTTGATGATTTAATAGGTATTAGCATCACTCTCTTCTCTGAGTGGGGATTAAATCAGTGCTCTAGCATGCTCCAAAAGGGGCAGTGCAAATTGTAAAACCACACATAGCCAATGAAGGTTCTACACCATTTTTATAAAAGTAGGGTGTTAACTCACCCTAGTGTCTGGTTCAAATTTCAACTCATACAAGTTCCACCCAGTTTGAACCGAATATGCCATCTTTTTTTCACTTCCTGTGCTACATTGCTGTATAACACTGCTGTGTGCTATTAAGCATCTGTTGTTCCACCCCTGAAGCAGGTGCCATTCAGTGATGAGGGAAACTGTATCTTTATTCCCCTTACTAAACATCATAGGAGTACTGAAAAGCTAAATTAGTTAATGATTATAAAGGGCTTTGAGATCCTTAGATAATAGACAATGTAGGAATGTAAAATATTAGTACAATGAACTATATACAAAATATATTTTTAAAAAACCCTCTTAAAATTCAGTACTGGTATTTAAAAGTACAATTTTATTGGCACCATTTCATTTTCTATGCAGAATTTCTATAGACAAAGTTCTTGAAAGGGCAACGGAAATGCGAGTGGGACATAGTGATGGAATCTAGCCATTGAGGGAGGGAAGCACGGTAATTATATACTTTCAGCAGATATACAGAGGAAAGGCTTGCGACCAAAAAAGCTGAAATTGACTAACTACACCTGATTGTGAATTCACAGTTGCACATCATTAAGTCGTTCTATAATGGGAAAGTAGGATTCAAACGTATAAATTTTAAAGCAAAAAAGCAGGAGGAAGTTAGTAATTCATTTGACAGAATATGGATCTGACTCTAATTTAGCTTGAAATGTGAAAATATATTACTCAACACTGTGGGGCAGATTCTGATTTGTGAAGAACATGAGTAACTCCATCAAAGTCAATGGAATTACGGTGGCACAAGAAAGAGTAGGATCTGGCCCTGCAAATGCTGAGAAGAAAAGAATGAGTCATAATTATGTAGAAGAACTTGCAAACATCCTGTAATTGTTGCAAAAAAAAAATTACAGTAGTTACTGCAAATCTCCTTGAAACAACTTCATTATGTGTTTTGTATTGCACACTCCAGCAGTTGTTCTTACTGTTATTTGTATCCCTATTTTCCATTAGATTAATACTCTTACTTCTCAAGAACTTTGCATATTGTGTAAAAGTTCCCTAACACAGGCAACACTTATTAACCGGTTTTTGTAAAGGTTGTCTGTTTGTCACTGTTCATCAAGCAGACAGCCATTCATAATCCCAAAGCTCAGCAATTACATTAATTCCAAACTAAAGGTTGGAACCATAAATTTTTCCCGCTATACCCTGCAGCAAAAGTAACTTGGTAATCAACAAAAAGAAAACACTAATGATATTTCATGACTTCTTTATTTGATTATGGCACACATGCTGAAGTAATGCACAGAGATAAATGGAGTGCTGGCTTTCAGACTTTGTTCAGAACACATCACAGTAGGGGCACACGATTAAACTCGCTTTTTGACTTGTGTTCCAAAATCGATATTTCATCCTCAGCTGAGCATTAGGTACAAGGCGCTCTGCTTAACCTTTTGTCTGCCATGTCTCTCTCCCCATTCTGTGATGTTTGGATTAAATTAAATGGTGACTGGAAAGCGGGGCTTGTAGCCTATGTAGCTGATATCCTGGTTTATGCTAAAGAACATCTGTCACAATTCAGGGCAACTGCTCCTGTATTTCCCCTCAATGGTCCAGCAAGGGACAGCCACTCTTAGACTCCCACTTCCCCAGCTGCCGCCTCTCTTGGGGGAAAACTGGTGTCTCCTTCCCTTCTGACTGGGGTATTTCCAGGCTGCACAATTCTTTGCCTTCACTGCATATTTCCCAGCACAGAAAAGCTACCCAAGTCACCAGCTTGCTTTCTCTTCAGCGACTGATAACCGAGTGAATGCTAAACATATAAGTTACCAAGTAGCTCTTTCCAAGCAAGCCTATTTTATTCTTAAGGGGAAAAAAACATGCAGAGAAAACACACTAAAAACAATAAAAGAATCCACACACATACTAAAAAACTCACTAGACATTGCCCCACCTCAGAGACTTGTTTGTGGTTACAAGCGCATCGGAACCTCAGCTCAGAACAAGCACACAGTCTTATGAGTCCTATGTAGGCCACACCCTTCCAGTTTGACCCACGTAAGGGGAGCTCTTCAGCGGGTGGCTACAAAGGAATGGAGGAAGTTCAACAACATGCCCCCGCTGTACTAGAAAAGTTACAATACACAACACTACAGACTCCATTACGTTTGAATACAATGTACCCCCAAAGGTTTTAACCCTCATCCAAGAAGGTATCACTTCATTCAATAAAGTTTATCTTAACTCCAAAGGGTTTATCAGTCTGTAACCACACCTTGCCGTAGGATTTGTCTGATGGCTTTCAATGGGCCTAGAGGATGGATAAGGACCTTCCTTAGTGTCTGGAAACTTAACTCCCTAGGGCGCTCTGAAAATCCCAGCCTATGGGAAAATCCCACGTTTATCTTGGAAGCTATCATGTCCAGGAAAGGGTCAAAAGAGATCCCTCCCTATTTTCATAAACAATTACTCTCCTGCTCTAGGTATTAGAGAATTATCCTCAACATGAAAACATATCCAAGAAAGCTCAGCTCAGCTTATTCCACTTGTTAGTGTCTTCCTTCTCATGGCTGTAACTTCTCTGTGGTCTTGTGGATAACGAGAAAAATGTTCAAAGGCAAAGGCCACATCACAAATTCAGTAATCCCCATATTTTAATTAACTAAATGCTAGGCAAAGCCCCATTCGGATACACACCACTGTGGACACGTTTTACCTTCTGTCTGTTCCAAAACTAATATTTCTGTAATCCCTATAAATTGGTTTTCTATGGACTGTGAAGCACCCCAGTGAGTCTCATTGTGAAGCAGAGGGATTCCGTAGCTGTAATGTAATCGTTTATTTTAACAGGGTCTTTGGACATTTCCTTCTAATTGGTCACACTGAAAATATGAAAACCAATTTCATAGGTTACCCATCCCTAATGAGAGCTCAAGATATTTTCATTTCATCCAATTGCATTCTCTGGATTCCAATCAGCTGCAATCTGGGAGGCTTTGCATTTGCAAATTTATTAAAATAAGTATTTCCAAACTATGGAAAGCACCAGCATTCTTCTACCATTACCCAGTAATCACACAAAACATACAGAGTAACAGTCTGGTGAAGTATCCTGGTGCATTCTGAAACTCAGCTCCAGAGAGGCCCAAGTCAATATTCCTTTAACATACATGTTAAGCCGTGTAACATACTTCTATTATAGCCTTATAAGAGCATGGCAGACTGCAGTTATGGCATTAGTGTGCATTTACTGCAAGAATAAGCATCCCCTTTGATGTTGCAGAAACAATTGTGCTGAATAATTAGCAAATATTTTTAACTTGGCCTTTATAATTACCAGATGGATAGAGATAGACAGACAGATTTCAAGGCCAGAAGGAGTCACCATGATCATCTGGTCTGACCTCTAGAACACAGGGAGGGAGAGAAACATGCACACTATCAATCTATCTGTATTTCTATTTCTCTGATAAAACTTTCCAGTCAGGAAATCAGTTTAAAAGAGCAGAGGTGTTCTCCTTAACTATGCAAAAGTTTCCCTTTCTTGCCTTTTTTGGTTTAGGGGGAAAATAAAAAGTTTCAGAACTCATTGCTGTAGGGGAAAAACTTGTTTAAGGGCAAGATAGTCTCTTTCTTTCTCCTATGCCAAACAATTCCTCAACCCTTTCTTTGGGAAAATGGACTTTCTCCCAGGTGGTTCAAACAGACACTAGTAAGGAGTTCTATGGATGGATATATATGTATGGATTCCTGGGATGTGGCTGTGGGGAGGGGTTTTAAGCTTAGGTGTTGGCTTGGCTTCTGAATCCCATATCTCTTCAAGTTCCTCTTTATCCGTGTCCTCACTCCAGCCTTCCTAGGTCCGTTAGGAGCATCTAGCTTAGTTCTTCCTTCAGCTTTATAAATACTTGTACCCACGGTTTCTCCAGGAGCTGCTCCTTCCTCCCCCAACAGGACTGAGCTCTGCCTTCTCTTGGGGGAGACAGGGCAAGGCAATGCGAAGAGAATAGGGGTCAAAGGGCAGGGCCATCATTTCTCAAATCAGCCAGCACTCCAGATCTTCCTGTGCATCCCGCTCAGCATTCTGTACCTTACCCTGTGGCCTTGGGCAAGTCACTTCATCGCTCTGTGCCTCTGTTTCCCCAGCCACACAATCCAAACATGAGGAGAACAATGCTTCCTCACCTGTGTAAAGCATTTTAGGCTCTAGGGATTAAAAAGTGCTATAGAAGTGCCAAGTAGTTATTTATGGTATGCTGTATTTTAAGGGCTGTTAAAGCAGCCACTTCACTGTGACCCACACACATCAGTAGGAGAGCACAATTTTCGTTAAAGGAACATATATTTATTTCAGGCTCACAGAAGTGGCTTGACATTTTGTACCTTCATATATTCCTCAAAGGGGAAGTGGCTACCAGAGAGCTGAGTTCTCCACTGTGTTGTCCCCTGGGCCTTCATTTTCAGAAGTGTAAAGTGCATGTAAAGCAACTTCAGACTGGGAGCAGGTTACCCTCCTTTATATGAGGGTAATTAACTACACAAGATAGGTGCAGATAATGGAGAATCAGGCTCAGTGTATACTGGTTTAAAACACTACCTAGGCCTTAGTCTCATCGCTTCATAGAGTTCAAGACTCACAGGACCAATAAATTACCTAGTCTGATCTCCTGTATATCACAGGGCATTAAATTTCACCCAGATACCGCTATATTGAGCCAACAAACTTTCATTAGAGCAACGGATTTCAGTTCTCAGCTGAGTAAACTGTGAGTCAAAGGCAGAGATTAGAAGAAATCAAGGTTCCATCAACTTTCAAGGCCCCTGTAGTGGCAAGTAATTGACTGAGTAAGGTATGTCCAAGGATTCCAAAGCCCCTGCCAATCTGACCTGGAGGAAATTCCTTTCTCAACTTAAATCTGGCAGAGACATACCACTATAAACCAGGGGAGACAGGGCTCACCATTGGAGGAAGGCAGATGTGCCAAACTCCCATCAAGGAAACTCTGAATGGTTTACTGAGCACTGCAGAGCAATTCCTGATCCACATCCAGACAGCATGGACTGGCTCAAAAATATTCCACCATCATGGGGAAGCACAAGCAAGATTGCTCATGTGCAAAGGGGTAACCTAGATCCAGCAACTTCCTGGCTACGAAGTTTCTTTTATGTCAAGTCCCCCCCATCTCCATAGTTAGTTTGTTCCTCTGGTCTATGTTAATCCAATGCTATTGTAATTTCATACAGTATCTTAGTGCACCAAAAATACTCACACACAGTCATTATTCAGGCCAAATTCATCTGCATTTCAGGAGATCACACACATGCACTGTCTCTCTCTCTCTGTCTCAGTTGTTTTGCAGAAATATTCCAGAACAAAACAAATGTTACTTAAGCATATCATTAAAGTTTAATTATTACAGAGGAAGGGTGTTTTTGTGGCTATCTATTTTAGGATGTTATCCTGTCACCCGTCACTACAATATCTGAACTGCTTCCATGTAAAACCTGCAGAAATACTAAAGTCTGTAATGGACTTCATGGAATCCCTGGTATTTCTTTTTTGTCAGGGTACAAAACTCAGTATATGGCTAAACCACCCTGAACACGCCCGATCCCGTCTGATCTCGGAAACTAAGCAGGGTCGGGCCTGGCTATTACTTAGATGGGAGACCTCCTGGGAATACCAGGTGCTTTAGGCTTAACATGGGTGTGGGGCTAGCAACTCCACCCCATAAGGGAACCAATTGCTACTGAAACACCAACACCAGTTGGTGGCCCATACCCTGGCTAGGGGGTGATGGGCAGAGAGAGAGAGACAAAACTCAGTGTGGCGATAAACGCTGTAAGGTCTCCAGTGTAGCCACTCTGGAACTCTCCCAACGGCATAATTAAACCACCCCCAATGAGTGGCAGTAGTTATGTTGGTGGGAGAGCATCTCCTGCCGACATAGCACTGTCCACACCAGCACTTTTGTCAGGTAAACTTATGTTGGTCGGGGCGGGGGAGGGAGGAAGGTTCATACCCTGACTGACAGAAGTTTTACTGAAAAGTGCTCGTGTAGACATAGCCTAAGATCTAGAGAACTCTTGGTTGTGATATGATCTCTCCACTGTAATGGAAAGCGGAATGTGCAGAACATAAAGAGGAGGGAGATAAAAATAGAAAGTACTTTTGCAGGCAATGTAACACTGCTTTAGATCTTAGAATTTAGAAAGGTCAACACCTAAGAACCCCAACCAGAGAGGGACAAAGCAGACTGCTTCCTAAGGCACTGACGCAGAGCTACCCCACCTGACTTTAAAAGAGGCCTGTCTGACGACTGCCTGCTGCCAGGCCCAGAGCACATGCTCCCCACAGAGCTCCCTAGCCTGTAGGCAGGTCCAGGAAAACCCCAGAAAATATAACAGGATAGATCACAACTTTATCAGTTTTCAATACACCATAGGAATGTACAACTGTTCCATCCCCCAAAAGCCTAACGACTTTGGTACAGAACCCCAGAGTGGTTTATTATGATGGTGCACCTAAGTGGAAAGAACTCTGCAGTAAATTGAGCTGAGTTAAAAACAAGAGACACCTCTTGTAATTAACTTCCTCCCCCACAGAATCTCTTCATCTAAGCCGAGGTTTATGACACCTGAAGTTTTAATTTGCACATCGCAATGCACTGAACTAATTTCCCAATTCCTTATCTCTGTCGTTACACTGTATCAAATTTCCTTGCAAGTGGGTTTCATTGTATTTGCTACTAATTGTATTGTGATTGCTACAGACTGGAGATGAAAAGGTCTTCATGGCTCGGGGGCTGGACAGGACTTGGGAGACCAGAGTTCTGTTCCAGGATTTACCACTGACTTGCTCTGTGAGGTTATTCAAGTCGCTTCGCCCTTCTGTGCCCCTACTTCCCTTGCACCATTTATCTGTCTTAACCATTTAAAACGTAATCTCCTTGCAATGTGAGATTACAACACAGGCTCTTACTTTTTACAGTGCCTAGCACAATACTCTCCTGATCTTATTTAAGGTCTCTAGGTGGTTGCTGCTAGGGCCTCTGCAAGGATATTTTATGCCCTAGGCGAAACTTCCACCTTGCGCCCCTGCTCTCCCTCCCCCCGGGTCAGGGGGAAATCCAGGCTCAGCCGCATCCTTTTCAGCCACCTCACCCCCGGGGCCATGGACACGGAGTCCTCGCACACACACACACACACACACACACACACACACACACACACCCCAGCAGGACACGAGCACGGAGCCTTCACACACTGCCCCCTCCTCCCCAAGGGGACACTAGCAGTTTTTGGTGCCCCCAATCTTGGCACCTTAGGCGGCCGCCTAGTTTGTCAAATGGTTACACCGACCCTGGTTGCTGTTCCCACCCAGCTCTAATTAACATATGTAAGGGAATTAATTAGCCAGAATACACTTACTTTTACGATTTCATGCAAACTAGCATGTTTTAAAGGAATTAGCTGCATGGGTCAAATTGTCAAAAAGTAGTTCCATTTCTGAGAGCAGGGTTGCCGGGGGTCGTATATAGAGAGCTAGAGTTTAGTACTACAGTGTTTTCGAATCTTTCAATATTTGGTATTTTTTAATAACGCTCAGCTTTTGGAGTTATGCAATCACGTCAGAATCTCAACATTCGTTTAAATAACAGTACGTTTCTAGCTCTCCTGACTGCAGAGAAAAATATGACTCAATGTCTCACAAAACAGAAAACAAATAAAAAGATTCCCACATTTTGAAATCTCATTATATTCAAGATGCACTCATGATTTTTGCATGCTTCAGGTTGGCAATATTTTTACTAGACAAAAAATTCATAGGATAAATTTTAGCAGCTTGTCTTTGTTGCATCCAGTTAGCCACCTGGTGGAGCTGGAGTTATGCTTTATACAAATATTGAAAATAGTCTCTGGAAATGTTTTCAGTGCACAATATGTGCCTGTAGAGTTGAATATATAACCACACAGAAACATGACATAATATATAGACATTGAGTAGATTTTTTTTTTAATGCCTTAGAGATTTAGGAACAGAGATCCTGCCTTGTGCTCCCAAAACCTTAAGGCACTTTAAAAAATCTCCTGGATACATAATTATGATGAGTATTAAATGTGCACTAAAATATGCCATTAAAGAATGGACATATCCCATTGATAGGAGAAAACAAAACATTTCCTTCCCAATCTGTCACCACTTTCTATACAGACAGACTGCATTTGTGAAAAAGAACAGGAGTACACGTGGCACCTTAGAGACTAACAAATTTATTTCAGCATAAGCTTTCGTAGGCTACAACCCACTTCATTGGATGCATAGAATGAAACATATAGTAGGAAGATATCTATCTATATATATATACACAGAGAACATGAAAAGGTGGAAGTTGCCATACCAATTCTAAGAGACTATTTAATTAAGATGAGCTATTATCAGCAGGAGAAAAAAAACTTTTGCAATGATAATCGAGATGGCCCATATCATACAGTTGACAAGGCATGAGGATACTTAACATGGGGAAATAGGTTCAATTTGTGTAATGACCCAGCCACTCCCAGTCTCTATTCAAGCCTAAATTAATGGTATCCAACTTGCAAATTAATTCCAGTTCAGCAGCTTCTCCTTGGAGTCTGTTTTTGAAGTTTTTCTGTTGTAAAATTGCCACCTACTGAGTAACCAGAGAGGTTGACGTGTCCTCCTACTGGTTTTTTAATGTTATGATTCCTGATGTCAGATTTGTGTCCATTTATTCTTTTGCATAGAGACTGTCTGGTATAGTAGAAGGGCACTGCTAGCACATGGTGGCATATATCACATTGGTAGATGTGCAGGTGAATGAGCCTCTGATGGTGTGGCTGATGTGATTAGGTTCTATGATGGTGTCACTTGAATAGCTATGTGGACAGAGATGTCATCGGGCTTTGTTGCAAGGATAGGTACCTGGGTTAGTGTTTTTGGTGTGTGGTTGCTGGTGAGTATTTGCTTCAGGGTGTGGGGTCATCTGTAAGTGAGGACTGGTCTGTCTCCCAGGATCTGTGAGAGTGAGGGATCATCCTTCAGGATAGGTTGTATGCTGATGCTTAAATAAATGTGTTAGTCTCTAAGGTGCCACAAGTACTCCTGTTCTTTTTGCAGATACAGACTAACATGGCTGCTACTCTGAAAGGCTGCATTTGTGTGAAAGGTTTAAGTGATTCGCAAAAGGCTAAAAGTCACAATAATTTAACCTGTTAAAACTCTTCAGTGGTTTTCATATCTCTGCTTTGGGTCCCTCAAGCTTCAAATTGTTAACCCTTAGACATTGCAAGCTTGACACATTTATAGACACTGCTAATGTCTCCAGTAAAGGGTCTATGTTGAATTCAATATTTATGCAATACAGTATTCATTTATGTCAGAATGCCCTTCATTTAGTTTAAACCAAGACACATTACAAACAAACACATTATTGGTAGAAGAAATATTTCAGTACCACTCGGAGACATTAATGGAGTTCCCATCTCAATTCTACAAGTGTCCTAAGTAGAGCTGGGTGGAAGATGATAATTCCATTTCATGAAGGATTTTGCTTCATATTGGAAAGAGTCCCAACATTTTTGAAATTCTCTATGAAGGAACATTCCAAAAAGAACAAATCATTTTGGGTCAATTGAAATGTTTCATTCTGAAAAAAAAAAGTTTAGATTTAGACTTTTTACATTTTATTTATTATAGACAATACAATACAAAATTTAACAATTCCTAGGGACCAAAGTGGCTACAGCAACACTGCACACAACAAGTCAGAACAAACAGTTGTTTCATATAGAAGACAATCAAAATGTTTCCTTCCAAAAATGTTGATATGGAATGTTTTGGCATTGTTGGAACTGTATGGATATTTGAAGATCACCCACCAGGCCCACAGGTTACCTAACAAACCTAGTTGCTGGCTGGATGAGACATAAAATACCTGCTGAATCTGAGTTCAAATCCAAGGAACAAATTTATTTCATTGTAGTTGGAGAAAGCCACACTCCAATGCTCAATTGGGATGTAATAGCAAAATGAGTTCTCTCCATTTATGCTTAGAAAGGCAAAGACTTAAGTCTCAGTACACTCTTTTTATACACAAGATGACACCCTACTTTTAGCAAAACCCTCTCTTCCGAATCCTTAATTAATAATATTAATGATTATATACACAATTCTGCATTACACACTAGATTATATAACATGTTTATTTACTGGGTCTTCATCGTCTTAGTAACAAAGCTATCGATCTTACTTCATATGAACTTCCCTTGTTTTCCTTGTGTTTGGCGGATCACAATGACTTTTTCATTGTCCTGAACCCACGTCAGGGACATTCCGGGACATTCCAAAAACTGAACAACAATGTATTGAGTAAGCCAAGGCAGCTTTGGCTGCACTCCTTCCCAAAAGGTTTATTCAAAGATCTTATTGATCAATTAAGCCAACATTGATATTGTTTATATTTTACGTATGCATTTACTTATACATTACTAGCCAATATATGATCCATTAAACACTCATGCCTTTTCCATCTTACCTGAGGTCAGTTCACCTAATCACTATCTCATTCCTTACAGGAACTTCTTTTGTTTTTTTCTCCTAAACAAGACGTAGGTAGAATCAAGATGATTTTGGAAGTGTTTCAATTCCAGAGGAACTGCATTTTCTGAGGGAAAATGGCTGCCAACATTTTTCCAGTCAGCTCTAGTCCTGAGCCCCTGTCCAGCTCTCGCTCTCCATTAAACTCACACTCATGGGAAAATTAGTGCATTTCACTGTGGCTGAAGGAGGGGGTTTAATGCAGCAAGGCCTGTCTTTCAATGTGTTTAAACCAACCAGATTTAAAGCTAGGACACCCTTCAGTCTATATCACTCCATCGGCCAGGCAGACAGCTCAGGTGCCTGCCCTGGCACCCTGGCCTAAATCCTCACCTTTGGCCTACTCAGTGAAGCACCTGCATCCACCCTGTCCCCTTTCAATTACCTTCAATTTAATAATACCTGGCTGGCATCCCAAGCGACCCAAAGGTAAGGCAGGCCAAGCATTAAGGTCTGTCATAGAGAAGGTGCAGGCTGTCCAGCAGGGGGCAGTGTCAACAGGTGGAATCTTTCACTCCTTCCCTCTGAGTGCCCCTGTTCTAGTATGCCATGTGGCTTCGGACTTAAAGCTTCATTTCTCTGCAGTAAGATGTCAAGTGAAATCTGTGGCAGAAGCCAATTTCCACAGAGTGCTAACTTAATTTTGGTTGAAATAAATTAATAAATTGGCTGTTTTTCCCTCTCTAGAGCCTCCACTGATGTGAAGGGGATAAAATCCCTGCTACTCTACACCTTGCTGTTGCAAGGTTTTGGCTGCTTCTGGGGGGAGACGGAGGTCTCTGTTACCCTAAGCGTCTTCTGGTTGTTACAAGCATGGGAGGATCTCCACTACTCTACTCTTCCCCTAGCTTCTGTTTAGATTGGGTCTTTCTTGCCTAGCTCTTATCTCTGCTGTAGTAGAATTTTCAACGGTGGGTAAGTGAGTTAGGGACCCAACTTCCACTGAGAGTCAGTGGCAGTTGGGTGCCTAATTCCTTTAGGCTCTTTTGAAAATCCCAGCCCCCGTGAATGCCTCAGGAGACAGAAGTAGGATGCCTGGATTCTAGTGACCATTCTTCCACTGACTGTCTTGTGCAAGTCACACAGGGAACGATTTTCAGAAGATTTGGCTTTGGCCTCAGACCTAGTCTACGTACAAATGTTTTGCTGGTATGGCTATACTGGCAGAGGCCCCTGCAGATGCAGTCTATGTCAACAGGAGTTCTTCTACTGGTATAATAATACCACCTCCCTGAACGACATTAGCTGTACTGACAGAAGTGCGCAGTACGGTTTTCTTCACACCTGACTGACAAAACTCTGGAGAGTAGACCTGGCCTAACTCTGCTCCCAATATAGTGAACAGGAGTTTTACCATTGACTTTCATGGGATCAGGGTTAGGCCAATTACAGAGTGCTCTAAAAATCCTACCCCTAATCTGTCCATGTCTCACTTTCCACATCTGTAACATAGTCCTTGGATGGAAGGTGCTGTATCCATCTTACAATGTGGGAGTAATTTAGAAGCGATATAGTGATCAGACTGGTGAAAAAAGGCTTTACAGTTGCAATGGGATTTTTTAAAAGATAATTTCATGGGTTGGAAACCTCTTTCAATCACACTGCAGCTACATCTAACCCCTTTCAAAGGATCAGAGGTAAATTCACCACCTCCTTTTTCTAATTCGCTGAAGAACAGATCTAGAAATCTTTGGGTTTGAGAATTAGACACTTAGCATGCAAAGTAGCCTATTTTCATAGCTGCTTTAATGTAAAGAATCACCAACATAACACACCTGGTGATGTTCCCCTTAGATAAATAGGAAGAAACAGAATATAAAAATTGGGGTACCAGTATGGCCAATCCCCTGCATTTGAAAATCAAGAGTCAAATGAGATTTAAAAACAAACTTGACTTAATTTGTCTTCTATTTTCTGAGCCTTTAAGGTTCACATTTTGCAGCTCTTCTCTGTAATGAGGAAGGCTAGAAACTTTAAAAAAATGGAAACAAGAGATTCCCAGGTACTCACCTAACTCCAGGAGCTGGGGCTTTAAGAAAAATAACAAATATCACAGAAGGTGTGATAAAGTCACAAGAGTTGGCAGCATTGGAGTACTAAATACAAAAGAACAGGGGAAACTGAGCATCTGATCCTGTCATCATTGCTCATCTCAAACTTTCTCAAACACCAGTGACTTGGTTCACCGTTGCTTTGCTTCAGTCTCAAGCCTGTACCACTCGGTGGATTTGGTGTTGAATCAGGCCTTGGGTGCGTAAGAAATGCATACTTAGGCATTTAGGCTAAGAATTTCCAAAGGAGTTGAGCACGTAACTTCCTTAAGCCCTATTGAAAGTCCCCGGCCTACATTTTCAGACATTAGCCCACCCAGAGCAGAGACTTTTCTGAGGTAAAGCTGCTGTGGTGCTCTTAAACTGGCTCTGCAGTGTGAAAGGAACAGGGCACAAATTCTAACACACTGAGGAGGCCTGAGATCGCTGGCATCAAATTCTATCTTGGAGCTGTTTCCTAGGTAACCAGCACAGTCCAAAATGGTCTGCAAACAGTGAAGACAGCAAAAATAAAACAAAACAAACCTTCATTCCCTGCAAACCTCCAATTAAAACAAAACATTTGTGCAAAGCTAAAAACTTTAAAAAGTGACTGTGCCAATACAGTGTAATAACACTGCATGAGTTAACTAAGAAATAAACACAGGTTGAATGATATTAGTATCCACAAAGTTTCAAAGGCAACACAGGGGAATGTAGAATACCATAGCATAATACAATACATTTTTATACTGCATCTTTCATGTAAAAGTGTCAAGAAATCTCCCAGTCAGTTAGAGTCCATGCAGGAAAATACAGATTATGTAGACCACAATAAATAATGGAAGCGGGGTGGCATAGAACTAGTTTCTGATCTCAGTTACAGCAGTTAAATCCAGATTAACTCCACATGCTTAATTGGAATTACTCTGGATTCATACCAATGTAATTGTGATCAGAATCTGGCCATAGACTTTTTATATATGGTGGGGCCAAAGTTGTAGAAATGCGAAGTAATGAGACAACTTGAACATTCAAGCTCATCATTTGACTATGCAACATCTCAGGAATCATGGACTAAGAGGAAAAGTGGTCTGAGATAGAACTGGGTGAATAATGGATTTTTCAGTGTGCTGATTATTCCAAAAATTCAATAACAACATTTGTTGCAGGCTGAACCAAAAGCTAAATGGTTTAAAATTTTCTGTACATTGAAAAGTTGAAAAAAAATAATTTGAGGTCAAAGGAAATTTACTAATTAGACAAAGTCTAAATGCTTTGTTTTGAGTTTGATCACTTTTAAATATTGTTGCCATTTTAAAAGAAAACTAAAACGTTTAGAAATGAGAAGTTATTTCAAAACAAAAAATAAAAATGTTTCAGTTTGAAAATATTGAAAAGAAACAGATGATTTTTTTGGATTTTTCCCTCTCCCAGCTAGAACAATTCAGTGGAACCAATACAAATGTTAAAATGTTTCAATGTCCCTGAATCTGCATTTTTCACCAAAAATAAAAACAAGCAAATAAATAAATAAAAGTTGTATACAAATAATTTCACCCAGCTCTACTTTTGTGGATATTTGAAAACAAATACCATCTATATGCCAAGGAGAAAACTAGCTTTTATGCAATGATAAACATCAGAAGGCAAGTACTGAAAGGTCAGGAAATGCAGAGGAAGGTTGAAATATTAACTCTGCCTTCTTAAACTTACCCCTTACATTTTGGCAGACCAGGCCCACAGCTGGCGTGAATTGATTTTGCTTCTTTGATTTCACTGGAGTTGTGCCAATTTATGCCGGCTGGGGTTCTGGTCCGATCAATCATTCTATCATTACGGTTGTCAATCAATACACTATATAATACAAATCAAAATGGAATTTTTATACAACGTTGAATATAATACATTCTACTATAACAGCCTACTACTTCTGGCGGGGCTTGACTTTTATGGCTCAGCAAGATATACCAAAATAAAAAATAAAATAAAATAAAAACCCAAGTTAGAAGAAAACTAGTTCAGTAATTGTAAATGCATGAGCATATTCCATGAGAGACTAAGCATACGTAGAAACATTGTCAATTTCTTTGGAGCCTGTGAAGCATAACCCTTGGTTCTTTTGTTGTTCGTTATTGTTACAAATGACTAATTATGGAACCGCTCAATGAAATCAATGGGAGTTTTGTGATTTACTTTGTTGGAAGTAAAATCAAGCCAGAAGTGCCTACAAGTGCACTGTGGGTGTATTTCTCTATTCCTCAATGGTGCTAACAGTAGTTGTTCTCTACCTATTGGTTTTATTATTGGTTTTTGATATATTGGCCCAGATTCACAAAGATATTGATGGAAGTTAGGAGCCTAAATACCTTTGTTGATCTGGGCCATTGTGTTTACGGGCTCCTGATGACGATCATAATTCTGGTGATTCCTAACTTTTGAATGCTTGGACTTTGCAACACAAAAGAAATGATCCTTTACCATAGGTGTTTTCTACCTGTTTGCAGATGACAGCAGTAGGCTGTTAACTGCTGTGGCTCAACTACTGGAGATGGGGATTTGGAGGACATTAAAACTGTGGGTTACATAGATAGGAATGGGCTCTTTTTTCCATAAATGGCATACCTTCTTCTTCTTCTTCTCCTCTTCGCTCCCGGTAGAGCATAAGGCGCCAACCATTCTTCTCCATTCGCTGAAGATTTGGTTGACGTTTCTGTAGCATTCGTTTTTTACATGCTGGGTTGCTAGCCCAACGCAAAACCCTCCTCCTTTCATATCTTGGGCTTGGGACCAAGCAATGGCGGAGTTAAATGGCATACTTAGGCACACAGATTTGGCAGGCTGTTTCTGAGAGGCAACGGGGCTAATCAGCAGATATTTGATTGTGCCATATAGCAATCTGCGTCTTATTCTTATGGCTACCCATAACGACTTGTGCCACCTCTCAACTTCTTCTGTATAATTGGTAGTGTGGTGATACTTGAATTCCTTCTAGAGGAGGGATACTGAAGAACAGTATGGACTATGAAGGGCATAGAATTATTAACACCTGTCTTCAGAAGAAGCAAGGCTTGAACTTTTAGCTTCCAGCCCCCTTCACTTTTCTTTAGGCCAAAGAGAAAGTGGAGGAAAATATATTTTGGATGTGTCCCGTCCATCTAAAGAGGCCATTCTGGTCTCTGTGGCTGCTTCGGGAAGCTTATTATAGCTGGAGAGCATGCTTCCTGCAGATGGAAGGGTCAGAGATTTTAACAGCAAGGCTTCCACAAGTTCTACGGTGCAAGTACAAATGGTGTTTTTCTGTAGCTTAGAACTTGGCCACATCTGAATGAATTTTCACAGGAATAGCAAGAGACATCTCTCTGGTCACAGGATTATGACCCATCTTGATTTCAAGTCTCTCTCACAAACCAGGGAGACTTTGAATCTCTTAAAAAAAACAAACAGAAAAAATGGGTTAACACAGACAAAACAATATATTTTTCCCTGCCCTCATTCTCAGAAATGACAGCCATTTTTGCTGATTTTTTAAATCACACATGGGCAGAGACCAAGCAAGGGGATTTTTAGTCCAAATATTTAAAATGTATCAACAGTATAAGCAATTGAAATTAGAGGATTATAATGGGATATGAAAAAAATCAGAGGGGTTACTACCATTGATTAACAGAAAATACTACATTTTAATGAATCTATGAAGGCCTGTATTTCTCTGTGTCTCTATGCATACTCAGAAAATAAGACTGCCTATCCTTTTCTTTCCAAGGCTTTCATTACTTTATGTAGAGTCTTGTGTATCTAGAATCTGCAGTCACATTGCCAGTGCAATTATCTATGAATAATACATTGCCACATCACATAAACCTAGGCGATGATTTCTTGAGGGAATGAGGGAATGAAAGATGACAGTACTTACCAGCTGTTTAGGTGAGGCAATACATTGATAACTAATTTATTTTAATCTTTGTTAAATAAAATATACAATTCATTCATCTCTAGCATCAGCTGCCATACAACGCCACAGCAAAATGAGAAAGTGAACTGAAGTCACCCATTTTTTAAAAACAGTTAATACCTCAGCTTTGATGCAGAACAATTCGGAAAGAGTATTAAGTAGGCATCTGGTATGCTGAGCAGCATTGCAGGAGTTGCTGTCCAAAGTTCAGGCATACCCACCTAAAATTTGGGGGTGTCGGAATTACAGCAGCCACTGTTGTGTCCACTAGGGAACAGACAGGAGACAACAGGCCTAACTGGTAGAGTCCTCCCATTCGTTCACTGATTGAATGGGTTTTCAAAGTGGTGGGGCTAATATAGGGAATAAAGTAGCAGGTTAAATAGACCTCCGCCCCCCCTCCCCCCGAGTCACACAGATTCAGACCTTGGCAGCACTGAATCAGAGCATTATCTTTCTGAAGTAAACCGAGGGAATAGTAAGTATTATTTATTATGTTTACTCTGTGACAAAAGCTTTAAAAATTCAGATTTTTCCCCATACAGCTCAAAAAGCTCATAGCCTCTCTTCCGTTTGCTGTCATTTACTGCCACCTCAAGAAGGCTACATTTCACAAATGTGTCTCTTACTCTCTATTTCTCTCTCCCCCCACTTCACCCTCAAGATTTTCAAAAGTGAAGGGTTTTCTCTATGAGACACACCCTAAAGTGGTCTGTGTGACTGGTTAGACCCCGTTTGGGATGGCAACTGATGTACTGGGATTTCACTGAGCCTCTCCTGCTCCACCAGCCTGGATTCCCTCTCCCTGTTTTCCTGAATTAGGCTCTCTGGCCTCTTGAAACACAAACACACACACACACACACACACACAGAGAGGTAGGGTCACACCCAACTGCCAACACAGACTAAACTCAGCTCTATGTGAGAGGATTCACCTCCCTTGGCATGCAGACTCAAAGGTATATTGTGAAATCCACCCCCAAACTCAATGCACAGCTTCTTGCCACACTCCCCCCAAGAATTTGCACAAACTGGGTTTACCAATAAACAAAAAAAATGTATTAGCTATAAAAAGCAGATTTTAAGTGATAAGAGATAGCAAACAGAACAAAGCAGATTATCTTAGTAAATAAACACAAACAGCAAACTGAGTTTAACACACTAGCTACGTAGGGTACAGTTTAGCAAATTTGCAGCCTGAGTGAGAACCAGGCTGGCAGATTCCTAAGGCACAAGTTGCCTCAGCTTTCCAAGGTTTTCATACACAGGCTAAAAATCCCTCTAGCCTGGAACCATCACTTCCCACCATTCAGTCTTTGCTCCTCAGGTGTTTCCAGGCATGTTGTTGTAGAGCGAGTGAGGTCTCCTTGTGTTTTCATTGTCCCCCTATTATGTATTTCCCCCCGCTTGCTGAAAAACTCTTTTGTTGTGACCTGGGTCAAACAGTTCCCATTGTGAAGAGCTATCTCACAGTTCCTGCAGTAGTCCCTGTGTTTGTGTGAATTCCCTCCATAAGCCATTAACATTGTTTGTACCTGAAGGCTGCTTGTGGGTGTCACCCAATTTAACACATTTGAAATGCAGATACATGGTCAATATTCTCAGCTTTAGATAAAAAAAAAACATACATGTATACAAATTGTATAAACACACTCAGTGGGTCATAATCTTTTCAATTATATCTTTCACGAGCCATCTTGCATAAAATATATCTTAGTTATGCCATATTCACATCATAGCCATATTTCTATGATGAATATGGGGTGTAACATCACAGTCTGGTCAAGTACTCAGCGCCCATCTTTGAAGATTAAGCCCCTTAATGTGCCTCAGTTTACCCCCGACCTCAGTCTCCCCAAAATTAGAAGCTAAACTAACTAGTCACTTAGGAAAATCATGGTCATCATTTAAATACTGACTTTAAGAGCAACTTTCAGACAGATTACTGAGAGGAAATGCATTTTATTTTTCAAATGAAAAATAAAACTTTTTTCCCCCAGAAATAAGCATGCTGTGAACTGAGAACTCTACCAAATTGCTCAAGCTTCTTAGAGAACTTGTTTTACGTTAATCATGATGTGAAAAACTTTATTGGAAAACAATTGCTTTTTTATGTACTCTGCCTGTTTCTAATTATTTAGGTAGGCTCATTAAAAATAAATCATTGCTCAAAACTTGACAGCCCTTTGTCCACTGGGGTTTGGAGCTGTGGTTGTAGTGGAGCTTAAAAACTATTTCTTTATTTGTATTGCCATAGCCCCTAGGGGCCCTAGTAATGAATCAGGACTCCATTGTGCAAAGTGCTGCATAAACACAGGGCAGAAAAGAGAAAGTCTTTGCCCAGAAGAGTTTACAGTCCAGAGTGTAGTTTTATCAGACCACTTAGTCACTTTACTGGGGTCCAGTAAAGTGACTAAATACCTTTAAAAATCTGGTCCTGCGTGTCTACCCCAAACGTTCACACTGTGCTCTATTTTCTTACATAAGAATAGAGATGTTTTGTTATAAAATACACTTAAAGTAGGGAAAGCTGCCTTCTGTTGCAAATTCATAGATTCTAAAACCATTTGGGATCATCTAATCTGACCTCCTGGATAACACAAGCCACATACCTTTTCCACAATGAGTTTTAGAGCAGATCTGTTAGAAAAGCATCCAATTTTTATTTAAAAATGGTCAGTGAGGGAGAATCTACCAAGGAGGTTTACTTGAGGAATAGAGATTGAACTAGAAACAAGAGAGAAGGGTGGAAATAAGGGATCCCGATGCAAATCAAAATCATAACACACACACACACACACACACAGATCTGGGTCTACACTTATCAATCATTATCTTTACTGTCAAATAAAGTAAGTTTCCCTCAAAGTTCAGGCCACTACGGAGTGGGCTGGTTCCTCAAGGATCAGGGTCCAAACATTGATGAAAGCTCCACCCGTCATCGGGGGTTTTCCTCGGTGAATGGATATAGAGCATCTTTGCCCTCTCTTTGTTATACTGAAAACAACCATTTGTTTTTATTCACAGATAGTTAAAATCCCTTAAAGGTGAAAAGAGAAACCTTGCAAGAAAATAGGGGTTTCCCCTGTTTGTCATTGACTCTGATGGTTTCCCATTCAAAGTCTAAACAATTGAGCCTTGTATCACATCCCTGGCCAAACAGGGTTGCGTGACATCTCCTTGCCCAAATGGGTTTTTACTGAGACATCCTGATGACTCCAGGGCTTTTATTGCATGTCCCTCCAGGAGCAGCTCCCAAACTATAGGTCATAATCCAAATGGGGTTGCACCATCAGCCAATGGGGTCGTGGCAATCCCTACTGCATACAGGACGCTATTTTGCGCAGCACAGACTGATCTCACGTGTACAGTGCATGAGGTGACGATGCATGAAGGATGCCACTTTGCTCTACAAAATATCACCCTTTGCACAGCTTGACCTCACATGCTCCATACCTACAAAGCCCGACGAGCAAAATGGCATCCATGCAGCGTGACCTCACTCATATAGAGTGCACAGGGTCCTCCTGGGGGTGAGAATGCCATTTTGTTCTTCAAAATGGATTCTCCGTGCTGTCTGGGATCCCAGGAGCAAACAGTTCATTAAAATGGGTCGTGCCAGCAAAAACATGGGAAACCCTTTCCCAACAGCATTCTTTTAATACAGATCGATCATTCCCTACATATTACCCATACATACACTGTGCACTGAGTAGAAATCTTGACATGTTGTGAGCTTTCTACAGATACTTTTCCTGTTACTCTTTATGGAAAGCTCTCCTGAAAGACACGTGTTTGGTGTAACAAGTTTGTAAGGTCGGAGGTGAGAATTGTTTGCAAAGAACAGGGGACGCTCTACTAACGGGTCTCCGTCTCACAGGGTGGTTAGATCACACAGTCTGACCTCCAGAAGAGTACAGGCCATGGAGTTTCATTGGCTACTTCTGTACTGAACCTAACAATGCGTTTAACTAGATTACTCTCTCCTGCTGTTCTTTCTGTCACCTTACAGGGCCCCACATTTGCACAGGAGTCTGTCCTCATGGTTCCCTTGTAGGACTGATGTTATGATGTTGCTAGCAAAGGCCTAGACTCTGATGCACATTATACACCCATACAGAGGAATACGGAGAATCAGCCTCCCTATTACATACCAAGCAGGTGGGTAAAATATGGGCAAGGAAGAGTGGTATTGGGCGGAGCCTTGGTTCTAGTAGGTAGCTGACTGACAGGGCAGAGAGGGATGGGCTTTAATTTGATATTGGTAGAGTCCAGCCGCAAATTATTTCTCCGGAGTGAGGGGGAAGTAGGAAGGGAATTGTGCCTCTGAGGTATGTGCTCGCCTGGTCTGGGCATCTGAGCATGAAGATGAGGCAAGTATCTTCACAAGCAATGTGCTATTAAAAAAAAAAAAAATGGGCAATGAATGTGAAATTAATCCTCCGTGTAATGAACTCTGGAGCAGCTGTGAATTTACCAGGAGGGAAATGATAGATAGGATTTCTTACATATGAGAGATGATTATTATCTTTCCTATGCAACTGGCAGAGACTCGCAATCTATGGGCAAGTAAGTTACTAAACTCGGACTGTGAGAGAAAAAACAACAACAGTGGCTTTTAACAGTCTATTTTGAAGAAATGTTTTATTTTATGTGGAAAAAACTCAGCCCGATCTAGGCCATTTCCATTTCACATTAGTATTATTTATTATTTGCATTACCAGGCACATGGAATCTCATTCGTTGGTTTTGTAATATTCTCAGCCACTATTTCTTAATGAACACACTTCAAATCTTATGGCCTGATTTTGCAACCCTTCCTCCTGGGTGTAATCTGTAGCCAGGGGCCCGATTTAGACAGTCTCATCCCATGCTCACAGGAGGCAGTGATGCCTAGTAAGTAGCACACTGGACTAGGACCCAGGGGATCTATCTTCTATTCCTGCCTCTGGCCTGCTGGGTGACCTGAGCAAGGCACTACACTTCTGAGTGCCTCAGTTTCTCCATTTGTAAAATGGGGCTAGTGGTACTGACCTCCCTTTGAGAGCTAATACGTGTAGAAAAGGGCTACTAGGCTCTCCATTCCCCTGCTTAACCTGTCTCATGAGAGGAGACTAAAGCCTGATCTACACTGGAGGGGGAGGGTTGACTTAAGATACGTAACTTCAGCTACGCAAATAGCATGAACTGAAGTTGATGTACCTTAGGTCGACTTACCTGGCCGTCCACACGACGGTGAGTCGACTGCTTCTGCTCCCCCCGTCGACTCCACTTCCGCCTCTTGCGGCGGTGGAGTTCCAGAGTTGATGGGGAGAGTGCTCGGGGATCGATTTATCGCGTCTGGCTCACTCAAAATGTGTTTCAAGAAGCCCACATGGGTGTCTTGCAATGATGTTCATACCTATGTTTCTCAATAAAACCCCTTAGGTAAGGGATTTTAAAGACATTTGTTTGGTTTTGCAATGGCCAATTCAGAGAAAGTACGTGTAGATATTAATTTTTTTGAAAAGTATAGAGGTTTTTAGTTAAAGCAAAACATTATAAAGCAAAACATTACCATTTTAAAAAACTACTTTTTAAAAGTATGATCATCACATGATTCATTTGGATCTTTTAGCCCATTTTTTGCTTGTTAGATGGCAAAAAGGGGGATGGTAGAGTTGTTTCTTGATCAAGCCTGGTGATGGTGGTTAAGGCCTTCAGGCATTCCAAAAGATCTCTGTTGGCAATGTTGCCCATGATGGAAAATGGTACATTGTGGTCCACCATGCCATTCATAAAACATCCCAACCTTTAAGTGCACGTCTTCTAGGAACTGGGTGCATCTGGATGACACTCCTGACTAAGTCAAGCATGTTAGAATTATTAACCACCAAACATTTGTACACAAAAGGCCCTTTATCGTTCCACGAAGAGCTTCTTTAGCAATACTAATGCATTTTTCTTATAATACCTATTCTTGTTAACCCACACCTCCTGAGCAACTGAGTCAGAGTTCTTTGGTGTTTCTAAGGGTATGTCTTCACTACCCGCCGGATCGGCGGGTAGCGATCTATCTTCTGGCAATTGATTCCTTGCATCTTGTGAAGACGCGAGAAATTGATCACTCGCGGCGCCCCCATCGACTCCGGAACTCCAGCTTGCCGGGAGGCACAAGCTGGAGTCGACGGGGGAGCGTGCCGCCAACCGCCGCCGCCGTGGGGACGAGCGGTAAGTCGACTGCAGATACGCAAACTTCAGCTACGTGATTCAAGTAGCTGAAGTTGCGTATCTGCAGTCGATCCCCGCCCGTAGTGGGGAGCAGCCCTAAGATTTGGAAGTCATGCTTTGTTCCTGTTCTGGTAGAAGTAAACTTATTTTCCCTTTTTCTGCATCGCTCTGCCTCAGGTGCATTAGGTATCCTTGAAAAATGGTGGAATAAAGTTTAGCTTTTTCATATGCAGCTATGTCAGTCCTTTGAAGAATGGACTTCATTCCAGCATCCTATAAATGAATCACAGTTGTCGTGATATTTTTTCTGCCAGAGGGGAACTCTTAATGGCTCCAACTGATGGCTAGCCACCAGGTGCATTTTGACTATTGATCAGTCACAAAAGCACCATTATCCAATTGATAGCAAAATGTAGCAGAGGTATAATAAATTCCCTGGATTGCTTCACCAGATGCTTCTTTCTTTAAAATTAGATCCTATTATTATTTTATAAACTTTTGTCTCTTTTAGCAATTTCACTTGATTCTGTGTGAAAGGTATGTTTCCTTTTAAGGTATTGAGTGCTATTTCTAAGATGGCTGCTTCCAAATCATTGTCGGCCCAACACAGCAAAGCCTTCCTTTGCTGCAGGGGTTATTTGCTGAGTAACTTTAAAAGGACCAAATTTCTCTTCACATGGATAGGCATATTTTTAGTCATGAGCTCCAGCTGTTAACAAGGACCTTCTGATAATTCATCTCTTTTTATACCCAGCTGTTGTTCTTTTCCAAGTATAAACTGCCAGCTAGGAAAAAGCCCACTTCTTAATCTATAAACCTCTGGTGTAGAAGCATTTAAATTCACCATGAGCTAGCTATAAGGTCTTTTGGTAGCATCCTCAGCTGCTTCTGGAAGGAACTGCAACATGTCAGGGTACATTCGCCAAGCAAGGGTATGCTTTGCAATTTATTCCCGGGGGTTTTGAACAGAAGCTTATCCTATATGTTTGGACTTATTGACACAAACTCTGTGATGTGCTCATCTGGTGAGGTCCCCAAAATAATCCCTCAGAGTGGGGTCCCACTCTCCCTCCCATTTCACAAATATCACGGCACCCATGTCATGGTAGAGTCACCGCTCTCGCAATCCATCTAGCAGTATATAGAGTTCTAAACAGCCCTACGTGGTTGTGAAACAAGCTATGAAGATGTTTGTATAACCAGACTCTGAGTAGCATTTGTTTGCATGCTCCCAAGACATGCAAGCTGTTCCATCATTGATAAACTTGCAGGTTGAAACCTCATAATTAGGGAAAATAAGTACTGAAAGAGTTTGTCAAGGTCTTTTACACTGCTGGTATTGGGTAGTTTGTTGTTTGGCTGAATTTACCCCACAGAGAATTTAGAAACAGTTTAGCAATCTGGCACTTTTCAGGATTCAGCATGATCTCATGGTGGCATAAACGCTTGAGTTCTTTCTGGTAGAAATCATTAACATACCTTTTTTATTTTTCTTCATTCATGCACCAGCTGGGATACCCTAAAGGCTCTGGTTTCTTATGGAGATGTAGTTTTATGTACTCAGAAATTAGTCAGATGTTTCTTCCAAATGACATATTCCATAGATCTTTGCCAACACATACCCCTTCATTATAGCTGCATTCAATTCCACAGTGCACCAAACCCACAAGACAGCTCTCTCCTCATCTGTATAGGTGATCACTAAAAGTCATCCCTCTCATGGGGTTCTGCACTTTTTCACAAACAGGGGTGATGCTACCATGGAAAAAAAAAACACCCATTAAATTCAAAGACCACACGTTTCCCGTAAAAGACAGCATAACTGATTAGAAAGAAGGGTCCTACCTGTAATTTCCCACCCTGTACCACATGCCATATCTGTATATTTTCTTTGTGAACGATGTACAACAGCCACTGAATGGTCAGGGTCAAATATCTCTTTTTGTGTCTGAGATAGTTGTCTGGAGAGAGAGAAGTGCTATGGTGTTCGGCTGCAAAAACAGAAACCTGAACATAATGTTGGCATCTGTGTGCCTGACTATGTACCGGAAAGGATCTATAGACAACTTTGCTTCTGTGAATTTATCTCTGCAATATCTCCCAACTTTGCCATTTTCACAATCCCTTTTCTGTATGGGATACAGGCTCCTCTCAAAATTTTAACAACTGCCTGAAAATAAGAGAGGTAACAAAGAGTCCTGTGGCACCTTAAAGACTAACTAAAGTATTGAAGCATAAGCTTTCGTGGGCTAATAACCACTTTGTTGGGTGCAAGCAGTGGAAGTTGCATCTGACGAAGTGGGTATTAGCCCACGAAAGCTTATGCTTCAATACTTTAGTTAGTCTTTAAGGTGCCACAGGACCCTTTGTTACCTCTGCTATTCTAGGTTCTCACAGGCATGCACCACTCCAGACTGTGTGACGGAGCCACATAAAGACAGGGATGTCATAAAGGATACTAGTGTGTATGTAGGTGACATCAATGGTTGCAAGAATGGTGTTCTGAGGGAGGTTGTGAATGTCGTGATGTTTCTGGCATCACTGCCTACCTCAAATATCTACAAGACAAGATACAGCACACAAGTATCCACTCCAAATAATTCACCAAACTCATTCATTTCATCCTCATCCATACATTTAACACCACTTTATCCAAACCATGGGAACAGCCATAGGTACTAGGATGGCTCTACAATATGTCAACCTTTTCATGGGACACACTGAGGAAGAATTCATGGAAAAATGGGCTATGAAACCAATGATATACCTAAGAAACATCAAAGATACTTTTATCCTAAGTGAATTTGTGTAAATATTCTTAATTCCTAAAGGAGCATTGGTCACCCTTCCCCATGGAATTACACAACCTCTCACACAGTGAGATCTTCCAAAAATATTGCAGGAAATTGCCACATGTCACAACTATATGCATGCCAAATAGTATTTCATAAAGTTATCTTGTCTTCTGATATTTTAAATCACGTAGCAACAGCTGATTAGACTTGCAAATATTCAAACAAAACAGCTCTATTGAATACTCCCAAATGAGAAAGGAAGGTGATCCGTTATAAGTAGATTTATTTAATAATTACCTAACTTCCAAAAAAAAATAATTCAGCAACTTCTCTAGTTTTATTTCTCTTTTAAAGAAATTCTATGTTAAACAGGCAAACATAATGGTCCCTAATGCAAATATATATTTTCATTAATTATACAAAAACATTGCAATTAAAATATTTGAATAACTAATAACATGTATTGAATGCCTGCCTCCACTATCTATTATTTTCATTAGCATATATGGAAAATGTACATAACATTCTTGTGTATTAGACTTTCAGTATGTTAAGTGATAAATTCATTTAAAACAATTAAAACAAAAGCAAACACATTTTATATGACTTTTAAAAGTTCAACTCCTCTAGCCACTGAAGTAAAATGCATTTTTCATAGTTAGGGTGGTCTACAGTTGGAATTTCTGTTCATCGGGAATTTTAAACATTTTGACATTTGTTTTCATTCTGAAAGTGAGAGTGTAGCAGGGCAGAGGACTCAACCCTGCGGCGCCTCCTGCTGGTTTGTCCAGGGAATTAGCTCACCAGCATCCGGAGCGCCCTCTGCAGGCCGATGTCCCGCTTGCTGCTTGGGCCCAGAGTCCCCCCACAGACGCCGGTGCCCTCTTCCCTTGGGTGCTGCACCCCTGCAGTACCCCTTCAGATGTTAGGTTCTCCCCTCCCTGGGGAACCCCCACCCTCTATCTAGGCAACTGCCTCAATCTAGGCAACTGCCAGTCACCACTTGCCCCCATTCACTGAGGCAGATTGCAGTATAATTGCCACTCATCACTTACAAGGAGGGTTTGGCCTGCTGTCTCGGCCTCTAGAGCCATGGGCTGCCCCCTGCAACCCCAGTACCCCTTTTGTTAGGCCTTCCCCTAGGCCCTGCAGCCTGGGGGTTTCTAGGTGTGACGGTGCTGTTCCTGGTGGGATCCAACTGTGAGTGTCAGATCAGGACAGATTGCTTCCAAAGGGGCAACTACAGCCCAAAGCTGGGGTTTTTCCACACTAAGGCAAACCAAACCAGCTAAACAGAAAAGACTTTGGTTTCACCCCACTGGCTAACCACAAGTCACACAAGCAATCCCCTTAAGACACGCCAGATTCCCAGTATCACCACTAGCAGCCACCTGTCCTGGGGACCAATGGTTATGAAAACCAATCCCCCAAATGAAGAAAACGATTCTCCCCAATTCCAAAGAATCAGGCCCCAGACCCAGGTCAATATATAAACCAGATCTTCCCACAAATCACGCTGTTGCCAATCCTTTAGAATCTAAAATCTAAAGGTTTATTATATAAGGAAAAAGGTATAGGTGAGGGTTAAGAATGGTTAAAAGAAATCAATTACATGCAGTAATGGCACATCTCTTGGTTCAGGCTTGCAGCAAAGGTAGAATAAACTGCAGGTTCAAATCAAAGTCTTTAGAAAGCATCCCATTTAGGGATGGGTCAGCACCTTAGTTCAGAGTTCACCTGTGTAGCAAAGTCCATTTAGAGCTGGAAGCAAGACAGGTAGAAGACAAAAAATGGAGGGCTGTAGCAGCTTCCTTTATAGTTTTTTCTCTTCCTGTTGTGAAAAGTCCAGCCCCATGGAGTTCTGGAGCCACATGGGCAGATCACATGACCATGCATGACTCATATTTGCAGGCAGCAGCCATTATGCCCAGGCTTTCTCTCCTAGACTTTTTGTCTGGATTGGAGCATTCCAAGCTCACAGAGTCCATTGTGTTGCTGATAGTCCCTTAATGGGCCATCAGGCAGCCCAAACCAAGCTGACGCCCAGTATTCAGGAATCTTCTTCCCCAGCAGAGCACAATATTTGGAAAGACAGACAGTCCAGAGCCAATATTATAGCTCTAACTACAAAATTGATACACACATATCACTGGCATATTCATAATCAGCCATTCATAACCTGGTTGTAGGCACCCATTATGACCCCCTGTACATAAGATTTGGTGCTACTATAGGACCCTGGTTGCAGCAATGATTTATAGGGTCCCAAATTATTTCAGTAACATGACACTAGGCTAGAGCTTCCTCAGCTCCTCCTGCCTTGCCCCAGCCCTACACCACTCTAGGTACCTTGCTCAAGCTCCCAGCAGCCAGGCCTGTCTTCCTCTGCAGTCAGAGGACAATCTCTTCTCTGTACCAAACTGAACCCTTTTATCAGAGCCAGCTGGATCTTAATTGAACCAGCCACAGCTGTGGCTCCTCTGCCCACAGCTCCCTTATATTGCAGCCCTCCAATGGGCTGCCTTCCCAATGCTACAGCCCTACAAAGGACTGTTTTAACCCCTTTTTGCCTGGAGTGGGGCAGCCACCCCACTACAGTGAGATTGTTTCATTGCAACACACACAGGAGACACTTTGATCTAGAAAAGAACAATAGAAATGTGGGGCTGGAAGAAACATTGAGAGGTCGTCTAATCCAGCCCTTTGCAGTGAGGCAGGACCACGTATATATATAGAAGAAGAAGAATACGATTATTTCATTCCATACTGAGTAGCAGCTGTCCTTAATGAGTTTTAAAATAAAATCAAATAGAATATTTAAAATCTTGTGCTATATTATCACATTAGTGCATATTATATACCACTACTGCTGATGAATCACAAAATAATTTAAAAAAAACAGAAAAAAAGACAAAAATTTTTATATATAAAAGTCAAATGGTGTATGCGTGCGTGTATGTATGTGCGCTTACTCCTTCCACACCGTTTGAGCTAGAGACTTGAAATTTGGTACAGTTAGAGGTCTTAGGGTCCTAATCAGGGTAAGAGTTGAAATTTTTTCAAATCTCACCTCTGATGCCCCCCAGGGCTGAAATTCTTTAAAGGCCAATCACATCAGCTGGGCAGCTGCTGTTCTCTGTGACATAGTTATGATGTCATAATACCTCCTCCAACGGACCCCGCACTCCCTCAGCTCTCTGCCCCCTCCCCCCTCCAACAGACCCCGCACTCGCTCAGCTCTCTGCCCCCTCTCCACCTCCGACAGACCCGAGTTGGGTTTGGTCGGAGGGTAAGTGAGGTAGGGGTGTCGGGTTTGGTTGGGGGGTGAGGTGGGGGTGTCGGGTTTGGTCCGGGGGTGAGGTGGGGGTGTCGGGTTTGGTCGGGGGGTAAGTGAGCCGGGGGTGTTGGGTTTGGTCTGGAGGGGTGGGAAGGTGTTGGGGTGGGTGAGGGGTGAGGTGTGGGTGTTGGGGTTGGTCAGGGGGTGTTGGGTTTGGTGGGGGGGTAAGGTGGGGGTGTTGGGTTTGGTTGGGGGGTGAGGAGGGGGGTTGGGGTTGGTCGAGGGGTAAGTGAGGTGTGGGTGTTGGGTTTGTTTGTGGTGGTAGGTAGGGGTGTCGGGTTTGGTTGGGGGGGAAAGTGAGGTGGGTGTGTCAAGTTTGGTCTACGGGGGTGAGGTGTGGGTGTTGGTCAGGGGGTGTTGGTAGGGGGGTGACGTGGGGGTGTTGGGTTTGGGTGGGGGGGTGGAAATGTGAGTCGGGGTTGGTCGAGGGGTAAGTGAGGTGGGGGTGTCGGGTTTGGTTGGGGGGGTGAGGTGGGGGTGTCAGGTTTTCTCTCTGCCCCCTCTCTCCTCCAACGGACCCCGCACTCACTCAGCCCTCTGCCCCCTCCCCACCTCCGATGGACCCAAGCAACGCCGGGTATTTTCGCTAGTAAATCCATAAAATAAAATTCTCAATACAATTTTCAAGTGCCAATATGAAATTTAAAATCAAAATTTAAAATAAAAAATTTCTAAGACAATTTTTTTTTATTTTGAGGTTCTCTCCCCTGCAGGAATTTGTTTTAATCTCACCATTATGTCTATAGTTTGATGCAATTAACAGAGAGTTTTAGTGATGAATGAAACACTGTGCTAGTTCTGGTTGAAATTGTGTGCCACTCTACTGATACACCGATCCTATACAACATTATAGTAACACTTCTTACAATTTTACCCATGTTTAAGGCTGGAATTTTCAAAGAAGACCAGAGGAGTTAGACAGCCAAACCCCACTGAATCTCCCTTTTAGGCTCTTTTCCCATTAGGTGACACTAACTGTTGAATTAGTGATATTGACATATGGGAAAGTTTCCTGTTGCTACCGTGCAGCATCTTTCAAGCACTGTCCCTGCTAGAGATGACTCATAACTTAAAGAGAAAAGGCACTAAATAATTTCTGAAGGTGATATGGAAATTTTTCACATAGTAGGTTCTTAACCCAAGATTATCTGTCAATGGATCTATCATGCATGACACTTGCACATTAGCAGGCTCCTCATTGTTGTAAACAAACACAAAGCTCAACTAATGTTCCAGCACTGCCTAAGGGGATGGGGGAAGAGACACAAAACAGAGGCGTCTGGAAACTAATGTAAATATATGCTCATTAGACATTAATGGAAAAAAGGACTTTTTGATCATTCAAGGGAATGCTTGATTGGAACTTTCCCAGCTTAATACTCTGATTTTGGTGCAAGTATTGTTGTTTCTAATATTCTCTGGGTGCTAGGAATAACATAATGAAAGTACACACTTGGTTTGTAAGAGGAAATTGTAATGGAATAATTTTACACTCTGGCTCTCTAGCCCAGCTAAAATTAAGGTGGGATTTTCAAAGGGGCCTTATTTAAGATCTCAGATCCCAGTGAAATTCAATTATCTAGGTACCTTATTCCCCCTTTCCCTTTGAAAATTCCAGCGTAAATCACTACCATCATTTCCATTATTCTAGAATTTTCCAATAAAACAAAATGTTGCATCATAAAATGGTGGTTCATCAAAGCCAAACCTTTTTGCAGGAACACAGCAGTTTGACAACATTTTCATCAGGAAAGATTTTTCAGATCTAGGGCAGAATTTCTTGTCAAGACCAGAGAGAGCAAGCCACACCCCAGAATAGCCATATTCTGGTGGCTATGGTACTTCCCAGGAACAGGGGCCAACAGAGCAGGGACAAGACCCTGGGTCTCTCAGATCCAAGGTGAATGGCTGACCCACTAGCTTTTGACAGTTTTTGAGGTGTGGGCACATCTTGCTCAAAAACTTCGAAAGGCTGTGGGTTCATGCTGATTTATAACAGGACAATTTTCAAAGTCTCACAAGTGTTTACAGGATGGGAAAATCTTTTCCAGACACGCGCTATGCTGAACACGTCTTTTCTGGGGCATTAAAATATCAGCTCATTAACATTCTCTCTGAGCTGAAGTTTCACATGGAGAGTATTTACCAAGGTGAAGAATTTGCTTACTTTTAAAGTCAGAAATGGGCATAAAAACATTTCCAGCTTCTTTTTAAGGTCTTCTCGTTGAAAGATCAGATCAGTATGTTCAAAATAAAGAAATACTGCACGAGAATATATTTTGTGGTCTTTGTACTTAACAGAATAAACAAAACAACTGGGACATTCAAGTTACTACACATGAATGCTTCAAAAATAATAGGATCCGTTTCTATTCCGATTTACAATCAAATTCTATCAACTTGAAAATGGTAGCACAGATTACAGGTCAGCCATTTTTCAAAGGATTTAAGCTTTCTTTATCCTTTTATTTCTTTTGTAACCAATTCTGATTTGTATGCCTTATCACTTGTAATCACTTAAAACCTATCCTTTCTAATCAATAAACTTGTGTAATTGTTTTATCTAGACCAGTGTTTGATTGAAACGTTTGGGAAACCTCTACTTGAGATAACATAAGCTGCAGCATAATCATTCCCAGTGTTGGGTTTATACTGTCCAGGAGGGTACGGAACGGTATACGATGCACATTTCTGGGAAGTAAGGATGGGGATGGCGATATGCAGGTGTTTCCCTTATGTAATTCATGGATGGCTGGGCACAGCATTCATGTACTCAGCTGAGAGTGTCTTTACATGCTGGTGGCTGTGAGTGTACCTGGAGGGGTTTGCTGTTCACTAGCAAGGCAGTGTAAAAGACGTCCCAGGATGGAAAGCTAAGGGTAAGAGTATGGATAATAAAAGGAGTAGTTAAACTGAGAAGTTCCAATTAATATCAAAAGGGTACCATTAGGTTTCATGATTCTAAGGCTGCATTTCACTCTGTCGTCAGTGGACCCATTGATACCCTATTTCATCTTCAAGTGCAAGCATAGCTGTAGAATAGTATAAGTGGTAACTGCATATCTGTTTGCTTAACAAATCACTCTCCTTTTGAATAAAGTTTGGTTTTATCATTCAGAGTATCATCTCAAGATCCTCTATTAAATATATTTCCCGTAACTGACGTAGATGCTCAAACTTGAAAACTAAGTTGGCTTTTCTTGCACCCTTATCTTTAACAACTTAATGTTAAATGGGAACATTTTAACAAAAAAGGTTACAGTGGAATAGACCACAAAAAATACAATAGGAGAAAGATGTAGATGGTGGTGCCAAAAGCTGTGCAGAAGCAATTCAGCTTTCTGACATGAAGAGATAACTGATTACCTGGCATCCCAGTGCTGATGTCCAACAAAATCATGGCAATGAAGATAAATCCGCAGGCTTTCTGGCAGCTGTCCTGAAATAAATTTGCATAACATCAGAACACAAATGGAAACCCCCTGCATGACATCAAATTACAGCACTGAAAGGAACAAGAGAAACAAATGAAAATTGGGTCCAAGAACAGAGGTCTGGGGGTGCAGGACTTAACAGCTGAAGAAACAGATGTAAAGTGTGTGGAACGATGAGAAGTGGATGAAAGTTTAAGAAACCAAACCAAAGGAAAATTGTACCCCTGATGTCAAGGCAAGAATGAAAGAGCCCCAAGGACAGTGCTTTATTTGTCAGCTGATACTGAATGCAGGCATTTCTCCATTATGTTTAGAATCCATTTTGATTGGAACATTGAGAATTGCATTCCTTGAATCTAGTTGCTCTTGAGAGCTGTGTGTGTGCAGGGTGAGGGGAGCAATTCACTCCTCTGTTGTTCCAAGTGGCAGCAAATGGGCCACACAACATGACCTCCCATTGGCAAATTTGCTCCAGTACAGATGAATCCCACACAGTGCAAAGATGGCTCCATTAGTCATCTTCCACCTGCCCCTGGAGCTCTGGTGCAGGGAACATTCCAGGGTTCACCTGCACCCCAGCTATTCCCCAGTGCTGCAAGGTCCAAGTGTAGTCAGATGTTTTGCTGTGTGTGTGTGTGTGTGTGTGTGTGTTCTCTCTATGCACAATCCCAGTTCTACGTAGCGAGCTGGCACAGCAGACCTCGATAAAACCACCCAATGACCACAAGATCTCTTAAGGTACGAAGGCACTAGGTCAGGTTTACCGCCAAGGAAGCATAATCCTAGCTCCCCGGATCAACATCTACAGTTACACTAGCACATGTATGCCCATGACAATGGACACAGTTCAGTTAATGGCGGGACTTTCCACTATCCCCTTGGTTGGCCAAAGACACCTCCTTATACACTGATACAGAAAAACTATAAAGTTTTGAAGCATGAGCTTTCGTGGGCTAATACCCACTTCGTCGGATGCAGGCATCCGACGAAGTGGGTATTAGCCCACGAAAGCTCATGCTTCAAAACTTTATAGTTAGTCTTTAAGGTGCCACAGGACTTTGTTACCTCTGCTATTCCAGACTAACACGGCTACCTCCCTGATTCTTGATACAGAAAAGTTACACATTTCCCCTTTGACATGGCTAGGTGTTACGCCTTGATGTGGCTAAGGGCCATCCATCATCTTGTACATATTGGTTTGATTAAAACATCTCTATCCATCATGGTGTCATCCTGACCTTATCTTTAAGATGTGTTAGCGTGTTTCTGTTGTCTTTGGGAAATGTGTTGGCGTCAAGGTGCTCCTGTACCACTCTTCTGGACTGTGTTTGCATGTGTGTTTTGTGCCCAGCACTTCTTAGGAATGTGTGTTTCTGCAATATCAGCCCTGTTCTTGTCAGATTCTGCGATCAGGCCCTGATTCTAGCACAGAGTCTTGACCACTACTTTAGCCCAGGCTTCAGGACAGGCCTCTGATACAAGGGCTTATGTCTCCGGCACTCTTCCTTACTATTCATAGTATCTATGACAGTGGAAAGTGCAATTTGTGCTGCCCCAGGGCTTCCCTATCTTGTGCCTTGGCCCCCAGCAATAGCAGTATGTGGGGTACCTAAGAAGTTTCCCCTCGCTCGTACCAGTCCCATAAGCTCCACTGCAGATAATTGATTTCAAGCCATATTGCTGCTGCTAGCTCTCCCCCAATACTCTGGTAGCTAAGCTAGTTATAATACCTACCATTGCATCTCATGCTGGAGAACCCTTCTGAAGCAGGGCATGGTGGGTAGCGGTTGGCTAAGAGCACACAGCAGCCTGGCTCCTCCAGAAGCCCAACTACTAAGGCCAGAATGGGCCTGGACAAGGGGGAAGGAGTGCCTCCACATTGGCTGTCATGTGGGGCTCCATGCTTTCCCAGAGATCTGAGTGGATCGCTGGCACTCTGCTGTTTATTCCCTGAGGGAGGGTGAAAGGTTTTCTGTCCTCTTTCTGGGAGTAGCTGATGCAGAAGACAGTTCTGGGCGTTACATCAAGTTGGAATTAGGAAGTGCATTTTGGACTCCTGCCTTTTCCTGAGCTGACTACTTGGGCAGAGTTTTCCACACCAGCAATACTATTTATTTTTTAAAGAAGTTGCTACTTTCACTTGACTTTGACCATCACTCATGTCATTTCTATTTATTGCTTAGTTTTCTCAAGGACATGCCTCCTGTATCTCAAACTATGGTGTCATTTATTGCTTCCAGACCCAGTATGCAAGTCCTGACAGTGATTACACATTCACTGACAATCTCCAAGAGAGGATACTGGACAATGTCCCTTTCATCTTGGAGGACAAACACTTTCAGTTAAAGCTCAACATTAAACTCAGACAGAGGGACTTAAAATAAATAAATAAATAAATAAAATAGCCTCTAAATTTGCTGAATACAAAAATATGCCTGGTTGTAGCCACAATTGCAAATAAATGGATTCTTAGCATTTGTAAAATCGCCCTCTGATTCTGTTTTCCTTTGAAATTGATAAGATTGTCTTGCCAAAAATAAATAAATAAATAAACAAAAAAACACCCTATGTGCATAAGATATCACATCTAGAACATTCTGCTTTGTTAACGGTAAATTTGGGATGTTCAGTAAAAAGTGGTGAGGACTAAGATCTGATACTGCCTATGAGCTACATACTGTGTCAGAGATCAATTCTGTCGGGTCTTGAAATCTTTGGGACTAGATTTTCCAAAAGTTCTCAGCCCCCACTAAGAACAATGGGAGTTACTGGATGTTGGATCCCCTTCAAAACCTGGTGAGGTGCCAAAATAGGAGCTAAACACTTTTGAAAATTCTGTCCCTTTATTCGTCAAGTTCAACTCTCCATTCATTCAGATCTGGTCGATGTCTAGGGTTTTGTATTATTTTCAGGGGAATTCTCTATAAAACAGACTCATAGACTCGTAGACTTTAAGGTCAGAAGGGACCATTATGATCATCTAGTCTGACCTCCTGCAACGCAGGCCACAGAAGTTTACCCATCCATTCCTACAATATACCTCACCTATATCTGAACTATTGAAGTCCTCAAATCTTGGTTTAAGGACTTCAAAGTACAGAGAATCCTCCAGCAAGTGACCCATGCCCCCTGCTGCAGAGGAAGGCGAAAAACCTCCAAGGCCTCTGCCAATTTGCCCTGGAGGAAAATTCCTTCCCGACCCCAAATATGGCAATCAGCTGAACCCTGAGCATGTGGGCAAGACTCACCAGCCAGACACCCAGGAAAGAATTCTCTGTAGCATCTTAGATCCCATCCCCTCCAACTTTCCATCATATACCACCAGGCCCCTCTGTTACCATAGTCAAAGATCAATTGCCAAAATTATGTTTTTCCATCACACCATTTCCTTCATAAATTTATCAAGCTTCATCTTGAAGCCAGCTAGGTCTTTTGCCCCCACTGCTTCCCTTGGAAGGCTGTTCCAGAATTTCACTCCTCTAATGGTTACAAACCTTCATCTAATTTCAAGTCTAAACTTCCCGTTCACCAGTTTATATCCATGACATCAGTGGCATCTACCACAGCTTATAGATCCTCCCCGCGTGAGGATGCTGATCATTTCATGACAGATACACATTATTCTAGAGAGATGCTGAGCACCCAAGGGAGATAAAGATATTCATCTTCTTAAAGGACAAAGGGACACATCTCTCGTCACTGACTTTGGCAGAAGTTTGCCTTAACTTTATTGGGAGCAGGTTGAGTCCCCCAGGGATGGAATCACTCCTCCATATTTACAACTTTGAAGGCAGCTTTTCTAAACCCGTACTCACCTGAACAGACCGTCCGAATGTGAGGAGCCCCGTTGAGCTAGATTATCATCTCCGCTTCGCCAGTGCAAATAAGGACTAACTCCATTGGCTCAGATAGAGTTATATCAGTGTCATTGAGAACAGAATCTGACCCGACTGACATCAGTGGATTTGCTGCTGTGTATGAGGGCAACTTGCACGAGAAGGGTTGAAGCATCAAACCCTTCATGTTCCATACCTCATACTATTTTTTCATAGAAGTCGTGGTTTATCAGGATTTACCTGTTTTTCCCAAGTTATTGTGCTGCGAGTTAATGTTGTTAATACAGGCCCCAATTGAGTTCCATACCCTATTGTGCTAGACCCCATACATACACATAGTAAGAGATAGTCCTTTCCCTGGACTCCTTCAGTCTAAACAGATGAGACAAAGGATGTGAGTACAATATCTATCTATATATATCTATATCTATCTATATATATCTATATCTATATATGTATATGTATATCTATATCGATATAGATATCTCCCATCTCTGAGATGTGAAACTCAGGTACAGAGAGATTGAGGCCCAGATGCTCAATAGTATTTAAGTGTCCAACTCCCTTTGGAATCAATCAAGTTGGGAACTTAAAGATTATTGAGGATCTAGGCCCAAGTGACTTGCTGAAGGTCACATAGGACATCTGTGTCCTGGGCGGAAGCAGTTTCAGACACTCCCGTGCTTTCACCGCAAGACATCTCTCGGTCTTTCCAGATACCCACTACGGTACGTAGATGATCTGCATTTTTTCTCTTTAATCCACAATAAACTTTTTCAATAACCATTTCTTAGCACACACATACTCAAGAATGTTCAGCAAATGGCATTAAAGGAAGTGATTTGGCAGAAGATCTTGGCTTTTAGGCACAACTTAAATATGCATTTCTATACATCATCCTTTCTCAACAGCCATAAACAAGCCGCAAGACATGAAATGTAAATGGCAGGTCTGATTTACAACCTTTATTATTATTTGTAATGCTTTTTTAACATTTAATATGATGCTGCTTGACAGAAATGGTAGGACACCGAGTAATATCTGAATCTCATCCAAAGGTGTCTCTTTGAAAAAAAATATTGCCTGTTGTTTTAAGAATGGTAATGAAATGAATTGGGTTGATAGGCAACAACAGTGAGAGAAGCAACACAGTATAATTTAAAGGCAGACCTATGGAAGCAAATCACTTACCTTGAAGCAATGGTAGAAATTTGGCATGACAGAAGAAGGACTATATCACCACTCTAGTGAAAAGCATCTCATATACTTCTGAGCCCCTAACTTTCAATGAACCAGTTTCCCTGAGCCACAGACACTGACAAAATTATCTTCTCCTAAATTACTGTGGGCTTCCAATCCAAAATGATGCTGCAGTTCATCTTGAATTTCGCAGGCCCACAACTCTGAACGGAAGTGAGTGGCGCTCTCTCCCCCACTCTAAATCTTCTAGCACCACAGGTTTTCAAAGCAAAAACACTGCAGTTTTATTACAAACCTGTCTTTATAGGAGCTATAGCCTGTCATATCAAAGAAAGAAGATATAAAGTTTTTTAAAAATCGATTTTTATTCTCCCAGGCCCATGTTGGCACTTTGCTAAGTCATGTTATGAAATCCGAACACCCCAGCACTTTGACTGCGCTCCTCTCCTTACTTATCTATTTTGCTTAATACCAATTTCCTCTGAGTAGCATGGAAAATGCCTCCGCTTTTTAAATGACCTCAAAAATACCATCAACCTTACGTCACAGAATGACAAGGGATTGGAGGCCACAGAAACATTAACCAGATGTGCACAATGATGGAAACAGGATCAATGTCCACACCCAAAGCTTATTAGAGAATCGGCAAAATCTAAGCCTATACTTTCAAACCACGGGTTCCAAAAAGTAGCCTGACTTGAATGGACCATTGCAGCTATGCAATGACTGAGCTCTGCGGCGCCTCCTGCTGGCCATCTGAGAATTTGCTCTTTTCCAGCCAAAGCGCCCTTTGCAGGCCAGTGCCTCGCCTGTTGCTGGCCCAGTGTCCCTCCCGGACCCCGGTGCCCTTTTAGCTCGGGTGCTTCCCCCTGGCAATATCCCTACACTCTTTCTGGGTCTGCCTTCCTGGGGAACCTCCATTGTTTTGGTCAGGAAAAAAATTGCCCCAAAAAATCAAATGGTTTTGTTTCAATATTTTGATACCCGGTTCCGCGAGTAGTATAGATGTACCTTCTGTCAACCTCTCAAAATATACACACCGTTGAATTGTGGAGACTTAATGTTATTAATATTTTCTTTATCCTTTTGTAATGAATATAAAGGGTCATGAAAGTTTTCCTACTTTGATTAAGGGGTTGCCAACCTGAAAATCCCCCCGCCCCTCACTTCACAAGAAGGAAGAAAGTTAAGATATTGCATTTTTCAGAGAATAAAAAAAAAAAAGCCCCAAAACAATTCTGGCCCGATCGTCTGACCTTTAAATGCAGTGTTTGCCCTGCGATGTTACATCAATGTATGGTGACATTGACTGAAGATGATGCAATGTCATCACAAAGACATCACAGTGAAATGTCAGGATGTCATGCTGTGATTGCATTGTGACTTTCTGTGACTCCATTTGATGATCACCATTTCAGTGCTTTTGAGTAATCATTTATGCTTAGTGACCTTCTACGCAAGTGCCCTCAGAAAGTAGCTCTATCCCTTTGAGGTTGAAACAGGAATTCCTTTCCCATGTCATGATCTTGAAGAGACCATTTGCCTCTTTGTCAGGGATTTGCAGTGGAAACAGTAGTTGAATGTGTGTTTGGACAGCTGCAACTTCATTACTGCAAGTGACTCTGCAATTTATTTCGTGCAAAGATCCTGAATATTGTTAGTGGCTAAATCTATCATACTCAAAGGAGGAGGCTAATGGCTATATACAGGCGGTGATGAGTAGAGATGTAAAATAGGACTTAAAGCTAAGAACCTTTACTTTATATAGTTAAAATAATTGTTCTCAGCCTACACACACATTAAAAATCAAACAGACAAGAATCCATTTGATGGGGTCATTGATCAGGTTACATATGCACAGCTCTGCCTATTATGTCTATGATATTCTTGCCCAGCTTCATGGAGAAAGAAAGAGCCTATTCACAGTTTGATGTGAAGAAAATGAAATAATAATTATAATCCATCCTACCTGATCTAATTTCTTCATCTTATATCTAGGGCAGAGTGACACGCCAACCATTAGACACTGGAGGACAGTGGATGTTCTTAGAAGAAAAGTGTTCAGAGTATTCATAACTGGATATTGGTGAATGAAATAGACAACGGAGCACAATAAGAAGGTATACATGGGAAATATGCCAAATATCACAAGCTTCTTAGCCAGTACCCTTCAACGCTTTGCCTCAGAAAGGACTGTACAAAATGCTGAAAACATAAAACATTAGAAATGCACCCAAATTGAAATTCCAGAGCCAAACTCTGGATCTGGATCCTAACTTCTTAACTCAATAACAGCCAGAATTTAATCTCTGGATACAGATTTAGTCCTCCCAAAACTTCAGTAAGTTTGGACCAGGCCCATCACAAGGAAGATTTCAGCTCTGGGGCTAGGGTTTGAATCCAGAGATTTGGTTCTTGTATCTCTCAAAAGGGAAATAAAAACTCTGTCCTGAGGCAAGATAGATCGATATAAAAAACACTGGGCATTTTCCTTCCTTCCTTCCTCTTTTTTGAACTGTATTTGGTAACTTTCCTCTTAGAAGAGGGAAGAACATTTCATTCTTGTTTAACATCTGGTTAAACACCACTTAATGCAATCACCGGGCACTAGACCAGTGCACCTCCATGTTACTACTCTTGTAATTTATCTATATTTTTGTCTACATTCAGCCGTCACTCCTGGAAAGGACGACTGTTCAGGTGGCTTCTCATGATCTTATCAACACTCTAGGGCAATGGTTCTCAACCTGCTGGCCACTTGAGGCCAAAACACACAGCTGTGGCCCATGTGATATCCTCAGGGCCATACAGGTAGCATGTATATTGTGTGAATACAGCCCACATAACACAGACCTTGGCTACACTTGCAAGGTAGAGCTCATTAACTAAGCCCCGGGAGCCCTAACAGTTAGGTCAATGGAAGAACACTGCCATGTAACTAGGGCCTGATGTTCCCTTGGAAATTAGAATGGTACAACTCTGTGACTCAGCAGTGTGAAAAATCCACACCCCTCAGAGGGGCAGTTAAACTGATTTAACCCCAGGTGTAAACACCGCTAAATTGATGAGAAAATTCTCCCATCAGCCTGGCTACTGCCCCCTCCAAGAGGTAAAGCATCTGCAGTGACAGGCAAAACCCTCCCATTGGTGTGGGTAGCATCTTCACTGAAGTGCTACAGCAGCTTTAAGTGGAGACAAGCCCTAGCTCTCATCCCTTGGGGACATGGTGTTCCTACAACTGATGGAAAAACCTCTTCCATAGGTGTAGGTTGTCTACACTACACCTCATGTCAGCAGAGCAGTGACATTGTAGCTATGGTGCTATAGTCCCTATAGTGTAGACATGGCTTCTGATTCATATTGACCAGACAGTGTATTAAAATACAACTTTTCCTGCCTACACTAAAGGTTATTTATTAAAATATATAAGCTAACTTTTTTATTAAAAAAAATACACTTTTATGTCCTACTATGGACAGGTTGTTAGGGATTCCTAAGGGTTACAAGATTTAGGGAGCCAGATTTTCAAAAGTATCTAAGGAGATTCAGGGGGACAAGTTTCAATGACTTTCAGCGGGAGTTTTGCTCCTAAATCCCTTTGATACATTAGAAAATCTCCTCTAAGTTCTGTTGGTGGGTGATGATTCCTGGCTAATGGATGATTTTCTCCAGGACAAACATTAAAGATACAGTATCCCTTTGGCAACCAAAATTGAACAAGCTTCAACAGTAGCAGCAAGTGTTTCTCAAATATCTTCATATATATATATATATATATATATATATATATATATATATATATATATATATAAGTGTTCACCGACAGTCTCATTCAAACCCTATTAACATCAAAGGGAATTCTTCCATTACTCCCACTGACTTCAGTGGACTTTGGACCAGAATAAATCCCTTTTTGGCTTCTAGGAGCACAATGAAATATCTCTCTCTCTCTCTCTCTCTCTGCAAAGGGCATAGATCTGCCTGCAGATGCATTACCTGCCGGTGATCACAGAGAATTGCAAGCTATCTGTTATAATGAGGCCAATATTTTAAGAGGCACAGATATTTAGTAAACAGTAGCATTTGTGCTTTCATAGATGAGCCCAATTTCTGTTCCTTACTTCTGTTCATTAATCAGTTCTAAAATATGCCACGAAAAAGGGAAGAAAATCCAGCTACAGCATCAACTGATTATTTTGTTGTTTTAATATCAAAATTTCAAGATATTTCCCAGCTCTGGAATGTGTTTATTTTTCTTTTAAGATAAACCCTTTTTTTGCACATTGCTTTTGCTGCCTCCAAGACACAGCAGATAACACAGAAGACATTTAATTAATATGTACCACAGCATGACCTCAGTGGATAGAACATCTACCCTAAAGGCGCAGAGCTGTAGGAGGTAATTAGAGCACTCCATGACATTTATTATTAATGCTCTTCCAGTGACATTTGCTGTTGATCAGCAGCACATAAAGTTTTCCACTGTTTGCTTTGACTTATGACGTTATAGGTCTCCCTACCCAAAAGAATTACCAAAGATTTTGCTGTCTACTGTAAATTCAAGCCCCAGAGGGGATGGGTGAGATCCTGTCCCCATTGAAGTAAGTGGCAAAACTCCCATATACTTGCACAGAGTCCTGTTTTCACCCTCTGTACAATTTGCTCTGGTGGGATACGAAGTTTGCTGTTGTTGTTTTGTCTTTTGCAATAGAGCTCTGTTTCTAGGCCTGTGAGATCCTGCCCTAATGACCTTTACGATTGTGAGTTTTATAGAAAGTTGTCACGATCTGAATTTCAGCTGGCCCAACTGAGCAGGTGTATTTTTTGGGGGAGGAGGGTTGGGACGTTCTATATTTGGAGAAAATAGTCCTATGGCAGATCCATCTAAAAGCAGCCAGTCACTGATTGAAGTGGCTCACAGGTTAGAAATGTTAGAAGCATTGCTGGTGGCTAGATGAAGGAGGACAGGTGAGGCGGTCAAAGGTGCAAGATACATTTATTTGTCACAAGGCTCTGCAAATTCCTCACATATTCATTTGTGGCAGTGGCAGGGTGCATGCACATAAGTCTAGGATCAGGGCTTAAGTTCATCTGGAGTTCTCCAGAGTGGAGCACAGATACATATTTTCAAATCAGTGGGGTGAGCATCAACGCACCTTGTGGGGCTTCAGCCCCGAGCCCCATTGCCTCTTCAGACCCAGTCTCCCATGAGCCCTGAGGGTTGAAGCCCTGAGACCCCCGTGCCCCACAGCTGAAGCCCGGAGCTCCGAATGGGAGTGTGGGGAGGGTTCTTCAGGAAATAGTGATTGAGGACTTAAACCCGGCTTGGAGTTGCTATTGGGTGGCTCCATCTCTTCCATTGTGAGCATTTCCCCAGGGTGGTCTAAGGCCGTTACTGTTCTCCTCCAGGGGCACAGTCATGTGGAATTCCTCAGTGTTCCATCAAACCTTCCCTTTTGGGTGCTGTTGGAAGAGGAAGTGTTGCAGCCTTGGCTGTAACGCACTCAGTGTGCACGGTCATTTTCACCCATCCCACCCTGTGCTACAGGATGCCTAGCCCTGGGTTTGGGGTGGGGCAGAGCAAGCCAGCTGAAACACCATCAGGAAAATGCTGAGCAGATGCTGGTAGGTTGGAGAGACCAGTCTTGGGATAATATCTGCCTTTTTATTGATAGTTTACGCCCCCTATTTCTTATATGAGTTCGCAATCTGGGGGAATATGTTGGCTCTCCAGCTGCTTAACTGTCACCATCTTTCCCTCCCTCCACCCCAGATAGGGACTGGGACCACTTCTTTCAGACACACACCTTGCAGATGTGAGATACGCCCATGCTAGCACCTAACACCCGTACAGTGGCATCGGCACGCGATTGCAGGTGGAATTGAAAATTAGGGTTTTAATATATTTTTTGAACGCAATGAAGGCCTGGAGCCTGGCTTCAGAAAGGATCTCTCTTCTGATGTCACAATATCAGCTCTGTGATCAGCAGAAGGCACGTGTTTTGGGGCTGCCTCAGCATAAAGGAGAGCTGCTGCCAGGGTGTTCTCTCTCATGAAGGCCTTGATATTGGAATATAATGCCTACCTATTAGCCTGAGTTTCTGGGATGAGGGGCAGGATGGGGGTTGTAATCTGGGCACAGAGAATGGGGTAATATTGGGCTTATTTTATTACAGTGGTTGGCTATTTATGGCTTAAAGCTTAGAGCAGCTGCCGTTTTAAGATACAACCAAATTTGCTTCAGTCCCTCAGACAGAGACAAACACCTACAATATCTTTATCAAGCATTATTAAAATGACAATACCCACCTGGGGAAGTGAGGAAACAGATTGACAGAGAGAGATGGATACCCAGAAGTCACCTACTACAGGACAGGCCCGACAAAGAAAACAACAGAACACCACTGGCCATCACGTACAGCCCCCAGTTAAAACCTCTCCAGCGCATTATCAACGATCTACAACCTAACCTGGAAAATGATCCCTTACTCTCACAGACCAGTCCTCACTTACAGGCGGCCCCCAACCTATTGACTCCAAAAGGCTTTGGATCAACTCGCAGGTGAGAATGCCTTTGCAAATAAGGTCTTCCATGAAGAAAAGGACTATTCTTCACATATAGGTGGAATGATCTTTACCGTCAGTGGTTTCCACTCCCCACACCCTAACACCAGATTATTAATTTAAATAAAATACCACACACCTGGGAAAAGCCTTCACATTCGCAATTAGCATATACGGTGGTTTCTTTTAACTAGGATACAATTATACTTCTAGCTGTCAACAGGCAATTCTGTCACCTAGGTAAAGACTGGGATTTGGAATTTGTTATAATGAGTTTTCCAACAGTAGGTTCTTATAATGTGAGAGACATCTTAGGTCAGGTTCATATTCAAAGTATGGGAAATAAGCATTACTATGAATACAGTCTCCTATATACATTGCCACAGTCCATTCTTATTACAAGTACTGCAATCTGGAAAACGCTTATGCTATTGGGTCACTGGAATTTAATGGAAGGAGTTCTGGCTGCCCTGAAGAGGCTCCGGGCTAGATTCTCCAGGCACCACTGTAGTATAAATAACAATAATAAATAATTTTTACCACTTATTTTACATTTTGACATGCCTGATTTTCCACATCCAGGTCTAGTAATGAGAATGGGTCAGGAAACACTTTTTCTATCCTGTATTGGAAAAATACTTAGGCCATATGAGATGATCCCCAAAAAACAACAGACACCACCCCAGAATACCCATTAGCCCTGTGGACATGGTACTCACCTGGGACATGGCAACAACCCAAAGTTATGTCCTTCCTTCTCCTGATTCAAAGTAGGGACTTGAATCATAGAATATCAGGGTTCGAAGGGACCTCAGGAGGTATCTAGTCCAACCCCCTGCTCAAAGCAGGACCAATCCCCAACTAAATCATCCCATCTAGGAATCTGTCAAGCCTGACCTTAAAAACCTCTAAGGAAGGAGATTCCACCACCTCCCTAGGTGACCCATTCCAGTGCTTCACCACCCTCCTAGTGAAAAAGTGTTTCCTAATATCCATCCTAAACCTTCCCCACTGCAACTTGAGACCATTACTCCTTGTTCTGTCACCTGGTACCACTGAGAACAGTCTAGATCCGTCCTCTTTGGAACCCCCCTTCAGGTATTTGACTTGAGCCTGGGTCTCCCAAATCTCAGGTGAGTGCCTCATCAACTGGGTTATTGATTATTTTGGATGCTGTCTCATTTTGACCAGAAATCCCATTCTGGACCTTCCTAACCCTTCCTGATGAAAGTTGTGATGAAACTAGTATAAGCCCACAAAAAAGTGTTGGCATTAACAAACCGTATTTATCCTTAGAAAAATGTTTCATCAAATGAAATTCACAATCAACTCTTCCAGCAACATTAAAGCCCACTTTCTGGAGTGGGGGTATCTTAGTCTAAATGGAAGCATGACTGTAGTGGGGCGGCTGCCCCATTCCGGGGAAAAGGGTCTAAACAGCCCTGCAAAGGGCTGTGGCTGGGGGCAAGCAGCTCCCAGGCTGATTAGGCCTAGCAGCCACAGCTGTGGCTGGGTCAATTAGGGCCCAGCTGGCCCTGATAAAAAGGGCTCCGTTTGGAGCACAAGAGAGAAGAGAGTCTCCTCTGGCTGCATAGGTAGGCAGGCCCGGCTGCTAGGAACTTGACAGGGTACCTAGAGCGGTGCAGGGCTGGGGCAAGGCAAGAGGCGCTGGGGAAGCTCCAGCCTAGAAACCCTCAGGCGGCAGGGCCTAGGTGAAGGCCAAAATGGGTACTGGGGTTGCAGGAGACAGCCCAGAGCTACAGATGCAGAGGCCTTGCCTGTGATGAGTGGCAATGATACTGGAGTCTGCCTCAGTGAATGGGGGCAAGTGGTGACTGGCAGTTGCCTAGACTGATATAGGGCGGAGGGTTCCCCAGGGAGGGGAGACCCTAAGATCTGAGGGGGTACTGCAGGGGTGCAGCACCCTCAGTAAGAGGGCACCGGGGTCCGGGAGGGACTCTGGGCCAGAGCAGCGAGCGGGACCTCACCCTGCAGAGGGTGCTCCAGAGGCTGGAGAGCTAATTCTTGGACGGACCAGCGGGAGGCGCTGCAGGGGTGAGTCGCCGCTCTGCTACAATGACATTGAGAAATTCCTGGTAAAAACCTGAGCATCTCAACAGGGTTACATATTCCCCAGTATACCACTCAGATGCCCTTACAGGAGAGCTATTAAAATTTTTAAAATGATTAGCAGTATAAAGGTATTGACAATTAGAAATGTTGATACACCAGGAAAACACTTCCTTGTTTTTTAATGAAATACCTACTGCATCCTTGTATTTCCTTAATAATCATTTTAACTGCATGTAAACAAACAAGAATTGTGCATGGAACATACAGAAGTGTCCTTAATTAGCATAATTCAGAAACAAATGTTGCTCTAGCCAGACATTCTGATACACATTCAGTGGCATTTGGTCATGCCGATAGACATCCAGTGTAAAAATAAGGGTTAAAAAGTCAAAGGAATGGAAGCAGTTCCTTTGTGCAAACTATTGCATGGTATTTCACTCTACCTTTGTACCAAATAGGTACAAAAGGACAAAACTTTAGATTTAGGTTGGGTGGGTTTTTTTAGGTTATCCATGATTTCATAATTCTGAATTAAAATTCCTCCATCAAATTAAGAATTGGCCATAAAAGCAGAAATAATAAGATAGCAAACAGTGCTGAAAACGGGGGTGTTGAGCAGAGCTCTGTTGGAGAAGACAGGCTGCGAACACTTGTCTCTTAGAGCCCGTGAGTGAGTTCTGCGGAGCATGCCTGCTTGCTTGCTGGTTTGTGTTCAGTTTGCAATGTCGGTGCATCGTGAGAGAAGCTCAGCCTGTGATCACAGTTGAGCCTTGACTAGCGGTAGGACTACATTAGGGAGATGGCCCATAAAGGCAGCCAGCAGTACAGGACCTAGCAAACAGAGATGAAAACAGGGGAGTCTGAAAGGGGAATCTGGGGGTGAGGTGTGTGCATGAGTGTTTTCCTCCCTCCCCTAACTGGATCTTGACAGATGGCTATGACAGCTACCCAGGCAGCAGTGACTGTGACCCAAGGAATGGGAGAGAGAGTGAAGATGGCAAGATGTGGAAGCTGCAGGCTGTATGTTCTTCTGAAGAGGGTATCTGAAAGGTGCTTTATTTGTATGAGGTGCCGTCTGATGGAACTGGTGGAAGAGAAGATCTGAGTTTGAGAGACCCAGCTAGAAACTATGATTCAACTTAGAATGGGATTTGAGGACATGATGGAGGGAAGGAGAGAAGTAGCTGAAGGAAAAACAAGACTTGAGGATGCATGCTGGACCAGAGAAACGTGCTGGATGAAGAAAGTAGCCCATGGAAGCATGTTACTATGAGAACAGGGCAAAGGAAAACCAGCTACCAAAGGAGAAATAGACCCACTGTGACCCTAGATCCTTTTCCACAGTACTCCTTCCTAGGCAGTCATTTCTCATTTCGTATGTGTGCAACTGATTGTTCCTTCCTAAATGGAGTACAGTGAAACCTCGATTTAACGGACTAATTCGGGCGAGGGGGTGTCCGTTAAATCCGAAAGTCCGTTATTTAATAATTTTTTAAATTATTAAATAACAGGACTTTCGGATTTAACGGACACCCCCTCGCCCGAATTAGTCCGTTATATCAAGGTTTTACCGTCAACCCGCCCGCCCGGGTCCCGGCTGCTGGGACCCGGCGGCAGTTAGCAGCCCGCCCGCCGGGGTCCCCGGCTGCTGGGACCAGGGCGGGAGCTGTCAGCCCACCCGCCCCCGGCTCAAACCGCGGCGGCCGCTGCGAGCGGGCAGAGAGCCCGCAGGGTCCCGGCTCCCGGGACCCTCCAAGGAGGGTGAATGGTGCTGGGAGCCGGGCAGCAGCCCGCCCCCGGCTCAAACGGCGGCGGCTGCAGCGCGCGGGCTCAGAGCCCGCAGGGTCCCGGCTCCCGGGACCCTCCAAGGAGAGTGAACGCTGCCGGGGGCCAGGCGGCAGCCTGCCCCCGGCTCAAACCGCAGCAGGTGCCGCGCGCGCGGGCTGACAGCCGCAGGGTCCCGGCTCCCGGGACCCTCCACATAGCCAGCATGGTGCTGGGGGCCGGGCAGCAGCCCGCCCCCTGGCTCAAACCCCAGTGGAACCCTCCACAAATGGATTTCGGATGCATCAGACTTTCTGAAAAATTTGTCCGTTGCATCCGAAGTCCGTTAAATGGAGGTCCGTTAAATCGAGGTTTCACTGTACTTTGTATTTGTCCTTATTAAATTTCATCCTATTTTCTTTGGACCATTTTTGCACTTTGTTCAAATCATTCTGAATTTTAATTCTATCCTCCAAAGCACTTGCAACCCCTCCCAGCTTGATATCGTCCACAAACTTTAGAAGTGTACTCTCTATGCCATTATCTAGATTCTAAATCATTGATGAAGATATTGAACAGAACTGGATCCAGAAACAATCCCTGGGACCCCACTCAATATGCCCTTACAGCTTGACTGTGAACCACAGATAACTACTCTCTGGGAATGGTTTTCCATCCAGTTATGCCCCCACCTTATACTAGCTCCATCTAGGTTGTATTTCCCAGGTTTATTTAAAAGGTCATCTGAGACAGTATCAACAGCCTTACTAAAGCGATCACCATGAACACATTGTTTCTATTTTATGATTAGCGTTGTTAGGAAAATGTATTAAGAAAATAACTCTGTTAAAAAAATGGAAATCTAAAACGTATTTTGGAAAAGTGAAAACACTTTAATTGCTCATCCCAAACTGTCATTAAGCTAGGTCTTACTGAGCCTCATGAAAGCTGTAGTTCTACTACCTCATGCTCCTATTCTCCTCGTTGGGCTGGCCTTGCCAGCCGGACTACATTTCCCATGAGGTACCATGATAATTGTGACCCCCATGATGTACCCTGGCAGCTCAGCAAGAGGGGAGAGCATGGTCCATGAAATTTTGTTCAGCCAGGATTGTGGGGACCGCAACTCCCATGAGACACTGCAGCAGTGCAGGTGAACACAGTGTTGAACTTACCTGAAATGAAACATTTTGATCAGGAAATGTCAAAGTGAGTTGACACTTTTCAATTGAAATGTTCAGTTTTCAGCTAAAAATGCTTCCCTTTTCGGGTGTTCAACACAAAGTTCATTTTTTCCACATGAAAAACAGACACTGTCAGTGAAAAACAAATTTTTTTGGCCAAACAACAAAACAATTTTCACATTTTGGTAGAAATTAGAAGCCTCAGTCCGGAATCTGCATTATACTACGCACTGTGCACACATATAACACAAAGAGCTGTTGGGTGCAGGGAGATTTTGAAAGCCTGGGCCTACATCTGTTTAATAAAAATGTGTTGTTTCCCTGAGATTTTGCATATATACATTTTTTAAAAATGTAAAATGTGTAACTATTTTATGGGAGAGCCATTTCTGGACCTAAGTTGCTTCCCCTTTTAAATTAAGAAAACACACTGAAAGACAACAGCAGCACAGGACACATTATCACCTTTCTCTTAATGGATTCCAAATGAGGAATACAAACCCAACAACAAACCCAACCTCTACACCTCCACATTCACTACCAGAGCTTTTGTTGATGCTAGCCTGTATTCCGTGCCCCCTACTCCTGGAAACAAAAAACTAATACAGAATCGAGCTGATTATACTCAGCCTGTCATGGCTGGTCCTTGTATTAGATTTCAACTAAATTCAATTACATAGTGTTCTCTTTGCTGCCATGAGACGAATGGCAGGACGAAGATGAATGAACACAAGTGCTGAAATTGATTGATCCCAACATGCAGGCAGGTTGATTAAAGTGTCCAAAAGCAAAATGAGGAATAGTATTCATCTGTAACTACTGGTTGGGTCTTCAATTAAATGCTGTTTCCAGCAAATGCCACAAGAGTCTGAATACTGTTGATTTTGAAAGAGGACAAGTTGAGCTACACTATGGTATCCAAATGTGAAATTAACGAAGCTGAATTTAAACCAGTTTTACATCAGTCATTTTACAGCCCTCTTTTCAATATCTATTAACTACCCAAAATATTTACTCTGAAAAATTAGAAATGTTAGTAAAATGCAAGTTTAGTTCTATACTCTATAAGTGGGTTGAACCATGTCAGATGTATTGAGGCTGGAAAGATGCTTTTCACCAACCACGTTATAACAAAAAGATCTTGAACCCATTAACTACCATGCTAGAATGGGGCACCTCTGAAATAAATCACATCCTTTGACATCAACAATTAGTTGACTCTGGGGTGTCATCTGCAGAAGTACTGCATTCTAGAGGCATTGATTGACGAGACAAAAAGAAAATGGTCTTCTGAAATCAGTGACCATCTGATTAGATGAGGCTTTTGGATATTCCAGAAAACAAATAGTCAACATGGGTATTTTGTCCCAGTTCAACTTAACTATATTAAAGCAATGGGATGATTTAGTTGGGGATTGGTCCTGTTTTGAGCAGGGGGTTGGACTAGGTGACTTCCAGAGGTCCCTTCCAACCCTAATAGTCTATGATTCTATCATTCCTATTTTGTGTCCAGTCAGGGACCATGTACAATATTAATACTAAGCATAACTTTGACATCACATCTGCTATAATACTGAGGTCAAAGCCCCTGTTATAAAACAATCGTGAACCTTGACACTAACTTCCCAAATTCTTGAGAAATTTCAACAAATTAGGGCTCTGATTCAGCAAAATTTTTAAATGTGCGTGTAACTTTACGCATGTTTCAGTCCCGTATTTTTCGCCCTATAAGACTCACTTTTTCTTCCCCAAAACGGGGGGGGGGGGAAAGTTGGTGCGTCTTATTGGGCGAATGCAAAAAAAAAAAAAAAAAAAAAAAAAAAAAAGCGCCTCGCTCTCCCGTCCCCGCCGCGGGCGGGCTGCCGAGGTTCCCCCCTCCCCGCCGGACAGAAAAAAAAAAAAAAAAAAAAAAAAAAGCGCCTCGCTCTCCCGTCCCTGCCGCGCGGGCGGGCTGCCGGGAGCGTCCCGGTTCCCCCCTCCCCGCCGCAGGCGGGCTGCCGGGAGCGTCCCGGTTCCCCCCTCCCCGCCGCGGGCGCGCTCCCGGCAGCCCGCCCGCGGCGGGGAGGGGGGAACCGGGACGCTCCCGGCAGCCCGCCCACGCGGCGGGGACGGGAGAGCGAGGCGCTTTTTTTTTTTTTTTTTTCCGGATTTTTTATTTAAAAATGAAGGGGCGTCTTATAGGACGGGGCGTCCTATAAGACGAAAAATACGGTACCTAAGTGCTTCACTGAATAGGGGCCATGATGAAATTAAATAAATTTCTGAAAAAAAGTCATTAATTGAATTATTTCTTTGGTATTAAAGTCAGATCATGTCAACTTCCTACATCTGAGTTGCAAACTCTTCCAAGGTGCACAGCCCTGCAAAGATTTAGTCATGTGAGCTCAACGGGAATATGATTTTTTCACAAGAGTTAAGTATTTAGGAGCAGGCCATAAAAATATGAGGGTGAATTCCTGACCCCATTTAAGTCATTGGCAAAACTCCCATTGACTTCAAGGGGCCAGGATTTCATGACAAGTGTATGCCTATACTGGAGCTAGAGATGTTATTTCTACACTGGATAGCCGTACTCATACTACTTCTCATCTAGCTAACACACTAAAAACTGGCAGCATAGCAATAATGGCAAAGGGAGCTGGATAGGCTGGCTGCCCTGAGTACAGTCAAGTCAGGAACAGATCCCTAGCTACGCACGTGGGGACGCTAGCCCAGCCCACCACCCATGCACCTAAGGCAACCCAGCCATTTTTAGCATTCCGGCTCAATCAAAGCTTGCATGGGTATGTCTGCTAGAAATTAAGCCTCCAGTTCCAGTTTAGACATACCCTTAGATTTTGCTGGTGAGGAGAATAATTCCTTCATTAATAAACTGAAATCAAGTAGACTGTGTATCCAAAGGCAGAGAGAGAACACTTGTCAGATGACACACTACGTGGAGGTGGCTGCAGATATCTCAGAGGACAGGGCTCAGGAAAGTGCAGTAAATGCACATAGAGACAGAAAAGAAATTACAGAGGGTATATTATCAGTGCCTTTACTTTACTTTGTCAAAGTTTGGCTTGGGACCAGGCTTTAGAGATCAGATTCAAGCTTTACCTGAAAATCTAATGGCCACTCTTCTGAGAAGTTAATAATATTTGACTCCTTCACCCTGGGATGAAGAATGAGAAACACCCCTGCTGGCTCTCTCGATTACTATCAGCACCGGCACTTGCGTCTTTAGTGGAAACTATCTTAAACAACAACTTTAAATGGTAATGAAACTAAACCAATGGAACGTTAACTATATTTCATTATGTAAATGATATTCTGCTGCCATAGTTTGATCTCAAGGACCACGATTCTCCCTTTTACTAGACCTTACAGCGTAGGTTTACCAAATACCAGGCTGCAAGGTGAGTTAGGAGGGGAAAAGAGGATATTTAACTGTCTAAATCCCATCATTTTAAAAAGTGGTATGCAAGAGAATCTTCATTATTTTAGCATTTGGAGCTGGTGCTGGCTTGAAAAATAAAATATAATAAAGTAGTTAGGCGAATAAAACAAAACCCAAGGAGAAATTGAGTTACCACAACTATCTGTTATGGGACAGAGAAAACCAAAATAATCAGCTGAAGAAATCAATTATATTCCATGTTAGCTTGCTCTGGAGATATGCTTGAGGTGTTTTTTCCCAGGCATGATTCAGCTTGTTAAAAAAAAAAAAGATTGTGTAAATAAGAAAATTGTTATATCCTTATCTACTATGAATTACACCGCTCTCTAAAACAAGGAGAATGAAATTTTTTTGAATTGGTAATTCTATAAAATAATGCATATTCTTCTGCAGAATATGTATTTGAATAGCAGTTGCTAGGCAGTCTTTCTTGAAGGGAGTAATTGTAGGAAGATCTGGTAAGAGCGCAGACATACGCCTTTAGTGCAGAAGTTGCTTCCAGGCAGAGAACACCAGCTGTAAAGGTTTTCACAAAATATAAAAATGGAAACATGGACTCTAAAAACAAATATCTAAATGACATTGATCTCTTCTATTTAGACACAACCCCAAATGAAATGCAAATAGTGGGAAATTACAGTCCTAGAAGCAATGAGATGAAAAGATGATTTATAATGGATAATTTATATACTGTAGGTACAAGGCATCAAACAGCTTTCAAGAGTTGAAAAAAATCAATGTATCAATTTGATTCACTGAACACATATTTCCATCAAGTTGGGTAATGAAAGGAATTTCTAATGGATTATGGAGTCTGTCATCTGTAGGTCAATGTTTCTAATGCAGCCCTGGTCAGGAGGAAATCAAAGTCTTGACTGTCTGATGGTTATTTTGTGGCCTGCACGGTGTGAAATAAGTTCTTGGTTTTGGTTAAAATCCTACTGTCCATATCATAAAATACCAAGCACACACATAAACCCCAAGAAACTCATCCACCAGAGCTGGTCAAAAATTACCACTGATTTTTTTTTTCAATAAGAAATGACTACATTTTATTCCCCCCAAATCTTGTTTTTGTCAAAAATGTTCATTTTTTTCATTGAAAGAAAAACAGAAAATAACATTTTTCAGTTTTCAGTGACCCACATTTTTTTGGTTTCTGATTTGTTTTCTGAATAAAAAATCCTAAGCAAATTTCAAACAGAAATGTACAATTTAAACTTTCCAGGGGCAGGAGGAATAAATCCCCAATGATCCCTAATACCCAGCCATATACTCAGTAGATTCACCCATTTGATTTCAATTGAGCCGTATCGATGTACACCAGGTGGCGATATGGCCCACTTTAAAGGAGCTAAGCTGATTTATACCAATTGAAACTATGCTCACTATGCAGGCCAGAGAGTTGATCAAGTTGGAAAATAGTGAACATCTTGTGCAAAAAATGTTCAGAAACCTTTTTGTGAAAAGAATGTGGCCAAATATTTCCAAATTCAACAGGGTTTCTTTAACCGCAGTACTGGAGAGAGATCAAAGACTGAACAATCAAGGAGAATGAACCTTAATGGTATATCTACACAGTTCGCAGAAGTGAACCTCCCAGCATGGGGCAACAGACTCAGGCTACTGGGGTTTGTGCTAGCATGCTAAATGCAGCTATGTGAAGAGAGCTTTGAAGTTTCGGTTTTGGTTGGAGCTCGGTCTCTGAAGCCCACCCCACTCTTTAGACTTCACAGCCTTGAGCCTAACTCCAGAGAAGCGTCTACATGGCTATTTTTCAAATGCTAGCATGAACCCTGCTCTCACAAGTCTGTTAACCGAAGCGGAGAGACTCACTTCTGTGGACTGTGTAAACATACCCTAATCGACTTGGGCCTAGATTCACAAAGAGACTTAGTCGTGATAACGCTGAGCATCACAACGCCTCATCTTTAGCCACCGAGAGAAATCACAGGGACTCACTGCAATTCACAGAGCCTACAACCCCAACTAAATCATCCCAGCCAGGGCTTTGTGAAGCCTGACCTTAAAAACCTCTAAGGAAGGAGATACCACCACCTCCCTAGGTAACCCATTCCAGTGCTTCACCACCCTCCTAGTCAAAAAGTTTTTTCTAATATCCAACCTAAACCTCCTGCACTCCAACTTGAGACCATTACTCCTTGTTCTGTCATCTGGTACCACTGATAACAGTTTAGATCCATCCTCTTTGGTATAATTGAAGGTGTTCACTATTCCTCTTTTGGTACCTGTCACCAACATAACAAATTCATTTAAAGTCCAATTATTTCTGGGGAAAAAAAAAAGATTGATATTTCAACTCTTGTGTCAGGAGAACTTCAGATTAGCTATATCGAAGAGCAGGGATTGTAAAGCTATCTGAAACAGATGTATTTTTCTAAAAAAATTTCTAGAGCTGGTCCAAGGTTGTCAACAAAATTTCATATTAGAAGTTTTCCATTTAAATGAAACCTTTTGAACTCTATCTGCCAAAATGAGACAAAATTAAAGCCCTGATAATAAGGTCAAGTACCCTAAAGCAACTCAGGTTCTCCAATCCTTAACACTGGGGTAGGAAACCTATGGCACACGAGCTGATTTTCAGTGGCACTCACACTGCCTGGGTCCCGGCCACCAGGCTGGGGGGCTCTGCATTTTAATTTAATTTTAAATGAAGCTTTTAAAACATTTTAAAAACCTTATGTATTTTCCATATAATAGTTTAGTTATATATTATGGACTTAGAGCCCTTCTAAAAATGTTAAAATGTATTACTGACACGCAAAACCTTAATTAGAGAGAATAAATGAAGACTTGGCACACCATTTCGGAAAGGTTGCCGACCCTGCCTTAACATCTTCCTTTATCAGAGCAGCAGCACAGGCCTATGCTACAAAGTTCTGTTGGCATGGAAGCTACATTGGTCAGGGCCTAGGGTGTGCAAAAACCATCCCCCATAGGTGACATAGCTATTCCAGCAAAAGCCCTAGTGCAGAGACAGCTATGCCAACAGAAGAGTGTTTTAGTTGGCATAGCTAATGCCATTCAGGGAGGTAGCATTACAGTGCCAGTAGAAAAATGTCTTCTGATACCATATTCTGGGCCTCCGATAGAGGGCTCTGTCAGGCTATATGTATCATCAGGACCTGGGTGGTGTAGACAAGGCTACAGTTTAGAGACAGGTGCAACAATTAGGTGAAGGGGTGATGAACAATTTTTTTGATGGTAAGAGGAGATATTTTTCGGTCTTAACATGACGTGAATGAAGTCCTTCCCAGGCTCTCTTAATCAACTGAATCCAGTGAGGTGCTAAGAACTCGGAGCTCCCCGGGAAGGTATAGGAGATGAGAATACTCAGCAATAGAGCTGGGCAGGAACCAGTGAGGAATGCTGCAAATTTGAAACTTTTCCCATTCCAATAGAGAATGGAAATATGGTTTGAAATTGCTAATGAAACACAATTCCTGCCTCCCAAACTTTGTTTCAAATCAACACATTTTGTTTTGGTAAAATTGAAACTCTTTGTGGTGAGTTGAACTGTCTAAAATATATTGTACAAAACAATAATGTTGAAACAATGAATCAATTTGGAACAGAAAATTGAAAAGTTCCATTCTAAAAGGGTTAAGATATTCCATTTTTTCTAAACAAATTGCCATCAAAATTAACACTTCACAATGTTTTTCTTTCAAATAATATCTATTTTTCCAATCATAGAATATCAGGGTTGGAAGTCCAAACCCCTGCTCAAAGCAGGACCAATCCCCAATTATATCATCCAACAGATTTTTGCCCCATATCACTAAATGGCCCCTCCAGGATTGAATTTACAACCCTAGGCTTAGCAAGCCAATGCTCAAACCACTGAGCTATCCCACCCCAAACAACAGGCCTTTGGAAAATTTCCAACCAGGTCTACTCAACACCTTCGAGAAGATACAACTCAGCCAATCGTGGGCTCAGGTCCAATAGTAAGACGCTGCAAAGAAAATGCATCTATCTACTGGCACAATTGGTGCCTATGGGCCAGATCTGACTGCAGTGATGTTGGTGGGACTTCACTGTGACATAAGACGCATGTTCAAAGCACAGAAACATGGAGGACCTGGAACAACAGAGTTTACAGTGTGAGATAATGGCAAACCAGCTGCATCATCCATGTAATTTGTGGAAATAACTGTGATGTATTCATCACACTAGCAACTCAGGATACATCTTCTGTTAAATACAGAGTCTAATTGATTACAATCTGGCAAAATGTCAAAGTTCAAAGACAGAGAAAAGTGCCAACTCAATTAGATTTGACAGAAGAGATAACTTAATCTGTTCCAGTCACAATTCGTCTATAAGTACATACATAAACCAAAACTAATTTTGACATTTGCCTGAATGTCATAACTATATTTACATCTGAGGGACACACTCTGTATGCAACCGATAAGTTAGTTGAAGTTGCATTTTCAAATGCTAAATTATTTGTACTCGTTGGCAACAACTGTTACATTTTCTCCAGCAGCATTCTGCTTTTTTTATTTTTAAAATGATGAAGTAATCAGGGCCCAAATTATACAAATTGACAGTGCTGATCTTTACAAAATTTGCTCGAGGTTTTTGAGATATATCAACGAGATAACCTCTGCATGTCAAGAAACACTGATGTGAATGTTACCTCATTTCCATTTTATAGCCTTTGTTACTGACATGGGTACATTATATTTGAGAAATATATAGCAAGCAGGCTTATAATTTATCCTTGCTTCTATAACATGAAGCAGAGTCTGAGGGATTTCCATTTAGGACTATTCTGCAGTTCCCTTTCATAAAATTGAGAACTAGTTTCTTAGTTAAAAATGTATGGGACACGTGACCACAATTCATTTGCAGATAAACCATAATAAACAGAAGGAAGGCTGGCACACTAACAGACTTCAGGATAAGAATTACTAGAGGCGCACACTTTGTTCATATACCCAGCCTGGCCCCTCACTGAGTGCGCTCTGGCTGTACTGTGGGGAGGATTAGAAATTTCCACCAGCCTGATTTCCATTAAAATCTGGCCCACAGAATGCCCATTTGGCACTGCAGAGAGAAGAAGTTCTCTAGTGCTTCTGCTCTAATACATGAGATCACTGCCTCATGCTTATATCTAGAGTGCACACATTAGTAAGAATTAGATTAGTGGGCACCCATCTTCCCCAGTTTTCTGATTTTCACCAAAACCGGTAGGCTTCTTCTCATGGAAACCTAGAATATACTCTGCCATTTTGGAAAAGATCAGATACAGTTTTCAAAAGTCACCACATTACAAACTGAATTGACATCCAGTTGAGTATAAGGCATGATTTTGCTCCGCTGATTATGGATCCTTCTGGTCATGACTCAATATTTAAGGTTGTGTTCTGAAATGCAAATGCAAAATGTTTGAGTAGACCCCTAGATAATCACAGAGTCCCAAACCAGGAGACATGCACAACGAATAGTGCTGGGAGGGGGTAGTTTTGGTAAAGCGGTATGCAAAAAAAGTATAATTAAAGTGGGGGGTCAGAGTTAAGGTGGTTGTACATGGTCTGTGATGTGCACTCTGCAGCCCCATTGGAGGGAAGACTCCTTACTTTCACAGAGATCCATTGCATCGAATCCAGTTAACAAGGGCTGGCACTGCTAAGAGGGTCTGGGTCTTCTATAGCTTTTATGTTTATGCAACACACCGAAAAGAAATGTAGCTCTCCAATTTCAAGTCAAACAGCAGCAAAACAAATGAGTGCTTGATGAGTATCTATACATCCCTTCAGAACTGCATGTTTATTGACTGTTTTGTTTGCCTCACATATTATCCATAGCTGTAGCTTCTTTCTGTTGGTACATTATATTGGTAATCTCTTATCATTCAATGTTCAGACACAGGAAATGGTCTGTCAAATGCAAACCATATACTATAGGGTCCTGAGGAGAGAAGGAAGGGGTGGAGTATATTAGATTGCCATACAGTCATCCCCATCTTGAACCCAGAGTTTTCACATGCTATTATCATTGGCCTTTGCTGTGCCAAAGAAACAAATATGTCTGTATTTCTTCTGCTAAAAGAATATGAAGTCAAATGTTGATAATGTCAAATACTATGTTTTCATCGGCACTGAAATGAATCAGCACCCTGTAGGTAGGGCTCGTCTTGTAAAGCATTTTTACAGACCATCTTCCTTACAGAAGGAGCAAAATGGAAAATTGGCCATATATGGCATCTGTGAAAGATTGCAAGATTATAACATGCCATCAATAGGGTGTTTTTGGCAGTGGTTAGGATATTGGCCCAAAAGCAAACAGGCCAATCAGTAGACAGATAGGACTCAGAAGACCTAGATTCTCATCCTGGCTTTGCCACTGGCCTGCTGGATGTCAGGCAAGTCACTTTGTTGTTCTGTGACTCAGTTTTACCATCTGTAAAATGGGAATAATGATACTAACCTTCTTTGTAAAGTGCTTGGTGGTCTACTGATAAAAAAACACTATACAAAAGTGAGGTGTTATCATTATTATACATGCTTTAGGGAAAGCAGTGACAGGACCTATAAAAAATAACCTGCTGTTCTAAATTCACTCAATAGTGGCCAGTGGTGCTTTTCACCGGGAAGCAGATTACAATATATACCTACCTGAGTAAGATGTTATGAGAATAAATTATCTCATGTTTGTAAAACACTTTGAAGAGATTAAGGGCTGTAATTAAAATGCCTGGCTTGTACAAAGCTGAGGCAACAAAACACTTTACATGAAAACAATAAACAACAACTTTTAATATTAGTGGTGCCACTTCGAAAGAATGCCTGGATAGACTAAGTTAATGAACTGTTTTTAACTGTTTTAAACCTGATGAGGGAAAAATGCAAAGATGTGCTAAAATATTCTAAATCTGTGCATGACTGAATAGCATCCAAATGTATCTAATTCTAAATGGGAGAGAATTTGGGTAGAGATTTTGTGTGCCACTCTTAAAATCTATCTGGGTCTCTGTAGAGTCTCCCATCATTTTGGGATCTGAGCATCCAGGAATTACAATTAATCCCAAGAAGATATCACCCTTACTCCCATGTGACAGGCTGACATGAACCTGAGAAATCTGCTTGGGCTAGGCATTAGGCTGAAATATAATTTAACATTATAATGTACAACACAATAGATTTCAGAATGAATAATCTAAACAAAATGTTTCAGTAAGGAGTTGTTCTCTTGACTTCACTGATTTACAACAGCTAAGAACCTGGCTTCCAACAATAGTCTTTGTTGGCCACTCATAAGAAAGTTTCAAAAAGACAAAATATTATTACACTGAATGACTTGAGGACAGGCTTCTTTTTTTTTTTAAGAGAGGGAGGATGTTTAGAGTAAATTACTTACATAATAAGCTTCATTTCAGTCAGCCCGTTAGCCTTTGGAGGCAAAGGAAAAGGCAACATAAGCAGAGAATACCTCCACACTGCTCCACGGACAGCGGCCATCTTTTCTTTAGAGAAGAAAACACTTCTCACAAAACACCCCTAAAAAGTGGGTTTCTGAAGGGCAAAGGACAGTGTAGTGGGGAAGCTGCCCCACCCCTGGGCAAGCAGGGGTTAAAAGCATCCCTGGAGAGGGTTATGGTTGGGAATGACTGATTGGGGAAGCAGCCACAGCTGGAGCCATGCCACAATCAGGCCACAGCTGTCCCTATAAGCGGGCTGTGGGATGGAAGTTGGGGGAGTCTCCCTCTAGCAGTGGAGAGAGAAGGACCTAGCTGTCTAGAAGCAAGGTACTCGGGAGCAGTGCTGGGGAATAGGTTAGGGGAGCTGGAGAACTCCAGCCTGATCAACCCCCAGGCTGCGGGCCTCGGTGAAGGCCTACCCAAGTACTGGGGTTGCAGAGGTGCAGCCTGGGATTAGGATTAGGCAGAGGCAGCTGATCCTAATTCCTTTGTCAATGATGAGTGGCCATGACAGACTGCTGTCTACTCCAGAGAACTGGGCTAGATGATGACTGGCAGGAGCCACTGAGGCAAGGTGGGATTAGAGGGTTGGGGGCTCCCTGGGAGGGGAGACCCAGAGAGTGGGGGTACAGCAATGGGCAGAACCCCAGGGCAAAGGGCACCGGGGTCCAGGAGGGACACGGGGCCTGAGGCAGGCGAACCACCGGCCTGCAGAGGGCGCTCAATGCTGGAAAAATGGCTTAATTCCTTGCCGACCAGCAGGAGACGCTGTGCCAGTGAGTCTCACATCGCTACAGACCACAGATGGGTCACTAAAAGTGCAAAACATTTCTGCATGTTTATATTGTACACACACACACACACACACACACACACACACACACACACACACACACACACACACAGTCAATTGTTATTTGCAAATCAAACCATAGAACTTCCAATGCTTTCGACACCTTTAGGAACAGCAACAAACTGCTCCATTAATCTTTAAAATTGGAGTGGAAGTTTTAGCGTCTTCTTCAACTAGTGCCTTGATTTTGATGAGATGAAACTAATTGCCTTGCAATTATTAATTCACATGATATATGCTTTTCCCCTGCCCTGATATTTGAACGTAGAACAAGAGTGGCACTTCATGTGTCTACGGCATCATTAATAAAGTAGCACATAAGGCACCGCAGCATGCGCGCACCACAGTACACTGTAATATAATTAGCTCAAAATCATCAACTAATCACCTTGAGCAAGCAGGAAAGCCCTGGAGCAGGAAGCATCAAGGTTGCAGAAAAGCCAGCTTAGTCAGCAGGTTAAGTTATTCCATGACATCATTCAGACCACTTCCTTGAGACGGACCTCTTCTTTCCTACACTGTACCTTTGATAAGCCTAGCCACAGAGACAGCCCAGGGCCCCACTAGAGAATGGAAGTGAAGCAGAGAGGGAGTGAGACTATCAGAACATACTAGGAGAAACCAGACACAGAAGGAATGGGAAAAAAAACCCTTCCAAACTCTTCATGAATTAAGTTTTACAGAGCTAGAATAGTTTTAGGGCCAAATTTGGCCACCTTTACTCACACTGAACATGTTACTCCACTAATGATCCCATGGACTTCACCGTAGTCAGTTGAAAGGTTGTTAACATGAGTAGCTCCAATCAATGGGGCGACCCTCGAGAATTGCTGTTCATTATTGTGAGTAAGGGGATCGCAGTCTTTCCCTGGTTAACTACCAGGGGAAGAATATAAAGGCAAGTCTATACTACAAAATTAAATTGACCTTAGCTACTTCGATGTATAGCAAGGCGCAGTAGTTAAATCCCTTTTGTATGTCCACACTATGCTCCTCGTGTTGGAGGATCACATCCGCATCAAGAGTGCTTGTACCAATGTAATGTCAGTGTGGCACATTGTGGGGATGCCTTCTGAAAGGTAGCAACAATCAATGTAAGCAACGCAGTGTCTACATTGACATTACATCAACCTAACTTCATTGACCTAAGCACTATGCCTCTCATGGAGGTGGAGTTAGTAAGTCGGTGTGGTGGATGAGTTACATCAGTTGGGACATTTTAGCGTACAGGTTTACAGAGTTAGGTCAAAGTAAGCTGCCATACGTCAACCTAACTCTGTAGTGTAGACAAGGCCTAAGTTAATGTGAATGAGAAATTTTATCAAAGGCCAGTTTCTGATATCTTTCCTCAACATCTTTATGAGGAACTCCACTGACTTTAAACATTTCTGTGGTGGAATGATATGTTCTTCAATAAAAGACAGTGAGAGTGAATGTGATTATTGTGGAGGGGAGAAAATAGTTTATATAAAGGAACAAACATTTTAAAATAGGCATAGTGTATTGTTAACGTTGATTGATCACAATTAAAATAGTCCAGTAACAGTCTGGTTTGAGGAAATTAAAGCATATTCTAATTATATGAAATCTCTTTGCAAGAAATTAAATTGTGCTTCACTTCAGTGATTGTAGTATAATCCCAACTGTGCTATAAAACCCGCTCTCTTTGGATTCAGCGAGCAGTTGTACTGATTGTGAGTAAAACAAGCAAGATTTGACTCATTGCTAATGTAGCACTTTTTTCAAAATCCCCCTCTCCCTCTATTTTTTCCCAGTGAATTCCAACTTTTCTTTAAAATTACCTCTGGGATGGAAGCTCTTGTACCTAAAAGAGATTTTTTGTTTGATGTTTCAGGAAAACCCATTTGACGCTTGCTGATTTATCAAATAATGGAGATCAGTGATTTTCAGCCATTACACGAATTAGTCATCTCCTATTTTGCACTGTACTAAAAATAAAATACATTTTAGCCCCAATGAAGTCAATAGGAGTTTGGCCATGATTTGAATAAAGCCAGGATTTCACACTTTGGATTTAAAACCTCCAACCTTGCATACTAATATGTGTAACCCTTCTGCCCATCAGTGTTGGCAGCAACAAGGGCCAGGTTCAGTATCCAGGGGTTCCATTCTAATGACACAATACAAAACCGGCTCGAGCCCCCACCCAGTGACCTGGGACAACCATATACCACCCTTCTGGGTGCCTCTAAGAGGCAATACTTCCCCTCTCGCAAGCACAGAGTCTGAGTGTATCAAAACCCTTTTAATAACAGAGAGAAACACTGTGGCATATTATTGGGTAAACACCACAAACAGGATTCACAAACCAGAATCCCCCCCCCCCCCAAGCAAATGGTCTGTGTCCTTTCCCTGGGGTTCTTGAGTCCCGCAAGTCCCAAAGTCACACAAGGTCCCAAAAGTCCAACAGCCCCGGCAGAGTTCAAGAGTTCATTAGCAGAGTTTTACCTCCCCACCTGGGTGGAAGGGGGGGCAGGTTACGGGGCACCTTACCTGGTCAGAGGCCGACTGCCCCGCCTCACCATGGGCCGTTCCATCAGGTGCCCAGGAACTGCTTCACCAGCCACTCTGCTCTGTCAGCCGCTGCACGACACCAGCCACTCCGCTAGCGGTGACCCGAACGGCTCCGCTCTATCCGCGGCGGCGGCTGCTGCTGCTGCTGATCACCTGCTACTCTGCTAGTGGTGACCCGGACGGCTCCACTCCATCCGCTGCTGCTGCTGCTGCTGTGGCTGCTGTTCATCACCAGCTACTCTGCTAGTGATGACCCGGACAGCTCCACTCCATCCGCTGCTGCTGCTGCTGTTCATCACCAGCTACTCTGCTAGTGGTGACCTGGACGGCTCCACTCCATCCGCTGCTGCTCATCACCAGCTACTTCGCTAGTGGTGACCCAAACGGCTCCACTTCATTGTGGAACCCCTGTCCCCTGGCCAGTGAGCGCCACCCAGCCGATGGCGAGACCCTCCAGCATGCCAAAGGCCAAATACATGTCCCAATCCCTCATTCACATAAACAGGCTAATCAACACTTCATCATTCTTGCCCCAATACCAGAGAAACTGGGGGTCCCACAGTAGCCAAAGTGACCATTTGGGCTGTTAGAGTGCAGGCTAGGTGCGGTGGGTGTGTCTATGCAAATAAGATGTTATTTTCCAAAACTCACTGCAATTGCTGCAATTCACCACCAGATGTCAGGGTGGAACTCATCCTGACACTGCTTACATATGTAGTCCAGCATTTTCTTACTTTGCATTAATTGTTATCTAAAGATTATACATTCCACTCCACCCATTCTTGACTAGTATAGCCCGTTGTCCAACCCATATGCGGCCATTTCCTGTAGCATATTATTGAGAGCACTGCTAAGCATTTCAGTGCATCAAGAAATACAAAATTATCTAGCTGCCTGGTAGGGTGTGTAGTGAGTGAAAAAGACTATGCCAACTCCCTTCACCACCCATTCATGCACTCAGTTTACCTAATCCGTTTTACATCCATCTACATCCACATCACCTACCACAGAATATTGGCTCTCAGAAACCTCACTGCTCGGCACAACTCGATTCAGCAATGCACTTGAGCATGTTACTAAAGACCAACGGGAATCAAATGTAATTACTCACATGCTTCAATTTAGGCATGTGCTTAAGTAACTTACAGAGTCTAGCTGATCTGATGTAGTATCAATTTAGTACGGTACAGTGGAACACACTACAAAAAAAGAAAGGAAAGCCCAGACCCCAGTTCCCAAGAAATCTAGGAAATCTTGAGATTGTACATCCCACTAACGCTGCTTTAAAAACTACCTTGCTGTGCTACAAGCGCCGGCAGAACTGTTGCAAGGCAGAGGCATTGCAATGGCTAGCACAGTCAGGTAAATTCAATTAAGCAGCCTCCATGGTACCTCCTGTGACGCACATGATACACCCTAATATGGGAAGTACATTATCAGCTCCATACCTTGCTAACAGCAATGCAGCCTAATGAAACAAGTGCATGCATGAAATAACAACTACAAAAAGTGAACAAATAAGTTTAACCATTATAATGTTAATGGAGAGACAAATGCTGATTAAAATTATGCCTTTTGGCTCAAAGGCCATTGCTGGGATACTAGTGTTCAGAGATTTATTCCAGATGAGTTACAGTGATTCATTCCTCTGAGGTAATTAAATTTCTGTTGACACAAAAATCTCATAATTCAAGAGGTTCAGCAATCCCTAGAGCTCCCTTCAAGAGAAAATGAAATTAAGGTATGTTGGATGCAGACAAAGGGAAGAGACAAGGCTCATAAATGTGAGCTAATCAAAAAATTGCGCTACAGACTCATACACACTTGGCTACTTCTGTAGCCACTTGATTATTCTAATGACCTTCGTTTCATAGCTCCGAGTTGCATCAATGTATGGCCCACCACACCAAAATGTCAACTCTAGCAAATGTAATATTTTATAGTGGAATATGAAAACATGATTGCACTTTGCTGCTCTAGACTAAACCAGAGATATTATGTCATCTGCAGTTTGAGGTAACCATTACAGTCTGAGATTAAGTTGCCACTGGGACTTTTAAATTATGTATATTGATTTGATTGGTTTAAAACAATGCACATATTATAATATGGTTCTTTGCAAAAAACCCTCTGTTAAGGTGAAGTTAAGATTGTAAATACCATTTTGTTATAGTTGTTTTTTTCTTTTCTTCTCTTTTTTAGTGCTTATTAACTTTTACGAACATTGCACCTAAAATGCAAGCGAAACTAAACCAGTTTGTTTTACTCCACAAGTTGCCTCATGGGCTGCAATGAGTGTTGGCGGAATAAGATGCCACTCCACACGTGTGAAGTGAGCACAATCTAGTTCCAAGAAAGTCGAGAGTTAAACTCTATAGACTCCAGTAACAATTACAAGGGCATTAGTCCCCTTCAAGGACTGGCTCACTGACTCCCCAGACCCAGCTATGAGCCTTGACTGTCCGTCTTGCAAACCTTTTGATGGAAACGTTGCCTGGGGAAGCAGTTACATTGAGGTTTATCTCTGTAAGGAAAAGGGATAGATACTAAGGTTGGGCTTTTCAGAAATGCTCAGTAGTCACCTAACTTCACTCTTAATCTAATGGATTGGGAGCCTCGACTTCCGTGTGAGCAGAGTTAATCCAAAAGAGCATGCTTGAAAATCTGGGCATCATCCAAAACCCATAGATGCCAATGGGAGCGTTTTCTTAGTGAATTCTGGATTAAACCCTCAGCTATTTAAATAAAAGCATAGGTCTCCATCAGTCATTTGATGTGCTATACAAACATCACTGGGGCTGGAGGTCCCCATTGAGGCTTTCAATTTTAAAATTACTCTTTAATCAACACAAAACCAGTAGATTGCAGTATGTAGGACTCCTTTACCTACATTTTATTTCTCTTCTGCTTTCTGGGTCAGATCACCAGCAGCAAAAAGTGTCATACCTCCATTCAGGTCACTGAACAGGATCCGCAGCTAGTGTATCTACCACAGCACCACTGAAGTCAACACAGCGATGCCAATTTATTTCTTGAGATACTCAAGAACTGCCCAGTCACTCACTATATAAAGCTCAGTGCATTCGTAGTGTTTAATTACAAAAAGTGTTTTTTTCAGGACTGGCATACCTGTACATGGGGGACAATATATCATCACTCCATAGTTCAGATTGCAAGTGAGTTTCCATTAGAAGCCATCTCTTAACTAGAAGTCAAATCAGTTTCAGACTTGGCAGGGAGAATTTGAAAAATCAGAAGCCAGGCAAACAAAAGTGTCCCTTAATAATGACACCCTAAATAAAGAGTGCCCAGATCCTGAGCTAATGCAAATCTCTGTAGCTTCAGGAGTTAACCTGATTTATACTTGTTGAGGATCTAGGCTTGTGTGTTTATTTCTCTAAGAAAAACTGACTATTGGGTAGCTATAGTACTTGAGTTTTAGTGCCTTCCAAATGAATTTAGTCCATAAAGATTTCAAACTGAACTCAAATTAAATTTAAGCTACAGATAAATCTAAACCAAAACATTTGGCACCAACATCCTCAAGCCTTGAAGAAATTCAGATGTAGATCTGGATTCAAATTTTGGGATTCAGGTCAATCTTTTTTTAAAATCAAGTCCTTTGTGGGTCATTATCTGAGCACCAGCAAAGTATTTTTTTAATGGAAAATATGTTTGGGGATAGTTATTAAAAAATAAAATAAAATTTGGGCATGAGAAATATTAGCTCAAAAAGAAAAACACAACACTAAATACAACTCCTCCCTCCCAGATACTTAAAGATAATTAATAATGGATTTAGAAAGGCGTGCCCTTCTCAGTTTTACTGTAATGTCCTGGTATAAAGCATCATTGGAAACACATATTGGCTTTATACTGTAATTGTGAGATAGCATAAAAGCTTAAACTTTAAGAGCTAACTAAGGAGTGAAGTGACTCCAAGCCACTCCCTAGAATTAAGCTTACGCGAGCATTGCTGCTTTCACAAACCCTTAGTTCCTGAACATTTTCACACCCCATAGTGTATAGCCATGGCAACAGGGGCCTCTATCACATCAGGCTCACTGAGGGGGAAGGCTGGAATGAGGAAATGGAGTATTGCCACACTCTGCCTCCCAGAAGTCCCTAAGAGAAGAAGCGGTGGCTCAGACAGGGCAGCTTCTCAAAGAGCATGCTGGGAGGAAAGATGAATATACCCGTGACTCCGCAGATGGGTAAGGAGAGTTAGAGCGGTGCAATTCCGCATGCAGTTTACATCCTGGGGAGCTGGGACGAGAGAGGGTGGGAAAGCAGGAAACCGCATGTGACCAACATCAGTTATTTCACTTAATGCACTCCTGGGTGGTGCTGAGACATCCCACTGGTGGGAGTGGTATAGGAAGCAGCATGGGAGGTTGAACAGGCAGAAGACAGTGTCCCTGAGCAGCAGCAGATTTGCCTAATCCTTCTGGGTATCCGAGAGGGGGCCACTCAAACCACCATTCCCTTTAATTAGACGGCCCAGACTGATTAATAGAAATTGAATGCCAGAGCAAAACTGGGCCCAAGTCCAAAAGAACAGCTTCTAATAAATAATCATGATCCACTTAAAAAATGAATGTTTTTTTCTTGATAAAAATAGTCCTTATACCCAAATTAAGCCAATTAGGGAAATTGAAATTATGCCCCTCTCCCTGCCCTCCCCCCCAAAAGTATCAAACCCAGCTAGGGTGATTGAGATCTGATCAGTCTACACAACTGACTTTTAAAAGTCTCTTTGACAAGACCTTGGCAAGAAAGGACAGAGGTCTCCAATGCTTCATCTCACAGAGATCTCCATTCCTAGGCAATAATATGATGATTCAGCTGAATAAATAATTGATTTTTCAGTTCCGTGGCTGATGAATCTGAAAAAAATCATTTGAGGTCAAATTACACATTGTATTCAATCTGAAACAAAATGCTTCCATATTTTCCATCTCATTTTGTTATATCTTTAATTATTTTTAAACAAATCTAGCTACATGTCTAAACAACACATCTTTTCAAAATGAAAAGTCAAAATGCATCATTTTAGAAAGGTTAAAACAAACCATTTCAACTTTTTTGATTGATTTATTTTGCCCAAATTATTCACGAAAATTAACCCAGATTCCCAAATAGTTTTGATTGCCCCAAACCTGCATTTTAGGATGAATAAATTATTAGACTAAACATTTTCACCCAGCTCTTCTGATGACGATTCAGCTACCACTCAGCGATACTGTCCTCCCACACTAGAAACAAGACACAAGGTCAAAATGCCTTCCAAAAATCTTCAGAAGGTGCAAGGCATCTTCCCAATATTTACCACATCATTTCCAGAAGAGTTAAAACCCATTCATGTCCTTCTGCTGCTGAGGTCTTCAGATGCTCCTCTGGGAGCACTTGATAGGTCACCTGCAAAATATAACTCAGAGATTTGCCTATTTTCAAGTCTCTAGTTCACCTCAGGGTCTTGTTACTTGCATCCCAGTGGTGTTTTTAAAGGGCTGATTAATCATTTTGGATTTTTTGTTTCTAGCCGCACCCAGAAATATTGAGCAAATGCCTCCATTAAAAGTCCTGATCTAGTCAAGCGCACTTAAACACCTGCTGAATTTTGAAAGCACATGTAGTCCCAAAGTAGTGGCTATTCCCTGGAGCCTGCCAGACTAGTCAAGGGTTTGCCAGCAAAGCCTGATGACGTAAGCCTGAAAAGCAACCAAAGCCACTAATTTCCCACTCTAAAAAAACATGCCTTCCCCCCCCACCCACAAACATCTGAATAAAGGTAGGAACCTAAGAAAGCGCAGGAAAAAACTCAAGCAGAACTCATGTCAGCCTGACTCTCCAACATTCCATCCCTTTATTGGGATTGTGGGTGAGAAAGGATGGAAGAGATCTGGAGTCCCTTCTCCCCACCCCTGGAGAAGCGATATGGGAAGGGCAGTTTCCCTACATAGAGGACACTTAGCAGTGCATGGTTCCTCTTAGCAGAGCTTTGGCTGTTCATACAAATGACTTAAGGACCCCACATGGGCAGGGTACTGTAGAGTTGCAGGGGGCACCCAAATCCTTAGACATCCCCTTTAAGACATTTGAATGCATGTAGCAGAAACTGACAAATAACCTTTGCTGTAAGTTACTGCATGCTACTGCAGCTTCCTCCAACAATAACTTGTAAATGAAATGTAGATAACCCTTCTTAATTCTAATTACCCTTTATTTTAAAGCTTAATTACAGTAGTACGAGAGTCTCACAAAATGATAATTACAGTTTATTTAAACACCGATAAGTAAACATTAGGTTTTATTTTCCTACTGCGAAATCTATCTAACCTAATGGGGTGATGATAATGCCACTTAATTATATGCAATCAAAGAAACTGAGTAATTTCTGTCAGGTACCATAAATTCTCTTCTGCAATTGTGACCTGGCCAATTTAACTTTTATACTGCATTGTTCAGCATTACCTTACATTATAGATACACACATTGTTATTGTTGCTATTTAAATTGTATTTACACAGCACATTCTTAGGATGGAACTGATTTTAATAAAAACAATTGGACCTGTTAATTGGTCAAATACACAGGGTTTGTACTAAGTACAGTATAGTATCATCCATTAAAAATCTTCCCCCTCAGAAATGCAAAGCTGGCAAGAACATGGTTTCCTAGTGCATTGCTCCGATATGTGCATGTAACTCCCACTGAAGTCAGTTGGAAAGGAGCGTACCCAGTTCAAAGCAAAATTTGGCTGTAATTAAAGTCAGTTCTACTCTATGGGAATATGTCATTATTCAAAAATTGATGCATCTTAATAGCCTTTTAGAGAGAAAAATAATTTGTAAATCTCAGATTCTAAAGACCTTAAATTTACATCTTTCCTGAAACAATGTTTTGCTAGTTTGCACTATGAACAAGGAAATGTTTTGCCAGTAACTTAAGAGGCTGATGCATCTTGCAAGATCAGAGTAAATATTCCCTGACCTATTAAACTAACAAGTGAAAGAAAAGATTGTGGGCTTTGCAAATCAGGCCCAAGAATTTTGGTGTCATTTTTATTAATAAAACTGGCAGCAATCTTGCAAAGTAATTGTCACAGAGTTGTGCTGGCAATTTGCAGATTTGTTCTGCCTCAATAATAATTTTGATTATTTTTCCAAAGATGAGAAAACAAGAGAAGGAGGAAAAAATCATACACCAAGGATTATAATTTTATTATTGCAGCATCTGCAATCATTAAACTTATGGCACTGCTATCCGGAGAGTCCTCTGCATGCAAATTATCCTAGAATCTAGATCACAAGCTACAATTCGATTTCTGATTAATAAGCACAAATTACCCTTCCTATCAAACATTCCATAAAATTGATGACATCAAAAACATAACATTTATCAATATGGTAAGCAATGCTGAAGCTTAAATGTGGCTAATTACATTATCCATGGGATATGTAAGTCAGAGGACTCATTCTTCACACATCCCATGTTCAAAATGTCATTCAATTTGAAGGTCTTTGGTTTTGTATAAGATCTTTAATTATCATGCAAATAGCGAATATAAAGGCCAGATTCTGGAAATGAGAGGTGTTGGCCAGATTCTGCACACTGGTGCAAATCTGGAGTTGTTTCACTGAAATCAGTGGATTTGCCCCAGTGTTAACAAGAGTAGAATCTAACCTTCCCTTTTAAAGAACTCAGTAAATCTGGAAGGAGGTGTAAGAATAAAAAAAAAACAACCTAATGCAATAATTTCATTGTATTATAGATATGATGGGCCAGATCTTCAGCAGGTGTAATCGGGTGTAGCTATATAAAAACTTGCAGCAGATGATTTTTTTCCTCCCAATAAAATCACAAGGTTTTTTCCCCCACTCTCTCAAAATGAATGAGTTACACATTCTTGATTTAACTGACTCATTAACAGATCATGATTTTTACTGTACAGAATTGTTTAATTCAGAGAGATGACAGGCGTGAAAGACAGACAGACTCTGGTTCCATCAAAGACAATGGACGTTTCACTACTGACTTCAATCAAAGCATGATTGAGCCAGCAGCATAGCTAAAAATGTCTTTAACTTACAGAAACATACACGTGGAGGCGAAGAACAGTTTTGCCATGTGTGTGAAATTAACATTACTACATCATTTAGTTTTCTTAGTGTCATCAGATTGGAAGAAGCTAAAGAAGTATTAATGAGTCCTTTCGTCCACATTTGAAATGTGTGCCTGTGTCTTGCTTGTGGGCAAGGTTGTGATACTGTCCAGTGTAAGTGGGGGTGTCTTACTCCATGAGTCGCTCCAATGAAGTCAATGGGCCCAGATCCTCAGGTGATGTAGCTCTGCCTGGCTCCTTTGAAATCAGTGGAGTTCCACTGATTTACACCAAATAAAGAGTGGCCCAAATAAAACTACTCATGGAGTAAGCCATAAGTACAGGGATCAGAATCAGGCCCTATACATTTTTTTTTTAGCATAACAGTGCTGCTTCCCTGCTGGAGATACAGAAGGAGTGAAATTCTGGCCCCATTAAAATCAATGAATGCTAGGCCACTGATTTCAGCGGGGCAAGGACTTTACCCAGGGTATCTAAACAGCATTGATCAGCAAAAGCTCAGGAAGCAAACAGAGAGAATAGTGGGCAAAGCGCGGATGACGGAAAGTTAGTGCACATTTCAAATATGGAGGTTGGGAAACACCCTTTTCTTCAAGTTTAATACTGCTTACGAAATGCGCCCAGCACCAGTTTCAATAGCATTTACCTAGACTAGTGTGCCAGGTTGCAGCCCCTGTTACGCTTTTGGTTGCACTTTTCCCCTCACTTTCTTATCTATGCACTCCTTATCCATGGCCCCACAGAGTCATTCTTGGTCAACCTCCTCCTAGCTCTGGCGAAAATGGGCTCTAGAAAGCCAGGGAGAGGAGGTTGGCCGACGGGGTCTCCTGTGACTGTGTGGCCTATTTCCGATCTTCCATCTGTTCACGCATCCAGGCAGAGTTCCTCTGGGCAGCGTCCGCTGGCTCCCTTGATGCCTTCGAAGAGCAGTGGGCACTGGACAGGGTTCTCTGCTTGGTTGTCAGGTTCCCTTCATTTGACCCTTTGACCACACTCCTGTCCCTGTTCCTTCATTGGTTGTTCTCTGGACTCATTTGGTTTCCAGGTCCCATGGACCTCCCCTTAGGCTTGGGAGCTTGTGCCCACCCTTTTCCTGAATTCTGATAGGCCCAGTTTCAATAGCATGCGGATAGGTACGCTTGCTCTATCGCTATACTAACCAAGCTCACTTTCTCAGTGTAACCCTTCTGCCAGGTGGACCTGGCAGCAGCAAAGGCCGGGTTCAATATCTATGGGTTCTTCGTAACAATAAAACACAGAACTGGCTTGGGCCCCCACCCAGCAACCGGTGCAAATCTGGAACTGGGGAATCTGGGAAATTTTAATACCCCCCTCCCTGTGTGCCTCCAAGAGGCAATATTATCCCTCTCGCAACCATGGACCACAAAAATAACTTCTATTAGCAGGGAAAGGGGACATTTGGGAAAATAGCACGAGCATATTTAAAAGTATGTGACCATTTAAAACCCCACCCACAGCACCTGGGCAGTGTCCTTTGCCTCTGCTGCTGCTGTCCACTGCTTCCATCTCCCATGATATCACGTCCTGAGGTTCTGCCACTTAACCTGACTCCCTGTGATTTCAGCAGGCCGTGAGGAATCTCAGAGCCAGGGCAGTTTCTGGGTTGTCATTCATGGTTCCTACCCTAGGTCTAGAGCTTTCCCCCAGACCTGCTCAGCAGTGATGTCCACTGTAGGAATCAGCGACTGGAAATAAGGACTCTCAGTTGACTAATCAGCTCAATCACTAAATGCTGAAGGGGGGGGGGGGCATTTCAAATGTTGTCTAGGGCTCTTTGGCTCCATGCCACCCCAGTAGAAACACCTCCCCCCATTCGCTCTCCTCTTCACTGGCATCCCCACCCCCTGCTTAACAAGTGAGGTCCAGGTCAGGGTGATCTTCTCAGTCAGGGCAGGCTAAGCACAGTTCTCCTGCCCTTTACTCATACAATAAGGACGACAACTTTTCATTACCCCTGCATTCAAATTACAATGGTTTATTAAAGCTAATGCTAAAAATATCTAATCCACAGGTTAAGGAAAGAGGGTCTATACATCTGGGTATAGTGCTTAAATTATCCAAAAGTACAACGGTTGGTTTAAAAGTCATAAAATACACCAGACTTCAAAGAGAAACCGCTGAGCTCCAGTTCATCTGTAAATTTGACACCATCAGGTCTGGACTTAAAGACCGTGAATGTCTCGCCAATTACAAAAGCAGTTTCTCCTCTCTGGGCATTCACACCTCCAGGTCACCTGCTGGAAGTGGGCCTCACCCTCTCTGATTGAATTTACCTTGCTTTATTGCCTGCATATTTATACCTGCCTCTGGAGATTTCCACAACATTGATCTGATGAAGTGGGTCTTAGCCCACAAAAGCTTATGATCCCTAACATCTCTGTTAGTCTATAAGGTGCTACAAGACTCTTTGTCGTTTTTGCAGATCCAGACTAACACGGCTACCCCTCTGATACAAAATACACCTAGTATATAATCTGCAATATCCTAAATCAAGGTTAATAAATTTAACAATACAGTTTAGCATCCAAATAGTTGAGTGCATGCCTCATAAAAAGTTATACGAGGCATAGCTTGTGGGAAGCAAATATAGCAATGACTATAGATCACCCCTCAGTCATTGAGAATTTAGGATAGGTTGTCCCTTAGTAAATACAACCCAGAGAAGTATTTCAGTTACTTTCCTGACTTTGCTTCTCAGAGGTACTCCAGCTCATCTCTCCGGTATTGCCGAAGTCTGGTGATGAAGTCATCTGTAACCCCAAACCAGCCAAAATCGGTCATTTTAGCAAAGCATCTCCATCTGCTGCACACGGAGGCAGAGTGGGGGTGTCTATGCAAACATGGTCAGCCCCTGCAGTCTTTTCCCCCAGTTCATCAGGAGATGTCAGGGGAGAGTTCACTCAGACCCTGCTACATCAGTGTGGATCCCAGGAGAAATCTTCCAGGAGACACAACTCCCGTTCCTGACAAAGCTGATGACAATTTTGGTGCTGTTATCTGAATCCATAAATAGCACCAGAGAAACACAAAAAATGAGGAAATAGATTGACTACCCCTGGCTTTCCACTGCCTTGGTCCATGACAAGGATTTGCAAACATGTTAATACTTCCTAAATACATAAAATAGTTATTCAGTAATATTAATACTTATATTAATACTAATAATTCAGTAATGATTAATAAATAATATTCAGTAATATTAATACTAACACATTACAAAGTATATGTCAACAGTGAAGCAAAATAGAATCAGAGACTCAGAGAATATCAGGGTTGGAAGGGACCTCAGGAGGTCATCTAGTCCAACCCCCTGCTCAAAGCAGGACCAATCCCCAATTAAATCATCCAAAATCATGGGTCCTAGTACCCATCTAGCCAAGCTGTATTTGACAGCAATGCTTGGAGTCATCTCATTTCCTGCACATTTGGGGACTGACTCCGTCATCCCTGGGGTTGGTCCCATTCCAAAAGGCCCTGGGATCGCTCCCTTCTCTTTTTTCAGTGAGTTTGATGGGAACACTCTTTGTCTTATCTAGCGCACACCTAGGGATCTGCAGGAATTGTTTCCTTTGTTCCTCCCCTCCCCTCTATCTCCCCATCACCCATTTGATGCCCTATTAAATTATTCAGGAATGAAATAACAGCTTCCAGCATTAATAATTCACAGCTACACCAAGCGGGCATGTAAAGTAAAATGCAACTGATAAGGGTATCTGAGCGTTCACAGCTTTTATGATGCTCATTCATCTCATATTTTCCAGACACCCATCTGAAATGGAGGTTCAATGCATGCAAATGGGATACACAATTACTGAAGGGCTGGTGTCTGATCCAATCAACCTTTACTCTCAGGAGGAGTCACAGTGACTTAAAAAGGGCTACTCGTGGGTAAGGGGTTACTTGTATCCACAAGAGTTTGCAAGGCTGGGCTCTTATCATGCACGTAATAATAATATCATTAATTACTACTTTTTTACTGAGCCTAATTTACAATCTCGTGCTTCTCATGGCAGGAAAATTATCCAGATTTTCATTTTTGAGAGCTCTGCCATCATCAAGTCTACTAAGAAGCTCCCCAGACACCTCTAAATCACCTGGGAAGCGCTTAGATATGGGAGTGAGAGGGGCTATGAAATCCCCTAAGATAGATACCAGAGTCGCCGTTAGCTATAATTTTATTTAACCTACTTGTGACCTTTGCATTTCCTTGTCTTGGTGCTTCCAATAACCCGGGAGGAAAATCAGCAGAATCCTGCACAAAGCATCCTTGCTTCAAATCATCAAGGCCAGGAAATTCAAAGGCTTAACGATAACCACTGCAAGTTTTTAGTAAAAACCATTTTAGACTAATTACCTGGCTTTTAAAAGGTACTTTTCCCAAGCATCCATTTTAGAACCAACATGGTGGCATATGAATACTCCAGACACATAAATCCAGAGGTACCTCGATCTCCCTCCAATTCTTATCTGATCAACAGAAGTAATTATTGGTGTTGCTTCTAATGTGGATAACTCCGGTTTATCACGTATCATTCTACAACTTGGAGCATCAAGAATTCCTTTGTTTGATCCGAAACTACATGATATTTAGCTCATTAGTTCTGTATTAGCCACTTTATCCTGTTATGTGTTGTGAATTCATAATGCCCACTGAAATCAAAAGAAGCTATGCACTCAGAACTACATCCCCAGTTGCTTACAGGTGGCACTGCAGCTTCTTCTGGAGTTTTTGCATCATGCTGCAACTTGCTTCCCGGGAAAATTAAAATTATTCCAAACTCATCTGCCCACTGTTGAATTAATCTGGGCAAGAAACCAGTCAACTACACCCAGCTGTATGCAGGCAAACAACAGAGAAAAAGTGAATGACTCAGTTCTGATTTAGACAGACTCTTTTAACTAGACAGTATCAATTCTTATCACCCACAATGTCCTCTCTGACTGGCTGCAAATTGCTTCCTCAACTTAGTTGTTTCCCATAAACTAAAACATCTTCATGTTCGGGACAGGTCATTTCCTTCTGAGTCCAGCTGAGGAACCTCCTGTCTCGTGGAGTCTGATTGCGGGGCCTGGCAAAATCAATCTTTTTGCCAATATGGTAAAGAAACCAGAACCAACATCTAAACCCCAGTAAAACTATGTTTAAATAAGAGGAGTTACAGAGTAGTGAAAGCAAAGAAGTTGCTACAACATCCATCACTCTGTTGCCTCCCTCTTAGATGATAGAGAAACCGTGGGGCGAAGACCATGTAATGAAATATTTCAGTGCAGCATATTCTCCAGTAAAACCAGATAATTACACTTGTTGATATAGCATTTTAATTGATGGTCCATTAGCCTCCTTAACACTCTAAGCGTGCATGGTGCTATATACATTCAACTCAGCCCTGAGAAACATACACCCATACTACCAAACTTTAAAAACCACTCAGCACCAAACAGCTCCCATCAAGGAGATCCTAGATCAAGCTGAACACTTTTAAAAAGTCTGTTCATTTCATTTAGGTTCCTGACTGGAAGCAGGATCTTTGATGGTCTGGCCCATAGAGTCCTAATCACTTTAGAGTAAATGCATGTAATTCCCCCCCCCCCCCAAGTTACCCTCTACCTACCCTATATCAATAGTTATTACAGGATCTTCCTCACTTCCTAATTCTCAAACGTCTCCTGATTTTCTTATTGAAGAAAGCTAATCTCAGAGATATTCATGTCATAGCCCCTCCTCAATTACTAACAGCCCCATTTGCTCTGTGATTCTTTCCTTCAGAGGCACACACCGATATTGATCTGACTGTCATCACCCTAGTAGCTGAGAATTCATTGCTTGGCCCTCGCAACCCACCCTTGAGGAAGGGAAATACATTTTGCAAACTGGGGACTAAGACTGCATAGTTTTAGAGCCAGAACCGTGGAGGAGCCTTGGGTGTTGCAATGCTGAACAACACAACCCCTAACCCGCTGTTTGTTGCCTGGGAGGATCCTTAGTTAGGCACCTAGGCTCCCCATGAAATCAATGGGGAGAGCTAGACACGTAAGTGTGCGATTCTCGAAAGCCAGCAAGCTAAGCAGGGAGCCACTTTGGCTAGCCAATAGCAAATGGCAAGGAGAGAGGTGTGGCCTAGAACCCTACCCATCAAAGGTCGGTCCGTTCCTAATACTGGGGCTTAGGGAGGCACCTCCCTCCACTTGGGCATCTCAGCTATGAACCCTCTTCTGGAGTTAGGCACCTAAACCAGGCCAGCCTCTTTTTGTGAAAAACAACAGACACAGAGACCACCTGTCTACACACACATTCCAGTGTAACCAATAGCCCAGTGATTGGGGTCCTCTCCTGAGGGTAGGAAACGGGTTTTCAAATCCCTTCTCTTCCTGACTGGCAGCATGGACTCGGTCATTTGTATCCCACCTCCCAGGAGAGTATCCTACTACTGGGTGAGTATGTAAACACACACCAAACACCTGATCTGCTCCCCCTCAGTTGCCTTTGGTGTGGGACCAAGCTGGTAGACATGATCTGGGCACTTACCGGGTTGGACCCCACAAGCTAGATAAGCAGGGATGGCCTAGTTTGTGAACTTTGCCGGAGCCGTGGCGTGAACTACGGGGCCGAGCAGCTCAGCAGCATCAGAAATGTAGGCTTCTCGGAAATTCAATTTGCCAGGCTAGGTGGTAGATGAAAGTGGATTTAGAGGAACTCATTGGCACCTAAATATTGTATCTAGGACCAAACATGGCAGTTGGATTCTTCAATCCTTTTTTGGGTCTAGCCCGTTGAGATGTACCCACGTTCACACAAGGAGTCTGTTGTAGAGCAAGTAGTGGAGCCTACTTCTCCTGAATCTCAGTCCCGTGCTTGATGTACTCAACCATTTTTCCTTTTTCCATTCATCTCTTTTAACCCTAAGCTTCCTTAATGTTTAACCCCATTGGCAAACAGATTCATTCTTCTTTTATTGATACTTCATCTTTTCTCGGCTAGCATTAACAGACTCTGTGTGCATCGGCCTGAGGATCAGGAGACTTTAGTTCTATCCCCACCCTTGCTGAGTGAACTAGCTAGGTCACTTCACTTCCCTGTGTTTCAGTGCCCCCCCCCCCTTTCCCCGCAAAAAGGCATAATTATATTTACCTCCCTCTGCAAAGTGCTTTGAGATCAACTGTTGAAAATGCTATTTGGTTAATCCTCTAATCCATTTACTATACTTTATATTTATTTATATTTATTATTGTTTATATACTTATTGTTGTTCAATGTGAGATCTCTCTGCACTACCAAATGAAACTAACACTCTGTGGTGTTGCAATCTGATACACACATCAGGGATAACAAAATCAATTCTGCCATTGTGCAACAGGGGCAGACTCTAGGAACCATTAAACATTTCTTCCAAATCTACTTCATCAGTAACCTCTTTTGATTGTCAGTGCTTTCTGTCTAGCAAATTTAATGACTAATAAACCACTAAAATATCAGGTGTACAACATAATATAAGAGGTGAATTGTTCATGGACTGCAAGTACCTACACAGGGAAAAGGTGATCTAAAAGTTGAGGGCTCTTCAGTCTAGTAGTTAGTGGCATAACAAGATCCAAAGGCTGGAAGCTGAAGTGAAAAAAACAACACACACTGTAATATGGCACCTTTTTAGGTGCAAATTTTTAACAGTGAGGTAATAAACTACTGGAACAATTATTACAGGCATGTGGTGGATTCTCCGTTACTTGAAATGCTTAGATCGAAACTGGGTATTTTTTTTAACAGTTTGCTGTAGCTCAACTACCAGTTAATGGGCTCAGTGCAGAAATCATTAGGTGAGATTTCATGACCTTATTATACAAAAGGTCCAATTAGATAACCCTTTTAGCCTTAAAGTTTGTGCAAAGATTTCAGTTTTGAAATAGCCCACTCATTTGTGCTTGTGTAATTAATTCAATTTTTGATAAAGTTTGATACTGAAGACCTAACCGCTGATGGTTTTTTTAAATTATTTTTTAAATTAGGATGTGAATACATTCTACAGCATCATAGTAGGGAGAAAAAAATTGCTTACCACCGTACTTCCCTATTTTTTCTAGAATTGCCATCACTTGAAAATGGACCTTACTCAATGATTCTTAAGGTATTAGAGCGCCATCTAGAGGCCCCAGCTGAGATATTGTGCTAGGAGCTGTACATAAAGGATAAAATCTTTGCCCCAAAGACCTTACAGTCTAATTAGGCAAGACGGAGGATGGGAGAGGAAACAGAGTCCAGGGAGGTAAAAAAAACATTTGCTCAAGAGTGGAAATAGAACCCCCTCAATGTCCCATCCACTGGGCCACAGAATCTAATAAAGAGTCTCTATCCTAAAGCAGGTGTTTGTTTATTTCCCATTTCAAGTGTTATTCACAATGGGCCCTTTTAAATTATGTTGATAATTGCTGTAGAGTATCCAAACACAGTGGTTCATAACGAGACACTGTAGGTGAGATTCTCAGCTGGTGTAGACTGTTGCAGGCAGCCCCACTGATGTCAATGGAGCTAGGCCAATTTACAACAGCTGAGAATCTGACTCTATGTATCGACTGTGACATGGGCAAGGGATTTTCAGTGAAGTTGAAATGTGTTGGCACTTACTAGCTACAACTTTCATTTTGCTGTTAATTAGGTATTTGATGTACTACCAATCAAAGTTTATTCTAGCAAATATGCAATCTAATTCAGCATATAAACAAATGAAATGTTTTACTAGTCTTTCAGGAAAGAAAATACAGGCAATATTTTTGCACAGAATTCACTTGATCCTCCAGGATTTTGAAAGCAAACACAGGAAAGATTGGGTTAGGCAATTTATGGTGTTAGGAGGAATAAGTAAATGAGTTTTCATATGAACTCATTAAAAAGTCTACCCTTTGCCCCCATCTTGGTGGACCAAGATTCAGAGGGCAGAGGTTCTGGAGTAATTGGATTTTGTGTGGGCAGCATATGCCTTTTAATGAAGCTACACTGAACGCTCTTTAATGCAACCAAATATTTGGAATATTTTGATTAGTCTTTATTTTGTCAATTTTTTCTATACTTCCTTTAGACAGTTGCAAAGGGCTTTAACAAAAAGTTAGACCCAGAAGTGGAAAACTCAGTGTTTTGTGTTTCATATTTCTGCAAAGGACTCAATCCTTTTGGAGATTGGGCATAGAAATTGTGTCATCCCTCTAGGAAAATCTTTAACAGCCTTCCTCTAATCACAGGTATATGGAATGACAATTTATTTTATTTTTGTGTCTATTAAATATGTCAGGTCTTTGGAGACCTGTTACGGTCCCTGATTCAGCAATGTACTTAACCATTCATTTAAATCCCATTGAAGTTAATAGGATGTAACTTACTATTAAAGTGAAACGTGATGTTTTATTACATCATGGCCTTAGTCTCTGATCATTCAAACAGCTCAGCATGGACATACTGACTTCAATGGGACTCTACCTGTGTGCAGGGGTTTGTCATTGTAGGACCTCAGATACGAAATTGCAGAACAACTATTGGTGGTATGTGTCCTATCATTTATCAGCCTCTGCACCAGAAAACTGGAGGGTAGCTAAAGAAACACTGGTTTTTTTAAAGGGAGAGGCAATCCTGGCAATTATAGGCCAGTAAACTTAACTCCAGTAACAGGCAAATTGGTTTAAACTATAGTGAAGAACAGAATGATCAGACATACAGATGAACATGATTTGTTGTAGAAGGTCACACATGAAAGGCTCTTAAGCAAAGCAAGCAGTTATGAGATAAGAAGGAAGTTCCTTTCATAGATCAGTAACTGGTTAAAAGACAGGAAACAAATGGTAGGAATAAATGAACAGTTTTCAGAATGGAGAAAGGCAAATACCAGGGTCTCCCAAAGATCAATATTGGGACCAGTGCTGTCCAACATATTCATAAATGATCTGGAAAAAAGGAAAACAGTGAGGTAGCAAAGTTTGCAAACAATAAAATATTACTCAAGATAGTTTACTCCAAAGATGATAGGGAAGAATTACCAGTGACTCAAAAAACTGGGCGAATGGACAACAAAATGGCAGATGCAATTCAATGTTGATAAATGCAAAGTAATGCACAATGGAAATATAACACCCCCCCCCCCCCCCGGTATATATAATGATGGGTTCTAAATTAGCTATTACATTCAAGAAAGATCTCGGAATCATCAGGGGTAGCTCTCTGAAAACATCTATTCCATGTGCAGCAGCAGTCAAAAAAGCTAACAGGATGTTAAGAACCACTAGTAAAGGGATAGATAAGAAGACAGAAAATATCATAATGATATAATATAAAACCATGGTATGCCCATACCTTGAATATTTCTTACAGTTCTAGTTGCCCCATCTCAGAAATGATATATGAGAATTGAAAAAGGTACAGAAAAGGGCAACAAAAATGGGTTCACTGCTCCAGGCCAATGGGGGCTGCAGGAAGCAGCAGCCAACACATCTCTTGGTCTGCACTGCTTCCCGCAGCCCCCATTGGTCTGGAGAGGCGAACCGTGGCAAGTGGGAGCCATGATCAGCTGTTCCTGCGGACGCAGCAGGTAAACATACTGGACCGGCCCACCTGGGGGTTTACCCTGGTGAGCCGCGGGCCAAAGGTTGCCCATCCCTGCTATGATGTTTTGCCAGCATAGTTACGTCAGTCATGCATGTGAAAAAACACCCCAAACCCCACACCCAGCCAACATAGCTGTGCAGGCAAAACTCCTATGCCAACAACATATTTCTTTCAGCATAACTCATACTGTTTGGGGAGGTGGTAATACTATGTTAACAGAACAACTCTTCCTCTCTTTGCATATGCGGTGTCTACATTAGGGGCCTCAGCCAGTATAGTTATACCAGTATAGCTGTATCAGCCAAGATTGTGAGTGTAAACCAGCCCTAGATCTTTACACATACTCAAAATCCTATAAGAGATTGTAACCACTAAATTTAATACCAGATTGCAACAACAGAAAATGTCCCTTTTATTTATAAATCTCCTATAGATCCAATGCAGTTGACAGAACCCCGAAATCCTTTGCAGTTTGTACTGTTTTGACACCCCTATATATATTTATAACATTATAATTCAGTCGGTATTCTTGTCCTGTGTGTGTTCCTATATTTATGTGATCTATAGATGTATGTGTAGAGTACATTATCTTGTTTCTAGATTTAATTCTTGAGGTAAAGGGTTGTTATTAAAACCAGTTTCAAACTAATCCACAGATTCATCAACAATTTGCATTAGTTAATGATGCTTAACAGACACAATGATTGCGGTCCAGAATCCTTCTAAAAGGGAAAACAAACATCTAAATTATAACTTCATAACATCTGCTTCCTCCAGGGAGGGATTTATCTGAGCTTTGACAGATGCGTGAACACCAAAAGAATGGCTTTTACAAACGAGCCAACTACCAGAGTCTTGGAAAATGCAGCCAATCTGAGTTTATTGAAATGATTTCCAAACTAAGGCAGAAATAACACACAGCTGTTCCTTCTGACTGTTGTTCGGGAGAGAGAGATGGTATCTTGTGATATTTTTAATAGATTTCTCTAACTTTGCATACCACCTGGAAAATGCAAACCAAATTGTTTATTTCCTGTTTCTCCTTTTGTGATGTTATTTATAATGTATTAAATACAAGATCTAAAGTGCTAATGCAACACTGATGCTACAAAATAAAATATCAACCAATTGGGGATTGCAAACGTGTTTTTTTTTTTAAAAAAAAATCAGTGCTAATTTCACCACATTATTCCCCCTCTATATGGTACACATACAGTCCGTTGAGGAGTAGCATGTTTTGGGACCTTACAGGCCAGTTTCAATTTAGAGGAGAAAGCCATAATGTGGAGTCTGGGTATTTCTTTGCTTCCTGTAATTAGTTTTATTTACACTATATACTCCATCCTAGAACAGAGGTGGTCAAATGGCATGCAGGTAATCCCCTTTTACAGTATTCTCAGCCCAACATTGATGCCCCAAGAATTGACTCAAATTAGAAGACTTTCAGGCAAAAAGCAAATTCTCCAGGTGCTTGGAAGAACTACTCCTAAACCGATAAGTACCATTTTAAACTTTAAATTGAAGTTCATAATTGCATTATATATTTGAAGGCAGTAGAAATGTAAACTTGAGAGAAAAATGCATATGCAAAGGAAAATGGTGTTTCTCTAAAATATCCCTTAAAATAAAGCATTTCCCTTCTCTTTCATGTGGTTTCCCCTTATTTCCAACCAAGAGAAACCATTACCCTAAAGTGTTTAAGAAAGTTTCACTTGTTCAGCTTAACCTGCACTCAGCCTCATATTTTGCAAATCTAACCTGGCGGCGGCGTCTGAGCAGTGAGTTCTCTGACATGCAGCAGCTGTTGGCGTGAGGCCTGGAACTCTGTCTGACGTCCCCCAGACCCATGTACTTTGCAGACATAAACCTAGTCCAGTGATGAACCCGGCAGAAGAAGATGTTCGAGCTACACGCAGATCTGCCCACACCAGAGGACAATGACAGGAGGAAAGTAAAACTTATTGTGGAACAAGCCAGAAAGGCCTGCAGCTCATGTCTACCGCAACCCTCCCAACAGGCCTAGGAGCCAGGGGATCTAGTGCTCCCCCAGGCAGAACAAAATTGTGGAGTGACAGGTTTTTAAGACCAATCTGAAAGGGAAGGGGATTGACCTCTGAATTACTGCCTTACGCACACTGGCTGCTACATAGAGACTCCCTAATAAAGGGCAGGGTTGTCTGTGTCATGTAGGATCACCCTACATGACACAGCAGCGACAGTGCACCTATCCCTAAATCCAGTCGTTGGCTTGTAGAGAGCAACACTTATATTGCAAAGACGAGTGTGAGCAAAACTTGCAAAGGGAAATCACTGACTGTTGCAGACACCTTCTTCAGTGCCTGTTCTGACAGAATGCTTGTCCGCTTCTAAACTGGGAACAAAAGTGTGATGGATGTGTATGTCTATGGAACACAGAGAGTGAAGCTATTTCCATTGTGCATTATGTGTTGGAAAGAAAGGTGCCTGGAACAATGTATTTTGCCCTCTCACCCGCTAGTCAGACAGGGAAAGAGAATCTCGGATCCCACTCCTTGGGATAACAGTGTTTGGTTTGAGCTTCTTTGCACTGCTCAGTCTATCTTAAGGTGTCTCTATTTAAAAACAAAAAGAAAGAACAATACTTCACCTCTTTGCTACTGCCCTAGCAGAACACAACAGTGAACAAGATAGATATGTCAGGATATAAAAGTCATTCTACTACCCAGGAAGAAATGAAGATATGATTTGAAATGTCAAGCCTGGTGTGCATCAGTCATTCACAAAAATCTATACTGGGTATTAAGCTCTTTTAGCTATTAAGCTATACTATGTTAGCTCTTTTTTTAAGGAGACAAGGTGGGTGAGGTAATATCCTTCATTGGCCCCAAAGAGACAAGCTCTTGAGCTACACAGAACTCTTCTCCACTTTTACCCAACCAGGAAACCTCTTTTATAATATTGTTCTGACCACACCTACCATCTTATGCATATGCATAAGGGGTTCAACCCTTTTATCCCTTATTTGTACTTCTACCCCACATGAATGATGGAGAGTGATGACCCATTTTTCATAGGCTGTTTCTTAGCTCTCCTTATTCATGTTAGCACCTATGCAGAACATGTGTCCAGGGTAACCTGCATTCAGGAGAGAACATTGCATGATGTTACAGTCAGGTGTCTTGTGGTCTTGAACAATACATTGCAGTCTATTGAAATCTATTTTTTTCTGTAATATCACCTTTTATAGTATTCTTGTGACCTTACTGGCCTAGGGTTATTCCTAGGTCACCCACTCATGTCAAGTGTTTTTAAGCCTATGACCTAGTCCGCCTTAGCTAAAACCTTACAGGCCTTTCAGCCTGTCGGCCTCACATTCCAGCCATACTTATATCTAATACACACTCATCAATTTTATCCTTCTCTAATCCTACACTTTAAATCTATTTAGTACACACTGATTATATATGAAATAGCATGTCAACTGGCCATAACACTAAACAACACAAAGATAAATGGATGATAAAATGAATGAATTTGTTACATTGCTAATCCCCTCCTCCCCCAGCCCTGGATGGATAACATTTAGTTCTTCTGTGAGGATGATGCATAGGAGCAGTGAAGAGTTGGAGCTTGCTCAGTGCAGATTGTCTTTTGAGAATTTAGTTGACAAACAAAAAAAAAAAAATAATCTCAGAGTATATTCAAATTGAGATTTTCAGAAGTTTATACCTTGGTCATATTTGGGCAGATTCTCATGGTGATGGCAAAGGGCATATTATTGTCTCAAGGACAACCTGACTGCCAAATTTCAAGTCCCTGCTCCAAAGCATGAAAGTGCTAGAACATCTAAATAAACCATTGTAAGAATTTTGGAACATGAGCAAAAGAATGTACTTGCCCTCGTTCTCATTTGCAGCAATCACAAAAGATTGAGACTGATAAGGAAAAGAGGCATATCACTTAAGATGGATGTGCTCGCAGAGACCGGAGAGGAGACAGAAGTGCAGATAGCTCCATAGCTGTAAGTAATAAGAACCTGTGCTGAAACATGGCATGTATAAGAAAGAATCTAATCACCATCCCATTGAAGTCAATTGTCATCAGTTTCTGCAGAAGCAAAAGTGGACATGGAGGTGCAACAAATGAGTTGAACAAATAACACTTTTGTAAATATTGATATAAAAATACTGGCTTCACATTAAATATATATATGTATATTCTGACAAGAATGCCATAGTTAAAATCTATTCATTTCCCCCTATATTTAGTATTTTTCTTTACTCTTTGCGGGTTCCTCTAAAACATGTGCCCAAGACTTACACTTTATGGGAGAGAGACCTTTTCACATTCAACCTAGGAGAAATCAGAGGTCTCCTCAAATTTGGACTTTTAGAACTCTTCCGAAAGCAGCAATTGAACCCGGCTATGTCTACACTTATGGTGATGTGTGGGGCACAGGCACTGCATGTAGCTACATGCCACAGTGAAATGCAGGACACAACCAGCCTCGTCACTGAGGCATGGGCTGCACACAACAGTGAAAGGCTCTGGCAGCAGGACACAGCGGGACACTATGCTGCAAAAAATAGCAATGTTGATTTGGGCAAGTACAGAGCCCATGTAGAGTACTTACCACTAGTGGTTCAGGCATGCCCATCATCAACACTGCTCTGTATACCCATGCTATGTATACTTACCCTGTACTCTCTGCGCTGCTGTAAGTATAGACATACTGATTCCAGTGCTAGTCCCAGGTAGACTGACTCTAACAGAAGGGACAATCCATCTCCCTTGTAGCAAGGAGGAGGTTTTCCTGTTGCCTTCAAGGGGGGTTTAGATCGGGGTCTATGCTAGGACACATGATAGGTCTAGAATCTGTGGATGTCACTGCCATGTTAAGGCTTGTGGAGAGAACAATAGTCTTGGCCAAGAATTTCAGAAACAGGAGCCATATTTAGGCACGTACATAAGAAAGCCAATTTTCAAGAGTGACAAGAACCCAAGAGCATCCCATTGAAGTCAGTTAAAAGTACCAAAGCATAGACCTCTGCAAATTGAGCTAGAAGATCAACTCCATTATGCTTGCACCTGTAATATGCAGTTGTCAACTAATCGAGCAGTCAGGGTGTGGCACCAGACAATTGCCAATGTGTTACACGATGCAATTGTTTGTGAGTTAGAAACAGAAGAATAAAGAGGGTGAAAGGAGTGGATTGATCATGCAGAACTGGTGACTATCCAATGAGAGACGGTTCTGGAACGACAGAGTATTCTAGGAAAATGACTGCTTCTGAATTTGAGAGCAGCTCTTCCTTCTGTCCTACTGCACTTAAAAATATACATGCCATTTGCTGGAGAGGTGTTTAGTTACGACAAACAAGAACCCTCTGAAACATGTTGGTATAGCAAAGAAGCAGAGTGAGAATAGGTTTAAGATTAGCAGCCATGTTAAAATTAATTAATTAGCAGCCATGTTAAAATTAATTAATTAACTGTAATTAATTTTCAAATTGGATGCAATAAACCAAGGGCTTAACAGAACTTACAAATGGTTCTCTCATTACACTAATTGATTGCATTTCCCTTGTTCATTTATCTTCAATAGGTGTTATGTCCTGCCTGACAGATATCCATTTCAAAAGGTATTTTTTCTCCTACTGATAATGGCCCATCCAGATTTAACAGCCTCTCTAGAATTGGTATGCTAATGTACAACCTTTTCCCCCCCTTTCTTTCTGTGTGAATAAATACATCTTACTTCTGTTCCATTCTATGCATCCGATGAAGTGAGCTATAGCCCATGAAAGCTTATGCTGAAATAAATGGTAAGGTGCTACAAAGTCTTCCTCATTTTATTTAAAGTGGGAATATTACACTAACACTGGAACATCTGGATTTTACTACTAGAGACCATCCTTAAATACAAAAGGTGAGAGTTCTTCCTGTAGAGAAATAAAGGAAATTGGACATTGGAAACAGCAATATATCTTCCAATAATATCATTCCTTGCAGCAAGGGAGAAGTAAAACAGATTCAGTAGTAGATCTGAAAACATTTGTTACCAGATAAACCATAGAGTTTGGAGGATGGACAACACCTCTAGGTATATCCTAAAGTAGCAGCATTCCATGACAAGAGACAGATATGAAAAAGCTATTTAAGCTACAGCACATTTTTATATATATCCAGCGTGATGCAAACCAAAACAAAAAAGCACATGCTTCTGAGACCCCTGCCTAGAGACAATGGAACGTATTAGCTATGAGACAGCAGCTAGTCTAGATTAACAGAACAGGAGTGACACATTAATGACATGGGGAGAGGAAAGTCCTCCTACAACAGCAGTATTAGGCCATATCAGGGAGAACACGGTTCAAAAGCATTTATTAATAATCAGCAAGTGTGGTTCAGGGTAACTGGGAAGGGCTTGAAAATGCTAACTAAAGAGGTATTGAACAGGATCAGTTTCTCAGCTCTCATCCAAGGGAAAGGAATGTACCCGTTCATGATCTTTTTACCTCTATATTTATGCCGGCTTTAAATCCACTGATGAAGCTCAGAGTGCAAGCCTCCAAGAGAGTTTTAAACCTGATTTCAAAAGTTCTAATCAGTGACTATGAATCAGTGCTCTAGTTTCTTTTGCTCCATTGTCGATGGTTCGGTTCCACATGGCGACAGACCCCACAGCTGTCTGCACTTGCTTTGGAACCTACTGTGTTCCTAGGACAGACCAAGTTGGAAACAATTTGGGTGGCATTTTCAGTAACGCTCGAAAAAGGCCTGCTCCTGAATTGTATCAAAACAAGACACCCGCTTCCAGAAATTAAGCCGTGATGCTACAATGAGCTATGTGAGGACAAGCCCTTCTACCTGTGTGGAGCTCATTGCAGGAATGAAGACTAGTGACTATGTGGGGTGAAATCCTAGCTTCCATGAAGTCAATGGAAGCTTTGCCATCCACCTCAGCGAGGCAGTGTTTCACCCATCGTCTCTGCACAAAGAGGATATTTTCATCCATTTCTTGAGTGCACATGGCTAAAAATAATCTTTAATTCCCAAGTGATTCGGTCTGGGCATTGGGTTAATTAATGAGCACTTGAAATTAATTTTTCAAATATAATGTTTTACTTTGGGTTTGAAATGTGCCTTCTGTCAGCTCTTTGTTTAAATCATAGTAACAATGGCTACAATCAATTTTAATTATTTCATTAAAGGGAATTAGTGTTCCTAATTTTCTTTAGGGCTTATACCTTCTAGAAACATACTGAAGCAAACCAGTTATGTATTCCAGCCAGTATCCTGTCTTTAACCATGGCTTCTAAGAGATGTATGGTAGGTAAGTACAAAAAACCCAGTGGTGGACAACTAAAGAATAATCTGCTGAAGGAGGGAAGTGTCAGTTACTAGTTGATTTATGTCCTAAAACATTCCTGTCTAATTTTATAAACTATCTAATATAAATGGGGTTATTCTCATGATCTATATAATGTTTGAAAAATCTTGGCTTTTATTCCTATCCTTTTCTAAGCGTTCACCCAAAGCCTGTCCACCTTCCCTATCATACATTCTCAGTCATACTTGGTGGATTCTCCATCATTTGATGTGTTTCTAAAATGTACACTATGGTAGAAAGAGAAATTTGGGGCCGGAGGTAGGAATTGTTGGGTGAGATTCTATGTAGAGCTGGCTGGAAAGCAGAATTCCTCTTCTGTGGGAAATTCCATTTTTTTTTAAAAAAAAAGTTCCAAAATACAATGAAAAGTTGAAATTTGAAGTTCTATATGGGAAGCAAAGTTCAAAAGTCCATTTAGAAAAGTTAGAATGTTTTGTTTTAACTTTTTTGAAACATTCCTAAGGCTTCCCATGCTACCTGAAACTGTGGCAGCTGACCTGGCTAGGACCTGGTCAGCTTGGGGGATGGAGAGCTTATTAGCTGGGGATTCCAGTGCTCCCAAGGTTGTCCCAGAGCTGTGAGTCTGGAATGCCCAGCTCTGGAGCAGTCCTCCTCCTAGCAGGCTGCCCTGGAACCAGGGAGCTGGAGGCCTGGGCTGCTCCCCACCAACCCACCGGGCACTTGGTCAAGAAGTAGGAGAACTATGGAGCTGGGAACGATTTTCCTATGGAAAAACTTGAAATTTTCCAGCAGAAAACTTTGGTTGTTCAGAAAGCAAGTGATGATCGGAATGATTTTCTGACAATTCCCAACCAGCTCTAGTTCTGTTATTCAGGAGTTGAGACTAGATGATTATTGAAGTTCCTTCTGCCTGTAAAACATCTCTGCTTTCTAGAATACTGTTTGTCAGATGGGCAACACACTCAAATTTGACCTTGAACCACTTGGGGGTCAAATTTTATACTATGGCTCTGTTTAAAAGACTTTATGAAGGATTAATAAATGACTGATAGCTGTTGTAAGCATGTTACAGACATGAGTAGTTTGTGTTATAGCCGGTTAGACCTACATCTACAGAAAGTTTTATAGATGCCTATGAGCCATGGTTATAAGCAACCCATTCAGATGATGGACCTCTAGAACAAATTATTAGCCATCAACAAAAATAGCTATTTATTCACTCTATAAATGATACCTTAATGTAAAGTCTGACCTCTACTTACAGAGTAAGGTACTGTTAAATGTAAGGGAAACAGAATTTGTTCCTGTTAGATTAACAACAAGCACAGTGCTGCCCACAGACTACCGCTGTAAGTGGACTGCTAATGTGGAATATTTCAAAATGAGTCACAATTAGCCCAGATGGTACCAAATATGATTTTTTGTGGGTATTGAAAACTTTACACTGTTAAATGTTACATCTAACAGTTCTAATTATTAGACAATTTTCTGATTCTTATACTAACTACTAGATGAAATTAGCAGCAGATAACATATGCTTAGACTGCAAAGCAAAAGGGCATTTTGATTATACAAAGAAGAGTCAGCACCAGCTATTACCAACCAGTCAGCAAGACTCCTTTTGTGACAACCGCCAAAGTGCACATTGTTGCAGAAACATTTGCCCCCTGTGTCGGGAGCTGTTTGGCTGCAATTAATTTCTCTACCCCATCTGTATGTGCAGTGAAATATAAGTCCCTGATTCCAGCCCATACATCCCCTATGCAGAGTTTCCGGCTGATGGAAACTGCATGGTCACATCCCTTCGTTGTGAAACCCAAGTTACCTCCCTCCACAGCTCTTCCTTAAATGCTGTGGGGGGTTTTGTTTGTGGGAATAGCATGGAAACTCCCTCTGCTGCATGCTCAGGAGACAGATAACCCATTGCCAACCTCTCTGCTGAGTGCTGCCTTGGTATCGGCTTAAATGATAAAGTTCCCATTTCACCCATGATTTAGAAAAATGGAGGACTTGGGTGGCTGTCCTATCAAAATGAAGCAATCATTTTATACAGTGGATTAAACAGAATTAGCCATAAAAATCCAGCCAGCACACTGGATAACCTGACATCAGGAAGAACCCTGCACCCATGTAGGCAAGTCAAGTAGATTTGCTATCATAAGGAGCTCCGTTGACTTGGATGACTTTTAAATTGCCCTAAAAATGAGTGTCCTTACAGAGTCATGGCCACCTCTCCCAGTTCTTCTCCCAGAATGAGGGATTAAATTTTCATCAAACACTAGGGTCTGAGACCAATGAGGGCTTGTAAAAAACTAGGCCTTATCTCCTGTCACGTGGTCTGGGCCAGATTATGAAACATTAGTACCCCTTTGACATGGCAGGGGTCAGCACCTACTGTCTCAAACGGGTGGCGTTGCATCACCCTTCCACCTCCTATACAGTCCCTAACCCCTTCTAACAGCTGTGCATAGAGGCGAGTGGGTGTGTGATAAGCAACAGAAGAGGCGTCTCTGGCTTGCCTCCCCTACATAATGCCCTTTTCACTGGAGCAACTGTACAACTCATGGCAGTTCCAATGGGCCCTGACTCAGCAAAGAATTTAATAAGGTGCCTAACTTTACAGACACGTGTCATAAGTGTGAGGTGCCTTGGAATGGCTGCTTTGCCTGTTAGGGGTTAACTGAACAAGAGTGATAGGTGACGTCAGGGGAATCACCCTAGACACAAAGAAACCAGGAAGTTCAGAGCAGTTCTGTCCGGACTTTGGACTGGCTCAACCCTTTTTTCTAGCTATGGACCCCCTCTTGTCCTTTCCCTGTATATCTTCATAAGTAGCTGAACAGTGAGTAAGATTGTACCTGCATAGACTTTGCATCTGATCTCTGGTGTCTCTAACCGTATAGTTAGCAGAGGGGGTGAGGGAGAAGTTGGTTTATGCAAGAAGATTGAGGTTAGAAAGCTCTATACCTATGAAGTGTATTAATTGTATGCTTGTTCTTTATTAAACTTTTTATACCTATAAGAATTGTCTGGTAATTCTACTAAAGTGATCTAAGCTTTGGATCTGGCAGACTCACAGGAAGTGAGACGGAGTGCTGGTTACCTTGCCTTGGGCTAATCAGGGAAGAGTGAAGCAGTGTTAAGTGTCCTGATCTCTCAGAGAGAGAGAAAGGGGGTTTGGGGGTGTTCGTGTGCTCCCCTCCAGGGTCTTGGAGACTCACACGAATGGTGGCAGCGATACCCCAAGTTCTCAACTGGTAGAGTGTGGGTTTTGGGGGTGTAAAGACTTAACTTAGGCTGGGGAAGCAGCTTATAGTTAAGGGACCATAGGAGAGACCCCCTCTGTTACCCCAGGTTAGAGAGGGGGGAGATTTGCTCTTCACAACACGCATAGCCCCCTAGCTACAAGTTAGACAAATTAGGGTCTGTGATTTGTGAATCTTCCACCTTCACATAAACAAAAAAATCTTCTGTATTCTAACATTTTTATGTCCCATTCTCACTGAGTTATGCTGTGAGAGACCTAAATGCTCGACTTGTATGTCCTCCTTTACGGGCTTGTCTAGTCTACCATGCTCTGCACATATACCTGTGCTGGCTAACCTCCTAGTGCAACTGAAGCACAAGGCAACAGAAGGAGCTTTTCTTCCCTCATAGTTACACCACCACTGTGAACAACATTAATAACGCTGGCAGAGATGACATAAGTAAAGTAGAGGGGAAGAGGTGTTGCTGGCATAGCTATGTCAGCTAGGGGATGTGGGGTTTTTTCACAATCCTAATCAACATCACCATGCCAGAAAAACTTTGTAGTGAATACAAAGCCTAAGTATCTGGATTTGAGAACTGTTTGGAAAGACTTGCTGGCTGCATGGTCCATTTTGTTCCAAAGGTTTGTCTAATTCTCACATCATCTCTCTGGCCTTGATATTTCTATTTCCTTGAAGCCCTGGCACAATGTTTTCTACCATTAAATTAAGGGGAAAACACTGTAAAATGTAGCCTGGTGTCTTCCAAGTGATAGTAATGATCATTATTTTATCTCAGCTCCTGTTTCAGTTGCTCATCCATTCTCCATTACAGTTTACAGAAACTTGCTTTATTTCCATAGTTGTTTTTCTATGGAGACAAGACCACCCGGGGAATGTTTGGGAACAATAAACCACCTCCAATGAAGACACTTATTTGCTGTTTTGAGATTGTTCAAATGGCTGCAGTGACACTGTAGACGTCTTCAAATGTCATAAGATCTATTCATTCTTCAGAATGATTTCACACTTTGTATTTCTGTACTGACAACCAAAGCAGAGATGGGCAATCAGTTTTAGTTAAAGGAATCTAACCCAACTGGGATATTTTTTGATGTTTGCTTAACCCTCTCCCCCACCCCCATGTTTACATGTGGCTTCACTTCAGCAGATGTAGAGACTTCATCTTGGACTTGAATCTGCAGATGTCTGATAGAAGAGAGATCTCAGATCTAGATGGAGGCATAACAAAAAAATCCAACATCTAGAAGCTGAAACTAGACTAAATCAGACAGGAAATAAGGCAGAAAATTTTTAACACTGTGCAGAATTCACGACTTAAGGATATGGTGAATTCTCCATCACGTGAAATCTTTAAATCAAGACAGGATGTTTTCCCAATAGATATATTTTAAGTCAGAAGTTATGAGCTTGAAGTGGGAACACCAAATAAGGTTTTCTGGACTGTGCTATACAGGAGATCAGACTAGATGATCATAATGGTCCCTTCTGGCCTCCAAATCTGTGAATTCATAAAACCAGGAAGCATCACAACTGCAAAAGGGAGCCAATGGTTGTGGTATTCTAAAGTTGGCTTTGCTGACCCACTATCTATCCTCCATTCCTAACCCAGTTCTCTGTCCATCTGCACTGCCAACAAGGTATGGTCTACAGAGTTTGAAATCTTTGCACGGCTTATTCGCGGCCTGTGCTTGTCAGGCCTTGTGCGCTCACTCAAGAGAGCATGTTTGTGCACATGTTTCACCCCGGAAGGAGCCGGGAAGATGGGGACACATACCTTGAAAGAGCAGAAGCCACAGTCATGGCTTGTCTACATGTTGGGGTAAGGCACTTTAAGGAGATGTGATTTCTAAAGTGCAGTAATGTGTTGTCATTAACTGGTCCATACAGAGCCTGCTGTAGACAGCACTATGTTAAAGTACAGTAGGGAAACCTGTATTTGTACACCAGCAGGGGCTATATAGACCAATTAATAGCAACATATGAGAGTGCTTTTGAAGTCATGCCACCATCCCAGGCATTACCTCAACATGTAGACAAGTCCACAGATATCCACTGAGTGGCTCTCTCAGAGGTGAGTGTTTTAAGACGCTAGCTCATCAGTTCAACACTGACACACACACATGACTAAATAAAATGCATCATTGAATTTATGACCTTTTTGCTTATCACTGGATTTGCAGTACATATATTAAAGGGGGACTTGTGTTTTGAGGACACAAGTAACACAAATAATAATTTTGTAAGTGAGAGCCATGCCAGAAATCCCAAGCTGCTAAATGGAGCAGCTCTCCAAACCAGCGCTTTTTGGCACCAGCGCTTTTTTGCAAATAAACTTAAACTGAATAAAGAGTATATGAAAACAGCATGATGAAATTTAAAATCCAGTAAATAATGTTCCGGCTCAACAGGAGTTTAATTTAAGAGATACCGTTTTAAATTACAAACTACTGCAGCATTCACAGTCAGGCAAACACTATAATTCACATAGGCTTTCAGCACAGGATACAGTAGAATTCCAAATATACATACAGGAGAACTGAAATTTGGGTGTTATATGAAGCCTGTTAACAAGTAATCATCCACATAAGAGCCAAAGCAGCATATGCACATGAGGTTGTGGTGTGCTCTCTTTGTTGAATTGAGGGTGAACAGCAAAACCAGAAGTGAGTTTTACAGATTAATGCAAAGGCATGTTAATAATGCCTTTGTAGCAGGTGGTACCATCATATGGATTGAAGACTAATGAATTACAATGCTTGTTTACCATGGAATACTGCTACATGACTGATGTTCACATTGTCACTGAAAAGTTTTAGCATCACAATAAGATCACCAGCGATGGACATGAACTAAATATTCAGCCAAACCTCCTCAAGGACCTAGCTAGAAATCAATTCAGGATCTTTAAGGAGGCTGCCCTCCCTTTAGGATTTGCCTCTATGTTGCTACCATTACATATTCTCTATAAGCAACATATGGTAGATTTTTTTTGTTAAGTTGGGACTAACTTTTTTGGTATCCTTACACCTGCAAAGCAGTCTGATTTTAGCACCACAAACCCGTTCAGAAGGCAAGGAACATTTGCATCTAACCTCTGAACACTACCCAAAAGAGCACATCTCAGTAGAAAAACGTCATGGCTTTAAGATCTGATCTCTGGGAACTTTCCATGGCTTGGAGCAAGAGCAGGGTGACAGAATAGGAAGTTCAGTATGATATAAAACTCCTCTTGGAGTTTCAACACAGCTATCCTGTCAGGGCCGTAGGCTGTCAGAATGAAGAGCAGGGCCTGCTTCCAAACCCCATCTTGACTCTGTCCCTCCACGCTGGCTGTGTATCTTTGGTGGGCCCCACAGGCTACCTAATACTGTGACTACAATTGATTTAAGCCACCAGAATCTATTGTTAGCCACCACTGCTGCCAGACCTCTGCTCCCTTAAAGGGGGCTCACCATTGTGGAGGCGGTTCCTTGGGAAGCCAAGGCAGCCTCAGGATTTCCTCTCCCTCTGGATCATTTGGTGCCCAGGAGAAGGAGGTACACTAGCGTAGAAGTAGATAACCCTCCTTTCCCTGCATCTCAGATCTTAGTGGTGCAATGTGACCCATTATAACTGTATTTATAGAGGACTGATCCCTTCATTGAGTACTGGTCTGACCCAACGAGGTCTCTCTCTAGACACCAAAGAGCTGTCAAGGGATGGCTTTTCAAATGGGAACTTCTGGGGCTGCATCCTTTGGAAAAATCTAGCCACAACCATTGTGGGTGCTCAGCGCTTTTGAAATCCTGGTGGAGGTTCAGAAAGCAGGACTGGGTCTCTCTCTTCAGAAGAAGGTGCTTTGTTTGAAAATTTCAGCTAGATCCCTGGAGTTAAAGGACCCCTCTGTCGCTAAAATAAATCACTGCTCCTTATTTCATACCTGGGAGAGCCTCCACACTTGAATGCTCAATACCAGCCATGCATTCCTGCCCTCCTTAAACTTAATGCTAGACAATGCTTTATGGAATATGGATAATAGTTCTCAGCTCGGCTATAACATTTACGGGAGCTTTGCAGCACTTTAGAGTTTGAATGGAACCCACGGCTGCCCTTTCTCCGTCACATTAATATTGTGCTCATTGCTTCTTCTTTCCTCATTTTATTTGCATATGATAACTTCTTCAAGCTGAAAGCTACTCCTGAAATCACAATATTTCATCCACTCTCATCCTGTAATGTCTCATTTGCACTAAAGTAGAAATCTGGGAATGCGTTGCCAAGCAACTGAAGGCCTTTTCCTCCCCCACACCCTCTCCCCTGGTACTGAGGCTTTTCCCACAGCAAATAAGAGAATATTTTAATGTTGTAGAATTAAGTTTTATTAGATGTCAGTTTTCTAATAACGTTGGAGGGATCTCTAAAATAGAACTCCACACATCTGCTTGCCAAATGGCTTTCTAAGGCTCCAAATGTTTGTATTTATGCAATACAATCCTATTTTATATGGCATTTTATAGCACTCTGAAATAAATTCCAATAAAAACAAATTCTAAATGCTTAGAAGGGCAGAGCATGGCTACATACAGGAGTTTTCAGAATGTATATACTAAGGATTTTTTTTTCTTTTCTTCCTTTAATTCCCATAGTTTGCAGTGCGTATTGGTACTATATTTTTATTGACGTTGTGATAAGCACTCTAAAGAAAATATTCGCAGAAGTTACTAGGCTTGACACAGGAATGGCTGGGTGAGGTTCTCTGGCCTGTGTCCAGCAGAGATCAGAATAGATGATCACAATGGTCCCTTCTGGCCTTAAAATCTACAAAATGATAGAATTGAGAAGGCATATCTAGTGGGGTAGGACACAGGTCTGGTACTATTCAGCATTGTCATTAATAACTTGGATAACGAAGTGGAGAGTATACTTAGAGATTTTGCAGATGATACCAGGCTGGGGGGAGAGGGGGAGGTTACAAGGACTTTGGAGGACAGCATTAGAATTCAAAATGACCTTGACAAATTGGAGGATTGGTCAGGAATCAACAAGATGAAATTCAATAAAGACATGTCCAAAGTACTACACTTAGAAAGGAAAAGTCTAATGAACAACTCTGAGTAACTGGCTAGGTGGTTGTACTTCTGGGGGTTATAGCGGATCACAAACTGAATATGAGCCAACCATGTGATGCAGGTTGCAAACAAGACTAATATTGTGTGGTTTATTAATAGGAATGTTGTGTGTAAAGCATGGGAGGTAATGGTCACACTCTACTTGCCACTGGTGAAGCCTCAGCTGGAATCACGCGCCCAGTTCTGGGAGCTGCATTTTAGGAAAGGGTTAACTGGAAAGAAATCCAGTAAAAAAAGAGACAGTGAAAATGCTAAGTGGTTTAGGAAACCAGACCTGTGAAGAAAGATTCAGGGAGCTTCAGTTTTGAGAAAAGAAGACTGAGTGGAGACCTATAGTAAAAGTTGTTATAAAGAGAGAGTGAATAATTTTTCTCTATGTCAACTGGAGGTAGGACAAGTAGTAATGGGCTTCATCGGCAGCTAAGATGATTTAGGTTACAGATATTACTTTCTGACAATCAGGGTAGTTAAGTTCTGGAACAGGCTTCCAAGAGAGGTTGTGGAATCCCCACCACGGAGGCTTTTAAGATCAGGTTGGACAAAACACATGTCAGGGGTAATCTAGGTTTACCGTACTTGATTCTGCCTCAGCTCAGGGGACTAGACTTTATGACTTATTGAGGGCCCTTCCTGTCCTACATTTCTATGGCCTTGACTATGCTGGCAGTAGCATGTTAGCTCAGTGTAGCTACATAATGCAGTGAAAAGCAGGCTGCGTCCACACAGGAGCACATAGCTACATGTGGTAGTGAAAGGCTCAGATGGGGGGAGGCAGCAGGGAAAGTCTCAGATAGTGTGGAGCTACCAGAGCCTTTCCCTGGTGCCTCTCTTCTGCCAGAATCTTTTCCTGCTGCCAGAAGTGAAAAACTTTGGCAATGAGACATGACACTGCCAAAACCAGCAGTGTGGTTGTGTCCGGAATTGCTTGGGCATGTAGAAAGCTATGAAGGGTATATTATATAATACCCTAGCAGGCCTGTGTCAGTTCTCAAAAGGAGCCATATGTTTGGCATTTAGTGTACCCATTTGAAAGCTTATTTATTTATATTTAGATGAGGTTTGATGTGGAGTCATAAGCCTATAGGCGAGGTGAAACAATGGCACCCCAAATAAGATACTGTGATAGAGGAAGGCCAGGGAGCTGTGGCAGAGTGTTTGAGGGGAGATATATCAGCTCCAGGTTCATTAGGGCGTGGCTCCCTGTAGACTAGGGAAGCAGGCAGCAGGTTAATTAGGAGCACCTGCTGCCATTTAAGGCCTTAATAAAAACCCCTGCCTCAGGCAGACAGGTGTGGGTGTTTGGAAGGAGTTTGGAGGCGTTGGAGCAGAGAGCAGTTTGGAGGCATTGGAGCAGAGAACAGTTTGGAGGCGTTGGAGCAGAGAGCAGTTTGAAGAAGTTGAAGCAGAGAGCAGTTTGAAGAAGTTGAAGCAGAGAGCAGTTTGGAGGAGTTGGAGCAGAGAGAGTTTGAAGAAGTGCTGCGGTGAGCTAAGAAAGACCCAGACCTTAAGTAAAGGAAAACCTGGCTTGTGTAGAGAGAGGGCAGGAAGCCCCCCACAAGCTGAAGAGTAGGAGAGGGAAGTAGTCCAGGGGAAGGAGTAGCTAATCCCAGTGCTTTACCGCTATCCTCAGGGCCCCTGGGCTGGAACCCAGAGTAGAGGGTGGGCCCGGGTCCCTCCCTCTCCCCTTCTCCCCTCTAGGATACTTGTGGGACAGTTAATACCCTGTTCAGAGGCAAGAAAAAGGCTCCCTGAATTCCCCCACAAGAAGAGAAAGCGCAGGACCCATCAATATCGTGGGAGTAATTTGCCACAATACCTATTTCGCACCGTTCCAGAAACACTGAAACATGACTATGACTAGAGTTTACCAACTTAATACGGTGTTTATTGGTCAAAACTGCCAAACAACATGGTATTAAGATCTGTATTGGTTTTACATTTTTAGGAATGATGAAGCAGTTTAGCATGGGGGAAAAATGGCAAATAACATTTTGCAATATACTAACATGAAATGTTTCCACATCGCATATTCTCACTTGTCAAAGTATCTCACAAGTGGTAATAGCTTTCTCTAATTTTCAGTTGAAATGTGTTGACCAGATCAGTCTCCCACTGAAGGTACTGCATAATGGGCAGATAAAAATGTATGTGAATTCCTAATGTCATGCTTCTGCACTTGTCAGTTTTTGTACATATAAATGTCGCGTCTACTCAGCCTGGTAGAAGATTTTTATTTGTAATTTCCTATGCCTGCAATACTAGCTTTAAAATACTCCAGAAACTAGCTTTTTAAATCAGTGACACTTATGCACAGATCCATATTCATGTTAGAGATGATAAAACATAGCTTCATATTGGGCTTCAGTGAAAGTGCTCACTACACAAAACTGGCAATTCTGATGCTAACATATAGATCTAATTTATGTCTTAGTTAGCACAAATCCGTATGCTTGTACAAAATAAAAACAATAGTGGTAATGCTAACAGTGTACTTTGGAAATTTTACCTTTACGGGGAAGCTACACTACATCAAGACATGGAAGATACAAGCCCCTTAAAGCTCACATCAAAGAGAAAAATACTCTTCACAAATTCTGAAATGTGTGGCTCTTTGTCAGGAAAGCAAACAAATGCAAAAATCTGTCAAAAGCCACCAGTGCTGGACAGAATTAAGTGATGCCAGCAGCAGAATCCAGGAGTATTGGCGGGTAGTGGATGAGTTTTCTACTTTTGATGATGTGCCTCCAATACTCTATCACCGGGGTTGCTTTCAGAAATACAGAAGCAAGCTGAATTTGGCAGATGTCAAAATTATATTGTACCCAGAAAAGAAAACAGACAGACAATCTGATCAGAGAGCATCATGCTCACCTACTTCTATAGCCACCAGAGCAAGCACGGCTTCCAGTGATTGGTCCAGTCGCAGGGTTTGCTTGAGAAAAAACAAGCAGGAAAGACAAGAAACTTCATAAAATAGAAGGTTTGAGAAAGTAACCAATTTAAGAGAGGCAACACTTCAAAGAGCAGATGACATGCTGCACAGCCTATCTGGGGAAGACTTGATTGCCAAGGTTGGCATTTCTCACTCATCACTGCCTCCCCTCCCCCCCCCCCCCGACTTGAACAAAACAAATCTTAAACCAAAACCATCTAGTTCCACTGCAACAACACCGTCACTTTAGGACATTGTATTTTCTCAGGTGATAGACGAGATAGACAATGGTCTTATGTACAGCAAGGAGGCTTTTCTCCTGTCCAAGCTGCTACACAGATATAAAACCCCATTTCCCTTCAGACGACCTAACCACAAGCTATTTCAGTAGCACATTACAGGCAAGGTTAGAAAGATATTGTTCTGCAGTTTCATCCCATGCACAGCATGGACAAAGCAAGTCTGCCATTGTTCTATGTAGTGCAACATTAGCATATGCTATCCAAGTTGTAAGTAATCTAAAGCAGGGACTTAAGTGGTCCATATATTTTGTGGATGTTCTTCTGGTGAGTGAACCTGATGAAGAGCTTTCAAATAAACAAGCAGTTTTGTATAATTCCGCTTCCACTGTTTAGTCTGAAATAGCCAAAATGGAAGTCTCGGAGTATAAGTCAAAGCCAGGTGATTGTCGTTTCCAAAGTTCAGCTACTTTTGTGCTTGCCCAAATTGGGGCAAGCGTTTGTCCTTTGGTTGATAAAGAGTTGTATAATTCAAAGCACAATGAGCATCATCTTCTGGCAGACGTTCAACCACCATCTGTTGACTGAAGAGAGGTGTAAACCCCACCATTAACTCCCACCGAACAAACCAGCTAGGAGTTCTTCACCAACCGCATCACACTATGACACTCCATGCTTTACAATGTCATTTTGTAAGATAGCATTACTTCCGAACATCTAATGATAAAAGTGCTGGATGGTGAGGCTTCTCTGCATTAGCAACAATGAAAAACAACATCAATCCCCAATGTACAGGCACATACGTCTTCCACATCCTTTTTTCTTGGTATTCATTTTTATCATGGACCAGACTGCAATTCTGTTGACTCTCTCTAATTTGAACACCTGGTTCTGCCATCTCTAGTTCTAGGGCTTTGCCCAATTCCCATTACTGTGACCTAGTGGATAGATTGAGTAGTCAAGAGACCTGGATTCTATTTCCGGCTTACCTGCTGGCTGGCTGCATGACCCTGTGCAAGGCATTTTACATCTCTGTGTCCTCTCCCACCCATAGTCTATCTCTGATCCTCATTTCTTTAGATCACTATATGTGCATACTAGTGCCTAGCACAATGGGGCTGCAGCTGGGGTCTATTCTAATACAAATACTAATGAGTTGATGGAAAGATTCTCATTGATTTCAATGCCACCCGAGCATAACCTTCATGAATAGCTTTGCGGTATGGGAAGGAGCTCTGTAAAACAATTGTCTGCTGCTGTTTAGAAAGGCAGTGTTTAAAAGGAACTAGTGACAAAAGAAAGGGACATGTTTTGATGTCTTTATAGAGCTCTGACACATTTCCCCTAAGAATCATTTCAATGAAACAGAAAATCTCAGTATATATGCATTTCCCGCATGCCCAAAGACATGAGCTTATGGCTAAATGAAGGTAAATCACATTGTGAGGGCAGATCAGCTGTGTCTAGTCTTGGAGAGAAAAAGTTGGCCGGTAACAAAATATTATTTTTAAAAAATAAGATACAATAAAATTATGTCAAGTTTCTTGGCCTGATTCACTCCTCTGCCACGGAGGAAAGGCTCTCCGATTCATAGGGCTGCTCTGCATTAGCCCCACCCCCAATGATACTTGGAGTAACTGCTGAGCTGCTCTAAGCTATGCTACTGACGTGAAGTCTTTAATGGACGCCACATCAGTGGCGAAGAAGTGGAACAAAGATCTACTCCACCACACTCTCTTCCTACCCCAGACTTGTCCATTCTGTCCCCCCAACATTACCTTTACACCTTTAGGGGTGAGGCCAATGGGGAAGGATCCATAGATGGCACACTTTCGCCAGCAGGCAGTTGCCCTCCAACAGCGAAGTTCCATGCTGGCCATTAAGGACCTGGCCAGTGCAAAAATGCCCTTAATTCAATGGAGAAACTGGATGTGTTTCACAGTGCACACCCTGGAGGGGGCAGCTTCACAGTTACCCGTATCACTTTAACCATTGTCATTCCCCTCGTTTAGCCACACAACTTTACCCTTTTCTTTTGTTCTTTTGTATGGAATTACCGAGGTGTTTTTCAAACAAAAAAGGGAAATGAAGCTTTAGCGAAAGAAGCTTCAGTCTCCAGGATATAAAAGCTCACTTTACTTCCATGGAAAGGCAAATCATGTCTGTACATTCAGTAGTCCAACACCCTGACTCCATCCTCCATGCAGTTTATCGAGCCCATGGCATCTCTTGATTCAGCTGGGCACCTCTTACCAACTACAGGTTTGACTCTCATTCAACACAAGGAATTTAGTGCACATGTGGACTATCTGAATATGGTGCCCCAGCCCAGTCTTCCTGGGTAGGGTTATGGCAGTTCTGCAGAAGGTTCAGGGATACAACATCTTCCCCTGCACTCCTCACAAAGGGTTTGATCCAAAGGTTATTGAAATCAACTGAAATACTTGACTGGGTTCTGGATTATGCCCAGAGTAGACATGAACCCTTACTACAGCCCTTGTGAGTCTCACAACTCTCACCACTACCCTTGTACCATACCAGCCCGTGATCCTGGGGTGTATATTTAATCCTGCAGATGGAGCATGGTGACAGCGAGGTACAGGAGAGATACAAGGGCTCCTTGTAGAAGACTCTGCCCTCTAGCACATCACATGAAATCAGAAGGTATACAAAACCCAGGATCTGGATCCCCATCTTACATCAAGTTCAGAGAGAACCAACAGCAAGTTCCCTAACAGAGGGAATTTTCGTCCCCCTCAACCAGGTGCAAGCTGAGATTTGGACAGTATAGTGCAGTGGGCAGTTTGAGTTACCCCCCATATTTGGTAACAGGGGCATAATGGTTCAGGGAATCATACAGCTGTGGATCTTAATATTCAACTGAGATTTTCTACTCTGCAAATGGGTCTAATAAATCATTGTTAAGGCAAAAAAAAACACTCATTAAGGAATGATCAGATTACTCACTTGCCTCCATCTCCGTACAATACACAGCTTCAACTTCCTTTGCTTGGGCTGACTATTTGTAATTTATCTTTTCTTAGACACATGGGCTAGTTTCTGATTTCTCTGAGAATTATCCACCCATCAGTACAAGGTGGTTGTTTTTTGCTAACTCAGAGTGGTCTTTTCTAGCTTTATGGTTTCTTTACCTTTTGTTTTGCCTACAAAAAATGATTACTCCGCACTTTCTTATGTATGCTTAAACTGTTAAAATGTTATCAGAACAGACTAAAAAAAAATCACAGCAGGCTTCTATTAGGATTAAATGTGCCTTTTCTTCCTCCCTCCTCCAGCTTTCTCTTTTGATTTATATATTTTCTCTTTATATATATATAATTTCTTATGATATTTACAGGTATGTGACTTCCTAGAAGAAACCATTAGCAGACAAAAGATCTCTTGCGAAAAAGGAATTGTACCTTAAGGCTATTTCTTTGATTTGCAATAATTTATTGTATCCCCCAATGCAAGAAGGGTTGAAAGTTTGGGGAGCAGGAGACAGCAATAAAGTTACTGGAGAAGGCTTATTCAGACTGTTCACTAACAATAAAAGCTCTCTAAATCGCGCATGAAGTTTTTCAATTACACTGGAAATGGATTCTGAGATTCCATATCTCTCTCTGCATATTTATTCCTTCAAAGATTAATCCGGCAGCTTCCGAGGCTCAGCATAGCTAAAATGAAAGGATCGGAATCGGAAGCTTGAAATGGCTCCCATTCAATACTGGAGGATTCTCAGATGCAATCATTTTGCATGCAGGTTGTAAGAATAGATTTCTTCAGTGTTTAGAAATTCATATTGATTTAATCTCTTAAATTATATTCTTAAAGGAAGGACTGCCCTGTGGCTATGATACTAGATTCATGAGAGCAGAGTTCCATTCCTGGCTCTGATATAAACATCCTAAATGAATCTGAGCAAGTCACAATGAATCATAGAACTGGAAGGGACCTCAAGAGGTCATGTAGTCCAGGCCCCTGCACTCAAAGCAGGACTAAGTATTATCTAGACCTTCCCTGATGGGTGTTTGTCCAACCTGCTCTTGAAAATCCCCAATGATGGAGATTCCACAATCTCCCTAGGTCATGTATTTTTACTGCTTAACCACTCTTACAGTTAGGAAATTTTTCCTAATGTCCAACCTAAACCTCCCTTGCTGCAATTTAAGTCCTTTGCTTTTTGTCCTCTCCTCAGAGGTTAAGCACAACAATTTTTCTCCCTCCTCCTTCAAAATTTTAAGTACTTGAGAATGGTTATCATGTCCCCTCTCAGTCTTCTCTTCTCCAGACTAAACAAACCCAGGTTTGTTTGTTTTTTTCCCAATCTTCCTTCATACATCATGTTTTCTAGACCTTTAATCATTTTTATCCTTCTTTGGACTTTCTCCAATTTGTCTACATCTTTCCTGAAATGTGTCACCCAGAACTGGACATAATACTCTGTGGGGAGTTTTCTTCTAATGAGCTTGGAGAGGTTCCGACGAGCTTGGAGAGGTTTAGGGGTGCTTTAAAGGCCAAAAGAGAGGGTTCAGGAAAGATTTCTTTCAGGATGTGGTCCCCAACAGGTGTGGGTTGTAGTTGTTTGAGGATAGCCTATACTGGCTTCCATGTGGGGTGGTAGGTGCCAGATTGGGGTGTGCAGTTGAAGGGACTTTTGTTTCTGTACTGAAGCAGGGTATTTGGGTGGCCCATTCATAATACAATCTATTTCTTGGGTGGAGTGTCCTTGTTTGGTGAAGGAAGCTTTAAGTGTGTTAAATTACATATCCCAGACTTTCTCTCTGGAGCATATTCTATGGTATCTGAGTGTCTGGCCATAGACAACATATTCCTTTCTGCGTTGGGGGTGAGCACATCTGCATGCAGCATTCAAGATGTGGGTGTACCATGGATTGATGTAGAGGCAATATGATATTTTCTGTCTTATTATCTATCCCTTTCTTAATGATTCCCAACATTCTCTTTTGCTTTTTTGACTGCCGCTGCACATTGAATGGATGATTTCAGAGAACTATCCACAATGACTCCAGGATCTCTTTCTTGAGGTGTAACAGCTAATTTAGACCTCCATCATTTTATATGTAGAGTGGGATTATGTGCATTACATGCGTTGAGATTATGTGCATTACTTTGCATTTATCAACATTGAATTTCATCTGCCATTTTGTTGCCCAGTCACCCGGTTTGAAGAGATCCTTTTGTAGCTCTTCACAGCCTTCCTGGGACTTAACTATATTGAACAATTTTGTATCGTCTGCAAATTTTGCCACCTCACTGTTTACCTCTTTTTCCAGATGAATATGAATATCCATGTGAATATGTTGACTAGGACCAGTCCCATTACAGACCTTTGGGTGACACCACTATTTAACTCTCTCCGTTCTGAAAACTGACCATTTATTCCTACCCTTCATTTCCTATCTTTTAACCAGTTACCAATACATGACAGGACCTTCCCTCTTATCCCATGATTGCTTACTTTGCTTAAGAGCCTTTGGTGAGGGACCTTGTCAAAGGCTTTCTGAAAATCTAAGTACACTATATCCACTAGATTCCCCTTGTTCACTTGCTTGTTGACTCCCTCAAATAATTCTAGTAGATTAGTGAGGCATGATTTCCCTTTACAAAAGACATATTGATTCTTTCCCAACAAATTATGTTCATTTATGTGCCTGATAATTGTGTTCTTTACTATAGTTTCAACCAGCTTTCCCAGCACTGAAGAAAGGCTTATAGGCCTGTAATCGCCAGGATCACCTCTGGAGCCCATTTTAAAAATTGGTGTCACATTAGCTATCCTCCAGTCATCTGGTACAGAAGCTAATTTAAATGATAGATTACAGTTAGTAGTTCTGCAATTTCACATTTGAGTTTTTTCAGAACTCTTGGGTGAATACCATCTGGTCCTGGTGACTTATTGCTGTTTAGTTTATCAATTTGTTCTAACACCTCCCAAATACACCTCAGTCTGGGACTGTTCCTGAGATTTGTCACCTAAAAAGAATGTCTCAGCCATGAAGACAAATGCAAAGAATTCATTTAATTTCTCCTCAATGGCCTTATCATCCTTGAATGCTCCTTTAGCATCTTGATCATCCACTGGCCCCACTGGTTGTTTAGGAAGCTTCTGCTTCTGATGTACTTAAAAAAATACCTATTACTTTCTGAGTCTTTGGCTAGCTGTTCTTCACATTCTTTTTTGGCCTTCCTAATGATATTTTTATACTTTATTTGCCAGAGTTTATGCTCCTTTCTAATTTCCTCACTAGGACTTACTTCCATTTTTTAAAGGGTGCCTTTTTGCCTCTTGTTGCCTCTTTTACTTTATTAGTCACGGTGGAATGTTTTTTGATTCTCTTACTATGCTTTTTAATTTGGGGTATAGATTGTAAGTTAAGCCTCTATTATGGTGTCTAAAAAGTTTTCATACAGCTTACAGGGATTTCACTTTTGGCATTGTACCTTTTAATTTCTGTATAACTAATCTAATTTTTTTCTGAAATTAAATTCTACGGTGTTGGGCTGCTACGGTGTGTTCTCTGCCACAGGGGAATATTAAATTTACTTATATTATGGTCACTATTACCAAGTAGCCCAGCTAAACTCACCTCTTGCACCAGATCCTGTGCCTAGATAGTGTCTGCTGAGAAACCAGCACCAGGTGGGTGGGATGGGTCTACTGCAAATTGTGACTTGGTCTATGTGTGGGTGTGTGAGAGATCACACAGAAATGGAGACCAGACAAGTACAGAGAGAGCAGGGTAGAGGCATAAAGCAAGAATTCTGAGCAGCATAAGAGAACAGACAATAAAAACAGACAGACAAGGGGAGCACCAACAAGTGAGCTTGGCAGTTATGACTGGCATAATGAGAAGTGATGGCTCTGCTAGATTATTATCAGATGATAATTAAGATAATTGTCTCCTCTGAATTGGAACAAAATCAATCTCTGCCTGTTCCAGATAAGAGTGAGATGGAGCAGAAGCTGAAACTCTGAAATGATCTCTTCCTACCCAGGCCAAATTATAAGAAACCGAGAAGTCCAGAAGGTACCATACACTATGATTCATTCCTCAAAGCACTTTTAAGTATTTCCCCTCCTGCCCCCAACAAAAAAAAAATACAATAAAAAAAAGCAAGATGGATGAAAAGGAAGATGGCATTCAGGGGCAGAGTGACAGCATATTTACAAGGCAAAGCACACAACCAATTGATTTTTTAAATGCAAGTTTATGAGGCCCAAAATTGCTCTTTTTATTGCCTAATTTTTTCTCCCCCTTCTTCATTTATTTTTATGCCAGTTGCATTGTAAGCATGGTAAAATCAATTAACTTTTCATAGAATTTGCAGTATTTAGGATTGGGAATCAAACCAGGATCCAACTTTTATGAGTGCCATTCCATTCAGGTTAACATATTACCTTAGGGAAATCAAATCCAGCTGGTCTTTTAGCCCTGTCCATTTCTATTCTTGGCTAATCAGCCAAAAAGAGAGATTCCTACACATTTAGCTGAAATCCAGACTCAGGGATGTATTCCACACAATGCCGAAGAGATGATGCTTAGCTCCTATGACCTTGAGGCTGAAATTGAGTCTAGGTTAACCAGCTCCTGAAGCCACATGGCGTGAATTGCAGGACTGGGGGTGAAAAGTGGATTTCTTGTCCCACTAGGTGGAAACCGAGAAGTCACCGTAGATTTCATGGTGTGTAAAATACGAATGACCAGGGTTTTTTGAAAAGTCTATTGTGGAAGCACCTAAATGTCCCTACAATTATGCAGTGCACCTTACATACACAGGGCAAGACAGACAGACCTTCTGCACCAATGATGTTATTTTCTGTAGAACAGATTTTTCAGAAGCGCTTAACAGCTCCCATTCTGGCCAGATTTTCAGAAGCTGGTGCTAATCAGCCATTGACAAATCTGGTTCTGATGCAAGTATTCGGATTAATTTAGGGGCCCAACTTTTGAAATCTTGGCCTAACGGTTCCATAAAGAAAGATTTCACAGGGCTTTTTGGTAAAGTGTTGACTCTGCTATTTGCATATCCTAATTCTGATTGGCTCTAATCATGCAGGTCTGACCAATGGAGGAGTGACTTTAAACACCTCCAGTCTTCCAACCAATAGCCTTAACACTCCCTTGCACAGCTAAGCTGGTCAGAGATGAAGCAAGTGGGAAGAGGGAGCTCTGCTTACAAAAATCAACTGCATGCATTGAGGGAGTTTAAAAAACAAATTTATTTCCTTTCAATTGGGTGGAAAGATTCCCCCCCCTCCCTCCCCAAAGAGACAGTGTCCCCAGAGTTGAGGAAGAGGGATCTCCCCTGAACCGTCATGGGACCAGAGTAAGTGGAGAGACAGGGCGGCCCTGGCTGACTTCCATTTATCTCTCGGCCTCTAGTGCAGTGTTCACTATTTATGTTGCTCTTCCCTATAGTATTTCAAAGACGGGACATTGCAAATGTCGGGTTCTAACCAGTGTGAAAGGCACGAGAGCATAGCCAGAAGGATGGGAACACACATCAAGAGGACAGAAAGCCCATGGGACTCACACTAATTTCCCTTCTGTTTGGGGTCTCAGTCCAATGTGCGTGTTAGTACTGCACAACTAAGCAAGGATCAGAGGCTTGAGGAAGGGAATAGAAGGGAGACATAGGTCAGTGGTGGCACATCTACTGCTAATTCTGGGTGCCCTCTTGAATGCTGCCCTTCACCTGCAAGCCTCAGATGCTTCTTAAGGAAAAAAAGTCAATTCTCCATTTCCATTCTCTCCGTGTGAGGGCCATGTACAGACTCCCTCGCCTTTATGTAATGTTTGTCCACTCCTTACCCTGGCTAAGTTGCACACACTAGAGTTGCAGGCCTATAGGCTCATGAAATTGTTCTCAATATACTCCCACTGACTGGTGTTCTTATGCCTGCCTATTCTCTGTACGGAAGAAGAGAACTTGAGTTGAAAAGGCAAACCAAGACTTTTCTCTCATTTTTTCCCTACCAATCCAATATCGTTTAGGACCTGTAGTGCTTTATGCAGCACATGTGTCAATACAACAGAAGATGTGACCCAATATGCTCTGGGAAGGAGACCGGAAATGTCTAGTTATTTTTTCCCTGGGTTGAACTAAAGTGTGTGAAAAAGACAAAGAGGCCTTGCCGGGGCCATGAGTCAGTGGTAGAGCATTTGCCTGCAGCTTAAGAAGTCCCCAGTTCAGGTCTAAGTGATCCCCTCGGAGCATCCTACTAGCTCTTCATGTAGCATCTTTGTTCATTTCTGCTCCTGTATGCCACTTTGCTGCTCCAGGTTCCGGACACCAGCTTTTGCTGCTATCCAACTGAGTGGCAGTAACTGCTGTTTGCCATTAGCCAGAGCAAGCTCTCATGTTCCCTGCTGACCTTTTCAGTAGCATCCACTGGCTGCCCAGAGACAAATCCACTTCTTCTTTATCACCAACGGTCACATGTATGCAGTCGGAATGTGGATAGAAAAAGTTTATTTAAAGCTGAAAAGCGACACTAGATTTTAATTTTTCAAAAGACATTTTATTGGACTCCACATTCCACTCAACCTCGAGGCACTTAGAAGGGAAAAAAAACCCAGTAACAACAACTGTCTGAGGAACTGAAAAGCAGAACTTAGGGAGCTATTGAGAAATGTCGCAGGCTTTGGGGAGGATTGGTTCTACCTTTGATTCATTTTCCAAGCACTGGAGGCTGGTTACAAAAGTTTCAGGATCAAGACACAATAAAATACAATAAAAAAACCTAGCAATAAACCACCTGAGATAGGGCTTGTCTCCACTACGGGGGGGGGGGGTCGACTGCAGATCACGTAGCTGAAGTTTGCGTATCTGCAGCCGACTTACCTCTTGTCCCCACAGCGGCAGCAGTCAGCGGCGCGCTCCCCCGTCGACTCCAGCTTGCGCCTCCCGGCAAGCTGGAGTTACGCAGTCGACGGGGGAGCCGCGAGCGATCGATTTCTCGCATCCTCATCAGACGCGATAAATCGATCGCCAGAAGATCAATCCCGCGCCGCGCGAGTGAAGACCAGCCCTACGTTGAGTTTTACTTCGTTGCACTGAGCATCTGAGCTGCAATCAGGGCAGGGTTCATTAAACATAAAGATGATTGATACTGGATAGCCTTCTTCATTTGCCTGTGCTAGAGATTCTGAAATCTCCAACTCCCCCCCGCCACCCCCCCACACAAGCTGTCCTGCACTGTACTCTGAAAAGCTTAGGACTCTGCAGGTAATTTGACATTGGTATTAAAATTCTCATCTAATCAACATGCATGATTGACACCATCTATCATTACCAGAACCACAGAAATTGTCTCCTGACTAGGTATGGATGTAGAGTTTTTACCAGCCTATTATAACCTTAACTTCTATTGTTCTTGTCCGTTCCTCAAACGAAATTCGACTGCGCTGCCTCTTGACAAAATCCCTTTACACTTGTGATATTAAACGCTGCAATTCAGTTCCCTCGCCTCCTTTTTCATCTCTCTCCTGCTCCACTCTCTCTCTCAACATTTTAAAATTGCTCCCTTGTCTGTGCTGCTCCACTGTGAATTCTTTTAACTGCTTCAAATCAAATATTACTTTAAATATTCTCTTTTTATCCATCACGTGTCTTCTGTAAGCTTTCCCATAGCGAGAATATGCTCAGGCAGAGTTCCCTTAATTGATTGCAACACTTAGCAAACTTCCCACTTTCATTGATCATCTTGTTTGCCACGTACTGACTGACTCCAACCAGCACGGCCCATTGATCTCTCTTTTAGACCAGCATCTCCTTTGTCCTACTTCCTCTGGATTTTTCTGCATACATCTACGCTTTAGTAGGCTGACCATATGTCCCGTTTTGAACGGGACAGTCCCGCTTTTTACATATTTTCTGACCATCCCATCTTTTTAATAAAAATATCAAATATGTCCCGTTTTTCGTAAAAAAAAAAAAACGGGACGCGGCTTATTTCAGGGACCCACGGCCGGGTCCCGCCTCCTCCCGCAGCCCTTCAGTCCCTTCCCCTCCCCGGCCAGCTCCCCCCTCCGCCGCCACTGCAGAGCCCGCACGGCACGATTGGCTGGGCCGCCCCCACATGTCGCGCGAGCCGGTTACAGCAGAGGCCGGCGGAGGCAGAGTGGAGCTGCTGGCCGGGCAGGGGCTGCCTGGTGCCTCGCTCCCCCCCCCCCCCCCGCATGGAGGAAACGTGGAGCCCAGAGTAGGTAGGGGCTGGGGAGGTGGGCTCAGCGGCGGATGGGCGGAGTGGAGCTGCTGGCCGGGCAGGGGCTGCCTGGTGCCTCGCTCCCCCCCGCCCCCGCCCCCCCACGTGGAGGAAACGCGGAGCCCAGTGCAGGTGGTGGCTGGGGAGGGGGGCGCAGCGGCGGGGCCTGCAGGGGTGGGATGAGCTGGGGGGTCATGGGGGAGGTGGGAGGCTGTGGGGGGTGGGGCTGTATTTAGAGGCCATGGGTGTATTGGTTGCTAGTGGGGGGCTATGGGGAGAGGTTGTGTAGGGAAGGCTGTGGGGGTGTAAGGGGTTGGGGGGTTGGTAGTGGGATGGTGTTGGGGGGCCTGGAGGTGGTTATGTGAGGGTTGGGTATTGGTGACTTTATGGATATGGGGGGGGGCGTCGTAGGGTTATATTTGGGGTCCGAAGGGAGTTATAACCCCGTCCCGTTTTTGCCATCCCAATGTCCCGTTTTTGTCACAAGGAAATATGGTCAGCCTACGCTTTAGTTATCAGTTTTCACCGTCTTTTTCAGCTCCCCAATGTATACAGGAGCAGACAACTGGCAACATACAAAAGTGAGTGCAGCCTTTGGACACATTTGAAAATCTGTCCAATGGGATCTGCTGAATGAAGAACCTTTCTGGAAAAACTGGGCCTATGAAAGTACTCTGCAATACAGCATAATTCACAACAAATGCTGTTCTATTTAATGGGCCTTCAGTGGTCCCACAAATAGCTAATGTCCCATTTCGGTCATATAAATCGTCTTATTTTTTTCCTTTTCTACACCAAGGCCCTGACATATGCTGGTATTTAAGCAGCATCCATTGAGGCCCATGGGAAGATTCCTATCACCTCCAATGGACTCTGGATAAGGTCCTTTAAACAAGGAGTCACCCTCGTGACTTCAAAGAGACTACTCATGTGCTTAAAGCTAAGCACATGTTTGAGAAACTCTCTGACTTGGGGCCCAAGAAAGTAGAATCTATGAAGGTTTGAAGACCCAAGGAATTTCTAGTTCTTTTCTCCCTCATTCTCATAACCTTACACAGGGCCAAATTCTACCTTTGCTTGCCTCCATGTGGTGTTTTGCTGTCACACTGTACTAGGATGCCTTGTGGATGCTTACTGCAGGGCCAGTTGTATCTGTGTAGAATGGCACAAGTCTGCCGTCTCTCTACAGAGGACAAGATGGAGGCTCTTCAACTCCACTAATGTAATGGTTGACCCAGAATTGTAACCCCTATGATCCATGCTGTTAAAAGCTGAATATTGAGCTGCCCAGTTCAATCCTCTTTTCTCTGAGTTTATTTATTTACTCTTGTAACACATTTTCTAGAGTCCCCATGGAGAACAGAGTGAGTGCCATTAAATAGCCGTTAAACAATCATTAGCAAGAACGCCTATTAGGAAAATAATCCAGTTACATCAGCAGACAAGACAAAGCAAAGCACTCTTTCCTGCTAGCTTAGAACTGATTGTGCACATTCATTCAAATTCTGAAACAACAGGACTACAGCACCGAGACAATGTAAAGAGGAGTTTGTGAGAGCCAAATAAAATGCACATGATCCCCTCCCCTAGAGAAACCATCTAAAGCAAATATGCACCTTCTGCCTTTGTATTTGTTGGTTTGGTTTTGGTGCAGGCCACTCATCCATTGTAGTTATTGATAGTGATTATTCAATAAGAGACATTGTCCTGCAGTGGGGAGGGGCAATGTACAGGGAGCCACAAAACCAGGGTTCCGTTCCTGCCTTTGCCACTGATCTACTGTGTGACCTTGGACAAGTCCCTTCATGTCTCAGTTTCACCTTCAACCCTTTGCTCTAGCTGGCCTATTTAGACTGTAAGCTCTTAGAAAGGGATTGTCAATTACTAGGTGATTGTTCAACATCTAGAAGAGTAGGGTTCCAGTGCTGGTTGGGGCCCCTTGCCTGTACCCAAATTATTAATATAGTTTAGAATAATATTTTGGCCTACTATGTGGGGGAAATACATATAATTTGCCACCCTCAAAACTGTTTCAAAATCTAGGACTCCTATTTTGATATGGTTTTAGCATGTCTCTGTTCCTTTCTTATTGGATTGTCCTCACAGATAATTAGTTTAGTGCTTAAACAATCAACTTTTTATTAATGCCCAAAGAAACACAAAGGGAGCCTTATGAAAGCAAAGCAATCAATCCATTAATGTGCAAAACCACTAAAAGGAAACAGCTGCACTGGATTTTTAATAAGCCAGATGAAAACTGCAATCTAAACACATTTGTCGCAGCTGAGCTACCCAATGACACGCACTGGTGTTATTGTATTTGCTTTCTGTATTATGAAAACGAAATGTGGGATAAAGTGATCATGCTTTTTTCCACAGCCATATCCATGTTAGAGAGAAATGTCAGTGGCAAGAAACAAAGCACGGTTTCCAACTGTGACCACTTTTTGTTACCACCACCCTTTTCCTATGTAAGCAACAAACCGGATGGATTGTTGAACTATGGTCCTATTATATATGATACGATGGGCTGTAAGTCCAGCACACACAGTCACTAGGCTATTCCTCCTGTAAAACAGAGTCCTAGTGGGCCACAGGTAGTCTCGTGATCGCCCAGGCAAAGCAGTGGACGCTGAGGCACGGAAGCATGGCCAAAGTGTTTTTGCTTTTCCCAGCTACGGCCGACTGCTCCCCATTACAGAAAGATTTCTGAATTTGTGACCTGCACTTTTCCCTAAGCAGTTTGTTCCATGAAACATTTCAACTTCTCAGTTCCATTTGGGGTCAAAATATTCCCATTTCCTGCGAGTCACGGATTCCATTTTTGATTAACTCTTCTATGTCTGCACCAAGCTAAGGGCCAGATTTTCAGAAGTGCTCAGCACCCAACACCCAGCTTCCATGGAGAACACATCATCATAGCCTGTTGCTCCAACACCGCAGTCACGATCTGCTACCACTCCTTACATTGCAGACTTCCTTGGGAGTCTGGAAATTGACTGGGGAGGGGGTACAGCATCAGTGGAGTGTTTGCCTAGGTTCTGCGCATTCACATTTGAGGTCATTCATCAGCTTCCACTTGGCCATATTGTCACGAGTCTTTGCCATCCCAGCACTCATTTGGTTTGAGGTCACTGCCTGCATGTTGTGTTACTCTATAGCCTTCCGTAGTGGTATTTTGGGGTAAGGTATTTTCAAAGGCAAAACTCTTTTTGGACTGCAGCCCCATGGATGTGTCCATGCAGCAGTGTTTCGTATCTTGCATCTGTTTTTGTACTACTACTATCTTCTGAAAATATAGCCCTTATTTGAGTGCATAAGTGGAAGCTAAGATCTTTTGAAAATCTTACCTGGGCATAATGCTTTGTAGGATTCAGGTCTTTGAGAGAATAATAAATACACACCTGTAGGGTAAATGAAGGTCACAGTGCAGCTGTAAGTTGGGAACCCTGGGAAGGGGACAAAAAGAGTCCATCTTTCTCAACTCTGGGACCAAAATGGTTCCACTTTGCAGTCATAGCAAAAGATCAGGACGTTAAGTGAAGCAGGGGCAAAGCACATACAGATCATGCATCAACAGTTATGCAATAAGGACTCATACAAAGACATTCACCCAGCTAGAGTTTGCCACCATTTCCCTATCAAGGAAGTGCTGTCTCCATAATGAGACAAAAACAGTGATGAAGACCCTCTCTGGAAAAGTCATCAGTGCGTAAAATAATGAGAACACACTTCTATTTCAGTTGGTTTCTGTGTTCAAAAGCTGACAAGGCTGTACATTTTAAGAGATGTGTCTTCTACTCTCTTGTGATAAATAGAACATAGACAAGGTGACAGTTTTTTTTAAAAAAGAGTAAGGACCTGACTTTTATCAGAAAGATTTTGCAAAAAGATCCCCCTCAGCAATCTTCCACTGAACTTTCACAATCAAAAGCAGAAAGCTATGCATTCATCCTTTAGGGATCATTCTATTTTTCTACAGTAATTGCTGGCGTGAATTCAGTCCCCCACTGTTGGTGAATTGAATTTCAACTACTACTCTTAGCTTCTAGACCACAAGCCCTTCGAGCTATGATTTCTGATATAGAACCATAAAAGTACAACAAAACAATACCATTGCTAAGATCTTTCCATTAGGTATAGTCCTTGAGACAAGCAATGGGTTAAGGAGGTATTGATTACAATTTTTAAACAGTGAACATTACAGGATACTTGGAATTACTATTCTTTTTCTGCAGTATGAAAATGTGAAGCCACACCATTTCCTAAGAGTTTTAAAGTGAAAAATGTTAGGATGCACTTGGATTAGAATGCTCTTAATAGGCAGCAGGTTTAAAATGAGGAAGAGGAAGTATTTCTTCATACAATGCACAGTCAACTTCAATGGCAACTCATGGATTTGCACATCCTGACCTAAGGTAAGGAAATAATTAAAATACTGGGAAAATAAATATGAAGTCATCAGTGTGGAAATACGGCTCGGCCGTTTGATAGCTGGCCTAAAAGAGTCTGGTTCAATTTCCATATACATTGGCCAAACCGGACTCACTCTATGGAAAAAAAAAATGGACACAAATCTGACAGCAGGAATTGTAACGTTCAAAAAACAGTAGGAGAAAACTTCAATCTCTGTGGACACTCAATAACAGACTTAAAAGTGGCCTTTCTTCAACAATGAAATTTCAAAAACAGACTTAAATGAGAAACTGCTGAATTGAAATTAATTTGCTAACTGGACACCAACAAATTAGTCCTGAAGAAAGACTGGCAGTGGCTGGGTAGAAAAAGTAATTTTCCCTCTGTTGATGCTCACACTTCTTGTCAACTTTTGGGAATGGTTGACATCCACTCTAATTGATTTGGCCTCATTAGCACTGACCCCCCCACTTGGTAAGGCAACTCCCATGTTTTCATGAGTTGTAATGTACATACCTGCCTACTGCATTTTTCACTCCATGCATCTGATGGCATCTTAGCCCACAAAAGCTAAAATAAATGTGTTAGTCTCTAAGGAGCCACAAAGATTCCTCCTTGTTAAAACTAAGTGAATACACTTATCATTCTTTCTGTGAATGTGGTGGATTGTTATGCTGTCTTCCAAGAAGTACATTATGTGAACAATCATCAAAATCCATAAAGGGAGAAGTAGCTATCTGCTAAAAAGTGCATGGTCAAATGACCACTTCTCCAGACCAGTGATATCTATTGGGGAAAATACATAAATTCAGCAGGATTATATTGTATATTTTATGACTTTGAGGATCTTATTATGATGGTGTTGAATAATAAAGTCAGGAAAGTAGTATACCATGAAAACTGGAATCCCATGCAAAATTACTAATACAAAGAGGATGTTGACATTTCCTCGGGTAAAGCACTGAATTGCAGCTAAAGCAAAATGAGCTATATAACTATGTGGAAGCATTCAAAAACAGCTATTTGACTCTTTGTTAAAGCGGTTTGCTGATGTACAGTTTCCAAGTCATTGTTATATTTGAAGACCACGCTAGCTGCATTTTTGTTGTTTCCATCAATTGTAAAGGGGTTTTTATTGTTATAAACAATATGCCAGCTGTATTTAGTGGCAATATTTTTATTAATTGTCCTTTAGGGAACACATCTAATTGCAAAAGAACAGATGTGGTTCCACTAATGAAAACCACAGTGTCTCTTTTGAGGGAATAAATGATGTTTACTAACCCTGAGACATTATTTTTGTGAGAACATTCAAGCCATTATGACTCCTACCAGTACCAAAACAAGCTTCACTTAAATGCAATTTAAGTAAGAAATATCACTGCACAATGTTGAAATTTGGAGCTTAACTTGCGTGCATTTCTTAATTAAAATTACACATGAGAAAATAGTATCTTATAGAATCAGCATGATGATAGATTGATCTTCCATGATAAAGCTGAGAAGCTTAGATTTTTTTATATGCATTAAAAAGAAGATATTTAAATTAATTCATAGGAGTAATGCCTGCATGTGTGTGCAGTTACATATCCAATTTAAAGATTCCTACAGGGAAATATTTGTTTAACTTCTAAGAAATGGATGGCCGATGGAATTGATACAGATGAGTATATTAAAGTACTCTAATCACATTTTCATTCTGTTGCCACCATTACCAACAATTGTGGCACAGAAGACTGGCCTGATGTAAAGTGTTAAAGTACAATACCTGGAGGCAGCCATTTAAACTTCTATTTGAAATCATTTTCTAAGCAAAGCCAGGGATGCTTAAACTTTGGAAGAGATCGAGATTATCTCAGGGACGCTTTCGGTGAGCATGTGGGTCATTCCCAATTACAGAGGCCAACCCCACTCCTGTTCACAAATCACAGTGTCTCTATAGCAACAACAGTGATTTTCAACAAGGCAAAAAGTAGTGTATTTTAAAAGCTGGTTACTTTTGGTGAAAGATTCCCCAGCACAATGGAAAACTTTCATTTCATGGTGTATTCTGATCTAAAAAGAAGGGAGGGGAAAAATAGGGGGGAAATGAAACAACTGAAAATAGATTCAAAAGGAATTTGTTTCAAGTCTTTTGGTAGAAAAACTTAGAAAAGTTTGAATGCGATGAACTTTTTTCTTTTTTTGAAAGGCTTTTTTGCTTTTTGGGGAAAAAAATCCTTGAATATGATGTAGCAGCAAAAATAAGAGAAGGAGCAGAATCTACAATCCCAGTTGATGTCACTCATAGCTATAGGGCTCGTCACCTCTTAAAAATCAGCCTCCATCTTGGCAGTGACCTCTCTGCACACCACCAGTAGCCCACAAACCAGACCTGGAGAACTGCTATTCTACTTTGTTGCACTACAACCATAGTGGTATGATTTGCCTGTTCCATGGTATGAAGACAGAGTTTATAAATTCCAGTGATGAGATAGCATGCAAACCCTTTTACTTAGTAAGATAGAATATGTGTGGAGGGCACTCCACCTGGCAGAAAGCAGACACTGTTTATTGAAGCCCGCAATACACCCAACTCCTGCCATAATGAATACAATGTACACATTGAACATGCTCACGGTCTCATGTTCCTGGGTATGTTTTGGAGGAATAACCATCACAGCTGCTTGACCAAGCACACTCAAAGCAGATACATAGCCAGGTTATTTTTAATATGATAAAAACGATTTTCAGAAAGGAGCAGTATGAGCAATTGCACTCACCACTTGAGGAACCCCATTGTTTCAGGACGCTTGCTAGTGTATCTAATAGCCAGCACCTGTGCTTTGCTTTCTGTGAGGGCTACAGTGCATTGCCTGCAGTGTCCTGTCATCACCCAGCTCTTTCTAAGCAAACACATTTATTCCCAAGGTAAAAGCATTACAGAGAAAACATAATAAAAACAGCAAACAGATTTATAACGTGCACTAAATATACCAGAGGTAACAAAGTCCTGTGGCACCTTAAAGACTAACTATAAAGTTTTGAAGCATAAGCTTTCGTGGGCTAATACCCACTTCGTCGGATGCAAGCAGTGGAAGTGTCCAGAGGCAGGTATAGAAAAGTAGGCAAGAACCAGGTGGGAGGTAAAAAGGTTAGTCCAATTAGGCTGAACCAGCTTGTTATCTCCGATCAGGGAGGGTGGGTTGTTCTTCTAGCATTTGAATGGGGGGGGTGAACATGGAGAGAGAAGCTATTTTTGTAATTAGCAAGCCATTGTAGGTCTTTGTTCAATCCGAGATTGTTTGTGTTGAATTTGCAAATGAATTGTAGCTCTGCAGTTTCCCTTTGCAGTCTGGACTTGAAGTTTTTTTGCTGCAGTATGGTGACTTTTAAATCTGTAATTGTGTGTCCAGGCAGGTTGAAGTCTTCTCCTACAGGTTTTTGTATATTGCCATTCCTAATATCTGATTTGTGTGCATTTATCCTTTTTCGTAGGGACTGTCCAGTTTGGCCGATGTACATAGCAGAGGGACACTGAGTCTCACACCGGTCTTATGGGACCCTGGTAGGCCAAATTCCTCGCAAACCTTCACCATGAGAGGGGCTTCCCGGACAAAGGCTCACATCCATTTTCTGAATCAAAAAAGGTCTGATGTCATTTTAAACTTAGCCTTTTTTATACCCAAAGCCCTGTTTCTGTTTGAGTCTCTTGAAAAATCAGCTGGAAGCAGTATATGCAAGCATCACCGGCAGGCAGTACTTCTCTACCATTGTTCAGTCTCAGTTTCTCACCTTAATCACCAGCCACCTGGTTTTATTTCTTTGAGGAACTGTGGTAATCGCCTCCCACCCCTATGGAACAGAGTACAGTCATACATAAATCATTTGCAGATTTAATACAACTGTCCTCAAAGATACTGTGTGAGATTGCAGGGATTCTCACCCAGGTAGCCCCTACAGGCTCTCTGGCCTCCAGCCAAGTAGCATTTAGTTCAGATCCCTTTCAGGGTCAAATGTTTGCCCTGATGCCTAAAGTATCTCAGCAAATGAGCCCTCTCTCTGGGCTCTCTTCAGGACCCTTTTGACAACTCTGGGGTCTTCCTTCCAGCTACTGTACAGGGCCCTGGCCACTAAGGTGTCTGCTCGCCTGCAAACTCTGGCTTATGTCCCTTCACCAGAACCCCTCATCTCTCTGCGTGTCCTCCATGCAGAATGAACTAGCTCCTCTTTATGAATCCCAGGTGTCCATTAAGTGATCATCTGACACCTTAGCCCCAGCCTCTCTTTCTGAGAAGCAGCAAATTCACTACAGAGCAGGTGTAACGGATGTGACTAACTGGTGTTTAACCCTCGGGGAGTCAGCCCTACCCAATGCCAACATTCTCAAATTTGGTTCCAAAAGCTGGCTGACACCACAGACAGAGGTGGGAACCTTTGGAGCTGAAACACCAGTTGTTACGGCTTGAGAAAGAGGGCCAGGTAATAGGGCTATAACAGATTGAGGTACTCTGTGGAAAAGACCTAGAGAAGGGGATATACTACACCAGGAGTTGGCAACCTTTCAGAAGTGATGTGCTGAGTCTTCATTTATTCACTCTAATTCAAGGTTTTGCATGCCAGTAATACATTTTAATTTTTTAGGTCTCTTTCTATAAGTCTATAATATAGAACTAAACTAGTGCTGTATGTCAAGTAAATAAGGTTTTTAAAGGGTTTAAGAAGCTTCATTTAAAATTAAATTAAAATGCAGAGCCTCCCCAAACCAGTGGCCAGAACCTGGGCAGTGTGAGTGCCACTGAAAATCAGCTCATGTGCCACCCTTGGCACCGGTACCATAGGTTGCCTACACGCTGATCACTGGGCTATATATGGTCTCCAGAAATCTATTGCCGGAGCAGCCAGAAAGCAGCCTATATCTGTCATTAAAAGCTATTTTTAATGGAAGCCTAGTCACCCTTCAATGTGGACAACCTGCAGAAGAGCACAGTCTGGGCCATTCCATGCAGGTCTAAGGATGAACCAAGGAACAATTAAGAGGCACTGCTGTTAAATGCCAGACCTATGGATAATAAACCAGTTGCTGTTCTGCATGGAGTCTCTGACAATGACATAGATTTCACACTCACACCCCTTCTCTATCTATGCTACATTGATGATATCTTCATCATTTGGACCCATGGGAAAGAAACTCTGGAAGAATTCCACCATGATTTCAACAGCTTCCACCCCACCATCCACCTCAGTCTGGACCAGTCTACACAGGAAGTCCACTTCCTAGACACCACGGTGAAAATTAATGAGACCACATCAACACCAGCCTATATTGAAAACCTACTGACAGCTATGCTACCTTCATGCCACCAGCTTCCATCCCGGACATATCACACGATCCATTGTCTACAGGCAAGCACTGAGGTACAATCGTATTTGCTCCAACCCCTCAGACAGAGACCAACACCTACAAGATCTTCACCAAGCTTTCTCAAAACTACAATACCTGCACAAGGAAATAAGGACACAGATCAACAGAGCCAGATGTGTATCCAGAAACCTGCTGCGCTGCTGCAAGACAAGCCCAAGAAAGAAAACAACAGAACACCACTGGCCATCACCTACAGTCCTCAGTTAAAACCTCTCCAATGCATCATCAGTGATCTACAACTTATCCTGGACAATAATCCCTCACTTTCACGGGCCCTGGGAGGCAGGACAGTCCTGGCATACAGACAACCCACCAACCTTAAGCAGAGTCTCACCAGCAACACCACACCGTGCCATAATAACTCCAACTCAGGAACCAATTCATGCAACAAACCTCGATGCCAACTCTGCCCACATATCTACACCAGCAACACCATCACAGGACCTAACCAGATCAGCCACACCATCACTGGTTCATTCACCTGCACCTCTACCAATGTCATATATGCCATTATATGCCACCAATGTCCCTCTGCTATGTACATCGGCCAAACTGGACAGTCCCTATGAAAAAAGGATAAATGGACACAAATCAGATATTAGGAATGGCAATATACAAAAACCTGTAGGAGAACACTTCAACCTGCCTGGACACACAATTACAGATTTTAAAGTCACCATATTGCAGCAAAAAAACTTCAAGACCAGACTGCAAAGAGAAACGGCAGAGCTGCAATTCATTTGCAAATTTGACACAATCAATCTGGGATTGAACAAAGATCTTGAATGGTTTGCTAATTACAAAAACAGCTTCTCCTTTCTCCGAGTTCACACCTCCAATTCAGTTGCTAGAGGAATACCTCACCCTCCCTGATTTGAGATAACAAGCTGGTTCAGGCTGATTGGACTAACCTTGTTACCACCTCCCTGGTTCTTGCCTAGTTATCTATACCTGCCCCTGGACACTTCCACTGCTTGCATCCGACAAAGTGGGATTTAGCCCACGAAAGCTTATGCTTCAATACTTTAGTTAGTCTTTAAGGTGCCACAGGACTCTGTTACCTCTTCTATTCCAGACTAACATGGTTACCTCTCTGATTATAGATTTCACATGCATTCCTAACATATGGCTGGATGATAATGCAGGCTCTAGATTAGAGGAGCTGGGTAGTTCGGTGTCCAAGACCAGAACATGAAAGGAGTGAACTGACCATCTGTTTTAAATTTGATCTTGATTACAACTTACTCTGAGCAGCCGGCCCTTTTACACAAGGCAGAACCAAGATGTAGGTTTCTCTCCGGATATATGCACTCCTGGCTAGAAGAGTTCTGCGTTTTCACACAAAATGGGGGTAGATCTTATTGCACCTGGAGAGCGGTTGCTCTATTTAGTTTTACCAGCTCAGATTTATTGTTGTTTGTAATTTAACCCCATACAAAGCTCAGACATACAAAGTATCTAGCTTTCATTGATGCCCTGCATTGAAGCCATGTTTCTAGCTAGGTTAGCTGGCACTGAACCAACTGGAAGGAACTTTCAAAGTTTCAAGGAAGGCTCCAAACTCAAATAACCAAGTGGCACCCACTGTATTTGAAAGGTGGACACTTGTGGTCCCCTTTAGGTTTTACTTGAACCATTAGGGCCTGCTATTCAGAAATAATCTAACCTTTATCTTTGAGAGGTAGAGGGTATCATTATGTCCCTCTCTCCTTCACAATCAGAAGTGAGGAGAGCATGTCCCCCTCATGCAGGCTCAGTGCCTCTGGTGCTCAGTCCTAGCAAGCCATAAAAATCACAAAGAAGCCCGGAGCCAAGGCTGACCCAGAAATCTTAAGACCTCTGCGAGACAAGAAGGAATGAAACCTTCAAACTAAGGTTCCTGTAATTCTCCTTCAAAATGAACTTGAAGAGCTTCCTCTGCCTTGGTCAGCAGACCCTGTTCTGCTGCAGCGAGATCCTTCGGAATCCCTCCTGAAACAACACACCCCTACTTAGCACCTGCTGGTGGGGTGACAGTCCACCCACCCAGTTGCAGGTCAAGAGGCGGAGCCAGCTGCAACAGGGCGGGATAAATATTGCATTCACCAAGCACTGCACTGTCAAAATAAATAAATACATAAATTAGTGAGTGAAAAATTAATGCAAAAAGTAACTTAGTTTTCTGAGTAAATATTGGGTGAGGAGAACAGAAAAAAAGCACCAACTAGAGAAGAGAAAGTATTGCAAATAAAAGCAGATTAATACTGTGGTTTAAACTATTTCCCCATGCCAAGTTTCCCCTACCGCAGCTCACACCTTCTTGTCACCTGTTTGAAATGGGCCATCCTGATTATCAATACATTCTTTTTCTCTGGGTGATAATTGATTAGCCTCTTGGAGTTGGTATGGTAAACTCCATCTTTTCATGTTCTCTCTGTGTGCATATATTTATTTATTTATTCCTACTGTATCTTCAATTCCATGCATCTGATGAAGTGGGTTTTAGCCCACGAAAGCTTGTTCCCAAATAAATTTGTTAGTCTCTAAAATGCCACAAGTATTCCTCCTTCTTTATACATATGTAAGTGTGTGTGTGTGTTTATCTTCCATTACAGTGCCTTACATTAACAGACAGCTTCATATGTACACTTAGACTCATTTATTAACAAACACATCTACCTAACATCATACGTTAATATTTTCTTAACATTGTATTTTCATTGACATGAGTGCTCCAAAAGTCAAGTAAAAAAATGGCTAAACAATTAATACTAGCTTATGCATCCCAGGAATTTCAGTAAAAATCTGTAAAAACTGAAAATGAAGGGGCTTACTTATAAATGGTGGGAAAGGAAACTGAGGCCCAGAGCAATTAAAGTGACTCGCCCAAGACATAGTGGTAAGAGCCAAGAGAAGAAGTTAGGTTGACTGCATCCCAGCTGATTGCGCTTATCAGTGGGACCATGCTGTCACCCATGAACCGAACTGTCCTATCTGTTGCACACATTTTACTTGTTGGCATTCGCTGAGCGGATATACTGGTGCCTCGCAAACCTTCCTTCACATTAAACATTGTAGTTAATTTTCAGAGGAGAAACACTTAAATGAGACAACGTGAAAACAGATCCAGATGACAAGGTGAGCACTGAGTTATTTTTGTATTATTAGCAGTTCACGGAAAGATTTAAAATGACACTTTAATGAGAATCTGGAACTATAACTACAGAGAGATCTGCAAATGGAGATGAAACTTCAGTGGCTATATAGCAAGGCAAGAGCGCTGAGAAACTAACATCTGCATTATGCCTGCATAAGAGATATTTGGAGGAGTTTCTTTCAGTGGGGACTTGAGCTGTTGCTAAAGCAGTGGCCTAAAGATGGCTAAAGTAGGAGCCATTGATTCGATTTTTGGCTGTGCAGCTGATCTACTACATTATTGAAGCAAGTCACCATGCCAGACGGTACCTCAGTTTCCCCACCAGTACAATGGGCACAGTAGAATTGAAATTCTTATGTAGAACGCGTGGGTCTCTCCATATTAAGTAGGAGGCAGAGGAGCTATCAGTATTAGCTTAGGGAGTGCCAGGGTGAGGCCCAGAAGTGAAGTGTACCCTAAAACAGCAGAAATAAACCCATCCAAAAGCTGATGCAATCCACAACTTTATCGCCTGTGAAATGGGGAATTCTAGTTCTCTCATTTCCCTTATAAAGGTTCCCATATTGCACAGGCACATTCATTACAGCACATCAATAAATAAATCTTGTAAAACATCCTCATTTTATTCAGCTAGGGAGAAAATCATCCCTGTGCACTACTTAAGTCCTTTCCTGCAACTCAGCGTCTCAGAAAGCGGGCAATGAGGATGAAGACATTTCTGGGAAGAGGTAGAGGAGGAGACAAAGCAGATGTAGTTACTTCACACCCAGGACTGAAGTGAATATGCTTCTGTTGACCAAGGCATGAAGTTGCCCTCATGACTTATCTCCACCTTCTTTACAAGCCTGAATTATGGGAACTTCTTATTCAATTAACCGTTTGGCATTTTTAGGAGGAATGTGCCGGAATTTGGGTATCTGGACACACTGGAATAATTGTCCAGATCTGGGCAGATAAGCAGCATCAAAATATGTTTGTAAACTGTAGTATTTCTTTCTTTTCTCCATGCTACCTCATGCCTGCAGCAAGTGGCAATGCAGAATTCAAGAGAATAAAAACATTTTGCACTGCATTACACACTTTGCTGCCTTGGGATAATGGTTCTGCTGCTGGTCTCTGTTGTGTTTTTAGGCCTAGATTATGCTTTGGGCTAGGCACCCATCCAGGAGTGGGAAAGTGAAACAAAACCCTCTTCTACCCTTCCCGGGGCTACCAGAGCCTTGGACTAATAGAGAGGCATGACATACCTGTTAATTTCTGCCTGGCTAGAACCTGGGCAAATTCCTTCCCCCAGAGAAAGAGGTATGCAGGAAAGAAATTGTGCCTCAAGTTATGTCTATACTGGGAGCTAGGGGAGGGCACATATGTTAACCCACCAAGAGCTAGGGTGTGAGTATGAATAGCAGCATAGCCACAGTGGGTAGCAGCCAGATTCACAGCTGAGCTGGGCAAGTACCCACCAGTTCCAGGTGGGTTTGTACTTGGCTCTGCTCAGTCAGACCTCTGCTCCCCATACTCCCGCAGCTACACTACTGTTAATACTCACCTTAGCTCACTGAGAGCTAGCAGGATATATGCACACGAGCAGGGAATCATAGACTCATAAGGGACCGTTGTGATCATCTAGTCTGACCTCCTGCACAACACAAGCCACAATCTCATCCATAGATTTCTGCCCCAGATCCCTAAATGGCCCGGCACAAGGACTGAACTCACAACCCTGGATTTAGCAGGCCATTGCTTAAACCACTGAGCTATCCCTCCCCCCCTTAGCTCTTTATGTAGACAAAGCTTCCAAAGGCCTCTCGAGCTACACTGCTTTCTGGCTCTAATCCTGAGGTGTGGCACTTTACCCCTTGCTTAGAGGCATGATCTACCCTCTAGTCCTTTCAGAAGGAAGTGCAAAAATTGGTCAAGATGGGCTATAAAACAAACCGCAAACCCGAAACCTCTGAGAGTCTCCCATCATTGTTAAACTAAAATCTTCATTCTCTCCCTGTCATTCAGACTGTGTATGTAATGATGTGTCTGATTTAGGCAAGGCCCCATGCGAACAACATGAAAAGATGCCATGCTGAGCCAGTAGTGAAGGCCTCTGGGGAGATCTTTGCTTAGTTTCAAAGGATTTTAGTTTGCTGTTTGATTTTTGGATGTAAAATATGGACAGCAACAGAGTGCTCTCTTTTTGTGTATTGGCAGCGCAGGTTTTCCATCGCTACGTGGATTCATCATTATTTTGTTTTCTTTATAGGTTTTTGCTCTCTTTGTAACATGGCCATGCCATGAACTGTACTTTAATGCTGATATTGGCTTTAGGCACAACCATTTTTTGCCCACTCAGACTTTCATTGTAATCTATAAAAGGTACTTACAAAGGTGATTTTCGGAGACATATTTTTTGCCTTCCTTCTAGCATCCCTCAGCGAAGAGCCATTCTACCTATTATATCCCTGAGTCAGCCCTAAAAAGACCTACCTTCTCTGGCTGCCAGCCTGAGTCAGCAAAACAGCTCTGCAAGTCTGCTTATCTGACACCTGCTTACTATCTGTAATGCCCCAAAGCAGCATAAATTCTCTGTTGTTCTTTCATAGGTGGGCAAACTAGTGGAGGCGCCATGCTGGGAAATTCCATAACCTCATGAGTACCATGAGCGTTGATTACACTTCAAGGTACTTGCTAGGATTCTTCCAAATATATCAATGGCCTAGATCTCCTTTTGCCAAAACTGATTGGGACTTGGCAGGAAAGTGGGTTCCATATCCCCTGACATTACTGCACATCTACTCTTCTAGATTTCTTGAGCATATCTGTCTCACTCCACCCTTTAACTGTTATTCATTATTATCATTTCCATTTCAGTAGACCCTAGATGACCCAACTAAGGTCAGGGCCCCATTGTGATGGCTGCTGTACATACACCGAGTCAGAGACAGAACTTGGCTCAAAATATTTACAATCCACACCAGACAAAAGTAGCAGTCTTATCACCATTTTGCAGATGGTGAGTCTGAAACAAAGATTAAGGCCTAGATCGTCCAAAGGTAGTTAGACACCTGGCTCCCGTTGGCATGAAAGAGTTTTGCACCAAAATACATTTGAGGATCTGGGCCTAAGCGACCTGTCCTAGGTCAGATAGGATCTCTCCTTTCCCAAGTCCCATTCCCACAAGATCTTCTGCTTCTTTTATGTAGGATATTGGCATGGTGGCTTGCAAAGGGGCACAGCTGTATGAAAGAATACCATAGTACCAGGTGGGGGCTATGTAACCTCTAGGGATTGGACCCAGAACACTGGGTCATTTTCACAAAGGTCCCACAGCCATCAGTGTGCACTGATTTTTCAGCCACTATCAACTTAGGTGGCATTGGCATCCCGTTTCCCAAGCATCTCTCCATATCCCCTCAATGGTCACTGATGCATCCAGTTCAAATATACTTTAATTTGGAAGATCGAGGGTTTTTAAACAAACTCCAAATCTTATCAATATCACATTGAGTAAAACAGACGATATTTCAATCTGAAATGCTTCGGTGATTCTAAATTGCTTCACACAGGCCTACAACCTGATCCCATACAAATTCACGACCTTGCTAAAATATGGACTGTGCTAATCATTTTCAATTACTGTGTACCATGTGCAGTAATTAAAACCATTACTGTGCTGTAAATTGCTTAATAAATACTTCATTTCATTCATTCCTCAGTCAACCGTGCCGCATTGTGTAGGCTGAGTTCCACACATCTTAAACTAACAATAACGACTAACAAAAGTAGAAATGCAAGTTCAAGAGAGGTGTTTTTTTTCTCTTGCAAGTACAACAATAATAAAGCAAGACTCTTTGAAATACCAATTGATTGAATTCATGTGATGGGAAAAGATCCCTCTTATTCACTTTGGCAGAGTTTTGACAATAGTTATTCTTTTAGGAATGGACACATGTCAAGGATGAAAATGGGGACAGGGAAAGTTGAAGCAATACAGACATATGCATGCAGTGTGTCTACTCCCAAGAGAATAGAAAGGTAAATAGATACTGCCTTATCTGTGTATGAAAAAGAGAATCTATATCCATGGGTAAAATTACCGGAAGCAAGTGCTGATCTTGAGTGTCTCCATTTTTGATTGTTTTGAGATTTGTTGGTGCCTTATACTCCAGCGGGAGTGAAGAGGATTGATGATGATGAGGTATTCCTCTAGCAGCTGAATTGGAGGTGTGAACTCTGAGAAAGGAGAAGCTGTTTTTGTAATTAGCAAGCCATTCAAAATCTTTGTTCAGTCCCAGATTGATTGTGTCAAATTTGCAAATGAATTGCAGCTCTGCCGTTTCTCTTTGCAGTCTGGTCTTGAAGGTTTTTTTGCTGCAATATGGTGACTTTTAAATCTGTAATTGTGTGTCCAGGCAGGCTGAAGTGTTCTCCTACAGGTTTATGTATATTGCCATTCTTGATATCTGATTTGTGTCCATTTATCCTTTTTCATAGGGACTGTCCAGTTTGGCCGATGTACATAGAAGAGGGACATTGGTGGCATATAATGGCATATGTGACATTGGTACATGTGCAGGTGAACGAACCGGTGATGGTGCAGCTGATCTGGTTATGTCCTGTGATGGTGTTGCTGGTGTAGATATGTGGGCAGAGTTGGCATCGAGGTTTGTTGCATGGATTGGTTCCTGAGTTGGAGTTATTACGGTGCGGTGTGGTGTTGCTGGCGAGACTCTGCTTAAGGTTGGCGGGTTGTCTGTGTGCCAGGACTGGCCTTCCTCTCAAGGCCTGTGAAAGTGAGGGATTATTGTCCAGGATGGGTTGTAGATCACTGATGATGCATTGGAGAGGTTTTAACTGAGGACTGTAGGTGATGGCCAGTGGTGTTCTATTGATTTCTTTCTTGGGCTTGTCTTGCAGCAGTAGGCTTCTGGGTACACGTCTGGCTCTGTTGATCTGTGTCCTTATTTCCTTGTGCGGGTATTGTAGTTTTGAGAAAGCTTGGTGAAGATCTCATAGGTGTTGGTCTCTGTCTGAGGGGTTGGAGCAAATCCAATTGTACCTCAGTACTTGGCTATAGACAATGGATCGTGTGGTATGTCTGGGATGGAAGCTGGTGGCATGAAGGTAGGCATAGCTGTCAGTAGGTTTTCGGTATAGGGTGGTGTTGGTGTGGCCGTCATTAATTTTCACCGTGGTGTCTAGGAAGTGGACTTCCTGTGTAGACTGGTCCAGACTGAGGTGGATGGTGGGGTGGAAGCTGTTGAAATCATGGTGGAATTCTGTCAGAGTTTCTTTCCCATGGGTCCAGATGATGAAGATGGCATCAATGTAGCCTAGATAGAGAAGGGGTGTGAGTGGATGAGAGTTGAGGAAGCATCATAATCAAAGAGGGTGATAAAGGAGGTGCTGTTGTCATCATGGACAGGTTAGACTACCAAACAACTCTCCAATACCAATTTCTACAGGCCACTTCCCTCCGATCCCACTGAGGAATATACTAAGAAACTGCACCATCTACTCACTAACCATCTCACTGCACCATCTCCCTGCACTAACACAGGAACAAATTAACATACCCTTAGAGCCCCGACCGGAGTTATTCTATCTACTACCCAAGATCCACAAACCTGGAAATCCTGGACGCCCCATCATATCAGGCATTGGCACTCTTACTGAAGGACTGTCTGGATATGTGGACTCTCTACTCAGACCCTATGCCACCAGCACTCCCAGCTATCTCCGTGATACGAACAACTTCCTGAGAAAACTACAATGCATTGGTGATCTTCCAGAAAACACCATCCTAGCCACCATGGATGTAGAGGCTCTCTACACAAATATCCCACACAAAGATGGACTACAAGCTGTCCGGAATAGTATCCCTGATGATGCCACAGCACAAGTGGTTGATGAGCTCTGTGACTTTATCCTCACACATAATTATTTCAAATTTGGTGACAATATATACCTCCAGACCAGTGGCACTGCTATGGACACCCGCATGGCCCCAAAGTATGCCAAAATCTTTATGGCTGACCTGGAAAAATGCTTCCTCAACACTCGTCCACTCACACCTCTTCTCTATCTAGGCTACATTGATGACATCTTCATCATCTGGACCCATGGGAAAGAAACTTTGGAAGAATTCCACCATGATTTCAACAGCTTCCACTCCACCATCCACCTCAGTCTGGACCAGTCTACACAGGAAGTCCACTTCCTAGACACCACGGTGCAAATTAATGATGGCCACACCAACACCACCCTATGCCGAAAACCTACTGACAGCTATGCCTACCTTCATGCCACCAGCTTCCATCCCGGACATACCACACGATCCATTGTCTACAGCCAAGCACTGAGGTACAATCGTATTTGCTCCAACCCCTCAGACAGAAACCAACACCTACAAGATCTTCACCAAGCTTTCTCAAAACTACAATACCCGCACAAGGAAATAAGGACACAGATCAACAGAGCCAGACGTGTACCCAGAAGCCTACTGCTGCAAGACAAGCCCAAGAAAGAAATCAATAGAACACCACTGGCCATCACCTACAGTCCTCAGTTAAAACCTCTCTAACGCATCGTCAGTGATCTACAACCCATCCTGGACAATATTCCCTCACTTTCACAGGCCTTGAGAGGAAGTCCAGTCCTGGCACACAGACAACCTGCCAACCTTAAGCAGAGTTTTACCAGCAACACCACACCGCGCCATAACAACTCCAACTCAGGAACCAATCCATGCAACAAACCTCGATGCCAACTCTGCCCACATATCTACACCAGCAACACAATCACAGGACATAACCAGATCAGCCGCACCATCACCGGTTCATTCACCTGCACATGTACCAATGTCACATATGCCATTATATGCTACCAATGTCCCTCTTCTATGTACATCGGCCAAACTGGACAATCCCTACGAAAAAGGATAAATGCACACAAATCAGATATCAAGAATGGCAATATACATAAACCTGTAGGAGAACACTTCAACCTGCCTGGACACACAATTACAGATTTAAAAGTCACCATATTGCAGCAAAAAAACCTTCAAGACCAGATGGCAAAGAGAAACGGCAGAGCTGCAATTCATTTGCAAATTTGACACAATCAATCTGGGATTGAACAAAGATTTTGAATGGCTTGCTAATTACAAAAACAGCTTCTCCTCTCTCCAAGTTCACACCTCCAATTCAGCTGCTAGAGGAATACCTCACCCTCCCTGATTTGAGATAACAAGCTGGTTCAGCCTGTTTGGACTAACCTTGTTACCTCCTACCTGGTTCTTGCCTACTTATCTATACCTGCCCCTGGACACTTCCACTGCTTGCATCCGACGAAGTGGGTATTAGCCCACGAAAGCTTATGCTTCAATACTTTAGTTAGTCTTTAGTTAGTGCCACAGGACTCTGTTACCTCTGCTATTCTGAGATAGTGCTTAAAGTTTAGCTGTAGTTTTGCCACCTAGTTTGCAGTCTTATGCTGCAAACAGTTACTGCTGTGATGATGCAGCATCAGCTAATACTGCTGTTTGCTTTGGATGCCTTGATGCTGCTGAACTGGTGATAGTTTTCATAAACAAACAAAAACAACTGAAGGCAAACACAGACTTTTGGTTTTCCTACAGTACTGTTAAGTCCTTTAGATCTACATGAAGTTTACACTGACAATAATGCCAGTCATAACCAACACTCATTTGCAGTCAGTTTAGTCACTCCAGTTTCTTAACAATCAATCACTCTTCAAGGATTCTTTGTAATCACTTTGTCTATAAATATTAGTGTCATGTACAGATTTATTACGCACAATTAAGCAGACAGTGATAAGTTCTGTTCAATGAAGCATTAAGAATCTATCTGTGACAAATGCTACATGCTAACCTAGTCAGCTGGCTGTTTTAAAAGGTAGTTCTTTGAAAAGCTGACCGCATGAAGGAATCGACTCTCTATACTAATCTGAAATTCTAACACTTTTACACAGGATTTCATATTTGAAGGGAACTTTACACATGTAATGAAAAGAGAAAAAATCCACGGCAAAGAACATTCCTGAGACAATAACTCCACATCAGATCTAGACTTAATAAGTGGTAGTAGATCCAGTGTCTACTTAAGTGAGAAACTGTCACATTGAGTCCATTATCCGGGACCAGCTGCAACTGTTATGAAAGATAAAGAAGGAGAGAAAGAAACTGCTTTGGTGGAAAGAAAATCCTGTTACCAAGAGACTGAAAGCAAAACATGACACTGAGCTTTACACAAAGTGATTCCGCCAGACAATTCTGAAAAATATTTTAAAGGTTCCTAGAGCCTTTTTTGGCAAAATGCTACTTTCCATGATTAAATGCAGCAATTTCTCATGCCAAGACCTACAAAACAGTGGCATTCCGGAGCTCTGCATCTTGCCAGCATGGCACTGAACATTTGGAATCAAATTAAAGAAAAATAATTTATAATCCAGATCTGTGAGAGTTTTGGACTAGTTCTGTCCCCGAGATTCAGCTATAAGTGAAACTGTTATTATTACTTGCAGATCAACAGTTCGAGCCAGTCAATATTCTCAGCAAGGAGAATGCCAAGTTCATTTCTCTTCTTTTATTTTAATTTTCCTCTTTGGCTTCCCAAATACCTAGGACTCTGCTCTGTTGGCTGCAGAAGCATCATCCTGACTTTTTGTTTGGACTACTTTAGCTTTCTTCAACCCGGGGGCGGGGGGAGGAGAGGGGGCGCAATGCCTTGGACACACCAATGGACAGCTGTTTCCTGGGCTCTCAGGGAGAAGTCTCTCCCTGCATCCCATAGAGGTGCTAGAAGGGGATAACCTATTTCCCCAGCCTGGGTTTTTCTGATGTTCATAGAGGCACAAATTCCAACTAGCATGTGTCCCATTCATTTAAACATACCTCCAAACATCAAACATCTGCTTGGGGCCAATTCCCCTTATGAACTCTAAGGGTTGTGTCTTGAGGGGAGAAGGTGGAATGGCAGCTGTGTCCTGATAGGAAGGGTGTTCCAAGCATAGAGGCAACATGGAGAAAGGCACAAAGACAACATAGGAGAATAAAAGATTTGGCTAGGACAGTCACCGTGGACCTACCTCTTGGGATAAAGGGTTGGTGTAGCCTGGCAGTGTGACAAAGAGCACAGGGCAGCTCTGCACATGGTCCTGATCTCCTTCTGCTTCCTGGGAGTAATGCCAATCCCTTGGAATTCACGGGGATTGTGGGTTAGAGAAAAACCTTGTCCCTAGGGGATCAATTAGGGAGAACAGTCTCTGTGGGGAATCTCAATTGATTTTCTCCTTCCCTTTGCCTCCCATCTGTAGAGGATCATTGCTACATCAGACATCAACTTTCAAAAGGAAGCACAGCAAGTTCAGGATGAATTAAAAAAAAAAAAAACCTCACACATCTCTAAAGCCTCCATTATCAGCAGCCCATCTGCACTTTCAAAATGGACGAGACTAGAACATGTACTAGATTGCCAACATGCAGGAGAGGGCCAATGGATTATCATTGCCTTGTTTTCCTGTGTTACAACTCTTTCACATCATCCTAACTACATTAATTAGACTGGGCCCATTTTTGTGAGACCAAAGCCTGACAATTCTCAGAGACCACTGGTCAGAGGAACAGAAGAAGGCTGTCACATACCACCTTAGTACAGGTTCAAGAATAGCAGCCGTGTTAGTCTGTATCCGTAAAGAAAGCAAGGAATACTTGTAGCACCCTAGAGACTAACCAGTTTATTTCAGCATAAGCTTTCGTGGGCTATAGCTCACTTCATCGGATGCACAGAATGGAACAGAAGTAAGATGCATTTATACACACAGAAAGAAATAAAAAATAATAATAAAAAAGTTGTACATTAGCATACCAATTCTAAGAGGCTGTTAAATTTAGATGGGCCATTATGAATAGGAGAACAAAATACCTTTTGAAAACATTAGTACAGTTTCCCTGGCTGGGCACTCATCTAGCTGCTGGGTTTGTGTCCCACCATGCTAAAGTAGCCTTCTATGAAGCTTCCCTTGGTCTGTGTTGGGTCAAGGCTGGTCTTTTCTCTCAACCTCTGTGGTCATGCAGCCTGGCTGCATTAGTCCCAAGGGCTAGAGCTGCCTCCTAGGACTCCCCAGATCTTAAGCACACCCTCTTCCACAATTACAGGTTGGGGGCACTCTGGGTTTATAGTTCACCTCTTCAGGGTCACAGGAGAGGTGTAGCATGTAATAAAGATAGAGACTTTGTAAAGGTTTCAAAACAAAACATTGCTCTTTACTTTCGACAGCGCAAAAGATATATCAATCTAGGCAAAAATAATTAAACCTTATGCATTTCCCTGCCTCAATTTCCTCACCACTCTGGAACATTCTTTGGGTATGGGCAGACTCCTCTGAGGTACTGTTTCTCAATGACTGGCCTTTGGGATCTCCCTGACACAGCTTAAAAAGACAGCAATCCAATCTCGGATAGTAAAAAGGTTGAGAAACAGTGATCTGAGGTGTCTTGATTCCGAGCTCCAGGCTTCTTCTCCAAATCCTGAAATCTCACTGACTGCATTAAGTACATGTGTACACAATCACACACAGAGTTCCCATTTAAAACCAGCCTTTCACAGGAAGTTAAGCCTACCTGTAAGTGGGAGTACTTCTGGAACAATTTCAGGATGAAATTTTTAAAAGCTCAAATTTCATGAGCTTCCCTCATCAGCCCCGTGTATGCACATTATGAAGGGGCAAGGCTAAAACATGCCCTGGACTCAACATAAATGAGGACAAGAAATTATCAGTGATTTATTCTCTTATGACTCTTTGACCAAACTATATCACAATGCCGGAGTCCACCGTTGTGAGACCAAAGCCTGATAACTCTCATTGACCAAGCCCTGTGGGGAAGAGAAGCAGGAACTTCCGCCTCGACATTCCATCCAGGAGACATCACCAATGGATTGTCTAGTAACAGAAGTTTGCACTGTCTGGGGAATCAAGAGCCAAGATCATGAAAAGGTACACACAGAGGATGGAGGCCATCTGTGACGGTGCTGTTCCTGGTGGGATCCAACTGTGAGTGTCAGATCAGGACAGATTGCTTCCAAAGGGGCAACTACAGCCCAAAACTGGGGTTTTTCCACACTAAGGCAAACCAAACCAGCCGAACAGAAAAGACTTTGGTTTCACCCCACTGGCTAACCACAAGTCACACAAGCAATCCCCTTAAGACACTCCAGATTCCCAGTATCACCACCAGCAGCCACCTGTCCTGGGGACCAATGGTTATGAAAACCACTGCCCCAAATAAAGAAAATGGTTCTCCCCCATTCCAAAGAATCAGGCCCCAGACCCAGGTCAATATACCAATCAGATCTTCCCACAAATCACGCTGTTGCCAATCCTTTAGAATCTAAAATCTAAAGGTTTATTGTACAAGGAAAAAGGTATAGGTGAGGGTTAGGAAAGGTTAAAAGAAATCAATTACATGCAGTAATGGCAAATATCTTGGTACAGGCTTGCAGCAAAGGTAGAGTAACCGCAGGTTTAAATCAAAGTCTTTAGAAAACATCCCATTTAAGGATGGGTCAGCACCTTAGTCCAGAGTTCATCTGTGTAGCAAAGTCCATTCAGAGCTGGAAGCAAGACAGGCTGCAGGCTGAAGGTATAAGACAAAATGGAGGATGCTTCTTCCAGCTTTTATAGACTCTCCTCTGTGGGCGAAGCCCCTCCTCCTCTTTATGCAGAGTCCAGTTGCAAAAAGGAGGTCCACAGCCACATGGTCCAATCACCAGACTCTCCACGATTCAGTTTCTGCCCAGGCATGTCCCATTCCTGGTGAAGCTCCTCTCCTCGGGTGTGGACAAAGTTCATTGTGCAGTTGATGGCCCATTAATGGGCTCGAGTTAGCACCAGCTTGTCTGAGATTTCACCCATGAGCCAGGCCTAAGTTTGAAGTGCAGGCACCTTTTATCCAATATCCATAACTTCATTTCCAAAATAGATACACACATATGGTCATAGACACCTGTTATGACCCTCTTCACATAATATTTGGTACCCCAATGATCTATATGGTACCAAATTATTCCAGTAACGTGACACCATCCCAAGTTAACCAATATGGAACTGGTATGCTTTATAGAAAGGTAAGTAGGGGATGCTCAAATTTGACCTGGAGAACCTGTCAGTCTGGAAACACATGCTCTGCTACTGAGCTGTGCCCCCTGCCTTCTTCACACATTAAAGTTCAACCTACATTGTTCTAGTCTGTAGCACTTAGGTCCCAATTCTCAATTGAATTGAATCATGTACTGCTAAGAAAAACTGAGAGAAAAGTCTTCATCTAATTTTTCACATTACATTTTCTTCTTGCTTGTAGACATGCAGGGAAGCATAAAATCACCTGTAGTGGGAAATACATCCATAACACTTTCATGAGATTAAAGATTTGAAAATTGCTGTCTTTTCAAATATAGCCTGAATAGCTGTTTGAGGTGGGAGCTAGCTGTCCGAGGTGCAACTATAGCCCAAAACTGGGCAACCTGACCGCCTACTCCCTGAGCAGTCTGGACGTTGTGCATCCTGTGAAGCCTAAAATGTTCCAAAATGAACATTTTCAGGATTTTCAGTTTGTGGGAAATTTAAAAAAGAAAGATTTTGTTCTGACTTGGAGCAGAACCAAATTTTGAAAAAGTGAAATTTTATGGAAATTATGTTTCAGACAGTTCTTGTTATAAGCAACTGAAAACAAAGTTTCTTCTAAAGGTGTCCAGGAACCTGAATTATAGATGGTGCTACCACCTTACCTATAACAACAACTTTAGGTGACTTAAATAGGTGCAGATTAAATCCATTATTAATTAAAAACTTATTTCCTCTCCTGCCACCCTCATATCTGTGATATTCACTGAGTCAGGGCAGGATGATTTATGCCAAGATGTCATTATGTTCTCAAAACATTTTGCATTTATTCAGTTCACTAATTTTTATCACTGGGAATATTCTTTCATTATATTAAAATTTTAATCTTAATGTTTTGGCATTTGGCTCTTCTTACAAAGGATGCTAATATTTTAGGGCTGAATTTTCAAAATCCTTCAGCATTCACTTAGACATCTAAAGAAAGCTGCTAGATTCTCAGCTGAGTCTGTTGAGAACAATGAAGGTTGCTGAGCAGGTGGCTCTTGTGAAAACTGGTCCACTTCATTGGGGGTAGTAAAGGGCTCTCTGTGGGGGTGCGGAGCCCTTTCAGAAGTCTGACCCTTAGTTCGCTATTGCATATAAAAATAGACCTGCCATTCTGGTTTAACAGATGATCTCAAATCTGTCCAATCATGCTGTTTATAAGCATGAAACTGAAGAGCTTCTAGGTGCATGCCAGTGAACTATCAAATTAGCAGTAGCTGCCTGCACCTGTGAGCCGTCTGCATAGCTCAGACATCAAAATAATGGATCAAATGTTTTAAAATTGGGTATTATCATATAGTGAGAGCAATTAGTTACAACTGGTTAGTTTAAATGAGGAGTGTTGGAAGGAAGAGCTAACAGGAGACACATTGTAAGTTACTCATCTAAGAAGGCATGATGTGAATGTCCTCATGTGGAAAGAGAGCTATTTCTTTGCAAAAGTTTTTCAGGCCAGTCAGCCGAGTGGATAAAACAGATCAAAAGAAATATGTATTTTAGACAAAGTACAGGATTTATTGCGCTTATTGTCACATCATCACTTAATAAAAGGACTGCTCTGTTCTGCAGGAGGCGCAATATCAAATGGTGTGAAGTTGTGGGCTCATTGTACTCATAAACCTTCAGAGCACAATTATACTGGCAAGAGCCATGTCTTAAAGAAGAGCGCATATATCTCTTGCGAAACACAAAGGATAAAAAGCACTCAGCAGTCTCCGCTACCTGAGATTCTAGCACCAATTTAAATGACATTTTCAGTTGTCAAAATTTGGGAAGAAAGGGAATTAGAGATTTTTTTTCCCAGCCATTGGTACTGACTGATGTTATAAACATTACAGTGTTGGCCTTTAAAGACTCAAATGTCGACTCCCTCAGTGTTCCAAGCATTGTGTTCAAGATCCAAGAAGGTGGATGTTAGGAAATATGTGAATCATAGAAGATAAGGGTTGGAAGAGATCTTGAGAGGTCATCTAGTCCAACCCCCGGCTCAAAGCAGGGTGAACCCCAACCAAATCAACTCAACCAGGGCTTTATCAAGTTGGGCCTTAAAATCTCTAAGGAAGGAGATTCCACCACCTCCGTAAGTAACCGATTCCAGTGCTTCACCACCCTCCCAGTGACATAGTGTTTTCCAATATCCAACTGAGACCTACCACCCTGCAACTTGAGACCATTGCTCCTTATTCTATCATCTGGTACCACTAAGAACAGTCTGGATCCATCCTCTTTAGAACCCCCTTTCAGGTAGCTGAAAGCAGCTATCAATCCCCCCCCCCTCCATTCTTCTCTTCCGCAGACTAAACAGTCCCAGTTCCCTCAGCCTCTCCTCGTAAGTCATGTGGTCCAGCCCCCTAATCATATTTGTTTCCCTCTGCTGGACTCTCTCCAATTTTTCCATATCCTTCCTATTGTAGGGGGCCCAAAACTGGATGTGATACTCCAGGTGTGGCCTCACCAGTGTCGAATAATCACTTCCCTCGATCTACTGGTGATGTTCCTACTAATGCAGCCCAATATGCCTTTGGCAACAAGGGCACATTACTGACTCATATCCAGTTTCTTGACAACTGTAATCCCCAGATCCTTTTCTGCAGAACTGCCGCTTAGCCATCTGGATGAGATGAATTTTCCTTTCAAACACCAGAAAGACGTGTAAAGTTTGATCAGAGAGCTGGTTGAAAGACTATCTGTGACGGTTGAGAGAGTAATTCAATTGCTATGCCCTTTCAGGACTTGAGTACCACTAAGGCTTCAAGTAACAGCGCTACTCAGTACCAGCTATAATGTAACATTTTTGTGATCCTTCAGTGGCAAATAGCTTAAATCTATACCACTTATCCAGCCATCAAATGGACACATGATTATAGCTCATCAAATAATGACTGATGAAATTCATCCTAGGGTACTTAAGGAACTAGCTGAAGACTCTTATAACAGTTAGTGATTATCTTCGAGAACACACGAAGGACAGGTGAGATCCCAGAGGACTGGATAAGGGTAAACATAGTACATATGTTTAAAAGGGGGAACAAAAAGGATCCAGAGAATTAACTTTAATGCCCGGAAAGATCGTGGAACAAATTATTAGACAATCAGTTCGTAAGACCTAGAAGATAACAGGGTTATAAAGAATAGCCAATATGGATTTGTCAAGAACAAATCATGCCGAATCAACCTAACTTACTTCTTTGACAGGGTTACTGGCCTAATGGATGGGAGGAAGCTGTAGAGAGGATATATCTTGATCTTAATAAGGCTTTTGACATAGTCCCACATTACTAATAAGCAAACTAGGAAAACATGGTCAAGATGAAATTATGTAAACTGAGTGCAAACCTTTTGGAAAGATTGTACTCACAGTAGCTATCAGTAATTCTCAGTCAAATTGGGAGAGCATATCTAGTGGGGTCCCACAGGCCTCAGCCCTGGATCCATTACTAATCCATATTTTCATCACTGACGTGTTTAATGAAGGCAAGAGTATGCTCATACATTTTGAAGATGACACCATCCTGGGAGTGGGAGAGTTCCATGCACTTTGGAGGACGGGATTAGAATTCAATTGACTGTCACAAATTGGAGGATTGGTCTAAAATTAACAAAATGAAATTAAATAAAGACAAGTACAAAGTACCTCTCCTAGGAAGGTAAGATCAAATGCACAATTACAAAAGAGGAAATAACTGAAGGGACCTGGGGGTTATAGTGGATCACAAACTGATATGAGTGAACAACATGATGAAGTTGTGAAAAAGACTCATAATTATGGGGTGTATGAACAGGAGTGTTGCATGTAGGATGATTAACCTAACATATCTCTCTTTACTCAGCATTGGGAAAGCCTCAGATGGACTAATGTGTCCAGTTCTGGGCACCACTCTTCATTCTGGGTACCACTCTTTGCCAGTGGACAAATTGGATAGAATCCAGAGAACAACAACAAAAATCATAAACTTAGAAAGCCTGACCTATGAGCGGATACAAAAAACAAACAAACTGGGTATGTTTAGCCTCAGGAAAGGAAAACTGAGGGCGGGGGAGAGGCACTATCCATCTTCAAATATGCTAAAGGTTGTTATAAGGAGGACTGTGATAAATTCTTCTCTATGTTCATTGAAGTTAGGAAAAGTAGCAATGGGCTTAATCTGCAGCAAGGGAGATTTGAGGTAAGATATGAGGGAAAACTTTCTAACTACAAGGATGGTTAAGTTTGCAATAAGTTTCTGAGGCGTGTTGTGGAATCCCTGTCAGAGTAGGTTTTAAAGAACAGGTTAGATAAAGACCTGGTTTAGTTTTACTGTCTCCCTCAGTGCAGGGGACTATAACAGATGACCTTCCAACCTATCCTCCAGCCCTATGTTTCTATGATTCAGTGGTTAAATTAATTGAAATTCCACTATTTTACTATCCCCCAATACTTGTCACTGTGACAGATTTCTCCATTCCTTGTTAAAAATATGAGCCTTCCACATGTGTTCCTTTTCAAAGAGCACTTCCTTTGTTTGTAAATTTACTGCTAATGAGGCATCTCCTTCTAAGGGCCTCATAAATAAAATATGAAGATTTTAAATTCAAAAGTCTTTGATGTATTTGCAAGCATTAGAACATGATCTATTCTATGGAATTATCCCTTTGATGTTTCAACTGGGCATTTCCTGGCTAAAAAACAGAAGAAAATGTTTCCATCCTTTTGAAGAGTAACTTTCTTCAAGATTTGTTTTATTTGTTTTATTTTTTTTAAAAAAATAGATATGTTAAAGTCACTAGACTATAGAGCCAAAGGATAACAAATTGTGTGGTGTGATAAATGATGCCATGGGAGAAGTATGCATTTAATACTTGCAAGGACCTGGTTCCCTTCTGCATCTCTCCAGTTTGCTGCCAGGGTGAGATGCAGCCCTTTTTGGTCCAGTCTTCCAGCTCAAAGCCGCTCTTACCCTGGCGCATTCAGGCAATGGCTGATTCCCCTACAAGTTGGAATCTTTCACGTCTAGAGTAAGGCTGTGATAGTGGGTCATATGCCACCTATAAACTCAGCATAGGGTGTGACAGGGGAAAGCAAGTGGCTGAAATGACACCATTTCTGACTGACCTCCACCTGTTAGAATGATGCCTAGGAACTACATGCGGACCATCACAATCATCATCATCCTGAGACCAATGGACACTCCCTAGGGGCCCCGGCCTCTTGCTTAGTGAATCTGCTGCTCCTTGCAATGGGGATGTTGCCAGATTAAGAGCTACCTTAAGTATGCAATGGCTGGTTGGCTAGAAGTTATTCTCTGCATCGACAGTTTCAGGGTTAACCAAAGGCCAAATCATTTGCTCTGCGGAGGGAACTCCTGGGGGAGTAAGAAACTGAGGCTGAGCTTCTGGAATTCCCATCCCCTCTTCTCAGGGGAGAGGGATTTTGGAAGTCCCTGGGGAGGCAGGGGCAGGTGCAGACCTAAGATCAATAGGGTTAGGAAGCCATGATTTCACAGAAGGTCAATGCTCCTTTTTTCTCCTGATAATCTGTCACCATAGCTCCTGCCACAGACCAGGCTCACCATTCCTGTCTCTGTGGGAACTTCAAAAGATGGAGCAGACAGCTGCTCAGATATCTACTATCTAGGGAAGCAATGGGATGCAAGGTCTTCCCTTCCTGCCCTTTTTCGCGAACAGCCCAGGGACACTGTCCGGCCATAGAGAGCTCCAGAGAAGAGGCATTGGCAGGGTCTCAGATAGCAAAGGAGCATCATCCCTATTCACTATCTAGGTCCCTTACATTACAAACTCCTTTATGTAAGGGGCTAGACGCAACATCATTTTCAAACATTTGATACTTTATTTCACTAAATTAGTGGGGCCTGGATCTTGGCCTGCCCTTTACACAGGGGTGAATTTCTCCTTTGTTCGGTTCAGTGCAAAACTGGAATGAAGCAAGCCTTTTAGGCCAAAGAAGAGAGCCCAGTTTCTTTACTATCACATTATTATATGTTTTCCTTCCCCAGCAAGAGACATTTTTACCTAGAATTTGCATCACTTGTAACAGAATGTAGCTGTGGAAATCTCTGGTGAGCTCACCAGGACGACAGTGAATTAATGTGTTTGAATAAACAGTTAGATTAGAAATGCAAGATCAGATGTTCTTGGTCTAGTTTTCTGTCCACAGTGCCCAAATTATACTGTGCAAATGCTGCATATATAATTTATTCTTTTACACATGACTGAGGTGAGTTTTATAAATTACTTAGCATGGGAGATGCTTAACTGCTTTTTTCCCCTCTTATCAGTAGTTAAAAATGAATGAAAATGACTTTCTAAGTACTTGTTTAGGACAAAAAAAAAGTACTGCACAGAACTAAAAGACTCATTTCAATACACTTTTACCAGGGAAGTAGTACAGATAAGTTAATAATAAGCATTTTAAAATAATTTCCTTAGCTTCAAAACTCAATTGAAGGGTTTTTTTAATTCTCTTCAGGCATAAATGCATTTAAAGTAGTTATAATAACTTTTACAAATTGTGGTTGTTTTACACGCACTTAGCAGAAAATAGTATCAAAACATGGTTGGCTGGATCCCAAAAAGCATTAGACCCTTGTTACTGTGGCAACGCATCGTTCATGCTTTGCCGGTCTCTGGAATTGGTAATCTTAAACCACTGAATGTTTAAAATATATTTAAAGTTCAGCATTTATATTGCTCCTGCATGTCACCATTGCAAAGCGAGGAGGGGGTTTTATTTCCACTCACAGGAGACCTCTTGCTGGAAACCTATCGCTTACATTATTTTTTAATTCTTGAATGTGAAAGCGAATGACTTTCCTGGTGCTAGCCAAGTGGAGTACCTGCAGCTTTGGGGGTTAGAATGCCTTATAGAGAAACGAAGGGCTAAAGTTTGGCCTTTCCAATCACTGCCATATTAAAAGGGAAGGAGTCAGGGAGGGCTGCAGTATCAGAAGCCAAAGGCATTCTGCTTACAGGAAGGGTTTGATTTTCCTTTCACTGGGTTAACTCCTTGGACTTGATTTTTATACCCAAGTCAGTGAGAGGAGAATCAGCCCCCTTCTGTCTTCTGCAGACTGCCGGCAGAATTCTTTTGGCTACAGATACACTGCCTAGCACAGCTGACTTCTCCTTTTACCATTCAAAGCTGCTGGGTGAGAGCACTTAGGATGGGCAACAACTCCCCATTTTACTAGAGTGCAGTGTGCGTTCCCTCCAGCCCAGTCTGGGACTACTAACCAGCTGAAAGGGTTGGGGAAATGAGAAAGGACCATGGTGCTACTCCCCCGCCACCTGACCAGATCCATTTAATCATCCTTACATCTTCCAGTCCTGCTACAACTCCCGGGGATCTGTAGAGATGTTTGAGGGGAGAAGAACACATATGAATATGCACAAATTTGAAGAACAAATTTCCTGTGCTCCGTACCTGCCTGACCCCTCCTCTCTCACTGCAGAGCTTTCAGAAATGAATAGCCCCTAGGGTATATTCCTTCCTATATGACAATGGGGTGATAGCATCATGATCATTAAAGCAGAGACTAGCTTACGGTTCCCTGATTTCTGTAAATGTTCTTAAATCCACATGTTTATTTGGATTCTCTTGAAAATTGCCAAGCCTCATTGTGTTTCAGGGTAGGCTTAGGAGTCCAAAGTTCAGGTCTTTCAACCACAAAGTTCCCAAGATACAGCTCCCACTAAAAATCATGTGACACTAACATTTTATGGTCCGTATAATATACTTGTGCAAACACCTGGAGCTCACTTTAGGAGGCTGACCTGCCCCAAACTGACATCACATTCTTGGGGTTGATCTGAGCTTATGTCCACGTGGTTAATAGCATTCTCATCCCCGAAAGCCTGAGGCCTGTCGGTGACGGTAACTGGGAAGCAGCCAGAATAATGTTGTCCTGGTAATGGAACAATTTAGTTAACCTGCACGGACACAAACATGCATTTTACTCCGTTGTTTTAGAAGTTTTAAACAAGAAACTCTGGACCCAATTAGGGATAAAGTTTATTACTGAAAATATCTGAGGTTTTTACTGATTACAATAAGCTTTGGATGAGTCTTGTCTTTGTCAATTCATTTAATCATTTCCTCTTTTGACACCTGAGTATCTGACAGTGCCTCAACTTTATTACCTGCATAGAGAAGCTCTGGAGATAGATATTTCCCCATCAAACTGTGAAGATTGACGACTCTGATGTCTAGCAGACCCTCTGCATTTCTTACAGGCTCCTTACTTCTAATCTACATAAACATTATTTGTGTTTATTAGGGCTGGTTGGAATTTTCCACTGAAACTGTGTTTTGATGGAAAATTGAGTTTTCAACTAAACATTTTTTTCACAAAAGTATCTGTTTTCTATGCAAAATTTCCATATTTAATTTTTAAAAAAAACAACAGAATGCCCCAAAACTGAAACTCTAATTTTCAATATTTCAACAAAAGATCAGAATTTTCCCTGGAAATTTTGACAAAAATTAAATACTATTAGTCAAAAGTTTCCTTGGAATGAAAACCTTGTATTTTGGCCAGTTCATGTTTTTAGTTTCTTCTATTCAGATTTCCTATCAACACTCTAAATCTCCATGTTACATGTTACCTGCCATAGTTTCTCTTTCTACTGGCAACATCAGAGGTCCTTTACTCAAAATTCTCTCCAACAACCCAAATGAATGCCTAGAAGTCAATGTGGGGAAACCAATTCACCTCAAATGGACATTAGATGACATTCCAAGAGATCATCTTATTGCCTATGGACCTCTGCAAATCAGCAGGTTAGGGCAATATCACCCATATCCTGTACTGCAGTGAGTTTAAGCTTATGTGAATCTAGCAGTTGAGGGGATTATCGGAATAGCAGCCCCCTACCCTTGCAAAATTCGAGCAAGACACTGGAGAGGAAGCAACAAACTGAGGGGGATAATTATAATTCCTGGTGTAAAAATGCAAATAATTTGAAATAATGTTCTTGTTGTTACTTATTACAACATATGGAATGGTGCAGAAAACTCTACAAAATCAATTCTTAGCCTGCAGCCTTGTACTGCTTTTTTGGCAGCTATTTGTGCTCTCATTGTCAGTTGCAATGCTGCTATACGGCAGCCTAAGTGGGTATTATGAACCTAGTATTGGACTCCCACCAACATCACAGGTGCAAGAATTTTCTCCCACTAATTCTCCGTTTTTCCCCATTGATTGCTCCTCATTTACCACTTGTACCGTGTCAATCTGTATCCAATTTCTCATCAATTATGTTGAGTTCAGACTTGCTGAGACACTATGGTGCTCCCCGAGGTTCTATCATTTTCAATTTTCTGTAGTTTTCAATTTAAGTTTTCAGCCATTATTTGGTCTCCTATGACTATCACCAAGTGCTCATTTCTATGTAGATGATGGGCAGATTTTTTCTTTCCCTGCAGAACTAAAGTTGTGGATTCCATCTATGACATCTGTATTTGCAATGCTTACAAGCTCTGATTCTCAAAAGGAGCTGCTGGTAATTGCTCACTTTCCAGAAAATGGAAATATTCTCAAAGATGTCATCTCTTTTGCGAAATTTATGGTAATACTGCCTCCTCTAGTTGCTAGGCAACTTGTTAGTCTTCATGAAAAGGTCTCCATTTATTTTTTTGACTCCCATCTGAATTAGGTAATAAAGGCTTCCCTGTGCCATCAGAATCTTGCCCCTCTCATGCAAACACCAGTTCATGACACTGTCTTGTCAGTCCACAGATTGACTATTATAATTCCATATTGGCAGCTCTCCCAAGTAGCACTTTCAGAAAATGTTACTTGGTCCAAAATGTTTCAGCAGTTAGTCACCAATCCAAAATTGTCACAACCCTATTTCCTTCTTTCTTCATCCAGTGGATTTCCTTTCTATACAGTTTTGAATTAATTTTGAAGGCAAGAGACACTATCCATAACACTGGACTCAAAAATATTGAGGAAATGAGTCATTTATGACTATACCGAGGTGCATCAGAGGCTGATGGACCACACAAAGTCACTGAGGGTGAAGAGCATTCTATTCTGCTTAGGTTATTATATACATGTGGTGTTTGGGTGCACTGGAACAGCTGATGTGGTCCAAATTAGGATACTGAATAACAAGTACTAACAAGGGTACATTCTCCAAAACTTTGGAATGCCGTCTACCTTTGCTTGTGCACTCTGTGCTCCCCTTGCCAACAAGGGGAACTCTTCCCCTCTGACGCAACAGCCTGATCTCCCTTTCATACCGTACTGCTGTGACAAGCTGCAGACCCGCTCCTGGCCCTGCACTTCCACCGGCATACACACGGTAGGGACACACACAGTTCTAGTTACATGTAGGCTCTCTGACCAGCCACTGCATGTGAACCAACAATAGAGAGGCTACAGCCAAAATAATGCCCAGGTTTCCTGCCTAGAACCTCAGAGCAGTACCATCCTGCCCTGCACCATAGCCCAAGCACTATGAATTTATTATCCAGTTTGCCTCCCCCTCAATGTAGAGAGGAATATGCAACACCCTCTCTGAGCTAAGATCCCCCACACTTCACTCCAAACTCACTGGCTTAGATTAAAACATAAAATAAATGTATTAACTACAAAAGATAGATGTTATGACTTATCACTTAGCAAACAGATCAAAGCAGATTACCTAGCAAAGAAACAAAAATGCAAACTAAGATTGGATATGATTCTCACCCTATCTAAAAAATGGCAGAGGCAGATTAGTAGATTCTTAAGGAACAAGCTGCATTAACTTTATAGTTTGGGTTTTTCAGGTCTTCATACCCAGGCTAGAAATCTCTTTTGCCTGGGTTCAGCACTTCACCCAGTTCAATCTTTGTACCTCAGGTGTTTCCAGGAGTCTTCTTGTGTGGGGAGTGAAGAACAATTGATAAGGTCACTCTAAAGTCGTATATAGCTTTAGAAAATGGCAGGAACCCTTTGTTTCAAAAGTTGGTTCCCAGACCCATTTGTGAAAAAAATACTGACATCCCAAGATGGAGTCCAGAGACATGTGATCTGGTCACCGGATCCTGCTGGGTCATAGCAGCTGTCAGGATTGCCTCCCCACTCTGAACACTAGGGTACAGATGTGGGGAGCTGCATGAAAAAAAAGAATAATCCCCCAAGCTTATTTTACCAGCTTGGGTTAAGCTTCCCCCCTCCCCCCCCCCAAACACAGACTTCTCCTGTGTCTGGAATGGATTGCCGCCATCACCAAGTGCAAACACCCCAAAACTATGGGGTAGGGCTACTTGGAGCCCTCCCTTCTCTTTCCAAAACACCCCTCAAACCTATCCTTCCCTCCATGGGAAAGGCTTGAGAAAAACCACTCACTGATCCTGCGAGATGGGCCTGATTCAAAGCCTGAATCTACACAATGGAAAACAATCAGTCAAATTCTTAAAAGAAAGATTTTAATTAAAAAAAAAAAGAAAAGGAAAGGAATCAATCCCTGGTGATCACTAGGAAAAGCACTACAATCACAAAAGGACTTAAGGAGACCACCAATTTCTCCCTTTGCTGGATCTCTGCTGAGCTTTACAATTACAGCCAAACCTAGTGCTAATTTCCACAACCCTGAGAAATTTCCAATTGATATCATAACACAAACATAACTTACTATCTCATCTGGCTAATTTCGTTTGTTGTTGCTGTTTAGAAAGATTATAGATAGGTAGAGAAGAGAAGTAGATGTGTTTCACTCCATCCCCAGAGCAAACAGATGAGAGAAACACACTAAAAACCCTTTGTCTCCTGAGGAATTTCTCATTGGTCAGGTGTCCACTTCTCAGGTTACCTTTAGCTTAACCCCTTATAGGTAAACAGTAATTCTAGGCTGCTTTATACTTATGACAGCAGCCATGCTTACAGGCTGGTTCAAGCATTTACAGGGAGACTAAGCTCTTTCACAGTCCATTGTCTTTGCTGATGGGCCACAGTATTGACTTCAGTGAGCACTGAACTGGTTCCTAAACCCATACCAACAGCCAGAATGTGGCTGAATTTTCAAAGCACTGGTACCGCCCAGCTTTAAAAATTCAAACAATTTCAAGATTGTCCAATAATACACAATCAAGTTTCCTACTGCATGCTTCACACAACCATTTTGAAAGACCTGCCATGTATGTTTTACCTGTTTCTGAACTAAACCACATATGTGGATTAGCTTTAGTTCATTGCATTGCAATTGTGCTCTATCAATGATTGGTATGTTCTTTTTATATCTTTGTGGGCTTGGCTGTTACACCTTACTAGTTATATTAAATTGAAATATTAATTTACCGATTTACTATACATTGGAGTACCAATTAGTATAATAGTATTGTACAGCATAGAATGGCATTCAATAACTGGAATACTGATTTTTCATTCTTTTATTGGTGACTTCCCTACTTTTGGGAAGTGTGTTCAACAACTATTTGATTTTTTTAATTTAGTGAATAAATTGGCTTCCCATCCCCAGTGCACTGTAAAAAAAAAATTAAACCTTCAATTACTTTTTTCTTACTTGGGATTAGCTTTGAGTGAAACATGCCTTTGATTTGTCATAGACGTGAATAGGGGGCAAATAAATTGGGGGAAAAAGTATAAAGTGTTTTAGATCTCTGGATAAAAAGCACTCTATAATAATGTGGATGTTTTAACATCATCAATCATTCTATCTGACAGCTAATCAGAGTATTGTTAGCATGAATAATTATTCATCTTTTGGATGAAACTTAAAACTGAAGTCTGAACCACTTGAGTAATTGAAGATCTAATGGCACTTTTCAGAAGAAAAGAGAGTCATACAGCAAAATTGGTTGCATAGTATACGTAATTTGCCCTTATCTGCCTGCAGAAATCTTCTTGTGAGTACACGAAAAAGGCATTCTTCCTCCTGTGCTGTATGACATTATTGTCGGTATTGGTTGCTACAAATCACCTGAATGCTTGCAACAAGAAGTGACCCCTGGATTTTATACAATTTCTAATTACTAAAGTACTTTGATGTTTGCCAAAGATGTTATTGGAATAAGATATATTATTATTATTATTAAATATCATTAATGTCCCTGTAGCAATGTCGTCACTCACCCCGGCAGCGCCCCCATCTGGTCGTGCGGGGAATCAGCTCTTCTGACCCTGGAGCGCCCTCTGCCGGCCGACGTTCGCTCCTGCACTCTAGCCCCATGTCCCTCCCGGACCCCGGCGCCCTTTAGCTGAGGGTGCTGCGCCCTGCAGTACCCCCCCTGGTCTTGGGGTCTCCCCTCCCTGGGGAACCCTCCGCCCACTATCCCCAACTCGCCTCAGACCTGGCCACTGCTAGTCACCACTTGCCTCTGCTCACTGAGGCCGACTGCAGTCTCATGGCCGCTCATCACCGGCAAGAAGGGTTTGGCCTGCTGCTCCTACCCAGCCCAGGGCTGCCCCCTTGCAGCCCCAGTACCCCATGGGATGGGCCTGCACTAGGCTAGGCAACCTGGGGCCCTCTCCCTAGAGCTTCTCAGCTCCCTGGCTCCCAGGTGCCTGGCCCTTGCCCTGTCCCAGTCCAGGTACCCTACTTGTGGCTCCCTGCAGCTAGGCCCAGTCTTCCTCTCTGGCTTACAGAGGGAGACTGACTGTTTTTTCAGGCCCTTGCCTCTCAGGCTTTTATATAGGCCTGTGTTTTGGGCGTGGCCTCTCAGCTGAGCCTGCTACCCAATTAAGCCTGATAGCAGGCTCGCAGCCACAACCCCGGTCCTGGGCTGCTACAAACCCCTTCCCAGGGCTACCCCAGCCCTCTTTTTAGGGGGGGGAGTGGGTTGCACCCCACTACAGTCCCATATAGGATCTTTTCCTAGTTTCTTCCATTTAGCATTTCCCCCAAGCTTCTGTTTTGAGTCTTAAAATGGTTAAACTGTTTTAAAAGCCATCATTTTAAATGTTTCTATTGTTTTAAATCCCACTTGTAATATAGGACTTTAAAAAAGATCCATTAGATGCATGATGGCTGCCTTGCAAACACATCTACGGCAAGAAGTGATGATTTTTGTCCAGAAAAATGCACACTAAACAATCTTTATCTCAGTTTGATGCTGTAATTACATTGCATTTCCAAAACGCATGTTTTCCAACATTACTGCATATCTTATCTGCTGTCTTTCCAGGATCCATGTGCTCAAACCTGATCCCACTAAGGTCAATGGAAGCTTTGTTATTGGGTGAAGGTTTAGGTCCCAAATTTGGCATTAACAAATAGAATAGGGCTTGTAGTAGTTGTCACAATTAGATCTTGCTAACTATGGCCCTAGTTCAGGTAGACATCTCTAGTCAGGAAGGCCACTTAAGCAGATGCTTAGCATTAAGCATCTGCTTAATCTCACTAAAGTTAACTGGATTTAAGTACATAGAATGAAGCACCTATTTTAGGACTTTTCTCAATTGGACCCAGTAGGAGTTTATAGTCACAATTAATATTAAGGCTCTATTTATACATATCTTATAAAGGGTTGAGAAATCTTTTAACAAATAGTTAATCAATTGTAATAGATTGTTGGAGTCCAACAAAACAATAGGTTGATTAGAATTATGTCTTATAGCAATCAATAGCACCTTATGATTAACTTACTATCATTAGTAATATCCTTATAATTATAACATCTATTATTTTATTATTAACCATTTATAAGCCAATACTAATAAAATTATCATAAAGTGTGACCAAGACTATCGTTACAAGTTATTATGCTATTTATGGTATAGTCTGGGCATTTCGGAATACCTCGTACAAAAACAAGTAAATTCCTGCTGTATCAGACCAGAAACTCTCTTCCTTTACCCAATTTTTAATTATCCACAGGAAAATTTAAAAACAACAATATTAGCTGATCAGAGCTGGTGATGTGAGCAAAAGGTATATAATGGGAATTTCAGTTTAGCACTTAAATGTTTTAATGTAACAACTATCACAGTAAGGTCACCTGAAGCAAACCAAGTATGTCAAGCAGTTCAACCTTGGTGAACATTCTCTGATTTGAAGTGTCCACGTACTGCTGTGTGAGCAATTTAGGGAAAAGTCAGCTACTGTCACATCCACTTCAATTTATCTCAGTGTCAGGTATCTAGCTGTCACTGCCAATTCAACTTCAGGTTTTTTCCCCCCTCACCTTGTCAATAGGCTTTCAGATTTGTGGAATAAATAAATAGAAATAGACCAAGATTATTTATTGAAATGGTCTCCAATTTTGTCCCTCCTTATTGAGCAGTAGCTTCAAATGGGTGGGTTGGAGGGACTAAATTTTGTTGTGAGCATTAAAAAGTGTGTGAACACGAAAGTGTTATATGTAAGTGGATCACAGAGCATCCTTTATAGGTAAGATTGCCTAAACATTTCCATTCTGAGCACCTCATTTTAATTGCTTCTGGGAAAAATTTTCAAAAGCACCTAAATGATTTGGAAGCACAGGTACCATTGACTTTCAACAGAGCTTGTGATCCTATATATCTTTTTAAATCTCCCCCTATACCTTTGCCAAACTTTAAAGTTTTAGAAAACACTCTAGATCTGTCAGTTCTCTGGTACTATGGCTTTTGGACTCAGTGTTTCCAAGACCTTGTCTACACTACCGGATGGATCGATGCGTAGAGATTGATCTATTGGGGATCGATTTATCGCGTTGCGTGTATGCTGATTTGTGTAAAATGTGTGTGCTGATTTCTCTGCCCCTTTGGCCCGAGCAGGCCTTGCCAGGGTGTTTCCATAAAGATGAAGAAATCAGGATTATGAGTCAAGGATTTTCATGGTGTCATCTTATTTATTTACCCAAAAATGTACACAAAGTGGTTCCCTGAATGCAGTGGGAACAGCAGCAGGCAGTTTTGTTTCTCAGAAATTCCCAAATCTGCCACTCCAGCTTGTTCTGTGCTCAAGACCACCTGTATCTCTGCTTCCTCTCTGAACTCCTTCTCTTGGCTTTCTCAGCCACACGCAGCCCGACGTGGATATCCTAGCCCCTGCATCTGCCACAAGGAACACCCTCTACTAATCTACCTGGACTTTTAATCTAGCCTACTGCCTTGGCAATGGCAGTCACCCCCATTGGCTACAGCTGGGTTTTTTCTTTAACATAAAGGTGTCTGATTGCTCCTTCTGTTGGGACTGAGAGTTCTTGGCATCCACTGCCTTTAACAAGGATAACAGGATGCCCCGGCTGGCAGCCATTAGCACCTTATATATATTATATTTTATCGTAGTGTTCTCCCAGTGGCACTGAGGAACATCTGAACAATGTCATAATATCTGGCCAGCTAGAAAGTGTATGCCATACATGACTAGCTATTGAGCCTACATTTAAAAGGCCCTGTCCTCAATTTGCCAAGTTGCACAGTGCTCAAATGAAATAGTAGAGAGTCACAACTATTCCCTGTGCCCCAGTTACACATCTTCACTCTTTACCCCATGGTTTTCCTGTGGGAGTAGCCATAAGACCTGCAAGCCACTCACATGTGCATCATTGCTTAATACTCCATTAATAGAGTACAGGTGGTGCAGTACAGGAAACAGAGTGATAACTATGCAAACTGAACATGGAGTTATTTGCCTGCACTGCTGCTAAGCAGGAAAGTCAAATATCAGTTAACTTTCCCAGTTGGCTTTTCTTGGCCTTGCAAATGAAGCTGACGAGCTTCTGGATTTATCATGTATCAGGAATAGCCACGTTAGTCTGGATATGCAAAAGCGACAAAGAGTCATGTAGCACCTTCTAGGCCAACAGATGTTTTAAAGCAGAAAGCTTATGCTCAAAAACATCTGTTAGTCTATATGATGCTACAGGACTTCTTGTTGGATTTATCATATTTTTGTGCTTGTTTTTCTCTCCCAATTAAAAAAGATGGTGAGAAAGTTGTGAAGTTTTCCCATAGGGTTTGTATCATTCCATTTCTCCTCCTCCCTTGGAAATGAGGGAGTCTAAAAAAAGATATGACAGGAATGCAGTTAAGAGGCAGCTCACCATGACTTTTTTTTTTTCTTTAATAATTTCTGTGTTCTTCCAGCAGATGGAACTGAAGTGTGTATAGTCCCCTGGGGTGAGGGACCGGGGTCATTCTGCCTTCAGAGAATCCCTTCTGATGTACGCAAAGCTAATCAAATTCAGATGTCCCCTGCTGCTGAGTTTGGTTAAGATGGCAGTCAGGTTTCCAGTAGAACTTTTTTTCATTACATAATCATTTTATTGTTCCTCTCTCTTTCTCAAAAAGAGAAAAGGCGCCTACAAGAGCAAGATTGGAAACCTAGCATTCTAAAAAGAGGAGCAAAAACAAATAAAAAGCTCACAAACAAACCGAAGCAAGAAAAGAAGCCCTGACTTCTATCCACTGCCATCGGGAATCAGTTCAGTAGCCTCACAATATGGCTTTGAAAATCTAAGATATTAAGCTCCCAAGACCCAAGTGCTTTGAACTGTTTGTTCCAGCTACTAAGAAGTCTGGTAAAAGGTCCTGAAGGGACCACTTCCAAAGATCTGTATAATTTGCTAGGCCCAAATGCTCTATTCACATTACATGCTCTTTTGCTATGAACAAATCATGGTTGAAAAAGCCATTCTTCAAGAGCAGGCTGGCAAAATAAAACAGTTAGGCACCATTTAAAATCAGTTGGAAAGGGTTCTGCTTTGTAACATACCTGAAATGAGTTTTTTTTTAATTCATTTTCTGAAAAATTTCAAATTGTTGGCTCTCTCTGACTCAGAAAAAAACCCAACCAATTGAAATACTGATTTTTCTTCTAACCAGCTTTAGGCTCCAGAAGGCAAAGGCAGATTTGGAGGCAAACAGTCTTTTCCACTAAAAATAAAGTAAAATAAAAGTGTAGGGGATTAAAATCTTCTTGTTTCCATCCCTGAAAATAAAACTGTAAGGTGACTGTAACAACATTCATGCCTCTGGAGAACTCAGGGTGTCTCCAATCTAACTGGCATCACACTCAGAGTGAGTTTGATGGTTTTTATGTAGCCCCTACTGGTAATTTTATCTCTCTTCTGTGTTTGTCACAAATTATACAGCTGCTTCAGATTAGAAAGGGTTTAGGATTGAGCCCTAGATATATACAGGGGATTTCTTCACACTCTAAATGAGTTGAAAGGGGATTCAGTAGGATTATGGTTTTACAGTTATTATGAATGTTGATTCTGAGCTTCTCAAGTGTCTGTTTACTGGCAATAGGAAAGTCTTCTCAGTGCTACTGTCTCTTTAAGGGTTGGGTTCCTAAACAGGGAGAAGAGAAATATTCCAGAACACAGTGAGTAAGACTGCAGTTCTGAGCAGTGCCCTCCTGAAGGCCCGGGGGATAAGGGCAGAAGTGCCTTTGTCACCTTTGCACCTATGGGACACTTACTTCCAAATGTCCGGAAACAAATTAGAGCAGCCCCAGCAGCTGGGCTTCCTTATGCTTGGAGCAAAGAATGCTTAAGTATCCAGAAGAGCTAAAGTCCAGGGAACTCTGGTCATGCCCCCCCACTAATCTCTAGGCCGGCACTTAAGATGAGGGTTGTGAGGTGAGCCAAGATGGTAATTGTGCTGGCCCTCCTGTGCCTGAAGAACCCATCTGCCACCTCCCACTGCACCAGGGGAATCCTGCCTAGGAAGATTGTGTGTTGACCCCTTCGTGATGCAAAAATGGTGTAAAAGGGCTGCAAGATACTCAAACTAATTGCTACTTTTCCCAGCCCTGGGAAGAATTAGGGCTAAACAGAGGTTTAACGTGCTGCACAAGACAGATACCTGGGCAGAGTGTGGTCTTTAATTCATATGTTTAGTTCTTTGAATTTTATTTGTTCTAGAGTTATTTGAATGCAGTAAATTACAACATCCTAGGAGAAGTGAAAATGAAAGCAGGTGGATGAGAGAGAGTGAGAGAGAGAGAGAAAAAGCAGTTTGCCCAGGAACCTAAGCTACAATGCCCATTGCTGAAAAGAGGGAGGGAAGAGTATAAAATCTTGGAATGGGTAGAGAAAAGGAAATCTAACTATTCTATCTACTCTTGGGCACAGCTGGGGAGGAAAGTTTTGATAAAACCAAAACCTTTTGTGGGAACATTCCAGTTTCAGCAAAACTTCTCTTGGAAATAGGGTGATCAGATGTCCTGATTATATAGGCACAGTCCCAATATTTGGGGCTTTGTCTTGCATAGGCACCTATTACGCCCCACCCACTGTCCCAATTTTTCACACTTGCTGTCCGGTCACCCCACTTGGGAAAGGTTTCTCAGATCCAGGAGGGAATTTCTGATCAAACTCCACAAGAAAGTGAGATACCCCAGAACTACCAAGTATCAAGTTCCAGTCGGGCAGAGTAGGAAATTGAACCTGAGTCTTGCAGAGTCAGATGACTCTCCTACCCACAGGGCTATAGCACCAGTTTCTCTCTAATTTGCATAAATAATGAAATATTTATTGGGCCAAAGACGCATACTGTAGTTAGAACACTTCCGGTAGGGTGTGGGAATCCCAGGTGTAAGCCCAGGGTTTGAATCAGGGAAAACAAAGACTTGAGTCTGCAGCTACAACTTCAAAGATGAATGCCCCAACTGCCAGGTCTTGGGCACTAGTGTGCTAGGCGGGTAATGGGGGACTCTCTGTTTTTTGTTTAAAATCTTTGAAAGGTCTTGGTTCTGCCTTGATGCAAAATGGGACATTTTTCATGGAACAGGAAAACACATTTCCCCACCCAGCTCTACGCCTGAGGACACCACTGGCAGAGTTTCCATGTAGCTGCACCTTCAATCTTGCCTGCCTGCTCAGGCCTCTAGTCTTCAGCTCTTTCTGGACAGGGACCCATGTCCCAATCCATTTTGAGGGGTTTTAGGCTGTTTTTTTTCTGGGGATTCCCAAGCAGGGGTGACAAACAGTCAGCCCCTGCTTTTCAGTTTTTCTTCCCAGGACAATGACCGTGTAATAACATTTAAGAAGTATACCCAGCCAGGCATCCTCCATTGTAGCTCAAACTACTGCTGGATGGCCAAAGCCTTTTACCCAGTTTGGAGTGTACCCTCTACTGTTTTGACCACTAAGATTTTAGCTTGGTAAATACTGCAGAACAAATACTCTGGGTCATATCCTGCCCTCCTTTATGCCAGCACAGCCCCATTGATTGGCTGGCACCAGGGGCCATGAATTATTATTTTGCTGTGTGGCTCAGATTTTCAAAAGAGCTCAGATCCCACAGGTGGGGCCAGATTTTCACACGTGCTCTCAGCACCTATTAAGTGCATGGTGTGACCACTATATGGTGTGAGCAGCTTTTCCCGTCAGCTGATATAAACCCCAGCTGGTAAGTCCTCTTTGTGAGTTAAGCAAAATAGACAGACCAGCAGTATACCTCCACCAAGCACCTGTATTGATGTTAATGCTCCAGGTACATCACAACATGGCGAGTTATATGCAGCTCACTTCCTGCTCTCTGACTCAGTCTTTTCTATGGCTTGCCTTTGTCTGAGGCCGGCTATCTGGAAAGCTAATTACCTCATTAGTGCATCAAGCTCCCGCAAGGTGATGCGTTCTACCCTCCCAAACACAAACAACCTAAGTCCCACCTGCTCTCACTACACCCAGTGCCATGGGCATTCAAAGTGATCAGGATGCTGATCTTCCAAAGGACTCAAGTTATGGTTCCTAACCACAGCCTGTCCAATGTGGTTTTCAAAATGGCCCTGTGTCCAGCCAGTAGCCTCCATTCTGCCTAAATGGGACTTCAGTTCTCAAAACTTGGATCCCTTATTTCAGAGCCTAAGTGAGAGCTGGTGGGTGTTGAGACATTAGTATGGGAAAATCTTTGTCCTTCTCATCTAGGGCACACAGGAAAGTTGGAAGAGGAGCCCCAGTACTACAGTGATTTTCCCTGTGCTGAGTTCAAGAGAGAGTGCTACAGAAGGATTCACAGTGATTCATACCAGAAGCACTGAAGTGATCTACCAATGCCTAGCATGCTACTGATGAACGTAGTCCAGTAACTCAATGGAACTACTGGCAAGGATAGAGCACACAAGGTGTTGCTCAGTAAGGTAATTTAATTAAATTTGGGTCTCTATAATAGACAGAATCATAGAATATCAGGATTGGAAGGGACCTCAGGAGGTATCTAGTCCAACCCCCTGCTCAAAGCAGGACCAATCCCCAACTAAATCATCCCAGCCAGGGCTTTGTCAAGCCTGACCTTAAAAAGCCTCTAATGAAGGTGATTCTACCACCTTCCCAGGTAACCCATTCCAGTGCTTCACCACTCTCCTAGTGAAAACGTTTTTCCTAATATCCAACCTAAACCTTCCCCTCGGCAACTTGAGACAATTACTCCTTGTTGTCATCTGGTACCACTGAGAACAGTCTAGATCCAGCCTCATAGGAACCCCCTTTCAGGTAGTTGAAAGCAGCTATGAAATCTCATTAAGAATGATGTTGGGCCATCCACAAGAAGCCAGTGGGTACTGTGAGTGAGTTTAAAGGAGGGTAATTCTGCATGATTCCAGGTTGCATCTGCTTAATTATCAGAAGGAAGCGCTGAAGAAGCATTGTTCAGATTTCAATGCAAAAACCCAGCACTGATTAGTGCTAAGAATGTGGGTTCCTTATTTGCACAGTTGTGTGGCAAGTATCTTTCCCCCAAGAAAAGGTACATTTAAATTGGTGGTGTTTCTCCTGAATTTCACCGTCAGTTTAAGGAGGCAAACATCCGTAGTGAACTTCTAACGGGAGAGCCACATAACACACATCCTTTAGCCATTAGTTTAAAACGTGAGCCATCTCCAACACTACTGGCATTATTGTTTATTGGTGTCTGCAGAGATTGAGAGAAGTGCAATTTATGAGCAAGTCACTGTCCAATACAAGAAGCTTGCAACCTGTGGCCTAAATCCTGCACTGAGCTCTATCTAGGGAGGCTGGGGGGAGGTCATTGCAAGACTGAGCCCTGTGTTTACAATGATGCTTTTCAGACTCCCAGCATTTCTATGCTGCTTTCTCATTTTAGATTAGCTGGAGATGGTTTGGAGAAGTATTTGGTTGTTGAGGTTTTTAATCTGTGTTAGAAGTTTACGATGCATATTTTCAACTGCAAGCCCTGAATGCATTTATTATGACCTGATCCCATTCGGGAAGTTCCAGGAAATATCAGTGCCTCATGCAATACTGGAAATAATTCCTGGGCCTTATGTTGCTGAGCACAGTAGGCAATGCCACATATCCCTTTCCCTAGGCATGAACCAAAGGTGTAAATCAAAATGGCAAGCTATGAGTGTACAATCCATATTCCCATGGTACAAGCTACATTTTACTGTTATGGAGCAAGGTGTTTCCCCATTCGTTAAGGTGTGAATTTAGTTGCCATTTGCAACCCTATGTTAGCCCTCATTCTAAAATCCAGCAGACATCTTATTTAACCATGATGCTGGTAGGGGTAAAAATTCTCTCTCAGCCCCAAATCTAGCTACCACGTTAGAAATGAATCAGACAAAAAGAAGTCCCCATTGCTGCAATCCCCTGGAGATGCCCCTGGTGGAGAAAGGAGGGAAGTACTAGTGCTGCCTTCACCGATAGCTGTTCCTTTTCTTCTCCAGCTAATCCTCTCTTCTAGTTCCACCCTCCTATTCTCCCCTTCAAAAGCCCACTTCCTCCCCAAATACCATAACATCTCCAGGCTCTTCGAGTTTCAGCTAACCACAGATCTTCGGTAGACTAGCATGTGCCTTAGGAGCAACATCAGTGATTATTCTACCCTTACTTCTAGGTTTGCTATTGCAAGCTAGGAAGCATAGTCACATCTGTACTGTGCACTTTTCTTTACAATTCTTCCACTTTCTTTAGCCATCTAAAATAAAGAAAAAAATAAACTTAGGAAGATTTTATTTGTTTGTTCTTCCCCATTTAATACAAAGACCGAAATTCCGCCCCATTTTATAACATCATAGCAGTGCTAACTGATGTGTCTGCACTGGTATAACTGAAAGTAGCATGTGGCCATAAACTCCAATACTATGATGCTGTTAGGAGCTAAGAGGTCTCAAGTCTGAGTGATTTCAATGAACTTGACGGTACACAGCACCTAGAAGGACTAGACCGTATATTTGCAAGAGCATCACCTCATAGTTATTTTCATATTTACCCAACAAGCACATCCAAATGCTGTTTGAATGAACAGATTCTGCCATTTGTAGGGCACCAACAGTGCAAAATGAAACTGCGAATTTAGAGATTGTGTTGCTGCAACTTGGTAAATTGATACTAGTTAAAGTAACAACGAACATCTCTGTGTTCTGATTCATGATACATAAATTATATTTTGCTACACTAGATATTTATGGTGACACAAATTGCTCCAAACATCTTGCTCACACCTTGGTCAATTCTTCAGCTGAGCACAAACATAGTGAGCGCATAATCTTTGGAGGTAACAATGCACTCAAATTCTTTCCCCCCTTTTCTGCGGTGGCAACATGGTGAGAGATATGTGAGGCTTAATGAATAAAATGACCTAATTTGCATTTAACATGCTCTAAATGGAAGTGCTTCCTGTCTGTGAAATATAGACAATGTTTATGACCCCGATATTAACTTTTCCTTATGCCTTGTGTAATACATTAAAAGTTCTGACCTTTATTTACTGAACGGATTTCTAATTCATGCTGAAGCTTTTACTGCCATATAAAAGCAGTTGTCTATTAAATTACACCAGAGATTTGAGAGAGATGGTGATTAATGGAGGAGATGCTATTTTGGTCATGTGCACTTTAAAAAAAAAACTATACCAGAAAAGCAAAGACTCTTTTCATTACATTGATCCATTATTGATAACTAGTGTAAAAGCCCATGTACATGGGCCAACTGTAAGGGCTCGTGCCCTCCCCCCGCCCCCCCACCCCCCCTCACCCAGCCCCCTCCAAGAACCCCCCCCCTGCTCAGCTCCCTCCCCCCTCAACTCCCCGTCATATGCCCGACAGCCCAGCTAACTTTATATGTATAACTGCTCCTTGGTGCTCTAGCTCCGTGTGAGTGAGGATCGCTCGGGCGGGCACGCATGGTGGCCATTTTGTGCCTCTGAACTACAACCCCCAGCATGCCGTTCGTCAGGGCTGTCTCTACTGCGCATGACGGCTTCACACAAACTTCCCTAGCCGACTATTATATAGGATATTTTTGAGTGATACAGTGATGGATAATACCATTAAATATTCACATCGGGCCTGATTTTCAGCACCCGCAGTTTGGTCTGGATTTTGAAAAGAGCTGATTCTCAAAAGCACTCAGTAACCAACAGCTCACTTATGGCTGGATTTTTCAGAAGAGCCACCAAACTGCCGAGTAGTGCTGGGCAGGAGAGGGGTTTTCTCATCCCGTGAGAACCCCGGATTTCAGGAAAATGTCCCATTCTGAAATGGGACCAAAAACTTGGGAATTTTCACAGGCCAAATATGAAATAAATATTTCATTCTGCTCATTTCAATAAATTGTGATTTTGACATTGCAAAAAATCATAAACCTTTTTTAAAAATCTATAAATCAGCTTAAAATTTAAAACCAAAAGTCAGTTTAGCATAAAACTGGTCCTTTTGATATTTTTACAGATGTAAAATGTACCAGGGTGAGTGTGTTCACTCTGGGGAGTTCGGAACAGGTACCCCTGGGGTGGAAGGAATTTTTCCTGCTGTGTTCCTGCACACACCTTCTCTTAGCCAGAGCTGCCTGAAGAGCAGACTCCATCTTGGTCATGAGGGCACTAAAGTTACACAGGTATAAGCACAGACTTCTACTAGGCAAAGCTCCCATTGATGGCTTTTCCAAAGAATACCAAAATCAGAAAAAAGCAACCAACCACACAGCTGTATTCTCTCACGTTCACTCCATGGGTTCTCATTCAGCAAAGAAGAGTATCCAGCCAATGGGATGACTCTTGTCCTTTAAGTTAGGCATATGCTTAAGAAACTGGAGACAGATATAGGCAAGATTTGAAAATTCCTCAGAAAGCTCTTGGTTTGCTCATACTGCATTGAGCTGCAGTTGACCGAAGTATAACAAACTGCATCGGGACAGCAGTTGCATTCATAAGCAATTGAACAGGTTATCTTTGCTCTCTTCAAAACATACAGGTATCAAATGCAATAATAAAAATGGAAATGCTACTATAATGGCTAGCTGGATTCCCAGAAGAAATATATTACAAGGTCAAAGGTTCAACATTTAGGTTTTAAATGAAACTACAGTCTTTCAAACATAGATCAGTGGTTTGGGTTGATGGAGAACATGGCTTGAATCCATTTGATGACATAAGGATCTCTCTTATTTCTGCAAATAGGACTGAGGTTATGAATCTGAAAAACCCCCACAGCTCATAGCTATGGGATGCATATTGCAGACGTGAGGATAAGACTTCTGGTTTCAGCATAACTGAACTGAAGGCACAGGTAGTGCACTGAATACCAATAGGTAATAAGGAGTTATCAACTGAAAACTAAGAAAGCGAGACAGAGGACCAAATACTCCAGAGTACATTGACACTGAGTTTGTGCGCTTCAGGTTTGAGTGTCCTAACTTGAGATGTCTCAGGTCTCTCAAACGGAGATCCTAAAAAACACAGGCATCAAAAATGAGTGGCCACTTCTGAAAACTTTGCACAGAACAAGTCTATTGCTGAACCAGTTAGAGAACAAAAGAGTCTGGCTCTCAGGACTCTGGCCAACCTCTAGATCACACTCCTCCTCTTACAGAGGCAATGTGACCTAGAGGAGTGGGTGGGTGAGGTTCTGTGGCCTGCAGTGTGCAGCAGCACAAAGCTAGATGATCAGGATGGTCCCTTCTGGCAGTAAAGTCTACGAGGCTGTGGAACTGGGATTCAGGAGACCTAGATTCTTATCCTAGTTCTGCTGTTGGGTGACCTTGGGCATGTCGTTTTCTCTCATCTGTGGAATGGGGATAAAGATACTGCCCTTGCGAAAGTGCTTTGAGATCTACTGATGAACAATGCTATATAAGACGTAGGTATTAGTCTAGGGTGATATCCTAGCCTTATTGAAATAATTGGCATAGGGCCTTCCTCCTGGAGAGGCTGTATTCTACTTGCTTTTATTTAGCAGCTCATCACCTACTGTTGGGAGTTTGAAATCTGGACTTTAAAGTTATTTGTTATGCTTAGCATTTAAGAACCCTCTGCTTTTCCACTTCTAGGGTTTCCATAAAAGGATTGGGAAGGGGAGGGGGAAAGGCCTGAGCTCTTTGAACTGTAAGACTGAATACAGTGAAGTATAAGTCTGCTTAGACAATAAAAAAAAAAGCTAGGGGTATAGGATTATCTACATAAATAGTTTTTCATGTAACAGGTGTTTGCAGCATTTGAATATTGAAATTGCAGAGTGCATACATTATTAATGCTTCCAGGAACAAGCTTGCACATCAGACAATATAAGGTGCTAGCTGACAGTGATGGGATAGAACTAGTGTTGGATGCTGGGAGGAAAATATGTCCAGGAATCCATTTACCTAAAGGTTCAATCAAAGAGAGAAAAGTGCCAATTTAAAGGATATAGACTATAGTGCTGCCCCAAGACACCTTCATTACGAAAAAAGATTGTCATTGTAATAAAGCAAGATTTCCAGAAGCAGAAAACATGACTGAAGACACCACCACCCTCTACCGTCTCCCATAACAATGAAGCTAAATTGTTTTAGCTGACTCTTCTATCCAGGGGAGTTCTGTCCATGGGACATTCTGCCCTATTCAGACACTCCCAATGCTGAGGTGTGGTAACCAAAGCCAAAGGAATGCTGACATTCCAATACTTTGAGAATGATCTCAGCTTCTTCTGTCCCACATCTTCCAAAGATATCCAGCCAATACCATTTCTGCACCTAAATAAACCACCAGATTTTTTTTAAAAAACACTCCTAGTTTTTTTAATTAAAATGACTAGGTGCTGATCATCTTTCTAAACGTGATCTTTGGAGTCCAAAATACATATAGCTCCATGGTAATGCTGTTCATGGTTGGTATTGTCTTTATTAGCTCTGCTTTGCTAAATAAAATGGTGGATCCTGTAGTCGTTTTTAGTGCATGCTGAACACAGTACATTATGGAACATCACTTTCTTTACTCACTAAGGGAGATTCAAAACACAAATCTGTAATCCCTTGACAGGTGAGTTACAGTGATTCTCCCATATTCAGACTACTTACCTTCATTACAACAATTAATTCAATGACAAAGACATGCAGAAAGGTCTGGGGGGAGAGGAAGAAGGGAAGCAGAAGGAACAATACGAGTTCAGCTCTCTGGCTGGTGACTTTGTATTTCTTTTCCTACAGACCTATCTATTTTTTGAAATTCTCTCTGAGAACTTTTCCCACTCGGCTTATCCAGAGCATCTTGTGCACTTCTGGATCATCCAGCCCTTTGGGATCCAAAAACCTTAGTTCAATTCCAGATTTCAATCGCTCAGGTTCCTTTACTTAGCAGACAGCAAAGTTATGCAGAGCAGATCAGACTCAAGCATACACATCCAGAGTTACACAGAAACCTGCTCCCATCATATAAAATGATGCATCTCATTACATAGATTATGCAATCCACCATATTTTGTTTTGATTGGTTTGGTCATTTTGCAGTAACCAGTCCCTGTGCAGTCTGCTCTACCCATGTTTGAACTACTCTTTACTTCATGTCTACATTCCTAATAAGTGGTTCCCACAGTGTTCTCTCCCTTATCTTAGGTGGCTCAGACATAGTCTTTTTCAATCTAATGAACTGCTTACCTCCCTATTTCTATTTTCCATGAAATGAGGCTTCCTTCCAGGTGTTAATTACTCATGTCAGGCAAGCTGTAGCTACATTCCCCTGCTTCTTTCTTTGTGTTTTATATTAGCATTCATTCCATCTGCATCATTTTTCTGTCTCTCCATACTCTCTTTCTCAAGTTTATTATTCAGCAACACGTGACTAAGACCACAAGTAGCTGTAGTAATTTGAACCACTATTAATATTAAGCTTCAAGTATGAACCAGGGGTTGCAATCTTATCACCTGTGGTAGAACCTACCAGGGGGTAATCCCACATTATAATCTTGCTCTGACTTTACAGCATCCTTTGATCATTTTAACTTTGCTTTTATTTTAATTACATTGTGAAAAACTGGTACAAAATATAAAAATCTTTCCATTTATCACCACAGGAAATTTAGGTGTGAAACAGAATATAGGCCAATTAAAATAACATTCCCGGCATCAAGAACTGCAGAGGTCCTCTTCAGCCATCACACAATACTTGTGAGAGAGAACACACACACACAGCTGAACATCTGTGTGCTGCCCCAGCTCTGTTCAGCCAGCCAGCACAGCAGACCTCAAGCGAACCGCCCAATGGCCACAAGACCAGTTAAGGTGCGAAGGCATCTGGCCATGTTTATTGTCAACAAAGCACAGTAATAGCACCTGGCAGATTCTACCAGGATACTAAGACACGTATGTCCGTGACAATGGATACAGCTTAGTGAACAGTGGGACTTTCCATTCCCCCCTTGGCTAGATCAAGACACTCTCTCAGAGATACGTCTTTATACCCGGATACAAACAAGATACGTCCTGCCCCTCTGACATAACTAGCTACTTCAGGGGGCAGTAACTAGCTATCACCCATCTTATAAATGTTGGTTGGATTAAAACATCTCTATTCATCACACGGTCATCCTGACCTTATCTTTTTGGAGGAGTCCATGTGTTCCTGTTATCGGTGGGGAATGTTTTTATACCATCCATGATATTGGGGTGGTCTGGTACCACCCTTCTGGACTGTGTTTGCATGAGTACCCTGTGCCCAGCACTTCTTAGGAATGTGCCCTTCTGCAAGATCAGCCCTGTTCTGACCAGATCCTGTGAACTTGCCAGTAGGCAGAGCTTGACATTTTACTCACAGCCTGACTTTTGCTAACTTTGATTTATAGCGGCAAAGCTTGCCCGCTACTTTATCTCAGGCCTTGTACCAGGCCTATAATACAAGGCCTTATATCTCAGGCTCTCTTCCTACTACAACTTGTCACCAGCATTGGCCGTTTTTACTTTACCAATGGCCCAGATTGGCTCCTAAGTCATTTAGGTGACTTTGAAAATGGACTTAGGGCCTGATTTCCAGAGGTATTTAGGCACGTAAAGATGCACCTAGTTGACTTAAACACTTTCAGGTCCTAGGTGACTCGGGTGCTTTTGAAAATGTTACCCTCTGTTCTTTGGAATCAAATACAGTTTATTAATTAAAACCTTTTTTTTTTTTGACGAAGGTGTAGGTTTAGGGACGTTGAACAAAATACCTTCTGACATGCCCATACATAACAGCTGGCTGCTGGTGAAACCATCCCTCAGATCCTTGCTGATGCCCATTTGCAGTGACTTGAAGAGACAGAGATGAGTTTCCAGAAAAGCAGCATGTGGCTTTAAAGCCATGAAATCTATTCAATTGCTGCATACTGACAGAGCGATGGACATGCAAATGTGTCAATTATTTTCCTAACCAACTTGTAGAATGGACTATATTTCCTGAAACACACCGTGACATTGTACCAGCACGGTTCCCATTAGGGAAAGGGCAGCTAGTGAAATACCACCCACACACTACCTGCCTTCACCCCAATTTATTTATAGAATAATTTCTAGTGTGCCACTAGTACAAGAATGGAAACAACAAAAACATCTCTTCCCCGCATACACACACTTTCCAAATGGGGAAACAGATCTCAAACAATGGGTTTGTCCTATTATGACCAACAATAAATGCTGCTGAGTTTCGAAAAAGCTCAGCATCCCAGAGCTCCCATTTAGGCATCTAAACAAAATGGCCAAAGAGGGTGAATGGGAACTCATGGTCCGGAGCACTTTTGAAAATCTGGTCCTGTATTTTCCTGTGTCTAATTCCACTCATACATAGGGGTATTTTTGAGGGAGAAGGAGGTGCCAGTCCTCATGTTTTTGTACCAAGAAGATGAAAGTGAAGCTCCAGTTTATATTCAAAGCCTTCCCGGAAGCTCTACTGGTAGAATGATCACACTGCTACGACTAGTCTCCCAGTAGATGTCCCATCACTGGGGCTATGTGCCTGGGTTTATTGATGGATGAGAGTGGGCAAAATCTAGATTGCTTGTGGCCCAGTACAGGGACTAGTCTTGGGTGAACCTCCAAAGTTTTGGAAGTTTGGGTGAGTTATTTGAATTTATCTCAACTTCTTTAGTCTAGAAATTGGTATAGCCATCTTGAATGCCAATCATCCACATGGAACTAGCTATCATCACCACCACCATCATATTGATATGGCACTCAATAATCGCTTGTTGTTTCCCACTGAGATTTAGAAAGCCCAAATCTGTCAAAATGTGGGCTATCATTAACCAATAACTAACAATCATCATCAACTCCTCATTCTCTTAGATAGTATTTATTTATTTTTTGTGGAAGAGGGTTTGTTTGTTTTAGTTTCCCACAATATGTAGAGCTTTTCACTGGAAACAGTGAAACAACAAAAACTCTGCAAATATTTTGGAAATAAAAAAGCGAAACAAAAATACACCTGGATTTTCCACAGACTTTTACTCTTCTAAAACAAAAAACACAAACATCCCACAGACATTAATAAAAATGTAAACAGAAGCCGTTAAACTAAACTAAAAATAAAATGGCTGTCCCAAAAGTTTATTCGATGAAACCAAAATGAAATTTTCCATGAAGAATTTCATATTAGTCTTAATGCTTTTTTTCATTAAAAACAAAAACTTAATGATACTATTTTAACCTACTCTATTAATCACCCATTTTAATTATAAAAATGCTACCAATTGAGTCCCTACAATAAGCTAGTCAAACACATCCTTATGGACAGGAGACAGGTTAAAAACTATTCTAAGTGCAAGAAACAATTATGCCCCATACTTTCTAAGCCACTGTTTGGTAATGCTTTCCCATTTGCTAGCCTGTAATAAAGGTAGTGATATGTTTTCAATGCACACAGAGAGCTCCATTGACATATCCAATGGGAGTTTGGCATACATCATAAGATGGAGTTTTCCTTAGTGTTTGTTCTAATTTTGTCCAAAATTTGTCTGTAGCAAAGGGGATTTCTCAATGTCACTTGGAAGTTGATTAACAGTAAAAGTCTATATGTTTAGTGATGTCAAACCTCAGTCTACTATCTGTGAAGGGCGATACAGTACCCTATTCCACTGATTTTTTGAATATAACTTATAAATTATTAACACTCTACCATAAAAATAAGCACATCCTTTCCCCCATCTGATTTAACATCTCTGTGCAGAGCTGGGTTAGACAGTGATAGAATATGGACTCAGATGCCAGATATATGTGGATGATTCCAAGATCAATATCTCTATTGTATCAAATACAAAGTACCTTGATGAAGACCAAATGTATCTAAAACTGAACAAGACAAAAGGGATGATGATGGGGAGATGGAATCATTTTAAAGAGCTCATCTTTGCCAGGATATCACCACCCAGAGTGGGCATCTCTCCTCAGATTATCATCAAGATGGCTTCCAGCCTCAGCTACATTATGGGCGCCTCATCAATGGATACCCAATGAACTGCAGCAGTGAAATGGCATCTCCCACCTAAAGCGGACAAGGAAGATACACCCCATCCTGTCAAATATACACTGGTCATAATGATACGGTCTTCTGCGACCTGCAGATCTGATTATTGCAGTGCCTTGGATCATCTAGTTATTCCTGTGAGCCTATGATTGAACTAAACCAATATATTTATAGCATAAACATCCCACTAACCAGGTCAGCATGCAGTATTGATAAGTTACATAGCAGTTCCAATTCTGGACACTTTGTATCTCCAAATTAAGACATTGACCTTTTAAAGAAGGCCCTATATGCTCAGAAATGCAACACCCCACGCACTCAATAACAAGGCTGCAAGGAGCACATCACGCCAGTATTAGAATCTGGCCTTTCGGTCTTGCAGCAGGAGACAAGGAAATGAAATTTAGGAATGTGCATTCACTGTTTCCAGTTGTTTGAAAGCCATTTGAATGTCAGAATCCTTCAGACTGAAATTCCCAATGATTTTATTTCCAGTGTATTTGTAAGAGAATATTCCTTCCCCCCACTCTAAACTCTAGGGTAAAAATGTGGGGGTCTCTTAAGTGGTCACATAACTGTAAGCTAATTTTCCAGCCTAAGTTAAATCCTTTCCCCTAAAACCCAAACTCTTGCAGTTGGGGATTGGATCCAGCCGCCACCATTAATGTGAGTCTCCAAGACCACGGAGGGGGCACATTAACACCCCAAGAGTAACACTCCCTTCCCCCTTCTTACTATCGAGAGAGAGAGATTCAAACACACAGACCCTGCTCCACCCCCCTTCTTCTGACTCCCGAAGAGAGTGATTCAGACACACAGACCCTGCTCCAACCTGGAACTGGGTCAAATCTAAAGCTAGGACAACTTTAAGGGAAATAACCAAACACTTTATATAACAAAAAAGTTTTAATGAAGAAAAGAGAAAACTTACAATTTATACAGACGTCACAGGTACTTAATTATCTAACTCCTTCCTTGAGATTTATCCCTCTGATAAGATCAGAGACACCACAGATTAGTTACAAAGCATATTCAATCAATAGTCTACTCACTGTAGTCTAACTTATGAATATATGAAGGAAAAGGAGGAGATGGGACTCCATAGCTGGAGAAAGATGGAGTCAGCCCAAAGACCTCAGATGAACTGAACTGAAACTAACAGCCCTTTGTCCCAAGAAATTTACATTCTTAATACGTCACAGCTTCTTTGGCTTCTGGTTAACCCCTTACAGGTAAAATAGCAAGTCCAAGGTACTTCACACTTATGACAGTATTCTTTTTAAAAGTCTTAGTAATTCCATGGGAAGAAATTCATCCACATGATTGGTGTAGGTGGAGGAGATTCAAACAGGTGGATTTCTTCCGGCTAGACAGATAGTTGGTAGGGGACTAGTTCCTTATTCAGCTGATGGCACTGACTGACAGAGCTGCTCACAAATTTCTGTTGAGGCTTGTTTTGGACAGAAAAAGGGCTTTCCAATAAAATGAAATTATTTCCATTTCCATCTTTTGGAAGGGCAGTTACTGGAAGTTATTTTTCACCCAGCTCTACTTACTGAGGCCAGTATATACTACAAACCTACAGCAGTACAGCTACCTTGCTCAGGGGTGTGAAGCGGTGCAATTCTACTGACCTAACATCTCCCATTGACATAGCTACCGCCTCTCACGGAGGTGGATTAATGACACAGCTCTCCTGTCTGCATAGTAGCATCTTCGCTGAAGTGCCACAGTGGTGCAGCTACACTGAGAATGTACTGATACTCTTGGCCTAACCTTATGCTTTACAAACTCCTAGCAACTCCAGAACCCACAAGGCAATTTAAAATCGTCACACGCACCTCCCTTCAAATTCCAAAATTCAAAACCCCTCAGGGGATTTCTTCAAAGGAACAAAGGCACTCAGGAGCAGAAGTCCCCTGGTTGTTGAATGGGAGCTATCGGCCTGAGGCCATTTTGCAAGTTCCACCCCACGTCAAAACAGCCACTCTGCAGCCGACTGTAGGGCTCTGTTCTCTCTCAGTTCAGATACTGAGGAGGGGAAGAGGTGATGGGAGGCCCCATAATGACAGACAGCTTTTTGGCAGGACAGAGAGAGGAAGGAAAGGGTTCAGGCACTGACACCATAGGCCCACCCCAGGGCTCTAGTTCCTGTAGTTATGTGATGATGTGAGACTCTTTCAAACAAGCCTGGCCCTCCGAGGTGACCAGAGTGTAACCAAAGCCGTGATACCTGCCTAGGCAGGCAGAGATCTGAAAGGTTTGTCTGATCTCTGAGCCCCTCTGCCCTGATGTGTGTGTGTGTGTGTGGGGGGGAAATGTTAACACCTCCTGTGTGAAAGGGGCCTTCACTATCTCTCCCCCTGAATTATGGCTCTGATGAGGTGGTGTCACCCCCTCCACCACACACACACACACACACACACACACACCCCTCCACTCTTGTCCTCTGCTTGGGCAGGAAGAGTCTGAGGCTTCCTTCCTCCTGGAAAGCCCCCAGCCTGCCTGAAGACACGGGGGCCAGTGGGACAGGGAGATGGGAACCAATTGTGTCCTAAAGGGACTCGTGGCAGGCGGCCAACCAGCACACCCAATGGTTCTGCTGTCGGTTGCCATTGCCAACCGAAGCAGGGACATGACCACAGGAGATATATGGGAATTGTCCTGGGGAATGGCCACGAGGAACGTCTTACTCCTACTGCAAGTTCTCCCCAGGGCTCTCTTAATGCTGTATTGTATTAAGTACACAAATCCCATGCAACTGCATTCATTTGCAGTTGCAAAGGGTACGAGTCAAGGCAAAGTGTAAATTTTAACCCCCCCTAAACTCTCCTCCCTGTTCCCAACCACATCTTTTTGTCACTAGGGCTAGAAGAGCTACCTTCTCTTTTGCAGCCTTCCTCCATCTTGTCCATGCTCCATCTATCTTCTGGTCTCATCTGACAACATACCCTTTCTTCCTTGCCTGTACTGCTAATCTCTGCTGTTATTTGGAATTTAACTGCTAATCCACTGGAACTGAACTTCTATAAAGAACAGTGTATAAAATCAGGCCTCCCTAAAACCTAGGCATGTGCTGAACAGTACTCATGTGAGTAGTGGCACTGAAGTCAACTTGCCTATGTAAAGTCAAATGTGCATAAACTTTTGTAGGATGGGAGCCTACAGTTGGGGGCCTATTGTGTTGTATCCTAACTGTATCTGCTAAGCCAGGGACTCTCAAGATGGGGGTTGCAGTGCCAAGAAGGGGATGTGACTAATTCCTGAGGGGCCATAAACCTCTTCTGTTACTTCAGGGTGAGATGATGAGGCTTGGAATACTTTTCTGTTGATAGGAGAGGTCACAGTATGGAAAAGATAGAGACACACTCTCCTGACCTTTAGAGATTTGTCTATCGCTAATTGCAACTGTATTTCTGTCTTGTGCGATTTGGCTATTTCAACATCCAACCCTTATTTGAACTCTGTGACGTCTGAAGACGTCAATACTTCATGCCACTGACCTTTTGTTGCCTTCTTTTTATGGTCCATCTTAAATGCTTATCAATCAGATTTCAGTATACTTCCAACGTCACGTAGGCGCTAACAAAGTTGGCTGCCACAAACTTAACTTCAGATTCCAACACAAAGTCATTTTAATTAATGTTAATGAGCAAATTAAATATTTGAGTTTTGATCTTGGTTTTCAGAGGTAGAAGAGATTTAATGTTCACATAAGGGAAATCACAATTAACATTCAGGTCAGACAAGACCTACAAACGCTACTGAATGTTCAGCTCTGACACATTCCCAGAGGCGGCTGGAAGCACTAGGCATAAGATCCGTTTGCATATAAACATATGTGACAAAACTGACAAGCCAATCATGTATAATTTAAATATTTGCAGATTACTACAAAGTGTTTAGCACTGGCAGAATTGGCCACATGAATGCTGTTGCTATGGGAGCTGGAGTGGTGTTTACATAATGCAGAAGAAATCTGAATCAACACACATGCAAACGTATCTGCAGTTACTTTATAAGAGTAAAGTTTTATTGCCCATAAAAGAGTCTTTATAAAGCAACAGACCAGATTCTCTGCTGTGGCCAAATTCTGCTCAGCACAGCAGAGAAGGAGGGGCCTTCAAGGGGCCAGTTATAGTTTCCCTGATTCTTAACCTGGTTTTGATCCCAGCTCAAGCTTTGGAGCAGGTTAGAGCACCCATTGGGCTGCTCTAAAATATGCCAGTTGCAGCAGTCCCCAAAGCACCATCAATCATCAGGGATAACCAGAGCATAAAACGCTCTGGCCATTTCTCATCCTTGCACTGTCTCAGTTTCTTCCCCTCTCCAGGCTTTTTGCCTACCTATCCCCAGTCTTCCTCTCAAGGCCTTCCATCTGACCCCCAAAATCCTCCCACAGATCTTCACGCCAGTCTCCTTGCCCAGGAGACTTGCCCCTGTCCCCAGTTCCCTGACCTATCCCCCCCCCCTCCAATTCCTTGTCCAAATTACTAAGTCCAGCTCTTGTATCTTCTTCATTGGAGTTCTTTCCTCCTCCATGTTGTCTGGTAGCCAGCAGGAGGATTATTGAAAGCACAGCACAGAGTATTTCTCCTGGTCCTCTGCTTGGTCCCACAACATCCCATAGCAGCCAGGAAAAGCAATTCCAGGGAAAGTGCTACTCAGCCCCTCCCTGGCCCTGGACTGTAGCATGGTCAGTCACCAGGTGAGGTTTGCATATGCACAGTCTGGTTAGCCTGTAGGAGCTGTGAGCAACTGGAGCATGCTCAGTGCAGACAGAATCTTCAGAGGATTGATCTTCAAGCTGCAGTCTGTACTAGGCAGCTGCAAATGAAGATTTTTCAAACCTTGCAATTTAGCCAGATGCGAGTGTTTCTTCCACGAGACAAGTGAAAGGACACATCTTTGACAGCAGAGGAACACCACCTCTCCCTAGCCATTTGTAAAATCTATTCTCCAAAGTATGGGGGCATTATAACTTCTCAAAGAAAAGGTTTTTTTAAAAAAAAATAAATGGGCAAACCAGTGAGTTTTTTTTTTTACTAATCTCTTTCTTAGAAAAGGCTGAACCAATTGGGCTGAAACTTCCCCTCTACAATTCTCTCTTTGGCAGACACCCAGCATGCAAAATTTCAGCCTGAACAATTAAGCCTAGACAAGTTATAAGGAACTAAATACAAGATCTTTTAATGGGAAATTTGGGGCAATCTTACTTGTAGATTGTGCAATCAGCTGTCTAGTATCGAAGAGAGTTATAAATCTTACATGGTTTGACTTTTTGATGATTGCTGCACAATTCAACTACCCACAAGGGGCCCTAAGCCATTTTCTTGCCTAGTTACAGAACCCAACAACAAATGGGAGCAATTATTCCCATCAACATTACCATGCATTTGTCACCCTTTGTGTAGGGAATGGGGATTTCACTCTGAGAAGAGTGTAACACAGACCTAAGTTATATAGCTCATCACAGTTGCATTTTTTGATTGTCACTATATAAACGGTGCATCCTTTTGTCTCTGGTTGCTAGTGGATAGCTTGGAGCCATATATGTTGGGTGGTATTCAATACAAGTCTTCTGCTCCGACACTTATGCAGAGTGTTTGAAGTTAGTGATGGAATGAATGGCTGACGCTGGCTTTAAAATATTAACATAAATATTCATGTTATGCAGGTTTTTAGAGTAGCGGTAACTCACTGGTAGTAAATGTTACAGGTTCCCCTTTGTGCTCATCCACAGAGGATGCAGGTGCTCACAGCCTTCAGCGCCTTGATTCTTTAGTTCAAGCTACAACAGAGCATGCTTTTCTCTGTAGAAGTCCCTAGTGTGCCAGTAACAGACACCAAGGGAATCTGAGGTATAAACTGTTGAGACACAACCCAAGTTAACATTTAAGAAATTAGAAATCATAATGTCTTCATTGTGGGGTGCAGGCCCACAGAAATGAAGGGGTATGTTTTCAGCTGTGCTCCAGCTCATCAGCATCTAAAAAAAAATTCTTATACACGGCAAATCCTGTTGAGATCAATGCTGAGCTCTTTTGAACATTAACCTCAAGGTAAGTAGGTCCCTCACCTCATAAGGTTTCATAAACGTACATTGTTCAATTCACCCTTCTTTGTCGATCTGTCTTTCCCGATATTTGGGCGTGTCTGAACGGATCCCATCTTCCCACATTTCTTGCTTTGCTCAGATTCTCATTTTTGTCATCTACATTTTTTTACCTCGTTTGTCCTAGATTTCTCCCCTCCTCTACCCCAATATAAACCAAGTACCTATGGCCAGAGATGGTCCAGAACAGCAATCTAAATCCCAAACCCGAGGAAGTCTAGTTGCAAAATCAGATGCTGAGTTAGTTTGTGGTATTAGGCAGAGCTTGGAGCAAGGGACAGTTTGTAAGCTGCAGTAGCCTACCTGGTGACTCAGAGCTGAAAGGCCCATATCACCAGCATGGCTCGGCGGAGTTAGCTGGTCCCCCCGGGGTCAGAAATACAGTTCCACCCATTCCCTAACCACCAACTGTGACTGTGCCAGGGGACTGGCCTGTACTTACTCCAGCATGCCCAGATCCACGAGGTCCCCTTCATGTTACCTCTGAAGCACAAAGTAGCCCCCAATGGTCCCCTGGGCCTAGGGAATTCCACTGGAGACTAAATACGGGTGATATTATTTGCCGGTCATAAGGAGCTGTAGCAGCCGAATGAAGGTGAGACCGGCTGCTCTAGATTATGCTGATTCCTCTTTAGAGATGCAGGTGTATCAAAGCTACCTCTATATTCCCCTATCCTTGCTTCTGGGCTGAGCTGAGCTTAGCCTGGCCATGGCACAGAATCAGGGACAATGTACCTGTTCTGAGGTGAACCAGAGGAATTCATTGAGCAGGGCTATACAGCCAGCACCTTTAATAGACACGACATCCAATTAATCTAAAAAGAGAATGCCTCATGAAAACAGCTTTTTTCCCCCATAAATCATTGAGCAAAGGCCATTTCTATCTACCTCCTTTAAGTGCCGTTGCCTTTGACTCTAGCAGAGACTCATCTGTCTTTTCAAATCAGCTCAAGTACATATTAATAGGACAAATACATCAGCTGCTGGGGAAGCTTGCAAAGTTCTCTCTATTTTTACTTCTCTTCCTACCCTCACTAATTTGAAATGCCATCATTCGTAATAACAGGTTACTCACATCTTAGCATGAGCAGCTTTATTGGCGCCCAGAGCTCAGTACGATTTCTGGGCTCCAGCAGACGACACACCCTGTTGTTACAGTGAGACCTTCTTCCTTCCAGGGATGCAAATCTATCAATGAGGTGCTTCAAAGGGGACTTCAAAGTAATACATAGCACATATTTCTCTTCCCCTTCTCCTCCTCTCTGGCAGCAGGAAAACAGCTGTGATCTCCCCATCCTGGGCTTTATTTTAACCCCCAACAATGTTAAGCTCATTTCTGAATATTTTCTTCCCTGAACAATGGCATCCTTGCCCTAAGTGTTCATGGCAACTCACTTTGTTGATGTGTTACTGTCCTACAGCACACAATCCTCCTTTCCCCTGATGTTGCATTCCCTCTCAGGTGGTTTTGCTCAAAGAACTCATACAACTGTAATTTGCTACTGGATACAACTTGATTTGATACCAGGATATCTATTTGTATATCACTTGCCCCTCTTTCTGAGTCCCTGCTAAAACAGGTGAAATAGCTCTTTGATTTTGTAGGTCCCTGACCAGGTTTACCTCTGCAGCACCCTCTGTTGCCCACCAGGGTACGACTCACCCAGCATAAAATCTCTGCAATTGGACACTGTCTCTCATGGGGTCCACTGTTGCGGTGTGTTAGCACTCCAGGCAAGACACAGTTCAGTCCCACCCTTTCCAGGATGTTGGTCCCAAAATGTTAGGAGTAGCCACAGCTCAGAACAGGGCCATTCAGCAATCCTTCAGCAGGACCCCACCCTTCTCTTCAGGCGGGGGGGGGGGCTAATTCCCCTCCTCTCTCCATGCCTAACATCTGTTGCAGGTGGAGCAGGGCAGGTCCAGTTGTCTCCACATTAACCTTCTCCTTGCCATTGTGGGGCCTGTCTGGCCCATTATAGTCCCAATTGCACCAGCCCTTATGCCCAAATTCTTTAGTTTAGGAACAGAAGCACAAAGACCTTAAGGCCAAAAGTATCAACTAATCTGAGAGTCCTAGGACCTGACTGTTCAGGTTCTTGGCATTTTCTAGCACTTTATATGTTCAAAGCACATCCGCTAACAGACCAATTTAAAATTTTTCAGGGCAATACACTGGGGTGCCTAATCAATCAAATGCAATTTATGGAAATCAGCATCCTTCCTCTCTGCTCTATTTCTCCCAGGAAAGTGAGAGGAGCCCCACAGTTTGTGGTCTTGGACGGGAGAAAGCACTTGAAATAAACTGAAAGGAACAATCCCATTCTGCCAGGATTAAGGATTAAGGAATTTGATGTGCTTTTTTCTTTCCTCTCAGTGCTGTGACTCAGTGACTCTAAAGAAGGAACAACCAGCAAACAATGTGTCTGTAAGACTATGCCCTTGCTGTCCCCACTTCCTTTCATCTTCTCACTGCTTCTGTCTCCTTCCCCAACAATTTCCTCATTCGAGAGAAGCTATCCTTCCACCTACGTGCCTCTCCAGCTCCAGCCCCGGCTCCTTTCCCTCTAAACTCATCCAATGAACCCTTTACAACTGTGACCTGAAGTATCTCACCTCCTCTTCCGGGAGCTCCTTGAATCTTGCTCCCACACCCTTTCCTCCACTGATGCTGCTTTCACCAAGGTTTCTAATGACCTTCTCCAGGAAAATTCTCAGGATCTGTGCCCCTTGAATGCTCTGCTGATTTCTCAATTATCCGCCCCTCCTTCATGTCTTGTTCTCCTTTGGCTTTTGGCAAACTGTTCTCTCTTGGTTCTCCTCCTTCTGTGGTCATCCCCTCAGCATGTCTCTTGGTACCCCATCTTCTTCCACACTTGCCATGGAGGTTTCAAAAGGCTCTGTCCTCTTTCTGTTTTAAAGCCTCCTGCTAGGTGAGCTCTTGCACTTAGGTGGCTTCGGTTACTATCCCTACACCAATGACTTGCAAATCTACCTGACTTGCCTCTATTAATCCAATCCCACATCTTCCTGTGCGTCTCTAACACCTACACCACAATGGAGACACTGTCCCCTAAAATGTAACATACCCAAATCTGAACAGCTTATCTACTCTCCCTAGATACTGGGTCCCCCCCCCCCTTGACAACAGTGCCACCCTCCTTGCCACTCAGGAATATGATCTGGGAGGTACATTTGTTTCCTCTCTATTGGGCTAGGCACTGTACATGCACATGGTGGGAGAGAGTCCATGGCTCAAAGAGCTTCTAGTCCAGATAGCTTAGACAGACAAAGGAAGTATTCTTGTCCCCATTTAACAGATGAGGTACTAAGGCACAAAGAGATTAAGCAACTTGCCTAAGGTCACACAGGAAGTCAGTGGCAACACTAAGAACCAAATCCAGGTCTTCTGAACCCCAGAGCATTGCGTTTATCATAAGATCATTCCTTCCTCTGAACTTATGGTACTGTCTATGGACTTTACACCTCATGGGTTCACCTACAACAAAGACCACAAATGCTGTTGAAGCAAATTCATTTAAAATGTGTAACAGATCGCCTTCTCGCCCCCCTCCACAGACAGGCAGGAGACTCTTCTGTGGCTCCCAACAGTGCTCTTTATTCACAGTGCAAGCCCCCCCTCCACTATACAGTTTTACAGTTCAGCTGGGCCCCAGCCCTCAATCTGGCTGGTGCCTGGAAGCAGTCAGCTCTGCAGGCTCCTAGCCTCAGCTCTACTTCCCAGCTCTATACCTCTCTGTCTCTGTCTCTGTCTCTGTCTCTGTCTCTGTCTCTGTCTCTGTCTCTGTCTCTGTCTCTGTCTCTGTCTCTGTCTCTGTCTCTGTCTCTGTCTCTGTCTCTGTCTCTGTCTCTGTCTCACTCCTCTACACCAGGCTTCCTTCCTGGCAGACTTTTATTCCCCCTGAGGAGGCTGCCAGGTGCAACTCATCAAGCCTGAGCCCTGTGCAGCCCAGGTGGCTGATTAGCCTTCTTTGCAAGGGGAGGTTTGCAGAGGCTTCTGCTCCCTCTTAAAGGGCCAGCAGGGCTGGCTCAGGCACTCCTGGCCAGCACCCTGTCACAAATGTCAGAAAATAAGTTGCGGTTTTCTCCTAACTGTATTACTGTTTGCACCTCACATATTTTTATTTGTAGGGGTTTAAAACAGACTTTCTGGGTTGTGAATTGAAATCAGTTGGGATCTGAATATATAGCCACAAACACAGAACACCTGCTACATGTAGTAAAAACGTAGTTGATAAAATTCAGTGCTGTGGCATTTACAAGTACTCCTGCAATCTCTAATCCTGCAAGTTTTCCACTTTTCATCTGACACTGTCAGTGAGGAAATTCTTAACATTTGGCACTCTATGTATTTGACATTGCCTATTTTTGAAGGCATTTATATATTTGTTTCTTTCAGTTTATCTGAAATACACTCCATCATACATTTATCATTTCCAATAGTCATTTTAAAAAAATAATGTTCATGCTATCTATGAAATAGCTGAAAGATAAACAAGAAGTGTGGTGTGTGGGGGGGTGAGATTCTGATTTTTTGATTTGCTATTTCAGAGATAAACGATAGTAACACTGAGTTCCTATAACAAAAGCTTTCCCTTCCTCTAAGGCAGAGGAAATTTTAAGCTTTGGGACTGTAGTTTTAATTCTTATGCTTTTACTTTCAATAAGAGGAGGGTGGATTCATTAAAGACATATTTGTTAATGTACTCCAAAGTAAAACAATATTAAATCACTTGGCTAGCATCTTCAGTTCCTTTTAGGGTCTTATCTTGTACCCACTGAAGTCAATAGCAAAGTTACAAAGATAATGCCTTTCAGGAATATTCACTCGAGTAGTTGTGAAAAGCAATAGCATTGGCAACAAATACTTGTGTAAATATTTGCACTGGATTTGCTCTAATTGGGCTAGATTCAGCTCTTGCTGAGCAGAGCCCTACTTTGCAACCTGCCCAAAGTACTCTACTCAACTAGCTCATTTTACGTGGCTGGCACAAACTAAAGAATGAGGTAACAGAAATCTGATTATGGCTCTTCCATTTATTCACTTATTGAACATCTGCACTGCACCATGCAATATTATTTTCCTGGATTATTCTTACCAAATTGTCTCTTCATTTCAGAGCTTGATGTGTTCCAGTACATGCAAAATATCATCTCACAGGAATGAAACTCAGCAGCTCAGAACCATCTTCACTTCTAATAATGGTGGCACTCCACTAAAGAGCCCATAGAATGTTCCAGTACTGCAAAGATTAGCAAATGTTTCTAGTCCACAAGTGTATTGTAAAATACTTCTCAGCAGAAAGGTAGTTTAGCTAGCTGAAATAACAGATGGGATAAATAGGCCCCCTGAACACAGTTTTGCAAATATTATCCTTGCTCCGTTAAAGCTTCTGTTTTGCCATAACAAGTCACTGTCTGAACTACCAATGGTTTTCTGAGTCCACAATAAACATTCCTTAAAATATTAGTAAGAGGAAATATGATTTTGAGGATAAAACACAGGAAAGGTTGCCAGGAGTGGAGCTGAGCAAATACTTGAACGTTCAGTTTGATGAGGGAACTGAAAAAAAATTGTTTTAACCCCAAACTATTTTTTCTCCTTTGTTTTGACCCCAAACTAATTCCCTCCCTTCCCCCCAACATGAAAAATTGGAGCAAATTCATTTGGGTCAAACACAACATATCAAATAACAATTCAAAATGACATTTTTAAAAAATGAACTGTTGATTCAAAACAATGTCAACAGTTCATTTTGACATTTTCAAAACAAAGTATTTAAACATGACTGAAAATTTTATTTCCCATTTTTTTTGCCAAAAATATTCACCAGATTTGACCAAATAGTTATGATGCCCTGAAAAATGCATTTTTTGGGTGAATTTACTATCTCCTCCCTCCAAAAAATAACCTCTCTCTAGTCAGGAGATATGGGCTTTAGTCCCACTTTTACCTCAGCTTCTTCATCAGTGAGATGGGAATAATAATTGGAGCAGGACAACCCCTTCCACCCCATAATAAAAACAAATCCATTTTTGCTTGAATTTTTCAACAAACCCCCAAAAGTTTCACTTGTGTAGAAGTTTGTCATGGGAAAATGCAATCATTTCTCAACAGCTCTAAAAATAACACTTTGCTACTTTCTTGGGCCATAGGAGGCTTACCTCATCTGTGTTTGAATCATACTTTGAGATCTCCGGATATTTGGTGCTATAGACAGGCAAAGTGCTCACAGAAGAGAGAGCCCCAAACTTGAGCCTCTAAACTGGATACATTCAAATTTCAGATTTTGTGTGAGGAAAAGCTAGTGTGTGAGTAGGGTGATGTATTATAACAGGCTAGACTTGGGGTGGGCTTGCTAATAGAGTACCTATCAACATCATCTCCAGCAACGGCTGACTCAGACTGGGGACTGATATCCCTGCTTCCGCTCACCTACCCTGCACCACAAGTGAACACCGACTGTATGGCACGAAACATAAAGGAGAAGGGAGGCCATCAAGGACTGAGAGTATATGTGATAGAATAAATAAGTGTGATGGAGAAAGTAAGGAATAGGGAGGGAAGAAGCAAGGGGGAGAAGACTGAACCAGTGGGAAAGGAGAGGAGGGAGAAAGTAGGGGGAAAAAAGAGGACAAAAGCATTGGAAATACAAGCCGGACACAAAGCCCTCTGAAGTTAAAGGAATAATATCCATTGACTTCAAATGACTTTGAATCAGGCCGTATAGGAAGAAGTAATGCACAGCCTTTTACCTCTATGCTTGGGCCCCTACAGTAGGCAAAACCTCTTGTGCATACCTCCCCTGACCCCTATTAAATCCATCCTCTATGAAATCTCCCATCCCTGGTTTTCAAGCTTGGAAAATGGTCATTCTGTCAATAACACAAGAGTCTCCAGCTGTTAAATCATTTTAGACAGTTGCAACAACCAGGGGCTAGCACAGTGCAAAAATAGTAATCACGAATAATGCAAATTCAGGCAGAACTATTTCTGAGATATCTTTTTGGGGGGGGTTGTGTTTGGTTTTGACAACAAATATATGCCATGTTTCTTGTACTAGAAGCTTTTCAACAGATTGTGTTCCACTAATACCTCTGCAAATCCAGAGAGTCTTCTTTGGATGTCTGAAAAATGCCTGTCCTTTTTATCAGGATAAATTTCAAACAATTGCATCCCGCAGAAGCTCCCGTAGTCAAGCAAAAGCCTGGTACTATACAGGGATGTGGGGAAATCTACTGCAGTCTGCTCTTTCTAAGATTGTTTGCGGGTGACAATGGGGTAGCACCTCTTGTGAATCAGTGCCTAATCAAAGACTTCACTAACGTGGTATAGATCATCCAGGCTAAACAAGGACTCTCATTAGGGCTAGTAGAATTTTGTGAACAATTTGAGAGTTTGAATATTTTAGTTTCACCTTGGAATAAATTTTACAGCTTTAGAAAGGGTGAGACTTCAGAATAGCCAATATCCCAGTGGTATCCTCACTGAGGATGAGGGAGTTGCAGGTTCAAATCTCTTCTGAATCACTCACAGGCCCATGGTGGAATTGATGCTGGATCCACCATGGGCCTTAAGCACCTTAACCACTGGGATATTGGTTATGCTGGGGTAGGCCTTTCTCTCTTGTTTTGACCAGAAATTTCATCCTGGACCCTAGAAAACTTCCCACCAAAGTCTGCATCGAAAAACCAATCCATTACCACACAAAAAATCAGTTTGGACAAATTGATATTATCCAACAACAAAATGTTGACAAAATCCTGACCAGAACTAGTTCTCATATCATCTAGCCCATCCTGCTATCAAAGGATAGAATTTTCCTTCATACCATTTTCCATTGATTTGATTTTACCTATTTCTGAAAGTCTTTCTCCCAAGATCCCCAGAATTTCCTGCTTTCAGATGGCTGGTAAGAACCACAAAAACAACATACCTCTTGTCGTATTTTCATGCTACCAATTCCAGGAGCAATCTCTCCTACGTATCAACACATCTTTGGTTATATTCCCAATGGGACAACAAAATTATTGCCATTTATTAAATCTGATGTTGTACACAGGGAAAAAATAAAATTTCATAGCTTCTCAGTTCCAGAAATGTGATAAAGTCTTCAGTGATCATTAAGAGAGAATCTAGTTCTTGATGGAGGAAAAAATTCCCTTGTCTGCCGCTTGCAGTTAAGGGTGATGTAGATTGTTCTACCAAGCTGCCCTTTAAAGTGCAGTACGCCACACGTCTGGATACTGATATTCAACTGCATTTTTTTTAATAGTGTTCCATCTGGAACAATAAATTTATGTAGCCTCAAACATTAAACCTGCTTTAATCCTGCAGACTAAATAACAGGTGGCAGATTATTTTGAGAATTAGCAGCCAACTGCTAGAGCAATTCACAACCCAATTACTTTGGTTTGAGGTTTACATTTCACAACTTAACAGCTGGCCGCGTTTCCCAACAGTAGAGAGTGGAGCCAGCCCTCTGAGAAGTGTGTCCCCGTCTTTCTCATCATTCATGAACTAAGCCTGCTTTATAGTCTTCCCTTAGTTAAAAGCAAAATGCAGTAGTCTAGAGTAATAGCACCATATGTAGCATTATTGCTGTTTCTTTGTTGGGCCTGTCCTGTAGTAGGTGACTTCTGGGTACTCTTCTGGCTCTGTCAATCTGTTTCTTCACTTCAGTAGGTGGGTATTGTATTCTTTCATAGAATCACAGAATATCAGGGTTGGAAGGGACCTCAGAGGTCATCTAGTCCAACCCCCTACTCAAAGCAGGATCAATTCCCAACTAAATCATCCTAGGCAGGCTTTGTCAAGCCTGACCTTAAAAAATTCTAAGGAAGGAGATTCCACCACCTCCCTTAGTAACCGATTCCAGTGCTTCACCACCCTCTTTCAACAAAGAAAGTAACAACATCACTAGCTGTCATCTTCAGCTCCCAACTAAAACCTCTCCAGCGCATCATAGATCTAAAACCTATCCTGAAGGACAATCCCTCACTCTCACAGATCCTGGGAGACAGACCAGTCCTTGCTTACAGACAGTGCCCCAACCTGAAGCAAATATTTACCAGCAATCACACACCACACAACAAAAACACTAACCCAGGAACCATTCCCTGCAACAAACCCCGGTGCCAACTCTATCCACATATCTATTCAAGGGACACCACCATAGGACCTAATCACATCAGCCACACCATCAGGGAATCATTCACCTGAATGTCTACCAATGTGATATATGCCATCATGTGCCAGCAATGCCCCTCTGCCATATATATTGGCCAAACCAGACAGTCTCTATGCAAAAGAATAAATGGCCACAAATCTGACATCAGGAATAATAACATTCAAACACCAGTAAGAGAACACTTCAATCTCCCTGGTCACTCAATAACAGACCTAAAAGTCAGGGCCAGCGACAGGGGGGTACTACGGGTAGAGCTGTACCGGGCCCCGGACTTTAGGGGGGCCCCGGTACACAGCTGTACCCGTAGTCATCCCCCCTTGTCGCCGGGCCTGGAGAGCGGGGAAGGGGCAGGGAGGTGGCGCGGCTCTCCTCCGGACGAGCACGCGTGTCCCCGGCAGGGAGCAGTGAGCCTGGCCGGCGGCAGCAACTCAGTCCGGGGGAGAAAGTGTGGGGGGAGGGAGGGAGCAGCAAGGGCGTCTCGCACCGCTCCCGGGCTCGCGCTGCCGCCAGCCGCTGTCAGCTGGGGGGGGCGCTGGCTGGGCTGCGGGGGGCCCGGCTGGGCTGGGGGGCCCCCAGCCGCTGTCAGCTGGGGGAGGGGGAAGTGCCAGCTGGGCTGGGGGGCCCCCAAATGATCAGAGTAGGGGGCCCCCAAATTTCTGTCGCCAGCCCTGCTAAAAGTGGCAATTCTTCAACAAGAAAACCTTCAAAAAAGACTCCAATGAGAAACTGCTGAACTGGAATTAATTTGCAAACTGGATCACATTAAACTAGGCTTGAATAAAGACTAGAAGTGGATGGGACATTGAGGAAACTGAAATCTATTGCCCCATGCTAAGTTTCTCCCTACTGCTACTCACACCTTCTTGTCAACTGCATGATCATAATTACAAAAGGTTTTTTTTTCTCCTGCTGATAATAGCTCACCTTAATTGATTAGCCTCTTAGAGTTGGTATGGCAACCCCCATCTTTTCATGTTCATCTTCCCACTGTATGTTCCACTCTGTACATCTGATGAAGTGGGTTCTAGCCCATGAAAGCTTATGCCCAAATCAATTTGTTAGTCTCTAAGGTGACATATGTGCTCCTGGTTCTTTCAAAGGGAGTTTACTACTCAACATAATGGGAACAGATGTAGGCCAAAGTTCCTGCTCTGGTATTTTGGGTCATTACCCTAGGATGACAGATGTATATTATTAGAAGGCCAGTTTCCACACAAATAGCCATTTTAGGTGCTTCCATGGGAACAGTAGTGTGTATGGTTTCCACCCAGAGTAAAGAATACAATTTTTCACTATGACTCCCAGCTCCAGAGGAAGATAGGGAGAGTTTAACTGAACAATGACTGTGGGCTGAGACCAGGCCATGATGAGTCAGCACGGGTGTGAAGTCTGTACACTCCTGGAAAGGCGAGGGATGATTTAAGAGGTGATGAGGGGGTTTAACTAGAAGCAATGGGTTAAAATCAATGAAGGGGAAAATGTGGCTGAGTATCAAGAAAAAAATTCCTAACTTCGTAACCTATCCAGCTGTGGAATAACCATCACTTAGAGCATTTAAAATGAATCTGGACAGTGCTCTAAAAATGCAGTGAAGGGAGTAAATTTGACTGACCTCAAAGGTCTTTCCCATCTCTTGCATTTGGGAATCTATGCTTCAGATTCCAGTCTCCAGGCTGGCAGTCTGATGCAATATCACTAGGGTTCTAGGAGGCACCTTTTGGAAACTGCCAATCTAGACTAGGCTAGGTCCCAGGGCCTACCACACTTCTATGAGGGATAACCTTTAATCTGAAGGGCAGGTAGGTTAGCCTATCCTTGGATATTACTTGAGAGAACCATCTGCAATTAGAGTTCAGCACAAGATTCATGGATCTATTTAGACTTAGATATTTTTTTAAAAGAGCCAGAACTACATATCGAATGCACTAATTGAAAATCAGGGACTATGCATTTACCATTAATTAGCAACTGTTTAGTGGTTGTCATGCTAGAGCTGGTTTAGCTTGTTGCCAGAGATACTCCTGCCATGAATATGTTGCCTGTTTTGTTTTTTTTAGAAAAGCGAGGATCTGATGTATTTCACAGGAATGACTAGGAAGATAATATGTTAGATATCGTTTCCAGTGCAGTGCTAGGGAAATGAAATACTCAGTTGCCATTATTATTCAAGATGGGACAAGGATAATTTATTGCTAAGAGTATCATAGAATGATAGGGTTGGAAGGGACCACAAGGTTCAGTTAGTCTAACTTTTGCCAAGATGCAGGATTTGTTGAGTTTAAACCTATCCAAGACAGATGGCTCTCCAGCCTCCTTTTGAAAACCTCTAGTGAAGGAGCTTCCATAACCTTCTTATGCAGCCTGTTCCATTGTCCTACTGTTCTGACAGTTAGGAAGTTTTTCCTGAGATTTAATCTAAATCTGCTACACTGTAGTTCGAATCCATTACTTCTTGTCCTGCCCTCTGTGGCAAGGGAGAACAACTTTTCTCCATCTCTTTTATAGCAGCCTTTCAAATATTTGAAAACAGCTATCATATCCCCTCTTAATCTCCTCTTGTCCAAACTAATCATACCCAGTTCCTTCAGCCTTTGCTCATCTGGCTGCATTCCATCTTTCTGATCATCTTTGCCACTTGCTTCTGGATCATTCTCAGTTTCTCTACATCCTTCCTAAACATGGGTGACCAAAATTGGACACAGTACTCCAGCTGAGGCCTAACCATCACCGAGTGGAGCAGAACTAGCACCTCCTATGACTTGCATGCTTTGCCTCTCCTAAAGCAAACTGAAATTACATTTGCTTTTTTTTTGGCAACAGTATCACATTGCTGACTCATGTGGAGGTTATGATGTACCACAACTCCCATATTTGTATGAAATATGCATTCAGATTTGTAATGTGTATTCAGCATGCTGCATCTACCTTTCCAATAATATTAAGATTCTGCGTCCTCTCTCCAGTCTGCTTAAGGTTTGTTCATATCCTCATCACCTCACATCTTGACTACTATAACCAACTCCTCTCTTGCCTTGATTCCAGCCACACTACCCCTTTCAAATCCATTCAGCAAGCTTCTGTGTAGGGCTATCAGTTTGGCTCAATGCTCTTGCCACATCATCCTGTTCTTCACATCCATCCGTTGGCTCTCCATCCTCTTCCATACCAACACATGCTCTTTGTGTTTACCCTTATGGCCATTCACCCTTTTGTCCCACCCTGTTGTTCCAAGATCTGCTAGCTGATCAAGTTATCTACCCACCCGCACTCTGCCTGTGGTCACCTGCCTGCTTGCTTCTTCCTCACTTTCTTCCAGTTGGTCTCTCTTATGTGGGAAATACATTCATATTCATAACGTTGAATTTAAATCCCTGCCCAAACCTACTTCTGCCGCGATGCCTACAAATTACTCCCATGAGGCGCTGTTTAGGCCAGTGATCACCTGCAACTTCTATGTTTTCTACTCAAATCTGATAATTTTGATCCCACCCATTTCCTCTCTTTTCTCCTCCTATTTGTTGGTTGTGTCCTCCTGATGCATCCATTCTCTCTTTAGATTATGAGTTCTTCAGAGCAAGGACTGGCTTCTCTGTTATGTGTCTGTATAGAGCTGAGTACATTGGGGCCCTGATCTTTGACTGGCATTCCTAGGCAACACCATAGGACAAATAATAATGTATTCATCAATTGTATTTGTGATTCTCAGACTACACGTTGGCTACCACTATCTACATGTTGTCTTTAATTATGTAGTGGCACGGATGTGCACCAGGAAGTGGAATTCATAGTCCCTGTTTTACTGAAATCAGTTGTTTCTTCTGGACAGGTATCTGTAACCAGAAATCCACCATCTTACTGGGTACTAATTGTCACTCATAGTGACAGTCTCAGTACAGACAACAAAGACAGAGCTGGCCTGGAGAATGCTCTGATCTTTGGCATCATTCGACATTCCTTACCCTCCTTCCTGGACTTTCCCTTATTGTTAACAAAATTAAGAAAAGGTGAACCTCAGTCTTGGGGTACAGCTACACTATATCGAACACTACCTGCCGATCCGGAAGGTAGTGTTCAATGTATCGGGGATCAATTTATCACATCTCACTTAGACATGATAAATCAATCCCCGCATAAGTCAATTAATCGATCCCCGAATAAATCTATCCACCTCAGCAGGAGGAGTAAGTGGAGTTGATGGGGTTTGAATCACCCTCATCAGGACGGCCAAGTAAGTTTAACTAAGGTACACGAATAGTATAGCTGAAGTTGCATATCTTAGTTCAAGCCCACCTTTCCTCCCCAGTGTAGCCCAGGCCTCAGAGTTATCAGAAACATAGTTTTTTCCTAGGACTCTGCAAGGTTCTCCTAGTTCCCTCCTCCTCAGAGGGGCACACAAATCTTTGTCTAGACTGGATTTGAGCCAATGAGCCTCATCTGAGCTGATTTCCAACTAACTGAGCTGAGTTAGCAGAGTAGTCTTGCTTGTCCCTGCAGAGAAAGCTAAACTTAAGGGCAAAATCAGGGTAATTTATTCTCAGTTGTGTCCTTGGCCTCTCTACTGAGACCTTCAAGGAGTTTGTGGGTTAGTAATGAAATGGCTGTGAATCACCATTAGATTACCCCAGTTTTATTCCACTAATTCCAGTGATGAATTAGTCCCATAAATTCTAAAACCAAGAGGGGCCATTGGGATCATCTCATTTGCCCTCCTGCATAACACAGGCCAAAGAATTTTACTCAGTTGCCCCTATAATGAATTCAAGGCCCAGGGTCACTATATAAAAAGAAGAGTGTTTTCTCCACTTCTATAGCCAATTCTCCTCAAATATCTCCCCTTAGAGGATGAGTCTGGATTGTTTGAAACACAACAGCAGCAACCCTAATTATTCAGTGTCTTCTTTATAGAGCATGGACTTTGTCTGTGGCTTTTCTAGACAATGGCAATACGTTTCTTCCCTTCATTTTTTAACCTTTGTGGCAGCAAAAGGCAGCAACAGCATTAAAAGCAAACGAAAACCTACAAGAACAACTTTCAACTCATTTAAATGTCACCTCATTTGTTTTCCTTGGTTCTTGGCTATTCTATACTCAAAAATAATGGGACTGTTGTTTAGGTAAACATGAGCTATTGGCTTTTTTTCTGAAGAAAAAATTGCTTTCTTGCAGCAAGCATTTCCAATATGCAGTACCTCTTCTTGTTCTTTCTCTTTTTTTTTTGTAAACAGGAAGAAGAAAAGGGTGTTTACGTGAGAAAGAAATGACCATAAAAAGCATCATCTTCATACCTCACGGGAAAGCAAACAGTGCAGCACCCAGACTTGTGCAGGAGTTGAATAGACCGCAGGTAACTTTTTTCTATGGCATAAAGGAAAAACACATTTGCTAGACAGGGGAATACTGCAAACATTTTATGCTTTATCCCAACAATGTATTCGCTACTAGCCTGATCATCATAGATGGGGGTAGGGAGGAGGAGCAGTAACCTGAAGCCCCACCTGCTGTATTTCACCTGTGCAGAGGAAAGATATAATATGACTACCCATCCATGGCTGGTGCTGCTCAGAATTCCAAAGTGGGAGAAAGGGGCATGGCCTGTTCCGATCCCCATCTACACTGATTTGCAAAGGAATTACAAAGGTCACTGGAGAGTCGTCTGCCACCAGTGTCCCTGGGACATTACAACTGCGTCTGGACACCCCAAGGACCATGCTTCCAGCCACCACACTTGCTACCACAGGGGGGAGATTTTTCAACAGCGCTCAAGGGATTTAGGAGCAGATGTTCCACTGGAACTTTTGAAAATCTCCTATAATTTCTCCTGTGTGCACATATACACCCATCTCCAGAGGACGCTCTTGTGAATGAGCACAACTATGCTTACAGCATCAAACATGGAAGCCTTAATGTTTTTCACTACACATGATAATGAATATTATTGCCTTTACAGTGAAGGGCTGATATAGTATTTATTTATTCTTATTTGACTTGTAATTATCCATTATTGGCACCCGGGGACATTTACCAAAGGAACCGTTACATCAGAAACTAATTCAGAAACATGCCATGTTTGCAGCACAGCATATGACACCATTTTTTCCAAATTAGAGAAATCAAATATTTATATTTGGTGACCTTGAAAAGAAATGCAGGCCACTAACTTGGGATGATTTTCCTCAATAAATATTAATGGAATACAGCTAGTAAGGGAGCCGACAAGGAATGACTGAAATACCCATAATGAGTGTGGTGGCATTTATTATTTAAATGACCATTAGAAACACTTGTAGCCTTTTGAGCAACTCCATCAGCCTTACTAGACAGATGCTCCTATTTGAAGCAGCTGAATGATTCTCTTTGCTCAGTGAGGAGCCAATTAATTCATTGATGTTTCTCAGCTGTAAAGACGAGTGAATAAAAGGGAAAAAATGCAGTTATTAAGTGCTCAGTTCAGACTATAACCAGGTCTATACTTAAAAGTTAAATCAGCCCGGGGTCTGAAAAATCCACACCTCTGAGCAATATGGTTAAGTCAACCTAAATCCCCATGTAGACAGTGGTAAGTCAATGGAAGAATTCTTCAGCTGAGCTAGTTACCACCTCTTGGAAAGGTGGATTGCCTATGCCAATGGGAGAACCCCTGCCTAGCTAATGTTCACACTCAAGCGCTACAGTGACATAGAATCAGTGTTTCAAGTGTACACAAGTCATAAGGGGTGAATCTGTTCCTAGGTGCACTGTGTTCTGGGGCTAGTAAGTAAAGAATAATTTCATAGACCATCTCAACGACCCCTGCTTTGAGAAACTGAATTGAAAAGGGAAAAACAAAAAAACCCCATTTGAGGTTGAATGAAATATTTTGGTTAATTTTTGAGCTCTATATTTTAAATATTGGTATTTATATAAGTGGAAGTCAATTTGGAAGCAAAATGCGGAAACATTTCCTTTCCAAAAATGTCAAAATGCAACATTTTGGTTGTTCTCATTGGTTTTAAACCAGGAGAATTGGGCAAATTCGGTACACATTTGTCAAAGATCTGCATTTTTTTGGCAAAAAAAAGTTTAGGCTAAAAAACACACACCACTCTCGTTTCTGCTTGCAGTCATCCCAGCCCACGAGTGAAGCAAACGGTCAAAAGATCCACGTAGCGGCAAATCAGTGACCCACACTCCCATCCTGCCTTCCAGTCCGTCATGCCCAGGGCTAAGGTCTGCTGTGTGCTAGAGGAACACACTTTCTGTAAGAGCTCTCAGAATCCAGCCCTGTCCTGCGGCACATGGGCCCTCCATGTTGTGGAGGCCGTGGCAGGATTTGACCACCAGGTGCGCTATTAGCATTCAGTACCTCTGACAAAACAGGACACTTACACTAAATATTGCTTGAGAATAATAATGTTAGCTACTCTAGTTTTAAAATCTGGTGCCAGATCCTCCACTGCTGTTCATTGCGTAGATCCTTTGAAGTCAATGGATCCCCATGATGATACAGCTCTTTGACTTCAACTGACAGACAGACATTACATTTCAAAAGAAGATTTGAAATAGTTACCTCATTTTTATTAATAAGACAAGGAAGACTTTGTAGCACTGCTACAAAATCTTTCTCGTCTTATTTATGGATACAGACTAAAACGGCTGCTAATCTTAAACTCATTTTTATTGTTCTTGAAAAATTCAGTTTAATTGAAATGTTTCATAAGAAACATTATTTTTAGAAAGAACTGCTGATTTTTAATAAAAAAAAATAAAAAATAATCGTGCTTCTAATGTTTTCTTTAAAAACAAATAAAATATGTCCAAAATAATTGTTTAATATTATTTTGTTCAAATTTTTTTATGATAATAAAATTGGATTTTTCAATCCGTGTACCCATCATCTTTTAATTACCTGTAATCAGTACAAAAATTAAACTGTATACTAAGTTTTTAAAAAGTACTTTGACCTTTTTTATAACTAAAACCCCTGGGTTCATTGATCATTCAATTGTAAAGAGTGCGATGACACACTGACTGAAATAAATACCTTTAACAGAGTATGATTCAGAGACAAATCTATACATGTATATTTCATAGATGTTTTTGTCCTAAAATCCTGTGGAAAAAAAATCAAAGGATTTTTATTCTTGAATTACATTTTTTTTCCCTTATTCCACATGAGCATGTTAATTCTGATGACACTCCAGTAACTAAAACATTAAATTGCAGGCAAATGTGTGAAATTGTAGAATAGGCCATTTAAAACGCTTCAGAAAATCTGTCTTGATTGAAGCATTTGTGCATTGGTTATGCAGGTGACACTAAAATCAGGTTCTTGGTAAACATCGCTACTTGCAGAACTATTTATTTCAAGGCTACTGTATTATTGAACTCTGTTTTCAAATGGAACTGGGCTGGGCATCTATTTAGGTCTTTGAATTAATCCTGAACAATCAATTTTCTTTTGTGGTTCTATCCTACACCAAATCAAAATGCAGCTGAAAAGTAAGAGAATCATTACTCAAGCCAAAAAGCATATTTCCTACTTTAAACACATCATGTATATAAGTACATCATATATATATGAAAAAGAAGTGCTTCTTTTTTAAAAAAATAAGTTTTTTCCATCTCTGCCTTGTGTCTTTTGTCTCTTAAACCCCAATTCAACAAAACACCTGATCTTTTGTTTATCTTTAAGCACATGGTTAAATCCATCCCTGTTCAGCCAAGCATTTAAGCTCATGAGTAGTTCCCTTGAAGTCAAGTGAACTATGCACAGGCTTAAAGTTAAGCATATGCTTACATGCTTTGCTGGATTTGGCCCTTAATGGAGTCATACTGATTCAACAGAGAACTCCAAAGTAACATCCAAAAAATAGCCTTCCCGAGTCTTTAAAGTGAATCCTACATGGGAAATTCTGATGTATTTTAATAGACTCCATCTATGAGTGTTAATTTCTGACAAAGCATTCTGGCATCACTTTCATGATGTTTGTCAATGTAAACGTAGAGGAACTCAAGTAGCTTTGCAAATGAGGGTTAATGAAACCCAATGATATACTGTATAAGACTGAGTGGTTTTAAACAAAGATTTATCCACAGTAGCATAAGATAGTAAAATCCTCTCTCTGTACTGAATGCCCCAGTAGCAAAGAGGGAAAACATTGCTTCTCAGATATTTAATTATCTTCAATGTATATGCAAACATCTAGAATTTGATGAGGTTTTTACTTTTCATCTCTAAGTACCACATGACTAATTCATGTTCATCAGTAACTAATGTTACTGTTGAGTGCAGGCAGCAATGGAAAACATAAGCAGTAATGATTTCAAAGGTGGGATCGCCGCAAAATAACTGTGCATCTTTGAGGTCATTTTTACCATTCGAATTGTGGAAGAGTTAACTTCACCTACTTCAGATTTCTAAAAGCCTCACTTATGAAAAGAATCAGAGGTGGCTTGCATCCGACGAAGTGGGTATTAGCCCACGAAAGCTTATGTTTCAATACTTTAGTTAGTCTTTAAGGTGCCACAGGACTCTTTGTTACCTCTACTAATGAAAAGGGCAGGGATTTAGGAAATGGGAGCAGAGCTAAACATGGTGTGGGTTTGTCTGGAAAGCAGGCAGCTGAGCATTAGAAATGATCAGCAATCTGGGAATGAGAATCTGGCTCTGAAGATGGAAACCATTCAAGATACTGACAAAGTTTGGGCCTAAAAACTGCTTAAGATGACTTTCTTCCAGTAACTTGAACAGGTAATCAGCAGGCAGAGTAAATCAGTGACACGCAGGTAATGTGTTTATGAAGTTTGGAATCAGCTGGAAAATGACATAATCCCTATGCATACACACACTGTTCCTAGCCAGAAACCATCAAGAAAAGTCTGATCATGAGAATCATCCTGTTATAAGATTTTGTAAAATATTAAACAAAAACAAGAGAGCATGCCCAGCCTGGTAACAGTTCTTTTTGAAAAGGATGAAGCATTATTTATTTAACATCTCTCCTAATAACAATGCTAAGTAAGCCACCTATCAGAAGTAATATGACAATTTGAGTCATTTTCCACCTTGAAGGCGTCTTTCACGAGAGCAGTTCATGTAAAAACAATGAAGGGGAAAAAATATTAGGAAACTAAAAAGATGGGGGTACGTCTGTAACTCATGCCCTGGTGATCTCCCTGAGTTTCCGACAAATGAATTATTTGAGAATCATTCTGCGCATATGTTTGCAATGTATAAATGCGACAAAACACTGGCAACGCAAATCCACAGCTGGTGGAATGCATGGAGCTCTGATCACTTACACCGGCTAAGGTTTTGCTTCTGTGGGTCCCCAATTTGAAGATTTGCCTTCTCCATTCCATGTGAGTGTTTTGAGATCAAGCCTCCCCAAAGATCTTTGCTCACATCTTTAACATGAATTTGGAGCGTGACATCAAGAGGAATATTGCAACAAATAAACAACTGTTTCTAAGAATGGATAGGGGACAAATCACAAACCTAGCTACATGAGGTCTGGGTGAATCTGTTCACAGAATATAAGCATCAAGAGAGAGGGACAAAACAGGAAAATTGCCTTTTTCTAGAGCTCTGTAGCTCTCTAAGTGGGCTCACACTATGAAACACACCACAGCGGATTTTAAAAATCCCAAATACAGATGCTACAAAAATGACATCAAACACCACATTTTTTTTTAATGGAGGCAAAAGAAACAACTGCACCATTTGCAACACTCTGAGATTTGTCATTCATTACGGGTCTGGCAGCAAATGCTAGGACAGGATAAAAAGACTGCTGGCATCAGATAGTTGTTTAATAAGGTAAAATTCCTGTTCAGCTGGAACAATGAAATTATCAGGGTCTGGAAAGCTCAAGGCAGAGCAAGATTTACACTCTAGTGACAAATTTTACTTTTCCAGGACTTAAGGGTTGTGGACCTGACCCTACAGCTGCTTTCCTAGCAAAGAAGTCACCCACCCAGGCCAGAGGAGAGAGGCCCTGGGTGTGATGGCTGCACGGTCAAAGGCCCCAACTCCACATCCTTCCCTTCCAGCGACAGATCAAGGATTGAAAAGAGGAGCATCTTGGCAAGGTGTGGCTGACGCTGCCAGTAACAGCGAGAGGAGCTGAGTGCTCAGCCATCAGACTGGATTCAGTAACCAGTGCACTGGTCTTCCCTGCCGTTTTCTCCCACCCTCTCTTGTTCTACTGGGAGTTTTGACGGCAGTAAGTGATACAGCAGGTGGAGTTATAGGAAAGAGATCTTTGCCAAGCACGCGGAGGAGACAGGGCTTACTCAGAAGCAGGTTGGCTTTCATCTTCAATCTACATCTACAATCCCCTGTCACACTTACTGAGGTGACTCCTGAATCTTGGCCCTCTTTGTCCAGTTCCACTCACCATACTACACAGTGGGTGGGTGGGTTTCTCAGGCTTCCCCAGCTTCTTGTAGGGGCAGGGGTTTCAAGAGTCCCTTTCCAGATCTTCCAGTTCCAGCACCCTACTCCATTCCGAGTGTGTCTCCTTCTACTCCCAGGCTGGTCCAGCTAGAGCTGGGTGGGAGTTGTTTTCCTGTTTGTGTTTTCCTGTTTCCTGTCAAACAACTGGGTCCCAGCTCCCTCCCATCTCCTCTGTGCCTATCCAGCAACCACTCTGATGCTGTGGTGGTCCCTTGTCTGTAGGCAGGAAGTCATCCCTCCGGACAGATCAATCAAGTCCGCCTTCTTATGGGCTGAGTCCAACAAAATATATACAGTCCAATGTCCACACAAAAGAAAGGATTTTCAACCCCCCTCCAGGGCCCTGTGGGTTGCCTGTGCCTACCATGTCACTATCCTCCCTTATCTCCAGGGGGTATGGAAGAAGGTGTTTGTGCCCCCTCAGTGCTCACCAGTGCAAATGTTTTGTTTTGATCCTTTCGAAACATTTCGGTTTGATTTTGACCTTGTTTCCCTTTTTTTCAGTCTAGCTCGCTTAAAATTTCAAAACAAAAAGTCATTTGAACCAGAGACATAGAATTCTCCAAATAAAAACATCCAAACAAAAATTTAGACAATTGTGTAATTATTTTCCAACTTCTTTTCAGCTGAGCGATTTGTCAGCACTAACCATGTTTAGTGAACAATTTGCGGCATTTTTCATTAAACACAGTTTGTCGAGAAATTCCTGACCTGCCCCATCTTCAGCTTCCTGAAGAGGCTAAGCAGCACAAGCGGCTTCTGCCCACCCCTCCTCCTGGTCTGTCCCATTCTGTGTGGATATGATGGGATGATTTAGTTGGGGATTGGTCCTGCTTTGAGCAGGGGGTTGGACTAGATACCTCCAGAGGTCCCTTCCAACCCTAATATTCTATGATTCTATGGGATGCATTTGGTTCCCATCAAAATACCCCCAGATTATTTTGAGGGTGGGGGGAGGAGCAATATAACAGATGCTATAGCCATGCATGGGATTTACTTTCTCTAGCAGACAAGAAGCGATGAGAGAAAGGAAGCTACAATAATACTAATGGACATGTTATAATTTCTATATAAACATTAACTACTCAAGTACGATGTTGCCTGGAAAGGTAAAGGTTATTTGAAAGCCTCATCTGAAACTGACAACTATAGGTGGGACTTGGGAAATGAATGATAAAGGAAGAGGGAGGCATTCTAATAAATCAATATACGTAGAGAAATGAAGGAGGATACATTAGTAGCAGTAATAATAATCTCCTACATTCAACCACCTTAGTCCACAATGAATATGTTCTTTGACACATCTCTAAGGATCTTGTATCTCTGGATAAAAAATATACTTTAGCCAGATCCTCTCCCCATTCTCCTAGCTTTGGAAAGTGGTTATGGTTAGAGTCGCATAGGCAAATTCCCAGGTGATGTAAACCTGATGTAGGTAGCTCCAAGCCTCTCAACTGCTGGGCTTTTCCAGGGCTGTGGTGGGTAAGGCCTAGTGGATAGAGCACTGAACCAGGTCTCGGGAGTTCTGGAGTCTATTTCTGACTCTGCCAACACAATGCTGTGTGACATTGGGGAAATTGCCACCCCATTCAGTGTCTATGTGCTTCAGAGATGGGACTGTCTCCTGTGTGTTTTCACAACATTTAACACAATGGGGCCCTGATACTAAAGAGGAGGTGTGACCAGAAAGCACTGGGCTCAAGCCATTCTAGGCAACCAGAGCATTCTGTAAAGGCCTATTGCCACTGGCACAAGTTAGAACAGTTCTGAGCCTACGTTTTGGCCTTACGTTGTGACCATATTGGTCCCTGGCCAGCTCTGGGGTCTGGGTACGTGGTGCTGCTGATGGTATTTGAGTTACCAATAAAGGCCCAGGGGAAAAAATGGTCCCTTTGTATCTATATTCTGCACAATTGGACTGTGGGACTCAGTGCTACAGGACATCTGTGAGGCTAGGGGATTGGCAGGATTCAAATAGGATTGGACATTTATATGGATAAAAAGAATGCCCACCGTTGTTATAATCGATACTAAGAAAGTGGCTTTGGGAAGGATATTAATTAATTAATTAATTAGTTTTGAGGCATAAGCCAATCTCTAATTATAGAGGGTTAGATGAAAATTTCCCCTAGAGGCAGGTTATGTCACAGGTACTGGCCACTGTCTGAAGTGTAATATTGTATTAGAATGGACTCTTGATTTTACCGAGTATGCCAAACTACCTCCCTACCTGGGTGAGAACTCCCCTTTCTGCTGGTGATCCCATGCAAAGTTAAACTATGCAAAAAATGAAGGGGAAAAGCTCGAGAAAAATACTTGAAACCAAAGGGCAACAGCTCCTGAGAAAACTGAGTACTGTCAGATGCTTAGTGAATCACCTTTTCCAGGGGGGCAGAAGCTGAATTGTCAATATATCGAAAGTGACTATCTTGATTACGGTTAATCCTAAAGGCAATACAGGCTTTTCTACAGATGAATCACTTCCCTCAAAGTGAAATCGCTTGCCTTATGTCAAGATTTCCTTTTCTGAGGGCTTTAGTTGTCCTTTGAAGGTCATTTTACGTAGGGCCTTCGACAGCTCCATGATGTTTACTTTGCATTTTAGAAGAAAAGGAGAGGTCAGCTCTCTAAACTGGGATTTCAGAGCAACCCCCTCTCTGATCCCCTCCCTGAAAACACACACACACACACACACACACACACACACACACAAAGAATTGCTTATGTAGGAAATGATACAAACCAATTTTTGAATTAATTGATAAGCCATCATGACCTAGTGATCAGGCTGGTGCAGCTTCAATTGATATGATTCTAGAATCAATAAGTAGTGATTATACCAGGAAAAGATATTAGATCAGCCATTTACATAACAGCATCCTGAAAATTATAACAAATGTCCACAGCAGTCTGTTTTAATTCTGAATTGGCCGACTGAAAAAGGTCAGCAGCCAACCTCTAGAAGCCCTGTGATTTATAACTGTTTATTTTCCTTATTCTGTTTCTGGGAGGGTCTCAGAATAAGCACACCTGGTGTGAAAAAATAGGAAGTGTAGGTTTCTGTTGATATTTGAATTTCTTTGGTTTTTTTTTCTTTCTAATAATAAAGATAATTTAAAGTCATAAAATAGAATAAATCCCTCAATTCTAACTAAAGATGGAATTTTCAAAAATAGACCTAAGATTGTTGGACTTTCAATGAGTTAGGTAGGTACCTAACTCCCTTAGGTGTCTTTGACAATCCCAGCCTAAACCAAGATGATGACAGGTATTCGTATTAGTATCTCTCTCTCTCCATTCCATCTCCTGAATGTCCCTCCCTGAAAGGCATCCCATCTTTTGGGAAATCCATTGGGGATTCCAAGCCAAAAGTGTAATCTGTGCTGGGCTGATTGATGTCTTCATCATTAGCAACCCTGAACTAAGCAGGATCAATGAATTTGGAGACATCTTCAACCAGGAGAAGTCCTACAGCATGAAAGATTTGAACATAGCAGATGGCTGGAAAGCAACAGGGGAAGTTCTGGATGTGATAGCTCTTGTAAGAATGTAACCAGACAGAGACCTGGTGCGGGTGACAAGCATGGTAAGGTTAATCAGCATTCAGAAGATGCGAGGCAACCACATCATGTCCTCAGAATCACTGATCAGCCAATGAGAACTAATCTGCTTAAATAATGCTTCCATGTTGTGTTTCATTGACTGAGCGTGGATATCAATCGCTCTCCTGCCAGGGACTTGTGTGGGCAGAGCTGTGGAATTAACCAGAGTACTCCAACATTCTCGGCTGTTCCTTAGAAACACCGATCTTGGTATAACCAGGGTGTGCAAGACTGAATCACCTCCCCGTGAGATTGTTCCAAGACATTTCTCTTTGGGCTTTCTTTGAAGCTGTTTTGCCGATGTAAATGGTTACAGAATGAGACCTCTTTCTTAATATAGATAGGTGCAAATGCAAAGTCTCTACCCTATATAAAGCATGTTGATTGGCAGAAAGACACAAGATATGCCAAAAGTATCAAAAAAAGAAATTATTTCTATATGTAGCCATTATATGATCACAAACTTTTATTATAATTTGGCAAATTTTACCTAGTTAATGGGGCAGAGGAACTATATTACTGAGTTTCAAGTCATACCCCTTCTGTTCATTAACATTAACTGGTTTCTTTCAAAAATGGAATTCAGAAAGTTATTGGTCCATAACATGCCCTAATTAGTCTGTGTGTTTTGGAGAAATATAACAAAAACCCAATTTGCTATTTCAGTGAGAAAAGAGGCTGCTGGCACTTGTTCCTTAACTATAGTTTTTGACATCAGAAATGTCCTGAGAGTTTTTTTAGTGCTTATTACTGACATAACAGATGGAGACTCAGTGGTGTATCATGTCAATCTGAGAGATAAAGTGTAGGAGTGAACTGAAGTCACAAGTCACCATAACAGATTCTCTAGAGCTAAACATTTGTGCTTAACCATTATTCACGTTGTCTGAGTGAAAAGGGTTTAAATGATGCACAGGGCAAATAACAAGATTTCTTAATTATGGCCTCTCAAGGATCCAGGAGCAGAATCGAGGCATAGATTGTTCAACTATAAAGGTGCGGGTGACAAGCATGGTAAGGTTAATCAGCATTCAGAAGATGCGAGGCAACCACATCATGTCCTCAGAATCACTGATCAGCCAATGAGAACTAATGTGTTTAATTTTGCAAGTTTTGTGTCTTTCCTACATACAGGCCGGGATTTGTCCAAAGTTTTCAGCATTGGCGCAACTCTGATGCCATTAACATCAATGGCGAAAGTTCGATGGAAGACTGTGGCAGCAGAGTTAGACCAATGCTTAGCACTTCTGTGTACCCCACTTATCCCATGTAGATTCCAATAAAAAACACATTGCATTGCCAGCCAACACGCCACTCCCCCCACCACCACTAACTCGCAAGAGAGTGACATCAAACCTGTGTGTTATCAAATTCCATCAACAAGAAGCAGTTCCCCTCCATCAAACCACTGCTCAGCCAGCTAGAAATCAGCCTGATTCCAAGCAAGGAGAACTGGGAACAGTGGTATATACCATATAGTTTGAATCCATGCATTATCTATACAGACATGCAAAAAAAAAAAAGATATTTTAAATGGGGGTCTGAACCACCTAAGAGTTGTAGGCCTGATACTGAAGCAAGATATGGCAGGTGTACGGGTGCCCATGCAGAGTTCACAACTGCAGGACCCATGTAACTGTCATAGGACTGGAAGGGATCTCAAGAGGTCGTTTAGTCCAGTCCTCTGCACTCACGACAGGGCTAAGTATCATCTAGGCTGTCCCTGACAGGTGTTTGTCTAACCTGCACTTAAAAATCCCCAATGATGGAGATCCCACAAACACCGTAGGCAATTTATGCCAGTGCCTACCCACCCTGACAGTTAGGAAGGTTTTCCTAATGTCCAACCTAAACCTCCATTGCTACAATTTAAGCTCATTGCTTCTTGTCCTATCTTCAGAGTTTGAGGACAACAATTTTCCTCCCTCCTCCTTATAGCAACCTTTTATATACTTGAAAACGGTTACCATGTCCCTTTTCAGTTGTCTTTTCTCTGGACTAAACTAATCTAATTCTTTCAATCTTCCCTCATAATTAATGTTTTCTAGACCTTTAATCATTTTTGTTGCTATTCTCTGCACTTTCTCCAATTTGTCCATATCTTTCCTGAAATGTGGCACCCAGAACTGGACACAATACTCTAATCAGCAGGGAGTAGAGCGAAATAATTACTTCTTGTGTCTTGCTTACAACACTCCTGCTAGTACAGTCCAGAGTGATGTTCACTTTCTTTGCAACAGGGTTACACTGTTGACTCATATTTAGCTTGTGGTCTACTATGACCCCGAGATCCCTTTCTGCAGTACTCCTTCCTAGGCAGTCATTTCCCACGTTGTATGTGTGCAACTGATTGTTCCTTACGAAGTAAAGTACTTTGCATTTGTCCTTATTGAATTTCATCCTATTTACTTCAGACCATTTCTCCAATGTTTCCAGATCATTTTAAATTTTAATCCTATACTCCAAAGCACTTGCAACCCCTCCCAGCTTGGTATCATCCACACACTTTATAAGTGAATTCTCTATGCTGTTATCTAAATCATTGATGAAGATATTGAACAGAACTGAACACAGAACTGATCCCTGTGGGATCCCATTTGTTATGCCCTTCCAGCATGACTGTTAACTACTCTCTGGGAATGATTTCCCAACCAGTTTTGCATCCACCTTATAGTAGCCCTGTCATAACCATAAAAGTAGCCTAAAAATTGCTCCTTACCTGTAAGAGGTTAAGAAGCTTTCCATGATAGCATGTACTATTATTGAATATAAACGATGAGTTATACAGTTACAAAACATTTAAAATGTACTCATTAATAAGTAGTAAAACAGTCTACAGTAATGGACTCAAATAATTCAGTAGCACCGTGGTAAGCCATAATGTTTCAGAACAGTACTTTAGAAAGCTGTCCTACACAAACATATATTTAATAAGGAGGGATCTGGACTACTTGAGCCTCAGATTTCCCCAAGAAAATGCCAGTGTATGCTTAACCGAAAATACATTCAGGCCTGGACTACCCGGGGAGGCGGGGGTTGACCTAAGATACGCAACTTCTGCTAAGTGAATGGAGTATCTGAAGTCGGCGTATCTTAGGACGACCTAGCTGGCCATACACACAGCAACAAGCCTCCTGCTGCCGCTCCCCCATCGTGGAGGTGGAGTACAGGAGTCAACAGGGAGTGTGCTCAGGGATCGATTTATCACGTCTACAGTAGACACGATAAATCAATCCCCGATAGATCGATCACTGCCCGCCAGTCTGGCGGGTAGTGTAGAGGTAGTGTTTTGAACAGAGCAAACTACATACTAGTTAGGCCATGGGCCTTTCGTATTTTTCACCGAAGCACAGATCAGATGAAAAATAATGCATCATTAAAATGAGACCTTTGGAAAACACTAAAGCACTATATGCAGTGATGCTATTGCTGGCATTATTATCAAGACCTCCATTATGGGACAAGGGAGAAAGTCAGTCAGTATCTAGGAAATCTTAATAGTGTGCCTTTATATCATGATCTTTTTGGTGGGGGGAGGGGAAAAGAGGCTGGCTGCTCACTACAAAGCAAGCAGCTTGATCTACTTTCAGTTCCACTACAATAACAGTTTGCCGAATTGAATGCAGAAGCATTGTTATTGCTAAGCTACTATTATGTTCTTAAGTGTGCATGACTTACTTTTAACAGAACAGTTCAGTTCACATTTGTTATGCAGACAATAGTGGTACTTTACAAAAGGATATAAAACTTTCAAATCCCCAGAGACGTGTTCAGTGTGACAGTAATTCACAGGGTGTTCAAAGCTGCCTTTCAACAGAAAATAGTCTCTTTAGTTAATGCAAGGATTCTGTCCCATTTTCCCTTTTTAATAGCTGTTCCATTCATAATCTGGAATTTGTAATAATAACCACTTCATACCTTTTATCCCCCACTTCCCCCCCGAAAAGGAATGACTAAAACTATATCAAGTAGTTAATCCATATCAGAAGCAACAACGTAAATAGCTGCTAGGCACAGATTTTGCTGAAGAGGAAGTGGAAGAATAATTCAAGCTGCTATATGTAACAGATACTGTTTGCTGCCAACTCACGCCAAAACAGAGAGAGGGCGCTGTTGGTATTTAAAGAGGAAATACTCTACGCGAGAGAAGATTACGTAAAACAGTTTTAAAGATGTTCATGTAACCAGCATTGAGGAATACTTCATTTACCGAGGTCAAAGAGAAAATGCATGTGTAATTTTTCACACACACCCCCGCCTCGCTGGCTCGGATAGCTTTCAATAGCTCTTTTCTAATGGTAATACAAAAGAATTACACAATGTAATATTAAAGGCAACATGGTTGAAGAGTCTGTCTCAATTAGCTTTTCATACAGAATCATGTGAATCTCAAAACATGTGCCCATGAATCTAGTGGTGGGAGGTTCTACAAAGGACTTATCTAATGGGGGGCTGTAGCCAGGGCCAGCGACAGAAATTTTGGGGCCCCCTACTGTGATCGTTTGGGGGCCCCCCAGCCCAGCCGGCACTTCCCCCCCCCTCACAGCTGACAGCGGCTGGGGGCAGTGCGAGCCTCCGAGCATTGCCGCTACTGCCGCTCACCCTTCGCTGCGCTCTCGTGCCCGGCGGGGTCCTGCGGGAGCGCGAGCCGCGGCCCGAGAGAGCGAGAGCCCGGGAGCGGCGCGAGCCGCCCTTGCTGCTCTCCCGCCCCCGGCCCTCGCGCGAGACCCTACAGCTGGCGATGGAGACGCCGCTGCTGTGACCAGCCGCAGGAGCGCGAGAGCCCCATCCAACAGCCCCTGACTGCCCCTGGGCCCCCCTGTGCTTCAAGCACCCCCCAGCCTGACCCCAGCCCCCTTACCACGCTGGCGGCTAGGCGGGAACTAAACAGGCTGCACTGCTCTCCCAGAGGAGCGCGCAGCCCCGCGCGGCACGCTGAGGCTCTGGGAAGGTGGGGGAGGGGCCGCCGGGCTGGGAGCAGCCTTCCCCACTGGGAGCTCAGGCGCTCGCAACTGAGCCTCTGGGAGAGCGGGAGAGGGCAGGAGCTATTCCCCCCCCACCGGAGGAGCCCCTCCCCCTACCTACCCAGAGCCTTCCCCCACTCTCCTGGAGCCTCAGCGTCGGGCGTCTGAGCTCCCAGTGGGGGAAGCTGCTCCCAGCACCTTCCCCTGGGCGCCTTTCCCTGCTCTCCCGTACAGTTGTGTACCGGGCCCCGGACTTAAGGGGGCCCCCCTTAAGTTCGGGGCCCGGTACAGCTGTACCCGTAGTCCCCCCCTGTCGCCGGCCCTGGCTGTAGCTACCGGGCTAGGTTGGAACTGAGAAGATGCTGCTGCAGTTCCTGACTCAGCCATGGACTTCCTGAGTGATTTGGGGGCAAGTCACTTAAACAACCCTGTTCCTTTATTTGGCCTGGCAGATAATACCTCTCTGCCTCACAGGGGCATTGTAAGGCTAAGTTAATAACTGTGAGGTCGCCATTGCTATAGTAACAGATTGTAAGACTGATGAGTTCCCCCACCTGCAGGTAACAGTTCAATGCTACATACTCAAGAGAAGAACACCACATTGGATACTTGGGAGAGAAACAAAAGGATCTCTTCTCTTTGAAAAGAAGGGTGTCATGACAAGGGTCATAGGACTGAGTTGAACCTCCGACTAGTCTTTTGGCTTACATTGTTTACTTCTCTGAGTTTCAGGTTATAAGGTGTAGAAAAACCTTTGATGTGCATCTGTGTTGAGTCAGTCCAGCAACTTACAGGCGTGACTAAGAAGCCTCTGCAATAGAGTGACACTCTAACACAGTCTATGGGGATTATGGGTGGGCTCCCAGCGCCTTTTTTCCAAAAGAAGGGCAATTATTCAGAGGCCTAAGTGTGGATTTAGGTTCCTACCTTTAAGCAGTCATGTTTGCACAGCTCAGCTAACCTGATTTTACCTTGAGTTACAATAGCAAGTCAGTGGCAGAAACGAGAACTGAACCCATGTTTCCTTATTCCCAGTCATTGCTCTAACTGCCAGAGTACAAGCACCCTTCTCCTGAGACACCCTTCCCCCGCCCCACCTCATTAGTGAATATTTCAGCCAAGAAGCTCCAATTAAAACACAAACTACAATGCTGTCCTGCAACTCCTTGGACATGTTATTTGGCCAGACATAAGAGGAGTGCTCTCATCCAATTATGAACCGACTCCCTCGTACCCTGCACAGCTGTCTTTGGTCTCATGAGAGCAAGGAGACCTTGGGCAGCAATGAGTTTAAATTGGCTAGCTGAACTGTCTTTGTCAGGCGGAGCAAAGAACAGTTTGCAATTGTCTGAAATGTTAAAGCAGGAATTTCGACTCTTCGAAGGAATTCTAGGAATAAGAAGGCTGTGCTAAGGAACTCCCCAGCTGGGTTGCTTACACTCCTCTTGATGGGAGCTTTGTGCAAAAATAATAATGCTCATGCCCTGCAAGATCCACTGTGACAACTGACAGCTCTGCAAAAATGAATGGCATTTTAACTACAGCTGGATGAAATGTTTCCAATTAAGAAAAGCAAGCAAGCAAGTGAACCTGGCCTGACTTTAGGGTCCATTACAAGTTATGTCCACGTAGTAGGTTTAGAATCATAGAAGGTAAGGGCTGGATGGGACCTCAGGAGGTCATCTAGTCCAACACCCTGCCCAAAACAGGATCAGTCGCCAACTAAATCAAGAAGATTTCTTAAAGGCTCGCTAAAACTCATTGACTATGATTCTCTGATACAGTCAGTGAAGGAATGGAAGGCAGATGGGGAAGTGATTATGACTTTAAAATGACCCAGATTTTCCTCTCCAGCTCCTAGGCTAGCTTAGAGCTTAGATTTGGGGCCATCCAACCATGAAACTACCTGCAGTGAAGTGTCCTCCAACCATGCTCCCTCCAATAACGACTCATCCCTGCTCCAGGGGTGAAAAGCCCATTGGTTTGGAACCACGGAAGCAGCTGGAAACACAGAAAAAGAGAACTTGAGCTGTTAATCTTTCACATTATCGGGTCCTACTTTCAAACCAACCCAGTTTTGTATCAGAATCATGGTAAATTAATCATTGCTCATGCTTTCAACGTGATGCCAGACTAAGCTCAACAATATCACTTCAGTTTTCCTTTCAGTTTTTACTTCTGATTGAATGTGAAACCCAAAGTGAAAACTGGAAACCATGAGCCTTCTCCGATTGGGAGGCAATTTGTTGTCTGAGTGAAACTCAGTAAAGCAAGCCTATACAGTTTTGCATAGCAAATTTCCCATTACGTGTTTGAAATTCTCCATAATTTTGCAACGCTCTTTAATTTTCAATAATCTTGAATTTTTTGCATGCTGCAAATATTTTCTAGAGTAATTTTTGACTCTGAAAAATAATTTGAAAATCCTGATCCAAAACCCATTGTGGTCAATAGATATACTCCCATTTCCATGCTGGAAAACAAGTAAAGCATTTGCAAAAAAAACAAGTTTATACACTTTAAAAAAATTGCTTTTTACCTAGACCAAAGTGCGGCTTCTAAGGTTTTTCCAGATTATGACTCTTACGAAAGGTTATCCTGAATGTAATTTGTTAAAGTTAAGCCATTGTTTGTTGCAAGTCCATTTCAGTCACCTATATTTAGACTTTTGAGAGAGTAGAAATCTGGGAAAGTCTGGGTCAGTATCCCAAATGTTTTGTGTTTCATAAATACAGTGAAAAACATTATATTTTACAGACTCTAGCTAAATCCAGCTATTTAATCAGAAATCACTAACAGGGCCGGAGACAGGGGGGTACTATGGGTACAGCTGTACCGGGCCCCCCGACTTTAGGGGGGCCCCGGTACACAGCTGTACCCGTTGTCATCCCCCCTTGTCGCCGGACCTGGAGAGCGGGGAAGGGGCGGGGAGGCGGCGCGGCTCTCCCCCGGACGAGCGCACCTGGCCCCGGCAGGAGCAGTGAGCCCAGCTGGCGGCAGCGGCGCTGTCCGGGGGAGAAAGGGCGGGGGGGGGAACAGCAAGGGCGGCTCACGCCACTCCGGGGCTCTCACTCCCGCTGGGGGGGGAGCGCCGGCTGGGCTGGGGGGGGGGGAGGGAGCGCCGGCTGGGCTTCCTCCCCCAGCTGCTGTCAGCTGGGGGGGGGGGAGCGCCGGCTGGGCTGGGGGGGGGGGGGGCGGCTGGGCTTGGGGGGGCCCAGCTGCTGTTGGCTGGGCTGGGAGGGGGCGGCTGGGCTGGGGGGGGCCCAGCCGCTGTCGGCTGGGCTGGGGGGGCCCGGTTGGGCTGGGCGGCCCCCCAAACTATCAGAGTAGGGGGCCCCCAAATTTCTGTCGCCGGCCCTGATCACTAAAGCCTAAAATGTATAATCATGGCTACTATCTAATGCTCCTATTTGAGAAGAATTCTTTAATAGTGTGATCATATTTAAAAAAATGAAAACCATGGTGCTATTAAAAAGCACAGGACCTATAGGGAAAAACAACAACAAAACAATCATTTAGGCGAAGACTGTCAAAAATAAGAGCTTAAAGTTAGGCTTCTAAATCCATATTTACACTCCTTAATAGTCTGGTTTCATTTCCAAGTCTGTCAAAAACTTACTAGCGAGAATACCTACAGAAGAAGAGGTCAACACTTTGGAAATTCTGGGCAAATGTATTTAGATGCCTAAAAATGAACCCAGAAGACTAACTTTAGCCCCCTCATTCATGAAAAGCATTGACTATAGTTTTCATGGAGTACCTTTAAATTAATAGGATTGCAAAGGTACAAATGAAATAATAGAATTATAGCATATCAGGGTTGGAAGGGACCTCAAGAGGTCATCTAGGTTCTAGTCCAACCCCCTGCTCAAAGCAGTACCAATCCCCAACTAAATCATCCCAGCCAGGGCTTTGCCAAGCCTGACCTTAAAAACCTCTAAGGAAGGAGATTCTACCATTTCCTTAGGTAACCCATTCCCGTGCTTCACCACGTTCCTAGTGAAAAAGGTTTTCCTAATATGCAACCTAAACCTCCCCCGCTGCAACTTGAGACCATTACTCAAATTAGTGCCAGAACCTCACCATTCTTTTAGCTCAGGCAGTGTCAGCTTCTCTGACCTCAAGCCATGCCAGTAGCATAACTGCTGTAAAATAAATGGCCATCCACTTTTATACAACTTACAGGGAGTGAAACTCACCCCTATGATGAGAGCCTGCTGCAAGATCTGTGCATCACTTATGTCCCACTCCACCCCTATTTTGAGGAGTTAAATGGAACTTAAAATAGCCTTTTGCACAGGGGTGAATTTCCTCCCATAGGTAGTCCTGGGTAAACATCCCAAGGATGTGGACTCCATTTGTGACTCCATCTTTCACTCTTCTTGCTTCAAAGTGATATTCTGAGTTCCTTTAGCAGGGACCCTTCTGGTCAAGGTGCATTGCTTATAGGTTCTGATGGACTGGGTCTCCTTTGAGCAGGCATTCCTGTACTTAGTAGGTCTGGTCCTCAGCTGATGTAAATCACATATCTTCAAGAGAGCCATGATTGTTTACATCAGGTGAAGATCTGGCTCATCATTGGGACTACTGCTAAGTTCTCATTTGCATCAGAAGATCTCAAAGCACTTTAATAAAGAGGGTAGTGTATGCCCCATTTTACAGAGGGGAAAATTGAGGCAGAGGAAATGAAGGGATTTACAAGGCCATTCACTGAGCTGGGAGTAGAATTCAGTTCTCCTAATTTAAAGGGAAGTGCTCTATACACTATGTGAAAGGGATGTCTCATAGCCATCTGTAGAAAAGTGCTGTCATATTTAATTGAAAATGTTATATAGAGATATTACTATATTAAACCATGCTGTAGATTTTAAGACAGTATTGCATCTTTGTGTAGCATTCTATAGAGTGGTTCAGCAAACACAGCGAAAGGACACCCTATTCCATTGTTCATTCTTCCGGTGTAATTTCTGCAGAGCCCATTTGCTCCTGTCCCTATGACATTCTATAGAATTGTCCCATAAGGGAGTCAGAAGATATCAGCCTCCCCAGAGAGAAAAAGGGACATAAACATGTTCAGCAGGAGAGCAAAAGCCTCACCTGACTTCAATGGATATGTGTCACTTCCAGAATGGCGGGGCTATGCCACATACTTCATCCGGATGTTCTTTGGAGGGGGCGGGGATTGAAATTTGCTCCTGAGGAAGTCAACAGCAAAACTTGCCTTCCCCTCAAGAGGCACATCTGTACTGCAGTTGGGAGCAAGCGTCCCAGCCCGGGTAGACGGACTCACTGTACCGGGGCTTAAGCCAGCCCACTAAAAATAGCAGTGTGGACCTTGGAGCTCAGGCTGTCAAGCCCACCCAACCTACTAGGCCTCAAAGTTGGAGCTGCCGCCCACACCACCACATCCATGCCACCATCTTTGCTGCATTAGATTCAGCCCAAATACTGTTAGTCTGTTCATCCAGGTTGGGAGACTCATCTCCAGCGGCAACGTAGGCATTGCTAGGAGAATAGAGTTTGGCCAACACTAAGAGCTTTGAAAACTCCCTCCCTTCATCTCTGCTTCCCTTTACTCCCTCTTTGAACTTTGCCGCCCCAGCCCCACAACTGACGTGCTGTGTCGATGTTGTTAAATGTCAGTATTGTGTACATGACATGGAGCAGACCTGCTTCTTTATTCTCCAGAGTCACTTTCATTGGGAGTGACTTTCCGGGAGGAATTAAGTTTCAGAAGCGAATCCAAAATTGGACTTTCTATCCGGTTTAATACTTTGATTTATAGTCTCATTAGCAGAGGAGAATAGCTCCTATTAAAACCATTAGAGATAATTTTAGCAATAATATCAAAATATATGAGTGGGTGTAAAGATAGTCCTAGGGATAAAAATTTATAACCATTCATTATTTTTAATCATATATATATATATATTAGAAATGAATAATCAGAAAATAAACAAGGCTTTTATTTGATACAAATTTAAAATCCTGGAGGGGGAAAAAAGCGGTGTCAATTATTGGTTGTCCGCTGAAGGTTTAATATTACATTTTTTGCAGATGTGAATTAAAACTATTCTGTTCCTAGATCATAAGCTGGGAACTGATTAGGGATGCAAAAGGCTTCATGCTATGTACTGCAGAGGGTCTCAATTGTTCCCCATAGCAGGACCACTTCAGGCCCCTCTCTTCTAGCCCCCACCCTGACGTCGCCACACCTTTACCCTTCCATTTAGCAATACAAGTAGAGTAAGATGGCATAGAGTACCTTTGCTCAAGAAGCCCTTTTCTAATAAACTAGCGAAAATACCCGGCGTTGCTCGGGTCAGTCGGAGGTGGGGAGAGGGCAGACAGCTGAGTGAGTGTGGGTTCCGTTGGATGGGGGCAGAGAGCAAACCTGACGCCCCCGGCTCACTTACCCCCACACCTCACCTCTCACCCCCCCAGACACCTTCCCACCCCCCCAGACCAAACCCAACATCCCCAGCTCACTTACCCCCCGACCAAACCCGACACCCCCACCTCACCCCCCCCAACCAAACCCGACACCCCCACCTCACTCCCCGACCAAACCCGACACCCCCACCTCACTTACCCTCCGACCAAACCCAACTCGGGTCCGTCGGAGGTGGGAAGGGGGCAGAGAGCTGAGGGATTCCGGGGTCTGTCGGAGGTGGGGAGGGGTTAGAGAGCTGAGGGATTCCAGGGTTCCATTGGAGGGGGGAGGGGGCAGAGAGAGGAGGGATTCCGGGGTTCCGTTGGAGGGGGGAGGGGGCAGAGAGCTGAGGGATTCCCGGGTTCCGTTGGAAGGGGGAGGGGGCACAGAGCTGAGGGATTCCGGGGTTCCGTCAGAGGGGGGAGGGGGCAGAGAGCTGAGGGATTCCGGGGTTCCGTTGGAGGGGGGAGGGGGCACAGAGCTGAGGGATTCTGGGTTCCGTTGGAGGGGGGAGGGGCAGAGAGCTGAGCGAGTGCGGTGTCTGTTGGAGGGGGTATTATGACATCATAACTATGTCACAGAGAACAGCAGCTGCCCAGCTGATGTGATTGGCCTTTAAAGAATTTCACCCCTGGGGGGCGTCAGAGGTGAGATTTGAAAAAATTTCAACCCTTACGGTCATTAGGACCCCACGACCTCTAACTGTACCAAATTTCAAGTCTCTAGCTCAAACGGTGTGGAAGGAGTAAGCGTACACTCATACATACATACACACATACACGCATACACCATTTGACTTTTATATATATAGACTAGTGTAACAGCCCGTGTACACGGGCCAAAGTGCTTAATGCTGTTTGTCCAGGTTGTCTCTACGGCTCGCGGCGGAACACGTGCGGTGGCCATTTTGTGCCACCGAACTATAACTCTCAGAATGCTGTTTGTCCGGGACATCTCTACTGCGCATGATGGCTTTGGACAACCATCCTCTGGCCTTTTATTTATTACGTTGTCAGTTCTCAGAGCTGAAGGGACAGAGCAGAGGTGTTAGGCCTTTTCCGTAAAGACTTTTCTCCCAACTGTTCTTTGGACATTGGAATGAAATAGCAAGGGAACAGATAAAACTTTAACAATAGGACTAAAAATCCCCTCCGTTCTTAATGATGCACTGATAAATCTTCTGTGATTTCATAACATCTCTATTTCTACTTTTATTATGAAGTCTTTCAGGACAGCCAGGTCTTTAATTAGATTAATTAGCATGCAGGGGAAGGGGCACTTCAGATTAACAAATTCCTTTCTGTTTGCCTTCATACATCATATACAAGCAAAAAAGGAGTGCAATCCCATTGTTTTTCCATTGAAGGTCACCTTGACGTTAAAAAATCTCTGATATTTAGCAAAATTGACAATGGAATCCATTAAAATCATATGAGTGGCACAGGGATTTAAATCAAAGTAGGAATAGGTGCAAAAGTTTACTTTGCTGTCAAACACTCTGTGCCTGTGTCATTTAAAATGAATTCATGTTTGAACTGTAAACTATCTGGTGATTTAAAAAAAAAATACCAGTGTTACACTTTTGAAAATACCTGCTCTTTCTGAAACTCCAAAAAGCCACAGTCTCTCTCTACAGTCTGTAAGTATTCCCTATCAAATAGGAAATTAAACACAAAGTCTCTCAGATCTAACCTTTAAGATGGATGTATCCATCTTCTCTCCAAATAGGATTCTTGGAAAATGAACAGTTTAGTGTAAGCAGAAAGGTATCTGTCTCACATGGAAGGTACTGCAGCCCTTTCCACACTGGTTAATCTCAGAGTCCACCATACCTGTTTGACAACTCAGTGATGGGTAATAATGTGTAGACTTCTACATGCAGCCTCGAAACCTCTGCAAGTCTCAACTCCTCACATAATAAGATTTAACTGAGTGTGAAGATGATTGTCAAAGCAGGGTTTCTGATCCCTGATGTTAGGAGGAGATTTGCTTTTAGGAACACAGAGATTTGCCATAGACAAGTGGATTGTAAAAACACCTGACTGGCTGTGCTAAGAATCTGTGCAATGTGTTGGGAGACAGGCAAGCTCCCCATACAGTACCATTATCTACTACTTAAAACTACCATCCTGCCAATGTTTTATGATTAATGTTTCAAGCAGACCAAACAGAAATAATAATTCCAAGTATCTATTTAGTCTTCTTTGCACAGCCTCTTCAACTATTAAGTATGTAAGAAATGCAAAATATAACCTAAGAAAGAATATGTCTGGGCATAGAACAGTCCTTCATTTCTCCCTCTTTGAATGGGCTGGATTCCTGAAAAAGGTAACTGAAGGATTTTAAGCTTTCAAAAGTGACCCAAAATTTCTATGATGTGCCCATGTTCTATCCCTTTTGGATGGGATTGTCAGAAGTGCTCAGCCATGGTCTAACTTTGCTCCCATTGAGGGATTTTTACCATTGATTTCAATAGAATGAGTTAAGCCAAAGCCACGCCCACAGAAAATGCCTACTTTAGAAAACCCTACTGTGTTTTACTTGGGTAGTGAGCCATCTAGGTAGCTGACAATGCTGATCATGAGTGTCGCACTGGTGGAGACCAGAGCAAATCATACTCAGCAAGTCCTGGTGTGACACTCTGTACCTTGGAGGAACACCCTGTACCCCCATGTTCATCCTTATAATATGATTCTGTGGTATCCAGTGCAAAGCTTGCCATGCTGGGTGTCTTCGGAAGACTCATGATGCACTGAGCATGGTTGTTATAGTAATGTTATAGGTTGTAATTTCACGTACACGGTTATAAGGCTGAAAATGTGTCCTCATATCTTAAAACAAGCCCAAGCAAAACTCTCCAGGAGTAGAGGCCCAGGCAAAATTCTCCAGGAGCAGAGGGGCAGTTCACACCTCATCAGGGCAAGTATGGGACAAACCCAGCCCAGCCTCATGGGAATAAAGGACACTGGCCTAGGCAGCAACAAAGGATGTGTTGGAATCTCAAGTGAGTCACCCCCACTTCCCTTGGTCAGTTTGGGACTATGGTGAGGTAATGCTCACCTGACTCTGAAGGGATGGGGTCAAATCCAAGAGGGAAGAAAGAATGTGATAAAATGAAGAGACATTTGGCATGCTCTGTCTCTTCCACCTACATCTACAGACATCACCACCAAGCGACTGAAGCACTGATCAAAGGGGAGATCCTAGCTGAAGGGCAACCAACCAGCCTGTGGTAAAAAACATTTACATATGTAAGATCATTTGAAGTGTTAAGATCAGCTTAGACAGGAGAAAACCTGGGATCTTCTAACCTAATATCAGGGGACTTGAAACCTGGGACATTCTCAGGAGATAGAGTCATCTTTCCCTAAAGAAGCATCTCCATTTGTCTCAGAGGCTGCTAAGGGCTGGGCTGGGTCTCCTCTCCTCTGGTGTTAGTCCATTCTGTAGGAACCGCCTCCGCATTCATTCCTTAGCTGAGATGGTTCCAGTCAGTGACACAAGAAGAATGCATCAGGCAACCTTGATGTCTCTGTTCTTTGCTCTCAAACTGGCAAGTCATGGAGCACTCTGCCCTCCTCCAACAAAGCGTCTAAGCACATACCTGAAGCCGAGCATGTGAGTAGCCCAATTTAAGTCAGAGGGACCAGTAGCATGCTTCAATGCTTTGTTGGGGAAAGCCAGACCACTCAGTACTTTGCAGGACCCATCTTTTAATGAGCTAGGTCTTATTTTATGCGCAGCAGTAAAGTCTAACAAGGTGCGGGTATTCGAAACACACTTCGATAGCCTACCATTATAGTAACACATATAGAAAAGAAAGATGGATAATGAGAGAAACTGTTCCATCATATCTTAGTCTACTACAATGTGGTATTGCACAGATTAAGGTATTTCTTTAGATAAAGCAGTGTGGGGAATTAGCTTGCCTGTTACAAAATGATAGTGAAATAATGAAGCCATCCATTCCAGGCTAGAAAGGTGACAAAACAATTAAAATAATTGCTGGATTTCAGTTTTTACAGAATACTGGAATTTCAGAAGCATCAGGCTGTGTTAATCTCCACTTTTGTGATGATTTTCTCCAAAGACAGATATCGCAGGTGTCTGCTAGTTAGAAATGAAGGTAGGTAATATTGAATAGGAAATTTGAATACCATTTATCCTTTAATTTTTTTAAAAAACATCCATCCATTTTTATCCCTTTTGAAGAATCCCAAGTTTGGATCTATATTTATCTCTGCTATTCCTTGTGCATACAAAGACGTGAACAGTTTGCTGCCTCATTTGAGGGCAAAATGTGTTAGTTTTACCAATTAGCTTCAGGGTTTTTTTGCAGGCTGCTTTAAAACACTTTCATGATTTTGCCGTGTGACACGCGACAGAAGACTTTTGTCACTCAACGCTTTTTCAAAGGAGAGGCTTAGGTGGTTTGGAATTGGCACAAGCAACCATTTCCAAACTAGAAACCATTTCCCAACTGGCTCCCAGTAGGAACTGAATAACTGAGATCCGGACAAGTGCTTTGGGGAGTGGTGAAAACAGGGTGGGACCAGAGGAGCGTTATGGTCAGATGTTGCTCTCTTACACTGTGCATCTCTACAGTGATATCACCGAAATCAAGGGAATTTCTCTTGATTTGTTCTAGTAAAACCAGGATCATAGTTTAACATATGGATATCTAGAGATTTATCCTCTGAAGATACAGGGGCAGATTTTCAAGAGAGTTTAGTACTATGGGTAGATTTCCAGATTCCTGGAGGAGCTCAAGTCTTATTTTCAGAAGCATCTCAGGAGCTTCTGGCCAAATTTAGAGGTGTATCTGTATCTAACAATGCAGCTAAGCGCTTAGTGAGAGTTTCAAAAGTACCTAACCCTCCCATGTTTTGATTCAGGGGGTGTTTAACCCAACAACAATCGATTGACATTTCAAAACAAAATGTTACTTTAAAATAGGAAGTTGAAGTTACCATTTCAAAAATGTAAAAGTGGAATAATTCAACTCTTTCAAAATATGCTTTTTTTTTTTTTTTTTTTTTTGGCTGAAATTATTCGCCACATTCTACCCGAATTCATGGTTAATTTTGATTATCCCCAAATGGCACTTTTCAGCAACTCAGCTCCAAGCTCTAAGGCAAAGTACCATATCCCATCCTACTGTGAGGCATGTAGAAACCTAGTGTGCAGATGCTGGAATGGAGGTAGGGTGGAAAAAGGCATAAGACACTCGTGTGTGTGCTACACTTTACCTTGACCCCTCTAACTTTACCATGAAACTGGGTATACCTGCTCGTTCGTTTTGGAGAGCTACTGAGGTGAGAACATCGGCTCACACTGGAGTTTCAACAGGTGTCAGGCAACAGCGGCTGTCAGTCATTACCAACATGGGCTAGATTCAAAACACTAGCCAGGAGTTGAAAGGTTCTGTAGCCAATACGTACCCTTGAGTCATTCACTCCATCATCCAGACTGAAATAAGGGGATGATGAACTAGAGTGGCAGAGATGCTGCAGGGGGATGGGGGGGAACCACACTGGATATAGCTTTATAGCCACATGCCAGAATGAGAAAGGGCAATGGAACACGAGAAATGTACCAGCTGCCGGACAAGGGATTTATAGCTGGAAATGTTTAGGGAAGCAGTGACCCCCAGGGGGATGCAGCACTCATCCGACAAGTTGACCAGACTTCTACTTCTAGCTATGCCATTGCCTCACTGAGTGAGCCTGGGCAAGACACGTCACATCTCTATGCCTCAGTTCCCCAATCTGTAAAATGGGGGTAATGATATGGATGTCCTGTTAGAGCTAGAGCTGAAAACTGCTGTGTAAAGATTAGATAGTATTGTTTTGTCCCTTTATTTGGTCCAATGCCACGCAAGGGCACCATTGAGCCTTCTTTCAGGGCACCCAGTGTTCCTATTTACTATAGTGTCTCTCAGGAGACATCAGGTCCTATCTAGCTTAGGTTTTTCCTTTTGTCTCCATCACACCTCATCACCTTTAGCACATTTATCCTCAGCTCAACCTGTGAGTTAGGGCAACACTGTCTTTGCTGGGATGTTGAGGCCCGATGCACTGAAGGACCGACTTCAGCTCACACAGGGAATCTGGGCTACAAATTGAATATGGGTTTCTGACATTTTAGTGTCGCAGCTTCCCCACTGGCCCAGCCTGACTCTCAGACCATGTTCCTAGGTTTTATAAGGTCACTATGATATTGGAGCACTTTGAAATCCTGTCAACAGGCTCCTCAAATGGGGCAGGTGTGGGCCTTAAACCACCCTGCTTATGGACCAGACAGACTTTACTTTTGCTCTCTTCTTGTTTTGTTTTCTCTTCCTGTAATATAATAATCCCTAGCTCTTATGCAGCTCTTCTCATCAGTGATCTCCAAGCACTTTACAATGAGGTCAGTATCATTATCCCCATTTCACATATGGTGAAACTGAGGCCCGGGGCAGGGAAGTGAGTTTTCGAAGGTCACCCAACAGGCCAGGTGTGGGGCAAGGAATAGCACCCAGATCTCCTAAAGGCCAATCACACCAAAAGTAAATGGTTCTTTGTGTATTGAGAAACTGTTCATAATAAACATCCAGATTTTCAGAAGTGCTAAGTACATTGCTCTCAGTGGGAACTGGATTTGAAAATGTGATCTTTACATCTTGAGGCCTAAATAGATACTGAGACCTTTTAACAATTTGATCCTAAGTGCTTTTGCCTCCCTAGCTGTTAAAGACCTCCGACAAGCTCTGACATCTGTGTGCACTCAAGAGAAGTAATTATAGAAACCTTTCTTACACAGCTGAGCTGTGATTGATGTGGGGTCTCGGTTAGGTTCTGACATTTATTTAATTGGTATCTTTTATGGGGAGAGCAGAAAAAGAATTGCTTGTTTTACATATTCAGTCAATGTGGACCAGCAGTCATGTTAGATGACATGGTTATCACCCACATTGTTCATTCGGCTGTTTTGTCCTCATGCACTGTATGCAGCCCACTGAAAAGGATAATGCTGCAAGTGAAAGTAACTGAGAGGGTGGGCAGAAATATAGGGACATACCACACCGAGTGGCTTTCTTCAAAGGAATTGAGGCACAAACATACAGCGCCTGACTCAGTACAATTAGTTTGCATAATCCCTCCAGCCTTGTAGTCCAGAGAGGTGAGTGACAAGAACAGAATGGGATTTTGCTCGATCCAGGGGCTGAGTAGACATACATTTCAATCATAAATAAAACAACGAAATCAACATGGGATTAATTTATCCGCCTGTTTAAGTTTACACACCAGAATGGCTGTGAAGTGTGGCGGGTGACAATCGTCACGCCGACCTCTGCGGCTGTTGCTGCTAGGAAAAGCAGAGCAGCGGTCACTACACAATATCCATAAAGAAACATTAACCTGGCAACTTTTTGGACAGTCACATTAGTTATTATCACCATTACAGTGGCCCCAATTATCATGCACAGGAGCCTATTGCACTAAGCACTGTACAAACATTGATGGCCCGGTTTCCAAAAGTCCGGCACATCCAGCCATTCCCATGTAGAGGGATTTAGAAAATTGCCCCCATTTCAGGTGCCTAAAGGGAAATTGGGCCCTGTTGAAAACCTAGGCACAGTAAAAAGCATTCACTCTCCCACTTCTCTGTTCTCCCTCAATCCCCCCCTCTTTAAAATTCTCCTTTGCGGTGACGTGTACAAAAAACATAACAGGCCACAGATGTCCTGAGACCACTGCCCAACGCCTATCATGCTGACCAGTATTGCTTCCTTGTATTCCATTCCTCCCACCAGTCCCTATCAGTGTCTCTATCTGTTGTGGAACGGCCTTTTGTTCTGTGTTTGTACAGCATCTTGTACAATGGGATCCTGGTCCCTGGCTGAGGCTACTAGATACTATGATCATTCAAATTAATAATAAAAGGAACAACACATTTGTTACAAGAAAATATGGAACTCGGTTCTTCTTCCCAGCATGACTGCTAGAGACTGAAATACAGAGGCTAGTCATCTTTACACAAAGGTTGGGTCAAGGGGTCTGATAAAAAACAAATGTGTATATGTCCACAGTGTTAATCTTAACTATGTGTGAAGTAGAATTCCCTTAGTAAAGTGTGAAAGAAATGGAGCTGATATTTTCCCAGTGGCAGAGAAAAATATCAAGCAAAGGGGCCAATTTTCAAAAGTGGTTAGGCATTTAGGCTCCTACGGCCCATATTTTAAATGTATTTAGGTACCTAAAGATGTAGTTATTTATAAGTGTCTAGGTGTGACCACTAAACTAAAAAATCTAGTACAGTAAAACCTCGATATAATGGACTAATTCGGGCGAGGGGGTGTCCGTTAAAGCCGAAAGTCCGTTATATAATAAAGTAGGTTTTCCAAAGGCGTATGTTAAAAATTTGACAAATTAGTTAGTTTATCTGTTTTTACTTATGTAGACACGTTTGTGTAATTAAAATTAAGTATGTATGAAAAGTTTAATTTCACAGAAAAGTTTTCTATACAGTAGACTCTCGATTATCCAGGATGATCGGGAAAACCTTAATCCCGGTTAATAAAATCCCGGTTAATCACGCGTCTACTGGGGAGGGTTCGCCGGCCTCCCTGGGGGTGAGGGGGGGGGGGAGGAATGGTGGTGGTCCCACCACCTGCCCCAGTCAGCTCCCCTGCTAGCCTGGGTGTAGGAAGCCCAGGGTGGCAGCGGGAGCTCAGACCCCGGCTAGCAGGAGCCTGCGGGGAAACTCTAAAGCGGCAGCTGGCTGAGTGCTCAGCCTGCCGCCGCTTTGGGGTTTCCCCCCACTGACCCGTTGCCATCCAGGGTCCTGCCTCCTCCTTCCCCGGTCTGCTCCCGCTGTCATCCTGGGTTCCCTGCATCCAGGCTGTCAGCAGGAGCTGAGTGGGGCAGGTGGCAGGTGCCTGGGGAGAGAGCCCAAAGCGGTGGCGGGCTCAGCACTCAGCCTGCTGCCGCTTTGGGCTTTTCCCCCAGGCTCCTGCCAGCCGGGGTCTCAGTCTGCTGCCAGCCTGGGTTTCCCACACCCAGGCTGGAAGCAGGCTGAGACCCCAGCTCGTAAGGGGCCAGTGGGAGAAGCCCCAAAGCAGCGGCAGGCTAAGGCTGAGCTCGCCGCCGCTTTGGGGCTTCCCCTACCGACCCGTTTAGACATCCCGATTAATCCGCAGCCCAATTAACCCGCACCCAGATAATCGGGAGTCTACTATAACAGTGAATTAATAACAAAAAATAACCTGTTAATATAATTATAAGCAAATCTTGGTTAAAAGCATTTTAAAATTAACAGGGTGTTAATTTTCACATATGACATACGGACCGGAAATTTTGTACGTTAAATCCAAAGTCCGTTAAATCGAGGTCCGCAAAATCGAGGGTTTACTGTAGACAGAGCACTGGGCTAGGAGACTTGGCTCCTAGTCTGTCATTGACCTACTGTGAGCAAGTCACCTCTTGGGATCTTTGGTTCGCCTACCAATCTTTGTCTGTATTACGTTTTGAGCTCTTTTAGGCCAGAATTGTCCTATACTTGTGTGTGTACGTAGCCTAGCACAAAGGTGCCCTGGTGCCCCTTGGAGTCACCAGTTCAATGGTATGCAACAGAAGGTATTTGATCTGAACGCTGATGATACTAAACGGGACGTTGTAGAGTGCTTCAGTAACTCTCCCCCGAGGAATCTGATGGACACATCAGGGCAAGCTTTCAAAGCAGTGTGTGGCAGATGTTTGATTAAATGCTGGTATCCCAGTGCCTGTCTCAGAATCCATGCAGCTTCAAAACTGGGCCAATATACTGTCCGCATTGCATTGCTGTAAGCGACCTTCTCAGAAGCTTAGACTGCAGACACTCTCGTGTCAAAGTGACTGACTTTTCACAAGAGAGCTGATCAATAACTAAGAATAAAAATACAGGTTCAAAGATCAGCAGAAGTTCCCCAATCATGCAGTGAGTACATGCCCCAAGAGGCCAAGATAAATCAGCAGACTACAGCAAACAACATTGTATGAGACAGAGAAAGACGGGATATGAAAGACACCTTGACTCACAAAGTTGCATTAAAAACTATTAAAAATGTTATAATGTTGCGATATATTCTCAACAAGATCTGAATAATATACAAGACTCTTCTTAAGCAAACATTAAACATGGATCATTAACATCTTGCTCACTCACAAGATTGTTAACACCCCCCCCAAAAGTGTCCTGGTTAGAAGTCAGTTTATGAAAGGTGTCGTCAGTCTGCAATTGGTCTGCAATCAGTGCACGGAGCATCCGCGCTACCCCAGCCATTCTGTTCTGGTGAGATTTCAAAATGGATCATTTTTCCGGACTTAGCAAAAAGTTAGCCAGGCATGAAACTGGCCAATGCAAGCACTGTGTCTCACTCTGAGAACAAACAGGGGCTCGGAGAACCCCTATCCCAAACCTCTGAAAAGCTGCGGCCAAGAGGAATCGGATGGAGACAATGTGGGAACAAATAACACTATGACTGAAGCAGAACATTGTGCAGACACTTCAGGTGTACTATGGTGTACAAAACGATGTATTGCTACTATCCAGTGCATGACTCTCCACTGCAAGTCATCAGAGCCCTTAGGAAGAGGTGGTTTGTACAGTCGCTCCAAGAATGGGGCATCCTTCAGGCTGCACCAGGGTGATCAGAGGGAGTAACAAACAGTGATCAGCAACCTTTGGCTTGCGGCCCACCAGGGAAATCCACTGGTGGGTCGGGACTGTTTGTATACCTACAGCCTCTGCAGGTTCGGCCAATCGCAGCTCCCACTGCCCATGGTTCACCGTTCCAGGCCCACGGGGGCTGCAGGAAGCAGTGGCCAGCACATCTCTCAGCCCACGCCGCTTCCCACAGCCCCCGTTGGCCTGGAAAGGCAAACCGCGGCCAGTGGGAGCCGCGATCAGTCAAACCTGTGGACGCTGCAGGTAAATAAACTGTCCTGGTCCACCAGCAGATTTCCCTGACGAGCTGGATGCCAAAGGTTGCCAATCCCTGGTGGAACATAATGCCACACCTGGACACATGCCCTAGAGCTGCTTCTTGGTCCTGGCTGCCAAAGGAATATGCCCCAGACCTTTCCAGGAGAGCAATCTGTCTGATTGCATGAGGATCTCATCCACAGAAGTGGAGACAGCTATTGAGGGGAACACAAGATTCCCACCTGGAGAAACAATCCCTTGCAATAAAACGTTTCAGCAAATATTGAGCAGCCTGCAGAGGAAGTGCCACCGGGAATTCAGCAAGGACCTTATCCAGAAAATGGACAGACCAAATTTGGGTCCGAAAAGCAGGAATTCCAGCTGTGGCTGAATTCCAGCTTGGCCAACTAGAAATGACCCTTGGGACCGCTTGGTCAACCCAGCCTGATTGACCAAATGTGTCCGACTCCCACCAACAAAAACCAGCCTTGTCTTTAGTGGCAACACAGACGGTGTAGTCACACTCCCCAGCCATATACTCCAGGGAAATTTTTAAAACTTTGGAAGCATTGTTTAATGTCATATAATCCTGTCAATGGAAGGACAAGACAAGCCAACCCCCTGGGGCTCTACAACGAAAAGGAATCCTCCTCACAGAGCTAGGTGTGGTAAATTCACTAGCCAGGCCTCTGACCAGGTGCACATTTCCGGAAATGAGGAATATTAGAGGCAGTGACTATGGCAGCAGGTGTTAGAGCGGCACAACAGGGACAAAACACACCCCACACAACAATCCCCTCCACAATCACCTGCTCAACCTCGCTAAGAAAGGTAACAAACAACAACAGCCTTGCTCGTGCGGGATCGTGCCGCACATTTTGAAACCCTGTCACTTCCCCACAGCTAGAACACACTTGCCCACAGAGGACGAGTCTGGAGGCAAAATATGCAACCCATGGCCAGAATCCGCAACAAACTGTGGGATTTGTCCCTGTGGCTGCCCACGCCTGCCCACAGGGCAGACCAAAGGCTGGTAAAAACGTGAAATGAAACCCACAGTCACCACAGAACTAAACAGAGACAAAAGAACCATTTTCCCAACTGAAAGAAACAGGACAGCAAAGCAGACAGCCTCACTCCCAAACAGTCCTACCGTCCTCAAGAGGAAAAGGGACAGCACACCTGGCTTACAAGTCATACAAAAAGAATAGTGTGTGTCAGTTCCTCTAGCACAAAGCTGGCCACTGCCGTCAACAGTTGGGTTTCCGAAAATTCCTGAGAAATCATTTTCATTTCCATCTTGTGGGGGCATTGAAATCTGTATGTTTTTGACCTACTTTTCACAGAGGTTTTTAAATCAAGAAGTTTATTTTTTATCCTGTTTTCCCTTCTTGGCTTGGTCCTTTGAAATGCTTCTATTGTGTTTATCATCACTTCAAGTTACAATTACTTTCGGTTGATTATTTTTTCCAGGCACTAGAAGGAAGAACTGGGGGTGGGGGGGCTCAATGAGCATTTCAATGGAAATCACAGAAAGAGAGTCAGTTATTTCCAGTCCTCGTGATGAGAGAGAGGGAGTGATTGTCATGTTTAGATTGCTATGATTGCTTTGGGGTACGGTGGGTTTTTTTTGGTCTCACTACAGCAACGTGTCAGTAGCAAACATAGCATGGAAACAAAATGAAAATGTGCACAGAAGATAAGACAGAGCACTGAACTTGATGGTGGTGACACCAGTTTTAATCAGGGATGGCTGATGGATTCGGCTTGGAAAAGAAGTGAGAGCTCTCAGGAAAAAAAGTTTTCCAGCATGCAGAGCCAAACTCATGCTGAGTCTTTTCTGAGCCTCTGAAAAGTTTGCAAATCTTTATCTCCCTGTGACCCATCACTTCATCTCCAGAAACACAAGCACCAAAATAAAATAAGAATGGCTGCTTGACTGGCACTGACAGTAGATTTGCTGTTCCTGGGAGATTTTCAGACCAGCTTTACAGACTCAAGCCGGATCTATACTACCAAGTTTTGCTGGCATAGTTGCATCAGTCAGAGGTATCAAAAAACAAAACACTCACACCCTAGTCAAAATAGCTGTGCCAGCAAAAATCCCACTGGAGATGCAGCTGTCATTCCTGGGGATGGCATTACTATAAACTCCTTCTGTTGGCATAAGCTGCATCTACACTAGGGGGCGCTGTTGGCATAGCTGTACCAACATAAGTGTTTGTAGTGTAGACAAGGCATCAGGTCAGCGTAGTTTGATTAAACCACTAGATAAGCACAACAGAGGAGATGAATTTTTCATCCCTGCCTTGGCTTCTTCACCCAGCGAAAGGTCTGAAGAGCATAAAAGGGACCTAAAAGACCTGGATGTGATCATATGATCATTCCCTTGCTACCAGAAGCTGGGGGAGCAGTCACAGACTGCCTTCCAAGAACCCCTTAAGCAAGCCAGGGGGGGGGGGGTGATGTGGGGTCATGTAGGGACAGGGCTGCTGCACGTGTCCCTGCAGAGATTTTTGGTGACACTGCTTCTCCTAGGCAGAGCGGGGAGGCTGACATAACAGCCACCATCCAAGAGCTGTTTCAGTTACCCCATGGGTCACTTTGGCCCCTAAAGCAGACAAGAATTGGGAGGGCAAAAAGATGGCTTAAAGTGACTGTTTGCACCCACGCCCCGAGGGCTGTGAGTTCTCTGCTGTGTCTTCTAGAGGGTCAGCACAGGATCTCATCCATGGCATTTGGAAGCGCGAGTCCCATGGACTTTCAAGGAGACCCGTGCTCCTAAATCTTAGGTGTTTTGGAGAATCTCCCCCCTAAACATGAGGGCTGTGATTTTCAAACTCTAAGAGATCTCAGTGTCCAATTCCCACTCAGTTTAATTAATTTCAAAGAGCTAGAAAATCAGCAGAATCTGGCCCTATGAGGATTCCACCCAAGAGGAGAAAGCTTTGGGCAAAAACAGCAGCTCATAATCCATCTGGGATGTGGACAAAGCATCCCTAGGCCACAGTTCTGGAAAGGCCCTTCGAAGCCATGGCAGGGAGCGGAGTTCTTTTGACAACCTGCCCCCAATTAAATCTGGCCCTAAACCATATCTAATCATGGTGATCAGTTAATTATTTTGAGTGAATTTTAAGGTATAAGAGACTCAACTTGAAAGAATTAAAGACCAGATATGGCCTCAGTTACATATGTGAATAGAGAGCTTTAAGTATAGGAGAGGTGACTCATACAATGTCATCTGGATTGCTTAGTGAGCTAGGCAAGCGAATTTGAGTTTGAAGATGACAACATGTAAATGTATCCAACTAAGAACAGAGAACATCCTCACAGGACTCGACCCTGGGATTCAGTAATTGTGAAACACATTTGGGAGTCATGGTGGATATTCCACTGAACATGTGTGCCCATTGTGAAGTTGTGGGCAAAAGGACTAATGCAATCCTGGGATCCATGAACAGGAGAATTTCAAGTAGGAGTAGAGAGGATATTTTACTTCTGCATTTAGCACAGGTGTGACCACTGCTGGGATACGGCATCCAGTTCTGGCATCCACAATTCAAGAACAATGTTGATACATTGGAGTTCAGAGAGGAGCCACAAGAATGATTAAAGGATTAGAAAAAATGCCATATAGGATAGACTGAAGGAGCACAATCTATTTATTTTACCAAAGAGAAAGGCAAGGGATGACTTGATTACAGTCTATATATTCCTACACGGGGAATGAATATTTGATAGTGGACACTTTAATCTGGCAGAGAGAGGTATAACATGATCCAGTGGCTGGAAACTGAAGCTAGACAAATTCAGGCTGGAAATAAGATGCACATTTTTAACAGTGTAATTAACCATTGGAACATTTTACGAGGGTCATGAAAGATTGTGCATCACTGGTCATTTTAAAATCAAAATTGGATTTTTTTTCCCTAAAAGATCTGTTCTAGGAATTATGTTGGGGAAGTTCTGAGCCCTTTGTCATACACGAGGTCAGACTAGATGTCCAGAAAGATTCCAAGGCCAGGATGGACCAATGTGTCTGAACCTAAAACCAGTGTTTAATCCTATTCATATAAATAGCATACTTACTGTAAGAATGATCCTATTCACCCAGCCTTTTATCTGAACCCAACCCTTTCAAGGTTTATTTATCAGCAGATGCAATGCTGTAGAGACATTGTGGTGTTTTTTGTTTTTTTTTAACTTCTCCTTATTTCACCCAGTCAAACTTTCAGCTTGCTAGGGGAAAAAAAAGAAAGAAAAACAAGCCTGTTCCAGTTAATGCAGGTGCAATTTGTCTATTGAACTTCTCATAGGAATTGTGAAACACACACAAAAAACAAAAGACACTGTATAAATATTCATCAGCAAAGAAGTCAACCATCATACCAGAAGTGAAACATTATACATTATTTTTACTGTGGTAATAGTGACTCAGCATTAATGATATTTCACTAGCTTGCTTGACTGATCTTTTCCTTGGCCAAATATAATTTGTGTTTTTTTTTCTATTTTATATCCTGGCTATCATTTGCCCCCAAAATTTACATAATTGAATTCTGCTTAGTGGTATTGGACAGTTTTCCAGGTAATCAGCTCTTTCATTGCTTTGCATCTCATTAGAATAAAGCCTTTAGTGTGACAAGTGAAATATGGCATAGCCGTCCCACAAGGTAGTTGCAGGAAGAATTATAGTAGAGGTCTGAGGTAGTTTGGATTCATATTTGAAACCAACCATCACCTCTGGGGAAAAAAAAAAATCCTGTCAGCTTGGTTCAGAAGTCAGGTTTATTTGTCAATTGCTTGTAAATGTATTTTATGACAACTTATTCTGGATTATAAATCCCCTTTAGTACAGAGCAAAACTCATTGCTTTCACTCTATTTTATTTTTCATAACACAGTTCACTTTAATAGCTTATGACTGGGAATTTCAAAGAAGCTTAAATGAGTTATGGGAAAATTTTCAAAAGCTGCTAAGTAATTTAGGAACTTATGTCTCAATGAAAATCCATGGAATTTAGGTGCTTTTGAAAATTTTAATTCCTTGGTGCCTAAAACCCATGGAAAGTCCTGCTCTGTGGTACTAATTGTCTAGCTCGAGTCCTTTTTGAAAACCCAGCTCATAGCTATAAAGAAAGCTACAAACACTCCACAATAAAACATTGTTATGTCCATGCATAATTCAAAGAGAAATTTTTCTTTTTTAAAAATCTTAGAATTATATTGCAGACTGGGAGCAGGTTTGATTTGTTGGCAGATATTGAAAGGGAACAAAATGTTATCATTTGCATATGGCACCACTCCAACCAGGTCATCACAAACCACTGTGTATCACATGCTGGGATAGAGAATGGCCAGAGATCTCACAGCAAATGGGAGACTAGATTCCAAGAGGCGGTAGCGTTGTAGTTTGAAACCACAAGATGAACACACAGGAAAATGATATCACCTGTGGCTGAACAAAACCTGTGGCTGTTTTCACAAAAACAGCCACCCTATAGCTGCCCCCTCAGTCTGTCTCCTCAAAGAAAACCAACCCCTTCAAAAGAGGAGCTTGGGAGTTTAAATTCATAACTTTATCCAGGGCAACTGCCAGATTTGTATCTATATCATCCAGCATCCCCAAAGTGTCCTATATGTTGATTCTGCTCCATTAACTCCATAAATCCAGCCTGGTTTGAGATTAAAAAGCCTTAGCTATGCTATGTGGTTCCCTCTCTCCTTTTCTATATATATATTGAGACGCTTCCTATATCCTTAAGGAACAAATCCAATCTTTGTATGATGCCCCACATAGATGCAATGCATGACGATGATTACAGCATCTGATCTTACTAATTCTCTTTTTATACCAGTATGGGATAACATGCCACAGGATCAAGGCCAACTCCATGCTTAAGAGAATTTGAATAGAAAAAAAAGATTAACAAAAATGAATGATATAATACAAGATGATAGACTGGCCTCACTTTGATTACATGTATACCTAATATTAGCTATTGCTGTCTCCGTCCCTTCTTTTAGCAGCTATGCTGGAGGATTCATTCAAGGAGAGGGGACAATTGGTCTGTCTCAACTCTCTCACCTCTAGAAGAGCACGTTAAGATATATAGAAACAAAATTCACTTTGTAGAAATTACTATTAAGTGGCTTAACGCTTGCATTACCTTCTCAGTCTCGAAGAAAAATGGGGGAAAGAACTTAGCTTTACTATCACAACAGAAGCCCGGGTGGAATCTGGCTTAATGTGAAGGCTATTTCAAGTTCTTTATCCTTGCAATTCTTCCAGAACAAGGTATTTAAAAGGTACTACTGACCTCCAGAATGCTTAAGGCTAGATTGGCAACACACAGTGAATATCGGAGATGCAAACCACCACATGCCAACCTTTTGCACATCCTCTATAGCTGGCAAAAATGCAGGTGTTCTGGAACACCGTATTCTGTGCTCTCTCAAAAGCTGAAATGTTGCTCTCTTTCCTCCTCCTAGCTTGTCTTTTAGGGGTACTGGATGGTATTACCAGTCAACAGTAAGAAATGGATAGCTGTAACTATTTGAGTGGCCAAAAGAGTTCTTTTGAGACAATGTGAATCTGTAATTCCTCTCTCATACACAGGCTGCCTTGGTGTGCTCTCTAATACAGCATTAATGGGGGGAAAACAACTAATAGAAATGCTTGGAAAAAATACGAGGATGTCTGATCACGTATGAAATTGCTGCATACTTTTGCAGTTTATTATATATTAGTGCCCATCCCTCATAGGTTATGTTCTCAGTTATCTATTTAGTAATGATCGATGCCCTGCATGTCAGTAGGCTCAGAGAGTTTTTGGGTGGTTGGCTGGTTTTGGTTTTTTCCAGGTTTTAGAAATAATTAACATTGCATATAAATAGCAAAATTCGACTTCCATCTTGTGCAGGTCTCAGTTTACGATGCAATTATGTGAAAACTTCTCTCCCTGCCTGGCCTAATTCCTTTAAACAAATCAGATAGATCTAAAACTGTCCCAGTGGAGCAACTGCCAAGAGCTAAACTGAATAAAACCCAACAGTCAGCATCCACAGACCAAGTCATATCACATGATCAGATCAGCATACCAGGTTGTAAAATACCAAGACACACAAATGACCGGCACAGCACCCCACACAGGTAACTCTGTAGTCATCATCAGAAAGCTGCATGCAGATACTGTATTGAAGTCCGATACACAAAATATTGGTTCCTTATTGGATACTGCTGGTCATGTGGAAGTTAGTGAATAGGGTGGGTTAGAAAATGTATACAGAGTCTGTTTTCCTTTCAGATGTGACAGATCGCCGTCTCCCCCCTCTCAGGAACACAGGCAGGAAACCCTTTTTTGCTCCAACAGTGCCCTTTAATTTACAGTGCAGGACCCCACCACCAATATATACAGGTTAAAACAGTTCATTAACATCCAGCTCTAAGTAGCTCATTAATATACAACTCATTAATATCCAGCTCTTAAATAGCTCATTAATATCCAGCTCTAAATAGCTCCACAGGTTCTGGCTCTACAAACTCTATATAGTTCAGCCCCTAATACAATAATACAAACCCAGCTCTTGATAGCTCAAACACATACTCAGCTCTTGATAGCTCGCTCAAACACACACTCAGCTCTTGATAGCTCGCTCAAACACACACTCAGCTCTTGATAGCTCATGCCACCGCCACCACCACACTGGGCTTCGTTCCTGGCAGCCTTATATCCCCCAGAGGAGGCTGCCAGGTGCAACTCATGCAGGTTGATTGGCCTGCACCCCAGGTGGCTGATTAGCCTTTCCTGCAAGGGAGGTTTGCAGGCTGGTGCTCCCCTCTTAAAGGGCCCGCAGGGCTGGCTCAGGCACTCCTGGCCAGCACCCTGCCACACAGAATACTGGGGTGTTGTGAAAATTTTGGTTTGCCACGTGTCTGCTTCCCACCAAAAACATCCCATTTTTTTAAATCAAAAAGTGAATGTTCAGAACTCAAAATTTCAGCTTTTGGCCAAAATATTTTGATATTCAAATTTCTGCTGAAAAAAATCAAAACTTTCTGTAGAAAATAAATGACGAACAGCTCTATTGGTGAGGTTCGTGCTGTTTAGCCTGGATTTCTTCAATACTTGATGTGATGCTCCTCTCCTTGCAATGCTAAACTGGCTAGATTCACCCCCTCCTCCCCCAATTCCCTAATGGCAGTGTTTCATCTCCTGCTGGTAATCAGCAACTACCCCCTGATTCTTCCCATAATGGCTACCCTGACCACAGCATTTTGATGGTTTCTAAGCAATAACAGGTACCATCTGATTGTGTGCATGATACACCCATCTAGACCCTGCTTGCTGCATGGTTTAGCACACTTCCCAGGGTACCGATTGGATACACACTGCGCATTCCACAAAAACCAACAATTCTGCTCCTTTATACATTTAAGAATGATCAGCTGAAGAGAGTTAAAATCTGAAAGACAAGACTGCAAACTCCATCCGTCAGGTTTTGAAAGCTGGCGACTCCTAAGTACCTTGGTCTTATCAACAGAGGAGAGCACATTTTTGCTGATCTGTGCAAAGCTTTTTAATTTGCAAGTTGTGCTCAGAGCACCCAGTGCCAATATTTACGGGCATTCATGAGTTTCACGTTCTGCAACTATCAGCCCTTATATTCAGAGAGAGCACCTTTTACCAATGACAAAAGATAGCTGTTACAGATTTATTAAAAGACAAAAGCAATACAAGATTGGATCCTTCAACTGTCTCACCTTCTGCCCATTCTCTTTAAAACATTTATAATACCCAGTGGTGTGGCATTGGTTTTCTAGGACATGTTTTTCACACGGTAGCCACACTGAGTTCTAATGCATCTCTTCATTGGATTAGATTGTTCATTGCAGTTCGCTGCACAGTTTCACCACAAGTCACTTATACGGAGAGAGATCCATACCTTAGACAGAATCTTTTGCTTTTTCTCTTTCCTATTTCATTTTGGTTTGATTTTCTGGTAATTTCCACCACTCCCACTCAAGCAAAGCTAAACTTAGTCATATGAAGTTGTGTCCAGAGGTCTGAACTGAGCTTAGTACAGGGGTGTGTAAACTACGGTCTGTGGGCCACATCTGGCCCACAGGATCATCTGGCCGAGCCCCTGAGCTCCCGGCCAGGGAGGCCAACCCCCAGTTCCTCCGCAGCCTCAGCGCACCGTGCCACCAGCGCTCTCCCCACCGCTCCTGGGCTCCTGATGCTCTGAGCAGCTTGGTAAGGGGGCAGGGCAGTGTGTCTAGCTCCGGTGGGCCACGCAGCTACCAGACAGGCTGCTCGGAGTGGCGTGGTAAGGAGGCCAGGGCTTTGGGGTTGGATAAGGGACAGAGTGTCAGGGAACAGGGGGCGGTTGGATGGAGTGAAGGTTCTGGGGGGGTGGCGGTCATGGGTTGGGGGGGCTGGATAGGTGTGGGAGTCCCAGGGGTCTGTCAGGGGACAGAGGCGTGGATAGGGCAGTCAAGAAACAGGTGGGGTTGGGTGGAGTTCTGGGGAGGCAGTTAGAGTGGGGGTGTCTCAGGAGGGGGCAGTCAGGGGACAAGGAGCAGGGGGGCGTAGATAGGGTGTGGGGTTCCTGGGGGTGATGATTGGAGGGGGCGGTCAAGGAAAAAGGAGTGGGGAGGGTTGGATGGGTTGTGGGTTCTGAGGGGGGGCAGTTAGGGGGTGGGAAGTGGGAAGGAGTGGATAGGGGGTGGGAGCCGGGCTATTTAGGGAGGCACAGCCTTCCCTGCTCGGCCTGTCGTACAATTTTGCAACCCCGATGTGGCCCTCAGGCCAAAAAGTTTGTGCACCCCTGGCCTAGTAGAGGGCTGGGCTATAAGTGTACCCCTGGGTTTGTTTACACTGCAAAGAGGAGCTTACAGTGCTGCATCTCCGAATCCAGGCCAACCGACTCAGGCTTTTGAGGCTAAAAATAGCAGTGTAAATATTCCTCTTTGGACTGGAGCACAGGCCTTGAAACCCAGTGAGTGGGGAGGGTCTCACATTCAGCTCCAGCCTTCGGGGGGGAGGGGGAGTACCTGCATGGCTATTTTTAGCCCCACAAACTGACCCCCACAAGCCTGAATCAGTTTTCCCCAGCTCGTAGACGCAGCACCATGGGTTTTTCTTTGAAGCGTAGACATACCCTATAAGTCCAATGCAAGGGCCCTAGTACAAGGTAGAGCAGCCCTAAGGCTGCAGTGATTTGTGTCTACTTGCAACCATTCTAAGGTGCTCTTTTGGCAGCCATGGATCATCCACAGTGCTTTCTCTGTCCACAGCCCCATTATGCCTTCTACACTAGGGGTCTGGAAGGTATGGAGGAAAACTAGCCATGCCACCCCTCTCCCATACATGAATTCCCTTATGCCATAGGGATCCTCAGAAGACTATTTGCACATAACTCAGCCTGGTCAAATCATCATCTATCATTTCAATTTCTTTATCGCTCAGAGGCTGCAATAAGAGATCGGGGCCTCATCGTGTCAGGTGCTGTACACTCACCTAACAATGATATTCACCTCAAACACACCCTTCTTGTGGAGGCCTCATCATAGGGCCCTAAGAGAACTCAGCCCAAGTGCTCTCTGAACTGTGAGAGGAAGGAGGAAAGCAGGAGATGCTCAAGGATATTTGGATGAGTAGGTCTCCACAGCCATGCAATCGCATTACCCAGTTGTACCTAGCCACCAGTGACATAAGCAAATAGAACCCACTGTCAGCTGAATTCATCAACACCCAGAAAGAGCACTGAGTGTATTCATTCAGACAAACAGCGCTGGTTTTGTGGGTGAAAACCCGGCCCCACTGAAGTCAGTGGCAAAATTTCCATGGATTTCAGGCTATATTTGTAGTAATGAGTAATACTGCAAGAATAAGCCTCTGTGTCAGAAACATTTGGGTGTAAATGAGATTTTGCATACAGCATTTAAATTCATACATCAGAGAAATGGAAATAGATAGGCAGAGTAGACAGATGGTTAGAGAATGTAATGAATTTCTCTATTTCTATCACCCATTGTTGCTTGCTTGTTCTAACCTTTATAGAGCCAGAACATTTTGCACCTCCTTCTTTCCTTTCAAATACATTTGCTAGAAATCAAGGCTTCCCTCTATCTCATTAGCGATAACAATCTGTTGCTACCTCATAACCCACTGGAAACTTTCCTCTACAGATGAAAGAGTAGGTCCTAAAAGCCTTCGCACCAATAAGTGTGGAATAAACGTTGACTTTTGACCTCAGCCTCACTGAGGCCTGCCTTCTTCCCAAGGGGAATCAGTGACTGGTACAATTATGACAACATTAGATTGTGAAGACCCAGAAGAAACACAACCATATGAAGAAATAGGGGAGTCTCAAGAAGAAAAGCATCAGGAATATTTTATATACCACATATAGAAGAGCAGATTTTGTTTTCACTAAAGGAGATTCTTAACTTCCAGCTGGATTTTTAGATCTTCTTTTCTTTTATCTCAATGGGCTAACACAAAGTTATCCATCATGAATAAGTGACCCTAGTTACCTTCAACTCTTGCCTAAACCTTAGCATGACCAAATGTAGATGTAACAGTGTTGAGATGTGCCATTTTCTGATCAGCTTTGGGTGGCACTTCTTAGGGAAATACAATCAAAGAACAGACCACTAATGTTTTCCAGCACACAGGGTCGTTCAAAGAATTACCACTTGCAGTGGAAGAATATTCAGCCATGACACAAAGGACACAAAAATAGTGGAATGTAATAGCAAAATTCCTCGCCATGGAAACCTGGACTGACAACATGATCAGAGAAACCTGAATTTTGCTGAGCTATTTAACATCTCGCTTTTTAAAGATATAGGAACCAGGACAAATGGCGTAATCTTAATATAGTAGCTATTCTATACTGGAAATCCTGGTGACAACATTTCACTATGGAGCCAACTCCTGTGTATTTTGTATCATGTGTGTTAGTTTACTGGGGTGGGTTTTGAATGTCCCAGAAATTATCTGGAAAAAAAAATCAGTGTTTGAAGATTCTAGAGGAGAGACTATAAAGAGATAAAATATAATACAAAACAATGAAGTCATTGTAAGAGGTTCTTCTGTTCCTTTTCATTTAGACTAATGACTCATTTAAAAATCCTGGGGGGTTGGCTCAAACTCAATGTATCTATGGCAAGGGAGTAATCACACCTCTCCTCCACACACTCAGACTCTTAGTTTAGTTACCTGGAGTTTGGGCCCAAGTGAGTAGGAATAAACAGAGCTACTTACCCACTTAGGCCCTAAGTACCTGAACAGATCTGGGCCTAACTTCCATTGAAATCAATGGGAGCTCAGTACCAAAACACCTTGGAGGATTTAGGCCTTATGCCCTTTCCAGAGTGGGTGGGTGGAGAATGGATGGGATAGTGGGTAGAGCCATGGTCCCATCCATCCATCCTCACACAGCGAATAGAAGCGGTTGCTCTAGTATAACCTACCACAGGTCTCAGTCAGCTACAAACTATTACCACCTGGGAGTAAGCAAAGAGAAGAATCATACTTTAGAGGGGCATTTGACCCCCCGGGGGCTGTCACTTGGTGCCCCCCTCCCCCCCCCCCCCCAGCTCATGGCTCTTCCTAAAGATATAGACTACCCCTGTATTGAAAGTTACAGTCATCAGATCCCTGGTGTCACTGCACTTAGTAGTCCACAAGCGTTTGTGTTCCCATGATAGAAGTCCATACTAACAGGCCCCCAGGATATGCTGAGAAAGGCATCAGCTCCCTCTCCAAACCTCCTCCACCCACTCAGTGCAGAGCTTCATGGCACTTCCTGGTATCCGGCTGGTCCTGCTGCAGGAGACTTGTCTCACTGCCCCAACAGGGCAGCCCCTGACCCAGAAAGATCCTCCAGCTCCCTGCAGGCCCCTCTACCAGCACAGAGAACGCTGGGCAGAATCACTTTCTCCCTCTATCCCCCCCCCCCCCAAGCGCCGAGGGCTCCCTGCTATAGGCCTAAGTTCCTTCAGAGAGGCTCTGCCTGCCAGAAGTCCAGCTCTGCTCCCTGACTCCAGCCAGGCCTCCCCCACTCAGCCAGAGACCTGCTCCCCACCCTGGTCAGCCCCCAGCTGAGGTGAGTTCACCCCTTTTATCTCCTCCCTCCAGGCTTGACACCTTCTTCAGGTGTGGCCGGGCCGGGCTGATTGCACCCACAGGCTCTCATTAACTCTTTCTGCCCCAGAGTGGGGCTGGGATATTCCTGTGGCTGAGGGTTTCTGGAGAATGACATGCCCTTTCCCCCCACCGTGGCCCTGCCTCATCCCCTGTGGCCCGTCTGTGGCATTAGAGGGCTCTCCTTGGTAAGGAGACATGTCAGCTGGCCACTTATGTAATGCCTGAGTTTGCTTTGCACCACCAGAATGGAGCATAACAGCATTAATGAGGCCAGAGTCTGGCTTGCTGAGCCTGACTTCCAGGTGCCTCTACCTCTGTGTGGTCAGTTACAGCCATGCAAAGGAGAGTAAATCTCCCTTCTGGACTGGAAGCATCTTACACTCACTTTGTTTTTCTCCAGCCATCTGCAAATGAGTCCACCAGGGATTGGGTGGTAAAAGACCATGCCTGGTATCTCACAGTGTCCATCAACGGGCACTCAGATCTACCATTTTCCAGCCAGACCCTCCATTCTCTAATGGCCCAACACCTTAGGCAGGCATGGAATATGTTTTGCAGCACCCCTGACTTGCGGGAACATGCGAGATCTAAAGACAGAAGCTGCTAGAGAGGGAATCCCACATCAGCTGATAGGTCTCCAAGGATTATGCAACAACAACAAAAGGCAGTGAGTCCATTTTAATACTATTCTTTAATTACACTGCGATGAGACCTCCATGGTGCTGAGCACCATTCAAACACAGAGCGAAAAACAGTCCCTGACCCCAAAGAATTCACAATCTAAGTTAAAAAAAAAACCAATTAAGTAACATACTACTGGTCATAGCACAGGCAGGACTAGAACCTAGATCTTCAAACATCTAGTGTACTATGCAGTTGGTTGAGCCACACTGCTCTGGGAAGCAAGCAATGAATGAAGGGAAAAATGGGAATTATCAGCACCAGACCAGCCAGTTAGTCATAGGAGCCAAGGGGAGCTGTACATGGATCGAGAGGGAAATGGTGGATGAGTTACACAGCAGAAAAGGGCGATCCATACCCAACAAGAAAAGCGGGAGATGTGGATCACTATCTAACCACCCGTTGCTATTCACTCTTCACTCGCTGGTCCTCGGGACCCTCTGGAAATCCCTCGGTGGCAATTCCTTTTTAACAGTGCTATGATCACATCTTCATGTGTAACTCCTTAGAAGAATTCAAAGAAATGTCCTGCTGCTGCCAGCCCCAGCTGTGGCCTAGCCCATGTACCACACATCTGGGGGAGGCCCGTGCAAAGGTTAGTGATAGGAAAGCAGACCTGCACTACTGAGAGCTTTGCAGGACACCACAGCACTTGTATTTTTAGTTTACAAATAGGTGTTAAATTGCTTCTCTATTAGAAGTGTTCTGCCAAAAAATGAAGGGCCTAAGACATGTTTTGAATACGAATAGCATGTTCGCAGGCAATGGCATGGAGCAAAAGGCTTGTTATAAGCACCAGCCTATTTCTGGTCTACACTGCATTAAAATACCCTATCACTGGCCCATGCCAACTGACTGGGGCTCGTGGGGGTCAGGCTGTGGAGCCATCAAATTGCAATGTAGATATCCAGCCTCTGGGACCCTGCAAACCCAGGCCCTGTGGATTGATGTCCTTAAGTGGATGCATGCCATAGCCGCAGCCTGGTACTCAGCGACACCATGTTCACTTCCTAGCTCTGTTACAGGCTTCCTGGGTAAACCTGAGCAAGTCACGCAGGGTTTGTTTACACTATAATTTAAGGTGCAACTGTAGCACAGGTAGCTTTAATCTAGCTAGCAGCGAAGGCGCAGAGGCACGGATGTTAGCATAGGCTAGCTGTTCAAATACAAGCCTGCAGTGGACCTATTCACACATCTTTGCCCATACTGAGGTCCGTTCTGCTTCATCTTCACGGCTCTCGTTATCTGTTCTAGCTAGATTAAAGCTAGGGTGAGCATGCCTACCTAGGGTACAATTACATTGTAAATCGCAGTGTCGACAAACTCTTATTCTCTCAGTGCTTGGATTCCCCTCTGCAAAATGTCCGTCTTGTCTATTTGAACCAGCTTCACATCAGCCCAGGATTATGCCACGTTCTAGGAACCCTCACCATCCCCTTAGGGTTGGTTTAAAGTCTTTTCCCTGCTCTGGGATCTTAGGGACCCAAGTATGCGGTCCGGAGTGACTAACCCTTTTTCCAAAGGACAGAGCACTTATTCCTTTGAAACTCCTTTAAAGTCCCTACATGTTTTCCTAATAGTTCTTTTCAAAATCACAAGAAATTCATAGATTCCAAGGCAAGAAGGGACCATCATTGTGATCATCTAGTCTGACCTCCTGTAGAACACAGCCCATAGAAGTTCCCCAAAATAATTCCTGGGGAAACATCCAATCTTGATTTAAAAATTGGCAGCAATGGAGAATCTGCCACAAAGCTTGGTCAATTGTTCAAGTGGTTAATCACCCTTATAGTTAAAGATGTACACCTTATTTCCAGTGTGAATTTCTTCAACTTCCACTCATTGGACCATGTTAGACCTTTCTCTGCTAGATAAAAGAAAAAGCCCAGTATTCAATATTTATTCCCCTGGTAGATATTTGCAGACTGCAATCAAGTCACCAATTAACCCTCTCTTTGTTAAGCTAAATAGATTGAGCCTTTTGAGTCTATCAATATAAGGCATGTTTTCTAATATTTTAATCATGAGGGCATGAATTAGGGGCAGTTTGGGGTCCATCTATGCTATTTCTGTTAAATCTTTCAGGATGTTCTGTCTCCATGCTGGGCTCTTATACAAATGAGAAGATCTGTTGGAAAAATTTCTCTAAAGACTTTGGGCTTAATTAGTTCTCTGTGCGCCCCATCTCTCCACGGACCAGGTACCATCTGGGGACTGCTGAAGTACTAAGTGCTCTGAGCATGCCCAATTATCCTCTGACATTCCCGCTACAGTAGGGGTAAGAAGAGTCTATTCCTCCTGCTATGCCAGCTCTCTGCCGCATGGGGATATCTTCAACACCAGCTACATGGCCTCTTCACACAAAGGGACAGTAGTGGGTGAAGAACTAATTCTCCTTGATTCACCACTGCTTTGTGTCCAAGCAAAATGAATGCAGTTGGTTTAAAATAGCACCATAAGAGCAAGTGTAAATGACTATACAAGGAACAAAGCAGTGGAGAATGTTTCTCATTTTCAGTCCATTTCAGATCTGGGGGCTGTACTTTTTTTTCCCCTTTGAATCATTTGCCCGGTTAGCAATTACAGTAAATGAAAGTTATTGATTCTGATGGAGTTGCTTTTCACTGTTGCAAAGTTCTGACTCCTGCCACAAAAGATATTGGCAATTACATACATCAGAGTTCAGGGACGATGTCATAAATAAATCTCCTGCAACAGAGGTTCACTAATTTCTCTGCAAAGGGCTTTCTGCTTTCAGAGTTTATTCCGAACCGTTCTATCTAATTAAACTTATTGATTGCTTCAGAGTAAAGTTGTGTCAGGAATGGAAATGCCATCTACCTTATTCTTTCGGCAAGTGCCAAGCGCAGTTGGTTTCTCAGAAATAGAATTACCCTTTTAATTACTGACATAGACATTAGGTCACTTGTTGCCCAGGGATCTGAGTTAACTGGACAGGAACCGCTTTCTCAGCCATCAGTATCCTTAGGGCTTTGTGGAAGTGCATGACGAACTGTTTCCACATTTCCCTGCATTCCAGGGTGAATTCCTGTGTCTCACCATGGTCTCATCTTCCCCCACCGTTCTCTTCCTCCATCTACCAGAGAATAGCACCACTGCCAACAATCTCCATCTGCAGTGTAGCTGGCCCCTGCGCGGGGTCATTGTATCTTCACCTTGCCTTACACATTTGTATTAAGTCAGACACAATGTTGTCCTACATCACTGTCCTCCGTGTTCCCCAGTCCACTTACTATACCCGCCTATTAACTCTTGTCTTGTACTTAGATTGGTGTGTGTAGGTACGGCACCCCACAATGGGGCCCCAATCTAGAACTGCGGTCTCTGGTGGTTGTCTACAATTGCAATAATGGTAAAGGGCTCTGGGAACACTGATATTGCACGTCTCATCATGCACATTAACTCCTCTAACCATCTTCCTTTGGGATGCAACTTTTTCTTCTCCCCTAAAGCATCATCATCGTTATTCCTTTACATTGTCACTGCACCTCCCCCCCTCCCCGTTTTCTATGCTTTCCTTTTAGCTGGTTTTATTTTGCTTTGATTTAGGAACCTGTAGCTTTAATGGCTCATGTATTACACTACCTGGTAATGGGTCAGGGTGACTGGCCCCTTTAAGGGCTAATGGGACCCACCAGCCCACCTGTGCTGTAATTAACTGCATCTCAGCCTGAGGGGTGGGATTGATGGAGTCAGGTGCTGGGGTGATGAACGTCTGGGCCTCATAATAAAAAGCCATAAGGGAGGAGCAGGTGGGGCTTCTGTGGGAGGCCCTGAGATAGTGGCTGCAGGAGAAGAGCACTACCTAGGAGAAGCAGCCAGCTTCCCTGGAGAAGGGATGCAGAAGGAACTTGCTAGGAAGAAACAGGGGGAAAGCTGAAGGAAGCCGTGCTCAGCTAAAGAAGCAAAGGGAAATTCTGCTATGCGTAGGAGTAGGGGAAAAAACAGGGAAGGGCAGTGATTGGCTAACATGGCTGACATGAACTCTCATGGTATATGCGTTTGTGTATGCGTGCATGTATGTTCCCTTACTCCTTCCACACCGTTTGAGCTAGAGACTTGAAATCTGGTACAGTTATAGGCTTTAGGGTCCTAATCAGGGTAAGAATCGAAAAATTTTCAAATCTCACCTCTGACGCCCCCTAGGGGTGAAATTCTTTAAAGCCCATTAACATCAGCTGGGCAGCTGCTGTTCTCTGTGACATAGTTATGATGTAATAATACCCCCCTCCAACGGACCCCGCACTCGCTCAGCTCTCTCCTCCCTCCCCCCCTCCAACAGACCCCCCACTCGCTCAGCTCTCTCTCCCCTCCCCCCCTCCAACGGACCCCGCACTCGCTCAGCTCTCTTCCCCCTTCCCCCCTCCAATGGACCCGAGCAATGTACTATATATATATCTTAAATGGCAAAAGATTATTCTGCCCTGAAACAGCATCTCAGTAACCAAACAACTTATAAATTCAGGCACACCATTGGTTTTCACAGTCTTTTGGGAAAGTGTGATTATGCTGTGCCCTGAACAACAGGAACAGTCAATGGCAAGACATCAACTGGATCTGATATCTTAGCTATTTTTTAAAATATTACTCCTTGTCTTTTCCCGCTTTGATTTTTTTTTCCCTGAAAGCATCTACTAAAGAAGGGTAACTGGAACCTTTACTTGTTTTGAAAGTTAGAATAAGTGTAACCCTTCTGCCCATCAGAGTTCGCAGCAACAAGGGCCAGGTTCAGTATCCAGGGGTTCCATTCTGACACAACTGGCTCGAGCCCCCACCCAGTGACCTGGGACAACCATATACCACCTTTCTGGGTGCCTCTAAAAGGCAATACTTCCCCTCTCGCAAGCACAGAGTCTGAGTGTACCAAAACCCTTTTAATAACAGAAAGAAACAATGTGGCATTATATTGGGTAAACACCACAAACAGGATTCACAAACCAAACCATGAACCAGAATACACACACACACACACACACACACACACACACACACACACACACAAGCAAATGGGCTGTGTCCTTCTCCTTTGGTTCTTGAGTCCCACAAGCCCCAAAGTCACCCAAGGTCCCAAAACTCCAACAGCCTCTGCAGAGTTCAAAAGTTCATTAGCAGAGTTTTACCTCCCCACCGGGGTGGAAATGGGGGGGGGCAGGTTAAGGGGCACCTTATGTGGTCAGAGGCCGACTGCCCCGCCTCTCCATGGGGTTGTGCTGCAGTCCTCACCATGAGCCGTTCCGTCAGGTGCCCAGGAACTGCTCTGCTTCACCAGCCACTCTGCTCCGTCAGCTGCTGCACATCGCCAGCCACTCCACTAGCAGTGACTCGAACTGCTCCGCTCTGTCCACTGCTGCTGCTGCTCATCACCAGCTACTCCGCTAGTGGTGACCCAAACTGCACCGCTCCATCCACTGCTCAGCAATACAATTTCAGGCCCCCCTACAGTTCTCAGTGATTTCAGCTCTGAAGTGATCTCAGCTTATGGGGGGGGGGGGGGGGGGGGGGCGCATAGTGAAGATGCCCTACATGGCCCAACAGGAGTTCAGCTTAGCAGACTGAACCTAGATTCCTAATGGAATCAAACATTAGCTCTGATACTCCACAGTGGAGAGAGACAGGGTGCAATGGGCTTTTGTGGGGCCCTCAGACAAGGCCCTCACCAAAAAGTATAGAAGCCTGTCTATTGCCTCTCTCCCTTCAGTGGGTTTTGGAACCCCTGTCTCCTGGCCAGTGAGTGCTACCTAGATGATGGTGAATCCATCCATCATGACAAAGGCCAAATACATGTCCCAGTCCCTCATTCACATAATCAGGTTAACAACATTTTATCATTCCTGCCCCAATAACAGAGAACCTGGGGATCCCACAGCAACCAAAGTGACTATTTGGCTTCTGTGAGCTCAGACTAGGTACGGTGGGTGTGTCTATGCAACATCAGCGGAAGTTATTTTCCATAGCTCACCGCAATTCTCGCCATTCCCCACCAGATGCCAGGGTGGAGCTCATCCTGACACTGCTTACATCAGGTTGGTTTGTTTTTCCAGAGCTGATAGTTACTAAAAAAAAAATCACTAAAATCTTGTTTGGTTCTTCAGGATCAAGAACACTTAACATAGCAATGAACAGCGGATGGATGAGCAGCAAAGACTGAGGTCTGAGTTCAGGTGACAATGGTAGTTTTGGAAAGAAAAAGAAACTGGACAAATGTCTGAGCAGTGTGATATGATGTGAGAAATATTTTTGTGAATTAGGCCTGATGTTTCCTAACTCATGAGTGGTGAAGAAATTCAGCACCAGCATTTGAAATACAGCTCCTATGAGCTGTGAACATATTTATTGAGAGAACACATTGTGGTGTCTGGTTTGAGTTTTATTGGCTTTTATTTGTGGTGACCTTTATAGCATTGTGAATAGATCTGGGTGATTTTTTTCCCACAATCAAAATGTTAGTGTTTAGATGGGGGGGAAAGCAGATACTTTTTATAAAACCCAATTTTCTATCAATAAACATTTTTAGCAAAATAGAGTTGTTTGACCTATCAATGAATGATGGTGAAGTGCCCAGTTAATATATTAATGAGATACATGTAGGTACACAGAGAGATGGTTCTTCTACAACTCCCCACTTATAGAACAATCGTAAAAGAAACCTTCAATGGGAAATGTTGAGTCCCGGACCAAAAGAAGTAGATTTCAGTAAGGATATATTCCCATTTAAAGCTAAAGGCTCCTTAGTGTAGAAAGTTAGAGGTTAAAACTGCTGTTGGAGCCAAGGATAATCAAATACTTCACACTGCGACATCATAAATACACATAACGATGTGTGGCTATAAAATCATATGGCTGACGGTTCTATGTTTAGTGGTTATCTTTCTTATAGAAGAATGGTAGAACAGAAATGTAAGCCATTTCATACTAAAGTTCCTGCTCATTCAGATATGAGCGTTGGCCTGCTAAACCCAGGGTTATGAGCTCAATTCTTGAGGGCCATTTAGGGATATGGAGCAAAAATTTGTTGGATGATTTAATTGGGGATTGGTCCTGCTTTGAGCAGGAGGCTGGACTAGATGATCTGTGGTTCCTTCCAACCCTGATATTCTATAATATTATAACCTGGGAGATTAAAGATCCTATAATTAAAGATAACTGTAATATTTGGGGGCGTTGAGCTTAAAAATGTACATAAAAGCAACACAGAATTTGGATGGTCTGCTTTTAATTGTCTCCTCATTTGTGTGCAGCCTTGTTTTGGCTAATTCTTCATTCAGAATTGTAAGTTTTGTAGCCACCATTGTAACTCGTTTAACTGTAAAGTGTCTTTATGTTTAGATCATCTCTCATCCTAAAATATTTTCCCCTTAAATCCAGAATGGTACATTTGCAGCTCAAAAACAGGAGGCTGTATTTTTATATTCTGAACTGTTCCAATGCCAAAGTATTCAGCGGATTTAATGGCTGGTTTTGCAGGATAGAAAAATATTAATAATTCTCAGCCAGCAGGAAATCAACAGCTACATTTTTTTTTAACAAATGGGATTTATGTAGCTTTGTCAAACATCCCATATTGTGCAAAGCAAGGGAAATTGAATCAGGTGTTTGGTTCTTCTCTCTAGAGAGGACAGTTCAATATGCTTTTTCTGTCAAGCAACATGCCCAATAAAAAGCATAAGATGAACATTTTTAAAACACTCAAGTCCCTTAGGTCCCTAGGTCCCTTCAACAATCAATAGGATTTTGGCTACTAAGTGCCAAAATCTCTCTTGAAAAATTGCCCCCCCCCCCTCCACCCACGAAGGCCTGTAAACTGAACATAAGAATGAACATACTGGGTCAGACCAAAGGTCCATCAAACCCAGTATCCTGTCTGACAACAGTGGCCTATGCCAGGTGCCCCACAGGGAGTGAATCTTTAAAACACGTACTTTTAAATCCTTTACCTTGTGTGTATTATTGAGCATTTTGATTTTAACCAATATACACAGTTTTGCTGGGCTTTTCAAAGAAGCCAAAGGGATTTGGGCTCTCCAATCCCAATTAAAACTGGGTCTCTAACTCCCGTGGGGTTCTTTGAAAATCCCAGTATAAATCATTCATTGGTAAAGAGTCAGATATCACAATTACAACAGCTGTATCTTTCAAATCAAATATGTAGGCACCGCCCTTTGGAAGCTCACTAGCTAGCGTTCTTTCCAAGAATTCACCTGATCTGCAGGTTTTAGCCTGGCACGTCAGCTGTCTTATTCAAAGTTCAGTGCCTGGAGAACACACTGGAGAATGAACAAGGCACTCCCTTGCAGTTAGACAACCCAGATGTTTTGCCAGGTGAGAATTTCAGAGACCAGTAATGCCATATTATGGAGTCAGTGAGATGAGGCTTTGCCATAGAAAAATGGGGATAATACATCTTGCCAGCTTTTTATGTGGTTATCTCAACAGTCCAGTGTGCTGTTTACATTGAACAGCCATCTAACCATTCAACAGGCATCTCATCCAAACATATGATTTTTTCATGCACCTCATTCTTCTCCCGTCTCCCCCACCAGTTTTATTTAAAGTGTTGTGTAAGGTAAAAAGTAGGTTAGTGGTGTAGTAGGAGGCCCCCATTCTCCCCTGCCTTGCCCCTTGGACAGTCATCTACCCCTGTACTGAGTGCAAAATAGAACCACATCAAAATTCTACATCCACATTCACTGGGGAAGTTGTTTGTACTACTTAGTGTTTGCTTGGCTGGTTTGGCAGATCTCACTGACTTCCACGTGCTGCCTAGTATCCTAGGAGGTGGGAATAGAGATCACGTCACACCAACTTCCCTCCTCACCTCCAAGTAGTCTGTCTCAGTCTCATCTCCAAGTAGTCTCAGTGGTAGTTCGCAGCAGCCCTTTCTCGGATTGGTTTAGTAGCTAATACAGTCCTCAGTCACAGAACAATCCAAACACTCCTCCACATAAAGTCCAAAAGCAGAGCAGTTGTTCTTAGCTCTCGTTCTTCAGCGCCATTCAGAGCTCTTTCACTGGAAAGCTGCTCCACTGTCACTTCCCAGTTCTTTCTGGCTGGAGCTCAGCCCTCTGGCCCTGCTGCCTTCTCTTAGTACCTCCTGTTTCCTAGCTTCTTTCACCACCCCTTCCTGCTGCCTTTCATATTTGACTTACCCTCATCTTGTATTCAAGATGTTGCAGGCTATTCAGCCAAGGGTAAGCTAAGGTTACAGCTATGTCAGCGCTGGGTATAGCCCCTAGCACAGCATCACCCTGAACACCTGGTGTTTCAGACCAAAGAAACAGTGCTACCAGTTGAACCTCAGCTTGCAATGAAAATGCTTGTGCACTTTGGAAGACAGGTCGCAATCCCATACAGGCACCAGGTTTCTTCTCATTCCATGTGCTCATGGGACAATTGTCCTCCATCTCATATAGCTGCCCACAGGGTGATGTCGAGAGCAGCATGGGACTGGTGCGGTGTGCTTGCTCTTTGAGTGTGTTTGGGTTCTTCACAATGAAGGAAAAAAACAAGCAAAAAAACCCTTGCGTGTGCAGTTTTCAATACATGGCCAATTACTACTTTGAATGCATTTTGTGATTGGTTAATTTTCAGGGGAAGTTTGATCTTCAGTGACTGCTCTCTGTTTTGAGAAAAGGTCACCTGAGCTCCTCTGTGCATGTTTCTATAAGCCATAGCATAATCAAAGCTTTCTGGTTCAGAAAGGGATTTCCATCAAGGATAGAGTAAGGCTTGATTTGGATCTTTGCCCAGATCTTAAACTAGCCCTTCTTTTAGTCTGCCCTGACAAAAGTTTGAGGGGCAGATTCAACAACGTGTTGTGACATTCCACTGTCACAAAGTAGCTGTAAATTCAGCTTAACAAATTAAAGGACTTATGGCTGCTTTGTATCACTGGAGTGAAGTTTTGGTCTTGCTACACCTGTAGAGCAGAGCACACCATAGCACAGTGATTACGACACTTTCGGAGAGGTGGCATCTCCTCTTCCTCCTCCTCCTCCTGGCTCTTTTGTGAATCTAGCCTTTTAGAAATGTCCAGAAACAAAGCGTTTCAGGTTGGTTGCCATGTTTTGTTTGACACGAGATGGACTTTTTCAATTCACTGCCATTTTTTCTGAAGCCTTGGATACAATTGGACCAGTTGATTTTTCAGAGCAAAGAGCAAAGCAAAGAATCAGTTATTCACCAAGATCTCTTATGGAAACTTTGCTGATTTACACTTCTGGGGATCTGGCCCATTGACCTCAGTGGAGTTACAGTGATTTAGGTGAAGAGCTGGCCTAAAAATAAGAAAATAACCTTATTAGAAGGCACCTTCCTCAACCAACCATACTTAATTCGTTTCTTGAACGATGTCTTTAGACAGGTGTCAATGCACTTGTCTTTCTGTATATTCTCCCACCAAAAGTAGTGAAATGCTAGATATGATCACACATACAAAAATAATGTATTCCATTAAAAGTGTTTGCTGTGTAGATCTATGGAATGATGTTTAATGCCCACCTATTGTCCTCCTGACACCCAGCCTTTGTTTTGACATCGCTGGTAGTCATGCAACACCATAGATGAATGCACCTGTGGGCATGTTGCCTTGGAAACCTTCACTGCTAGCTAATATTGTTATAATTGTCAAGAAAATAGAGGCTTTCGCCAACGACTCGGAGAATGCTTCTATTTCACACCCATACTTTTCATCTGCATTCTTTGGAGGATTATTTCTCTCCTCCCTCTGCATTTTGTTTTATTGTTAAAAATGCCATTGTGTCAGCAGCAGTGCTGTGCAAACACCCTGAGCCCTGTGTGTTTAAAAAAAAAACATTCTGAAAGAGGAGTATTAAGATTCTGCCAGTTCCCAAGCATACGTCAACCACCATTTACCATGCACAGCGATAAGCCTGAAATGCATCTCTGGGGCAGGTAGTTGCCACAAATCCTGCCGAACAACTCTACTTAGAGTGTAACCTCTCCAGGGCAAGGCCTCTCCTTTTGGGGTGTGTTTGGGCGGTGCCTGACCTAATGGGATCCCCAACTGCAGTCCAGAGTTAATATTGTAATCAAAAAATAATAATAACCTGTTGTTCTGGCTGCTACTAAAGTGCAGACATCCTTTCTATGCAGCATAGGGGCTCTCCATAAGAGGCCTTTATCATACTCCGGCACAGAAGATACCAATGGAGAGGTGGCCGGTAGGTAGCATCAGGAAAAGAGTGTCTGAATTTGTACTCATGCCCATCTAGTGTCCCCAGCAAAGGCTGGAAAGAATCTGCAGTTACTACTCCATCCCATATGCTGTCAGCAGACTTCATTGCAGCCCTAAGCCCTGACAAGAGCCCAGATCCTGTGAATTTTCAAGCATCTAAGTCCCTTACAGGAAGCCACGCTGATGTCAACACAACTGTTCACTTGTGAGGAGAGATACTCACATGCTTCCGTTTTTGCAGGAGCAGGGTGAGATCTGGAGGTGGCACAGCATTACAGAGATTTGTGGTGGGGGAGGTGTCTTTCATCACTGGAGTCAGACATTTTGATTCAGAGTTTATGATTAATCAGACTGCAAAATAAACAGAGCAGTATTTTGGCCCAGTGCAGCCTCCATATTTTTTCCTCAGGCTATTCACAGCAAGCAAAAGTGGAATTTATTTGGAGTATAAACCTAACTTAGCAGAAATGTGCAAGTGAAAGATTATGTGTGACCGGGATCATCAACAAGAGAAGAAAATATTGTTTGCATCATTAAGCTGTGGCAGAACTACATGTATTATCGTGAAAGCAACGTAACCGAAGATTCTAAAATACAACTCTGCGCTGCTGACTTGAAACTGCAGTAAATCTAGTGTAGCCATGGTAACAAGACAAGCAAGTTGGGCCTCTCTTGTACACTTTCTTGTAAAACATACTGGCCTTTTTTATGTCAGTACATGCAGCTTCAGTACCTGGTTTAGGAGAACTCATATGCTACAGGAGTAGAGCTGGTCCAACATTTTTCGTCTAATAATTTATGTCCATTCCTAGTCATTCATAAAGATGAATGTTGCTGGGCAAGGGCAAAAGGGTGAGGAAGATAAGGTCTGGTGATTAGAGCACTGGTGTCCTAAGCTCAAATCCCTGATTATCTAGTTGCTTATAAAAAAGCAGAACAACTTCAACAGGAAAAATGGAGAAAATTCTTCCCTGGAATATTCCCATAGTCCAGTCTCCAAGTTTAAATCCCTTGATCCTTTCTGTGAAATTGCAGCTCTCCATCATGCAAAACAGGTCACTGAGAGCAGGATGTACCCTGGATGTTTGTACACCCATGCAAGGAGGGTTACAAAATGGGTAACAAAATGGAGGACTAGAACAACTGGTGCAGGAAGTGAAACGAGATATTAAAGGGAAAGCAGAAACTTGGTGGAATAGCAGTTATGATTGGAGAACAGGTATTGAAGGGTATGTGCTGTTCAGGAAAGACAGAAATAAAGGTAAGGGTGGTGGAATACATTAGTGATGAGCTAGGGTGTACAGAAATTAGATGTGATGGAATGGACAAGACAGAGTCTGTTTGGGCCAAAATCACGCTGGGGAAGAAAGCTACTAGACTGTCCCAGGGGAATGTGCTCGTGGTATGCAACAGACACCCTGATCTAATCTGGATATGGATAGAGGCCTCTTCAATATTTGTAATTAATTAAATAGCAGTGGAAATTGTGTGATTATGGGAGATGTTAACTTCCAGATAGAGATTGGAGGGTAAGTGCTAATAATAATATTAGGGCCCAGATTATCCTGAATATGATGGCTGACAGATTTTTTCAGAAAATGTTAATAGGGTTCAAAAAAGAACTAGATCAATTCAACAAGTATAGGTCCATCAATGGCTATTAGCCAGGATGGGCAGGGATGATGTCCTAATCTTTGTTTGCAAGACGATGGGAATGGGTGACAGGGGATGGATGACTTAATGATGACCTTTTCTGTTCATTCCTTCTGGGGCACCCTGCATTGGCCACTGTCGGAAGACAGGATACTGGGCTAGATGGACCTTTGCCTCAGTATGGCTGTTCTTATGTTCTGATGTCTCTTTCCTGTGTTATACAGGAGGTCATATTAGATTATCAAAATGCCCCCTTCTGGCTTTGGAATCTATGGATCAATGAAAAACTGAATAAAAACAAAAGGAGTCTTCGGCGGGACCCCATTCTTCTCTGTTGGGCTTATCTTCGTGCAGAGAGTTCCTTTGCCCACTCTTCCTGGGTCCAGTCATGCCATCCACTGGGAGGCAGATCCAGAAAGGAAGCAGTCTCCAACTCTTGGCTGGAACCAATGGACAAGCAGAGTGTTGCTCTCCTTCCTGGTCAGCCCCAAACTGAGCGGGACCTTCTCCTTTTCAATTCCCCTCTCCACACCTGACAAGTGCTCCAGGTGTTATAGGACGAGGCCAACTGTATCCTCAGACCTTCTTGAACACACTTCTTGCCAGTTTGGGGCCTGTATGCCCCATCACATCATATAACCCATTGATGTTAATGGAACCATTATTATTTATTGCCATGGGTGTGCATTTCCCGTCAGCCCCTTCACCTGTCAGTTCTCCACACAGTCTACCATCCAATCTGAGAATCATAGAAATGGAGTGCTGATCTTGAAAAGCCAATTCCGGAGTTTACCCTGAGAGTTAGAAATTCTGACCTAATGTCTAACCTAAATCTCCCTTGCTGCTGATTAAGCCCATTCATTACTTCTTGTCCTGCCTTCAGTGGACAAGAAGGACAATTGATCACTATCCTCTTTATAATTTCCATTAGCATATTTGAAGAGTTGGCCCTTCAGTCTTCTTTTCTTAAGACTAAACATGTCCACTTTTTTAACCTTTCCTCATAGGTCCAGCTTTCTAAACCTCTGAACATTTTTGGTGTTGTCTTCTGGGCTCTCTCCAGTTTGTCCACATCTTTCCTAAAGGGTGGTGTGCAGAACTGGACACAGTATTCCAGCTAAGTCCTCACCAGTGCCGAGTAGAGTGGAACAATTACTTTCCATGCCTTACATACAATACTCCTGTTAATATACCTCAGAATGATATTCACCTTTTTCACAACTGCATCACATTGTTGACTCATATTCAATTTGTGATCCAATATAACCCCAGATCCCTTTCAGCAGTACTACTTAGCCAGTTATTCCCTATTTTGTAGTTGTACATTTCATTTTACCTCCCTAAGTAAAGTATTTTGCACTTGTCTTTACTGAATTTCATCATGCTGATTTCAGACCAATTCTCCAATTTGTCCAGGCCATTTTGAATTCTAATCCTGTCCTCCAAAGTGCTTCCAGTCCCTCCCATCTTGGTATTTGAAAACTTTATAAACATACTCTACACTCCTTTACCCAAATCATTCATGAAAATATTGAAGAGTAGCAGACCCAGGACTGATCCTCGTGGAACTCCATGACATATGCTCTCCCAGTCGGACAGTGAACAATTAACCCTACTCTTTGAGTATGGTCTTTCAATCAGTTATACACCCACTTTATGTTAATTTAATGTAGACTACATTTCCCTGTTTTACTTATGAAAATGTTATGTGGGATTGTGTCAAAAACCCTGCTATAATCATGCTATATTATGTCGACTACTTCCCCCCATCCACTTGTCTTTTGATCAGCACTGAATGAGAGGCAGATACAGCGCTGGGCAGAAACAACTGACAGGAGAGTTTTCCACTGGAAAATGCTGTTTTATCAAAATCCTAAAGTTTGGCTGGAAAATATCAATTTCAACACCATTTTTAATAGAATGTTTTTGAAAGGATCCAAAATTGAAATGGGATATTTTCAGTTCAGCTTTCTCATTTTGTTTCAGCCTTCTTACTTCATTTTGACATATATGTTTCAATGAGGTCATTCTGATGATCCTTCATCTAAAGGTTTCATAAATTCCATTCCACAGAATCATTCCTCTCGATTTGGGATGAAAACGGGGTTTTAAAATGTCAGAATTTCACATGGGATGGAAATTGTCATTTCCAATTTTCTGACCTGTTCTAGGCAGATGTCCTCTTTGAGGCCCAGAGTCATCAGACTATTTGGGTCTCAGAGTCATTGCCCTGGTTCTGGGAAACAGCAGTTGTACGCTGACCCTTACTCAGTCTGGAATTGTTAGCACGGAGCTGGCTATGACATCACTTAATTCGGTGCCAAGTGTTCTGTCTGATACCCTTGATAATAAGGGTAAATGATTCTTTCTGAATGGACCATCAATCACTGGGTGCAAATGTTTATGTTGACTTGTTTAACCTAACCAAAAGAAGGCTGAGGGGAGATATGATTGCTCCCTATAAATATATCAGAGGGAAAAAGACGATGGAGGGAGAGGAATTATTTAAGCTCAGTACCAATGTGGACACAAGAACAAATGGATATAAACTGTCAGTCAGGAAGTTTAGATTTGAAATTAGACAAAGGTTTCTAACCATCAGAGGAGTGAGGTTCTGGAACATCCTTCCAAGGGAAGCAGTGGGGGCAAAAGACCTATCTGACTTCAAGATTAAGCGTGATAAGTTTATTGAGGAGATGGTGTGATTGGATAACATATTTTTGGCAATTACTAGATCAGGCTTCAGCTGATCGCCATGTTTTGGGCTGGGAAGGAATTTTCCTCCAGGGCAGATTGGCAGGGGCCCTGGGTTTTTTTTCACCTTCCTCTGCAGCATAGGGTATGTGTCACTTGCTGGAGGATTCTCTGCACCTTGAAGTCTTTAAACCATAATTGGTGGACTTCAATAGCTCAGACATAGGTGAGAGGTTTATTGCAGGAGTGGGTGGGTGAGATTCTGTGGCCTGCCTTGTGCAGGAGGTCAGACTAGATGATCATAATGGTCCCTTCTGACCTTAAAGTCTATGAGTCTATGTAGATGTGTCACAGTCATTTCTGCAAAGTGGTGGAAAGGCAATGTGTCCGGCCTGCAAGAATAACTATTATGCCCACCAGTGTCGAAACAGACACCTTGAAAGGGAGAGATACATAAGCCTACAGTACTAATTATATACCCTGCATGTGTAGCACAGTTCCGCTCTACCGCCGGTGGCTGTGTGGTGAATGTCAGCAAAGCTATCCTTGGACTGACTCTGTGCTAGGGTGTAGGTATCAGAAGGGGAGTGGCCAGTTGCGGGAGATTTTGCAAGAGGTGAAGTAGAAGAAGCCTTGAACAAACAGCAGATGGCATATGGACACTGTGTTAGCTTATAATCATTACCTAGTAGGCCTAAGGAAACATTTGTGACAGAATTGGGAACTAGATGGATCTGTGTTTTCTTTATTATCCTGTCTTTTGCCCCCTTGTTATGATTTTTCTTTTAGCCACCAACTGGCAGTGGTCTTCTCCAGAGCACTGTGGCTTAAATTTGGCCAGGAAATAGGACAGTGCAAACCGGCAGCTTGTGAGCCTTCTGCCTTTGTTAATAACTTTGCTTACCCAGAGCCAAACCGCAGTGGTGCTTGTGGGCCACAGAGCACTGTGGCAGCTTGTAAAGAGGCAATATTCGTCCTTGTTGTGATTTTGTTTTGGTCTCTTCACACTTGTGAGGCTTGATAACAAGCAACCCAGGCAGCCCAGCTGGCCTGAGACTCTGCATGAGCAAAAGAATGGCTCCATTCAGAGAGCAAGGCATAAGCTATTCCCTTCCATCGGTAAATAAGTGCTACGGTGATGGGAAAAAACAACATTTATATACCCACCTACCCTTGATTTAAGCCTTGGGGCTATAGCCTCCCATAGATTCCACAGGGCAGATCTGCAATAAGATGCAGATACATGGGGTTTTCTGGTTTGAATAGGAGAAATCTGTCAGGTAGGATTTCACAGCAGGGTCAGTATTAAGGCACGGGCCCATTCCTAGGGTGCCAGCTTCTGGAATCATGTGATTACATCAAAATCACAGCTTTCTTTTTAAAAAGAATGAGTTTCTGTCCATCCTGCTGGTTCAGAACAGCTTGAAAATCCCTCTCCCACCACACCCATGTAACTCATGCAGTGGTGTGTGCTTGAGTATGCCAATAGCATCACACAATAGCTCTGAGAGGGGAAACTGCCCTATTGGTCATAATGTGGTGTGACTTCCAAAACCCACGGCTCCTAGGGGCTCTTCCCGCTGAGCACTGTGTACGTGGTAGAAGGGATATAGTGCAGTGAGCCTAACTCACCCACCTATGCAGACAAAGCTAGTCCTAGTGGCCCTCCCAGCTGCTTCCTGTAGGGAAAAAAAAACACCCTATCCCACTTCCCTAATTCAGCCCCGCTCTCAGCCCACAAAAGCGGCCTGGTTGCACCAAAAGGAGGGTTTCTTCTACCACACTGCTCATACATATTCTGCACCCTCCACTTTCCTGGCAATACAGGCATGTCATGCAGGAAAGATTGCTCACACTCGAGGTGGATTTATTAATACCTCCTCAACCCAGGCACGGGGTGAAATGTTTGCACCACATCCCAAACTCTCTGAGATTTGCAGAAAAGATCACTGAGTTCTGCTTGTTTTGTTCCTTGCAATTAGATTCTACTCATGAGTAAGCCACTCGACTTCCTAGGCATCTAGGCGGTCTTCCAGCTGCGTGGTACTTGTACGTAATATGTGTTGTCCCACTGGATTTAACTGATTATGTTAAACACTTTGTACACAATGTTTGCCTGTTTGGAGATGTGGTTAGTGGTGCCGTTTACATTTGCCTCTCCCCTCTACCCCCTTTATTTTTTTTGGTGGTTTAGAGAGGTGGGTGAGGGGAGGATGAAAAATGCCTTTTTAATCATTTGGAAATTTCCAGAATGTAATTTCTCCTTTTTTCCCCACAAAAACAAAAATCCCCAAAGTGGCAGTCTCACTCCATTAAGGTGAAACATGTCAAGGTTTTATTGTCAAAAACTAAAAAAATGTCATTTTTTTTAAAAATTCAAACTGATTATTTTAAAAAGCAAACAAAACCAACCAGACTGTTGTCTTTGACTTTTTAGATGAAAAAATACATTTCCTGATCATCTCTAGGGATTAGACTGGCCTTTTATTTAATCATAGCACTGTTTTAAAGAGTACTGCATCATAACTATACGCCACAGTGACAACATGCAGAATGACTGAGAAATCTTTATTCACCCATGTGCGGAGCTGGGGAATGAAAGCATAAGATATGTGTGTGCAAGTCAAAACAAGGCACTCTGTATCAGTCGAGCTCATCTTAAGCCGTTCATGGAGCTAGCTAATGACTGAACACTGACCATTCTGCAGGGATCGTGATGATGCGGGAAGCCCTAAAACGATGCTTCTATAACCACATCACCCACAGCCAGACCTACCTGAAAGGCTGAGAAAGAGGATGGAAAATCACTTCTGCAAACTGGCTGGTGCCCCTCTGAGGCATTGGACAAATAGGCGTCCAAATCCCCCAGGAAACTAGTCTGAACATGGCAGAAAAGTATCTTCCACTTTACTGGGGAACAGAAACCTAAGGCCCAGATCCTCAAAAGTATTTAGGTGCCTAAATCTCATATGACTAAGTAATTAAAATATCTTTGAGCATCTGACCTAAGTGATTGGCTCAAAGTAATGCAGGAACACTGTAGGAGAGCAACAGACTACATACCGATCCCCGACCTCCAACCAATTGCCCTAGCCAGTAATGATCCCGCCTCCTTCACAGCTGCTCACTAAATGTATGCACAGAAGAGAGGATGAGTAAAGAAAAAACTGATTCCCACAGCATGTGCCAAATGTGTCAGCAATGTTCCCCCTTTTGTTTTATTGATACATAATATCAGAACAGAATGAAACCACACTCCGGTCTGACTTAGGTCAGTAAAGGTATATCTTTGCTCCTGGGGCTGTCTGGAACAAAACAAGAGGAGTATTGCAGGATAAGTCTGGAGTAAATTAACTCAAGATGCATTGGCCATACTTGCCTAAATTGTCCCTCTTGTACTGAAGGTTCTTGTCTATTTCATCCAGCCTTCACTTTCCTGAGCAGTTAAACTAAAAGAAAATCATCCCGTTCACCTCTTTCCAAATAGAGATTTCCAAAAGCAAACCAAGGTTAACCACTTGACACATACTTTTCTATTGCTGTAAGTCAAAACGAAAGTGTCTGTATTAAATTGCATAGGCCAATAATCTGATAACAAGGAGACTGAATTTCTTAGCCAATAGTTCCCTACTATATAATAAAAGCCCACATCAAGCATCTTGATGCTTCTGTGTAAGGGAGTCTTTGTCACTTTATCACAAAATAAACGCTACTGTATTTTAATGAAAGGGCTAATTTCAGGTTGAATAACACAAGGCAGTTGATATCTCCATTTTAATAATTGTGATGCATAATTCCATTTCCCTTCTTAAAAAAACAAACCCATCACACAAAGAAACATTAGTTGTTTCCACAGTTTTGCAAGAAAAATGGTACTGACACTAAGTCAGAGGCATGAGATATTATTCATGTTCAACTTTAAACTCAGGCATATCCAAAATATTCTCTCTTAATTTGCATGTCCCTTGATCTATTACAGTGTGGCTGAGACAAGAAAGGAAATTAAGTCAGAGATAGATTTCCTTCCAATTAAAATATAATAGAGACAGAAGGCTTCATCCTTCACTCTCTTGCACTAGTTTTATACTAGGTTTACTGTGCTGGCTCTAACAGTGTAAAACATGAATATAACAATGGTAAATCATGCCGACAGGTTTATAGGACAGATTCTCTCTCTTTGTTCCAGCCATTTTCACTGCTCAGATGGTATGAAATGGCAAAACCTGGCTCTATCTGGCCAGTTGGGAATTGTCTATGTTGGAGAAGCTCTCAGCTATCATAAAGTGCTGAAATCCACTCCCGCACAAACTGTTTTTCCTATCTTAGCAGAGTTGGTTGAGGGAATGCTCAGATCTTAACTACACCCCTTCACAACTGGTGTATGATCCATAGGGTCTTTGGCTCATTGGTGTAAATTAGAGTTGCCCCTAAACTGCTCTAATGCATGCTAATGGACTGGGACCAATGTTGGTGCAGCATGAGAATCAGGGAAGCATAACTTGCCCTTTAACAGATCTCAGCAGAGGACAGAAGCTGGCCTATATATTTGTTCTTGTTTAAATCTCTTTATGGAACTTTTGGGTTCCTTCCAGATTAACCCTGTATCTCAAGCCGTTATGTAGTTGTTAGGACCGGAAGAAATTGTGATGGGCAACCACTAGGGGGCGTAGTTACGCTTCCGAGTCAACTCCAGGAGAGGGTGTAATGGTGGTATTAATCTGAAAATGACCTTGTTGTTATCTGTGTGTTTGGGAACAAATTCCCAGCTGTATGAGTGTTTACCCCATCTGTGTGAGAATGAATGCGTGGGAAACTAAATGGGGAAACTGAGGCAGGACTGCGTAATCAACAAGTGCTGAACAGCATGTAACCAATCAGCTTGCTGCTTGCAAATGAGATATGAGTATGTATGAGATGCAAATGAGTATGGGTATATCTGTGCTGACACGCCCCTGTTTGTTGGACTTCCTCTTTGGGCTTCTTTGGACATCGCCTGGGTGTGTCAGACATCTTGTAGCGTGGCAGTGCTGGCCAGGAAGCCCCCCAACACGGAATGCTGCTCCCCTCAATAAACTCACATCTTTCCAACTAGCCACCTGTGTGAAGCCTCGTTTCTACCGGCAACGAGATAAGCCCCCTGCAACAGTAGTCCACCCCACTATTCCATCAATTATGGTGGATTTAGTACTCTATGTACAGTCCAGATTAACTGCCTTTTAAGCTATAGAATTTAGAGATGGGAAAGGTCTGTTAGATTACTGAGTCCAGTTTCCTGCTGCAGTGGGATTAATTGTACTCCACAGATGCAGGATGAGTCCAAGAGAATGTTGAAATTACCCTAGATTACCTGCTAAAAGTGTGAGAAGAATTGAGTCCATTGTAGAAAACAGCTATCCCTTGCTAAGGGTGAGAAAATGAACCACTGTAGTCAATGGGAGCTCAGTGGAGCAGGATTGGGTCTGCACTGAGGTAGTGTAAGAGTCCCAGTGATCATTAACAAGGTATGCAGATAAGGCTTTGAGGGAAGTCCAGGAAGTAGTAAAAGTTTTGAGTTGAAAAACTCAAATTTGCCCCTGAGAGTAATTTACACTGCAATTAAATAGTCACAACTGGCTCCTGGGCCGTTGAATTGCAGGTTTAAATGCTCAGGCTGCTGCCTGAACTTTGGGACCCTCTCAGGGTCCTACAGTCCAGGCTTAAATGTCTATACAGCAGTTAAAAAGCCCCTGAGCCCAAGTCAGCTGGCCAATGGCCAGCTATAGGTTTTCAATTGTAGTGTAGCTATATCCTAAGGTAGGGGCTCTCAAACTGAGGGTTAGGACCCGTCAGGGGATCATGAGGTTATTACACGAGGCTGTCAGCCTCAACCCCAAACTCTGCTTTACAGATAGTATCTATAATGGTGTTAAATATATGAAAAAATGTTTTTAATTCATGGGGGGGCACACTCAGAGGCTTGCTATACGAGAGGTGTCACCAGTACAAAAGCTTGAGAACCACTGCCCTAAGGGGGTGTTATGGTACCACAGACAAAGTCATTAGGCTATTAATCGCAGTCAAGTCATTTGCTTATACGTTTATTGTTATTCTACCTTTTTTAATTTTCAGCCTTAGAAAAGAGCACCTTGGTTTCCTTGCACGCCAAATTAACAATGTCAGGCATTTCTGCATGATTGGCAAGAAATCATGTGGGGGAAAAAATGTTTGAAAATGAGATTTTTCCATATATATATAGTTATATATATAACTAACAACTGGACAAAGAAATGTTTAGACTTTTCAGAAATATTCATCTCTGAGTAAAGGTCAAACAGAGAACAATAGTTCAGAAAGTTGTGTATATGAGATGAAATGGAAACTGTTTTTGCAAATATTTCTATATTGGCAACAATATAATAGCATTTTTGGAACCCTCGATCATATGGCAATTTTTGTTCTGAATCTTATGCCTTTAGGGATCATTAGTGACCATTTAAATGGATTGATTTTATTTGTTTGAATGATAAGAGAATGTGTGTAAACATTTTATTGTATTTTAATTATGTTATTAGCTCTGTAAGGAATCAATATGCAAAATAATCATAGTTTCTTTAAAATAATAGTTTATGCTACACCATCTCTGTGAGGTGCTTTATAGACTTTTTAGGGGGGTCTTGATACATTTCTTAGTCAGACAACAGCATGGTAACCTACCACATACCTCAAACACAGTCGCCCAAGAGGTGGAATTGAACCACTCTGTTGCTAGACAGCTACAGGTTTGAAGCCTGCACCCCAGACCACTGAGGATCACCTGGGCAAAGATTGGAAGCCAACACCTAAGTATATAAAGCACATCACAGATGACTTCTTCGCAGTGAGGGTTGTGTAACACATGGGCGAAGGAACAGCCTCTGTTTCTGAGTCTCATGTGGCCAGCTGGTTTCATCTTTTAAAAAGAGGCTTATTTTCTCCTATGAGGACTTGGTAGACTGGCTGGCTGAATAAGGAAAATAAGCTCTCATTTGCATCCAGCACCCATACAAAGGATCCTGGGAGACTGATCAGCTCCCACACTGTATCCTTATCCAGAATTACAGGGCTTGATACAGCTGCTTGAGGAAGACATCCCTGCAGGTTTCTTTTTGAAGTCGGATGTTGCAGATTTAAAGGGGCCAGGCATTGCCCTAATGTTTGGGGAGCACGTTTCCACACAGGGAACCCTTTCTTGATTAATGGCTTCTCCAGCCCCCCGGAAACAAGCCAGAGGGGGCCACTGGGCCCACTTCTTAAAGGCTCTGTGTTCTGTTGAACTCTCCAGTTATTGATATTGCATCCATCCCATGTGTTTCCCTTCAGGCTGGGGGGCAGGCGATTTTGCAAGTTCCTCTTCACAGAGAAAGCATCTCAACAAGGAGGAGAGAATTAACGGCCACAAAACATGACAGCTTGGCTCCTCAGAAATGCCTGGGAAGAGATGAAATGCCTTATCGAGGTTACAGAGGAAACCTGTGCCAAGAGCAGGTGTCACGCTAAGATGTCCTATTAGCGCAGACAACAGCTTTCCTCTTGGCTGGAAGCCTTATAGGGAAAGAGCATGACAATTGTCATCTGAGCACTGAACCCCCGCTGGTTCAGAGCTGAGCTTAGAAATGGTGACAGCTTGAACTCAAGAGGCAGGCTTTGCAGAGACAGACATCAAATACACAGTCTACTGAGGGCTAGCGCGTGAGCCAGCGTGACCATGCTTGACAGCAAAAAACAGGGGCTTTAACCCTGCTGCTGTTGTCACTGTCTATCTTTCTGGCCTTACAATCTATGAAACTAGGAATTCTTCTGCCAGAAAGATGGACAGTGACAACAGCGGCAGGGTTAAAGCCCCTGTTTTTTGCTGTCAAAGCCTGGTCACTCTGTATCCTGGGAAGGGCGCTGGTTTTCCCCACAAAAAATCTCCCCAGTTTGAAAGAGGCAGAGCAAAATGATGGGGGTAGCCAGTCCTGATCTGCAAAGATAATGGGGAACAAACGCAGAGCCTTGTGGATCGGGCATGGAAGGGAATACCTAACACACACTGAGCTGCTCACATCTCTAGTCTGGGATTTCCACCTGGCCCCCCTCAAAAGGATGATCCTGTGGCAACCCAAAGTCAAGGTGGGACAAGATTTCCTCTGCCTTGCAATAGAAGACAATGGCTGACAGGACAGGACACGCTCTATCTATGCTCTTGGTTCACGGAGAAGAATGTTTTCCCTAGCTCTGAGTGTGATGCAAAATGCGACATGGTTGTTTGTTGACTACTCTACAGGCTGCCTGTCCTGTTCAATGCTCCAAACATCAGTTTTTCTTCCCATCGATGAAGGACACAACATGACTCCCTTCCCACTGGGTTACAGGAGCTTTTCAAGTTCTCCCCTTAGCAATGAAAATGCTTCCTAATGAGGGGAGAGCACAAGCTCAGAGAAAGACCAGCCATCACCACAACTGGTGGAATTGAACCACTCTGGTATTAGACAGCTACAGGTTTAAAGCCTATGCCCCAAACCACTTAGGAACACATAGGTAAAAATACTAGACCCTACACAAAACTATCTAAAACACAACACAGACACTCTTTGCACTGACCCAGGTGGGAAGGAAGTGCTCTTCTACGTTGTGGTGTGTATAATTGCCAGTCGGTATCATCTCTCCAAAGCATGCTAGCTGATTGTGGAAAGGATAGTGTCTAATTTGCACCAAGCCTATGATAATGGAGATAATGAAAACCCTGCCATATTCTCGCCTTATCAAATACCAAACTGTCTGCCTCAGTAGCTGGAGTCAGAGATTGGGGCAGTTTTTTGCATTTACAAAAAAGTGGAGCACTTCAGATTTAAGAGGGCCAAGAACTGATAGCTATTTCTCACGAGAACAATTCCCCAGTTGTCCAGAAATGGGGGGGGGGGGGGAACCAGCTACCAAACTAAGTAGAATGGTGTAAAATGGATTCTCCATTCTCTAGCAGAAAATATGCACTGTGAGTTGATCTGGTCTGAAAACTGATGTTGAATCCCACAATATGTAAATCAAGCTATCACATAGCCCAGTGATTAGGGCACTCTCCTACACCTGTGACATAGAAAAGACCCAAGCTGAATGGTTTCCTCCACAGCATGTCAAAAGGGTGTATTCAGTCTGGGCCTTCCCAGCTTCCAGCGGAATTCCCCAATCTCTGGACTAATGGTTACAAGACAGGTAGCACCACCACTCGACCCAAGCCAAACTGTTCTTCAGAACTTCCAGGGAAGCCCCCAAAAGTCTCAGTGACCTGTCTAACTCTTCTCCTGAAGCCACTAGACTGCTTTCCCATGCTAACAGTCATCTAGGAAGAAACCCCACAGTTTGCAATAAGGATTTCTAAGGCCACTCCTGAAAAGATTTCTTGAGTGCCAGCGTCAAGCCAAGAGAAGGATTCCTCCACCCCAGAGTCAAATAGTCCGGACCAATGGCAGGAGGACAACTCCCCTTCAGCCTGCCTGGCATCGAATGTGTTGTTAACTATCCCTCAAGGATGCATGAAATTCGACAGTGTGCTTTACTGCCTGCTCTACACATTTTCACTTTGGATGCACAATAATCACCTTTTTATACACGTTCCACATGCAGGATTGATTCACTTCCCATCCCAATAGGAGACAGTTGATTGTGGAATGTTACATTTACTAGAGAAAGAGTTCAGAATAGAAAAGAGGAACTGCATGCAGTACAAGGAGACCCTCATGTACGCGCAGGAGGGGAAATTGCGCCACTCTGTTTCTAGACAGCTACAAGTTTGAAGCCAGCACCCCAAGGCGAAGAAGCGTAAGCCACCCTTACCTATAAAAAGCATCAATAACCATTGCTCCTCATAGTGAGGGTGATGCAAGGCGTGTGGAAAGATACTATCCTGCACCCGCGCTGATTGTCTAACTCACAGTTGGACGCATCCCTCAAAAACAGGTTTCCTTTCTCCTATGATGAAAAAGAAGGGTTGTCTAACTGTGGAGTGAGTAGGCCCTTGTTTCTCTGAAGCCAGGTGACAACGGATATGCAGCTACTACACAATGTCCATGCTCTCTCCTATTCCCATATTAAACTGTGTGATGTACACGCTGGCTAAAGTCACAGACCAGTGCAGATTTTACAGGGTGACAAAATTACAGTTTAATAACGTACGGAAACACCCAGCAAGCTTTGGGAGCTAATTCCTTGCACAGCACTGCCCAGATTGGTCAGAAAAGCCTGATACTAAACCAGTGATGAATGGGATAAAATGGCTTCTTCATTCATTACCCTGCAATTATCAGAAAAAAATGTTTTGTGAGCCCTTATTAAAGGCTGCGTGTTGTGTTGTTTATTGAATTACAAGCAGATGCCCTTCACTGTAGCATCTGATTTCTTTACAATTCATAGAAACATAGACTATCAGGGTTGGAAGGGAGCTCAGGAGGTCATCTAGTCCAACCCCCTGCTCAAAGCAGGGCCAATCCCCAAGTAAATCATCCCAGCCAGGAATTTATCATCATATGACCCATATATAGTGAGGAAATATTAGAATACCCCTTTTAGAAAGAAGGGAACACAGATTCTGACAGATTAAAGTATTGCCTGGGTTACAGAAACAACTTGTTCCACAGACAGGTGTCAAGCAAAGAGATCCCATTCCACTACTTTGGGAAAAGCATCAGTTCTTCCATCGGCTGACAGCTTTTATAGAAAAAGTTCTTCTTAACGGCCGCCATCACATTTATTGAGATAATTGGACCTACAAGTTACCCAAATTGTCAGCTCAGCTGTAAAAAGCAATTGAAAGTTTATACAGTGTCACAATAACCTTTAACAATAAATGTTGATGGGGAAAGGTGAAAAAGGGAGATAGACAGACTGAATCAGTCCAAACCAAAAAGGCCTCCTGATATAACTCGAGGACTGTGTCGAGATAATTCCTGGGAAACAAGAAAAATATGGAACTAAAAAAATAGACCAACATTTGCAGAAATTAGGCCTAACCAGTAAACAAAATAATGAGGGCACGGGCTATCCCACCCATCAACTCTTTGAGGGCTTCTTAAAGATAGAAAGACTTGGTAGTGGGAAGGGATATGGATGGACGGAGGAAGAAGCTGTCTGTCAACCAGCACTGCAGGAAGCTTTACTATCATGGCTTCCACCCTCGCTGTCTCCGGGGATCCAGCGTGACACCATTGTGCATTCTTCGTACTAATCCTGAGAGATGTCCTGACCAGACTGGGCCAGAGGGAGGGAGGGAGATGACATCACTGCACACACACAGCCCTCAGGAGGTCTTGAAGTGCTAATGAGACAATGAGCCCTGCCTGTGTTCCTCCAGCCGTGGGTTGCAAGTGAAAGTCAACACCAGAGGCAGAACCCGCAGTTTCTATCTTTGCTGCTCTTTGTTTTTTTCTCTCTCTTGCATGTGTCTCATTTTGTCTTTTTGGACTTTAACAACAACAACTCCTTCAGCCAATCTCCTCTAACTAAATCTACATCCAGACCACTGAGGATCACAGAAACAAAACAGTTCAACGCCCACCAAGCGAAATACAATACAGACAAACTGTTTTAACTGGAAGCAACACAATTCAGGCAAAAGGAATTGTTCAGTCCCTTTGCTGTGTGTATAATTGCTAGTTGGTATTCTCATTCCAAAGCAGGTGTTTAATGGGAGAAAAAAAGGAGTAAAAGGCTGATTCAGGAAAGATTAGGCTCCATTTTGCGTTAGTCATGGTGGCAAAGAATCCTGGGATACTAAACACCTGTCATGCTCTCTCCTTTTTGGTTTTAAACTGTGTGATTCAGAGTGGCAAGAGTCAAAGGGCTGGGCAGCTTTTCAAAGGGGGATGTTATAGATTTACGAGAGCCAGGAGCTACCTGCAGGTTTTGGAATTAAATTCCCATACACACACTTCTTCTCCAGCTCCTGCTGCTGTTTTGTGAATGACACCTAACTCCATTTGTGAATCCCCACCCCCACCCCTTTTTGAGATGAAATGATTGGGCACATTCATGTCAAATTTGCAAATAGTTTAGGGTTGACCAAAACTGCATTTTTTTGCTGAATAAGCTATCATTGGGGAGTTGGGAGGGAGAAGAGGAAAAGCCCAGCTCTAACGGGGACCCCTTCTTAAAGGTATTGTGTTCTTTTTATTTATGGAGACATTCCGAGGTTCCCTTCACAGGAGCATCTGACCCCTTCACATATAGTGCTGAATTTAACCTCATACGGGCTTGGAGTACAAAATATAAAATAAGTGAAGAATACTTGTAGCACCTTAGAGACTAACCAGTTTATTTCAACATAAGCTTTCGTGGACGAAGTGAGCTATAGTCCACAAAAGCTTATGCTGAAATAAACTGGTTAGTCTCTAAGGTGCTACAAGAATTCCTCACTTTCTTTATGGATACAGACTAACATGGCTGCTATTCTTGAAAATATAAAATGACAGCAACATTACAATACCTATTTTACAGAGAGAGGGACACAGAGAGATACAGTGTCTTTCCTTGGTTACAGAGTGATCCTATTCCACAGGAAGGTGTCAAAGAAAGATCTATTCCACTATCTGAGCCAAAATCCCAGCTCTTCCCTTGTTTAACCAACACTAGTCATCAAACCAGCAATATCCAGGACTAAAAAAAAGATGAACTATTGTTGAAACTGAAGTCCCCTGACTTTTAGCAATGCCTTCTCACAGTCTTCCGTCCTCGGTGGTTTGGACAGATGAGGCCACTCACACACTGAGAAGTGCATTACAAAAGCTCAGAATTTTAAGACAGGATTTCCTGTAAGAAAACCAGCACCAATCTCAAGCTAAGAAAAAGTTTCCTGTGTCTTGAAATGAAGGAGCCTATGGTTTTATCTATGAAGGACTTCTTAACTAATGCTGACGCATGAAATCCTGAAGTGTTGCTTTGTGTCCAATCTATAACTATGGGAGGCATATTTCCTTCACTGATGGCACAATCATCAACATTTGTTCACAAACACTGGACAGGGAAAGCTTCCCTCGCAGTGGGAGGCGGCTGATTCAGGAGTGGCTTTCTCAGAGAGGAAAGCCCTCTAAATGGAGGCTGGAACACATGCTGAGACAGAAGCTTACCTGGCACACAGAGAACACCCAGGTGATGGTATTGAACCACTGTGTCACTAGACAGCTATGACCTTGAAATGGGCTCCATCCACATAGATGTGAAGCTCATTTGGGCAGCAAAATGCATCACTCACCACTCATTATAAAACCCAGTAGAGACCAGCTCTTGTAACTTATCACATATAATGAGCTCTCTTGCCTCTGTGTTGAGTGCGTAGTTTCAATTTGGCATGATCCCCCTGAATACCAGTTTCCTTCCCCCTGTGTGGAGTAAGAGGAATGGCTGACTGAAAGAGTAGGCCTGAATGTGCCTCCCGCATGGTGACAGAGCACCTTGGGGTCTTGAACAGCTGCCATTCTCCCTCCTTATCCACTGTTAGGGTGATGCATACAGTTGCTAAAATCAGAGATGACAGCTGATTATCAGAGTGTAGTATTGCAGGTGTGAAAGGCCCATGTCCTACCAGCATGATTTGGCATCTAATTCCCACACACAATATTTCTCATATTGGCCAGACACACACACAAAAAAAAAGCCAGAAAAACCAAAATACTGACTGACTGAGGAACTATTTTGTTCTAATTTGTATTAAGAAGGAGATGAGGAATCCCAGAATGTTGAACAAGAGCCATATGTTCTCTTTATCAAATCTCCACCTGTCTTATATAGAGCTGGAGTCAGGGATCAGTGCGGTTTTGCATTCCCCAAAGTTAGGGATTACTGTTCGGACTGAGCACGAAGATTTACTTGAACCAGGAACCGCTCAGCCAGAGAAGAACAGTGATACTAAACTAATTAGAATGGAGATAAAATGGCTTCTTTACTCTTCTCCCGGCAACAGCAACAACAAGAGGCAGGTTGCGAGTATTGCTTAAAGCCTGTGTTCTATTCAACTTGCCTGTTATTGTGATGGTATCCTTCACACTCGTGTCCCTTTACACAGGGGTGAAGGTCATCTTGCAGAGCTCCTCTTCCTAGACAGATTCTCAAAATGGAGGACAGAATTCTCAGTCATGAGCCCTGGGTACCACAGCTGCACACCAGAGGTGGAATCGAACCACTCTGTTGTCACAGAGCCAAAGGTTTGAAGCCTGTACCTCAGACCACATGAGCAGAAAAAGCTATTCCACACCAAACTATACAAAATATGACAAGACTTTCCAGAGACAGTTATATACACTGCTGGAAAGGTATCATCCTGGCCCTGTCCCTGGTGTTATTGCCATTTGGAATCATGTTTCTAACACAGATTTCCTTTCTCCCATGAGGGATACATGGAAGGGCTGGCCAAAGGAGGAAAAAGTCAGTTCCAATTTGCAGCTAGCCTGATTGCAAAGGTTCCTGGGATACTGCCATATTCCCTCCTCATCCAGTATAAAACTGTTTGCTACAATGGTATAAGTCAGAAATTAGTGCAGATTTTGAGGGGGGCTCTGGTTCAAAAAATCCAGGAACTGCCAGCTTATTTTGGGAGGAAGTCTCTCCCCTGGCCCCTCTTCTACATTTTCTTGATTCTCCAAAAGAACATAGTACTATACCTACTCTAAAGAGCAATGAGACAAAATGGTTTTGCTATTCTCCTCTTTGCAAGAGGCAAACAATATGAGCATTTCGGTAAGGCTCTTGTGTTCTGTTTACCTGTCAAGTTACTGATATGGGCCCAGACAGCTTCTGATCCCCTCAAAGATATTCATACAACCTAGGTCTTAACTAGCACTTTTTGTCAGTGGATCTCAAAACATTTTATAAAGGTGGTCAGCACAGTTACTGCATTTTACAGAAGTGGAAACTGAGGCTGCATTGGTAGGAGTATTGCCAGCATATTGGGGGAAGCGATTATTCCCTTCTATTCGGCATTGGTGAGGCCACATCTGGAGTATTGCATCTAGTTTTGGGGCCCCCGCTACAGAAGAGATTTGGATAAATTGGAGAGAGTCCAGTGGAGGGCAACAAAAATTATTAGGGGGCTGGAGCACATGAATGATGAGGAGAGGCTGGGGGAGCTGGGCATATTTACTCTGCAGAAGAGAAGAGTGAGGGCAGATTTGATAGCAGCCTTCAACTACCTGAAAGGGGATTCCAAAGAGGATGGAGCTAGACTGTTCTTAGTGGTAGCAGATGACAGAACAAGGAACAATGATCTCAAGTTGCAGTGGGGGAGGTTTAGCTTGGATATTGGGAAACATTATTTCACTAGCAGTGTGGTGAAGCACGGGAATGGATTACCTAGGAAGGTGGTGGAATCTCCTTCCTTAGAGGGTTTTAAGGCTATGGGTTGACAAATCCTTGGCTGGGATGGCTTAGCTGGGGTTTGGTTCCACTTTGAGCAGCTGCACTGATACAGATGTGTCGCTGTAAGCTCTGTAGCCTAGAAGTACATTGCTGTGCCAATGCATGGTGTCCTCCTGGGTCTCCTTCATTCCTTAAAGGTTCACAAACTAGACAGCAAAGAGAAAGGGCCAAACATAATATTTCTTTTAATTGATTTTATGAACTTTTGGGTTCTGACTTGTGATTTTGGAATAGTTGGGGTTGGCAATATCGGTTATGTCTACATAGCAAACACCCACAGCTGGGCCATAGCAGATTACTTGGCTGGAGCTGAGGCTCTGGTACAATGAGAGGTGGCAGGGTCAGCCCCATGACACCAAGTCAGCTGACATGGAGTAGCCACGGGTGTTGAAGTGCAGTGTAGACACACCCACTACGACTGTCCCAACTTTCACATCCTTCTAAAGGCAGGTCCACACTCCAACCTCGCATCGCAGAGCTGCAGCACTTCTGGTGAAGATGCTCTACAATGATGGGAGAGAGCTCTCACGTTGGCTTAATAACTCCACCTCCATCGGAGGCGGCAGCTGTGTTAGCAGGAGAATCTCTCCAGCCACCATAGCACTGTCTGCATGAGCAGTTAAGGTTTTTACACACCCCTGAGCAACATAGTTATACTGCAGTAAGTGTGTAATATAGACTTGGCCTTAATGATTATATTTGGCAGTTCTTGGGATTCATGAGGAGTGAAAAAAAAAGTAAAGTCAATAAACAAATAAATGCACTTAAAGACATCTGTGGTAGCAAATGTGACATTTTTCCTTTGCTTCTCCTGATTTAGGGCAAGATCCTAATGATTACATTACACTCACCTAGTCTAGGTGGGACTGTGAGGAAGGACCTAACAAAACTCTGAGTAGACAACATGATGAAAGATAAAATTCAATGTAGACAAAAATGCAGTGTAATGCACCCTGCAGCTCAGACACATTGCTGGGGGTCAGATTAACAGTGACCACTCAAGACAAAGATGAAGGCAGGACCATGGGCCGCTCGATGACAACATCTGCTCACTGTGCAATGGAAATCATAAAAGCAAACCCACAGGGCTATATGAAGAAAGGGACAAAAAATACTGACAATGTTATAACGCCATTACAGACATGTCTGGTATATCCTTACCTGCAGTTTAATCTAGGTACTATAGGCCCATTCCTAGGTTCATGAAGTTGCGTGATGACGTCAGACTCTCAGCTTTCATTTAAAAAAACCTGTTTCTAGCCCTCAGGGATGCAAAAGAAAGCTTGAAAATGAGAACTGAGTCTGCAAACCATAGTTCCAAGAGGTATGAACTGCCCCATTCATTTAAACTCTGAAATCAGCTACCACACCCAAGACAATGAGATTCCATGGTGTCAGGGTAAGACTAGACTGCCATAATTTGGCTCTGTTTAGATTTGTGTGTTTAGTTATGGTGACCCCGTTACAAAAGTGGGTATTAGAAGCAGAAGGGGAAAGAAAGGATATGGAAATAATTAGGGGTACATCCAGGTGTAATATTCCACATGACTTTTTTTTATCTTTCCAAGGTGAATCATCCCAGACTTTTGATCTCTCCATATCCTTAATCATTTTTGTTGCCCATCTCTATAGCTTTTCTAATTCTGACATATGTTATTTTGAGATGGGGTGACCAGAAATACATGCAGTTTTGAAGAGGTGGATTCACATAGTGACATAGTGATATTTATTGTCTTATGATCTATCCCATTCTGAATGGTTCCTAACATTCTGTTAGCTTCTTTGACTATCGAGGCATGCTGAGTAGATGTTTTCAGACACCATTTTGTGTCTATAGTTATGTTCTCCACTAGGAATTATTTTGCATGTATCAACACATGTTATTTTGCATGTATCAACACAACATCAACATGTTGTGAGTTCAATCCTTGAGGGGGCCATTTAGGGATCTGGGGAAAAAAAAAATCTGTCAGGGGACAGTACTCAATCCTGCTAGTGTAGGCAGGTGATTGGACTCGATGACCTTCAAGGTCTTTCCAGTTCTAGGAGATTGGTATATCTCCATTTATTTTATTAAAACACATAATTTAACCTACCATTTTGTTGCCTAGTCATCCAGTTTTGCGAGATCCCTTCGTCACTCTTCTCAGTCTGTTTTGGACTTAACTATCTTGAGTAATTTAGTATCATCTGCAAACTTTGTCACCTTACTGTTTACCCCTTTCTATTTAAAATAGACTCATAGATTATTTTTTCCAAAGTCAAAAGAAACTATGAAGAGCTGTAGCAGATGCACTGAATGCACTTGTTCAAGACATTGCAGTAAAAACACGAATCTGACATTTAAAATTAAAAAAACCTCGCTTCTCCCTTCCCTCCACATTGACATTTTTTGCCGATTACAATTTTCCACCCGGAAGGATCAGATTATATAACAGGAGCTAGAATCCTTGACACTTTGCCCCTTTGCTAGAATGTGTATCTGAATGGATTTATGTTCCACGTGCCCGCTAAGCTTTCTCATAATCTTCCAAGGAGGCAAAATAAATATATATATAATAAAAATACCAATGTGATTCTCCAGGAGGCTTCTTTCCCCTGCCCTCCATTGACAATAATAAAAGGGGCCAGAAGCAGATTTCCCATCATGCCACCCTGTACTATTGATTGAAAGGAAAGAAACCATAACGTAAGAAGTGTTATTTCCTCATGAGTCTACAGGAGACAATTAGACAAGTGTCCAATTTGTCCCTCCTAACTGTTGGCAAATGGAGATGTGCAACCAGACACAGCTACAGCCTGAAGTGGAAATGGCCTATCCTATTAAGTGTACTTCTATATCAACGTTTTAATTCACTTTTCCTAGGGGCTAGTCGAAATGGAATCTTTCAGCACAGTGTGTAACTCATGGCAGAAATGAAGCCTGCCTTAATGCAATTAGTGTTGATACCTGTCTTTGACACTCTACTGGAAAGGCTAGAGACCTGACTAGAGGAGTCTGCAGCAGAGGGGAACATAACAAATGCACAAATCTGAGACATTACCTGAAAGAGGCCCTGGGGGCTGCTTTTTGCTAGATATCTTGCATCTACTGAATTGCATAATAGAGTAGGAGCAGCATAAAGCTCAGGAACAAATCATCCACACAATCTGGGGAGATACTGTAGCACGGTAAAGTTTGCTCACTTTCATAGTTGCACCCCTAAAAGAGGTTATGCAACATGATGACACACACACACACACACACACACCCCATAGTGGAATCTGGGATGATTTAAAGCTCTGTTTAATTACACTGTAAATTACCTACTTGCTGATTCATGTCAAAGGACAGCACATTTCCAGCAAAGCCAAGGGGAAAGATGGTGCAATCTCAGGAGATTTAATACAGAAATGTGATTTAATGCATACGCTGCTTTGCAAATGGATCACACTTTGTCTCAAACTCTGGACACTTAACATACGGATGGTTCCAGGATGACTGCGCAATGTATGCTCTTCACTCACATGTATAAGCTCACAGGTGAGGAGTAGATAACTGCTATCATAGGGACTACTTGGTGCTCTTTCATCACTCAGGCATTTAGATGCTGCTTAGGCCATGTCTACACTACCAGCTGGATCGGCGGGTAGAGATCAATTTCTTGGGGATCGATTTATTACGTCTCATCAAGACACTATAAATCGCTCCCCAAAGTGGACTCCAGAACTCCAGCTCGCCAAAAGGCACAAGGCAGAGTCGACGGGGGAGCCCGCTCTCGACCGCTGCCGCCGTGAGGACGGCAGGTAAGTCGACGTAAGATGCGTCGACTTCAGCTAAGGTATTCACGTAGCTGAAGTTGTATGTCATAGGTCAACCCTCCCCCGCTAGTGTAGACCTGCCCTTACAAATGACAGGCTATGGCTTTCTGAATGTTTACTCATTTTTAAAATGAGTGGGAAATTCTATACCTGAGACCCATCTCAGGTTCCTGTTACACAATTAAAACAATGTCATTTAGAAGCTGCCTTATAAAATAAGTTTTATCTGGATACATATCAGTTTAATTATTTTCAACATGTTAATGAACTTGGCACTGACTGAAATATGGAACATCACAAAGGTAACAGTGGCAGCAAAATATACACCAAAGACAATTCATGTGGCAGGGCAGGCGTAAAACCCCTTGAATGCTCTGCCCCTGCTGGCTAGCAGAGCCAGGGACAGAGGTGTGGAGTAGCCAGTAGGGAGCCCAGCTGGGAGCCCTAAGGAGGGCTGGCTCACAGCACCAAGCTGGGCTCAGTGGACACAGCTAAGGCTGGGAACTGAGAGGGCTAGAAAAGCCCTGAGCTGAACTCAGTTCGGAGGCAGGCCAGGAAGGGGACAGGAGGCTGTTATGCTGGCTCCTCACTGCAGGCAAGGTGCCTCAGGGGCCTGGAGACCCTGGAACCAGGTACAAAGAGGGTAACTGTTGGGGGATAAAGGGAAGCACTTTCTTGCACTGAAGCCACTGACGTGCACTGTAAATAAAAGACTCTAGGGTGAAGCACCAGAGGAGGGTGTGAAGACTTTTATTTCTGGTAGCCAGAACACAGAGGAAAGAGAGCGACCTGTGCGGCCCCTGTGACAGCACTTTATTTTTTTAAATATGGCACATATACAAATTTTTATTTGTAGTCAAAAGAAACAAGGAAATTCACACCTAATCAAACTCCATTTAAAGTTAGTTAAGGTTGTTCTCAGAGGTGGGAGACATAGGACCAAGTTCCCCGGTTCCAAATAACTTTTTAAATGATTTATTTATCCACGGTGGGATTGCCTTAACAGCAGAGACTGAGAGAGCCCCAACTCAGAATAGCCCATAGCCCAGTGATTAGAGCGTCCACCTGAGAGGTAGGAAATACTTGTTCAAATCCCTTCTTCCTAGAGAAGGGAATTGAACTGAGGGCCTCACAGTTGAATACCCTCATCTCTAGGCTATAACTGTTGAGGGAGGTCATTGTCCTTCTCTCTCTCTCCTCCCCTGACCGGTTTTGTATTAAATGTATAGACACATAATGCCAAGAGAGGGTATGCAGCTGAGGATCTCAAAGTAGAGGAAGGTGTGTCTTTTGTGAATCCATTCTGAGTCACCCATCTCTCCTCATTCAGTGTACATGGAGCCAAGGTGCCAAACTCAGGCTCTGTGAATCCCGGGGATTTTTCCAGACACCTATAAGTTAGTCAGGGTGATGCTGAAGCATCACCCTGCCTTAAGTGTCTTCCTGAATCTTTCCCCTGGAGTCTAACCCTGCCTCTGACACCGAGTTCCCATGTGATGCTGCGCAAGTCACTTACACCCAACTTTTCACAGGTGATTACTTCTGCATGTACTTATAGGGTGTGGTATAATGCATACACACAGGGAGGACAAATTAAGGCTGCAGCGACAATGTTCATTCTGGCATTTCCTGAGAGTGCTTGACAGTGACCCTTTTTATTCCTTAACTTTGTATTTCCTAATAGCTTATTGTTTTGTTTATTGTTGAGAGCAACCTTAACTAATAGTAAACCAAGTTTTCTGCTGGTGGATTTGTAGTACAGTGCCACTTGGAGATCCCAGCTGAGATTGGGAACCCCATGTCTCAAAGTGCTCTTACAAATATATGCTGAAACACAGTCCCTACTGCCGCAGAATTTATAATCTAAGTAGACAAGACACGGAGAGTGTAGGAGTGGAAACAGAGGTGCAGAGAGGTAAAATGCATTTCCCAAGGTCATGCAGCAGATCAGTGGCAAAGCTGTAAATAGAACCCACATCAGTCCCATTCCAGTGCCCTATGTACTGGAGAACAGTGATGCTCAACATGTACAAAACAGTCATTTTCTTAGGCAGAATGGACAAAACTTCTTCCTCCTGTTAGGCCAGGTTTCAAGCCCATTTGAGATCCTAGAGTTTGATGTTCTCATCTCAGAATCTGGTGGATGGCATATAATTTGCTATTGACACGGATGACTTTGTTGGGGATTGGTCCTGCTTTGAGCAGGGAGTTGGACTAGATGACCTCCTGAGGCCCCTTCCAACCTGGATAGTCTATGATTCTATGATGCTGCACAGTTGTTAAGAGGCAGGTGTACTGAGTTTTTCTCCTGGGCGATGGGTGGCTGGTCTTTTAAGGTCAAGGCAGAGGTCATCAGAAGGACATCAGAGAAGAACTTACCCTTCAGCAACCTAACAACTCCTAAAGACAAAACGGACGTCCGTTCTCACAGTCACCAGTCCTTGTTAATCCTCAGTACTCATTCAGAACGTTCACAACATGCCACAAAGGAAGGCAACCTATTTACCACGCGCTTGAGCATACAGTGACAGCAACACAACTGCAAAGCAGCTCTGTGTCGTCATAGTAATATTGACATTTCAGGGCAGCTGTGTGATGACTCAACTAAGCCGCACGTGACAAGTGGCCTTATTGCTAATTTTATCTGAGACTGGCTGTGTGCAGTTCTAGGTGATTTGTGCTGAATTTGGCTCGAATGTGATTCTTACCCAATGGTCCAAAATAATAGTAAATTCAAATAGTAATGGAGAGTGGGCTCATTTTCTTTGTGTCTGCTGAATGTGGGCACCTATTAGCATTATCAGGCTCATTGTACTGAGAATCCAATATCTGCGTGCGGAATGCCATTGAGTAAATGTAGGACTGCGCTGAGTTCAGCTCTATTATTTTCAGTTCTAGACAATCACTCCTAATGCCACCTAATTCTCCACACTTGTTAGGTCTGCAAAAGTTATGGCATACTAAGAAAAAGTCACCGCATTGCTTTAATTGGAATATAGACCCTGCTGACTGGCATCGAGTGAGTCTCTGCTGAGCGTGATGATGATATTTCCTCTGCTACTCAGTGTGAGTAAGGGTGAACAATAGGGTCCCAAATGTGCTGGGCTGACCACTGCGGCCTTTGAATGGGGCCATTAGAGACAACGAGCAGGGGATTTAAAGGAGGAAAGTAGAAGTGGAGGGAAGAATAGAATAAGAAAGTGGTCCTGGGGAAGAGATACAAGAAACAAGAAGCATGGAGAATAAAAGTAGGACCTGGGAAGAAAAAGACAGGGAAGAATGGAGGGAAGGAGACTAGGGCAGCAGGGATGGGGGCAAAAAGATGGGGGAAAATGGGAGGAACGGAAAGGGAGATGGGAGAGTATGAGGAAGAAAGAGAGAAAATTGAAATGACAGAGAGCAAGTGATTTATCTGACTACAGTGAGGAAGAAAGAAAACAACAGAAAAGATGTTGCCTTGCACCTTCCAATTATAAAAGGAAAATACAATTCCTGGGGATGGGGAAAGGTGTTGGGCAGGAGGTTGGGAGGGGTGAAGAGACCTGGAGTCATCCAATAGGAATGAATGATAAATGGCTCAAACATCGTCATCGTTATTGTCAGATCTGCCTACTAGCATGTTGGAGCTCTGCTAGCTGCAAGTGCTTGTTGATAAGTTTTCTCAGGCAGCTATACACAGGCTGAGTTCCACTCCCTGGCAAAACACAACATAACACTGTGTTGGGGTGTCCCCAGACAAAGGTGGAGAAAGGGTTAATTTGGGCCTGGGAGGGCAATTATCTCATCTCATTGCACCCAAAGGGTGAGTCAGACCCAATGAAAGATGGACCAGAATTGGGTGGTTTCTAGAAAGAAAGAAAGAAGGTCCAGTGTAGAAGGTGGCAACAGGGAGAGGGGAAGAATTATACATCCTTTTCTTGACAGAGAAGATGTTTCAGGAGGATGTGTATACCTGAGCCAGATGGGAAAGGAAAGTAGGGGTGAAGGTGACCCCTGAAGTGGGCCTGAGAGAAGGTCAACCCACAGGCAGACAGACTTGGGGGTCAAAGGAAGTTGACAATGCAGAGATTCCAGGGAGCTTAACTTTGAGAATCAGTGCTGTGCAGAAGAATGGGGCGTTGGGGAGGATCTAGAAGGGATTAAAAAATTGAGCCTGAGAAAGGGGAAGAAGTTGCCTTGGTTGAGTGGACTTTGAGTTTGGTTGTAAGACTCCAGAGAGAAGCTCTGGGCCCAGTGCTCAGATGAAAGAGTGGAATGGAAATAGAGCACTGAAGTTACACTGGTGTTAGATGAAAGGTGTTATCCTGATGCCTCGTATTGCATGGGATGCCGTGACCGCAGGAATGGGGAAACTTTACAGTGACCTGGCCTCAGGGCTGATTGATGAGAAGACAGACCACTACAGGGCCAGAGCAGTCGTCAGCAGGGAGCTTGAGGTGACAAATGAGATGTTGCACCATGCCCAACCATGAGGGAGAGTGTTTGTGGCAGGTATTCTCTTCTACAGACACCCTGCCCTCTAAAACATTGAGCAACAACTACAAGGAGCAGGTCTCCTTGCATGTGATTCTAAATATGACTGCTCTCAATAAATACATTGGGGGAAGAGGGGACACCAAAGAAGGGGAGAAGCTATTGAAGCTAAAAGGACAATGTTAGCATACGTACAAAGGGATATTGACTGACTATACCTAAACTCTGAATGGAAATGAGGAGGTTTCTATCTGCCAGAGGAGGGAAGTCCTGGAACAGCCTTCCCATAGAAGCAGTGGAGAGAAACAACCCAACTAGTTTTTAGATGAAACTTGGTAAATTAACAAAGAGGATTATCTTCTGGGGTTGACCTGTGACAGCAGGGGACTGGACTTATTGACCCAGGAGGTACAATCTAGTCCTATGTCCTAGTTCCCAAATAACAGCTGCAGTTTCTTTGGACGTGGTGGGATATTGTCCGTGTTTTGACATGTGTTTAGTTCATTCTGGATGGGTATAAAATGCATGTAATATATTTGATTTCAAATGCAGCTTCAGAAAGGACTGAAGTACACCTGACATTGTGAGTTCTTAAGACTGAATCTGTAGGTTTCCTTGTTTTGCTTTATAATGATATAATGCTGATTTGATCGACTTGAGTCTGTCTTGGATCAGTGACCTGGAGATCAACACTGGTGTTTTCAAAGGGAGGAGTAAGGGATTTCAGTGCTCAGGTTACAAAATTTCAGCAGAATTTAGGCACCCCAGAATGCTGCAGCCTAAAGTGTCCTTCATGTATTAGCAGTTCCCTGAGCCACCCCCTCCTTATGAAGATAGAGTTTAACCTATAAGAGTCACACTGTGTAATCAACCTATAGCACCATGCTAAATACCTGAAGAAAACATAGTTATTTCTTTGAGTCAATCAGATCTGCAAAGGGATGGGGTGATCACAAGGTGGAGGAGCCGATTTTTCTTCATGTATTGCTACTGCTTTAACATTTAATGTAGTATGAACATCATTTCCTGGTTCATATCTGTTAATGTTGCATGGGAATTATAAAAAGCTCTGCTTTCATAAAATGCTGTGTTTAAAATGCTGTGAGGCACAGTTAATTTCACTGTTTGCTGTGCAGAGTTACACAGCCTCCAGATTGCAAAGCTCATTGCTAGAGTACTAGTTTTCTTTTAATGTCTCCTCTCCTCTGCTGAGGTAAAGTTGACTATGCAATAGCACTACTGAGAAACTGGGATAAACAAATGCAAAGATTATCTTTACGATACCTGAATACCTCTTATTTACTGAGGAACACTGTTCAGGGAGGCATCACTGTTCAGGAAGGCATTTGGGCACATGCTTAATAGTGTTAGCCAAGACACATAATGGTGTTAGCCAATACATATATGTATTGACTAAGGGCATATGATATTAATATTGTATTATCCTAAATGTGGGCAGTTATGTGAACCAGGTTAGATCTTTCTCACAGTTCTACCCACTCAGGACACTTATACACCACAAAGTTAAAAGTAGGGAAGGATTGCTCAGTGGCTTGAGCATTGACCTGCTAAACCCAGGGTTGTCAGCTCAAGCTTTGAAGAAGCCATTTAGGGATCGGGGGCAAAATCTGTTGGGTGATTGATTAGCCCTGTAGGGGGTTGGACTAAATGCTCTCCTGAGGTTCTTTCCAACCCTAATAGTCTATGATATAAAGCTGGTTAAAGGCAAGAGACATTTGTCCTATGTTCCAGTACAGGTACCTTCATAGGCAAATGGTTTAAAATGTAGTGACCAAAACAGAGATAAGGAAAGGTCTGAACAACAAGTTAAGGAATGGGTGGCTGAATCTTAATAGACACAAAATGCTTCCTAACTTGTAAGCAACCAGGCTATAGGTGATGTGGGGCATGTTTCAAAGCACACTTACTAGTTAAGGTGAACATGCCGTAAGGGAATTGCTTCCCGGATGGAAGTGTATGTTTGTCTCCCTTTTGTAGTCTACTACTTTCTTAGACAAGCTTTGGCTAAGTGTGGCTATTTGGTCTTTTAAACACATTTTAGAGGTAGGAGACCCTGGGTCCAATCACTCTTTCCTTATTTCTCCAGAGTTCAACAGCTTCAGCAGGAAGTCCCATAGCTCAGTGGTTAGAGCACTTTCCTGAGAAGGTTTGAACATGGTCTCCCTCCTATCCCCTCCTCTGAGGGAGGGCGGGAGCAGGATTTGAACCTGCATTTCATACATCCCAGATTAGAACAGCTGTGGGCTAAAAGTTATAAGATGGACACCTTCTCTTCCTCCAAAGAGATTTTGAATGGGACCTCATCTGGTAGGTGTACTGGGAGGGAGCCTAGTGGATTGGGCCCCACACATAACCTGGAAGCCAAAAGCCTGTCTTGTCCTGGTTCATGAGTTGCTCTGGGGTTTAACCAGGAGATAGGTATCCAGATGCCCACAGTGAGGCATCAGTGCATGAACCCAGAGACAAAAACCTATGTGTTGAGGGACTTTTATTTAGGACAATTTTGGCATGGGTTGAATTTAGGGACCTATAGGTTTGGGTGAGTTTTATGCATAGAAGTGGAGCCCAAACTGGAACTTAAATGCCTAAAGCTGAGTATTAGCTACCTATGCATCTTCATGGATAACGCCCTAAGTTCCTAACAGCACCTTTCATGTAATCAAAGTTAAGAACCTAAATACATTTGAGGATATGGGCCCAGGTTACTTATTTTGGTGCCTTATGGATTTAGGAGCCTAATGAGGCATTTCTTTTTCAAAGAAAAATAAGCCTTTCAAAGAAGATAAGCCTTCTTGCTTATCAATATGCATTCCCCGTGAAAGCAACTTGGCACATCTCATATTCTGCCTTGCTGATTTCAAACAATCACACCGGTCGTCAACATTTATTACAGTATTTTAACACTCAAGTCCTCTCATTTAGGCTTAATGAATGGCGTGTTCTTTACAGTACACCAAGGGGGGTTCAAGATTTAGATGCACACAAACCAAGGGAAATGACAATGTCCAAATTGAAGGGGAAAATTGCACTTAAAAAAAATCAGTAAGATCCAAGCCTGCAGAAATGATTGGGAGGAAATTGCTTTTGTTAGCCCTAGAGTCTAAGCCACAGACCTATTTCAAGGTTGATAGACCACACAAGAGTTGGATGCTCCTGGGCTGCGGTGGCATTAAAGATGTGGCAAAGATAAATAACCACTCTCTACATAAAAGCATTTTCATAGTTCACCCAGTGTCTGGCAGCTGCGCTTCTTTAATGCCCCAAAGCATAAAGAATTGGCTCACACCACCTGTTCAATACAGAATTCAAACAGTGGAACTATATCACTCAATTAGCAAGGCACATACCAGACAAATGAAAACAGCTGTAAGCTGTATTCTTCTTGTTAGGAGGGTATGGGAGAAAAGGGTGGTAATGTACTAGCAGTATGGGATTTGTACATCTTTCCCCCTTTCAGTACCAGAGAGATTATAAAACGATGGGTCAAAGGTATTGTATCAATGGCTTTATTCCAAGAAATCATCTGATCCCAAAAGGTTTAGCAAATTTGCTGTAACTTTAAATACTAGGGGCCAGTTTCCAAAGAGTTCAGATCTGAACAGTTCCCATCATTGTCCGTGACGGTTGGAAGGTGGGGACTCTCCCTATTGTTGTCATGGGGGGGTCCTGCTGAGTCCTCTTGAAAATCTGGCCATTTCTCCCGAGGCCCAGATCTACCAAGGCACCTAGGATCCACAAAAGGACTTGGACATTGTAATGCTGCATATCACAATGACTAACCATTAGGCACCTCCTATAGAGTCACATGGACAATACTGTGATCCACAAAGCCAATAAATTTTTATTATTAAAGGTCAGTGACTATGCTCCTGGGCCATAAATGTGTGTGCTAAGCCCTGCTCATCTCCGAGATAGGCACCTAAATGCAGGCTGAAGGAGGCCCCTAGTTCTGCTTAATGGTCCGTGAATGGGAAGCAGCCACCTGGCTTCAGGTATCATAGGCTCCTTAGCCAATCCTGGCCAGAATGAATTCCTGTCTCACGATACACAAAATGACCGGAGGAGGAAGTGGTGCCCAGCCCCCCCTTATAACTTATATCCCACTCTCCTCATATTCAGGAGACCCAGGTTCACCTGCCCTCTCTGACAGACGGGGGAAAGATTTGACCAGGGGATCTCTCAGCTCCTGTGCTCTAACCACTGAGCTACAGAGTCACTCACTCCTCTCTCTCTCTGGCTAAATATTTATTCCAGTCAGTAGGGGAGAGAGTTCTGAAAATGCCAGTTAGGTGCCTAATCCAACCTCTGGGTGTGACTGAGATCCTTGAAATGCACACGCAGTGGCTGCACAACCCTGTAGGTGCCTAAATTTCTGCCAGTGGTATGCACAGAACCTCTCAAGTCCTGACGCCACCGAGCTGCCCAGCCCCCTCCCTCATACCTCAATCCCAGCAGCCTTCACGAGCTAGGCGTTCCCTTGCCTATCTCACCTGTGGAGTGACAGGCGTTATCAGAGCTCACACAACCTGCACCAGGCAGCTGAGGAAGAGCAGAATGGAAGTTGTGGGGTCACGCACCCACCCATCACCTGGGATCCCCAACAGCCCAGTGGTTACGGCACCCACGGGGGAGACCTGCTTTCAAACCCCCACTTTACTTGATTTAGAGTGAGGACTTCCACCTCCCAGGTAAGTGCTCTAACCCCCACCTGGGCTGGGTGTCTAAGGGTTCCAATACATAGTCAGACACCTAAGTTCAATGTTGCAATTCCTAAGCCCCTTTGTGGATTTAGCTCCATATCTTCAAAGGTCTTTAGGCACCTAAAATCACAGTGTGATTTGGTTACCCTGGCCCCCACAGCTGTCTAGTCAAGCATACAGCAGCCTATGATTGTCTTTGTGAAGTGTATTTTATGAGTGCAATTGGTCTTGAGTTGTATTTGGACATGTAAATAGGTATGTGAATGATGATAACTCAATTGCCCACGAAAGCTTATGCTCCAATACTTTAGTTAGTCTTTAAGGTGCCACAGTAATCTTTGTTACCTCTGCTATTCCAGACTAACACGGCTACCTCTCTGATTCGTTCAATTGCATGAGTATTCAGATGACCCAGTGGTGATCCTGAAAAGTTTCCTAATGTCACCCAAGATACAATAACCGCAGCATTTTCAATATTCCCTTTTCCTTCTCTATATGACCCCTGGCAACTACCTCACAGCGCCAACATTGAGAGTAACTAGCTGAAAATCCCAGTTCTCAGGAAAGTGGCAACATTTTAAGCCACACATTGTCACTACCCCATTCTCTATTCCAGTCCCTCTTGTTTTTGCTTTCTCATCCAAGTGTTGCTTTCTTTACTAGTTAGTGCCACATGCTGTTCAGAACTGGGAGTGCACATGCTAGTGTCACTTCTGCAATTTACACGTGCAACATAAAGGCACCTGTTAAAAAGTTAGTAGTCAAAGTCTCCTCCGGTTTTACACTCTCTCCACCGTTCCACAGCCTCTTCACCGAGCAATGCTGGAGCATTAGAGGGTTTTCCTTCCTTAGAGGTTTTTAAGGTCAGGCTTGACAAAGCCCTGGCTGGGATGATTTAGTTGGGGATTGGTCCCGCTTTGAGCAGGGGGTTGGACTAGAGGACTTCCTGGGGTCCCTTCCAACCCTGATAGTCTATGATTCTATGAAGCGAAGAGGTGTTGTACAAAGCTGGAGTCTGCATGTCTCTTGGAAAAGGTATATTCCCTAATGTTCAGATTAAAAAAAGATCCCCAACTTCTGAAAAATTCATTACAAACAGACCAGCTTGTGAACCATTGACTTATACGGGTGTGCACTTCCTCAAAGTGAGTAATCTCAGTCACTTCAGTGGGATTGCTCATCTGAGGAACTGCTCACTCATGAGTAAAGGATTCACAAATCAGACACTCCTGAATGGGTAGGACAGAGCCATCAGATGCAGGGTGTTGAAGACAAATATACTAAGGGTTGGGAGGCGCCCCCATACTAGGGTAATGGGAGCCTGCAGAAGATCTAACTCGCTGCTAGCATGCTCCCTTGTGTCTGGACATAGCAGGCTCTCCTGCTCCAGTGCCCTCTGCCAGCAGTCACTCTGCCCCTGTGGTGGTCACCTCTTCTCACCACTTGGTCCTCCAGCCAGATCATATTTTAGTTCCGTGTCATTTACAGGATAGCCAAGTCCAACAAAACATAAGTCCAAGACTTCCTGTCAAGCGTCCAGCCCCTGACACTGAATCCACTGGGCATTGTATCCAGTGACTGCTATTTCCCTTATTTCCTAATGCCGGGGGCTTCATGTCACCTTCCCAGTGGCTGATAGGGGAACTCAGACCCTCCCTCTACACTGGGTTCCAACCCAGGGATCCTAGGACGAGCGGCTAAGTCTGCTTTGTCAGACACCTCACCTCTGCCTCCCTGAACTCCTTCCTGCCATTAGTGTTCGCTTGAGCCTTTCTCCTCAGCTCCTTCCAGCTTCTCCCCAGAGGTCCAGTTTCTGCTCTTGTAGAAGGGTCAACAATGGGAGCTTGATCCAATCCCATGTCTTCCACATATCTCCACTCCCTAGCACCCAGTCAGCGACTGCAGCTTCTTTCCCCTCTCCCTGCAGTCCCCATGCTCCTGTGCCCATGCCCTTTGGCTTTACTTCCTCTAGCTTCTTCTGGGATCAGAACAACCTGCCTCTGGCCCCAAACTCCATTGCCACAAGCGTCCCTGACTCCAGCCCCTTGGTTCTGGCTTCAGACTTATCTTAGCCCAAGAGAAGGGACACCAAGTTCCCTTTCCCTTGGTCTTCATTCCTCTGCTCTGTGCTCTTTCATTTATGAAGACACAGCTTGACCCCAGCTGGTTTGAACACCATTCATTCCTAACACTTTGGGTGTTACCCAGGGGCCTAATTGGTGCCAGGCTCCTGTCAACCTGTGGGAAACCAGTGTGGGGTTTATATCCCCCTCACTCATTACAGGGCCAGATAGTACCTTAGATTGAAGACACTGTAAAGCCTCCCCTAATAGACTCATAAACTTTATGGACAGAAGAGACCATTGTGATCATCTAGTCTGACCTCCTGAACATCAAAGGCCTCAGAATCTCACCCACCCACTCCTGGAATATGCCCCTCACCTCTGGCTGGGTTACTGAAGTCCTCAAATACTTTGATTTAAAGATTTCATCTTGCCTGATACCATGTCCCCAACTATGGCACAGATCATTGAAAGCTCTTTTCATTTCAGTCTAGCAAAAGGTCTAACATGATCCAATGGCTGGCCGTTGAAGCTACACAAACCCAGACTGGAAATAAGGTGTTTATCATTAACACTGAGAGTTATTGGTCAATGGAACAACTTACCAAGGGTCGTGCTGGATTCTCCGTCACTGACAATTTTTAAATCAAGGTTGGATTTTTTCCCCCCTAAAACATCTGCTCTAGGAATTATTTTGGGGAAATTCTCTGGCCTCTGCGATACAGGAGGTCAGACTAAATGATCACAGTGGTCCCTTCTGGCCTTAGAAAATGCAGAAATAAACTTGCCCATGATAACTGTCAAACTGTTTCAACTGAGAAATGAGTTCATGGAAAAATCCATGCCATCTATTTGCAAATAGTCCATGAACAGAACAAAATAGTGCCAGACTCTGAGTGAATTATGCATCCCACATAGCTCGCACAGAATTAATAGATGATATCTCCTGTGAGTCAAAGCAAAAAAACAAGCAGCACAAATTCCCGCCTGAGAATTAAGTCCCTAGAGAATTAGATTAACGAGTCAAAGACAGAACAGACGGTAGCTGCTGCTATTGTAGCAACAAGCCATGACACTGTGTGTATTAGTCACCTGATAGGGCACTTCCAATGTTACAAAGAGAAACACCAGTGCTCTTTACTGCTGCTCTGGGCAGCAATGACTCTGTAGCTTAGACACTTGAATTGAGAGTTGCCTTAAGATGCCCAGATCAGTTCCTAAAGAAAAGAAAAGGGGCTGCAGGAAGGAGGCACTGTAAATTTGGGGTGACTTTTTTCAGCCACATTCTTGTCACATTTTAACACCAGCCCTGAAGCCCCATCATTGCATCTGAAGTCTCTGAGCAGCTGCACCTGCTACAGCTAGCCGGGTGTGTTGTAACACAGTTGATGTTCTTGTGGAAGCTTGTTGCTCGGGAAACAAAACCTTCATCGAACACTAAGACCATTCAGGATGGGCAAGTTGAGCTTGCGGGAGGCTCAGGTCTCTTGTACCTGGCACATTGTGAGCCTCCGAACAAGAGCCGGTGGTAGCGTGCCCTGAGATAACGGCAGTGCAGACCTCTCTCAGATCCCCCATGGCTGCTGTAAATCAACAACGCTCCCCTGAAGTTAGAGTGGCTGCACTGATTGGTCCCAGTTGAGATTCTGGCTTTGTGACGGGATGTACCAATCCTGCACTGGGCCAAGAGGGCATCACCAATCACTGTGGGCCCAGGAGAACATGCCCCCTCGTCCCGGCTGTGCACGCTCTGGGTGGAAATAACAGATAAAAGGAGGCAGCCCAGCTCAGTTTGGGCTGGCTGAGGAGCAGGGACAATGTGTCATGCTGGCTCCAGAGGAGGCAGGCGCCTGTGACTCTCCAAGGGGTGGGAACTGTGGACCCAGCCTCTGCTCCAGACAACCAGCTGACTGCAGAGACCAACTGGGATGCTGAGCTGAGGCTGCCACCAGAAGGCGAGATGCCCTTGTGGTCGGAAGTGACCAGAGAAGGGATTAGAAATCCATGCTTGAACCCTTCACTGGAGATTCCCTGGCTTCATAGTGCCCGGGTCAGAACCTGGTGGAGGAGACTGGGCTTGGATTCCCCTCCCTGCCACCCCCCCCCCCCCCCCGCCCCTCCTCCCCATCCCCCAATCCCCCACATACTTGCCGCTGGTTGTGGTTTCTGCTTGTTTGCTCTGCTCTGCCCTGCCCGGGGGCTGTGGCCTGATTGTTTACTGGGCCCTAGCGGAGGTCGTGAGCCCTCCTTATTGCAATTGCTCCATCCCACAGGGAGTCCTGCTGATTGTGTGATGGGGTGTACCAACAACCTTGCACTGGGGTGTACCAACAACCCTGCACTGGGGTGTACCAACAACCCTCCACTGGGCTAATGAGGGCAGCCCCGCTCGACACTCAGGTCGCCCAGTGACACACCCTATATGTCCATCTTGAATGTTACTGTTCTTGCTCGGCCTAGCTGGGAAACCTTTTCTTTCCCTTTCTGGTCACTTTACAGCATGAAATCAATGTACAGAAGGAAGATCTATACTGGGTACCATTGCACACTTACAGTTTAACCTCCAGTTGGGTAGGATATGAAATGTAATTAGTATGTTTCTGACATCCTAATTCCCTTGTATATCTACTCTGAAATCAGAGGTCCGCTCAAGGTATGTCCTGTTTAGAGTGGCTTGTGTCAGCAAGGCAGCCCAAGGCTTGCATCCTCCTAGGCAGCTGTCCTAATTCCCTGTCCTGTGCAGGGGTGTCAGAGGAGTTCCTGTATGTGTTGCTTCTAGGAAGCAGTATATCCTAGAGGGTAGGTCACTGGGCTAGGATTCAGGAGGCCTGACTTCTGTTCCCAGCTCTGCCTTTGGCCTACTGGATGACCTTCAGCAAGTTACTTCGCCTTCGGTGACTCAATTTCTCTATCTGTCTAATGGAGATAATGAAACTCCTTTGTAAAGCAGTTTAAGATCTGGTGATGTAAAGAACTAGGCAAGAGCAAGAGTTTGGAGGGCAGATAGTCTGAGTAACCATCTAACCCCATATTTATAAAGGACCGGGTTGCTAAGGGGGCCTGCCAATTTTTTTTTATTTGGTTCCTGTCATGTGACATTTCATTTTCTGCTTCCTCATAAATGAGGGTGGCTATTGAAGATCACCTTATAATCTAACAGAAGACAGTTCTTTGGAAGAAAGGTTGAGAGAGAGAAAGAGAATTACAATGGGAATTGTTGGTGTCCAGAGCAAACCACACAAACAGTGTGTAATATTTTTTCTACTAGAGCAGAGGATTGTTCATTATTTACCTCATGTGTTTGCCCCTGGGCTAGCGTTATATTAGTGACATTTCCCTACTGAGATGGAACACCTGGTAGCCATAGCAACTACATTTTCATATCCGCCTGTACATTCCCCTGGTTCTAATTAGGTCATTCATTTATAACAGCATTGACAACACAGGCGAAGCAAGAGCAGATGTACCTCCCTTACAGTCACCTATCTGAGCCCCTGATACCATAGATGCTATCTGAAGGTCAATCTGATTTCTTCCCATGCTGTCAGATGTCACCTAGGATACAAACAAGGCTTTGTCAGCCATGTCTATCTTGTCTGCTCTTACATGACCTCTGGTGTTAAGTCCCATACACTTTCCTTCTTTAAACACTGTTTATCATTCATGTAGTTAAATCAAACAATGATACCTTTCCTTTCCAGCAAATTGCCTGCTGGGTTGTGTTAAAAAAATGTCTTTTTATTTTGCTAGCTTAGGTGTGAATTTTCCCCACTACCACAGAGCCCTGAATTCTTGCATAAGCTATTCATTGTGGCTTTTACAAATAGCAGGCGGCTGTTTTTACAAGCCGAAAGCCTGTGCAGTTAAACATAAGAATTTAGTTGTGCAATCTAGACAACCATAAACTATGTAATCTAAAGCAAATGACAGGTAAATGATGAAACATGAATGCTCTAGGAAGCAAAACCAAGCAATGCACAATTGCAAAAATTCAACGGTTTGGCTTGCTTGGCCCACAGATTATTTTCTCCTCCCCAGAACAATAAAACCCAGTGAACAGTTTGAAGTCTGATTACATGATTAAAAAAAAAAGATTGATGGGCTGGCAAGCAGTTGAGAGAGTTTACTTTATTGTTCATGGAGTCGGTGCTTGGTAGTGCATTTGTTCCTAGTGAATTGTCAAAAAAAGATAAATAACTTTCGCACATTGGGCTACATTCTATCTGGGACTGGAATTCTTTTGCTAGAAGAAAAAAGATCTGACATCTGGATTTTGGCCCGGCTGAAAAATACTTTTCAGCAGAGCTCGGGAGATGGGGCGGTTTACACTGTTATTATTGTTTGCTATTAGTGGTAGCAGAATTACTGTAGAGTCTAAGGGCCCTAATCATGAATAAAGACTCCATTGTGCTAGGCGTTAGACAAACACAGAACAAAAAGGCTGTCCAGTGAGGGATTTTTGACACTGGGAAATTAGATCATGTAATAAAACTGATTTATTGACCATGTTAAATATGATAGCTCTCAGTGTTGACGAGGAATGACTTGTTACACATCTCCATGGAGGTGGAGGCTTTCAGGGGCCCCTAATGGTCCATCTGTACTATGATTTAAAATCCACAGCAGCAAGTTTCAGAGCCTGGGTCTACAGATTCAGGCTCAGGCAACAGCATTGAAAACAGCTGTGCAGATGTTTGGGATTGAGCTACAGCATGTCCACATTGGTCTTAATGCCTTAGCGTGAGTCCAAGGCTACAGACCTGGGTTCCGAGACTCACTGCCGCAGGTTTTAAAACTAGTATCCACATATCCTATGAGATTTAGGTGAACAAATTCCACTGGGAATTGAGCTCCTCTAAATCCCTTAGGCATCTGTGAAAATCCCATTCTCAGGGCTTAATATTGTACATGTTAATGTTTGCAATTTTCTAATGTGGACAAGTAGAGCTGGGTGAAATTTTTAGGCCAATTTTTTTTCTTTCCTCCGCCCCTGCAAAAAATTAGATTATGAGGATGCTTGTGATTTTATTTACATAGGTGTAACTCTATTGAATGACATGATGTTATTCCTGATTCACACATGTGTGACATCAGAATTGCAGTCACAATTTTGGGACCAGAAGATTCCAGAACAGATGGGAAAGAAGCACTGTACGCGAGTAACTAGCAGAAGGTATAAACATGTGCATTATACTAGCCTAGAGGTTGTACATAAAAGTATCTAGATTCCCTCTCTTCATTTCTATGTGTTTTTCTACATCTAATTCAAACATAGTCTGTCTCCAGATAATCAAAAGACGGGAATACAAGAGGAATCACAAGTGTTTCTACTCCCCGTTGAATCCCCAGTATGTCTGACAATGATAGTAACGGTGGACCTGCCATTTGGGGCATCTGAGGCATTGCTCAGTTCTGAAAATGGAATAAAAGTATCATTCGCCCACTTCTCTGTGCCATCCAGAGCTCCTAATTTAACAGGCTGCAGAATCAGCTAATAATTCCCTGAAGAATTGATCGTGTTCCCAACTTTAAAAACAACTTAGTCTTGCCTCCCATTGACATTTAATAGGAGCTAAGAGCCTAACTCACCCGTTGGTCCCTTCTGAAAACAATACCTGTCCTGACTGGTGTAATGCTTTCAATGGTGATGCAACAGCATGAGTACCAATCCCAGGGCAGGCTATTAAAAACCAGGGCACAAACCCCTCCGTGCTCATGAGTTCTAAATTTAATTTCACTAATTAGCTGGACCAAGTGCAAATTCCTCTGGCACATTAGCAGCCTAAGCACGTACTCACAGAGACAGAGTCTTGTAGCACCTTATAGACTAACAGATCTTAGGGATTATGAGCTTTTGTGGGCTACATTCCTCTGATGAAGTGGGTCATGGCCCACGAAAGCTCATGATCCCTAAGATCTGTTAGTCTATAAGGTGCTATAAGACTCTTTGTCGCTTTTGCAGATCCAGACTAACACGGCTACCTCTCTGATACTAGTCACAGAGAGTCTCCTTCGTTACTCCCGTCTGCCTTGCCATCAGGTTAGCGGGCCTCTGATAGATGTCTCCCTACCCCAAGGCAGAGCAATATTCAAGTTACTCCTGATCTCAAAGGATCACTCACTTACCCCAGGTCAGTTGCGCTTTAGGTTTCATGCTAAACATAAGGCTTGTTGCCGGTCCTATAGTAAACTATGTGAAGACTTAATTAGTAGGCAAATGAGATTAGAGAGTTATTAACAAGGTTAAGGAAAGCAAATGGACACACAAATGAGTTTCAGTCATAGGTTCTGAAAGGTAGTATAGGCTACAATCAGCAAGCTCTATTTGACCTGTATGGCTAGCCTAGCCTAAGCAGCTGGGAATTTCTTAATGCCTAGAAACACCCCCACACCCTTTCCCCTCCACATCCAAACAGCATAGAAATATTCCTCCTGTTTAAGCTTTTTATCCCCCTCCTGGCATGTGTGTTTTTGTTGATGGTTTTCACTCCAGATCTAGAGAGTTTCCAGTTGTAAAATCCAACCAGAACCCATCTGGTATCCTCTCTTTCAGGAGGGGCATAACAATTTCTGAAGAGACACTCTTTGCATTAGAATCATAGACTATCAGGGTTCGAAGGGGCCTCAGGAGATCATCTAGTCTAACCCCCTGCTCAAAACATGACCACTCCCTAATTAAAATCATGCAACACATTTTTGCCCCCTATTCTCCCCCCCTCCCCTCAGGGCCGGCGACAGGGGGGTACTACGGGTACAGTTGTACCAGGCCCCCCGACTTTAGGGGGGCCCCGGTACACAGCTGTATCCGTTGTCGTCCCCCCTTGTTGCCGGGCCTGGAGAGCGGGGAAGGGGCAGGGAGGCAGCGCGGCTCTCCTCCGGACGAGCGTGCCTGGCCCCGGCAGGAGCAGTGAGCCCGGCCGGCGGCAGCAGCACAGTCCCAGGGAGAAAGGGAGGGGGAGAACAGCAAGGGCGGCTCATGCAGCTCCCAGGCTCTCGCTCCCACTGCCGCCAGCTGTCAGCTGGGGGGGGAGTGCCACCTGGGCTGGGGGGGAGCACCGGCGGGGCTAGGGGGGGGAGGCCAGCTGGGCTTCCTCCCCCAGCTGCTGTCAGCTGGAGAGGGGAGCGCCAGCTGGGCTGGGGGGGGGGGGCGGCTGGGCTGGGGGGCCCCCCAAACTATCAGAGTAGGGGGCCCCCAAATTTCTGTCGCCGGCCCTGCCTCCCCTTCAAGAATTGAACTCACAACCCTAGGTTTAGCAGCCCTATGCTCAAACCAGTGAGCTCTCCCTTCTCTATATGGCTAGCTAGACACACAGATGCCCTACTACAGCCTCTCAAGTATTACATTACAATTACATTATGGAACACGGATATTACAAGAAAGATTAATTCAGGCAAAAATTCAAGCCTTCAGCACTACACTCTAATTCCCATTCTATCAATGTTAACCCACAGGTGAGCCAGCCAGATTCCAGCTATGCGTCGATCAGTGTTCCACTGGGAAATGGGGAGCCTGGCATGAGCTGGTGCCAGCCAGTGGTGGATTAACTTTTTATGGGGTTAAACATATTTGTGGGCCCCCCTAGGGAATGAAGGGGTCAGGGGCAAGAGCACAGCAGGCAGGGGGGATTTGATTTATATCATTCATTATTCAGGAAGATTCGATTTCATCGTGGTTTCCTACATAAAAGTGCATTCTTCTTGGTTGTTATAACCTTAATACATATTCTTCACAACTCAGAGGTAGTTGTAGGTTTCATTTTTAGAGGATACATCCTATCCATTTTTAAACAGTGAATTATTTTGAAAACTTTTCAGATGAGTTTTACAGCTCTATTAGAAAATGAATGATTGTTTGGTTATTTCATTTCCCAAAGATAATTGAAGCAGATATTTATGAAGTCACTGGGCAGTGAAGTATCTCCAATTCAACAGGTTAATCATTCATATTTGGAGGATTTTCTTGCCAGGCTGTATTGGAAGGAAAATGTCACCAGACAGACACTTAACCTGCTTTATTTAACTAAAACAACAATGCAAAATATTCTGGATTTGTTTCTTCAACCACAAACATAATATCTTAACAAAAAAGGATATGTTCCTTGCTTTTCATATTTATTTCCAAATTCTTCTCCATATTCAGATCTATACCGCTCCCAACAGTCTTCTATTCATCGAACGTTTTGAAACTGTTCACTTTTAAATAGAAGTAAGGGATTGACTTTGTGTACACAAATTTGCAGAGGGACAATAGAGTTGAGGTTTGTTATTTCTCACCTCTGTATATTTATTTAAAAACATTTTTTGCTGTTAACAAGCATGTTACCTCTGGAGAGACAAATCCACAGTTTCAAAACTGCATAACTAAGCATCTCTGATGGTATCTTCTAGACTGATCACTGAGTCCCATTGGGTAAATAGAAAGATTAACCTAAATAATCTATACAGAAGCCTGAGGAATCCCATAAGATTGGGTCCCAAATCCATGAACTTTTAGAACTCATTTAAATAAACTTTTCTTAAAATTTACATGAATATATCATCTCATACTATAGAATTAGAATTTATAATCCTTATTTCATGATGAGATATAATAATTTTAATTAAGATACATCTTTAGATAAGTTTTTTTCCTCAAAAATCTGATTTAAATTAAAAAAATCAGGTTTTTTAAATTTATTTTTAAAAGTCATTGATTCTTATCTATCCTGACGGGGGGGCACTGTGTGTGGGGGTGTAAGGATTGGTCCCCAGCTGGAACAAGGCAGGGGCCAAGAGCAAGATGAGCACAGAGGGGCATGGGGGAGGATTAGTCCCTGCTTCCTGGAGCAAGGCAGGGTCAGGAGCAAAAACACAAGGGCGGGAACTAGGGTTGGTCCTTGGGGCAAGGGGGTGGCCGGGGGTAAACTGAAAGTTCAGCAGGGGTGGGGAGGTGGTAAACAGGATACCCCCACACACACATAGAGCGGGTACCTACCTTCTCCCTGATTTTAGCCCATTCTCTTCCTCTCTCTCTCTGCACTGAGCTGACGGGGGGGGGGGGGAGTGGTGCAGGGTCTGGGAGGGATTTAGGGTGCAAGAGCAGGTTAGGGGTTGGAGTGCAGGGTCTGGCCAGGAGATAGTGTGTGGGAGGGGGCTCAGGGTTGGGGCAGGAGGTTGGGGTGTGGAGCACTTACCTGGGCAGCTCCCATTCAGTTTGAGGAGTGAAAGTGGGTATGTGGGAGGAGGGTGAAGGTGCTCCCGTTAAGCACTCAGGGATGTGGGGGAGGTGCAGGAGTCAGAGTATGGGGGGCTGGGTATGTGTGGGGGTGCAGGAGTTAGGGCAGGGGAAGTGGGGGGCTGCAGGAGTCACATCTGGGGTTGTGGGGGTGTCTGAGGAGGGTGCAGGAGTCAGGGCAAGGGGCTGAGGGTGTGGGCTGTGGTTGTGGGGGTGCTCCCAGCCCCCTTCCCTGAGCGGCTCACAGCAAGGGGGTGGAGGAGGTATGCCCCGATTCCACCCCCCTTCCCCAAGGCCCCACCTCCACCTCTCCTCTGCCTCCTCCCCTGAGCAGGGAGCATGCTACCGCTCCACTCCTCCCCCTTCTTTGTGCCGGAAAACAGCTGTTTGGTGGCCAGGGAAGCGCTGGAAGGGGTGGGGCAGGAACACAGCACACTTTGGGAAGAGGCAGGGGAGGGTGGAGCTTGGCCACCGGCAGAACCTGCCCTTCAGCAGGAGCCGGGAGGACCAAGCTTCTGCCCCCTGCCTCCCACAGGTGAGAGTGGTGGGCTGGGCCAGGGCCCCTTTGGACCGTGGGCCTGGCGCCATAGTAAATCCGGTATTGGGGCCAGCATCACAACTCCATCTACTAAATGAAGAATCCATGCAAGGCCCAAACCTGACAGAGCACAGCGGAGACTGCCGAAGAAGGTGTTGTAAGGTAGCAGCATCGGGATGGCATGTAGTACAGCAACAACAGCGAACGGATTGGGGGGGAATTTTCAAACTGAGTTTAATCATTGAGTGCCTGGCATTTATAATGTCCAATCTAAAACTTTATCCAACAGCAGCTCCAAATTAATATAAGAGGGATCTCTAGTTGTTCGTCCAACGCTATCTATTCTTTTGATGTCTTACTTTTAGACCCAATACCCAGAGAGGCAATTGCACTGCACTTCATTAGCTGATTAACAGGTTACCTGACGTCAGTTTGCAAACTTAGATCTTGATTTCATTCTCAAGTTACAAAGTTACACGGGTACAAATCCTTTTGACTGTGAAATTTCTAAAGCTTATGTTTGTGTAAATAATTAAATAGTAACCGAAGCAAGGTATTTAATCCATCTTTTCCACCTACAAGGTGAAGGCCTCATTCTGTGACCTGTGGGAGACACAGATTCAAGGCCCTCTTCCAATTAATATTTATTTATTTATTCAAAAGTGGAATACCTCCAACAGCAGAGATTCCCTCCCTTCAGAATAGCCTGTGGCCTGGTGCTTAAAGCATGATTCTGCAATGTTGGAGGCCTGCATTCAAGTGTGAAGCAGAGCAAGGTGTTAAACAAGAATCTCCCAAGAGAGCGTTTCAGCCACCAGGCTCCGGGCTATTTTGAGGTCTCTGGCTGGTTTTTCATGAAAAAGATCTCAGTTTTGTTGTTCTGCAGAATGGAAACTTTTTTTAGCATCATGAAAATTCTTGACGCATGCGAAGACCATTTGCCGCCCAGAAGGTGTTCAAATTACAACTGCCTCTTGCTACGTATTGGGGTGCCGCTGTGCTAAACGCCATAGTGATCTTAGCTACTAGGCCCCATTTTCTCTATGAGAAATCTCTCTCCAACTGATAGAATAATTCAGAACTGGAAATGGAACTACCACAGTCTAATGTTTTTTTAGGTTATGGAAGATAATAACCAAAATGTGAAAACATAATATTGCATTTGATTCTAAACATTAAGCAAAGCAGGTCTCTGTCACGGAGAAAAAATAATTAGCGGAAACACAAGTAAAAACAGTAATTAAAAAGAAAAAAAATGTGTTCTTGCTCTCTTGAGCTATTCTAAGTCATTCTTTACCTCCCACAGTGTATGGTTCATATGATACCCATGTAAGGTTAAGCATCTCTCTGTTGTTGCTTAGTAACAGTGCCAATGACAGTTTGTTCTCATTACAGCAGGAAAAAATGATACCAAAAAGGCGTTACAACCATGTGTTTGAACGTTTGTGTCCATTCATGTTGGATTTGTTTCCTTACTACCAACATTTGAGTGAAGAAATTTTACTGACAGAAGTGTCCATGGAAAGCAAATTTTAAATCACATACCTGAACATTCATGGACCCCAATTCCATGAATTCTTCCTATATGAGTAGTAGTTCTACAGTGGGGCTCCAGAATACTATGGATGAGTCTACTATCCTGTGGTCAACAGATTCAAGTGAGAATGGCTCGTGCTACCACTCTAAAAATAGTTGGGTAGCGAATGCTTTGCAGTTCTGGCTTGGCTGTAGCTGGAGCTTTGAATATCATTCTCCTCCCCTGCAACTTCAAAGAGCTGCCTGTGCCATTCTCTGTAGAGACTAGCATGACTTCCATTAGCCCGAGTCTATCAAACTGAGTGGAGAGGCTCCCTCCAAAATAATGGGTAGATTTACCCCTAAAGGTCCCAACCAAGGTTGGAGACCCATAGTGCTAGATATGAACTCATAGTAAGAGGGAGTTACTGCCCTTGAGAGCTTATAGTCTTAACAAAGGATGGAAGAAAGATAATACAATCCGCATTATATTAAAGAGATCCCAATTCTGATGCTGAAGTCAAGGGGGGTGGCAGAAGAGAAGAATGAGGGGGATTTGATAGCTGATTTCAACAACGTGAAAGGGGGTTCCAAAGAGGATGGATCTAGACTGTTCTCAGTCGTACCAGATGACAGAACAAGAAGTAAAAGTCTCAAGTTGCAGCGGGGGAGGTATAGGTTGGATATTAGGAAAACTTTTTCACTAGGAGGGTGGTGAAGCACTGGAATGGGTTACCTAGGGAGATGGTGGAATCTCCATCCTTAGAGGTTTTTAAGGTCAGGCTTGATAAAGCCCTGGCTGGGATGATTTAGTTGGGGATTGGTCCTGCTTTGAGCAGGAGGTTGGACTAGATGACCTTCTGAGGTCCATTCCAACCCTGATATTCTATGATTCTATGATTCCACATAAAGTGGATGGTCCTGAGTTAAGAGGAAAGATCTTCTCATGGTCAGTAATTCATTAAAAGATAAGAAACAAAGGATAGGAATAAAAGGTCAGTTTTCACAGCGGAGAGAGGTAAATAGTGGTGTCCCCCAGGGATCTGCATTGGGACCTGTGTTGTTCAGCATTCATAAATGATCTGGAAAAGGGGATAAACAGTGAGATGGCAAAGTGTGCAGATGATACAAAATTACTCAAGATGGTCATATCCAAAGCAGACTGCAAAGAGTTACAATGGGATCTCACAGAACTGGGTAACTGGGCAAGAAAATGGCAGATGAAATTCAAGGTAGATAAATGCAAAATAACAGTGGAAAACATAATCCCAACTATACATACAAAATGATGGGGTCTAAATTAGCTGTTACCACTCAAGAAAGTGATCTCGGAGCTAACAAGCTTAGTTCTCTGAAAACATCTGCTCAATTTGCAGCGACTGTCAATGAAGTTAACCATGTTAGAAACCATTAGGAAAGGGATTATGACAAGAGAGTAAATATAATGCCATTATATAAATGCATGATATGCCTAACTCTTCAATACTGGATGGAATTCTGGTCACTCTATCTCAAAACAAGATATATTAGAATTGGAATAGTACAAAGACGTGCAACAAAAATGATTAGGGGTAAGAAACAATTTCCATGTGAGAAGAGATCAAAAGATTGGGCCTATTTTAGAAAACAGATGGCTGAAAGGGAAGATGATAGAGATCTATTAAATCGTGAATGATGTGAAGAAAGTGAATAGAGAAGTGTTATTTACCCCTTTGCATAACACAAGAACCAGGGGTCACTCAATGGAATTCATAGGCAATAGGTTTAAAACAAATATGAGGAAGTACTTCTTCACACAATCCAGGGTCAATCTGTGGAAGTGGTTGCCAGGGATGTTGAGAAAGCCAAAAGTATAACTGGGTTCAAATAGAATTAGAAAAGTTCCTAGAGGATAGGTCCAGCAAACAAGGATGCAAATAAGGTTCTGGGTGTCCCTAAACTGCTAACTGCCAGAAGGTGGGAACTGACTAGAGGAGATGGATCACTTGTATTGCCCTGTTCTGTTTATTCTCTCAGAAATATCTGGTTCTGGCCACTATCGGAAGACATACTAAGCTAGATGGACCATTGGTCTAATCCAGTATGGCCATTCATATTTTCTTATGTCATCTTTAAAATCTTGAGGTATTTCTCTTCAACCCATGTGCAGTCTTGAAATTCAGGAGATGAAATAATTTCTTTGGCCATAGAAAATTCATATAACTCATCCATGTTCATAAATGTATCCTTTTTGCTTATTTTAACAGATTCTGTAAATTATTGAAAAGAACATTCTTTTGCCAATGGTAAGACAGTTCCTTGTGCACATTTTCAGTAAGGTCATATGGTTCTTAAAAAAAATTGAGCATGCTCATAAAAATGCAGGAAATCTATTTCAAATTTTCTTCATTCATTTTCACTGAATTTCTTCACTTTGGAATTCACAATGAAACCATGAAATTTGTCATTTAGCCTGCATTCTGGTTTCTTATTTAGGCAGGATGTCTGTTTGAACAATCAAGTTACTATATATGAGGTTCAGTCTTGAGCTTCAGTACTATCTGTGCATATTTTTAGACCACAGCTCAGGAAGAAATAATACAATTTACAATTTCAATTTTGTTTCCTTCATCTTCAAAACTATCCCATATTATTTTAGGGCACTCATCTTCCCCCAAAGATTGAAAGTAACTTGTAAGCCTTTTCCAACACATTGCCAGATGATCAATAGCAGATGTAAGTGACAGCCAATATGTGACCAATGTAGAATTTTACTGTATTTTACTCTAGCAAATTTGAAAAATTCTTTAAGCTGTTGAACTCTCAATGACTGAATGCTAAACTGGCTGTAAACTTTTAAAACTAGGTTTTTCTACATCAGTATTTAGTTTGGTGACAGCAAATCTTGTGCTGTTGTGTATGACATGAGCAAAACAACTGGCAGCTAGAAGATCACTTTTTCTCTTTTGGGGGGGGAACATTGTTAAATTTAAAATAATTAACACTCGTGTTGTATACTTGGTATGCTGACACATTTTACAATTTTAGTCCAAATTTCTCAATGGTAGCAATTATTTGAGAAGTTTCCTGACAGTCTTTGTGAAAATCTACCAAGCAATATTGAACACCTGTAACACAGTGGAGATACCTTAAAACAAGTGGGAAGCATTTTATGGATCCTTTGTTGGAGGTGTCAGTGGCTACTGAAGAATAAATGTCATTCTCTTTACGGGACTAGCTCACTTTCACAAAGAATGTTTGATGTACTTTCTCCACAGGTTTCACATTTAGCAAATTCAGAATCACTGAACTTTTACTGTGTAATCCACCCTTCGATCAGAGTGGTGCTACTTAATAGCATGAAATGTTTTTTTGGTGAGTTCTGCTGCAATATTCTGTCGTCGGGGTAGTGCATGAACTTTTGAAAAAACTTTGAATTACACCTATTGCATTTGATTTATATTTGGTAGCCTCGATGTGATGTATTTCATTATCTTTGCCATGAATCAAAATGTCAGCATCACACTTACAGTAACTGCAAAATGTGGAGTTATCCCATTTCCTGCTTTTAATGAATTTACGTTCTTCATCTTCCCAGGTGGCTGAGAAACCACCTCTTGTCAGCATGGCAATTCCTGTGATAATCACAATGTTCACATTTATTAATCCTTCCTGTTCCTTGTTGCAAGAGCAAGATTAATGGAATGTTGGGTGCATGAGACATACCAGAAGGATTTATGTCAAATGGGTGGGGATTGTGAGCATTATCACACCATGGAGTACAAAATATAGTGTACACATGTGGTTTAAAATTGCCAGTGGCATCAAGATTGTGTGTGTGTGTGTGTGTGTGTGTGTGTGTGTGTGTGTGTGGACTCTGTTGGAGTTCCCAGCTCCTTCAGCCCTCACAGGGAGCTCAGGCGTGGTCATGGTTCCCACTGGCACTGCCCAGCGATCTCAGGGAGCTTGGATATGGTAGCCACGTGGAACGCAATAGACCCAGCTGGGTTGGAAGGGCTGCCAGCCTTTGAAGACTGGGGCCAGTGAGCGAGGCTCCTGGAAGGGATGATGGGACAGCCAATGTCCAGCTAGAACTGCTCTGCCTGGAGTGGAGGGAAAGGAGAGTGAAAGAGAAGCTAGAGCCAGCATGGCCCAGGGCTAGGGAGAGAGAGAAGGCCAAGCCAGACATCTCTGAGCTGGGGAAAAGAGGCCTTTTCCCTCACAGGAGCAGATAGGAGGCACCAGGTGCTGTTCGTAGAAGAACCCGGGGCCTTACAGCCAGTTAGAAGGAGCTTTGGTCACCTCAGAGAGGGGGTGTATAGATTTCTATCTCTTTGGTTTGTTTTTTATTAGTCATTTTATAAATCACCCCAAAAGTGCCCAAAGGAGGACATTTAAGCTTCCTCTTTGATAAACAAAGACGACGGAGGGCAAATATGGCAAAAGAAGACCTTTGCTACTCAAAGAAAGATACACGACCACCCTACCTAGCTGTTGGGATTCTCTCTGAGACCTCTTTCCACTTGGTTTCCCAAGAACTCAGTTTGACTCCAGCATTCATCACTCAGGTATCTTTATTGGACATGCAGCTGTGCTATACTGAGTTGATCAGATTCAAAGACAGGGAAGATGGAGGCAGAGTACATCACAGCTCCAAAGTGACACAGAAACCTTCTCCCTTTGCATTCATTACATCTCATTGAATTTACTATACATCGCATCACACATTTATGGATTGGCTTGGTTACTTTGCAGAGACCAATCCCTGTGCAGCATGCTCTGCTCATGCTTTGACTTCCTCTTTACCTCATCTCTACATTCTTAACTTTTTTTGTCCCTTGTTACCTAGTTCTTAATTAATAGTTCCCTGGGTGTTCTCCCTCTTATCTGAGTTGGCTCAGACATTGTCTTCTTACCCTCCTGCCCTATTTACTTATCTTATTTAGCACAAGCAGACCATTTTTAACCTGATCATTCATTTATGTCCCTAGCTCCTTTGTGAATTGTTGAGTGCAGTTATTTGCTGATTGCTAGTCATGGTGCGTAATTGGTCATCCACCATGTATGGTGGTATTTCTGCTCCCTGATTGAGTGCCTGAAATTTCTTAAACAGAAGAGCAGAAAATAATGAATAAGCAATATCAATGAAGAATGCATCTGTCTAGGCATGTAAATAGCCCATCTCACAGTAGTATCTAAGCATCTTGTTCCCATCCACACATGGGTATCTACACAAAAAGCAGCTGATTCTCCCAAACAGTAGTGTTCAGGGGCACTGGAATAATTGATATGGGGGAGAGGGAGTGCTGTGAGACATTGAACCAAACTTAAAAAACCCTGAATATAATGGAAATCACTTCAAGTCAGGGGGTTCTGTAGCACCCCCTGTATCCCTAGTTCCAGAAACTATGCTAGTGTAAAGAAAAGTCTATAAATGTTTGTAAAGGTAGTGACATCCCTTCCTATTCAAAGGGGCACCACAAAGTCTCACAAAATCGTGTGCTGCCTTAATCCATAGAAGTGAAATTTCCCCCCGCAGTACATGTTTGGATCCAAGCACAGCTGAGCTGAATTAAGTTTGCAATTTGTAGCAAACACATTTTGCAACATTTCACCAACTCTGGTGTGTCCTTCCCTTGGAAGACACATAACTCCAGCACTCTTTCTAAACAAAGTATACATGGGTGCTGAAAGGCATCCCACATCTCTGTGGTCATTTAGCTGATGTTTATTTTATTTTAATATTCCCATGTTTGCCCCTCGTACATGCTTAAATTATGCCGCTGATTGCACAATATCAGAAAAAATGTTTTCCTTAGTCCCATTAAATAAATAGAGCTTCTTCATCTGATGAAGTGGGTCTTAACCCATGAAAGCTCATGATCCCTAAAATCTGTTAGTCTATAAGGTGCTACAAGACTCTTTGTCGCTTTTGCTCTAAACAATAGCAGTAATTCAGTTTATAGATTATCTGTGTTCCACATCTGCACTAGAACAAATACATCTTCAGGAAAGGGTCTGGCTTTGAACAAGAAGGGGTGTTCTTAGCCAGAACATCACTACTTTCTCTTCCTTTTCCATGACACCAGCTAAAAAGCAGACGAAAAGTAGAGTAACCACCTTCTTCAGATGTAGAACCATAAGACAGATGGATGGACATATGCAGAGCCGCGCATAACTGCTAATGCAGACATTATCACTCAACAACATGACACCAGTTTGGGACGCTTTCTGGAGGAATTTATTTTTATAAATAAAATGTTGGCATCGTGGGATCAATATAATCCTGCTGTCATGCTGTTCGTATCAAGATATTTAAAGCAACACTAACCCCAGTTTTCTCCCGGCACCATGCTAAAATTTCAAAAATAATTAGGTTTAAAATTAGCAGCCGTGTTAGTCTGTATCTGTAAATAAGACGAGAAAGACTTTGTAGCACCTTAGAGACTAACCAGTTTTTTTCAGCATAAGCTTTCGTGGGCTATAGCCCACTTCATCGGATGCATAGACTGGAACAGAAGTAAGATGCATTTATACACACAGGAAGCAAAAAAAAAGGTGTACATTAGCATAGCAATTCTAAGAGGCTGTTTAATTTAAATTGTGTATCATGATTCTGATTTAGTCAAACTTGTCAATGAATATTTTTTCCCCTGAGTGTTCATCTGGATCTACACAAGCTGAAAGCTTCTGCTCAAGGAATCAGTAGAGCTATGCAACCTGGTTTTATCCTCTCCCATCCCTCTTTCTTGCCTCTCTTTATAGATAGTTTCCTTAGCTCTTCTTGGGTGTCACCATGAATAGCTATGAAAACGGAAACAAAGAAGGAAAACAAGTATTTCAGTCATTGGCTCTTTTGCAGTAGGAATCACCAAATACTTTGCTCTTCAGCGAGCTTTCTAAAATAATGGCCAATCTCTAACCATATGATATGCTAAAGTAACAATTTCATGATAAAACTAATCTTTCCCATAAATAGCTCTCCAACACGCTCTATTTTTCATTTTCAAAGCGACGGAAGGATTACAGTAGTGATTTGGATATCTATTTTTTCTAAAATTGCCTTCCAAGTCTTTCTTATTCTAATATAATGCTCAGAATCCTTGGTAAATAGGAATTGCATCTGGAAGGGGGGAAAAATAGCAAAAACAAATGTAACCTTAAAAAATCACTGATGTAAGTAGTTTCATTCCTTATACTAAAAACCATTTGGAAACTAATCTACTGCATATTCTTTCTTTTCAGAAAATGTAAATTGATCTTTCACTTTGAATACCTGTCAAACGACAACCACTGTAATGTTAATAAGTAATTTTGCTAGTCAGTTGATAACTTCAGATATACTGCAATCTTGCAGGTAGCTCCACATAAATTGATGCATCAGATTACATCCAAACCAGATTGGGAGATGTTCATTCTTAGAGTTTGGAGAAAACCTATATGGGAGAAATGTTTTTTTCCTACAAGTGGCATGAGAAAGCCTCTTAAACCTAAAGAAAATTTAAGAAATAATGTTGAAGCAAAGAGACATGACCGTGAACAAAGGGCTTGTGCAGGTCCCACTCTGTACTTGCAAGTTTTTACCTACATACTGTATCTTTCTGGCACATTACCTCTAACTCCTTGGGACAGTGAACCAAAAGAATTCACTGTCCCAAAAGAATTACTGAACCACTGAACTGAACCAAAAGAATTATACTGGTGCAAAATCTGCATGATCTTAATAGATACTCCTCCTCCTAACCCTGCTCATGCTGCTCCAAGGGTGACTGGGGCTGATTCTCAATGAGCAAGACAATAGTCATCATTTGCCCCTGTGTAAAATGACTACAAAATGGGTGTAAAAGTCTCCCATGGTTTCATTTTGTATCACCGGTGCACAGGTGCCTATGACAGCACAAGGGGCTAAGCAATGCTTTTTTTTAGTGTTTTGCCAGACTTTTTTGTGGGTTATTCAGGCCCCGCAGATGTCAATTGCCCTCTGCTAGCACAAATCAGGTTTGCTAAGTAACCTTTCTTTCAGTCCGTTGTCAATCACACTGACTGTAATATTACCTCTGTGCATACTCTTCCCGGTGCTTTCAAACAGTCTCATCCTTTCTGTCTCAATTCTGTTACATGCTTGTCAATCCCATTTTCTCTCAAAGGAGGATGAGACCAACACCGGTGCCACTTAGAAATAGCGGGTCTTTTTTTAGGGTTATAGTATTTCCCAAATATCTTTAAGACTTCCTGCAGAGAAAATTGGCTGCAGAAGTGACAGACCTATTTTAAAATCCTCATCTTTCTTTCAATCTTCCCCAGATTGACACTTTAGAGGATTTAAAATAACTGCTCCCAAACTCACCAAAGCCCTCCTTATTTTAGCCCTGAAGAATAACACTGGTAGTGGTTTGAGCTGGTCAGTGCTCTACTATGGCACTAGTTTAGATTTGATTTTAATTTGCTTTTTCTCCCTGGGCCGTTTCCTCCCACCTTTTGAAATTATCTCTGCTTCTTTCCTTTCTTTTCATGAGTGGATCTAAAATCTCTGAATTTTAGAGAGATCTGAAACTCAGTGCATCTCTGGGAGTGGAGCTCTTGAGATATTGGTCTCCTGAAATAAACTAGAACAACAACTATGTTCCCTAGGGGCTGAATTCTTCAGACAAGTTGGTGGTAGAATACCCATGAAACACTCAGGTTCATCAAATCTTTCGCAGACACTGATTTTTCTAGTGCTCAGCAAGCTCAGAGGCAACTGCAGGTTCTTCTCTCGTAGAATGGAGCTCAGAGAAGTGCGTCTTCAGTACCTCAGCAGGTGCCGAATGACTCCTGGAAGTACCTCTTTGACTTAATGAAACAGAGTGGAAAATGGAGAAAAAGGACAGAAGATTAGAAATTATTTAGGGTTTTGCATAAATGTTGTTGTCTGCTCCTCCAATCTGGTATATATTCCCTTTATTTAATCTTCCAAGGTATAAAAATACTAGTGATGAAGTTACATTTCTTCTGGCTGTCTTGCATTTCTAATGAAGAGGGGGAAAAGGTATACTGTGGCAGATTTAATACAAGCCATGGCTGTATGTTAATTGTTAAGTGCGGTTTGTAATTTACTAGAAAAGTAAATGTAATGGCATATATGTATACTGATAAAAGACCAATTCATTATGCTGTTGGAGAGAGAGGTTTCAATACCCCACACCCCAAACAAATTGTTGTTTATAATGATCAGAACAGGAATCTGGGAAGACAAGTAGAAATATTCAAATAAGCTATGAATCAGAATGATTGTTTGTGGAACAGGGTAACGTATGCCAGGCATTTGGACAGCTTTACTTACGTTGGGTCTGATTCTGAGATACTTGCTCCTGTTTAGTAGCATTTTACTCCACAAGGAGTTCTACTGAAGTCAATGAAATATCTCACAAAGTGAGCTGTTATTCAGTGTGAGTAAGGGTATCAGAATGAACACGCTTTTCTCTTCCATTTTATTCAAGACAGACACCATGATTGCTGCTTGCTCCAAAGGTATTTCACATTTACATGACACAGAGGACGAAAGGACATTTCAACATGAAAGCCAGCACCAAATCTGAATACGTTGGCGCCTAAACTGCCCTAGCACCAGGTAGATTCCATGGTCAACTCACCATGTGCCCTAATCGCTCGGTGTTGCTATAGACATTGAGCGTGAAGTGACACAGAATTCAGAGGCTCCTAAATACATAATGATACATCTTCAAGGTATTTTGTGGGCTTCTGCTATCTTCAACAAAACATCATGCATATAAATTATATGTCAAGAATCAGAGAGGTAGCCGTGTTAGTCTGGAATAGCAGAGGTAACAAAGAGTCCTGTGGCACCTTAAAGACTAACTATAAAGTTTTGAAGCATAAGCTTTCGTGGGCTAATACCCACTTCGTCGGACTGCTTGCATCCGATGAAGTGGGTATTAGCCCACGAAAGCTTATGCTTCAAAACTTTATAATAAATTATATGGGTTGCCATAGCCTGGAAAGCCTCTAACTAGAGCAGGCCTCTTAGTGTTACAAACCCATAGTGAGAGTCCCCACACCAAACAACTTCCAATCTAAACACATAAGAAAGACAAATGGCAGCTGAAATGAAGGAGTAGCGTTCCTAGTTTACAAACAGGGAATCGAGACACAGAGTTTACATGACTTGCCCAAGCTTTGTGGCAGAGCCAGAATTGGAACATAGGTGTATTCTAGTACCTTACCAATAAAACCATCCCTTATGCGGTGGTTTGGGCCTTTCCTTATCTCTGAGTTACAAAAAAGCCCATTTCGCAAAACAATAATGAATGAGGTTAAATTTTTAAAAATGGAAACATTGAATCAAGAAATGTAAAGAAACACTAGACTGAAAAGGTGGGCGCCCCATGAACTCTCGAACACCAAAATTATTTCTGATGCACACAGTCAAACAGGGAACACAGCTGATGGCCAAGCAGGAGATAGGGCATTACAAGACCATGCAGGATGGAGCTAGACATCAAGCTTTAGGAAAGAGGTGGCATTGAGGGGTGTGTGTTGTTTCTCTGCTCAAGAAATGTGCTTACCCCAGGTTCAAGAAGAAGGTCGTACAGACATAATTTTAAATCCTCTTTTTCTTTGTCTCGAATGTGTAAGTAGATCTGTACTAAGTCATAGTCTGGATGGCTGACACACTGAAAAATGCTTTTGTTCTCTGCCTTCTCTATGGATCAATATCCTACTGGCTAGACCAAGAATCTGTAGCACAGTTAAAAGTGTCCTTTGAGGTCATTGTAATTGGGCATGAGAAGGGGGCTGTGGATTTTTTTTTTCGTTTTAAGTAATGTATAAAGGAGGTTTGGTGTATATCAATGAAGCTCCACTAAAGTCAATGGAATGGGGATAGTGGACACTAACGGGGATCTGGCCTTTTAAGACTTCTCCTATGTGTTAACAAGGATACCAAATAAAAATATAGTCTGAATGCAGGGCATTGACAGAGGAAAATAAATACTTACAAATAACTAAAAGCCTATAAGGAGAGAATCTGTGTACAGCATAATCCAGTATTGCCACAGAAACAATTATATGCAAGGAACAAAATGCAATTGATACAAGGCCATTTTGAAGGCATTGAGAACTCGTTATGCACTTCAAGTACAAGGAAAGTAGTTTGCTAATTAACACACTGTTCACAGTCATTGTGATTTACTTCTTTAACGGTTAAAGTGGTGTTAGCTACTATTTCCCCCCCTAATATTCTCTCCAATAAAATCACTTCTCTTAAATAGAGGGTTTCACAGTTTGTTTTAAGCCCTATAATAAAAGCCAATCAATTGCAACTAGTTCTTACCCTTTCTTTTCACCCAGTGTCTCATATAGAACCTTTTAAATCTTTGCTGATGTCCGTAACGCAATGAGTCCCATATACATTAACATTCTAAGGGTTAGGAAGAACGTGTGCAAGCCTTCAAAAAAGAAATAAATTTCAGATATGTTTTTTTCAGCTTTTAATTAACGGTGGTGCTCAGGGCACTGTTTAATTAGGAATGGCAATTTGTAATATCCCACCTGTACTTTTGTCTGATGCCACTGGCAGATTTCATTCAGCTTTTTTCATACTGGTCCTGTCCATCAGATAGATGATAGCCAATGACTTTGAGTGACATTCAGTTCACTGACACTCAACCCATGCTACCTGTTGATAGAAAATTGGTGTAGTCTAGGGGGATCGAGCACTCTGTTCATGACTCAAGAGCCCTGAGTTCGTGTTCTAGCTGTGCTACTGATCTGCTGAGTGACCTGGAGCAAATTACTCCCTTTCTTCTTCCTCAGTTTCCCTATTTGTAAAATGGGGATGATCATATTCAGCCTTCTTTATAAAATCTTTGATATTTAAAGACAGAAATAATCTTATCTGTATAAAGCTGCCCTAGTACCGGCCACAGCTGATGAGGGGATACTGGAGTCCATGTTACTCTGCAACACTGTTTCTCCCAGGGAAGATTCTTTTGCATATTAAATCTGGAAAATGACCATGTGACCAATAAAATGACAAGTGGGGAGTATTTGTTCACTACTAATCCCTAGCTCTTTGCATCTGCAGACCTCAAATGCTTTATAAGGCTGATAAGTGACATGAATCTCTACTTTACACAATGTGGGAGATGAAGAGGTAAAGACAATTGTCCACATTCCCTCAGCAAGCCAGTGATACTCAGAACTAGAGTGGAGGCTTCCTGAGCCCCAAAGTCGTCTCCTGTGCACCTGGGTGGCTACTCTCCTTCACAAGTACTGTGGTCTTGGCTCAAACCTGACTGAAGAGCAGAATTAGGATATCTTTCAAGATTGCCATGTTCGAGGTACTGCAACAAATAGCAAGGCTCAACGTGGGATAAAAGATATACGTGGAGCAAAGTGCCACCAGCATTTTTAGCTCCATTCAGTGGTACCACTTTGCAGCTACGTGCTTGCCTTCAGCTCCACATCGGTGCCCTTGCACAAGTATGGAAGACATTTTAAAGCTTCTCTAGATGGATCGCTCGCTAGAAGTACTGTAGGAGCAACAATACCCCTGAATGTTGTAGTCAAGGCATCAGTTATGGCCAGGGAACTTCCCTTTTCAACAGGATCGATCAATCGATGGATCTGTTATGGTCATGAATTTTACAGGTAAGACTGAATTCCAGCTCCCTTTCTCATTCATTTTGTCAGCGACTGATACTTTTTTACTTCTCTTTAGGCTGAAATAGTCCATCCTTAAGGCCAAATTCTGCCGTGGTTTAAGGATGTGTAACTCTTGTTCAGCTCCATGAGATCTCGCTGTGCCTTATGGAGGACCCCAATAAGCCAAGCATTGAAGCACATAAATCCCCTAGACTTCAATGACACTGAAGGTGGCACTTACCATCAAGCACAAGCTTAAGTACTTTGCTGCACGAGAATGTTGAGCCTTAGTCAAAGCCCCAACGTGAACTTTTGGCAAGTGTGAACAAAATTTGGGTTCTCTGTTTTTCAGGTAAGGGAGAAAGAAAATGGACATTCATCCTGCAGGTTCCAAATGGTATGATGGGGTCTGTACAACTCAGAAATGGTAGAATTTCAAAGTTGTCTTGTTTGTTGGCTGTAAGTGGCCTGTTAAAAAAGGCAAGACAAACTAAGACAAACTAAGGGCCTTATCTCGCAAAGAACTTATGGATGGCTATGCTGGTCAGACCAATGGTCCGTCTAGCCACCCTGCCTTCTGACAGTGGACAGTGCCAGATGCTTCACAGGAAATGAATAGAACATGGTACTTGGTGGGAGATCCATCCTCTGTTATCCAGTCCCAGATTCTGGCAGCTAAGGTTTAGGGACACCCATGGGGTTGCATTCCTGACCATCTTGGCTAATGGCCATTGAGGGACCTATCCTCCAAGAACTTATCTAGTTCTTTTTAAAGCTCAGTTATACTTTTGGTCTTCACAACATCCCCTGGGAACGACTTTACCAGCTTGATTGTGTGTTATGTGAAGTATTTCCTTATGTTTGTTTAAACCTGCTTGCTGTTAATTTCATTGGGTGCCCCCTGGTTCTAGTGTTGTGTGAAGGGGAAAGTAGCACTTCCTAATACACTTTTTTCAGACTCTTGACGACTGTATAAACCTCTATCCAATCCCTCCTTAGTCATCTATTTTTCTAAGATGATCAGTCCCAGTGTTTTTTACTCTCTCCTCACATGGAGCTATCCGCGTAGCTGAAGTCAAAATATTTTAGTTTGACTTCAGCCATCCCCATGGCAGTGAATCGACGGCGGCGCCTCCCTCGTCAACTCTGCTTACTCTTCTTGCCGAGATGGAATTCTGGAGTTGACGGGTGTGCGTTTGGGGATGGATTTATAGTGTCCTGACTAGACGCGATAAATCGATCCCCAATCACTGAACACTACCCACCGGAGGGGCGGGTAGTATAGACATACCCATAGTCTCCCATATTACAGATGAACTGTAATCTCTTCTTTGTCATGACTCTCACAAACGCAACACATACATGTGTAATAACTCTGCTTCTGACCATCTCCCATGCAGTATTGCCAAAATACTTTCCTTTGAAAGACTACTTGTTATTTACTAGGATCCTGTACCTTTTTTTTTTGCTCTCCCCATAAATATTTGAAGTAATCTTGGCACCCAAAGAGAAACAATATATTACTAAATGTGCTTTAGAAGTGCTACTTAATTACCGATTACCCACAAGATCTGTGTCAAGTGTTGCCACTCAATTTAATGTGCTTCCTAACAAAGGACATTTTCATGGGAATATCAGCAGGAACATAGGAAAGAGTTCATAAAACCAGAGAAAAAACATCGATGAAATGATAGTCCATTAAGGCATTTGACCTGCTGTTTGAGTGTGCATAACCACTGTGTGACAAAAGAGGAAACAGGCTCAGGAGAAAATAAGTAGCAGGCAATCCAACAGAGAGGGATGTATTTACTGATTTCGGGCCTTGGATTCACTAGAAATAAGCCTGGGAGAAATCAGTTTAGCCTAAAGAAACTAACTTGGCATGCATTAATTTGGTCTGCAAGGCGTATGGGAGAATGAGAATGAGCAGAGCTGGTCAGGAACTGAAATTTCTGTTCCACAGGAAATTGTGAAATCTTTTTTTTTCCTTCCAAACCCAAATGAAAAGTCAAAATTTGCAACAGAATGAAAATTCCATACATTCCTCATTCAGGCCTATCAATTTTTTTCCCTTTAGTCATGTTGATTTGTTTCATTTAGACCAAAACATGTTTTGATACACTCAAATGTTTCCTTTTGACTTTCTTGTTTCAGTTAAATTGGCATGTTCCCATTGTTCCCATTCCAATTAAGCTGTTATGTTTTCCAATGTACCACTGTCCCTCCCTCTGCCCCCTTCTTTCCTCTTCAGTATAAAGCAATTGTTTGCTCCTTCCATGCTTTCATTACTTGCAGCGGAAAGATGGTCAGAAAGTACAGCTTGTACTAGGAGTCTGCTCCTAGCGAAGGATACTATTATAATAGTGGCAGAGGTGGGATCTTTTATAGGCTGGTTGCTCTAATACATATAGAGATAAAATAGGCTCTGAACCTCTAGTAAGCTCTAATCAAGGTCAGATGCAGATTTTAGGGTAATTTCTGGGCACACTCTTTTCCCCCACCAGCGAAAACATCCTGTCAGAGGGAAAAGTAACATTAATTTTCTTCAGTACATTGATTTTTCACTGACAGTGTCATTGCCATATTCCGACATGCTCAGCATGGTTCACTCCATAAGGTGAGAAGTCTGCAGCAAAAATAGTGGGTTAAATCCTCATTCCACATAAATTGACTTAGCCCCATTGACATCAGTAGGCCAATTTTATTTATAACAGCAGAAGATCTGGTCCATTTTCCCCCATTCAAAACCTGTCATTCTTACCTAAGAACATCACAAGAACAGTGCACCACATGTGTTTTCTGTTGCTCCAGTTGTTTTATGCCCCTGCTCCTGTCTACCATAAAAAGATTATTTTCATATAAAAGCATTCAAAATAAAGACTTTTTAAAAAAATCTATAACATACTTTGCAATAACAGCCTTGCATCCTACAAAGAATATTCCATTAGGAATTCTTCAACATTAAAGATGCAAAATATTTCAGCAGAGAGTGCGCTTAACAGCAGGGAATCTTAAAGAAATCTGTAATGAGATCCCGAGTCCCAATCTAGTTTAAAATTAAAAAGTATCTTTTTATCAGAATTATATAACTGGAGGAGATAGAAAAGGATTGCTGCTTCTAGCTTATCTGGTTACCATCTGCTAGTGCACAGATATATGTGTAGGGTAATTGACAACCTACCCTGCTTAGGGTATTACTAAATTAATGCATATTTGACTACTGAACACAGATTGATTTAATACTTGAAAATGACGGTGTGGAGTTCCACCAAATACTGAAAGCTCCTCTTCCAAATAGTCTGATAGTTGAAGGGATTTGAGTGAAGTTTTTAATACCTCAATATATTCTCAACATTCAGAACCTTTGCCAAAGTAAGGTACTATAATACAGAGCCTAATTTTCATGAATGTTCTTTTATATCTCTTTGGCAGTATAAAGAAGTCTTCAAGTAGGCGTGGAGGTAATTAAGTCCACTTTTAGATCCTTTACATGGTGCAAAGGGACTCTAATATAAATGCAAATCAGGCCCATAAGAGTCTGCTGTACTTGAGTTTTAAGGAGTCTAGTGCTAGCCACAATATCCCCTGCTCAGTTATGAATTCCAGACTGAATATTCATCTCGATGTTGCCTAATGGTTTTACCATGAGTATCTCAATACTTGATGTCTTTCTTAAAGCTGCAGCTCCTGGAGTCATAGGACTATGTGAGAATATCAGGGTTTTTTTTAATAAGTTTCTGGCCCACACAGTTGTGGAGAAAGCATGACTCAGGGTTTGTTAAAGGCTTAGAAGTCAGAATACACACACACAAAGAACCTAAAATCTATTACTTTTAAATCTCATGATTTTTTTAAAGTCCTGACTTGTGCTGTTTTTCAGCTTTTGGCAAGTGCTTGGGGCTGTCAAAACAACTCATTTTCCCTATTTCAATAGTTCTTACCCTTCTCTGAGTCCAAGGAGAATAGAATCATACCCAGCATTACCATATCCAAACAAGATCCGAAAAACGCCACTACAAGTCAGCAAAGAGCATTTGAGTTCTGGCCAGCTTCTTGGATCATCCAGATTCAGTCCCCTTTACCTAGTTTTTGTTCCAATGAATGTTCAGGGAATAGCTGCTCTGTGCTCCAGTTATGTGCAAGCAAAAACAAATGTATCTGTGCCTGAACAAAGCTGTTTGGTATTTATCATTCGTTATTCACTCTTCATCACTTGATCTTTGCTCTGTCTGTGAGGTGTTAAGTTGAGCGGGGCAAAATTTTGTAAAAACACCAGATTTAGTGACACCATATCATTGTGCAAATTCATATTTGATTTCACTGAATTGTTTTGGTCACACGAAACAAAACTGTACTAAAATTCTGAAAAGATTGCAAGATTTTGGCTCAACATTTTCGAAAACCTTCTGGCTTCACTTTTCCCCACATATATGCACACCCCCATGAAGTCGCGGGACCACCTGTCACCTCCTCCTAGCCATGGCCAAAGCAGCCATTTATACCACCAGGGAGAGGCGGTTGGCTGAGGGGGGTGCCTGTAACTTTGGGGCTTGTTTTTGTTCTTTCATCCGTTCATGCACCTGGGTGGCGTCTGCTAGCTCCTTGGATGCTTTTGTGGAGCAGTGGGTGCTGTCCAGAGCTCTCTGCTTGGTGTCCCCTTCTGGTTCCCTCATTATGGCCCTTTGACCCCACACCTGTCCTGTTTTTGTTTTCCTTTGTTGTCCTACAACTTTAGTTGAAGTCTGGGCTCAATAACTCCTCCCCAGGCTAACTTCCCAGTACGCAATAGGACCACTCTCATATTCTTCTGGTCTGAGTCCGTCACACTAGATATTTCTTGTTTTCTCCAACTCCATGGTATTGATATCCATTTTTATTCACCTTTTAATAAATGCTCACTCATCCAGTCAGGGAGCCAGACATGGATAGTAGTAAGTAGTCAGGATAATCAGTTCACAAACTCCCTGACAGTGATTTGCTTGACTACTCATTGGATATTTATGAATAACAAACACAGTTCCAGTAATCAGTACAGTCTGTGAATGGCAAATATGAATGAACAGTTCAGCTTCACTGTGACAATCTGCATCAGGGGCGGGCAAACATGTTGGCCCGAGGGCCACATCTGGGAATAGAAATTGTATGGTGTGCCATGAATGCTCACCAAATTGGGTTGGGATGTGGGAGGGGTTGGGGTAGGGCTCTGGTAGGAGGTGTGGGCTCTGAGGTGGGGCCAGAAATGAGTTCAGGGTGCGGGACTGGGCTCTGGGCTGGGGCAGGAGCTGGGGAGGGTGTGGGGGTGTGTGTGGGGGTGTTTGTGTGGGGGGGTGAGGACTCCAACTAGGGGTGCGGGCCAAGAGCAAGGGCAAGGGGAGGGGCTGGGATCAGGGGGTTGAGATTCGGGGAGAGGCTCAGGGGTGCAGACTTCGGGTGGCACTTACCTCAGAACATTCCAGACTTGATATTCTCTAATATAAACACGGGGCACTGTGCCTTTTCATAACAAAAATAAAACCCTACAAAACAAAGTCACTGCGCCCACATTTCTCCGCCGGGCATGAGGGAGAAAGAAGGAGCCACACATGACAGGTGTTAATCATGTCACTTAGGGCACTGTTGGCAGGGATTCTTACTATGTTGATGAGGGTGGGATAAGAAGATACAGAGACTAGAATAGATCAGTCCATCCACCAAGCAGCATTGATAGTAAGTCCATGGGGAGCAGTTTGACCTACAAGAACATTACACTAAAAGTGGGTGCAATTGGGGGGAAAAACATTTCTTTTATGCTTAAATATTGTGGTGTTTGTTTTTGTTTCTGTAGTAGTAGTAGTGATAGCCAAAGACTGTTCTATTATTGCTCCTAAATTGCCCCTTTTATTCTGTCAAACTATTCCTCTGGGCAAACCACAATTGACTGCGGGCTTCAAAGAAGACAATAGCAGAGAGGCACAGCAGACATAAATCCAGATAATTTAGCCAGCACTAAAGCATATTAGGAAAAACATGAAGGAAGGTAATGGAGGGAAATAGCCAAGCCAGTAGAAAACAACATAGCAACACCTCAGAACCAGTGGGAAATAACAAAGGGATGCCTTACCTCTCAGTAAGGAGATTCCACCACCTCCCTAGGTAGCCCATTCCAGTGCTTCACCACCCTCCTAGTGATTCCCCCCCCCCCAACATCCAACCTAAACCTCCCACACTGCAACTTGAGACCATTACTCCTTGTTCTGTCATCTGGTACCACTGAGAACAGTCTAGGTCCATCCTCTTTTAAACCCCCTTTCAGGTAGTTGAAAGCAGCTATCAAATCCTCCCTCATTCTTCTCTTCTGTAGACTAAACAATCCCAGTTCCCTCAGCCTCTCCTCATAAGTCATGTGCTCCAGCCCCTAATCATTTTTGTTGCCCTCGGCTGTACTCTTTCCAATTTTTCCACATCCTTCTTGTAGTGTGGGCCCCAAAACTGGACACAGTACTCCAGATGAGACCTCACCAATGTCAAATAGAAGGGAAGAAGATCCCTTGATCTGCTAAAACAAACTGCTGTACCTTTCCAGGCTGGCACATCAGCCTTAGCATTGACTTTCACAATGAACCAGTTTTTGGTAACTACAAACTGCCTCGACTGTTCTCTTGGTGACTCATTTTCACTACCACGATACTTTCAAAAGCATGTTAAAAGGCACGTCAACCTGCATGTCCTTCAGATGTAGATCAGCTTCCTCCTTAACATTGCTGCTTTAAACGCCATTGCCATGATGCCTGCACTGACAATGGTAGGCAGCTAGTGTGGTCTCATTGTCCCCTTTTGCTCCCCTGTATGTATCTTAGTTCCTGCCCCAAAGGGCTTACAGTCTCCCTTTTTGCTTGCTGTTTGTACAGCACCTTGCACAACAGGAGCCTGATCCAGTACTGGGGCTACTAGATCTTACCACAATAAGCCTAGGTATAGGCTAACTATAGTTCAAATAGTTCTTCGGCAGTGCAAAGTATCAGAGAATTATGTGAGCTCAAATAAAGGCAAATTATTTCATAAGAGATCCAGACAGTGAGGGGTAAACTTTGAAACCATTCTGCAGTGGGTTAGCCAAATGACACCCATTAACACCCAGTCCGATGCACCGCTTTCAAAACTCTACCCCCAAGTCTGAATTTGTCAAGATTTATCAAACTCCGTATGCCCGAGATCCCAAAAGGTGCCGGTAATTTACAGAGGTTTTGAAATTTCCTTCCTGTCTCAGAGCTCAGTCAAATTAATAGGAATATATTGGAGGAACCAATCATACAGGAGGAAACTGAGCTGGCTATTAAAGATCTTCAACAGCAAATGGCCCCTGGGCAAAGATGAGCTCCCAGTGGAGAGTCACAAAGTTTTAATGAAGTCTTTACAACAAAACTTTAAAAAATGATATTGTGAACTCTTTTAACTATTTCCCAGCCAGTCACTCAGTGCACTTGGTGCACCACCATCTCAAAGCAATGTTCCAGGACAATCCATGCCTATTGGTCTTCAAAGGAGTTATATTCTACCAGGACAGGATTGAAGCATATAGCTGCAGTTGAGAAATTAAGGCCAAACAATTAAGATGTCACTATGCTCCTGGTATTTATGTTCAGAGTAAAACCCGGAGTGTATCCCATCTCATGCGCAACAAAACTAAATAGAGCAAAACCTCACCTATCTACCTATTTTATGTTTCAGACAATAAATAGAATTTCTATTTATCGGGGGGGGGGAATGTATAAGAGAGATACTTCTCTAGAGAGGCCTCTTATTCATAAGATGCACTGAACCTGGTTCTTTTCTCGCTCACTCTTTACTCTTTTTGTTATTGGGCTGCTCGTTTGCTTTCTGTGAATCTCGTTAGTGCAAATGAGGGAGACGCTCCTTCGGTTTAAAGGTGTATTGTCAAGCACAAAGGGAATAAACAGTGTTGGGATTCAAATCTGTGCTCCATTAAATGTGTCCTTTGATCCTCTTGACTAAAAACCAAAAGACTTTGGTCTGCCTTGTATCAAAGTCACTCACAGATTGCATCCTCATAAATCCAGTTCCACTCTGCTTAGATGGAGCAGTGACCTGAAAATACCCTTATATTATCTTTGTTTCTATCTGCTTCCTTATTTCTGTTGTGGAGTTGAACATTAAAGGCATTAAAGGGACCCTTTATGCAGGGTAATCTGACATCAAAGCTGGTTAGAAGACAGAAATCAAAGGGACAAATTCTGATACCCTTATTTATTATGAATAGCACTTTAATAGGTTGATCTGTGGTGTATTGTACTATTCTGTGTCTGTAAGGCTCTCAGACTCAGCCTGTGAGGGAAAATAACATTAATTAAGGTGAATAAACTGTATGGGGTTAGATACTCAGTTGCCTCAAATTGGTGTAGCTGTCAACATCGGTGACACTCATTGATGTACAAGAGTTGAGGATCACACCCATTATAATTCAGAGATTGCTATCTGGGTCACAGTTCAACTTAAAAAAAATCGTCAAACAGGCCAAATCTTCAGAAGTAATCAGGCTCCCAACTCCCATTGGTTTCAAAGGAAGTTAGGCACTTAGATAATCTTAACCTTGCTGGCTAGGAGAATGTCTACAGAAGCAGGTTTGACTAACTATAGTGAATGCTGGAGATGTCACCCGGCAGTAGCTCATCTGCCTCACATTCTGTTTTCTTGCCACGTTGCACTGGGGTACTATGTAGAGAGGCAATTCTACATTTGTAACACACAGACCTGCCTCTCTTGTCAAATTTGCTTGCTGGAATGATTAGAGGAATTCAATCTTCCTTCAAATTGCAAGATACAGGTACAGACATACACCAAGCAAGTGGTACGTTAGAGATATACCCAATAGCAGAATGTGTAATGCTGAGACAATAGAAATCACACACACCTCCAGTTAATCTGGAATTGTTGAAAGAAGGGGCAAGCACAGATCAGACAGGCAGTATGGTATAGCAGAAATGGCCTGGGACTTGCAGCATGGGTTTATGTCTGGCATTGGCTTGACATGCCGTGTGACATGGCACAAGTTACTTCTCTCGCTGATACTGTTTCTCCTTTGTCTCTCTCACCCATTTTGTTTGTAAAATCTTTGGGGCACGTGTTGTGTGTGTGTCTCTTGCTACTTGTTATGTGCAGTGGAGCCTCCAGGTGTTACTGTATCATGCATGGTAAAGTTTGATAGAGAAAATATTTTCTCTATCAGTGACAAAATGAGGGGCGAGGAGGATATGCATGGAAAGTTGATGTCAGGGGATGTAGCAATGCCCTCGTGAGATAAAGTTATGTTGCTGAATTCTTTTTTCCTAATAAAAATCAGCAGCATTTTTAAATGACAAGTTCTCCTTATTTTTCTTTCACAAAAACCTTTCACCAACATTCAGCCAGCTTCTGTCTGGTGTTTATATTGTTTTCATGGAAAAATTCAGGTCAGATTCTGATCCCCTTACATCCAGTGGTATCTTATGCATTGCATAGTCCTACTGAAACCAATGAAATACACAAGGAGTAGCATGCTATCCAGCTTCAGTAAGGGGAATAACAATTCAGTCATTTATAAAGAAAACTGTCTCTTTATAGATGGGATGAAAACTGGGTTCTGATGGCAAATGAATTGGCCAGAAATTCGCTCCAAACTCGAAATCAGCTTAAACCTTTGTTTCAACCAGCTTGTTTATTTTTTCCCACTTCCTCTTTGCAGACCTCTCCAAGTTTTGACTTTAGTTTGGACAGGAATTAATTATTCAAGAGAGAAGATGTTTTCAGCTTTTGATCCGACCAGTACTGTAGATTGCTGTAAATCGCCAAAGAAGTGCTCTTCTCCCATGATTCCCAGCCATATTGCCTGAGCAGAGTTTTGTCAAAGGGTCTGTGTTCTGACCTTAGAACTGCTGGCAGATGGCTCAGCCCCAAGCCACAGACTGATGAATGGTTTGAAGGATGAAGTTCTATAGCAGAATGGTGACATTTGCTGATGGTGTGAAGGGCCTTGCTGAGAATCTGTTCCTCTCACTAGTGAGCTCTCACACAATTAGCTGTTTCCCTGGTGCTGCAAAGAGAAATAAGATGGCCTATATCTGACACCGCATACATCTGCCCATGTGCCAGCATCACTGTGATGCCCCTTCTCACCCACCTGGGGAGTGACCTGGCTCTGTACAGCCTACACCTTTCGCACCCCGAGTAGCTACAGGTAGCCAGCCAAAAAGGGGCAGCTTATTCCTTCATAATTGGGCCCTAAGAGAGCCGAGGTATTCCAGTAGGACCTAACCAAACCTGAGGCTTTGTGGCGCCACCCATCCTCTCCTCAGGTACCATCAGACTCCTCCACTGGTCCCCTGGCCTACACGAAGCACCTACAGCTGAGACAGTGGCTCTGCCACCTCGTGGTACCACACGCATCCAGAACCAAATCACTGCCTCAAGGTCCTGGGGAAGTGGGCCCATGCTGGGAATGTCTTAGTACGTTCTCAGACCATGGGGTGGCTTGGACAGTGCAGAAGCCTCCTGGAGTGCCTTAGGGGGCTCATCTTTGGGGCTTTCATGAGCACTACCAGGAGAACCAAACCACTTTTGGGTTCTCCAGGTGGCACACAGTAAGTCACACTATGTACCAACTCTTGGCATCTCCGAAGAAATCTGAGTATTCCTACAGATGAGGAAGTTTAAGTGATTGGGAATTGTTGTACAACGAGGCAAGCGCTGAATGAAGATAGATGCACTACACAGGGGTCCCCACTTTGCTGCCACCCCTGCAGCTGTATAAATCCTGTAATGTGCATAATGGACTTTATCTTCCATCCAGAGATGTGCAGGTGCCTAACAAAGAAGATGAATCGATTGGCAATAATGCTGCCACCAGGTGCAAATACCTGGAATGGCAAGCAAGCGGCTAAGAGTGAAGAGCAATAAATCATGCCAAGAACACTTGACAACTTTATCAGTGGAGGGAAACAGCTAGTCACAGAAGTGCAAGACATTTTTTTCATTCACCCACTCTCTTAATTAGGAGATCCCAGTATCAGATGACTGCCACTTGCATTGTAAGTCCTAACTGGAGTGGCAATTCCCCACCCCCACCCTCTATTTTTATTGTAGCTGCCATTTATCCCCATAATCCCACTAAATAGACTTGCTTTGTGTCACATACATTCTTTACTAGACTCAGCCTTAGGTCTCTGGAGGTAATGACGGAATGCTAAGATCTAACAAATGTGACCGTGGACTCTGTCAACCAATCGCCAAATGGCTTTTCACTAATGGTCAAATGGCTACCGTCTTTTTATCAGATTATCCATGATATGCCATGTTCTTTTCTTCAGTTTACAGGTGTCTGGCTTTCAGCAATTTGGAGAATCATTATGGAAAAATCCATCATTATTAAGGAATTTCTCCTGTAGCTTGTACTGCCTGTGAAGAATATCTCCAGTACAAATAAATACTATTTTGAAGCACGTGCCATTTGAGGGTCCAATTCTAGGCTGATGTAAATTGAAGTAGCTCAATGGAGCTATGTTCATTTACATCAGCTGAGGATCCAGCCTTTGAACTCTAATGGGCATTTCAGGTTGTTAAAAGAGTGCTCTTTGTAAATAGGAGATGTCTGTATATATGTAAATAGTTCACTAATAAAGTGTCAGTAGATGGTGCTCAAGAATAAGTAGCATAGTTCCTGGCTTTTGTAGGAATAATAAAAACACATTGTGTTGTGTACTACCAATGACCACAGGTGCACCTGTTTACATGGAGCTTTCAATATAGCATTAGAAGTAGGATTAGAACCCAGGCCTCCGTAACTACAGCTGTTGAGGCACATGGATATCTGAATAAAATTAAATTGGGTGAACTAATTTTTTGTTTCAGTGTTTCTGCTCCCTCCAGTTCCAAAATTGTTTACGGCACTTTGATTGTTCCTAATGTGAACAGTTATTTGGAGTCCAATTAGCAGAAAAGCAGGCAGCAAAGGTCATCTGCATTGATCAAGTTCAAATCGAAATGGGGCCTTTTCATGGATTATGCATGTGAAACCTAAATTGGAAAACAATGAAAATCCAGCTAGTCTGGATTCTGCAAATTACTATAATTAGGATTTAAACGGCACAGGAATCAAAAGTTGGCTCTGTTTGCTGATTTCACCTCATTGTTTCCTCTTGAGCCTTCTACTGTTCATAGTATTGGAAAATCAATTTGAGCTGAATGTCCAGAGCCTTGGGTATAATAGTATTTCTTTCTCTCTTTGATAGACACTATCAGAGAGAGACTAGTGAGGAAAATACTTTCCTCATCTGGCAAACATGCAGTGTAGAGTCTCTACTTTTTTGTCCCCCCATGCTGTGAAAGGAATGAGATTAGTATCATAGAATATCGGGATTGAAAGGATTTCAGGAGCTCATCTAGTCCAACTCTCTGCTCAAAGCAGGACCAATCCCCAATTAAATCATCCAACAGATTTTTGCCCATATCCCTAAATGGCCCCCGCAAGGATTGAATTCTTAATCCTGGGTTTAGCTCAAGCCACTGAGCTATCCCTTCCACCCCCCAAGTATAATAACAATATTTCTTAAAATGTAGCAATTAGTGTCAATTGGTGTCAAGACATCCAAAATAAGAGAAGTCTGGCAAAACTGTTTGTTAGTCAGACTTGCAAAATATTCCTTTTCACTCTTCTCTCTCAATAGCGGGGGGGGGGGGGGGGACGTGTCACCTCTATTGTGTGATTCAAGTTCAAGCAATAAACAAAAAACTCCCACAACTATTAAATACATCCTGCAATGATTCAGAAGGAGTGGACCCCTGCATCCACTGACTACATGTGCACTCTGTGCAGGGGTCTTCTCCTATATAACTTGTTACAGGATTAAAGTCTCCAACTGATATCCCTCTAAGTTCCTCCAGTTTTATGGTGGTATGTGATGAGGGCATTTGCCACACGCTGGCCTGCAAGGGGTTGACTGGGGCCTAGGGAGGCTGTGCAGGAAGCAACCAATGGGAGCGGGGCTGCAAGGAACAGCCAATAATGGTGCAGCAGGCCTATATAAGAAGAGACACAGGGCAGAGCAGGGTCAGTTCCTCCATGGAGCTTGAGGGGGGAGGACTGGCTGCCTTTCAGGGGGAAGAAAGCTAACACAGTGGATAGAGCAGTGCTGGGCAGGATCAGGGGAGTGTGATAGAGCTCCTCTCTGGCTGCTAAGACTGACAAGCTGAGGCACTGAGGTAAAGGGGAAGAAGGTGCTGGGGTCATGGGTTGGTGGCCCAGGAAAAGGTACGGGGAGGTGTGAGGGAATGTGGCACATAGCTGCCATCTACAGGGTCCTTGGGTTGGGACCCAGAGTAGTGAGTGAGAGTCATTCTCCCCCCATACACACAGTGGTGACGTGGCTGGACAGTTGGACTGCAGTACTGACCCCCAGAAGCAGGGAGCACAGTTCACAACACGGAAGGAGAGCTGTTTCATTAAGAGAATTTTGCTGTCCTTTGGGTGACATGGGTCTGGGAGCAGAAGCGACAGTGAGTGAGACACCACTGGGAGTGGGCATACTGACCTGCCATGTGAATCCCCAAGATGACCAGCAAGGGGTGCTAGTGTGGTGAGTGGAGCCCCGTCTACATGGTATTTCCTGATTTACCCTGGTGCATGACAGAGGGAATAGGGACCAAAATATCTGTTTCTAACATAGTGTTTCTGGATTTGAAGTCAATGGTTGTTAATTTATTGTTCAAGAAATTGCAGAAGTATGAGACCAAATGTGACAGGCTGGATCCCTCTTCTGGGATGCCACCTGATCTACTGGGGCTTTGCTGAGAGCCTCCTGCTCCAACAGCCTGGATTTCCTCTCCCTCTTTTGCTGAGTTAGGCTTTCTGGCCTCTTGCAGCACACAAACACACATCCAGCTGCAGACACAGTCTAAAGTCAGCTGTGTGTGAGAGGATTCACCAAGCTCTCATGGGCACTCCCCTTTTAGGGAATAAACCCAAAATAATACTGTCTTGTGCTGCATAGAAAGATCAGCAGAGCACAAGCTCATAAAAACCCACCCTCTCCCTCAGTGTGAGAGAGAAATGCACACCTACCTCCTCCCCAGTTAGAAACTGCACAAACTGGGTTTAATGATAAACAAAACAATTGTATTAACTATAAAAGGCAGGTTTTAAGTGATGATAAGAGATATACTATACCATGCACTGTGAGGACTCCCCAAGTGTATTAAAACAAAATCCCAGAGATATTATGTAGGTGTTTCTATGAGGCACCTCTCTATAGCACCTGAAGTAAAAACACAGGTGAAGACTCAAAAATTGAAGGAAGGGTGAAGTTAGGTTCTAAGGTCCAGATCCTAAAAGATATACAAGTGCCTAACTCCCATTAAAATTAATATCTTAGAGCAGCATTTCTCAAAGGGTACTCCAGGGGGTCCATAGGTCCTGCTGATCAACTCCTTCCCCTTCCTCTATCTCCTGGGTGCTACTGAAGCCAAACAGGGAGATTTTAGGTGTGAAAAGTCCAGCGGGGTTAAGGCAGACTCCCTGTCTGCCCTGGCTCTGTGCTGCTCCCAGAAGCATCCAACACATCCCTGTGGCCCTGGAGAGGGTGGGGGTGGCAGAGGGTCTCCTGCTCCAGCCCAGAGCCTGCACCCCACATCCAAACTCCCTCCCAGAGCCTGCCCCCTGCACCTCCTCCCGCACCCCAACCCCCTGCCCCAGCCTGGCGAAAGTGAGGGTGGGGGAGAGGGAGCGACAGAGGGAGGGGGGATGGAGTGAGTGGGGTGTGGGAAGAGGTGGGGGGTGGCCTGGGGGGAAAGGATGGAGTGGGGGCATGGCCTGGGGCTGAGCAGCAGAACTTGGGGCGGGGTCTGTGAAAAATTTAAAATCAAAATAGGGGTCCTCAGGTTGCTAAAGTTTGAGAACCATTGTCTTAGAGGATCCAGATCTAAATCCATCATTAGGCACCTACATACGTGGCTGGTTTTCAGAATTGCTGAGAACCTAGCGTCTCCCACTGAAATCAACTGAGGAATCTCTCTGATTCTTCCCTTATGGAGAAGTCCCACTGAAGTCAACAGTAAACAGAAAGCTGATCAAACAATAAAGAAAATCTCATGAATATTTCATTGCACCTTCTTTCTCCCCCCCCCCCCCCTTGAAAATCCCACATATTTTTGACTGGTTTTATTGCTCAGCATTTTGGAAATCAGGCTTCATATTTAGGCACTTAAATATGGACTTTAAAGCCTAAATTTAAGCACCTATGTTTTGAAAATCTTTGCTTCACATGTAATCTATCATAGAACATAAAGGAAAGGGGACAAAATGTTAGTAATGAAAAGCATAGTGTTGCTTTATTTCTGAGTAATCGGCAGATTTAATCCAATAACAATGACTTTATTTTTGTATTGTTGCATTTTCTACCTTGCATGATATTAGACCAATACTAGCATCATGTATGCCATCTGTTCCCTGAATTTTAGGTGACTACACTTAAACAAATTGGTCAACTGACTGCTAATATGGCCAATACTTCTGCTAATACTTTGACTCTGGGCTTTAATTTAATAAGACTCTTCTGCTGTGGGGGAGTCATTGTCCTAGTATTTAGGCTAGAACTAGCACAAAAATTGCAATATTTCCACTTCTTCCAATGTGGCTCCATTGGGAAGAGTGTTCCCTGTATCCCAGAAGCTATTAAATATAAGAACAGCTTGGCACTGAATCATCTTTATACAAGTGCTGGAAAATGAGTCTGCATTAAACTGCATTTATGTAAATCAGTACAGTAATATTATTCACTGCCCCCCCCCTTTTTTTTCCAGAGGAAAAAAAGCACAGATCCAGCCATACCCGAGAGAGCAAAGTAGCATTCACTGGAAACATTAGTTCAACTAAAACTCAGTTAAACAACCATTAATTGCAACAGGTCTTATTTTTAATAGCCTTTGTATGAGAGCCCAGAGCTAGTAGAAAGTAAGCAAATTCCCAAAGTTGTAGTGCCACCATTCAGTCATAAAAGCTATCAGCCTTAATTTGGAATGCTGAAGTTATTACTCCCAAGTGTTCTCAGTTCCTCCTGTCTTATAAATATATGTCTTGGGTAGTTTACGGCCTTGTACGCTCAGTGGTCAGTTCTTCCAACAGATGTCAGATCAATCTGTGAGGTATTTTTTTTTTCATCCTCTATCACAGATGGAATTTTTCATCCTACAGAAGTTTTTAACATCTGTATTGAACCTGATCCTGCTTCCATTTAAGAGACAGATTTTGGCTCAGCTGTCAGCAACTCCCCCATTGGGTTCTCAAAATCCAGCCACCCACAGAAGTGCCTAAATGGAACCTGCTAAGTGAAATTTACTGTGCAAATAGTTTTTTCATTGAATAATGACAATTTGGGTTGACCACTACGATCTGTGAAATCAGGTTATTAAAGTGAATCGTGCCTGGGAAAAAAAGAAATGTCAAAACAAATCAAAGAAGCATTCCTGAAATTAAACATTTTGACTATCTGGTTTGGAATTTTCCTTATTTATTTATTTTTTAAAAGTGTTTCATTTCAGCCGAACATAACACTTTGTTCCATCTGAAATCCATTTTTTATTTTCACTTTTAGTTTTGTTTTCACCAAGAAACTTGGGGGGAAAAAAGTTTGTTCTGAATTTTTTTTCCAGTTTGGCCACTGACCTAAACAATAGTTATTAGCCCAGTTCAAGTGCTGACATCTTTTGTAAATCTGGCCCTGAGCTGCTGCAAACCTCTTATGTGGAACAACATTGGATCAGCTGATTGTTGCTGAAGACTTTACTATGCTTAGAAGAATCAGCTCTTACACAGTAAGCTCATCTCAGCCTTAACTATGTGCAATAAGGACAGCCTCTTAAAAAAGAAAATCCCTAAAGTGAGAATCATTAAAATGTCAGCATTAACTAATCATTGACAGTATTGGTCTGTATAATTATAGGGCAATGATTGGACTCAAATTAGGTGTCTACATCCCTATTCAGGCATTTGCTGGATTCAACGATAGCTGTTGGGTGCATAGCACTTTTGAAAATCTGGTTGCTTATTTAGGTGGCTGAAGATGGATTTTAGACAATGGCAATTTCCTGGACAAACTTTACTGAATTAAGTTCAAGTGTCTTAGGAGTTCATTGTATTAAAAAGAAAATGTGTGCATATGATTGTGAGATCGCATGTAGAGCTGACTAATGGAAACCCTGAGAAGAGTTATGAGCTTCAATGGACTATTTGAAATGATGTTCCAGACAAGAATGAACATTTAAAATCGTCAGCTTCCAGGGAAATTTGGTGTGTACCTCCCCCAGTTATGCAAGAACTCAGCCCTTGAAGCTTCACTCTGAGGAGGGGACCTTGGTCTGCTAATCACAAGTTACAGAAAGAAAAGATCAGAGTCCAAAGCTATATAAGAGAGGTTTTAAGGTCTGACTTCTGCCAGGTCCCTTTTTGGAGTAGGGGTCATCTCTGGTAAACTTATTAGCACACATGTAGGTTTTTATGGGTTTAAAGTTATATCTGTAATGCTTTCCACTTAAGAATAAAGGTACTTGCTTGGGAAAAGTGAAGCAGGACATTTGTAACTGTGGAAATGTTGTTTGTAACCTCTGAGAAGAAAAGAAAGCATCCTGGTTAGTCAGCCTGACTTGCTGGGGAACTCACACTATAGGTAGGGAACTGTGCAGCCTAGAATTACCTTTGTCACGAGGGAGAGAGATGTGAGCTGGAAGTCAGAGAGTAGGTAACATTGGTGGGCCATAGTGGGGGAATAGATGTGCAGATATCCTAAGCAGTGATAGGGCCTTCGTACTGCCAATAAAAAACTGTGGGGTTTTTTTGTTTTGTTTTAACAAATGTTTTTACTGAAAATTCTATCTTTGGAATCTAACTAAACATTTTGGATGATATTTTTTGGTTGACAATGGATGGGGTTTTTGACCTGTTCTAGGCTCCTATTTTTTAACAGTCTTGGCCTTACTCACTTGCCCAGGGGCACCCAAAATCCCAAGATGAACCAAGGATTGAACTCTAGTGTCCCGAGTCCCAATCTAGTCCACTTGCATTACCCACAAGACCCTCCTTCGTTCCTCATGCCTCTAAGATATTCCTTACTTTTTCTCCTTTTTTTCTTTAAAGCTGCTCTAAACATTTTTTTGTCTAAACTGTCTTATAATGAACCAGGAATTTTTGGGGAGAACATCTGTTTTTTGTTGTTGACATATTTGTATTTTTTGACTGGAACACAAAATACTGTTGTTGTATTTTAAAGATACATTTGTGGATTTTTTCAAAATGTCTGTCCCAGGGAACTGGGGCTCGATTTTACCCCATTTCCGTCTCTCTGTTCAGTGCCATAACCACTAGACAGTACCACCTGAAGATATTAGCATGTGCTTTGCAGCTCAGATCCATCTCTAACACACATCATCTTCACAAGGGGGTGTATACAGTTCCTTGAGATCCATACCTGAATGTTTTTTTCATAAACAGCAAGTACAGTTCTGCTAATACACATCTTACCGGAGATATGAGAGTCTGAGGCGATGCTTTCAGTTTCTTCATGCCTGAGGTATTAGCTTTGAACCTGGTTCTCCCCACAAGGCAGCATGCTAGAGTGTCCACAGGTAATCAGATTGCTACAGCTGCCTACATGTTCCTTTTTAATTGGATTGAAGTTAATCACAGCAGGATTAATTTGAAGAGATCAAGGAAGCAGTGATTTTTGGTTGAAAGCAGATGGTTTCTTCCAGATAGAATAAAACTTTGATAGCAGGCTGAGTTGTTTAACGTTTTAGGTTTACAGAGATTAAAAAAATCAACTACTATAAAAAAAACCCTATATTATATTTATTCTATGATGGCATGTATGCCAGTAAAACATGCATTTTGAAAATGATCTGTGTGTCTTTCAAATGCAAAGTGGTTTACTGAAAGGTAAAAGCATTGGAATAGGAGCATTCGCTAAGCATGGAGTTACTTATGAAAATGTACATCCATAGGTGTCATAGTTATTCCTAAGCAAAAAAAAAAAGAAAAAAATAATGTTAAGATTAAATCCATATGAGATTAAAGCAGTAATGTTGAGAGTGTTTTTGTTAATAGAATAATAAATGGCGAAGACATTCAAGAGCGACTCATGAGTTTGGTGACAGGTTCAAGAATAGCAGCCGTGTTAGTCTGCATCTGTAAAGAAAGCCAGGAATACTTGTAGCACCTTAGAGACTAACTAGTTTATTTCAGCATAAGCTTTCGTGGGCTATGAATAGAGACTAACTAGTTTATTTCAGCATAAGCTTTCGTGGGCTACGTGGGCCCACGAAAGCTTATGCTGAAATAAACTAGTTAAGTCTCTAAGGTGCTACAAGTATTCCTGGCTTTCTTCATGAGTTTGGGTGCTTCCATTTTTGCGTGTCCGGCTTGATGCATCTTAATAGGGCTTGATTTCCGAATGTGCTAAGCACCAGCCCTCTGAATATCAGGCTGTCTCAGATTGAGCATGCTAAAATGGAGGCACCCTAAATCACCAGGCACCTTTGAAAATCTTGACCAAATGCTCTAGTCACTGAATAAAAAGGTCAGTTATAGCAGTTGGGTTCTGCTCTCTCTGTACCTGTCAGGAAGAAAGCATACTTAAACATTTCTCCTCTCCTCCTCCCACTACACACACAAAGAACCCCCCTGGAATAGTAATTTCCGGTAATTCTGCATCTGTAAAAAGTTGCCCATTTGTTCATAGAGGCCTGGGCTATACTAGGGGGAGGTCGACCTAAGATACACACGCGGATAGCATAGCTGAAATCGATATATCTTAGGGCGGCTTACCTGGCTGCCCACATTATGGCATTTCACATTCGTTGGGAAATGGTTTGTGCTTGGACACTGCTGTAATTATTTTCTCTTTCGTACATAAATGACAATAAGGTGTGTGGGGACCCTTTTTTATGTGAACGAACGAACGAACGAACGAAAGAAAGAAAGAAAGAAAGAAAGAAAGAAAGAAAGAAAGAAAGAAAGAAAGAGGCTGAAAACTTGATGCATTTCCCCAACTTGTCATGGATCCAGCAAACATGTTCTAAATATGCAAACTTACCTTGAACTCAGCCAATTCAAAATCGTTTTCCATGGTGCATAATGCTGCCATTTTAGATTGAGAAATATGGCCCACCTTCTGTACTGAAATTACAGTTTAACAAACAATTCCCTGTGAACCTTTGTGGTTGAGTGCATAAAAGACTTTAGTGGCAAAGGAGTGAGCATTACTGAGGGGAAAGAGACAATATTTTCTGTCCTATAAATGTATTCATGAAAGATTTCAAGATTAAAAAACCATCACACTGTGTATATAGAGAGTAAATAACAATTAAGAGGATGAGTTTTATTTTTAAATCATGTGTCAACCAAAGGAAGGACAATTTGAAAAAGGAGCAAAAAATCTTGTGGAGGCGGTGGAGAGCCAAGAAGGTCTTAGTAACAGCATTCAGATGACAATCACTCCTACAGGCCTAAATCAAGATTGGTACCCCATTGTGCCAGATGCTCTACATAGACATAGTGAGAATATGCCACTCACACTAAGACATGATGGGAGAAAGAAAAGCATTATCTCCATTTTATAGATGGGGAAACCAAAGAGTAGAATTTTCAGTAACATGTCCACAGTAATTTATGCATCTGCATCCCATTGAAAGTCAATGAGACTTTGGCTCCTAAATAACTCAGGCACTTTTGAACATGGTGAATCACAGATTAAGTCATGTGCCCAGAATTAAAGAGACAAGTGATGAGCACTGGAATTGGTTACTTAGGAAGGTGATGGAATCTCCTTCCTTGGAGATTTTTAAGGTCAGGCTTGACAAAGCCCTGTCTGGGATGATTTTGTTGGGGACTGGTCCTGATCTAAGCAGAGGGCTGGACTAGATGACCTCCTGAGGTCCCTTCCAACCCTGACATTCTATAATTCTATGACATAATATCTTTTATTGGAGCAACTTCTGCTAGGGAAAGAGAAGTTTTCCTGTTCCAAAGAGCTCTTTTTCACTATAGGTGAAAAACATGTCTTTTTCACCCACAGATGTTAGCATAATGAAAGATATTATCTCACCCACATTGTCCTTATTTCTTGGGACCAACACCACCACACTGCAAATGACAACAGAGTTAAAGAGGAGGTCTATGGAAGAGCAGTGACCTGAGGTCAGATGCTCCATGTCCCAGTCCAGTGTGTTAGCCACTAAGCTCAAGTTTCCTCTGAATTTTAGTCCACTGCTTTAAGCATGAGACTCATCATTTGCATGTGCTTGTATCTTTATGGGCTCCCGTAAAAACGCTACCGCAGTGTAAGAACATATAGCAAGCACCTATCTACGGTACTACCAGTCACTTCCCCTTGATTGTTCTTTTGGTGTTAGGTCCTCGTCCTTCACACATCTTCTGCAGGAGAGAATTTTCTCAGCTAATCAGTGCTCTAATGAAACAGTGGTTCTGTTCATAAACATTTTAGAAACTGGCAAAGAAAAAAAGAAATTGCTTTGCAAATGAGCCCTTCTCTTCTGCTAGAGCTCCCCTTCAACTCGAGGACCACAAAATAGCACTTCCATCTAGTGCTAAATCCTGAGCACTTCAGCTAGGGATTTCTTTCTCCCCGGTAGCGTGAACCAGTTAAAAGTGCTCAAAGAGCATTCTGACACTAAGTCAACCACACTGTAGTTATGATTTCTTAGTGGTATGAGGGGGTCCCCTAGAGGAGTTCCAACTGAGATTGGAGCCGCATCTGAATAGACATGTGCCGCCCCCCCGCCCCCCACTCCACATACATATGGCTACAGTAAGGGGCAGCCAACATCCTGCCCCCTGCCTTGAATAGGGGCCACAAAGAGAGGGGCATAGTCCCCCGCAGCCTGCCTGGCCAAAGGCTAGGAAGAAAAATCCCACTTCTGACTCCCGGCTGCCAGCCCACCTCCCATTGGAGGAGGGGACTGCCATTCCAGAGAAGGAGCTCTGCTCTGCCCAAGAGGATTGGCTGCTGCCCCCCAGTGGGCTCTAGGATGATCATATGGCACAGGAACGAGAAAGCCTGTGGGGTGGGGAGAGGAGACACACAACGGAGGTGAGAGCTCATGGGCTGCTGCTGTTAGCGGGCACAGTCCTGAACACAGCCTGAACTCTTGGATAGGGGAGAGGTCTAGGAAGCAGCCTGCGGGAGCTGCCTACATGCCACAAAGGAACTGTGGCCAACATGGCAGCCACTGGGACAGACACCAGGCAGTCCAGCAGAGACTGGGACTTACCACTGTGAGCTCGCTCTTCACAGGGAAGGAGCAACCCTGTCTTGTGCACTAGGAGATTAGGGCTCGGGTGCTGTTTGGACTCCTAAATGGACCAGAGAGCATTGACCTGTACAGCTCTGCACTGGGGACTCTGCACTATGCTATTGCAGGGGGAAAGGTGTCTGTGACTCCCCACAGGGTCTCACGAATGGGTCCTTATATTCATTGAATCTCCTGAGTCAAAACTTCTTTTTGAAAATGTTTTTAAACATCCCATTTCAACCTTTTCAAAATAAAAAGGTTTTTCCAGTTTGAAATTTTTTGGGGGGAAGGGGGGAATGTAGTTAATTTTTTTTTAAAGTTGATTAAAAAGTTGCCATTCAAATGAAAAGTTTTGAAATGATCAAAACTAAATGTTTCTTCCTCCAATCCAAAACATATTTTTGATGCTCAATTCACCAAAAAAATTGAGATTTTGACATTTCATTCTGATTTGGGACAGGAAAACACGTCAAAATAAAAGTCAATCTTAAACTCTCATGAGACAGGAAAAATTATTTCCCACCAGCGATATTGAATAAATGTGTAAGCTTAACTGGTTCTGTGTGAAATGATTTAGTGCTTTAATGGAAGCAAGCTAGTTTCAACTCCTGGACTAATGGCTTTCAGTGAGAGAGACAAGCTTTTGAGCTACACAGGGCTCTTCTTTGGGTCTGAGAATTGTACTCAGTGTCACAGCTAAATACAAGGTGGAACAGATTGTTTAGCATAAGTAGCTAACACATATTGTAAGACAGCATTCAAGGTGAAGTGGCCTGTCGACACCCCTGTAGTCACAGGACATAAAGGGGGTGTTACTGGGTTAAAGATTGTTGTAAATAAGCCATACATCCGGTGTATTTATGAAGACCATGATTTTTAGTGTCTAGCAAAAGTATGAATTTAAACTCCCAGTGCTTCCACTGCTGTCTCACACTAAACCAGTGACTATGAGAACTCTCCCAGAATGCCTTGCTTCTGGGAGCTGAGCCAGGGATTGTGGGATAGATAGCATTTCAACTGAAACATTTTAGGGAAATGCTAGTGTGGGTGTGGGGCAAAACTCAGACAGATTAAACTTGGGTAGTATGAATGCAGAGAAATGGAACTACTTCAGTCCAGTTGGTTCAATTATAAACAGAGCTGGTTGAGAAAGTTTTTCCCATCCCACACAAATCTGAGATATTGAAAAATGTTCATGTACTGAATTCAGAATTATTATTTTTTGCAAATCAAAAATCAAATCATTTCACATCAGTCAAAAAGTTGTGTAGATGATTTTATGTCTATTTTGACTTTTTTCCTTAACTCTCTTTTTTAGTCAAATTTATTAACACTTGTGAACATTTCTTACAGAAAAGTTATTTTGATTAAAATAAACTTTTCATTTAGAAAATGTCAAAATGGACATATTGCTAATTTCAAAACATTTCCCCATTAATTATCAGTCAGGAGGTCATCATTAAGGATCTTGTTCTATGAAGTTTCAGGTGTGATGAATCAGTATTTTGGGGCAAAAAAAAATGGTTCTGCAAAATATTCGTGATTTAATTGTAAGTGATTTAATTCTCAAATATATGTCCCAAAATCATCACAGCTTTGTCCAGCTGTGGGTTCATTACTGTCTGAGTTCTTGTCCCTGTTGTTCTATTTCTTCAAATTTAACAAAACCCTTCAGAATAGTGCACTGGAAAATTACCAAATACTCTGTGAAACAGAATACTTTAAAAACTTCAGTGAAAAGAAACTCGACTCATAGTACAGCTCACATCTATTGCTGAATCTGTCTCTCCAGACTTTCAAAAATAGTATGTTTGCAGATCCTGCCAATCTTTGTTTTCCCACTCAAACAAACACAAGAGAAAGAGACTCAGTTTTTTCCTTCCTTATACTGTATCAATAGATTAAAGGGTTAAATATTTACACAATTAATGGGGGAAGTAATGGCTCTGGGAAAGTAATGGTTCAAGAGAGTAGTATATTGTTTTAGAGCTCTCTATTATATCTTATAGCTGAATCTAGCTCTGGCTGATTTTAATAGAAATTCTCTATCAGATGGTTCTCTGCATTTACAAAGGCTAGTGACAGACCATTTATAAGAAATAATGGATTTTTTTTTTAGCTGTTAAGTGTTCTGCTTAACCCATGTAGTCTAACAAGCTACATTTCAATAACTTCGACTAACCTTAACGTCTTTAACCTAAATGCATCATATTTACACTTGAATGTATTTTGGAATCAGGGACACGGCACTTATCAATGTGTAAACATGATTAAACTGGAGTTTTGTTCCATTTGTAAAACAATAAATATGTATGTCTTCAACACCCTTCAGCTTTCCGATGGCATGGATGTCACCCCATGTTATTATGAGAGAGGCAGTGAGGATTGGAATCAGTAACATTTTCTGACTTCTTGTTATGGAACTAAAAACTCCAGGTGCTCTTTGGTTAGTACATCCCTCGCGGCTAGATTTTAATACTGGCTGTACAGCGAGTTACAGCCCTGATTTTAGGAACATCAGGGGGTGAAATGCTTGCCCCACAGCAATCAATGGCAGGAACTCAGATAGACTTCAAGGGGACCTGTAGTGGGGTGGCTGCCCCACTCCAGCAGAAAAGGGGTTAAAGTCAGCCTTGGAGAAGGCTGGGGCTGAGAGCTGCTAAGATGGGCTGATTTGGCCAGTGGGGGCAGCTGAGCCATACCTCAATGAGGCCACAGCTGGCCTGTATAAAAAGGCTGTGAGCCAGGAAGTCTCCCTGTAGTCTTGGAGGAAGCAGGACCTGGCTGCCTGCAGAAAGGGTACCGGGAGTGAAGCAGGGCTGGGGAAAGGCCAGAGGAGTTGGGGAGCTCCAGGCCAGCAACTCCCCAGGCTGCAGGGCCTCGTCCAAGGCCCACCGAGGTACTGGGTTGCAAGGAAAGGCAGCAGGCCAAAACCCCTTGCCTATGATGACTGGCTCTTACACTGCAATCTGCCCCAGGGAACAGGGGCTCCTTGCTGAGTGGCAGTAGCAGTAGACTGAGGCAAGGTGGAGGTAGTGGGTTGGGGGTTCCCCAGGGAGGGGAGACCCAGAGGCAGAGTGTGGAGTATTGACAGGATGCAGCACCCCAGGTAAAGGGCACCGGGGTCCGGAAGGGACACAGGGGCCAGTGGACAGCGAGACACTGGCCTGCAGAGGGCGGGCCGAGCTGGAAAGAGCTAATTCCCAGATGGCCAGCAAGAGGCACTGCAGGGGTGAGTCATCACCCCGCTATAGGACCCAAATATCCCAATCGCCCTATTCTCCAAAATACGTATCTAATCTCATATGTGAAAGTCAGGCAGAAATGAAAATGGGTGTACATGAGACCACAGTGTGGAAAAGGTTCCCAGCGTCCTCTGAGAACTTTGTAAAAATCATTTTGCCTGTATTTGTTTCCCAAAGATGTTCTCTCAACAAGGTGGCCCGGCAGCTGCAGGTTTGAATGTCGGTATTTACAAATACGCCCACTAAAATTTTCTAATTCCCGCACCTTTAAAAAACAACATATCTTTTATCACATTTATAAGCCTCATCTTTAATGCACAATAGATCAGTGACAAATAAAATCTTTTGTAGGGACCAACTGACAAATCTAGCTCTGGTATAAACCGGAGTTACAGAACACTTGAATGTCGTCCATTATCTTCTTACATTGCATTTGCTCTTTGCATACCCCCTTACATAGTCTCTAGTATATGAATGGTGGGCCTGATCCAGCTTCCATTGAATACAGTGGGAAAGTTCCCATTCACTTTATTAGCAAGACTCCTATTGACTTAAAGGAATGTTGCATCAGGGCCTTTGGACTCGATCCACAAAGGGGACTCACACTTAGCTAACTAACTTTAGGTGCCCTGCCACCTAGTGCAATCTACAGCCCTAAATTAGTTGCCTGTGCTCCCCGTCACATGAACGCGAAGATTTAGATGCCTTAAAGCAGATCTCCAAAACCCAGCATACAGAGCAGGGAGCTGTCTATGATAATCAGTGCCAAGGAGACGGGGTGGCCTAAGTCCCACCTCTCAAAAGGATTTAGACACCTAAGGTGCAGTCAGAGGAAGGCAAGTACACACACACACAAACACACAAGCCCTTGTAGCCTTTAGTCTAGTGGTTACAACACTCACCCTGGATGTGAGAGAGCCACAGTCCGATCCCCTGTCTGCCTGATGTGGACCAGGGATTTGAAATTCCACCTCTCATGAGAGTTCCCTAACCACAGGGAGATGAGAAGATGAGATATTCGAAAGTGGAGATATTTCTCCTCTTGAAGCCATTCCACTTTGTATAAATACTAGTAGCTGAAAGCCTGTGCTGTCACACAGGTGTAATTCATGAAGTCATCTGTTTGGGGGGGGGAGTCAAAAATAGGTAAGAACTTTAAAAATGGGTGGTAACAGAGTGTAAATGCCAGTGATGACTGAACACAAAGAGTTCTCCACCACACTTGTAGCTGTTCCCATCACGCCCCACAGACTCAGACATTCTAGGCTTCAGAGTGATGTTTTGGGTTATTGTGTGTACTCTGGTTGTGTCGGGTGGTTGTGTTGATTTATGTGTGGGAAATCTTTTGCTGGTGGGAAAGGTGTGTTGATTTGTGTGGGTGGCGAATGAGGGGTACGTTCCGTGGGGTGGGGCTCTGCGTGGGTTATTGCACAGTTGAGTGGTAGTATGGGTGGGGAGTTGATTTGTCTCTGTGGTGATTGCACTGGGGGATTCATTAGATGGAAACACACCATAGATAGTGTGAATCAACCTGGTGATATTGTGAACAAAAAGAACCCTCAGCCATGCTTGTAGCTGCTTCTAGTACTTCTCATGGACTCTGCAGACATTCCAGGCTTCAGCGACACACGGTGACAATCATTCAAACTAATTATACAGAATAAATGGCCACAAAAAGCATGACTCTGTACTCAGTAGTCAAGGCATTTTCCTGAGATGTAGGAGACCTCAGGGACTTTATCGGTGGAACACATGTGCCTCGGGACTTTAGGTATCTACTGAATTAAGCATCAAATAAATGATGTTTTGAGGATCTAATTTTTTGATTTTGCTACAGAAGGTGGCAATTATTCACCTAAATTCCTTTGTGGATATAGAAGTGACAAAGAGTCCTGTGGCACCTTAAAGACTAACTACAGTATTGAAGCATAAGCTTCCGTGGGCTAATACCCACTTCGTCAGACGCATGCAATTTATGTCCAAATGAAGTCAATGGAAAATAGTATAAACTATAATTTTCTATACACACGCTGGTAAAATTGATGTTTCTCCTGATAAAAGTCTATGTCAAGGTATCAGACAAAATGTCCCCCTCTCCCTCCCCCCCAGTACTGTTCCTCTTGTGTTTTTTGCAGTTCGGTACTTTAAGCCCCTTTTAGCTATCATTCCACTAGTCACTGAATTAACTTGATTTGTATTTTTTGTGTGTGTATGTGTAATAAATTTTGGTGTTGCTTATTGCAGATGCATCAGAGAACTTATGTGAACTCAACCCACTATTTTTGAATGTATTTGTCCTTTCTCCCAATTAATACTAGTCTTATATGTTCATGTAATTGGATCAATTGCTTGCTGGAATAACATGAAAGATACAACCCCCTATTAACTCAGCAGGAAAGGACATGTTTAATCCTTTTGCAAGGAAAGGGAACTAGATCTTTGTTAGTCTACAAGGGTTAAAAATGTGATATGGAAGTGAAGCTGCTGAATCTTCCTGAAACAAAGCAGTTTGGTATCACTTCTAAAAGCGTTAATTTCGGGAGGCAGTTGTCAGTGGGTTTTGAGATGTAACCTCAGATAAAAACCTGCTGGAAACAGTGCAGGAAGAATAAAGGCAATGTGCCTTATTCCCCTCCCCCCCAGCTTGTCTGTAATATAGAATGGAGGAGCTTTAGCTGTCATATGATCCTTTATAAGCTGTGACGGGTCTTACAGCTCCTTCCACTAATGAGGAAGAGAGTTCTACTTTTTGGCATGCTTTACTTTGTAAAATCTATTCTCACCACTGCTCAATATAAATTTGTTCCACTTGGAGTTGATCTAGTGGCAGGGTTTAAACTGGAATGCGCTTGAAAGCCACGTGTTGTTCAGAGTAACATTGGCAAATGGCATTCCATGTGAATTTCACACACAAACACCAACTGTGTATTCTGAGGAGACTGTACTCGGTCAAAGCTACTCCCTCCTTTGGTGCCTCCCTAAAGAATACACTGCAGTGGCTGACTGTAGTGAGGGCTGGAAGGGACTGACTCATTGACAGGCTTATCTTCCCACAGTTTGTGACTCTGAAGCCGAGCCAGGCAACTTCCTGTAGCCCAGACATAGGCAACTCTCTCAGTGAGGGTGTGGGGCTTAGCATCTACCTCTCTTGTTGGCATCTCCCACCGGCTTAAGCAACTCCCCACCTAGCTGCTGGCGTTTATGGATCCATTATTAGTCATCTATCTCCCTCCATTCATTGTATAAGAAGCCTAGGCACCTAACAAAGCCTTTGTGAACGTAAGAACGGTCATACTGACTCAGACCGATGGTCTCTCTAGCGCACTATCCTCTTTCCAGCAATTAGTGCCAGATGCTTTAGAGGGCTTCATCAAATCAGGGTAATGTTGATTGATCCCTCCCATATATAGTAGGCAGATTATCTATCTAATATCTATCAATCTATCTATCCAGAGAACATGAAAAGATGAGTGTTGCCATACCAACTCTAATGGGACAAATTAATTAAGGTGAGCTATTATCAGCAGGAGAAAAAAAAACCTTTTGTAGTGATAATCAGGCTGGCCCATTTCAAGCAGTTGACAAGAAGGTGTGAGTAACAGTAGGGGGAAAATTAGCGTGGAGAAATAGGTTTTAGTTTGTGTAATGGCCTATCCACTCCCACTTTATTCAACCCTAATTTAATGGTGTCCACTTTGCAAATTAATTCCTGTGCTGCAGTTTCTCACTGGAGTCTGTTTTGGAAGATTTTTGGTGAAGAATTGCCACTTCTAGGGAGAATGAAGTGTTCTCTGACTGGTTTTTTAATGTTATAATTCTTGACATCTAAATTGACACAAATCACACTGATGTAGTTGCACCAGTGTGAAGAGTGACTCATGCCAAAGCATGAGTTTCAAACTGGTTGAGCTGTACCATCACAAGGCATTTTACACCAGGTAGTTCATCACATGTAAAGTAAGGATTTGTCCAAATATAATTACATTGGTATCGATTATAATCAATGTAGACAAGCCCTAAGTGACTTTTTGTTAAGATTATACAATACATGAACTCAAGCCTTCAACAGAAAACAGAACCTGGATCCTAGATCTCTGTTATATGCCAGTAGAGCAAAGTACCATGTTTGCATAGTTTCATAATATTTCTTTTAAAAATAAGTTCTTTCCAGGGAAGAAATAAATGAAATGTTCTTGACTGTTGTGGCAAAGCTTTGGCCTTCTCCCTGTGGGTACTGCACTTCCAGGTGGTTTGTGCTAGCCTCAGAGGCTCACTGGGATTAGTTAGGGGAGGTAGAAAAGGGGGGAGCACGGGCCCACCCTCTACTCCGGGCTCCAGCCCAGGGACCCTAATAGTATCAGCTAAGATGACTGACCTTTTAGGCACCAAACACCATACAATTCCCTGGGCTACTTCCCCACAGCAGTCCCCCGCTTCTTCCAACTTCTCTTCACCCTTACCTCAGGGCCTCCTTCCAAACTCCCTCCACTCCAATGCCTCCAAACTGCTCTCTGCTCCAATGCCTCCAAACTGCTCTCTGCTCCAACGCCTCCAAACTGCTGCCACCCACACCCACCTGAGTAAATAGGAGGGTTTTTAAGTGGTTTCAGCCAGCCTCTGATTGGCTTCAGCTGTCCCAATCAGGCTAGCTGTTTCTGCTGCTTTCTAGAACCTTCTTAATTGGCCCCAGGTGTCTTGATTGGCCTGGAGTAGCCTTTGTTTGGCTATCCAGGGAACAGAGACCTGCACATCCTGAGGCTGATATACCTGCCTTCCAGCACTCTCCTATACCCTTCTGGCCTTACTCCATCACACTGTCAAATGGTGATAGCTACCAGGTTATCTTGGGTCATTATTTGATTGTTTGCAACAGAAAGAACTTCAACAGAAACAAAAACTTTAGAGTAACAAAGATCTGGCACACACAATTTTCGAAGAATTTAGAAAGCAGTGAGGAGTTCACCTGTACCAAATGAAAACTACGTGCAGTATTTGAATTGTCATTGTGTTTTGAAGAACATATACCAAGGCATCTATGATAACTAAAACCCTTTTTCTTCCTAACAGAGTCTACAAGGAGATCTCATTAGGGCCACATGTCAAACCCACTTAGAATTTTTTTTATCACATATGTGCTTACTTACTGAAGCTGCAAAGATTAGGACCTTGTATTGAGCTCTTCGAAAAATAATCTATTTCTTTGTTTACTCATCCCGTGCCATTGTGCAATGACGTTGGGTTGCTATGGCATTTTCAAAACACCTAATTGTATCATTCTTGCAATTTATTCTTGCATTTTATGAATTTAATTTCGTGACCCCTAGTTCCTTGAGTTATGAGGAGTAAATAACACTTCCTTATTAACTTTCTCCACACCAGTCATGATTTTATAGACCTCTAACTTATCCCCAAGTAGTTATCTTTTTTCCAAGCTGAAAAGACCCAGCCTTATTAATCTCTCCTCATATGGCAACCGTTCCATACCCCTAATCATTTCTGTGGCCTTTTGAACCTTCTCCAATTCCAGTATATCTTTTTTTTTTTATATGGAGCAGTATTCAAGATGTGGGTGTGCCATGGATTTATACAGAGGTAATATGATATTTTCTGTCTTATTATCTAGCCTTTTCTTAATGATTCCCAACATTTTGTTGGCTTTTTTGACTGCTGCTGCACATTGAGTGGATGTTTTCAGAGAACTATCCACAATGATTCCAAGATCTCTTTCTTTAGTGGTAACAGCTAACTTAGACCCCATCATTTTATATGTAGAGTTGAGATTATGTTTTCCAGTGTGCATTACTTTGCATTTATCAACATTGACTTTAACCTACCATTTTGTTGCCCAGTCACCCAGTTTTGAGAGAGCCTTTTGTACTCTTTGCAGTCTGCTTGGGATTTACCTATCTCGAGTAGTTTTGTACCATCTGCAGAATTTGCCACTTCACTGTTTACCCCTTTTTCCAGATCATTTGTGAACATGTTGAATAGGACTGGGCCTTGTAAAGACCCCTGGGGGACACCACTATTTAGCTCTCTCCATTCTGAAAACTGACCATTTATTCCCTTTGTTTCCTACCTTTGAACCAGTCACCAGTCCATGAGAGGACCTTCCCTCTTATCCCATGACTGCTTGCTTTGCTTAAGAGCCTTTGATGAGGGACCTTGTCAAAGGCTTTCGAAGATCTACATACACTATATCCACTGGCTCCCCCTTGCAGGGCCGGTGACAGAAATTTTGGGGCCCTGGACTCTGATCGTTTGTGGCCCCTCCCCCCCCCCGGCCGGTCTCTCACCGCCCGGGCTTATATGGGTCGCCCGCTGGGTCCCACTGCTCCGGACGCAACTCGCTGGGAGGGGAAGATGGAGTGACGTGCCCCCTTAAGTCCGGGGCCCGGTACAGCTGTACCCGTAGTACCCCCGTGGTGCTGGCCGCTGCGGGGAGCCCGGGGGAACTGTTAGCCCGCCCGGCGGGAGCTGTCAAAGCCCCCCTAAAACCTCTATATAAGGGACTAATTCGGGTGAGGGGGTGTCCGTTAAAGCCAAAAGTCCTGTTATTTAATGATTTTAAAAAATTATTAAATAACGGACTTTCGGCTTTAACGGACACCCCCTCTCCCGAATTAGTCCGTTAAATCGAGGTTTCACTGTATTGTGATACAGGACTTCATAACAGAGCTGGGTCCTAGCTCTTTGTGCTTGGTCTGTCTCTGAATCTGCCTGTCTACAAGATCTAGATTCCCATCCACATGCCAAAACACTAGCTCAATAGCACCTGAAAATCGCATTGAGATTTTCCCTTCTAAACTGTGCTAACACCGGCAAATGTTAATCAAAGTAGTTTGCTGAGCTAAATCAAAATGCAAGGTTAAACTGACATTTGACCTAGCTATCCAGACAATATCTGACAAGCACAGAACAGCACAATTGTATCTCTTTTAGTCCCGTCATATGTACAAGGTGTCCACATTGAAACAAAATACATTAATCACTCTTTACGGCCAATGCAAGCCATTCCTCAGAATTTTCCTCCCCATGTATATATTGGGGTTCATTCCTGCTCTTCCTCCTCTTTGAGGCCCGCCCTGGCTCAGTGGGGTTCACCAGACTTCCAAACAGGGCATGGAACAGCAGGAGGCTTTTGCACTATTGAGCTCTGTGGACAGGGCCTGTCGGGGATGGTGGCTTTAAATTGCAGCCTGGTTTCCGACCGCAAACCTGTAGGTCGAGCTTGCCTGGGGCATGCACTGAATCAGCACGCCCACTCCCTGAGAACTCCTACCCATGTCTGGGGCTTGGCTGGCTGTTGGTGGGCCCTCCAAAGGCTGATGGGTGACCAGCACAATTACAATCTGTGTGGGCAGATTTGCAGCTCTCAGAGGCCCGAGACCATAGAGGACCCTGCAGAATTCTGTCGTGTTTTAGAATTCATCCTACTGTGCTTGGCTCCACAGTTTGTACCACAGCTACTCTAAGGGCTGGTCCTCACTAGGCGGGGTAGATCGGCTGTAGATATGCAATTTCAGCTACTTTAATGACGTAGCTGAAATCGACCTCTCTACAGCCGACTTACCTCCCGTCCTAACGGTGGCGGCGGTCGGCAGCGCGGTCCCCCGTCGACTCCAGCTTGCACCTCTTGAGGAGCTCGACTTCCGGAGTCGACGGGGGAGCTGCTGGCGATCGATTTATCGTGCCTTAATGATCACCAGAAGATCAATCCTTCCCGCACGTAGTAAAGACGAGCCCTTAGTCAGCAGTAGTGTGAGGAAAGGGATTTGTCGGTATAATCCATGTCACTGCCATCAGTACTGAGCTTTGGCAGACACATGGAAAATTTCCTGCCAACAGTCTCCGGATCTAGCTGTTGTTTCTGATCAGACACTGTGCACGTGAATGCTGCTTCTGCAATCTCTCTGTTTCTTTTCTCTCACCAGCACTTCCAATGCATTTGGCTCTCTGATTAACTTTGCACTTAAACAAAGGGTCCGTCTCCGCAGCAGGTATAAATCAGCATAAATTCATTCTCTTTACTGGAGCTGTGCCAGTTTTTTATACTAGCTTAGGCGTGTGTATCAGTCGTTACTGTTGTACAAACCATTAAAGGATTGCATAGCTACTAAATCTGTCCATATCTATAGAGCAACAAAAAGTACCTAGCTCTAGCGGTTTAACAGCTTGCATGCCTTTAATTGAAACATCCATCATTAAAGCTGTGCAACTGAGAGGAATATTCAAATGTTCACTGTTTCAGAACATTCCAGACTGTAAGCATTGAATTCATAGGTACCGAAGAGTTATGTATGGCTGATACTGATTGAGCTTCACTCTGACTTTCTGCGTATTGAATGCAGTTCTGCCAGGTATTAGCCCATCTCTTCCTAGTCCCATCATTTTTCCATAGGACAGGGCTGACAGCATTCTCTCGGAGGGTCCATCTCATGGGAGCATGGCAATAATCCTGTACTCTAGCCTGTCAATTTAGGAACACTTAGTAAAAGTAGCCAGCAATTTGGTAGCTAATGGACTCCCAGAAAGTCTGGGTAAGATGTTTGCTGGTAGCATACATTTCAACGGTTGTATCTAAATCAGCAGTAAGCTACAGGGTGAAACCCAATGTTCTACCCTACCTCAAAACAAGTCAATGCAGCTTAGGGTATGTTTTCCATAAGAGGTTTTCCTTATGCGACCCACAGCAGTGATCTATGGCTGCTGAGTGAGAAAAGAAGGGTCACTGGACATTGGGATGAAATACACTGTAGCTGTCAACATGGTACATAATGTCCAGGACTAGCTCTCAGGAGTAGCCTTCACTTACCTGTGAAACACTCTCCCTATCTTCCATTAATGTCATTAAACCAGGTATCATGGTTAAAGCTGTGCAAAAAAGTTCAGAGCCAATATAATCATAAAAAACCCCTCATCCCAGACAACTAAACCCCAGCCTATAGCTTCAGAATCCAAGCCAGGATCCAGCAAAGCAGTTAAAGATGTGCTTGAGGTAAAAGGATGATTCACATGCTTTAAGTTAGGTCTATGTGGCAATGCTTTGCAAGATCAGGGCCCAAGAGCCAGTTGCAATGGCTGTTGAAATCAATGGAAAGACTCTAAATGACTTTAGCGGGCTTTGAATCAGTGCCTAACCAAAGGCATTTATTCTTCAGTTTTCAAGGTTGTATGGAATCTGGGACTCCTTTAGAACTCATCACTGTTCCTGAACCATCAAGAGACTTGTACAGCATATCTTATACTATCTTCTCCTGCACTGGAAACAAACCCCCCTCCAAGCCCATGCAGTACAAGGTTGTCTCCTCTTTTACTTAGATTGGAAAGTCGTTAGGCAGGGAGTGTCTATTTGTTATATGTTTGTTCAAAGCCTTGCACAATGATTCATTTTACAAGCTACTGCAATCCAGAAAACACATAATCATCAGTTATTAATAACTGATCATTATTGGGCAAGGCTCTTTGGGAGCTGCATACCGAACAAGTCAATTTTCTCCCCTAAAACTAGTAAGATCTAAAACTTCATACATCTTCATTATATCCACATTCATAACATAATAGAAGGTTTCTCCAGTCAGCGACTCCTGTTTACACCGGCTGAGGATCGAAGTGTAGTTGGTATCCATGCTCATTTTGACGCAGAGCACATGTGGACAGCTGGTTAGAATAGCACAGAAGGCTGCTTCTTCCCAGTTTCCTGGGCCCAATCTAAAACCCACTGATATCAAAGGGAGTTTTTCCATTGACACCAATACCAATACACTCTTACTCTACAGCAAGCTGTGGTGCAGCCAAAGATAACTATCCTTCCAGTGTACTTTCCTGCATATTGTGCATCAACACAGCAAAGCAGGGGCAATATATGGGACCATGTGTGCTAATTATTAAGGTGCATGGCAGACCATGAAAATGTTCGAGATTTCAAAAGGTTCCCCCCCACCCCCCCATTCTGCACTGAGATAAAACTGAGACCTTGGGAAAACAAATTGTTTTGGGGGAGGGGGTGTGGAGAAAGGAAGAGATGTCGACCCCCTCCAATTGTTAGAACACTCACATTGTATGTGGGTTCAACTTCCTACTCTGAGCCATTTGGAGTAGGAAATTAAAGCTGGCTCTCCACCATTCCAGACGAGTGCTCTAACCATGCGGTTATTGGCTCCTGCCAGGTGGGTCATTCCTGCTCTAGAGAAGTTCCCTCCTGGACCTGAGAAAGTTTTCTTGAGAAATTCCTGAACATCCCTACTAATTACAGCGATCTTAATTTCTATTTGTAGTATTTTGATGTATTTATCTGCCATATTTCTGAAATACTGTACCTTGATTTTATAACATACCCTGTCCAGCAGCTTATGTAGTCAATCATCGAGGATAGGGGAGTTATCAATAGTCTGAGGTCCAAAAGGAAACTAATCAAGGCTTTATTTTGCGTTCCCCTATGTGGTAGATCTGTGCATTATGTAGAGCCAATTGAGCTGTGAGAGTTTGAATACTATCTGTACTTTCCCTAGTATCTTTGTACATAAGTATAACAGAGATAAGACTTTTGTGATATAAGACTTTTGTGAGATACGACTTTTGTGATGCATCAGCTTGTACTTTGAAGATCCCCCTCTTAGAGTAGATTATAGCTAGAGGCTGAGGCGAAGGGAGATCTAACTGGAATGAAGTACCTTGATATGTGTTTCAGAACAAATACATTGGTATCAAACACTTACATGTAGATGGCTGGCTAGAATAGCACAGAAGGCTGCTTCTTCCCCATTTCCTGGGCCCAATCTAAAACCCACTGACATCAACGGGAGTTTTTCCATTGCCACCAATAGAATTTGGAACCAATCCAGAAAACCAAATGTCTCCGGAGAAGTCCTTTGTGTGTCTGTTGAGATTCCTTGGGGAAAATTTTCAACTCCTTAATCTCTCAGGCAGTCTCAACATGTACAGGTGTAGCTTTAGCCTCCAGAACAATTCATATTTATTCAGCTAAACTGTTTGAGTGAAATGCTGACCTTGTTGAAATCAGTAGGAGTTTTGCCATTTACTTCAATGTCAGGAAGTCACACCAACCAGGAAACCTCTCGGGCTTCTATCCAGCTCCAAACAGAAATTTACACCATTCCTTGTAATCCCTAAATGGATGATGCAAAAACATGTGTGTCTAAGTGCAGCTGCTGAGATGCCTCTTAATGTTGTGTGGGATCTGTACAGAAATTTCGCATCCTGTGCTTTTCAGGAGACTCCTAGTTTTGTGTCAGCAGTTCTCTTTCTTTTGAGCATCCTTAAGTGTTAGCATTGTTATTTCTGCTCTGGCAGAGAATCTTTAGAGTGCATTGCTATAACGCAATCATCTTACACAACAATTTTGCAAAAAGAAAGCCCGCTTATAGGATGTTTCAATGCTGGTGGGTTGAGTGACTATTCCCCACCTCATTTTACATCACCTTCATTTGTATGAAGTAAAAGACATACATGGTAACATGAGCTACAACATGTAGCACTAACAACGTTACAGTCAAAGACTCTTCAGGTTGTTTAAGTTTATTGTATAAAGAAAAAGAATATTAGGTATTAGGTAGAGAAAAAAGTCAACTCGGATAATCAATACCTAATGTTTTTAGTACAACTTCCTAGGGAAGCAGCCCCATCTCTCCCCAAACTCAGTACCTTTTCCCCATGGTGATTGTCCCTCCTCCTGCCCCTTTCTAGAGCTGTTTTCCCTGTAACACTCCTTCAGCCACCCCTGCTGTCTTCTGGGTGTCGTGTCTCCTCTCCTCACACCTGTGGTTAACGTAGGGTATGTCTACACAGCAAGGAAAAAAACCTGTGGCCATGCCTGATGACTCAGGCTCACGGGGCACCTGTTTCATTACTGTGTAGACTTTCAGGCTTGGGCTGGAGCCTGAGTTCTGGGACCCCTCTCACCTCACAGGGTCCTAAAGCCCAAGCCTGAGGTCAGATGTCTACACAGCAGCAAAACAGGCCCACAGCCTGAACTCTGTGAGCCGGAGTGGGCTGACACAAGCCAGCCGCGGGTGTCTACCTGCAGTGTGGACATACCCATAGGTCCCAGACCCCTCCGACTCCAGCGGCTTCTCAGGATATGCCTACTCTGCAGCTAAAAACCCACAGCATCAAGTCTCAGAAGCTGGGTCAATTGACTAGGAACTCATGAGGGCTGGTGCAGTGGGGCTAAAAACTACCATGTTGACACTGAGGCTTGAACTGGAGCCCAGGCTCTGAGACCCACTGTCCTTGCGAGGTTTCCAAACCCGGGCTGCCACCCAAGACCAGATGGCTACACTGCAATTTTTAGCTCTGCAGCCTGAGCCCTACCAGCCTGGGTCAGCAGACCCGGCTGTTGATCTTTTACTGCCGTGTAGACGCACCTTGAGAAAACTGGTTCAGTAGAGTCATCCGGTTGGCTGTTTCCCTCAGTGTGACAATTCACTCTGTCCCAGGAATCCTTTAAAGCAGTTTTAAATCCCCTTTGTGTCCTTGCAGCCAGGGCCTGTGGCTCTAGACCAGACATTCACTTTGTTTGCTGCCCAAGTTTGGAACCATTTTGGAAACAGGGCAGGATCAGTAGTAACCAAATTCAGCTTCCAGAACTGGGTCCATTCAGGTAAGTATGTTAGCATTCCCCAATTACTGCTCGGTGTCTGAGGGCTGATTCAGTAGCTTGGTACACCAGGCACTTTCACGGCATGATATTAGGCTCCCTTCTATCAGCCTATTAGCTACACACACGTTAGATCTTGTGAGTAATTAATGAATATTCTCCAGGATGAGTTTGGAACTCTGTCTAGATAACACTTTCCATTAAGTGATACTAATTAGATTGGAACTGGCAAGTCTCTAACATCTATCTAACGTTCAACACTGACATTTTTCTTGTTCTGTTTACATTTTACTCTACGTAGCACCTTAAATCACCAGTCGTCAATGTGTTGATGTAAAGATTGTGACTAATATTTATAGTGTAATTCCAGTAGCATTGAACTTACTCTAAGAGGATAGATAACTATAGTGCATAAACATTACACTAGTGTAGCTTATTAGCTGCAAAAGCTTCACAGTGGAATTGTGATGCACTGTGAATTCATGCTGGTAACAGATCCATAGCACATTACTTTCAGGAGTGTTATCAGGAGTTGCAGCTAGCAAAGGTTGTGAAGAGTAAGAAGAAGGGTTTCTACAAGTATGTTAGCAGCAAGAACCTCAGGGAAAGTGTCCCTTACGGAATGGGGAAGGCAACCTACTGACAGAGGATGTGGAAAAACGTATGTACTCAATGCTTTTTTTCTCCTCTGTCTTCATGAACAAGGTCAGCTCCCAGACTACTGCACTGCGCAGCACAGTATGGGGAGGAGGTGTGGAGAAAGAAGTGGTTCAGGACTGTTTAGAAAAGCTGGACGAGCACAAGTCCATGGGGCCGGATGTGCTGCATCCAAGGGCGCTAAAGGAGTTGGCAGATGTGATTGCAGAGCCATTGGGCATTATCTTTGAAAACTCATGGCGATCTGGGGAGGTTCCGGGTGACTGAATAAAGGCTAATGTAGTGCCCATCTTAAAAAAGGGAAGGAGGAGGATCTGGGGCAGTCATCCTCACCTCAGTCCCTGGAAAAGTCATGGAGGAGACCCTCAAGGAATCAATTTTGAAACACTTCAAGGAGAGGAATAAGACCAGGAACAGTCAGCATGGATTCACCATGGGTAAGTCATGCCTGACTAACTTAATTGCCTTCTTTAATGAGATAACCGGCTCTGTGGATGGGGGGAAAGAAGTGGACATGTTATTCCTTGACTTTAGCAAAGCTTTTGATACTATCTCCCACAGTATTCCTGCCAGCAAGCTTGGGCTGGACGAATGAACTATAAGATGGATAGAAAGCTGGCTAGATCGTCGGGCTCAAGGGTAGTAATCAATGGCTCCATGTCTAGTTGGCAGCTGGTATCAAGGAGTGTCCCAATGGTTGGTCCTGGGGCTGGTTTGATCATCAATACATTGAAAAATTATAAACTGCAGCTGCTCCTCTCTTTAACCAGAAGAACTTCTAAGATTGGCAATATGGTCGAAAGGGTGAGGCACTGACCTATGCATCAGGAAGCAGGTGTTGTCTTCTGGTGTCTGTCTCTGACTTGCTTTCTGATCTTGGTTTAGTCATTGGGCTTCTATTTGCCATTCTTTTCTGTTTCTTTAACACCTAAATAGAGCTGGTTTAAAAAGGTTCCCCCTCCTCCTTCAACACCATAGGAAATCTCCATTCTCAACAATATTTTGGGGCAGGAGGGCATAAAGATACTGAGAACACTTGCTTGACTAGCAACACGTCCCCCGCAAAAATAAAAACCATAAGACATTTTTGACTAAAGCAAATTTTGCTGTTATTGATTTTTTTATAGATTTAAAATTTGGCCAAATTCAGGTGAATGTTCACGGGACAGCAAAATGCACCTCCCGGACCCCAGGGCAGCCCCTCTGCCAAATTGTAAGTCCTTGCTCTGAAGTATTTAAGTGCAAGAGCTCTTCAGTGAACCGGTAGCAAGACTCATTTAACATTGGCCAAGCAATGTGTTTTTCTCAGACCTCTCTCTCAGAAATGTTCTAGTTCGGGTTGCAACTTTCAACCACCACAAAATGCAAATAATGCAAACACGATGCAAATGCGACGCATGGAAAATTTCAGTTCAAAAAGAAGTTTGGTAAATGTGTACCCATCTGAAAAAAGGGGTCTTATTACGGTGAACATTAGGCAACCTTAACTCCAGGCAATGTTAACAGCTCCACCTGCAACATATGTGTTTGTGCTTGCTCACATGTGTGTGTGTGTGTGTGTGTGTGTGTATACACACACGCAGGCATAATTTTTCAGCATTTTTTACCAGTTTTACAAATTGCACCCCGAACGATCAAATTCGATATTGTAATACAATAGTGAGATTAACTTAATGCACAAATAATTGTATATTTTTAAAAGTAATTATTATTATTTATTTATTTGTATTTCGGAAGGGCCTCACAGCTCCAGTCATGGCACAGGACTTCATTCCACTAGGTGCTGTACACACACAGAAAAAAGAGACAGTCTCCTAGTTCCTGGTTCCAATTCTTCCCCATACTTCGTTTGGAGCTTGGAGGAGACAAAACATTTCATTTCAGAGCAGCAGGTCTCCGAAATAAACATCTAAACCAAAACTTCTGCAAAAAATAATTACCATTCGACTCATTTAAATAATTCAATAAATGCAGCGAAATGACTTCCCCTAGGTGTACTCCTAGCTGTGGTCTACCACATCATTAAATATTATTGAGTTAGGCTTGCCATTGTATTTAAAATTATGTGCCTGGAATTTTAGTATATGGCCATAAATGCTGAGAATGTCAGTGATATTAGCATCCATCTTTTTCACTACTGTCTCCCATCAAATATTAATAGTAGGCGCTCTAATCCATTCCATCTAGTCCCAGATATCTGCACTTGCAGGTAATGGTATTGTAACGTAGCACTGACAAGCCCCGGTAAGTAATTACTCTTCGAACATATCTCAGTAAACTCAATTTGCTCCCCGAGGTCTTATAAATTATACCTCGTTAGAGCGCAATGCTTTTTCAAATGACAAGGTCACACAAAAAAGCAAAACTCTATTTTATCTTTATCAGAGCTTCACCCCTACCAATAAAACTGTTATAAGGTATAATTCCAGACAGACAGAGATGTTGTGCTTTACAGTTAGAAGCTAGAAAAGCAATAAAGCAAGCAGAGTTGTTGTTTACAGCCATAATAAATTTGGAATATCATATACCATTCTAGGTGAGGGAAAAGCTTCTATTGCTGTGGGCATGGGAGTAGGAGGAGGAGGACAGAGTCCTTTCACTCTTTAAACTCGGTTGGAAAGATGGTTTCTTTTTGCACACACACAAAAGGCATGACATGGGGAAGCGAGCCCGACGATGTGGGAGCACCCCCGGCATCCCTTCATCCCCCCGGACAGCACATGCTCAGTTCCAGCCAGAGACAGCGGTGGTTGCTGGAAAGCAACGTGAAATAAGCAACACAGAGAATTACGCGCCCCTGCCAACTTTTGTGATTTTTATCACGAGTCATTTGAGAGGTGGTTTTCTTCTGAAAGCCTCAGCTCCTGGAGTCATGTGATTATTGGAGACTCTCAGCTTTCCTTATAAATAAATACTGTAACAGACTGCCTTCTCACCCCTCTTCAAACACAGGCAGGAAACTCTTCTTTGGCTCGAAACAGTGCTCTTTATTTCACAGTGCAAGGCCCTACCACCAATATACAAAGCCTTATACACAGCTCTATAGCTTACAGCTCTAACACAGCTCTATATAGTTCAGCTCTACAGGCCTCTAGCCTCAGCTCTATTTCAGCTCTGTATCTTTCTCTATCTCTCTCTCTCACTCCTCCACACTACCATACCACCACCACTCTGGGCTTCCTGCCTGGCAGGCTTATATCCTCCTGAGGAGGCTGCCAGGTACAGCTCATAGCCTGAGCCCAGGTGGCTGATTAGGCTTTCTGCACGGGAGGTTTGCAGAGGGCTTTTCTCCCTTTTAAAGGGGCGGCAGGCTGGGTCAAGCCCACCCTGCCACAATACATTTCTAGACCGGGTGGTTATGAATAAAAGTTTGAAAATGTGGCCCGAGTACACCCAAAAGGTCCAGAAACCAGAAGTCAGAGAAATTAAAAAAAAAACTCCAGCTCAAAAACCAAGATTTTTTTCTTTCAAATCTCAATATTTCAGGCAAAAACTGCAAATCATCATTTTGGAACATATAAGTCTGGCAAAACTGACTCTCTTTGCGAACGGGTAGGTGGGTAATGATCCAACTGCAACAAGAACAGATGACACAGCGAAATAACCACAGTAGCAAAATATACCTCTATTAATGCCTTAGCTGGATTTTGCAGAATTTGAAACTTTAAGGCCAGGGCCCAAATTCGGGGAGGTCCTGAAGCAGGTGATTACTGCTGTTGACATCAGTGGAGCTAGTACTCCTGTGCTAAAAACGCCCCCGTGGGTCTTGGAGTGCCTCCCCGTCTCTCTGCGCCTGTGCACAAGAGGAACAGGAAATGGGTGGAGATTTGTCTTGCTGGTCAGCACAGCTGAGCTAGAACAAAGGGTGTCATCATTTGTTGTTTGTATCAGAAAATTACTGCGTGCACTCCCCAAACAAGAGAGAAGCCCATGGGGAATCATGTGTGAGTCTCTACATCTCCCAGGGCTATTTGTGGGGGGCGCTAACCCTTGCAAACTCTAAAGGCACACACTAGCCCAAGGCTGTGCTACCCTAAGAAGATCCCAGGGAAGGGACTTTGATTCCAAGAGTCACTCTTTCTTTCCTCCTTGATCCGGAGGAGGGAGGCGGAAATATGATCTGTTGCTGGTTCATGTTCTCAGAGGAGTGCTTGAAGGACATATGTCTACATCAGCGATGGGCAAACATTTTGGCCCGAGGGCCACATCAGAGTTCCAAATTGTATGGAAGAGCGGGTGGGGAAGGCTGTGCCTCCCCAAACAGCCTGGCCCCCATCTCCTATCAGCCCCTTACCACTTCCAGCCCCCCGACTGCTCCCCTCAGAAACCCCCACCCATCTAACCCTGGCTGCTCCCTATCCCCTGAACACTCCCTCCTGGGACCCCCACCCGTAACCACCCCCTGGAACCTCACCCCTTATCCAACCCCCATGCTCCCTGCCCCCTGATTGCCTTGGCCCCTAGCCATACTCCCACCCGTTGATAGTTCCCCCGTGATTCCCACCCCTGTCTCCTGACTGCACACCCACAAAACTTCTGCCCCATCCAACTTCCCCTTGTTCCCTGTCCCCAGACTGCCTTTAATGGTCAGGGGTTGTTTCAATCAGCTGTGTTCCATTTGCCCTGCCCCACCACACCTATTCTGGGGGCTGGATTTAAGAGGCAGGAAGTGGAGTGCTGGTTGGGGAGCAGAGCAGAACACCGTGCAGAGCTACTGCAGGGATCGGTGGCCCGCCAGAGTAAGCCCTCTGGTGGGCCAGGCCGGTTTGTTTACCTGCCGCGTCTGCAGGTGGTTCCCATTGGCCGCGGTTCACTGTTCCAGGCCAATGGGGGCTGCGGGAAGCGGTGGCCAGCACATCCCTCAGCCTGTGCAGCTTCCCATAGTCACCATTGTGCTGGAGTGGTGAACGGCGGCCAGTGGGAGCCGCGATCAGCTGAACCTGCGGACACGGCTGGTAAATAAACTGGCCCGGCCCACCAGGAGGCTTATTCTGGTGGACCGTGGGCCAAAGGCGCCGATCCCTGACCTGTATGTCATCCACTTTTTGCCTTTCTCCAAAACGTGGGAGGATATAATAGACTTACATATAATGTTCTCTGTACTAATATAACTTTTCCCTACCTCCCATTTTTCTGAAACAATGCCCCCACCTCATTGAAAGCCTTAGTATAGTCCGTCAAAAAATATCCAAACTGATTCACAAATATTGTCACGAAGGAAGATGCTGAGTGGGATCTCTTCTCATTTGTGGGCCGCTGCTATTGGTTCATGAACATTCCGCCAGCCAGAAATGGTTTTAAACCCTGAAAAAGTCTTCCAAAACGTGAAAGTGTCCTGAATTTTAGCATCAAAGATAACTTGTCTGCAAATTCCTCCCAGACGTGAGTTAGTCACATCAAAGATAACTTGTCTGCAAATTCCTCCCAGACGTGAGTTAGTCACATCAAAGATAACTTGTCTGCAAATTCCTCCCAGACGTGAGTTAGTCACTGTCTACTTTTTGCTATTTTCCTTTTTTAAAAAAATTCTGCCATCCAATCAAGGAGCAGAGAGGGTGCATTGGGCTAATGAACGTGCTTGAGACCAAAGCCAGATGACTAGCTATCGTGTATTTCACAAGTGATGCATAATGAAAACAATTTTTGTCTGGACTCTTAAGTGAACAATAATGAACAACAAATGCACCTAAGGAAAATTTGGCTCTGTTTATGAAGGGGCTAAATTCTTAGGGTTTTTTCTGTTTTATATGGAAAATGTCACATTTTTAATTAAAAAAGAATACTCTGGCCTTTGCCAAACACAAACCAGAACATTTTCAGCTAAAAAAATTGAAAATGATTAATTTTCACATTTTCCTGTGGAAAAACTGAAATATCCAATTCAGAGGACAAATGCTCACCTGAAACATTCTGCAGTCTTGAAAGTATGGGGAACATTAGCATCAAAGTAAAAATGGACGTTCATTTAATCAAAAACCCCATTTCCTGTCAGAAAGGTTTGATGCAATATTTTGCTCAGCCTGAATTTACATATAATCCACATTCCAGTGCTTTTACCTAGACTGAATAGTATTTTACTCTGTGAGTAGGTCCATTGGTTTCTCCAGGCTAGATCATGCCTTCAGACCTGGCCCCAAGCAAGTGATGCATAACAGCACCAACCCAGGAGTACAGCTGGGAGATGTAGATACCTCTCTGAGGGGATGTCGACATGGGAGATAAATGTCTCATGGCTAGCCTGGGTCAGCCACCTTGAGCTCCCGGGGCTCAGGTTGCAAGGCTAAAAATTGTGGTGTAGACACTGAGGCTCAGAACTTGGGCTCCATCCAGTCCAAGCCCAAATATCTGGATTACAATTAATCAGACCCTTAGCACAAACCAGGTGAGCCTGAGTCGGCTGACCTGGGCCAGCTGTGTGTTTGTTTGGGGTTTGTTTAACCTTTACATAGACGTACCCTGACAGACAGTTTCCTCCTTACTCCTGGGAAGTAGTAACTTACTTTTGGTTTAATTTACCCATGCCGGGAGAAAATATCTGATACTTGTCAGACTCTTTATCTGTCAGACAAAGGCAATACAATCTCAAAAGGCTGTAAATTGAGCTTGGTGAAGCACAAATTGGAAATAAGATGCAAATTTATTCAACACTGGGGGTATTTAATCGCTGAACAAGATTACCTGGGGATGTGGTAAATTCGTTATTGCTTGGAGTCTTAACAAATAGAACCAACTCCCCCCCCCCCCCCCCAAACTCTTGTTCAATTGCAAGCTGTTGGGTTGGTGCAGGATTCTCTGGGTGAAATATAAGGCCTATGTTGTTATGCAGGAGGTCAGATTAGATGAACATCATGTCCCTTCTGGCCTTAATCTATGAAATAAACAGCAGAATTTGAAATAGTTTGCAATAAAAACAAATAGAAGAATCAAGAAGAGCAGTCAGGAGAGAATTACAACACTACTTATGAAAAACAATGGGCAGGGGCTAAGAGTTTTGTTACTGATTTAGTCAGAAAAAAATGTGAGATCTAGCCATATTAAACAGAGGAAATCTGCATTTCCAGGCAAGAAAATCAATTAAATGAGCAAGGAATATGGGAAAGTCAATAAAGAACTCCTGAAGTCTCTCGCATCTGTAATGAACTTAGAGAAAACGGGAGTCCAAAATCTGCCCAGTTGAATTATTTGCTTCCACACAATGGGCTTCTGGTGCATGACTGGGGCTCCTATGTGCTAAAATAATACAAATAATAATAAATCATTTAGTTATTGCATCACTAGACCCTGCTCAGTATCCCGGAACTGCTGCCTATCTGGGTACCGTTGACAACAAGTGGGGATTTTTTTTTAACTCAGTAATGAGGCTTCAGATTCGAATGGATTTGTCTTATGCTGATATTACTCCTGGTTCAAGCCTGTGCTATTATTCTAACTCTGACCATCACTTATTCTTATTGTTGAATTTTCACATGCTCATACAAGACGTACCATTTTCATTGACTCTCTTGTTATCTTAAATTAATTCTTGCATCTGACCAAGGTCAGGGTATGCTCAAGATCTTGGTAAAGTTGTCAAGCTTATTTATCGGAAAAGTATATCTCTTCACCAGACTAGTTTCCCTGTCTCTTTGTGGTCTTCCATGGATGAAAATGGGCATTCAAAGACAAATAGTAGATTGTTACTGGCATTCTAGAGATGTGCAAGGATGGGAGAGGCAAGAAGAAGTCTTCACCCATGGTCATGAGTCAGGGACAGTCATGAGTCTCCTTTTCCTTGAGTGCAAGGGCACCTCCAGAGTCAGTGCTCATTATCTCAGAGGACGTAGTTAGGGATAAGGAGAAGACGGTGATGTGACATACCCCTTTCCACATTGCTCAGTTGTGTTGAGCTGGGCCCTTTCAAAGGTCTCACATCTGCTGCTTCAGGAATCTTAACCCAACCAGGAATTTTTGCTATATCCATCCATTTCCTCTGAAGGTATTAGTCCAGATTTACATCAGAATAGCAGAGATCAAGTTCTGGCCATTATTAGCTTAAAATGGACTGATCTTATACCAGTTTGTGTTTGGTTATAATCTTTGCTCTAAGTAACAATACTCTATCTGTCCTTGAATGTCCATTTTTGTCCATGGAAGACCACAAACTTTTAACACTGATAAATCTGCACTTTAAAATATTCTGCATTTTGACTAGCTGTCCGTTCTACTGCTTTCTGGCAGGTTATAGTGATCAGCCATAAATGGAGAGGAATAAAAACAGCCAATGAATTAAAGTGAAGATCAACTGAAAAGGTCAATGTTGTATGCTTTATTATTTTTCACAGAACACATGGCACATTACCATTTATATACTGCATTTTTTAAAAAAAGGTTTATTTCTCACACCTCTAAAATGTGGATCCACTCTCCTGAGAACGATTGGAATGGACAGGAAATCTAGAAACAAACCTAGTATTTTCAGGTCTCCTTAAACTCAATGGATTTAAGATTGCTGAATGGAGAGGAGTATTTGGGGACTCAGGAATAGTTTGACATCTCATTAAAGCAGGGTGAATTGTAGGAGCAGGGATTACATTCCCTCCCTGTACTCAACTCCGATTACCCGTGAAAGATGTCAGACTCATTCAGCAGAGAGGGACAACCTAAGTTTTAATTATGCTCTGTGGACAAGAGAGACAAAATTAGTTCACTATGTCACCAGGAAGTCTCCTGCTGCCATTAGCAGGAGGATGGCACAAAGAGCAACAATTGTAGATGATAGATTTTCAGTTTTAACTGATAAAGGCCAATAAAATATCCTCATACAAAAAAAAAGTGTTATGACAGGTTTGGTCACAGAGATCCCCTGGGGACTGTCACTGCTGTGCTGAAATTACCACTAAGTAGGCTGACCATATTTCCTTGTGACAAAAACGGGACATTGGGATGGCAAAAATGGGATGGGGTTATTTTACAAGTGATACACAACCCGCGGCCTGCCGACGGTTGGCGGTTGTCATTTTTTTTAGAGAATTCGATTGGCGATTGCCGTTTTTTAGAGAACTTGGTCTCGGCGGTCAACTTGCGGCCCGCGAACAATTGGAAATGGATAAATTGTCCCGCCTGCTGAAAAAGGTTGTGCATCACTGTGTTACATAATTGAATAATGTTCTGGATATATAACTTATGTAATTTTTTATTTCTGGAAAAGAAAGACAATAAAAATTAATTATATAAACATATTGCATATTACACACATGCGCATACATAGGTTACCATTATTCTGATTATTCATCAGTGAAAGAACCCATACAAAAATTTAGGTAGACATAGAGGGGGGCTGTATTTTACCACAATCGTACCATGAATATTTCTCCGATGAAGTAAGCTTACACAGCAAATTTCAATCTTTCAACCCCTTATCATAAAACTTCTCACACTCCATAATTCTTTGGGGTAAAAATGGGACGGGGAAGGGGACTATAAGAAATAAGAAGTAATATTGTTCATACAGAGGGCAGGTGGGGAGGGGATGAGGAAGGTTTGCAGTGTGGGAGGGGAAATGGGGGGAAGGGGAGGCAGGCGGCTGAAGGGACACAAGGGGGGGGGAGATCACACTAAATTCCCTTTCACCCTCCCAGACCCCTCTCCATTCCCCACGGCTTTCAACCCATTAAAGGGGGGTCACTCGAACAAGGGGCCCGAACCCCACCCAGAGCCAGCTCCAAAGTTAATGGAGGGGAAAGGCTGAGCCATCAGCCCCCAAACCCAGCCCCCCACCCCACACAGCCGCTCTCCCCCTGCCCTCCCCACACACCCAGCCCCCCCAACACAGATACTGGTTCTCCTGCACCCCACAAACCCAGCTCCCTACCCCCCCCCACAACCCCTAGTCTACACAGTTACCACACACCCAGCTCCGCCATACACCTCCTCCCTCCCCACACACCCAGCCCCTCACCTCACACAACCACCCTCCTCTGCCCTCCCCACACAGCTACCCCTCCCCAAACACCCAGCCCCCCACCGTGCTACCTCTCCCCCTGCACCTCCCAACTCTGCAGCCCGCTGGAGGGAGCAGTTGGGGGACCCGCTCCTCTGACCGGCTACTGGAGAAGGGTCCTGCCCGGGGGCTCAGCCTGGCAGGTGACTGGTGCAGCCGCGATGGGGCCGGGCCCTGGCGGGGGGGCAGAGACAAGACCCGGGGAGCCCCTGCGTGGTGGGGGGGGAGCGCCGGGCAGTGCCTGCCCTGGGCTCAGGGGAGCACAGGTGGGACAGCGGGGCACTGGGCGGGAGCAGCGGCTGGGGCGCATGGTGAGGGGCGAGCGATCAGAGCCAGGAGCAGGAGGCCCCGCAGCGAGCAGCCGGGCCGGGCCATGGTGTCTGCGGCCGGGAGAAACTGGAACTGCCTGCTCAGCTGGGCACGCAACACATGGGGGCGGCTCAGCCAATCGCGCCGCTGCTCAGCTGAGAGCGGGGAGCAGGCCGGGGAGTGGGGCCTGAGGCCTTGAGGGGAAGGGACTAAGGGTTGCGGGAGGAGGCGGGACCCGGCCGTGGGTCCCTGAAATAAGCCGCGTCCCGTTTTTTTTTACCAAAAATGGGATAAATTTGAAATTTATATTAAAAAGACGGGACGGTCAGAAAATATGTAAAAAATGGGGCTGTCCCGTTCAAAACGGGACATATGATCAGCCTACCACTGAACCCGTTTTTCCTGCCAGCTTCAGACTCCAGAACCCTGTCTTGTTAAGCCAGACACGCTAGCCTGCTGCAACACAGACTCAGGGTCTGGACCACACCTCCAAAACTGCTGACTTTAAGTGAAAACACCTTAGTAGGTTACCTGTCTCCAGCACCCAGACACCCAGCTCTCAATGGGATCCAAACCCCAAATAAATCCATTTTACTCTATAAAGTTTATAAATTGTCCATCCTCTATAACACGGATAGAGAGGTATACACAGCTGTTTAATACCTGGGGGACCAATCACTTAGTCTGGGTTTATTCATAAAAATGATTTGATTAAGTATAAAAAGAGCAATTTAAGTGGTTTTAAGTATTAACAGACAGAACACAGTAAGTCACCAAGCAAAAGAAAACAAAACATGCAAGTCTAAGCCTAATACATTAAGAAACTGATTACAGGTAATATCTTACCCTCAGAGATGTTCCAATAAGCTTCTTTCACAGACTAGACTCCTTCCTAGTCTCGGCCCAACCCTTTCCCTGGTACAGTCCTTGTTAATTCTAGCAGACATCTTAGGTGGTAAAAAGGGGCTTTCTCATGACCATGACTCTAACTCTTTCTTTGTCCTGCTCCACCCCCTTTTATAGCTTTGGCACAACATGGGAATCCTTTGTCTCTCTGGGTCCCCACCTCTCCTTCTAAATGAAAAAGTACCAGATTTAAGATGGATTCCAGTATCATGTGACATAGTCACATGTCACTATAAGACCTCGTTCTTCAATACCCGTGGGCTGGCCCAAAGGTATACAGGAAGGCTTGCAGGCAGACCAACCATTTACAACCAATTTAAGGTCAGGCTTGACAAAGCCCTGGCTGAGATGATTTAGTTGGGGATTGCTCCTGCTTTGAGCAGGAGGTTGGACTAGATGACCTCCTGAGGTCCCTTCCAACCCTGATATTCTGTGATTCTAAGAGCTCTGTGTAAATTTGAAAACTTCTCTCTCTCTCTCTCCAAAAGAAGCAGGTCCACTAAAAATTACTTCACCCATCTTGTCTCTCTAATATCCTGGGACCAACAGACCTACAACACTGCATACACTGTTAAAGTCTTTACTGAGTGGTGGAATTTCCTTCCTATTACTTCTAAGTATACCAGAAATGTCACTAAAATGAGCACTTTCCCCAGGGAACTCACAATACTTATCCCCTCAGATCAATAAATGTGTATATCGTTAAAGCTGCTGGGACTTATTCAGCACAGCACTTGGAGAGACTAAGGATGTATTTAAGCATATGCTTAAAGTTAAATAAGTGCTTAAGTGCTTGACTGCTTTGGGATCTTAATCCCTTATTTATTTTATTTGGGTTTTTTGACTGCTCAAACTTTCCCAAAGTCTGTTTACTTTTTAGATGGCATTTTCCACACTTTGACTCTCCCCGGAGCTTAAGGTGAATGTTCCATAACTAACCACGCTTTTTGGAATAAGCATACACTTAAAATTTACCTGGGATAAGTACTCAGGCCTGATGCTGTACAGTGAAACCTCCATTTAACGGACTAATTCGGGCAAGGGGGTGTCCGTTAAATGAAAAAGTCCGTTATTTAATAATAAAAAAAAACTGAGCTGTCGGAGCAGCAGCCCGACCGCCACAGAGTCGGGGCGGCAGCTCCGCAGCCCGCCCGCTGCCGTGACCCGGGTGGCAGTCGGGAGCTGTCAGCCAGCCCGCCCGGGTCCCAGCTGCCGGGAGCCGTCATCCAGCCCCCCCGCTGGCGGGACTCGGGTGGGACGCAGGAGCGTCAGCCAGCCCCCCGGGGTCCTGGCTGCTGGAACGCAGGTGGCAGCCGGGAGCCGTCAGCCAGCCCACCCGGGTCCCGGGTCCCGGCTGCCGGGAGCCATCATCCAGCCCGCCCGCTGGTGGGAGTCGGGCGGGACCTGGCAGCCGGCAGCCAGCCCTCCCGCTCCCAGGACCCGGGCGGGACCCGGCAACCAGCCCGCCCACCAGCCAGCCCTCCCGCTGCTGGGACCCGGGCGGCAGCCGGGAGCCGGCAGCGAGCCCTCCCGCTGCTGGGACCCGGGCGGCAGCCAGGAGCAGGCAGTGAGCCCGCGAAAAACGGATTTGGGATGCATCGGACTTGCTCATAAATTTTGTCCGTTGCATCTGAAGTCCGTTAAATCGGGGTCCGTTAAATTGGGGTTTTACTGTACTCCCATTGACTTTAAGAGCAGGATTGGGTCCATTATTATGACTATTTAGTGTTTAAGGAATCCCACTTGTGTCCCCTACTGATTATAAAAACATGAGAAACATAGTCCCTCCCCTGAGGTGTTTACAACCTCCTCCAGAATGGTAAATGAAGCACTCATTGAGACTACAGGCAGGTGATCCTGACTGCCTGTCATTCTAGGTCAGTGGTTCTCAAACTTTTTGTAGTGGTGACCTCTTTCCCACACCAGGTCTCTAAGCGTGACCCCCTCTAGGGGTCAGGCGGGGGGGGGGGGGGGGCGTGCCTGCAGCCCACTGCGGCAGGGGCTGGGATGGGGGGGTTCCAGAAGCCCCCCGAGGCCAGTGGGGGTGGAGGGGTTCCAGCAGCCCCACGGAGGTGCCGGCAGCCCACCTCTGCAGGGGCCGGGTCGGGCATGTGGCAGTGCCGGCAGCCTGCCGCAGCAGGAGCCAGGGCCCAGACCAGGCTCGTGGGGCCGGCCCGAGCCGCATCCGGGGCTGGCCTTATAGGGGTGCTGGCAGCACGCCGTGGCAGAATGCCCGCAGCCCGCAGCAGCGGCATTGTTCAGGCCAGCTCACGACCCCCACAGAACTGGCTTGTGACCCCCAGAGGGGTCCCGACCCCCACTTTGAGAATCAATGTTCTAGGTCATCCTTGGAAACTTGAACAGATGGGTTTGAATGGCATTTTGAGGGTGGAAAGTAGATCTTGTAAAAAAAAAAAACCAGGAGGCAATTTTACCCCATTTTCCCCCTCTTTTAAAAATTCTAAAATGTAAAAATTATTTGGGAAAATCAGACTTTTGAAACTTTGAGTTCAACCACTTCCAGAACTGGCTGAAAAACAGTGGAAGGGCAGAATTCACAAACATATTTTTTTAGAACTTGCCTGAAAAAACAAAACAAAACCCAACAACCAAGAAAGCATAAAGCCAAGTGGAAGAAGACTAGAAAAGGCTGAAATATTTTAAAAGCAGCAAGTGGGTGTGGCCATCTCTTGAACTCTGGGAGTAATGGATTCTTTGATTTGCTGAAAATTCCGAGGACTAAATGTTAAAGGACAATGGGGAAGGATTTTCTTCAAATTGAAAAATCAAAGTTGAATGAAACATTGTGTTTGACCCAAAATAAAATGTTTCATTTAGATTTTGATCAAATTTAACACTGTTTCTTCAACGAAATTACAGGATATTTCTAACTCAAAAGCCATTTTGAACCTAAAAATCAAAACATTTAGTTTTTGAAATCAAACATTTTGACTTTTTTTGGAATTGTTAGTTTTTTCTTATACAAGCCATTTGAAAAAACTGACAGAATATTTCAGTGGCACAAAATCTGAGAGGGGCAGAGGGTGTTGTTTGTTTTTTTTGTTTTGTTTTGTCAAACATCTTTTCTGGAAAAGGTCACCCAATTGTAAGTATAATGCAGTAATCTTTTGCCAGCTAGGATAGATCGGAAATCAAGTTATGATGTAACTTGTTTAGTGATAGTTCTTACGTGCCTGAGGATTCCTGATTCCCTAGCTTTCAAATACCATGTGAGCATAATTATAATATAATAAAATGTACATTAGGCAATGTGATAACCATCAACTCACACACTTTGATGGTAGAAAATAATCATGGAAGCCTCCAGAGATATTCTTTGTAATACAGTTCTGTTTAAATGAAGATTCAACAGTTATAATTCCTAAAAGTATGTGTTGTGTCCAACAGTAAAGAAAATGACATGTGAATTTGCCTAGAGTAATGGAGTCTTTTTATTTTTTATTTTCCATGGGGAGAACTGAAGCCACTAACTTTATCAAGTCAAGTAAAAGTACATTTGGGGCGGTTGTAAAACATGCCTTTGTTGAACGATGATTCAGAATGACAGAATGGCCGCTCCGTCTCAGCTGAAGTGAGACAATTAAGGGCCAATCCATTTCTTGTAATAGGCACATTTGTCTGAGAAATGACAAATTATAGTTCAGTCTAGCTTCACTGCAAAGGTTCATTGCTCACAGTTCAGGCTGGGTCTAACCTTTGGGAGTCAGTGATGGAACGGGCCTTCAGGATTTTCCAGAAGCCAAGTTAAATGAATAGTCTTGCAGCTGGCAGGTTATCAAAACTTGTTCTAACTTTAAAGGAACACTTCATATTCTTCTCATTCCACTTGTGGAGTGAATGCCAACCTGATCCAGACTTGGGAATATCTATTTTTATGTGGCACCAGTAAGGGATATTGCACCAATAAATTCCACTTCTTCCTTTGAAAGTCTTTTTATTTCTTTATTTAATGACTCTGTTTGAGGGCACAAAAATAGCAGTTATATAATTTTATCAGTTGAGAAGACATTTTTATATAAATTTGACCTCATAAAATTTGTGTGTGCAGACTTACATCCACAATTCATTTAAAAGACTCTGACCAATTGGTATCCTGGGTACACGATGAAACGTTAGACGTATTACTAGTTTGTCCTTGTGGCAAACTACTCCACAAGGACTCCTTGTTTTTGCTGATATAGACTAACATGGCTACAACTCTGTTACCAGTTTGTATTACCGTAGGGCTTAACTCAGTGGCTCTCAACTAGGGGTACACAAAGGTTGTCCAGGGGATACATCAACTCATCTAGATATTTGCCTAGTTTTACCACAGGCTGCATAAAAAGCATCAGTAGCAAAATCAGTACAAACTAAAATTTCAGTTGACTTGTTTAGACTGCTCTATATACTATGCACTGAAATATAAGTACACAATTTATATTCCATTATTTATAATCTTATGGTAAAAATGAGAATGCCATAAATGTGTCAGTAATAGCGTGCTGTGACACTTTTGTATTTTTATGTCTGATTTTGTGAGCATGTAGTGTTGAAGTGAGGGGAAACTTGGGGGGTAGGCAAAGCAAATCAGACTCTTGAAAGGGACACAGTAGCTTATCATTTCAGAGCCACTGGCCTAACTAATATCAGGGTCTCGTTGTGCTTGTCACTCTATAGACTTAATGAAAGTCTCCGTCCCAAAGAACTTACAACCCAATGTGAAAAGACAAATTCTGCATTAACATCCCTGTTTTAGGGATGGGAAACTAAGGCACGTCATGGCTGAAGGCTGTGGAGAAACTAGACATTGAAGCAAAACCATGGCACTGTCACAAGATCCGAACCACAATGTCAGCCTTGCTTAGAAGCTTGGTCACCTGGCTGGAGTTCTTCTGATTGCCATGGTTAGAAGCAATAAGAGTTGTTCCATCTCTCTTTGCCTTTTTGGTATCGGTGTGTGTTCCAATAGCTGCTTTTAGCTCACAGGAGCTGTATTTCTCCATTTTTATGCTGGTGTGCCTCCATTGATTTCATTGACACCCTCGGCCAGTTCTCGTTCTATTTTAAAACCTAACTAGAGGGATAATAAATGGGAAATATTATCTGAAGAGCAGGCATGATTCACAGCACTATGTCACTCCAAGTTGGCTGTGTTTGATGTCACATTTGGAAGTGCTTATGTCTGAGGACAGGATAGATGTTACTCTGCTGTTCTGAATGTGCTCATCAGACCTTAGAAGGAAGCTCAGAAATAGGTATATGGGTTTTTTTCCCCAGCGATGTAGCTAATCTGTCCCACTTAGAGCTGGTAGCAAGGTCGACAGAAGAATTCTTCATCAATCTAGTGGGGTCTATATTGGGTCTTAAGTCAGCTATACTAGGGCTCTCAGGGTAATAGTTTGTGCAAAAGTGCTCCTTCAGTGCCAGTTAGGGCTAGTTTTGTCTTGTGAATTTTTGCCCGCTAAAAATTAGATGGACACTTTTCTCATTTAAGACTAGTCTGAGCCTTTGGCTCATCTGGCAGGGTGGCACAAAGCTGTGCTGGCCCAGGAAGGGACTCAGTCACAGCTCTGGGGGTGCGGATAAGTTATCCCCTGTTCTTTATGCCCAGCCATGTGTAGGGCGGGAGGAGCCTTCTAGTCCCAAGACTCATCTCCCATTGCTGACAGGGTTGGAGTATCTGTCAAACACCAGATGTGTTGGTAGGGGGCAGGGTGGCTCAACAGCAAGAGGACTCACTTCTGTTTTATGACTCATGTTCCCAAAGCTCATGCTTCAAGGTTCCAGACAGCTTCTGGCAGGGGTCAGGAAGGAATCCCCCTCCCTCCCCACTAGCTATTCTGGGAGGTGTTTTTTTTTATCTCCTTCCTCTGAAACATGGCCATGCCTGGAGATGGGACATTGGCAGGGAAGGCCAGGTCTCTGAGGTATTACCCAGCATTCTCTCGCTCAGGTGCTTGGCTACCTGGTTCCTACTCACATGCTCAAGGTCTGATTGCCATGTGTGGGGCAGGAAGGAATGTTTCCTCATGTCACACTGTCAGGGACCTTGGGGATTTTCACCTTCCTCTGCAGCAGGTAGGTGTATCTCGCTTAACCATTCCTCTGCTATTGCAAGGACCTCAGGCACTGCTGCTGCACCTTGCTCCCTTCCGTTCTCTGCCTGTGACCCACCATAGTCTAGTTCCCTGTGGGTTGTGACACTTAAGTTTCGTTTTGATTGTTGGGTTGGGTGTGCAGTGTTGGTAGTCTGTACCGTGCGGGAAGTCAGACTAGATGAGCTGTGGTCCCTTCTGGCTTTAAGCTCTATGACCCGCTCTCCCTACGACACTGGAACTACACCCTGAGCAGAAATCACTTGGCCAAGCAAGGGATTAATGGGGAAACATTTTCCCCCACCTCCCACTACAGGGGAATAAAGGTGAAGATTAACCTAATCCTAGCATCAGTTTTTCAGCTGCTGTAAATGGGGTAGCTCTCTTTTTGTAGTGCTTCTTCCATCCTCAACTGGAACCTGTGAAAATATCTCAACTAGGCATTTTTTGTTGGCTTTATCTTCATTGCTGACTGGATTTTTATATATAGCAAGCTGTCTCCCTGCTGAGACTCATGTTTAACTGCAAAAAATATATGTTTAGCAGACTTTGCAAAAGTTTCCTTGTTTAGAAACTTCTCCACAGGAGGTGCAATGGGCTCTAATGGATTTTCTTTTCCCAGTGCAAATGGAAGACTTGGGGGACGGAAATAGATGAGTAAAGTGTTGGGTGAAAAGACCCTTTTTCTTTCCAGCTCATGGGTTCAAACTCACATGGGATGGTAGATGAACCATTCAATGAAACACTCGAAGGTCAGGTTGCTGGAGAGAAGACAGTGGTGTTGTTGACTGCATTGCCACAGAGTTCAGAATCTGCAGTAGTGTAGCTGGAAATAAGTATGTCAAGCCAGGCGTGCTCCAGTGCTTAATGCAATGTCACAGGGTGGCTAGTCTCTTTAAGCAAGACAGGGGCGTGGCTGGCTGGGTGTTGGCTGGGTTATGTCCATGCTAATTGGGGGTCCAGAATGTTTGGGGTTAGCCTCTCTCTGCTAATAGGTTCACAGCAGCTCTCCACCAGGAGGGAGTTGAGCCCAGCAAAACTAAGCTGCCCATTACTAATGTATTGAGATTGATAGAAGGGAATATCTGAGGCATAATAAAGGAATAATTTGGATGAAAGGAAATTGCATTATGCTGATCCAAAGCAGAATTTATTTTCTCCCTTTCTTATTAAGAAACTCATTTTAGAAATCCGAGGCTCGGCTCAGGGTTATACTCAGTGAGCTGATTTAGACTCTGATAGCCCCAAATTCAAAATTCTGACAAAATTCTCCACTGTGGTCAATCCCCAACATAAGCCTCCTCTTTTGCACAGCGAATTTCCTATTTTTCTCTTAATTAAAATGGCTTGAGGGCACGGAAGACTTAAACTGCTTGCATAGAAAAAATGCTTCTCTAAGAAACCTATTAGGAGATATGGCTGGAGAGCAACTGAAGCCTTGCAGAATAAAAATGGCAGTTTAATTTTGAGGGACCCAGGGGAGAAGCCTTGGATTGGTTTATTCAGCTCACTGGCCTGTTCGCATCCCTCCGCCCCGGAGTATAGCCCTATTCTGAGTTATTCCCACTGGAAACCTATGAGGTTGCCTGGGGGGAAAGGGGCACTTCAATTAATGGTGGCAAGATCTAGTCCTTGTATTATTTTCCGGTAATGTGTTTACATTTTCATCATAATAACCTTGTAACCCATTCATTGATCTCAGCTAATTGTGGAGAATATCACCTAATGGCCTGAATGGTGGATTGGCTTTCGGACATTAGCAGACACATTCATGTCATGTGGATTGCCGGTTGACCGACGGTCCATGTGAACCTTTAACCCTAACCCTAACCCTAACCCTGACCATTTGCCCTAATGCAGCACTCTACTCAGTGTTCGAAATTAGAGCACGCGTAGCTCTAATGTATCAACTAGGCAATCATTGCGCTCTAGCATTGCTACAGACTCTTGGGCCCCTGAAAGAGGGGGAAAGGCCCAGCATAAGCTAATGGAAAATCGGGGGACACAAGGGACTGCACGCTACGAATCGTAGCAGCCGGGCAAGCAAAAAGTCAGCAGCTGCCAGAGACTGTGTTATGTGTCCTAGGAGCACTGGGACCAGAGCCTAGATTTCTAATGATGGCAATCTCCATTACAAGAAAGTCTGACCAACCTCTACCCCTCCTTTGCTGTGCAACACGTACTCCAAACTGGATTTTAAACACATTCAGAGGAGGATTTGGGAATGGAATGCAATAAATTCTGATTCCATGTTTAATACCCATTTCTTCTTTTTTAAACCTGCTCACTCCCTTTATCACCATTGCTGCTGCCCCAAATCAGCCTAGCAAAGACTTGTTTTCCCTTCTCACCTTTATTATCCCCCTTCCTGAAATAGGAGAGCCAGAGAAGAGCTCTGTGCTCCATTTCGGCTTAAAAGCAAAACCTTAAATTAGACACCATGCCATTACAGTAACCGGACAGAAGGCTTAGATGACGGACTTTTTTTAAAAAAATGCAAAAATACTGATGAGCTCATTTAAATCCTAACGAGCTGTCGTCTTGGCAAAGCTGCCAGGGGACTGCAAGGCCACGCATAGGCTTTCTCAGCAGGCTTTGAAAACCCAGCTGTTGCATTGGAGTCATTACTTGTGAGGACTAATCACCAGAGGGAGCTCCAAGGGAAAAATCTTCCGCCCAGCATTTGGGAAACAGGCCTAGGGGCAGGGAGGCTGACTGGAGAGGGACTTCCTACCTCACCACCATGACTTGCCAGTTGCTCCCTGGAGGCTCTCTGAAGGCTAGTCCAGCCATATGGTTGGAGCATGCTCCATGGTTCCTTTGTACAGAGATGGAGAGTGAAAAGATCCACATGGCAGTCCCTATGACTTTACCCTTGGTTTGCCAGAGGCTTTAATGTCTCTGCTGTTGGGGAACCTCTCTTAGGAATGGTTCACTATGCACTTATAGCCTCAGGCAGCAGGTGGCTTGACGTTTGTTTTAGTTATGCATCTTGTTAACACCAGAGTAGCATTAGCAACATCGGGGACCCTAACGTAAATAGTCTGATGGCTCCACCAAGAATTTTTAATACCATGTTGATCAAAGCTGGGGTTTTTTAAGAGCGACAGGCGAAATGGAATAATTTTTAAATATATCTTTTTTAAAAAAAAAAATTGTAAATTTCATTTTTTTTTAATTTCAAAAAAACTTTAACCAGCTCTATGGTTGATGTAATCGCAAGGATAAGTTTTCCAGGGAAAAGTTACATCCAAATGTTTCTATTTCCCTCCCAAATGTTTTGGATATTTCCAAATTGTAAAGAAATCTGTCATGCTCAAAGCACACCCGTGACTCTTTATGATTTAAACAAGAGGACTTGTATCATTAATATTACCGCTGTTAGACAACTGCTGTAAATCTTATTCAAATTATGTCATGTGAGATGTCTATGGAAAAGTTATAATTTACTGAATATGATCGTCCTGTGTGTATGCATGTATCATCTTTGTATCTAAAGTTATGAATATTGATTATGTACCAGTATTTCAAATGTGTTTTCTCCTGGGTAACACCCACCAAGGTAATTTACATCTAATCTGGCAATCACATTGTGAATGAACTATTCAAGTTAATGGCTCATCAAAGAGTACTTAGGTCTCACAGTGGACCATATAAGAAGCTTGCCCCTGCCAGCTGGCCTTCCTATGGACGCGTTAGCCAAAATATGGGTGGTGGCCACTTTCATGAGTCATCCAACCATGGAAGGGCACGTGACTTGCTCATGTGACCCTGGACTCCATCTTGTGCCTGTAATTTCCCGCAAACTAAGACTGAGAGCATCCCTTCCACACATGAGATAAGGTATATAAGACTCTGGAAGCATCTCCATTTTGCCTCTTTCCTTCTTTGATCTCTGAACTATGGACTTGCACTAAAGGGAGCATTTCAACCAGTCAATGGACCGAGGACCTACCAATCATTAAGTAGTTGCCAGAGTCTTTACAAGTCAGCAGTTTATTCCATCACTGCTTCAGACCCAATCCAAGAACTCTGCAATGATTACATGTATATGATTTCTTTGACCATTTTAATTCTCTCATTCTTTTCACTTATAAATGGCCCTCTAGCTATTAGATACTAAAGGATTGGCAATAGCACAATCATTAGCTAAGATAAGAGTCATATATTGACCTGGCTGTGTGGCTGATCTCTTAGAATTAGAGGAACCCTCTGTTTGATTAAACTGGTTTTAAAAAAGCCCACTTATCATAAAGTCCAGTGTCTGGGTGGTGGAACAAGGTTCTGGGATACCTAAGGAGACTGAATTTCTGACTTTTTGTTAACAAGTGTGGTGAGATAACTTTACTTTTGTTACTGGCTTGGTATATCTTATAGAAGAATGACCACCAGTTTTGTGGTGGGTCTGCCCCATTTTTGAATAGTTTCTCCTGGATCTGGTATCCTCAGCGGTGACTCACTGATGCATGGTGACACCACCATACTGCATAGACTGCTCTGAGCAGCACCTTTCTGATGCTCTTGTCCATCCCATCACAGTCTGCAGAAAAATAGACTGAGTTCACTTTGGTTTTAGGCTAGAAGAAATTGACATGGACTTTGATGGGAACATAATTAAACTAAAATGGATATATCAAGTTTGCTTACTGCTACTGTATCTAAAACATTGATTGGTTAACACATACTCATTGCAGTGTTTTCCATGAATTCCTAATGCTACTCACTCAGAAAATAAAGTGTATTTCTTCCCTCCAACTGTTCCCCTGTGTACAGAATGAAAACATAGCATAAACAGAAGACTTCTGTATTCCCTAATGCCTCTTTGGCAGAATTTGCCATCAGAATTCACCTTTTGCCGTGATATCATGTTATTGTGCCAATTTAAATTTTCACTTTTCAAAACCGTGTTTCTAACCTTCATAATTTCAGAGTAACACTTGAAGCCATGAATTGGGGGGGGGGGGGGGGAAAGCAATGCCATGACATCTGCCTGAGTCTGCAGCCAGCCTGAAGCAATCATTCTAAGAGGAGTGAACTTCTCTCATTGGGGTGTTAACACCAGAACCTAATAATGGCAAACTGTAGTCTATTGAAAACTGAAAACAGGGCCTAGATAAAATACATTTTAATATCAATAAATAATACAGGAGCTATTTCACTGCTTTTTTGTTATTGTTACAGATTTCCAGATATAAATCAATCAGAACTCCTTGTAACTCTTTAAACCGAGTCTGCCACAGAATTTCTAGAGGCCTGCAGATCCTAAAGAACCTGATGTAGAATTTAACTCCTGCCAAGTGTGTGAGCCCTTTAGGAGGTGCACACCTGCAACCAGCTAACACAGGCACTTAAAACAACCATCACCTAAGTTTTCAAAACTTTTTGTTCTCCTTTATTCCGCCCCCTACAAATCCTGTGAGCTGGGAGTCAGACCCTGTGCAGCTCTGGAGATGTACCTCCGAGGCTGTGCCTATGTTCAAGCTGAAGCTATGCTAGCTGCATCCAGGTTTTGACAGTTTAGACAGGGCAACAGAGACTAACGTTGAACTTTTCATGTAGAAGAGAGAGTAATGTATGCTGTTCGCCTAATTAGGAGAGTGAGTTGAGGGTGGCTTTGCTCCATGTTCTCACAGTTTAAGAGTGGAGAGAGGAAGAATGAATTTAATGCAGGGTTTCACTAGAAGAAAGAAAAAATGACAAACATAATAAATGTAGCACCTTCTGCCTAGGTTCCCTGGGATACAGCATCCAGGGAAGATAGTGAGAGAGGGTTAAGTATGAATTGGTCCCAATTCTCACTACAATCATTGTCACTGGAATGCAGTCATGCTGTGCCATTTTCAAATATGTTGTAATTTTTGTCCCAAGAATGAGGTATCAGATAAGCAAGGCGTCCTCCCGGATGGCTGTAACTGCGTTGCTGCAACTTCCTTGATCTTTTCAATATTTTGTAATTGATCGGTTTACCATTCCAATTTCCCTTTTTTTACTGTCTCCGTAACCTGTATGGAAGCAGCTGAATTGTTCAGGCAATTGAAGGAGATAAGGACCATTGAAAAAATGCTTTCATTACAGCACACAGCTTTCCCACCGAAATTGAAGATCAGGGACCAGATCCTCAGCTTTTTGTAAATCAGTGTTGCTTCGTTAAAGCCAGTGGCTCCATGTCGATTTACAGCCACTAAGCACCTGACCCTAGAATTTTAATGTTTGTGTTCTACAAACAAAAATAATAATAATCACAAAACAGATTTGTTTCAATTTGTTCTGCTGTCAATTCCTGTAGAAAAGACAAGATGAAATGAAATCAGACCGGCCAATTAACCTTTAAAGTTTGAGGTGTAAAACTCTCGGGGAGAAAAATCTAAATATCTGTTCCAGATCACAAAATAATGAACACACTATCTGCAGGATTTTAAAGTATACTTTGAATAAACTTGGCCTTTCCAGAATAAACTTGGCCTTTCCTTTTGGTTAAGGCCCTGAATTTGAACTCAAGAAAATATAAATTCGGTCTTACCTTAGTCACAGACCCCTGTGTGATCTTGCACAAATTGCTTAAGGCCTGATCGAAATTCTATGGGCTTTGAATCTGGTCCAGATCCTTAAAGAGGCATAGACAGCTCTCTGCCTCTTATGTGCCTATGTCAAGCATTTAGACACCCCTGACATTTTCAGAGCTGCTAAGTCCCTATGGCGCCTAAAACGCCGCCAGCCGGCCTTTGCAAAGCTGCTTATGTGCAAATGCTGCCCCACAGGTAACAAACAGCGCAGAGCCCAAAGGCCCTCCAAGGGGAATGCTCAGAGTAGGCCGGGGAACACCTCGCTCAGTGACCCTGCTTCACGCCAGACCCTTAATCAGGAAGGGCAGGGGCAGGCTGCTGCTGGGGGGGGGGGGGGTGGAGGAAGGCGGGGGGGAAAGCGGGGGGGGGGGGGGACAGGCTGCCCAAAGGATACAAGGGGCACAAGGAAATGTAGGGGGAGCAAGGTGTCAAGCCCGAGCCTGACGGTTTGGGCTGCCAGGGCTTGGGGTTTCAATGGGGTGGACCTAAGCGGAGGGAGGTGCCTCTCCGTGGTCCGTCAGCCAGGGATACCACTTAGGCCTGGAATCGGGCCAGCCCTCCACTCTGCATTTCACTCCTGACTCAGTTCCCCCTCTCTGCTTGCTGGCGTCTGAAGAGAACTTCCTTAAGTGTCCAACTCTCCCAGTTCCCGGGTATTGTATGGGAACCCTGGGCACTCATCTCAGGGCTTCCCATTCCACTGGGTGGTGGGTGTTTACAGTGCTGAGCGGAGGAACCCCGAAGCAGCTTTAAGAATCTGTTCCTCTTGTGACCTGATTCCTCTTCTGTAACGTGGGAATAAATAGCACTTTCTTCCTCCCTTTCCGCTACTTAAAGCATGAGCTGTTTAGGGCAGAACCTCCCTCTCACTCTTCCTGCAGCAGCTAGGACAAGGAGTGCTGATTTCATTTGTGCCTGTGGTGCTCCCAGGTTACCCCAATGCTGCTAGTAATTATTGCTAGAGCTCAGGTTCTGTGGTTCCCTCTCCCTGATGGCACAGCCGGGGAGCTGCAGGAACTGCGCTGGAGTGAAATTAGTGTACAGCCAAGACATTCTGCCCAATCCATTTGCATGGCCTCGGTGGCTTGAAGTTGCTGTGCCCAAAGAGACATCCAGTACGTCCCTCTTCTCACCAACCAGCCAGCTAGCATGTCACCTCAGCAATGCACCCAGCTCAGAGAGTGGAGGCCTCCAAGCTTGGCTCTGCTGGTGGATGTTGCGACTACTTGGCAAGTCACATATATTTTACATAAGAGTGGCCATGCTGGGTCCGACTAATGGTCTAGCTAGCCTCGTATCCTGTCTTCTTCCGGGTGCTTCAGACGGAATGAACATTATAGGCAATCACCGAGTGATTCACCCCCTGCTGCCTGCTCCCAGCTTCTGGCAAACACATACTAGGGACACCATCCCTGCCCATCCTGGCTAACAGTCATTGATGGGCCTATCCTCTGTGAACGTATCTAGTTTGTTTTTTAACCCTGTTATCGTTTTGGTCATCACTACGTCCTGTGGCAAAAAGTTCCACAGGTTGACTGTGTGTCATGTGAAGAAGTACGTCCGTTTGTTTGTTGTAGGTAAACGTTCATGTACATTTTATGTAAATGTAAAACAAAAAAAATCCCACTAGGGAGACTGAGGTGCTTGTGGAAGCAAGACATTAGTGGCGCTGATTATATCAGACTCAGGAGCAGCTCGGCCATGAGCTGAAGAAGATCGTTTCTCTTTCTCGTCTCTTCTACAATGGCGCTTACTGTTCACAGTCTGACAGCGATGAATGTATTGGACTACACAGTGTGCACAAGCAGTGTATTTCTACCTCATGAGATGCAGAATAGATGCTCTGATATATTCCAATATCTTTAACCTTCCCAGATCAATCTGATCGAACTGCGCATCATTTGAAATTTACAATACCCCTCTAGACATCAAAGGAGGAAAACATTGCAATTTTAATCATGCTGCTTGGGGACACCTTTCTATGGAGTTCCAATAACACCCTGATTTTTCTTTCAAATTTTGTATATTTTAATCTATTGCCTAGTCTATCCCTGTATTTGTTTCTAGGGAGCTCCCGTGTTAGAATCATGGTATTCAAAATATTTCTTGCATGGTTATGTAGCTTTTTAATGTTCATCAAAAATCTGAACTGAGAGCAATTGAATTTTACATTAGTAAACTGGTCAGATAAATTGGTAGAAGGTATTTCAACACTCAGCGAAGAAACTCATTATATTGTCTGATTAATAACATGGTGATGCAGAATTTGTTTCTGAGATAGGAGTTAAATTCAAAAGCACTGTTTTTCTTCATGAAGTAGACATGTTTGGTTCAGATTTACATAGAGAGCTAGCAGAAAATAAACACATCCTTTAGAGTGTGAATATAGAAACAAATCCTCTGTTGATATATCAGCATAGCTTCCTTGACTTCAGGGGAGCTGCACTGATTTGCACCAAGGATCTATGCCCCAGTCATCCTTTAAACTTCTGCTACAATTCCAATATAGTACATTATGCTCAAGTATTAAAGAAGCACAGTTAATGTCTTACACGGTTGCACACTGGGGTCAGGGGGTGCGTCCTCCTTTGTACTACCTGAATTTAATTGTGGTCAGTTCAACATCCCTATTCTGATTTCCAGTACTAATGTATAATGACATCTCTGTAGTTTGCTTAGCTTTTGGCTTTCTACTTATTTCTTGGTGGGTTGTTCTGGGCACAGTTAGATGGTTCCCCGCTGAGAAACTCAGACATAATTGCAAAAAAATATCCCAGCACCTCTCTTAAAGGTTGCCTAGGTAGAGCCAGGTGGAGTGTAGTTTTTCTCTAAGAGCACTGAGCACTGCTTCCTCTTTAGACATCAACTTAATTTAAGAAAATGAATAAATCAAATGCGCCTAAACTTTCAAGGATGTGTAATGCTTAAGTGGTAACACTGTACGTAAAGAAAGTTGCCAATTCCATCACCTAAAGGCAATCTAAGGGCTGGTCCTCACTAGGCGGGGTAGATAGGCTGTAGATACGCAATTTCAGCTACTTTAATAACGTAGCTGAAATCGACGTCTCTACAGCTGACTTACCTCCCGTCCTCACGGCGGCGGCGGTTGGCAGCGCGGTCCCTCATCGACTCCAGCTTGCGTCTCTTGAGGACCTGGACTTCCGGAGTCGACGGGGGAGCCGCTGGCAATCGATTTATCACGTCTTAACGAGACGCGATAAATCGATCGCCAGAAGATCGATCCTTCCTGCACGTACTGAAGATGAGCCCTAAGCGTCCATAATGCGAGTTTGGCCAGTGGTTTCCATGGGAGAAGGTCGTTAGATAATACCTAGCACTTCAGTAGCACCTTTAATCCAAGAAAACGGAAGTGTTTTGCAGACATTATTCAGTTAGGCCTCTCTGTGCCCCTGTGAGGATGAGAAGTATTGTTACACTCACCACACAGATGGGAGTTAGGCACCTAGACACTTTGGATATTCCACTATGGTCTAGTTCCACATAAGGATTTAGATTTCTAGATCCCAAGTCCAAAGGGAACTATGATGGTCATCTAGTCTGACCTCCTGCATAGCACAGGTCCTGAAACATCTCCTAAATAATTCCCACGTGGATCTTTTAGAATAACATTGGTCTTGATTTTAAAATGGCCAGTGATGGAGAATCCACCACAACTCTTATTTAGTTGTTCCAATGGTTAATTACTCTCACTGTTAAAAATGTACGTCTTATTTTCCACTCTACATTTCTTCAACTTCCAGCCATTGGATGGTGTTATACCTTTCTCTGCTAAATTGAAAAGACCAGGATTAAACATTTTTTTCTATATGTAGATAGTTAGACTACAATCAAGTCACTCCTTAACCTTCTTTCTTTAAGCTAAATAGATGGAGATCCTCGAGTCTATCACTATGAGGTAGGTTTTCTAATCATTTTCTCATTCTCATTCATTTTTCAACATCCTTCCTCTACTGTGAACACCATAACTGCATACAGCATTCCAGCAGCGGTCACACCCAACCCCGGTGGAGTCCTCAGACTAGGCATTCCCTAGCCTATCTTGCCTGGGGGGCTCGCTGTGGGTACAATTTAGTCACGGAGGTGAGGGAAGTCTCGGATTCCATGACTTTACCAGACCTCCATGACTTTGGCTTCAGATGTCAGCGGTGGGAGACAGAGAGCTGGGGCGGTGCATCCCAGAGCCAGGGCTGTGTGCCCCCCGCACTGCAATGGCAGAAACCAGGGCTGTGTGCAACACCTCCAGGATTTGGGCCAGTGCTGGAGCCCACTACCATCCGTGACTTTTACTAAAAATAATGGTGACAAAAACCTAACCTGACTTATAACCGTAAGCCCAATAGTTAGAGCACTTCCCCAGCATATGGGAAACCCAGCTTCAACTTCCTCCTTCCGCCACTTAGCAGAGTGCCCTACCCACAGGGATATGGTGGGATGGGTCCTTCTCAACCCCACCCCCCTGAAGCCATTCCAGTTTGTACAAACAACTGACTATACCATTCCACCGATTGAAACAGACTCTCTAGCTTAGTGGCTAAAGTACTCAAGTAAAAACAAAAAGCTGAAAGTGTTTGGCAAAGTCGTGAATAGTTTGGGGCTGACTGAAATTACATTTTTCGGCAAATAAAGTATTTGTCCAAAAAAAAAATTTCACCTGGCTCTAATGAGAACCCAGCAGTTTGATATGCCAGGCTGAAGAACAGTTTGATCATCACCGGTTATATAGATAGCGGCATAATGAAAAGTTCAGGTTTTCGGTATAGCAGCTACACTGTGAAAGCTACAGAAGCCACATAATCTCAATACATATTAGCCAGGCATCTACTTCACAGAAGCCCTGCATCGGGATAAATATATATCATGGCACAATTGTGTTGTCTCAAAGCTACGTTTCCACCTCATGGCAGGTCTCCGTATGTAAATTAACTACAGACGAGCCCGAATCACAACCCAAGTAAAAGACAGAATTGGTATTAACATTTTCAGCATCAAACTTTTGCCACAGTCAGCCCGCAAATGATAGGCGATGTTGCCCATTGACAATGCCACTACATCTCATCCTAGTAGACAATGGCTGTGGTTATACTGGAATACTCTGGCAGATTTTAGCTTTTTAAATTTCTGGTAGCGTAATGGGAAATTAGTGTTGTACAAGTCAGTATTTCAGCCTGGGTGACATGTCACACACCATAATAATGTTTCACTCCCTGGAACTGAGTGCCCAAGTAGTTTGCTTAATGTCTGTTTCTAAGACATATATCAGACATTTCTTCTTACACCCTCCCCCCAATTGTTGGCCGACATTTGCAAAAGTGACTAGTGACATTAGGTATCTGGCTGTCCAACTTGAGACACACTTTCACGGGACCTGGTTTTCATGGGGCAGGTGCCCAGAACTTTCTGAAAATCAGCCCAATTTGAGATGTTTCAAACTGGGTACCCAACATAACTAATTACTTTTGAAAATATGGGCTAACGTTCATTGTTTCTTTAGTTGCGCAAGTGGTATCCAGGCACACTGACAATGCAGAAAGAATGTTGAGGGACATGACCTGTCTTGAGTAGACTTAATTTCCAGTGGGTTCTAAAACATCCCTGAAACAATGCCATGGCTTCTGCAGATAACACCTCCATTTTATTTAGCTTGCTTGGCTGCAGAAGTTATAAAATCTCCAAGTGGCAACTTGCAGCAGAGACAAGCTTAGCACTGCTTATGCTAGTAGTTTCTCTTTTGTTTCACACACTCAATAGCTATCACCAGTGAAAAGGCCCAGAATTGATTATGACCTACAATGCTGTTACCTATTGCTAACTGTGCAAACGACACTTGATCCAAGAATTTGCCAGAACCTATAGAGGGAAATGGTGAAGTCCCTAATTATAGCAGCAGCTAAAAGAAAAGACATAGGTAGTTTTTTCTCGAAACTCTCCAAGGTTACAGGGAACCCAGAAATATGTTGCTACTCTTCCCATGAGCAACAGCAAGGGCTTTTGTGAGTATGTGCCAGAGACCACCACTGAACCAATGGTGGTATCCAAACTCTAGTGTAGTTTAGTTCACACATCATTTCAAAGATGTGCTCTTCTGTTATCAAAAATTGAGTCTGTTAAAGCAGTACGGAAGGCAAAACTTGGAGAGCATGTGAACACAATGCAAACCTGTGCCATGCTTGTGGCTAGATGGCTGAAGAGGTGTATGATCTTCTCATGGGCATGGGCGGATATTATAGGCTCTTTCACTCAAATCAGTAAAGAGTCTGGGATTGGCTGGGCAAACAGACCGGGTCAAGGAGCCTCTGGCCACATGCTGCTGATGGACAATGCACTGATGCTATTCAAAGGATACATTGTCATTCCCATTATGTGTTTTGCCTCTTCAATAGATTAGTGTTCTCTCAATCATCTTTCCTTCTTGCACTGTACATTCAATTTATTGCAGACCTGTGCTACCACTTTGGGCTGGATTCCGATACGCCTCCTCTCCATGTTCCCCAAGAAGTTGCATTAGAATCAGTTGCATTAGAACTGCATGTACCTGAAAGAGACTCTGACCATTAGGGGTTTTGCCCCTTTCCTGTCCCATTTGGGAGCAATCATGTTATCTAATAGTGCAGGGGTGGTTATCAGCTTTGTGTTGGAAGACAGGAACTCAGAGCTCAATGCTGGCTTGTCTGTGGGAATGAAGGAGGAGCCCAGATTACAGATCCAAATCACATCTCAAAAAAATGGGCACATTTCTCTTTTAACTTCCATGAGCTTTGAATCAGGCCCCAGTGACTGAAAAGTAGAATGAGGATCACATGCTGCTGGGTGGGGAAAAAAATATCTTCTTGCATCCTAAATCTGCTAGAGTATGCACCCGAATGAATCAATCAGCCGCTAAAAAAGTTAAATATCGCTTCCTGAAGCCGATATATCCCAGAATGGATCACGTTAGTCAACTGCTGAGTCAGATATGTCACTCATTGAATCAGATGTATCACCTACTAATGCAGATACATTGCCTACTAAATGAGATATATCTGCTATTAAACTAAATACATCATGCCTTCAGCCAGTTATATTAGCCGCTGGATCAAATATTCAGTATACTCAGCCAAAGTTACCACCTACTGATTCATATATATCATTTTGTAAAACATATCTGTGTATCGTCTATTTTCCACCACAATGCATAATAAGGTAAAGCTTGACAGAACGTGCCTACCTGGAAATGAACTCACTGCTCTGCTACGGCCATTAATGGAAAATATATCACCCTTGAAACATCAGCCTTCTGGGGACACACTAATCATAGAACCGGGGTGAAGACACTGTCAGAAAATGTTATGGTCCACAGTAGCGCCAGCACAATACTCATTTTTTATAGCTGATTATTAGACGTCACACACCGGAGAAGGCTGCCAAGGTTTTGAGCCACTGGAACCAGGGATTCGCTACTGCAGGAGGTGGAGAGGTGGAAAAACAGCTTCAGCTCTCTGCAGTGTGGACCAATCTGCAGCGTTTTGCATCAAACTTTTTCTGGAATCGTCTGGGAACCTTAAAAAGCCAGAGGTTTGATCCTACTAACGGACTCCATTGATGCAACAGAAACACAGGTCTGTTGTCAACAACAGAAATTCAGCAAGATTCTTATGTGCGTGCCTATATTAAAGCACACAAAAGGTCTATGGGGCTCCTTACATGCATACAATTAAAGCTGTCTGAAATTTTTCAGACGAACCTTTTTTGCCAAAAAATAAAATGCAGATGTATGTTGGCTGAAACTCTTTGCAAATTTGGGTTGCAACTTTGCCAAATGCGTCCAGTGGAAAACAAAACAGAACAAATCCCCCTCTGAAAAATCAGAATGTTTCCTCTTGACGTTGTGGAAATAAAAGGTTTCCTTTTCTCAGTTTGAAACACCTTTCCATTTTGAATTTAGTTTCAATTTCATATAAAAAAAGATACAAATACTTTTTTTTCCTGCTAAAAGTGGTAAATCCAAATTAGCCACTTCTTACGGAGCTACTGTCACCTCAGGGGCAGTAAGAAGACAGGACAAAACCTGCCCTTGCCATTCAGAGTTATGTTCAGATGAACAAAGATGTCATTGCTGGAAATTAACTGACAGCCCAAAATACAGCTAATACACTTACTGCTCTAGAAGTGTGGAGTTGAACAGAACCTGTTGAAACATTAGCATAATACGAGGGCCCCAATTCAGAATACCACTTACGCACATGTTTAAGCCTGTCCTTATTCAGGAAAGTACATCAGCCTGCGTCTCCTAATGAGATTTAAGCGTACGCTTCAGAGCTTTCCCAAATTGGGCCCAGAAATAGGCCTGCCTCCATTTTCAGTGTAGTTTCCTCCTTGTGTTAGAGTGGTGAGGTGTACAAACCCCACACTGTAAAGGAAAGGGTTAAAGGTAGCCCCACACCGCCGCACCTGCAACGCCCGCACAGGCTGGAGGGGGAGTCTAAAAAGGCGAGCGGAGTGGCTCTGTAGCAGGCAGGCAGCGGAAGGGTGCAGATCTGCATGCTGAGAAGTTATGTCTCTTGCTTCCTGATGACTGGCTGTAGAGACGTCCCCAGGTGAGCACTGGGGACTCACTGAAAGGTGGAGGCTTCATCTTGGAGTTTGAGTTCTTCATGTTGCATGGTGGGAACTGGGCAGAGAGGGCACATATAGGAAGTTATCCAGGGAGGCTGCTGCATAGCAGGTTACCCGCCAACCACTGAGCCTTGGACTGGAGCCCAATGCCCAGGGTGAGCCTGGGATCCTCTACCAAACTCTTAAGAGAGGCTTCTGAAATTGTCCATCACGGATGTGGGGAACCTAGCAGAGGGAAAACAGCCTAGAAGATACCAGGGACTGGGATGTGAGATCTCAGCCCAAGGGTGGGAGCCCTGAGGACTCCTAGTTAACCCTGAGGGGTCCCCTGTGGTTGGATTCTTTATACACATCCTGAAAGGGAAAGAATTGCGTATGTGACCTGGCTGGAGGGCTGAGGAAATGGAAGGGCAGACCACCACCAGGCAGTACAAAAAGGAGAGGGAGAGCTCAGTGGTTTGAGCATTGGCCTGCTAACCCCAGTGTTGTGAGTTTAATCCTTGAGGGGGGGCCATTTAGGGACATGGGGCAAAAATCTGTTGGGGATTTAATTGGGGATTGGTCCTGCTTTGAACAGGGGGTTGGACTAGATGATCTCCTGAGGTCCCTTCCAACCCTGATATTCTATGAAAGACAACCAGCCTGACAACTTCACAGTTACCTCTAACAAAACTGCGGCATTACATCCCCCATGTACACTGTCTGGCTTGTCCCTTCCCCAAAAAAACACTGTTCCATTTTCACCCTTTTCCCTTGATCTCTCTTCTCTTTGTAGTACAGATTTACAAGGCACAAACATGGATTTATGGGGCAGGATTTTCTGCTGCCTTCCTGGCCTACACTTGTGTTAGTCCAAGTGCAATACATCAGTTGTTCTGGAATTGGGGCATATTCCCAATACATAAAGTCATATGTAAATATATAGATATAAGGGAACAGAGTTGGCAAAGAGCTCCATATGCAATATCTCCCATTGTTCAATGAGCAGGGAATATGCCATTGTTCTCAGTGGGAGATACTGGCTCCTGAGCCCTTCATTTAGCTGCCTAACTGGGAGCTGAACTCTCGAAAATCTAGCCCATGCTTTCCAGGTAGATTTTGCTGACTGTATTCCTTTCAGCGACTAACGTTTCTTTTGTTGTTTTAGCTCGCTCCTTTGGATTTTATATTCACATTACTCCATTCCATAAACAGCAAGCCATATATCAGTTTTGAAGTACATTGGGTTATGCTGAAAATGATTACCGCGTAAGTAACTCTAAAATACCCTGTGATTATATAAATAAAGGAAAGAGAAGCCAACAGAAGAGAGCAAAATAGTATTGTGATTACTTTCTTTGTATTATTCATTTAGGTTTATAATCATTCTTCAGGAGTACCTTTCATAGGCTGCACAATTATAATTGCCCATGTTTTTCCACAGCGTAAGCACTTTACAAACAGAGGGTATGGGTGTCTTTTAAACTCCTCTTCTATTTCATTGTGGGAGGGGATTTGTAGAACAGCTAGATCAGCTTCCTGTCATGGTTAGGGTTTGAAATAATAGAATTTTTTTCCCAGGATGCAGTTGTACCATGAGTTTACTGTTGTAAGAGCAGACTTCAGTTAGCTCGGTGGTTCTCAACCAGGGGTACATGTACCTCTGGGGGTACTCAAAGGTATTCCAGGGGGTACAGCAACTCATCCAGATATTTGCCTAGTTTTACAACAGTCAGTACAAACTAAAATGTCATACTGTGATGCTCTGTTTTTCATGCCAGGTGTCTTCGGAAGGCTCATGATGTACTGAGCATTGTTGTTATGGTAATGTTATAGTAATTAATGTTATGGTAATGTTATGGGTTGTAATTTCATGTATATAGTTATGAGGCTGCAAATGTGTCCCCATGGCTTAAAGCAAGCCCAGGCAAAAACTACAAGAGCAAAGAGGTAGTTCACACCTCATCAGGGCAAGTATGGGAGAAACCCAACCCAGCCTCATGGGAACAAAGAACACTGGCCTAGGCAGCAACAAAGGATGTGTTGGACTTTGGAGTGAGTCATCCCCCTTCCTTTGATCAGACTGGGACTGATGGGAGAACTAGCAACCTCAGTCTAAGCACAATAAAATGTTAAGATACTACTTCACCAGTAACTTACACCTGTCAGGTTAAAAAAATATAGAGAGGGCTTAAATGGGGATAAGTGTTGGAGAAATTGTGCTCAAAGAGGAGATTTTACGTATATATGGTGAATGTGTGCTGTCGCTAAAGTACTGGGATGCAATTTATACCCAAATATCACAAATGGTTGGATTTTTATTTCCAAATGATCCTTTGGTAATCCTGAGGCTTTCTAGCAGAAATGGTCACCCAAAAGAAAATGAAGAATTAATCTTTCATTTGCTAGTAGCTGCTTAGCTACCGGCAGCCTCCCACTGGAAAATGAAAAATAATCCATCTTTAGAGGAACGGTTTAAAAAAACCGGTTCTTAAGGAAAATAATATGCCATTTATGCACTCAGCAAAATAGACAGAGCAGTTAGATCCTTAGATCCTTGGTTTTTATTCAATATTCAGGAAAAAATACATTCTCCTGAGCACACCTGCCCAAGTTATTTGAGTTCTAACACTTGATTTACACGCTTCATCTGTTAAATGTGTAATCAGAGATTTCACTCAGGTTAGTAAAATCACTAAAAACAGCTTGTCATACGTGTAATGATGCTTACTCAGTAACAGTCTATTAAACAGAGATTTGATGAGCATATTCCTGTATAACGTCTCTTTAAACAAAAACTCAGTCATGATTGTTTTGTTTCTGACATTTACATGGCTTAGATTTGTGAAACCCTTGATAGATCCTAAATGGGGCCAGGGGTTGAAGAATGGTTCCCATAAAATTTAAGACCCTGTTTTCATTTGATCGTTATAAGGTTGCCCATTTGGATGAATTTTCCATGCTCCTGTCTGCATATCTGAACCTGAATTATTTTGGAAAACTTCAGCCAAAAAAGTAAAGGATGGCCATTTCCAAGAGCAAGTCTAAGGAGAACTGCATTGTTTTGCCCATCTTAAAAAATATGGCAGCCGTTTCTTTGGACAACTCAAATACACCCAGGCTTTAACACAAGTGTGATGGTGCACCCCATAAAGAGTTAGGGAATTATGCTTATGGATGTATATATGATATAACTGGAATATGTTTTACGCTACATATGCCATGTACCATCTCTGTACAGGTTATGATCTACTGAATCTATTCCTCCTATTTGTATGCATGTATCATTTTTTGCAGTTGAATTTATGAGTATTATGTGTATACTTGCTTGATTTCTAAGTAGCCTTAGTAAGAGAATGTGTTCACATTCTTGAGAAAGGAATGTGCAAGTTAAGTGCCCAATCCAGAAGCACTTTACAGACAGTAGCGCTTGGGAGGCTCCAATCCACCTAAAAAGTCTACCTGAGGACATTCAAAGTAGTATGTGAACAATGGCTGCTGTCTATAAGTTCTGAGTCATCCTTGGACATGCGACTTGCCCATGTGACTCCAAATCTCCATCTTGGAGTTGGATTCTACACATGGGGCAGGGACGGTTGTCCACCCATAAGAGAGAGTCTATTTAACCCCCTTGGAGACCTCCATTTTGTCTTCAGCTGGCTCAAGGTATACATGAAAGAAACTGGAACAAAAGACAATAATTACTGGGGAGGGTGTGAGTGATTGCTGGACCCAAACTAGAGGGAGACTAGTCTGTAAAAGGAAGCTTACTGGAACATCTCTGAGGGTGAGATTTTATCTGTATTCTGTTTTATTACTGTATTAGATAAAGACTTTCATATTTTATTTTATTTTACTTGGTAATTCACTTTGTTCTATCTGCTATTACTTGGAACCACTTAAATTCTGTTTTCTGTATCTAATAGAATCACTTTTTACTTATTAATTAACCCGGAGTATGTATTAGTACCTGCAGGGGGGGGGGGGATTGTGCATATTGTATAAGTTTTATACAGGGTAATACAGATTTATTTGTGGTTTGGACCCCATTGGGAGTTGAGCATCTGAGAGTTAAAGACAGGAACACTTCCTAACCTGCTTTATATTGGGCCTGCAGCTGTTAGGGGATGTGGTTCAGACCTGGATCTGGGTTTACAGCAGGCTTGTGAGTCTCTGGAGTCCCCAGCTGTCAGGGCAGGGAAGCAGGCACATTAGTTGGCAACCCTAAGGGAGTCCTGTAACCCCCATATTTCTCATTTTTATATAACCATGATCTTCCATATAGAGATTGCCATGTAAGGTATCAGGGGAAAGGTTAAGATCTGCTGAAAGTCATTTCTCTATCCATATGCATTAAGGCATATGATGATATAAGAATTATGTAGTATGGTTGTCCCTAAAACATGCTGTAAGTTGGGGAATCAGACAGATATTAGCCCCCTAAAGGCCACAGTAAGGAAAGTAACCAACACCCAAGTAAGTGTCAAACAACCAATCAACAGCCGTTGTCCAGAAAGGGAGCTACAATTCAATGGCTCACCTGGATGCGGCCACGCCAGGGGAACTGATCAACCTTACCCAGAAACTCAGCAATGTCCCCCAGACATGCCTGGACTTCTGTTCCCCAAGCACATGGGTCTGAGGGTATAAAACAGAATATAGGCTCCCCACGCTTGGTCATTCTCCTGCCCTCAGCTATGATGCAAGCAATCAAGACACTCAGAAGAAGACTGAAGACTCCAACAGAGGAGCCTGGCCCAGGTTTCAAGAGTGAAATTTGTATATTAAGGACTGCAATATCCAGTGGGGTGAAAAAAACGGATTAATCTAGATGTTGCCCAGTCTAATAGGGTAGAGTTTAGATTGCAGGGGTTGGGCCTACCTGCTATAAGAATCTTTGCTATGGGTTCTAATATTCACCCAGTTTAAATAATGATCTAAAAAGAGAAGCCCTTTATTTCCCTCTAGGGGCAGATGTCTGATCTCCCTATTTGCAGATGCCATTTGCCCCTGCAGTTCTGTACCCTTGCAATGAATTGCACAGGCAGATGAAAGGACCTGCATTTCTAACTACAGCATTTGCCCCTAGTGGGAGGTCAGGGCTCAGTTGTGCACCCACAGTTCAATGGCAATTGCACTTGCAACAACACAAGTTGATGCCCCTTTCTGAAAACGTTGCTCTGATTCGCCATAATTTTGCTCTGCCTACTAGAAATACACTCTTGATCAAGTATGCTCACACTTCACTGGCCAAGTTAACTGCCCTAGGCTCTGCCTCAGGGCCTTTCTCACTAGCAGCTAGTCATTAACTACAAGAAAACGCCATCCACCATTTGTCACGATGGTTTAATGCCTGCGTGGAATACAGGTTCTTCCTCTAGTCACACGGTTAAATATGGAGAGCTCTTTGCTTCAGACTCCCTCTTGGTTACAGATCTGTAAAGGTATTTTGGTTCCTAAAGATGCATATAGGCACTTACTGAGGTTTCAAAAGGTGTTAGGCCCAGATCCTCAGAGCCATTTTGATTCTTAACTCCCACTGAAATGAAGGGTAAATAGATGGGAGCTAGGCATCAAAATACCTTTGGGTCTGGGCACGAACACTTGAAAATCCCACACGGCACTGCTCAATATCTTTAGATAACTAAATATCCAGGCCTCAGATCACAATCCTGCAAGGTAGTGAGCACTCCGGTCCTGAGCCAGCCAAGGGCTAATGTACAGGCTTACCTCAAAGCCCGAGAGTCGTCCCCCACGGGCGTCCCGAGCCAGGTTTTGGGCCTAATCCGCTATTACGCCTAGTTTTCACCAACACGCCTGGATTCCACCCCCCAGGTCACCCCTGGATTTTAAAAAAAATGAAAATCAGGAAAGATTGTTGAGAAGATGGTGATGTAAAGTTCTGAGCAATGCAAGAGTGTAACACCAGTGTGCAAAGGGGTTTTGACGTTAGTTAAGCTTGGCTCTAGAAAGGCAAGCTACTGCACGTGAACTGGCTGGGCAGGCCCCTAGTCATATGTGAATGGCCAGACACCTTGGAGCGTCACCTTGCAGGGCGAATGGGCAAAGGCAGCCCTTGAGAACCAGCTGTGGGGATGTCAGAGGGGTGTTTTCCAGGGGCCTCAGGGGCAGCGGCAGCCAGGAGGGTGCAGGGGACATTAATTATCCTAATGGGATCCTGAAAGTATCCAGAACGTTGTGTTCCAGTCATGGTGTATGGTGGCCCTTTAAGGACAGAGGAATGGGGGGGGGTCCAGTCTACCCTGTTCCGAGTAGCCCCCCCCCTCCCACTGTACAAAAGCCCTGCAGACACCAAGAGCAGACATGAAGAGCTCCCAAGTGGCCTCTGGGTAAAATGCAGTCTTAGTGGGAGAGATGACTGTCTCTTTAAGGGCCTGAGGCCAGAAGCCTCATAGTAAAAGGTGGGGCAGTTCTCCCTCACTAGTCAATCCCTTGACCAATCAGAACAAAACCCCAGGGGCAGAGCAGCATATAAGGCTCCCTGTGGTGGGTAGGACGAGACAGCTTTGCTATAAACCTGCCTCTTCCCTGACTGGGAAAGACGGACCCAGGTTCCCTTCCCTGGCTGTGGGAGAGGAGTGAGCTCACTCCACTCAGAAGGGATCCTGTGAGGAAGGACTTTAGGGACCAAGTTTAAAGTAATGCTTGATGTTGAAAGACCTCAGCGGCTGGGGCTGGGGCCAGGAATCTTAAAGTGAAGAAGGGGCTAGGCCGGGGTGGCCAAACTACGGCCCACGGGACAGTCCTGCCTGGCCTCTGAGTTCCCAGCCCAGAGGCTACTCCCAGCCCCTCCCCACCTTCCCTCTCCCCCAGAGTCACACCACCACGCGGGCAGTGCTCTGGGGGCGGGGAGTCAGATAGTGGGCAGGGCCAAGCTGTTTGGGGAGGTGCAGCTCTCCTTACCTGGCCCTCCATACAATTTTGCCACCCTGATGTGGTCCTCAGACCAAAAAGTTTGCCCACCCCTGAGCTAAGCCCACTGCAGACCCCCTCGATCACAGAAACAGGGACTGAGCCGTGACTCGTTGTTGTATCCCCATTGGATTGCATTCAGTCACTAATATCTGGGTACATTGCAGCCTCGTAGGGCTTAAAATGGTGATTTAGACTTTCAGCCCTGCTCCACACCCAGACAGCACAAACTGCTCTCATCTTCCCAGCAAATGGCTGGTTCCAATGCCACCCCTTCTGGTAGACCCTGGTGCAGGGGGGTTGACTGCAGGTCTCCCCAGCTGCCGGATAGACCCATTGTCAACTGGTCAAGGATAGAGACATTTATGGCAGGGTGGAGGTGTGGGGAGAACCAGGGAGATGCAATTGGCTCTCTTCAGTTGAGGTGTGTGTTTCCGGTAGCAAAGAATTTGGTCCAGTGCCTACCAACTACTGTTTTTTACCTTTATCACAATACCTATGGTGTTCCTCATATTCACGATAGGAAATGCTGCAGTAGCTTGAACTGTCCTGGCTAGCAATGTTCCCTGAGCAGCCCTGCGTGATACTCTCGCTTCCTGACTGTAGCTGGCTCTTTAAACCCTGATGTCATTACTTTTGGTTTGCCCCAAGAGATGTAGGATTCTTTAAAAGGAAGGGCATGGGAAGCACATTCTGCTCCATAAATCCAGCCTGCAAGATCCCAGGAAGAAATTATGAATGTAGGCTGTAGCAAATTGTTTCCCATAATTCACCTCTAATATGACTTATTGTTGACAGCCGAGGAGTTACCCTAATGTCATCTGTAGTCTGAGCGCTATAGATCTACATCTCTGAATTCCAAAACATTTTTTATGATTGTGTTTGCATGCAAAGCTGAAAGAGGGACACTTTCTTCCTTTTATTTTCTTCTTTTCCCCTTCCAGTGTGAAAACACAGAGGTTATCATGTGAGCATTGATTTCCCCCCATGTAGTCATGCACTCCATTCTTTCACTAGCATGCATCAATCAAACATCTGGCTACATTGTATTTTTCCCCTTTGTAAAAAAGCTTATTAAAAGCCGATATTAATACTCATTGCCAATTTCTTCTTATCTTGTCCTCTTCCTTTCAAGGGGACAAGATCCTCCCTTCTTTGTATTCTTAAAAGGCTTACTGGGTTTGACAACTTTGTTGAAGGTAATGATGCTACTTGTGTATTGGGATAGGGACACTATAACAGCAAAAGGTAACATACTGGGCAACTTTGAAGATCTGACTCAAACACAGTGAGTGTGATGTATAGCAAGAGCATATGGTAAATAGCTTGAGGGTCAAATGGAACCTAGGGCTTGTAAGTACCTTATTTTTGGCAACATCTTTACCAATTACTTCCAATCAACTCCAGATAAGGCCAAATGAGAGGTGTGCTCTATGAAAACATCAAGGAGGACAAGTTGAGCGAGCACTGATCAGTGGGAATACTCATGTGCTTAAAGTTAAGCATGAGCTTAAATACTCTGCAGCTTGAAGGCCCATAGACCAATCATGAGTTGAGGCTGCTCCATATTTCTGAAGATCAGTCCCTAATTCTTTGTTTTTGAGGATTTGTAAGTTTTTTATATAAACCTTGGGGTGGCTCTTTGGCATCCGGCAACAAATCCTTGGAGATGGACAGCCAGAGTATTCCTGATGTCTGATCTCTACAGGCTCAGCTACAATGGGAAATGTACCCAGCACAACAGATTCTATTTGACACAATTGGAAGGTGCAACCACCACAAGAGACCTAGTGAGGCAGGAGGATATAAAGTCCACAGAGGAGAGTAGCAATGGCATATTATTGTAAGATGGTCCCCAGCTTTGTGGCACTTCTGGCCACACCTGTTTTACTCAAGAAAGATCTTTTTCACTAGTGGCAGGAAGGGGATGGACCCCCAGAATCAGGTTAGAGGCCAAACTAGAACAAGATTTCAAAAACATTTTCCAGTCTGCAGTAGTTGAACTCAAAGAGGAACCATAGGAGACATATGTTGGTGGGTTTTTGTTTTGTTTTGTGTTTCCTAATCACATGTATCATAAAACGACTGGCAGCCTCAGTGACTAGCCTCACCTCGCTGTAATTCTGAGAAGTTGACCAATAATAAAATCACAGTTAAGTACTGCTTACAAATATTTATGCTGGATCATCCAGAGGGCTCCACCTTCACCATGGCTCCATACCTCATCTCTGTTTTGGCCCATAATCCCTGTACATGGATAAACTATTTTCTACTGAATGGGAGCCATGAAACATATTGCATGCGATAAAAGCTACTGCATCCTGTATAAGTGTAAAGGCACTATACAAAGGCTTTCACCATGTAAGTGTAATGTGCTGAATCTTTCCACCCATCTTTCCCTCTGGGTATTTTATAGTGTGTCAATACCATAATATCTGAATATAAATGTTACCCTGGATGGGTTGCCCACAAAGAGCAAACCCCAGATCTCTAATGCAGGGATAAAAGAACAGATCCATGAGGACAAGGGCATTAGAAGATTGATAAACCACTATCCAGAGTCTAACACCTAACAGGGACAAGGAACCACACTTTTGTTGCTTGGATGTTGTATGATTCAGGTAGGCAGCAACTCTTATGCCGGTCACCATGTACCAATGCAGCTGAAGTCCTGATATCTGTAAGCTTATGATATAGCCATCCCAGACATGGTATCTGTGACCTGTCTTGGTGTGCACAATGCAGGGAATGGAAGACATTTGCAGAGGTCCTAAGAATGTTGCAAGCTACCACACCGCCAAAGAGCAATAAGGCACAGTGTCTTCATGAAGGTGACAATGTAGCGTTAAAATCATCCAATAATTTCCCTTGTTGCAGATGGAGTTTGCGACCCTAAGCAAGCAGGCACCTACAGGTACATTTTCTGAAACAAAATATGTTCATCCCAGATAAACACCTGCCCTCTAATGGACTACTTTGAGGATTCCATTGGGAGTGTCTCTTCTTGGTCACATTCCCGCTTTGCCAGGGAAAAATATATGTATCTTTTGTACACTTCTTTCTGGAAATGTGCTGCAGGAATGAACACAGCTGTTAGCCTGTTGTTGGGGGCCTAACCACCTAATATCTAGATGTTAAAATCCAATGTGCAGTACGGATGAGTTAAGGTTATTCTGGGAACCTTAACTCTTCTGTTGCCTAAATTTTGCATGATTAAAATTGTAACTGCAATGTCACATTAACTTAGACTTTTAATTAATCTGTTACACTTTACACTCTACTGGGTTCACCAAATAGGAATAGGGAGGTTACCTAGGGAGGTGGTGGAATCTCCTTCCTTAGAGGTTTTTAAGGTCAAGCTTGACAAAGCCCTGGCTGTAATGATTTAGATGGGGATTGGTCCTGCTTTGAGTAGGGGGTTGGACTAGATGACCTCCTGAGGTCCCTTCCAACCCTGATATTCTATGATTCTATGTTCTTTGTGCTACAGTGAGCAATTTAAGTTCCTGATTTATAAATAGCAGAAAGGACAGTTAGGACACTTATATTGGCTGAACTTTTTAAGAAGAAGCCAGCCAGGTGAAAATGTTTTCTAAGTAATTCTGCCAAATTAATAGTACCATGATGGGCACATAAAATGCCATCTGCCCAATTAAAACACTTAGGAAGGCGTGAATGGGGCAAGTGACTTCTAAAGCAAACATTCTGATTGGAAAGGAAATTAGCCCTTTACTGCTATAGGCACAAGAGCGGCACCTGATGTAGTTTTGTGAATGCTGGAGAATATATTGTCAGTATTCCAGTGTTTATAGCTTCCCTTCTCCCACTGCTACTTCCTGGGCTCTGTTTAACAATGGTGTTCTGGGTGGAAGTCCATGTTACACAGCATTTCATCTCCCTTGTCAGGAAAGCACTGTATTACCCAGATCGGCAGGTAGTGATTGATCTACTGGCGATCGATTTATCGCATCTCTTCAAGACGCGATAAATCTATCGCCAACGGCACTCCCATCGACTCCAGAACTCCGGCTTGCCAAGAAGCGCAAACTAGAGTTGATGGGGGAGCCCGCTGCCGACCGCTGCCGCCATGAGGACGGCTGGTAAGTCGGCTGCAGATACGCAAACTTCAGCTACGTGATTCATGTAGTGGAAGTTGCGTATCTTAGGTCAAACCCTCCCCCTAGGGTAGACCAGTCCTTAGATCCCTTTTGGAAGTCCGTGGGTCTTAAGCAAGACTTTAAAGGTCAGAAGTGTTTTCCTGAATTGGAGTCTTTTTGCTGTCTTTCTCCTCCCACCTAGTGTCTCTCTTGCTCCTTGGGGCAGGGACTGCTTCTCACTATGTGGATTTATAGCACCTAGCCCAATGGAGCTCACAGCTGGCTTGGCACTATTGTAGCATTATTATATAAGAAAGAAATTGCATTATTATTCTCAGTAATAATAATAATCCTTTTAAGAACAAACTACTTAGGCTTGGTGCTACACCTCCAAAGTGTCAGGAGGTGGCAGTGGTTCAAAACATTATTCTGGTTTGGCTAGAGAGTGATTTGTTTGACTTTATCAATAATGTAGTGGGTTTTCCATAGAGGTTACAGGTCAGGAGCGGTGCTCTGCTGTGAAGGTGGGACTCTTGAGAGTTGGAATAGAAGCAGTAACCCACATTATACTGCAATTTTATACAAAATCTGGCGACCTAGTTGCTGTTGCTCTCACAGGAGGAGGAGTCTGGTATGGTTTCCCCCTTTCCCTTCATCTGCTATTTTATGTACGATATTGGCTCGTTCATTTCACTCTGGACTTCGATTAAACGGGACAGATTTTCACTAACATCCGAACATAAATATGATGTTCGAAGTGGCCTATAAACTCAGCCACATTCAGAAATATTTCTTCTGACTTGGCTAATTATTCTTGAAAATTGCATCCAATGAATTCAGTATACCTACCCAGATTCCCTTCTCCAACTTTGTCTGCTGTCGTCCTCTGCTTTTCCCAGACAAATGCATCCCACACACCGATTTTTAGTTGCTTATTATATTTCTATTTAAAACACATCCAGCTCTTGTCTTGTTTTTGAGCTCCACTATTTCCATTTCTGCTATCCAGGAGGAATGAGCGAAAGCAAAATCTTTTCGGCAGCTTTCCCTTTAAACACTCAAGTATGTAGAACAATAGACAGAGCTTAGTGAATATCTTCATCAAGAAGTCCATCTCTGACTTGCGGTGCTCTCTAAGCCATCTGGACCTATTATCCAAATTGCATACATGAAAACCACTGGATGCGAGCAGGGTTTGGCTCTGTATTCCTGATTTTAATGTGCAGTCTGGGCATACTACGCTGTGCTATTGCTGTAACTGAATATAATAAATTGGAGCAAACCAGAATGAAAGCAGCCATTTCACAGTGGAGACTTGGATTTATTCAACAGCCGGATCTGCAAAGGATCCAAAAGAAGCAAGTGATGACTGACTGGAATTTCATCTAAGGATGCTTGTGTATTTTTATTTTTTAAAAGCACTTTGAACATGCTTCCCTTCAGTGCCTGTGGCAGAGATTTTCTGAGTTGGGAGGTAAGATCAGTAGTTCAATGCCAGAGTTCCTAAATCCCTTATACACTTCTGAAAATCCCTCTCACACATTAATAGAGCAAGACATTAGATAGGAAAGGGGTCTGTTGATGGTTTATTAACACCACTAATTACAGCAAAAAGTGGGTGCCAAAATATTTCATAAACACATAAGTAAAAAGAATGTAAAATAAAAGATCCAACTACTGGAGAGGTATAAGACTAGGGTGGAATAAGCACTGAAATATTATGCATGGCAGGGGTTCCCAAACTGTGGGTTAGGGTTCCCTGAGTTGTTGTTAGACTTGCCTAAGTCCCACTGTCTGGGGACGAAGCGGAATCCCAAGGGCTTCAGCCCTGGGCAATATGGCTCAGGTTACAGTTCCCCTTCCCAGGATTGAAACCCTTGGGTTTTGGCCACCCAACCGAGTGGTGAGGCTTTGGGTCTCCCACTCAGGTGGCACGCTCAGGCCTCAGTCCCGACTCCTGGGGTCCTGTAGGGATTTTTGCTGTGAAGTTTGAGAACCCCTGCACTATGGGAACCAGCTCTGCTCTGCGATGGAGGTGGACCAGATTACCGAACATGTATTTACTTATTTGGCTTTATACAAATTGCTACAAAAGCGCCACCTACCTGGACATGCAACACGGCTCTGATCCTTTTTTGGTGCTTTTAAATACGATACCTCACAAGCATGTTGGGGAGACTTTCAAAGGCATAAATGGCTGTTTGGTGCCTAACTCCTACTGGCTTCTAGGTGCCTAAATCCCTGTGAGGATCTGGCCTTGATGCCTAGTTGCTAGGTGTGCCTTTGAAAGTCTCCCAGTGGTAAATGCCATAAAACCACCACCAGTCGAACTGGCCCCTCCAACGTGAATAGCCTGCAGCTATTTCCCAGCTTGACCATTCCCTTCCTGCTGTTTTCAGAGGCCTTAGGGAAAAGATGAGCATCCCAACGAGCCGGGATAGCTTCCCGGTTTCTCACTACAATGAACTGTGGCAGTTGATCACACAGGGTATGTCTACACTGCCATTAAAAACCCATGGCTAGCCTGTGCCAGCTGCCTCAGGGCTTGGGCCACAGGGCCGTTTAATTGCAGGGTAGACTTCCAGGCTTGGGCTGCAGACCGGGCTCTAGGATCCTGTGAGGTGAGAGGGTCCTAGATCTTGGATTGCAGCCCAAGCCGGAACATCTACCCCGCAATTAAACTACCCCTTAGTCTGAGGCAGCTAGCAGAGGCCATCCACAGGTGTCTAATTGCAGTGCAGACAAAGCCTCTGGCAGATAAATCTGGTAGTTCCAAACACCTTAAATGTTGCCACAAACCCACAGGCAGCCACTGCGGATTGGAGAGGGGGAATTACAGGCTTACAGAGAGAGATTCTGCTTACCCAGACACCACATTTTGCACTAGCTTTTTTCCCAGTTGGTTTTAAGGTGTAGCCCTAGTACATTGCATTTGTCAGCTTGAGATTAGACTAAGGAATCCTGGGAGGCTTTTCAGACCAAGTTAAACAAACACCTGGTTAGGCAGGTCTGGTCCAGTTTACTTGGTCCTGCCTCTGTTCCAGGTACTTGATCTCTCAATACCCCCTACATTCCTATCCACTGTGACGGGTTGGATCGCAGAAAACCCCTTCTATCAGCTCAGTTTTTTTGCTCAGAACAAGGAGATGAAATCTGCACACTATGTGTATGTGTGTGTTGGAGAAGCGGGGGGATGGACACACCACAATTCCCTGCTAACCTTGTGATATACAGTAATTGGTGCCTGGCAATCATTTTTGCCAAGAAATGGTGTCCTGTAAACAGTCAGCTGTGATCTGTGTTGGCTTGGCTTGGTCCTGTAGCGTAAAATGATGTTAAACAGCATCTCAGCCATTATCACAGTTCCTCTTCCTTAATAGAAAGCAGTCTGAGGAAGAGACCTCCATGTTAGCAGGCTATATCTCATTCCAACAAGCAGGCCAATTTGGGGTACAGAAACTAGCTGAAAACAGCAAGTGTTGTCATTCATTCCAGCAGAAACTCAGGCGGGTCTGATGATTCCTCGCCTTGTCAGAATCAAACAAGATCTATTCCATGTATGCAGACTTGGGAGAATATGCTTCTACCTCCACACTGTTCACTGTTGCACACCCTTTAACTGCACCAGTCCTTGGTTTTGTTTTTCCAAGTTGTAGTAAAGAAAGAAGCCAATTCCACTTTGTTCACATTGAGATATATGTTTAGATATATGTTCAGATATACCATAAAGGTGATGTGGCTGGTACAAAAACATTTTCTTTGTGTGTTTAATTTGGGGTCTTCAAAGGAATTTGAAGGAATTAGCAGTTAACTACTGAATTTCATTGGAATTTGTGCTCCTAATTAGAGCTGGTTAGTAGTTTGTTTTTTGTTTTTTTTTGTTTTTTGTCTGCAAAACCTTTTTTCACCAAAAAACACAGATTCAGGTTGACTGAAACAATTTAGAACCATGGGTTAAATTGTTTTGGTCAAATACAAATCATATTTTTTTTTTATTTTTTGCAGATGTTGAAATTGTTTCATTTTGGATATGCCAAAACAAACTGTTTGACTTTTCATTTCAGAAGGATGTTTTGTTTCAGAATTTTCCCTCTGTCTTTTTTTTATAAAAAAAATAAACATTTTCAAAACCCCTGCAATGAAACAATACACAAATGAATGTGCCTTTTTTGACTTTGAAAATAAAATTGTTTCAATGTTTCAGTTCGGGCAGTGAATTAAAAAAAAACATGTTTGTTTCTCCCCCCCCCCCCCCACAATTCGACTCAATTCCTTTGGGCTCTGTTTGAGAAACCACTGCTTAAATCTGAGTATGATTTCTCAGGAGTCTCAAGGCTAGATTTTTCAAATGTACTTAGACACTTACACAAGTAAATAAGCATCTAGTGGGATTTTCAAAAGCATTTAAGCAGATTAGGTGCCCATCTCATTAATTTCAATATGAGTTAGGCAAAAGCCACGAGTTAGGCATCTCTAGGAGCCTGAAATACATTGACTGTCAACAAGATGTTGGCTCCTCAGTGCCTAAATCCCTTTAGAAAATGAGACATAGGTATTGCAATGCCAAAATACCTTTAAAAATCTGGGCTATAAGCAAGAGTGACTTCTCTTTCCAATACACTTAGCTCAGGAGGAGGGGCCGTTTTGCATCTGCATGAGGCAAGTTGAAAGGAAAAAAAAAAAACCTTTCCTGTTGCTTTGCTAGAGAAATCTTTGCCAAATGCAGATTACACACGCTGACTAGGCTGCTGGTAAAAGCTTTGCTTTCCCACCTGAACAGCAGTGATTGAGCAAAGAGTCAGGTGAAATCTCTCATTACTAAGAATAAAAGGAGGAGGGGAAGCGTGTGCGGAGTGGGGGGGAGGAGGAGTCTCACTGGGTGATTCTCTTTTTTTCCCCCTTTTCTATTTTCATGGCTTTGTGTTATAAAATGGGTCATATTTTGCCTGTAGCAATTTCTTTTAATAACTGCAATTATTCTCTCCCATTGTGCGGCCGCCACAAGCAAATTAGGGGAATTGAAAGGCGATCTTCATTATTGTTTGTTTTCAGGGGAATGTTTCATTAAATAAGTAATGAGTGCCACGGAAAGAGCTAGATAAAGCTTCATTCATCTAGGGCTGGCTCATGTTAGGCACTTAGGTGGATGTGCAGAGAGGTAGATGGCAGGAGCGGTTTCAGTCTCTATGGAAAAGTCAGGCAGAATTGCAGCTGTCGTGTTAGAGAAATCCCTCTGTGGCCTCCATCTCTGCTTTCCTTTGGATGTATGGCCTTCTCTGCGCCTTGGGATTGGAGGGCAGAGACGTGGCATCTCGGATGTCCAGACAGCAACTGTGAAAAACTGGGACAGGGGGTGAGGGGATAGTAGAGGCCTATATAAGAAAAAAGACCCACAAATCGGGACTGTCCCTATAAAATTGGGATATCTGGTCACTCTAGTGGCATCACATGCTGGAGTATAGTCAGTGGAGCCCTCCCTTGGAAACCAGATGGTTTAGGGAGGGATTCTGCCTCTTGAGATCAGTTTAGTGGCATTCCACATTCAAAGGCACTGCCTACTCATGGGATATGTGTATAGGTAACTGTCCCACCATGTCTGCATCTGATGAAGTGGGATGTAGCCCATGAAAGCTTATGCTCAAATAAATGTGTTAGTCTCTAAGGTGCCACAAGTATTCCTCATTCTTTTTGCCCCACCACAGGGAAGCCAAGCTGATGTGTGCTGGCTTGGCACATCAGTCTAAGGGCGAAGTGATCCGCATTCCAGTTTCTTCTGCATCCATGTAAATTAACTGCGTGTTTGAATGACTCCTCTCTTCACTAATAATTCCTTTCTCTGGGTGACATACTTTTTAAACTAGGCACTGGGTTTGACTATTATATTCACTTTAAAGATCTCCTTTCATTTAGCCTGTATTTCAAAGCATATCATTGAATTTGTCGGACACAATATACACACGCACCCTTACGCCCTCCTCTTCCCCATCTTAGGTTAGAAGGCAAAGACGGATGCCAAGGGACATCCACAGGTCATTTTGTACAGACACAATTGCAAACCTATGATGTTTCCTGTGGGCAATTAACGACCACAAGCCGATCTGTGGAAAAAATAGCAAGGATCTCTGCATTTCAAGAAGAAATAATATGGCGATGTCCCTGAAAGGATGTGAAATCGACCATCAATTCCACTTCTCTGCCTCCGCCAAATATATACCACACCATTGTTTTCACCAATGTCCGACTCCAGCCAAGACAGTCTGTGAGCTGATATTTATAACGCAGTGATAGATGGATGAAAATAAATGTTCGGGGAGAGCATTTGCTGAGACTGTCCGAACTCTTGCCAAGACGGGTTCTGGGACTTTGGGGTTTGTTTTTGTTTTGTTTTAATTTAAGGGGACTGATGTGAGACTGAGGTTAAATAACCATGGGAACAACGTGCCAAGGGTTATGGTCGATTGTCCATCACGGGCCATTTTTCAATCAAGATTTGATGTATTTTTCTAAAGGTCTGTTTTAGTTCAAACAGGAATTATTTCAGGGGAGGTCTCTGGCCTGTAATTTGAAGGAGGTCAGACTAGATCACTGTGGTTCCTTCTGGCCTCAGTGTCTATGTGTCTATTCCTACTCACTCTAAAACCCCTTTATATTGTGCTGTCAGGGTAATGTAAAGGGACCTAATGACCAGATCTTATGTTTTGTATTTCTTTACATATAGAAATTGATGAAAAAGTAGGATAGAATGGGATATTTTTCCAGTCAGAAATTTGAACAAAGTATATGTAACCTTTACAATATATAACACATCTGGAATATTATAGATCCAAAAGCAGATTCTGTGCTACCACACTGTGGCTACTGAAGCCATATATATACTACGGCGACTATTGAGACATAGCTACAGAGCCTTAGCTATAACCCAGCAGTGTGTGCACAGCAAGGGGTTCTTCTCTCAGTGTATGAACGGCCCCTCACCAAACGATGGTAACAAGGTCAGTGGAAGGATTCTTCTGTTGACGTAGCTGCATTTGCAGTGTGGGCTAGGCCAGCATAGCTATGGTACTCAGGACTGTGGATTTTTCATAGCCTGGAGTGATGTAGGTGGATTAACCTATATTTTAAGAACATAAGAATGTCCATACTAGGTCAGACCAATGGACCTTCTAGCCCAGTATCCTGTCTTCTGACAGGTGCCAGATGTTTCAGAGGGAATGAACAGAGGAGGGCGATTTATCCAGTCCCAGCTTCTTGCAGTCAGAGCCTGGGGAGACCTAATGGGGTTGCATCCCTGACCATATTGACTAACAGTCATTGATGGACATGTCTTCCATGAACTTAGCTCATTCTTTTTTGAACCCCGTTATGGTTGACTGTGCATTGCGTGAAGAAATACTTCCTTTTGTTTGTTTTAAACCTGCTGCCTAGTTTATTGAGCGACACCTCATCCTTATGTTACGTGAAGGGGTAAATAACACTTCCTTATTCAGTTTCTCCACACCATTCATGATTTTAGTGACCTCCATGTCATTCCCCATTAGTCATTAGAACAGTCCCAGCCCTGTTAATCTCTTCTCAGACAGAAGCTCTTTCAGACCTTTAATCATTTTGTTGCCTTTCTCTGTATCTTTTCCATTTCTAATACCTTTTTGAGATGGAGCAACCAGACCTGGCCACAGTACTCAAAGTCTGGACATTTCATGGATTTATATACTGGCATTCTGATACGTTCAATCATATTTTGATCCCTTTCCTAATGGTCCCTAACATTCGGTTAGCTTTTCTGACTGCTGCTGCACAGTGAGCAGACGTTTTCAAAGAACTATCCACAATGACTCCCAGATCTTTCTTGAGTAGTAACAGCTAATGTAGACTCCATTTTGTATGTATAGCTGGGATTATGTTTTCCAGCATGCACTACTTTGCATTTATCATCATTAAATTTCATCTGCCATTTTGTTGCCCATTCAGCTAGTTTTGTGAGACCCATTTGTAACTCTTAACGATCTGCTTTGGATGTGACTATCTTGAGTCGTTTTGTATCATCTGCATACCTTACCACCTCACTATTTACCCCCTTTTCCAGATCATTATGAATGTGGAACAGCACTGGTTCCAGTACAGATCCATGGAGGACCCTTCTATCTCCACACTGCAAACTGACCATTGATTCCTACCCTTTGTTTCCTGTCTTTTAACCAGTTTCAGATCCATGAAAGGACCTCCCCTCTCATCCCATGACTGACTATAGCTTAACAGCCTTTTGGGGGGTGTCTTATCAAAGGCTTTCTGAAAGTCCAAGTACTCTGTGTCTCATTGGGGTTCCCTCTGCATGGACTTCCACGCTCAGTTGCCCCCACACCTCTTCCCTGCAAGCGATCCTCTAGTAGTGGCTAAAGCTGGCCCTGCCAGTAAAAGGCAACTTCCCAGCTCCTAGTTTGCCTTCTGCCCCACCTCCCCACTGCCCCCAGCTCCTAGTCTATTATTTTCCACACACATGCTCAGTTCACTATTCAGTACCTGTGACCTCAGGATGTTATATCCTTTCCCTGTACTTTGGGGGTCATGGCTGCTCTATCAACTAGTTAACTAGGCTCTCTCTCTCTGCCTCCGCCAGGGTGGAGGGAAGCTAACTAGTAATGAGCCAGCAAGTTTATTACAATAGGGTGAGAAGGCTCATTAAATCGGCCATTCTTTAGAAGTAACCTGGTTGCTGATTCCAGTGCCTATTACCTTGCTTCAGAAACAAATAAATAAAGGAAAGAAATACATTTGATTGATTTTTTTAAAAGATAACTCTGAACAAATGAAAAAAACCAAAACAATCTCAGTGACATTTGAAAGAAAAGAATCTAAACTCCAGGAGCAAATTAGCAAACCTCTAACCAGTTTCATCCAGTGGAACATAGATTTCTTTTTTTCTCATTCTCTGTTCAACTAAGTTTCCAAACTGAGGAGTGGAGAAAAATCAATGTTTTCTGGAGTCATCATTGAAAATGTCTGGCTATAAACAAACTATATAGTAAGTGAGAAATTAATCCTAAAATCTAGCCTTTTTATTGGCATATTTATGCTGACTTTATTTCTGATCAATACCGAGAATATTAGTTGATGATGATTTAAGGGAGATTAAATTGCTGTGTGATGAAGAAACTATACATTGTGCTACACTGAGAAATGAAAGATGGTTAGTTAGAGAGAGAGGTAACCAACCTCTATTTATTCCAGATGACAAATCTGCAAATTAGGTGGTTTTTAAAAACAAACATATTTTCCATTCAACTATATGAGAATATTGAGATTTAAGGATTATTATTTTTTTGCCACATTGTGCCATCTCATGACATTCTCTGCCTGATCCAAAGTCACTGAAAATAACTGGAATTTTTCCATTAACTTCAATAGGACTTGGATTGGATGCTAAAAATGTAGAAATAGAACCAGAATAATCAATAGTTATACTTGCTCTTCCAATAGTCCAGCTTCTGACTGCGGACACACAAATCCACATATTTTATGGGTCTATGAACAAGTAAAATCCCAGACATAACCAAAACCTTGCCTATGTGTTTTTGAGAACAGTACAAAATCTAGAATTATGGCACTACACTCTCGAGTGCCCTTCAAGAGTGTGGAAAGATGACATTACAGGTATCTGGCACACTCTGAGGTTAAGCAATATACATTCCTGAGAAAATGGTGAACATTTTCAAACCTGATTACCTAAAGTGGATTGAAGAGCCCAAGTTTAGGCCTCTAGGGTTGAACATTTTGGTCAGCTGTCTTCAGGCAGAGCCGGATGTTAGTAATCTATTTAAGAACCCAGCAGTCACTTTGGGTGACATTCCCATACAAGGAAATCATGCTGGGTTAACATAAACAAAATATATGACTGAATGAATCGGTTCGTGCTGAAAATACAAGTTTGACAATAGGCATTGTCTTCACCCTAAGTGATTGAGGAACCTACATCTTATTGAAAGTCAGGAGCTCCTAAATGACTTTCATATTTGAAAGTGAGATTTAGGGCTTCTTTACATTGAGTAGAAATCACACCCCCATAGCATGCATTGCTAATGAACCCTAATAGGTTGTGCATTAATTGGTCTGTGTAGACCCTGCTGGTGTGCACTAAAGGTTCTCTAGTGTGCTCTAACAAAGTGCAGTTTCAAACAGCACAAAGTTAAGGTGCACTAAGAAATGTTTCAGTTTACACAGCCCAATCTATGTGCAACACATTAGTGCAGTTTAGAAATCACACTCCCATAGTGTGCATTGTGGCATTGTTTGTGCTCCTAAGTCACTTGGGTAACATCTTCAAAAGCACCTAACATTTATATGTAGATAGAGAATAACAGTCACGTGTTATAGCCACACTTTATATTAAAGTCTCATTTACAAATAATTTATTAAGAATTAATAAAGTGTTAATAGATGCTTTAATACATGGTTATTCAAGTGTTATGCTGCCCAACAAATCAATGAATTGCTTAAAATCATGGCTAATAGGTATCTATAACCACCTTAACTGATGAGCTTATAACTACTGCTGGTAGGAAGGCTTTTAGTGACATATGGTGGTGCTGGTTTGTTGCGTGTTTTGTTGAATATGCTGTCTGATCACAACCAAAATGTATTTGAGACATATCAATTTTAACAAGCTTTTGAGAGGAAGGTCTCTGAGGTCCAGGGTAGACTCTCATATCATTTCCAAAAAGAGACAGAGATCAACCTGTATAAAAACCTGACCTTTTCAATCTGAAACTAGTCATTTTGACATAATTCCATTTGGCAAAATCATTTCACAGGGTTTGGTTTTGTTCCAGTATGAAATAATTTCCCAACTTTGGAGGTTTTAATATTTGTTTTTATCATTCTCCAACCAGCAATACTTACAACTTTCTATACCACACACTGGTAATGACTAGATCATTCTATAACATCTATCGGTCATTTACTACCTTTTGTAGTCTAGATGTACCACTCACTTTACTTCACATGCTCCTACATCATGACATCCCAATCACTAGTGTAATCCTATGCACGCAAACAGTAGAAATACTGGGATCTTCCTCTTGCCCACCTGCTCTGCTCTGATGCACAGATTTATATCTTTTTTTTCCTTTTCTCACCCCCCCCCCCCACCAAAGCAGTAAAACAGGAGAAATCACATCAGTGAAATGTGATCTTTTTGCCACCTTTTCACCAGGCTGTCAAAATAACGATATATTCACAGCTTTTACTTCATGTGTGAAATTTCCAGCATGGATGTGAATCAAATCATTTTATGCTATTTACCCTTTCAAAGGGATTTAAGTATGTTTTTAATAGATGGAGACAATTGTAAAAGGGAGACGGGGACAAAATTATTTACACTTCAATGGACAGCTCAAGGTGAGGGGGATTGAAGGGATCTTAGTATGTAGAGTCTTGCAGAAATATTTTTACTAAGGTCCCCCTTTTGTGCCTAAACTAATTTAAGGAAGGAATATTATATATATATATATATATATATATATATATATATATATATATATATATATATATATATATATATATATATATATATATATATATATATATATATATATATATATACACACACACACATATATATATTCTGTTGATTATTTGCAGTTAACTCACGTATTAACTAAAAAAAATTAATCACAATTAATTGCACTGTAAAGCAATACAATTCTAAGAGAAATTTATTAACTATTTTTGGACGTTTTTCTACATTTTCAAATATATTGATTTCAATTAAAACACAGAATACCAAGTGTACAGTGCTCAGTTTATGTTCATTTTGATTACTCATATTTGCACTCTAAAAATGATTTAAAAAATCGTATTTTTCAGGTAATCTCTATCTCTTTATTGTGAAAGTGAAATTTACAAATGTAGATTTTTTTTACATAATTGCACTTAAAAACAAAACAGTGTAAAACTTGAGAGCCTACAAGTCCACTCAGTCCTACTTCTTGTTCAGACAATCACAAAGACAAACAACTTTGTTTAAATTTAAGGTACCTAATACTGCTTTCTTATTATTTACAATTTAACCTGAAAGTGAAAACAGGCTTTTGCATGACACTTTTGTAGCTGGCATTACCAGGTATTTACATGCCAGATATACTAAACATTCCTATGTCCCTTCAGGCTTCAGCCACTATTCCAGAGGACATGCTTCCATGCTGAGGATGCTCATTAAAAAAATAATATGTTAATTAAATTTGTGACTGAGCTTCTTGGGGGAGAATTGTATGTTTCCTGCTCTGTTTTGTACATTCTGCCATGCATTTCATGTTAGAGCAGTCTCAGATGATAACTCAACACGTTTTCTTTAAGAAATCTTTCACTGCAGCTTTGACGTATCTCAAAGAAGATTTCTAAATGTGAGATTTCTAAAGATACCTATGGCACTTGACCCAAGGTTTAAGAATCTGAAGTGCCTTTCAAAATCTGAGAGGGACGAGGTATGGATCGTACTTTCAGAAGTCTTAGAAGAGCAACGATCCTAGTTGGAAACTACAGAACCCAAACAACCAAAAAAGAAAATCAACCTTCTGGAGGCGGCATCTGATTCAGATGATGAAAATGATCATGCGTCAGTCCACACTGCTTTGGATTGTTATTGAGCTGAACTTGTCATCAGCATGGATGTATGTCCTCTGGAATGGTGGTTGAAGCATGAAGGGACATATAAATCTTTAGCACATTTAGCATATAAATCTCTTGCAATACCGGTTACACCAGTGCCATGTGAACGCCTGTTCTCACTTTCAGATGACATTGTAAACAGTGGGAAGCAGTATATCCTGTAAATGTAAACAAACTTGTTTGCCTGAGTGATTGTCTGAACAAGAAGTAGGACTGAGTGGACTTGTAAGCCCTGAAGTTTTACATTGTTTAATTTTTGAATAGTCTTTTTGACATAATTCTACATTTTTAAATTCAACTTTCATAATGAAGATATTGCATTACCATACTTGCAATGAGGGAATTGAAAAGTACAATTAATTTTATTTTACAGTGTAAATATTTGTAATAAAAAAGAAACAAAGTAAGCAATATACACTTTGTATTCTGTGTTGAAATTGAAATCAATATATTTGAAAATGTTTAAAACACCCAAAAATATTTAAATAAATGGTATTCTATTATTGTTTAACAGCATGATTAGTCATGAGATTAATTACAATTTTTTTAATCGCTTGGCAGCTCTAATATATACATTATATTGTGTGTATGAGCATAGTCATTTATATTCAGCTAAAATCTGCTATTGGATGGGAACAACAGTTCCCTAGAGATAGGTGAAATATGTTGACCAAACCTTCTTTTGGAAAAATGCAGCTTCAAAACGTGTCCCAAATTTGTATCTATTCTGCCATAATGATTTTTTATTTATAAATACCTGTGGCAGGGCGGTGACTCACCCCTGCAGCGCCTCCTGCTGGTTCGTCTGGGAATTAGCTCTCCAGCATCCGGAGCGCCCTCTGCAGGCTGATGTCCTGCTTGCTGCTCTGGCCCAGAGTCCCTCCCTGGACCCCGGTGCCCTCTTCCCTTGGGTGCTGCACCCCTGCAGTACCCCCTCAGATCTTAGGGTCTCCCCTCCCAGGGAACCCCCACCCTCTATCCCCACCTTGCCTCAGTCTAGGCAACTGCCAGTCACCACTTGTCCCCGTTCACTCAGGCAGACTGCAGTATAATTGCCACTCATCACTGGCAAGGATGGCTTGACCTGCTGTTTCTATATCTATAGCCATGGGCTGCCCCCGGAAACCCCAGTACCCCTTTGTTGGGCCTTCCCCTAGGCCCTGTAGCCTGGGGGTTTCCAGGCCAGAGCTTCCCCAGCTCCTCCTGCCTTGCCCCAGCCCTGCACCACTCTAGGTACCTACTCAAGCTCCCAGCAGCCAGGCCTGTCTGCCTCCTCAGCTAAAGAAGACTGTCCCCTGTGCTCCAAACGGAGCCCTTTTTATCAGGGCCAGCTGGGCCCTAATTGACCCAGCCACAGCCGTGGCTGCTCTGCCTAATCAGCCTGGGAGCTGCTTGCCCCCAGCCACAGCCCTTTGCAGGGCTGTTTAGACCCTTTTAACCTGGAGTGGGGCAGTCGCCCTTTAAAATCAGAAAATATAAAACATTCCATTATCACATTTTCAAAATGTTCTAGTTTCTTTGGTTCAAAATAATTTTTTGTTTACAAATTTCCCTTACCGTGATTTAAAAAAAATTCAATAACAATGAAATGCAAATGAAATATTTATTTTCTGGTTGAACAAAATATGTTTTATACCACCTAAATTTACTCTTTTTAAAGAAAATTTCATTCACCTCAAATTTCAAGATATGTTTTTTCCCAAATGATTTTTTCCCCAATTTTTTTCTAGGCTAATAATGAACTGAAAAATGGTCATTGGCCCTGCTCTATTTTTATTGTCTTCCCAGGAAACTCCATCTGCAATTATTATCTGTGAGCAAAATTTACCATTTGGGTTAATCAGTGAATGATCTTAATCAGCTATTATAAATTAGCCTTACAGCTCCCACCAAAGTCAATGGGAATTCTACCAGCTAGATCAGTGATGTGTATGCTTGTAAATTTCACTTTCATCCCACTGTAGGTCACTTTTTCCAGCCTCACCATGCAATAGTTTCTGATTCTCATAGGGACAGCTCTTCTGCCAGCACAAGGTGGTGTAGCACCCTTCATTTCGGTAGAACTATACTGATCTACACCAACAAAGCATCTGATCCCATAATTCCCAATTCCAAGTAAGAAAGCTAACTTCTACTCAGTTACACCACAATAAAACCAAAGCAGCTTAAATGAATTCAGTAGATTCACATTGACACTGGTATAATAGGAAAAAAGATCCAATGGGACTATGTGTGTCTCAGTTAGACACTTGCAACCCAGTTAAGAGCAATGAGAGTTGAACTGATGTAGAGGAGGAATGGTTGGGGTTCCATGTTTTTCTGAGTGTGTGGCTGGAGATTAGAGTGCAAAAATGTTATACTATGGGTTCAAAATCTGACTATAAATATGAGGAGGTAAGAGCTTTGAGGCACGGACCGCTGGCTTATTCTGATTTCAGTGGAACCCTAAAACATTTGATAACATTTGTGTGTATAGTGCCTAGCACAATGGCTTTCTGGTTGCTGTTTGTGGCTCTTAGGTTACAATAACACATACAATAATAAAGAGACAGGGTTAAGAACGTTGTGGGAATTTTTCCCATTTGCAAAAGCCCAATGAATCTCCTAGGGGTGAAACCAGTAGAGTTCTATACAAATTCCACTAGGAACCTATAGAATTTAACAGAGAAAGTTATCCTCTGTGTAGGATTTTAAAATCTTCCAATAGAATTCTATAGAAGGGTTATACCGTACTTTCTTTTTAAACCCTAAAACCTGGAGAAGATTTTTATAGTATGGTCCATAAGACTTTACGAAAACATATTAAGTCTGTAGACTTTTGTGAAATTGAAATCATATCCATATTTTTTGAAAAGTTTATCGTTTTCTATCGCATTAATCTAGGGTTTGTTTTTGTTTTTGCATGTGCTGTGCATATAACGATATATTTAGCGGCATAGTGGGCACATTTTTATTTTTCCAGAAAAAACTTGTAACACAGCTACAATGAACCAAAGCCAATTTTCCATTTTTGAATGATCCTAAACAAGCAATTACATTAGATTATACAGAGCAAAGTATCTCTAGAAAGAAACTTACAGACACAGGCACCAAGACCAAGGTCATCTAGCCTTGTTAGAAACACTGCAGCTGGGCAGATATTTTTGACTGCCGAAGCAAGGTCAAATTCTTTCTTGTTATGTGCTGTCCTTGCTTCCAGTTTATGATGGCTAAGTGCATAAGATGACTATGGGTGATGTCAAGTCCAGTTCTCTCATTAAAAGAAAAAAAATCTAATTCTCCAAAGAATGTATCCATCAGATTGGATCTATTATGAGAATGTCCCATAGAATTGAATAAAAAAATATTTTTTAGTTTTTTAATCATTCCCCAGATTTTAATAGAAAATGGCTAGGCAGCTAATGTGTTAAGATCACGACCTATCACACTTACCAATACTGTTGCACGGCTTTGCACTTCCCCATCTCTTGGTTTCCCTCTTTTGTCTTATATTTAGGGCTTGCCTACATGGTGGGGTAATTTGCACTAGTGTGTTGTGCATTCATTGGTCAGAGTATATCCTAGTGGTACACTTTAACATAGTGATGTTTGAAACACTTAATGTACACTAGGAAATCTTTACTGTGCATCAGTAGGGCCTACATAGATCAATTAATGTGTAATACAGTGCACTTTAGAAATCACACCCTGGGGCCCATTACCCCACTGTGTAGACGATCCTTTACTGTTTAAGCTCTGTGCGGCTACAACCATCCTTTGTTCTGTGTTTGCATAGTGACCAAGACAACCCCATCACTGGAATCCTACTGCAATACAAATAAATAATAAAAATGTCAAATGTGGTAAGTTATTTTTAAAAAAAAACTATAGAAAGTATTTAATTCCCTCTCAAATACTATAGATTTTATTCTGATTTCAATGGAACCCTAAAACATTTGATAACATCATATAGGCTTCATTAATGTCTATAGGAGTTTTCCATAAGGGATTGGTATAATGAGGACAACTTTGTAATTAACTGTTGATAGAGCCCTAATCAAATAACTCCTCACTGAGGCCATGGGAGCCTGAAAAGAATCATTGAAATGGCTTTTCAGATTTCTACCCAAATTTCTCAATAGCCTTTCCAATGCTGATATTTGATGATTATTTCTGTTTTTAATGAGACTGAGGTGAGTTTTGTGACATGCTGCTGAATCTTGTAAGTGGCTTCCAGTCACACATACAGTAGCAGCACAAGTTAATTCTGTGCCCATCATCAGACCTTACAAAGCTGGGTGTCGTGTGTTAATAAGAGCTACAGCATTGGGGGCCCATTATTTCTAATGGAGATAATATCTTGTAGTCATGTGACATGAGACTAATCAGAACTTATATTCTGTCAGCAGGGCATGTTTTTCTAATATCCTGTTCAGCAGAGACAAATCAGATGACAGAATATTGCTCATCTCATTTTTAAGATTTATTTTACATTTCACATAGACCTAGGAAGTATTCCATAGGGTGCTCTATGAAAGGTGATTTTTTGACAGGAGTTTCTCATAGACTTCAAGGTTAGAAGGGACCACTATGAACATCTAGTCCCACCTCCTGCACTATGCAGGCCACAGAATCTCACCCACCCACTCCTGCAATAAACCTCTCACCTATGTCTGAGCTATTGAAGTCCACCAATCATGGTTTAAAGACTTCAAGGTGCAGAGAAACCTCCAGGAAATGCCCCCACGCTGCAGAGGAAGGCGGAAAACCTCCAGGGCCTCTGCCAATCTGCCCTGGAGGAAAATTCCTTCAGTCTGAGACAGTGTTAGACATGGAGGATGTGCTTGGATAATCAGCCTGAAGTTCAGTTGCTTATGGGTTCCTCCAAACCTATTGGAGATGGCAGAAGTTTTTCCATTGAGTTTAATGGTTATATATGAATGGCTGAGGTTTTGCCTCCTCCATTTTTCCATATCCCAAGCTTAACCAACTCCCTCTCCTTCCCACCTATTTAACTCAGATTTTTCTCTTTTCCCTTAAATTCCTCTTTCCCTACTTCCCGAGTCCCCAAACATTTCTTCTTCATTTCTGTTCATGTACAACTGACTGAGCAACTTCGCCTGCACCCACTGACAATTTCACACTTTCCAAAAGTTTTCTTGCCAAAGTCTTTTCTCGCCCAAAGCATGTGATTCTGAGATGAGTCGTGACTGTGTGACCTCCTCACCTCCTACCTCTCTCACACCAGCGCTGCGCTTGGGACCATCCCTCTGAATACCCTCCTGTAGAAGGTTGTTGCTGTTTCTTTTCCATTATCTGCAACTGGGAATATGTAACACAGCCGGAGGAGAGGTGAGAGAATGGCTTGTATGTCAGTGACTGATAATGGCTGTCCCAGTACCTTCCTAGCAATACTCCAGATGTTGTGCCAAAAGTGGTTGCCTCGTTAATATTGGCCCGATTTACAGAAGTACTGAGATCTAAAAGATGCTTGAAATCTTTTTGTCAAGAAAAAAAGAAGTTGATAAAAATGCCTTTTCAACCAAAATTTTTTTTTTCATTTTAGTTACAATTTTCCACATTTGAAAACCAAACACGTATTGGTAATTGATTTTACCAACCCCCCCACATTTTATCTGGGACTTTTGACCAGCCCTACAAAGTACCCAAAGAATTCACTGAGAACCTGTAGTTTGTTCCAGTACTGAATTCCTTGTGTCCCTCGGGAACAGAATTGTACATAAATGCATAAAGAAAAAAACTCCCTATAGGAAAGATTTCCCCAAGGAAGGATGGGATTGTATAACTGCACTAGTTATTGAATATTATCCTCAGAGACAAATTTAATAATATGCCATTTTGATTACTGAAGAACCTTTTTCTTGGAGGAAACTTCAAAGCATTTTATATGGTTTTGTTCCAAGTTTCTGCACTGCTCTTTCCTCTTGCTTTTGTCGAATGCTTGGTTCAGCTGCTGTGCTTTCTTGTTACTTCTCAATTTTAATTAACTTTGCTATCTTTTTCAAAAAAGCTGTCCTTTAATGTCTAAAACCTTCCTATTAGGATGGTGACAGCCTCTGAAGAAGATGCAAACTAAGCAATGCATCATAGGTGTGAAAGATCCCTAGATAATTAAACAGACACTGAAAGCAAATTAAAATAAATAACATCAACAAGAAAAAAAGTCTTCGTTATTATGTCTTTGACAGAAGAGGCAAGTGAAATGTATTGCCAACAAGGGATACACTCTGATATCAATGTGAAGAAGCTTCATTTCATCTCCTTGAGTATGTCTACACAGCATACTCAGCCCCGGCTCTTACTTAGGTTTGAGTCCACGCTCTCTTGCCAGTCACACACGAATCAGTCTAAAACGAGTCAGCAAGTGCTAAAGACACAGTTCCTAGATCCCTGCTGGGGGAGTGGATCAGAGCCAAATTCTGCTGAGACTTGGGGCCAACCCCTGTCATTGTGTAGTGTGGACTCAGACCTGAGTCAGAAGGTCTGTGTAGTGCAGTATGGATGTATTACCATGGCTGTGAGACCCCAGTCCGGCAACTGTAAACCCAGGTTTACAATACAGCATGGCTGCTCAAACATGGGCTTGGAAACAGAGTCCATGGGCTTAGTGTGCATTGTAGACCTACCCTCATTTTAAACTATATCACAGCATTAGCTGATTCACACCTGGAGTCTGCTAACTGAAGTTACCAAGATGGTCCTTGAATTTTTCATGCTTAGTGAATTCATATTACTCAGTAGTGCAGACATGAACTGCAAACCATTTTGGGCACAATACAAATAATAGCACCCTGGAACCTTACCGCTTCCGTTCCTCCCAGGGCATGGGAGGAAGATTCCCAAGGACCGAATTTCATGAATTGGTATTTAATGGTGAAATTCACCCGGTGGATGTTAGCATGAAACCTACACAACACACAAGCCACCATGTTCTATCATGGTGGCTAGATCTGATGCTAGTACAGAAAACATATGTGACCATCCCCTGTTTTTTTCAGAAATAAGTGCTTATTCATGCAGTCCCTCAAGCTGACCACACAAAAGCACTTTTTGTGTAAGCAAATTAGATGCCATTTTAGGTTTTTGGAAAAGTTTAGGATTCAAATTTGATCCTAAAGTTGTCGCACAGGGATGGAGATTGTAGCTATTTCCATAGAGCACAGTCCTGAAGCTTCACAGACTCATCTTAGTTATTAGTGCAAGATCACGTGATTGGATTAATAGGAGCAATTTAGGTTGATGATCTTACTTCATTGCTTTCATTAGAATGGAGTTGTGGGTGTCGGTGTGCTTTTCATCTACAGCAAACTGGGAAATTTTCCCACATTTGCTGACTTAATGGATGATTTGACTTAAAACTACATTCCACTGTAGTAGAGCACCCTAGAGATATGTTGGGTTGTCATAATATATAAAGCTTCTTCCAGATGCATTGCACACAGCTTTGCACTGTTCATTGCAGAGCTCGAAATGAGAAAAAAGACTCTTTTCTTGTCTCATTGCTCCCAGGATGATGCTTAATAACTGGAGAATGAAATATTGAAGAGGCATTCCAGAGTTTTGTTACATATTTGTTTTTCTCCAAGACACAGAGTGGAAAATGGCTACTTACAAAGTGATGTCAGATCAGTATTATGAATGATCTTTATAGAAGACCTTGGGTGTTGAGAGTTTACTTGTACAGGTGTGAGCTTTTGGAAAGAGAGATGTGCATTTTCTGTGCCATATTAATCAATAAGACATTCTAACCTATGAAGTAGCATATTCGGATGACTGGGGGAAATCCTGGTCCTAATGAAATCAATGGGTGCTTTGCCGTTAACTTGCCTGATTTCAGACACTGGGCCAAATTCAAACCTGGGGTAAACAACTACAACTCCATTTATGTCAATGTAGTTGTCCACTTTTACACCGGGACCCATTTGGCTGTATCAATGTAATAACACATCTCTCAACATCGGGTCAGCCTCTGCCCGCTCTCCACTATGTGGTACCTTACTCCCTGAGCAGTTCCATTTTCCCAGTGCAAAGAGTGGCGAATCTGGCCCGTGGTATGTCCACTGTACAAACGTGGCACAGAAGCAGCCTCCATCGGTGTGCAGGGGACAGGCATAGTTTGGTGCCACCTGCTGTGGTGCGTGAAAAGGGCTTCGGCCTGCATTTCTCAGCGGGTTACACCTAACGCCGTATTTAACACTTACCCCGCGGCCACTCTGGGGTTCCCCCGCTTGCCTCTTGCCAGCTGGGGTCTTGGCACCTGTCCCATTCAACAGCAATCAGCTCATGTGCCACCTTTGGCACGCATGCCATAGGTTGCCGATCCCTGTTACAGAGTATAATAACTTTCTCTTGAAGTTAAATCGATTGAGCTCTTTGTATCTATCACTCAAAGGCAGGTTTTCTAATACTTCAGTCAGTCTTGTGGCTCTTTTCTGAATCTTCTCCAATTTATTATCAGCCTTCCTGAATTGTGGGCACCACAAGTGGACACAGTTTTCCAGCACTGGTTGCAACTGTTCCAGATACAGAGGTGAAATACTCTATTCCCTCTTCAGATCTCCCTGTTTATGCATCAGCTATTTTGGCCACAGCATCACATGGGGAGTTCATGTTCAACTGATTATCCATCTCCACCACCCAGGAACCAATTGTCAAAGATATTTGGGCACCTAAAGATGCAGCTAGACATCTAGCGGGATTTTCAAAAAGTCCCGGCACCTAACTCCTTATTGGCTCCTGGGCACTTGTGAAAATCCCCTGGGCATTTACCTACATCATTAGTGGCCTAAATACCTTTGAAAATGTGGTCCTATGATTGTTTGTTACTATATTTTGTACAAGTCTGGCACAATGGAGACCTGGTCATAGTTGGGGCACCTGGGTACTTTCATCATATAAATAATAACATAGAACCAGTATGGAAAGCTGAGAATCTATAAAAGCCTTCATCAGTTTCAAGAACCAGTAGCAGTCCTCCTTGTGTCTCGAGCTGTGACTGGAAACAGGAATGCTGGGAATCTTGCAAGAAAGTTTTGCCTCAGCTAATTCTACAGCCTGAAAAGGTACAGATGAGCACCCATTTTACCACTCACCTGACCAAGGGAAGCAAGATTGTGTCCCTAAAACAAAATAAACATATCAAATTCCCCATTGAAGTCCATGAGTTCCACTGAATTCCATGGTAGAAGGATCAGGCCTTTGTAAAGTTAAGGTGCAAGGTCTTTGTATCCATACTAGCTTCTCATGAAAGGAATAAACATTTCAGCAGAATGCACAATGATGATGCATTTTAAGTAGTAGGGGATTATTAAAGATTAACCCCTTTTTTGCCACGGGGGTCTAAGAAAAATATGATAAACCTGAGGCTGGTACATTCAACCACTGAAAAGCTGACTGTTCCTCTTTGATGTCTTAGTCAAAACGACATCTCTGCTTTTCCTTGTCCTCCTGCATTTTTGATTAACCTTAAGATGTTATGAACATCTGGTCACATGATCACATGCAAATCTATATATATAAAAGTCAAATGGTGTATGCGTGTGTGTATGTGTGTGTGCGTGTATGTATGTTCCCTTACTCCTTCCACACCGTTTGAGCTAGAGACTTGAAATTTGGTACAGTTATAGACTTTAGGGTCCTAATCAGGGTAAGAGTCGAAAATTTTTCAAATCTCACCTCTGACGCCCCCCAGGGGTGAAATTCTTTAAAGCCCATTCACGTCAGCTGGGCAGCAGGTTAACACCTGCTGTTCTCTGTGACATAGTTATGATGTCATAATACCGCCCTCCAATGGAGCCCGCACTCGGTCAGCTCTCTGCCCCCTCCCCCCTCCAATGGACCCCGCACTCACTCAGCTCTCTCTCCCCTTAGGTAAGAATCGAAATTTTTTAAAATCTCACACCCTCCCCCCACTCCAAGGCCCCCCCCCCCACTCGCTCAGCTCTCTCCCCCCTCCCCACCTCTGACGGACCCAAGCAACGCCGGGTATTTTTGCTAGTTTGTAATAAAATCTTTTTTAAAAATTAACATTTGTGCATACTTCAGCTGTAATTTTAAATACACTTAAAATAGGAGATGTTAGTTGCTGTCTCATAATGATCCCAGTAATTTAAATATGCAGAAATAACAATGTTCCATGCAGAAGCATAAAAAGCCACTGATTACTGTTCTCAACATATAAAAAACCTTTCCCAAAGGGCCAACAGCAGTAGTATATACGCAGATTTAACCTTTATACAAGGCAGCAAGACACCTGAGTGTCATTTGCATTTCATATCTGTAACTAAAAACTATTCCACATATTGATGACAAAGCAGTAGAAAACAGATGAGACACGTTCAAGCTTAGATATTAGGTATGCATTTCCTAAAATTGCTTACCATGTGGATTTCAGAGCTGTAGGTTTATTACACATTGTGTGTGTGTGTGTGTGTGTATATAATTTCCTAAGGTTGTAAAAATGCAAACCGAAAAAAAAAAAAAGACCCACATGGAACTTTTAGATCCATCACACAGACTTCCGCCACTTGAGGTAATGGAATAACTGATAGCAGCAGTAGGTTGTTATCCTCTATGTGGACCAGCATTAGAGTGGGGGGGATGAGACACACACACCTTTCGACAAATATTTGTTGACACACCGCAATGGTGAAACATAGGAATCTGGGGGTCCAGTTGAGGCTCTGGAGAGGAGTGTGGCAGAACCTTCTGCCCCTGTTCCTCCCTAATCAATGTCTTCTCCCTACCCAGCTTTTTGACCCACTCTCCACCCTTCCAGGATGCTCATCCCAGTTACACTCTCCTTGACCAGCCAGTTATAGTCTCCAATTTTCCCTTCACCCTGGCTCTCAGGCCATGTCTCCCTCCCCAGGTGCCTTATTCCAATTTTCTCTCCTCCTCCCCATTCTCTGGGCAAGGAGACTGGGACAAAGAGCCAGGCTGGGGAGAGACAGAGACAATGACCCTGTCTGGGGAGACTAATCCTGCAAGCAGGGGGGAAATGACTGAAATTGGGTGAGGAGCCCAGGGGGCAGGAGCCTGGAATGGGTAGGCCCAGCCAATTGCAGTGTCCTATCCCTCGACAACTCCTCACCCAATCTGTCTTCTCACCCATGGGTTGGTGGGCTTCCGCTCAAGCCACTTCCATAAGCTGCCAGGAGACTGAGCCAGAGTCTTCAGGGTAAACAGATCTGTCACTGTCCCTTTAATGACTCTTCAGTGTCAGCTGACAGGTTACTATCTCAAACCACCTCCTCCTTCCTGCCTGTAGTCCAGGCAAACTCCTGCCCAATAATAAGGATTAATAAATGACTACAGAGCAGTTTGATGTCCAGCACTGCATTGTTAGTCTATGTATAGTTTAGTGTGGGTAGATGTGTATCTATGGTACAGTGACATTTCTTTCTAACAGCATGAGCCTTTTGTTCTCATTTTGCCTACCCGTCACTTCCTTTTAATCATTCCACTGATGCAGCTATAGCCTAATATGACTTGAAAGCACACGGCCAGAATGTCACTTCATCCATTGCCGAGTCGGGCAGTGGGAATGGCACTGAAGAAGCATTCTTGGACTCTTCGCACCTGGCGAGGTGTTCTAATAATGGCTGGACGTTCAACACCGGTTAGTGTTGTAGGCAAACATTTTTAGATGTCTTTTTTTTTGTCCCTGTCTGGTTTTTATTTTTGTATTTATTTATTTTAGGGGACTAATGTCGAAAGAGAAAGAAAGAAAGAAAGAAAGAAAGAAAGAAAGAAAGAAAGAAAGAAAGAAAGGGCAGTTAAAGCAGAAAAGTATGTCAGCCCAATTCTTTTTATGATGGTTATTACCTGCAAAAAACACAAAAATGTTAAAATAATATTGAGGGGCTGATCGAAAGTAACAAAAGGGAGCAAAAATAGGATTGAGACTGTCCCTAGCTCACCCTATTGTATCTGCAAGGGCTCTGCATACCATTGAAGCTGGCAATTTTGACTCCTACTATAGCTAACTATAGCTAACTTTGAATCTCAGTACTCCAGCATCACTTCCCTCTTGTTCAGTTGCTCATAACTTTAGCAGATAAATTATTTTAGGGCTCAATATTCTATGTTCAATCTCAGCCCAAAGCTGAAAAATAGGGCCAGAATTTCAAAACAGCTCAGGTCTTGTTCAGGCACTTAAACGATATAGCCGTATTTCCAATTACTTCAGTGCCCAGCAGCTCTGCTGGGTGAACAAAATTGAAACATATGGTCAGAATTTTCAAAAAAATTCAACAAAATTAAAAAAAAAAAGAATTTTCAAAAAAGCCTAAGGATCTGATCTTTAAGGGTATTTATTTCCTAAAGATGCAGACGGGCATTCAGTAATTTTTTTAAAAAAACATCTAGCCACCTAGCGCCCATTTGTGAATCTCACTAGGTGTCTATCCGTGTCTTTGACTGAAACTTTTTTGGGTTGAAAAAATGCAGATTTGTGGACATCAAAACCTTTCACAAATTTGTGTTGATTTTGCCAAATGGTTTGGGTTAAAAAAAACCCAACCCAAAATTAAGACTAAAAAACATTGAGAAAGTTGATGTCTCATACCGACATTTTAAAATGAAATATTTACATTTGTCAATTTGAAACTTATTTCAAAATTTCCTTTAATTTTATTTTATTTTTAAAATATTCAAAATCAAAACAAAATATTAATACTGAGTTGAACAAAATGTTCAATTTGACCCACAATGACCCTCTTTATTTTAAATTTTAATTCACCCATTTTTTAAAAAAATAAAAATTTTCAGTTCCAACTGATTATTTTTTTATTTCCAATGAACAGCAAAATCCATTATTTGGCCAGTTCTACTTAACAGCACATGTCCCACTGAATGTCAGTAGGTCTTCTGTTTTCATGGCACCTCTGTGCTTTTGAGAATCCAATCTCATTATGCCCAAGTGTCATTTTGAACCTCCAATGGCAAGTTTGTAAGGTCCTCTTGAAGGAGCCCACATCTGAAAATATACAGGCCTCGTTATCCATGAGCATTAAATACAAATCGGGGAAGATGCACCTCAATCCCAGCACAACACAAGTCTAGCTCTATCATGACTATCTAGTTCCAGTGGGACATTACAATTGACAATTCTAGCCCTATGTAAATGTCAGGAGATTTCATTTCCAGTTGCAACTGGGGAAGTAGTGACTGTAGAAATATGACTGCTATTTTTAATTGCAAACAGCATAGCTAGCCTCACCCATTTTACATTTCCTTGCCACTTTAATTACAATAACTTAGGGAACATAGATTGCACAGCTGGACACAGCTGATTGCTTCTGTAAGTCATTTCGGGTTACAAACATATTCCATAATAGCTAATTACACTAATAAAGTACATACGTTCATAAAAGCCAGATTTATCAGTCACTAAAAGAATTAAATTCCTACTTGTTAGCAGTCTTTGCTGGGTGCCGTGGGAGGAAGCAGATGCTGGGAGCAGCAAGCCCAAGCCAAACTAGGATCAAATTGCCATTTAAAAACAATTCCTCTAATTATTGACCCACCGACCCTCCCCACTCTACCAAAGAGGTCAGAGATATCCAGGACCTTGCAGCTCAGCATCCCAGTGGGGAGGAAATCTGTTTTGCAGTGCCATTTATTCACTCCTGGAGCATCTAGCCAGCTCCTCTGGTCTGGGAGTGTGTGTAGGGGAGGTGAACTAGGGCTCCTGCCACCCCCTGTCCCTCTCTACTCCCTCCATCTCCTCTTGCTTGCAAAGGGAGCCTCAAGTGAGCTGCCCCTGCTCTCCCCACAGACAGAGTCACCATCTGAGCAGGGCTAAGTAGGGAAGTAACAGAGGCTTTCTTCTTCCTCCTTCTTTCTCCCCATCCCTGCACTGCATGGCTGAGTGGAACACGCATGGGAAGGGTTCGTGGCCTCAGGAAGTGTTAACTGTTCCACGGATCCCTTTCTCAGGGTACTGGGGACAGTGACAGTCGCAACCCTGGGCAAGTTGCGCGACCAGGGAATCAGAAGAGGTTGATATGACCGTGGCTAGGTGTAGAGGAATGAGGTGTCCTCACAGGATGTACTCAGTTGGGAGACACGCCTAGTATCCACCAAACATGGAGGCAGGCCCCATGGTGAGCTCTGTCTCCCCGATGACCTGCTATGAGACAATCTCTGGGTGTAAATGCTGGGAGGGAGATTTCCATGGAAAATGTCCCTTCCAGCGGTCGCACCAACCATTGGTGAGGAGGGACAGCAATCTGGATCTTCGTCACCAAGTCATTTCCGACACTTCTAGCGGCCAATGTTATTCTCCAGGAATGTGACAATGGGATATTGGCTACCCCTGAATATGTCAGACCTTGAGCTTTAAATAGTAAATCAGGCCAGATGTGTCCGGGTGAGTGCTGTGCTCCAAAGCATTCTTCGCACTAGCTCTCTGCTTTCAGTAGGAGCAGTTGGTCCAATATCTAGCCTCAGATGCAGTGCACTGTTGTGTTTCTTTAAGGGAACATGTAGCCAGAGGCTTATACTTCGAAAACACACTCCACAGAATACTTAACCTTGAACGTCAACTCAAAACATGCTTTATTTTACTGTGATTTTGATGGGAACACAGTTAGGCCATAGGAATTACCCTACTGGATCAGACCAAAATCTGGTTGTATCTGCAGTACAGAGTCTGTGAATAGCACCTTCTGTAGATAGACTCATAGATTTTAAGGCCAGAAGGAACCATCGTGATCATCTAGTCTGACCTCTTGTACAACGCAGGCCACAGAACCTCACCCACCCACGCCTGTAACAGGACCATAACTTCTGACTGAGTTACTGAAGTCCTCAAATCATGATTTAAAGGCTTCAAGGTACAGAAAATCTACCATTTACACTAATGTAAACATTCAAGTGACCCAGACCTTATGCTGCAGAGATGCATCATATAACAGACCTCTTTCTGTGGTTGTAGGAGCCCATCTTCCTGAATAATGTTAGAAATGCCGACAGACGCCCTCTTCTATTGACATAGCTGCGGCTATGGTGGGATTTTTCCATACCCTGGCTGACACAACTATGGCAATAGACTTTTTACGCGTTGACCAAGGGCAGATGCTCCAAACGAGTTAGGGGCTAAGTTACTATTTTAGGCGCTGAAGTCTCAGTTTTGGCTCCACTGTGATGCACAAAACTCCTGTTAACCCCTGTAGGCTCCTACATTAGTTCAGCTCTCCATTTTTCAGAGTACAAATCCCTTAGGTGCCTCTGGGCATGTGTATGCTGCCTTCCTGTGGATGTCCAGCTACCTATCTCCCACCTAAGCCCCAGGACAATTCCCAAGCAAGGGGAAGATAGGCATTTGGCTCCCTATGTCATGTGCAGGGCCTGCTCTAGTAGACGTGTTCAGAGACTGCCTACCAAATCAGCACCTATTCAAAACTCAACCGGAGGAGCAGGAGGTGGACGTGGTAGTATCCCCTGTATAACATTAACCCAGTGGTTAGCACTCTGGGATGTGGGTTAGCACTCTGGGATGTGGGTTTCCCAGGTGAAATTCCCCACTCCCTCACCAGAGAGGGAGAATGGATTTGAACAGGGCTTGCCCATCTTGTCTTCCAGCAGCTTCTTGCTAAAATGGCCTATGGTCCTAGCTCTAAAGAGGTTACCGGCTTCAGCTTCCAAGCCAAGAGGCATTTCCCTACAGCCCAGAATAAGGTGCCTGTCTCCGGGAAAGGGGCAGGGCTTAGCACTCACCCATCTCCTCAGCCTCTCCCATTGGTTAGCTTATGCAATGCCCTCCCTAGGGTGCTAGCTTTTGTGAATGGCTGTCTACGGCACTTCTCTCTCCCACTTCACTGTACAGGCACCTAACGGCGGCTTTGTGAATCAGAGGGATTTTTCCAAGAGCCTAAAAATTAGGCACTATGGGGCTCCGCATCACAACACCTAAATCTTCCTGAGCATTCAGCCCCCCAGCCTCTGACAGTGATCAGCCCCAGATACTTCAGGGGAAGCTACAAGAAGCCTCCTAGCCATCAGCTGTGAGAAGATCTGCCCCCAGGAAGGTTTTATATCCCTTCAGACATATGGAGGCTGGATTTTTGGAAATGCTCAGCTCCCTATAGGTCAGCACTGAGCACTCAGAAAACCCCACCCTTTCTCTAGGGGTCTGAATCGACCCTTTCTTTTAGGGGCATTTTTTTTACTTCATATGCCAATATCTATTATGCTGAGCAACAGTCAGTTTCCAAACTAATAAAGCTCTAGTCTAGCCCTCGCTTTTCCCTTGCGATTCTGTTGCCAGTTGAATCAAGCCCTGCTTTGAAATCGTGGGAGTATGTGCCATTAATCAAGGAGCCTGGATGTTCTGCTTGAGCAATGCTTTAATTCACCGTAGCCTGGTCTCTGAGGGAGAGATGTCTTTTGTGGTGTTCCTTCTTCCACTGCCTCCCCCAACCTCCCAAGTTGGTTCATACCATCTCTGCAAAGAGGGGAAGTGGAAAGAACGCCTCGTGAGGTTTTAGACTTCTAAGTCCCAGTAGCAGAGACGTACTCAGAAAGTTCTCACCCTAGCCTTCAAATAAACTCATACGCTGCACCCTCAGAAAATTTGCAGATGCCACTAAACTGGGAGGAGTGGTAGATATGCTGGAGGGTAGGGATAGGATATGGAGGGATCTAGACATATTAGAGGATTGGGCCAAAAGAAGTCTGATGAGGTTCAACAAGGACAAGTGAAGAGTCCTGCACTTAGGATGGAAGAATCCCATGCACTGCTACAGACTAGGGACCGAATGGCTAGGCAGCAGTTCCGCAGAAAAGGACCTAGGGGTTACAATGGACGAGAAGCTGGATATGAGTCAACAGTTGTACCCTTGTTGCCAAGAAGGCTAACAGCATTTTGGGTTGTACCAGTAGGGGCATTTCCAGCAGATCAAGGGATGTGATCATTCCCCTCTATTCAGCATTGGTAAGATCTCATCTGGAGTACTGTGTCCAGTTTTGGACCACACACTAAAAGAAGGATGTGGATAAACTGGAAAGAGTCCAGAGAAGGGCAATAAAAATGATTAGGGAGCTAGAGCACATGACTAACGATGAGAGGGTGAGGGAACTGGGATTGTTTAGTCTGCAGAAGAGAAAACTGAGTGGGGATTTGATAGCTTGTTTCAACTACCTGAAAGGAGGTTCCAAAGATGATGGATCTAGACTGTTCTCAGTGGTACCAGATGACAGAACAAGGAGTAATGGTCTCAAGTTGGAAAGGGCAAGGTTTAGGTTGGATATTAGGAAAAAACCTTTTCACTCGGAGGGTGGTGAAGCACTGGAATGGGTTACCTAGGAAGGTGGTAGAGTCTCCTTCCTTAGAGGTTTTTAAGGTCAGGCTTGACAAAGCCCTGGTTGGGATGATTTAGTTGGGGTTGGTCCTGCTTTGAGAAAGGGGTTGTACTAGATACTTCCTGAGGTCCCTTCCAACCCTGATATTCTATGATTCTATGTCTCTTATTCCAACTGCACCCAGACTTTCACTTCACATTTTTTGTTATCTTAACCATCATTTTAGCAGCAATTTCTTCTACCAAAAATCAGTTTAAAAACTATGGTATTTTCCTTCAACCTTGGAACTTTCAGATTGCCAGAGTTTATTAACGGTAATGTCCATTCTCTTAGTCTTACTTTGTGTCATCAAGTTGCCCAGATGGTATCTTCCTAGTTTGTTAATTATTCTTTTGCTTTGGACTGAAAACAGACACCTGCTTTACTTGATATATTCTTCTCTGTGGTTACAGCTGACCACACAATGCATGACAAATGGATTCTCTCACAATGCCAGGGTCCAGCTTATAGAAATTCTTGGGCAGGGAGTGATTTTCTCAGATTTGAATGATCCTACACACTCAAAAAATTGTCTGATTAGTCCACATAACATCCTGTGTGAATAGTCAGTGTCAGAGCTGTGTTGATTAGGTGGAAATGGTTGTAAGTTACATGGGTGTGTTTTTTGTTGTTCCCTGATTGAGCAAGTATCCCAGCATTTCCAGTGCAAACATCCACTTGCTTCTGTGTACTATTATTTATCCATGAATCCTTACAGCTGTTTTGGAAATATGTTTGTTGCCAGCATTCATGACAGCAAACATTGACTGCAGTTAGAATATCTTTACATTTCATTGACATTTTCCTTTAAATCTCTGTGGGAAAATTAAAAATAAAGCCATTTGATGTGGTGCAGTTTGGTTAGCAAGAAATTTCACATTTAGCTGTAAAGCTTTCTAAAACTGGCCAAAGAAACTGAAGTCTCATATGGATTTGTTTAAGGAAACTCAGGGATAAACAGTTTGTAATTCAATAAATATTTTGACCAGAGGTCATTTGCTCCACAACTTCACTTCACCAAGAGGATTTTTTTATTTGGGAAACTGCTTAAAAATAACAGCGATTTCCAAGAACACTTTTTAAAATGTTTCATATGTATTATCTGCATTAGGGCAAGAAATAAGCTGGTGGCAACTGGCAAATTCACCCTCTTATACACCAAACAATTACTGAAGTATGAAAAGCATACACAGAAAATCACATTCCCTAAAGCTAGGTAGGATATTAGATTTGCCCACTTATAAGTAAGCCATCAACTAGCTTCTGGCTATCTTATGCTATCTTCTAAGCTGAAACTTACATTTTTCTTATTGCAGTATGATCTGTTCAATTTAAATCAAGATGTGCCGAATAAAAATGATGCCCCTACTTAGTGACACAAATATTTAATGGGTTGCAGGATTTTATTTGGAGTGTTTTAAATGTAAAGACAGTGAAGAATGTCTTTCATTTTTAAGGCTACAATTTCTTCACCATGGTAATAAGAAAATCATATCATTGCAAATCTCTCAAGCTGATGGCTCAGACTCTACATCTATCTGTTGTGGGGTTTTGTTAAAAAGCTGGGATTTTTTTCTTAAAAATTTAAAATTCCTGATACAGCAGAGAATATAAGCATGGACTTAACCAAGAATATGGGACCCAATCTGAGAAAAATGGGACTCTTTCTATTGATACCAATGGTCATTGCATCAAGCCCATGAAATCAGTAGGCATGTGCTTAAGTGCTTTGTTGGATCAGAGCCTTAATTGGGAGTTAGCACAGAGCAGCACCATTCCAGATGAGGCCCTGTGACAGGAATGTGTTTCCATTCCATTCATCACATGAACAGTAGACAAGGCATCAGATTTGAGTCATGCAGGAAGAAGCTGAAATCTTTGGTCTACTCAGTGAGACATAGGAAAACTGGGATATACATTAGTCATTGAAGGACCTAGCCTCTCAAATGAACTGAGGGGAGAATTTAGTCAAACTGACACTGAGAGAGACACATTTAGCCCTTAATGGACTTACCTCCTGGGAGTTTTGCCTTTCTACCTGCCCAGCAAAGGACTTAATTAAATACCATTGACTTGCTGGGGAGTGTCCTCCCTTCAGCTCCATCCCAAAGCCCCAACAATGCATTCTCCAGGGTTACTTGACAATGGGGTGGTACAGGTTCCATTCCCTCCCACTCCACCACGTGGGTCTCTGGGGAGTACATGGCGGGGTCATATGAAGAAAACTATAGGAGAAGGCTATTAAAGTCACCACATGAAGTCCTCAAACACCCCCCCTTATTGTGTGAAAGGAGGTGAGATTCATGTAGATCCCTTCTCCTATTCTCAGCACTTTTTCACCCACCCAATAAAAAATGGTCAGAGGCAAACTTTGAATTCCCACATCCCTGGGACTGTTTGAAGGTGCACAAACAGTGCCATGGGGTTGTAACATTGGCTCTACCTGTTGAGTCTTATACAATAGTTGTTTCGATCCTCTCTCTTATCCTGGGGTTCAAACTAAAATGTCCCCCATCCAAGTCCCTTCCAAGGTTAAGAAGTAAGAAACTGACCCCCTGTAGACTGCCTATTGTGGTGCTATTACGTCTTAATTCAGTGAATAGACCAAACTTCATATATATGCGGAAACATATTGAGCACTTTGTCCACCTGATCACAAAGCCATACAGTGGCCCACAGCAAAATAACATAGCAGAGCCAAATGAGAACTGAAAGGGAACCATGAGATGGCCCAGGAATCACTGGACAAAATTTTAGAGCCTGTGTTAAGCAAGAGATCAGACTAGATGATCACCATGGTCCCCAGTGACTTTAAAATATAGAAAAAATGATCCATCTATCCCTTTCCTCTCATAAGGTACCTGTTAATTTTTTGCTCACAAACATGGTAGGCTCACAACTCTTCCATTTTGCATCTAGGGTGAATCAAAAGCAATCTTTGTCCTTTTTTATAAAATTGCACATTCCATACAAAGTTTTGGGGGCCCTGTGCCTGGCTAGTGTTGGATAGAAAAGGTAGAAGAAATAAATATTTTATCATGAATTCAATTAATGGCTTTTTAGATGGATGAGAAATGAAATCTCGTTATAATGCCATGAAACGCAGCAGATGTAGTAGGTAATGAGCAAGCCTTTGCACTTAAGGCACCGCAGTTCAATTCCATTATCTGCCAATCAGGTCACTAATCACAGAACAAAGCTCCTGGAAGGGAGGATGGCAGCCCCCCCCCCAAAGTAAAAAAAAAGTGATTGCCCTTTAAATTAAAACTAGGCAAAACAAGTGTGTGAAGCTGGTAAGTGGCCATGGAGTTGACAGCTCGTCTAAGAGAAGAGCAAAGATTCCAAGGGCTTCTTTGAAGGAATAATACCGGATTACAAAAACATCAAAGGCACCACCTGCCAGAAAGGAAAAAACCAAGATAACCATAAATAGTCTTAGAAGTGCATTTTTCTAAAAACAACCATGAAATAACCTAACCGAATGTATCTGGCAGGCAGGTAGTTGAGCACATTAGAAACAGAAAGATTTCCATAACATGAAATTAGGAAAGAGAGGGCTGGATCTCATCTGGTTGAGTCACTGTTCCCCCTCACCTTGAGTAGGACTGTGTTGATCTGAAGATCTGGTCTAGAAAGTGTAGTAATATCCTGCCCATGAATCTTTACTTTCTAATAAGAAAAAAGATCACATGGAAAACATACATGGACTGCATATGGAAAATACCAAAACTCACACACTTCTAGTGTACATGAAAAAAACCACACATTCATATGCATATACTGCACATGAAAATATACAATCATACATGAAATGTATATAGAAAAGATGCATTCACTCACAGGCCTATGAAAAGAAGCCACTCAAATACCTGTAGCATTTATGAAAAACATACATGATTTTGATGGATGACAAAGGTGTGATTAGCTGATCTGCATCCCAAAAGAGTCTCCAGCAGCAGCATTTCTTTAGCTTGTGCATTTTTGATTTGGTATCACTTCCATGCAGCAATCTTTCCCAGCGGCACCCCCTCCTATGCTCAGATACTAGGTTTCGTTTTTCAGCAGAACTCACCTTTCCCATATGCAAGACTCCAAGCAATTGGGGTGTGGGGTAGAGCCAGAACTAGTTTTATTGATATTGATCCCAAAAGCCCAAAGAGTTAAAGGTGTCTATAAACCCTCTCCTTGTCCTACATTAAACAGTCATAGATAGGTTTGGGGTTATTTTTAAAACAGAGCCCTTGGTTTTACTCGGTTACTTGGCGAACACCTCAAAACATCCATTCAAATGGAAAGTTTATTGGCTAAACAAGAAAGAGAACAAGAAATTAAAACAAATATCTATACTGAAATTGTGGTTGAGTGATTATGGAGGATGGACTTAGTCAGACCTTATTAAAATCTCTCTCCTTTTGGAGTCAAAGTATCAGTCTCCTATATTCAGAACAACCTTTCTTTGAGGAAAAGGAAAAGGCTAATTTTTCTTTCAGTCCTGATATCACTTATCCTGTTCTGAATAAACCAAGAGGCACAACAGGGAGGACCGACAGGACAGAAAAGATAGATGAAATACGGCCTGATGGTTTCGGAAGACTGGATCACTTGTTAGTTGCAAGTGGATGCTTTGGGTGGCAAGTCAACCACAACACCTAGTGTTTGGACCCAGGTTAGTTACAATTTGGTCAAATTTGTCATCTGGTTGGAACTTTCTCCTCAGACAAAGCCAGTTTGGATGAGTGCAGTACACTTGACTTCAGGATTTGAAGAACAGCCAAAAGAGTGAGGAGAAAAGCAACACTGGGGCAGAAAATAACATACCAAGGGAAGGGAATACAATTTAGGCCCTAGGGAATATAGGATCTTGTGTGCCTTTGTGGTGGTGCTAATTAGATTTCCCCACTGGTGGGTGAGGATGGAATATCATGATATTGTGATGATTTTCAGCTCTCAAGTGAAAACAAAGTTCCTTGAATAAGAGCAAGACCAGCCAGCCTTCTCTTCAGGAAGAAAGTCCTTGAGATGAGTCGAGATGAGTTGCAGTGATGGCCGTGAAGTATGAACTGGGGAAAGATGAAAATGAGGCAAGATGAGCTGGGATGTGAGGTAGGACAGGGCATGAGAAAGACAGCTGAACTGAACTGCTTGTGTGTTTTTTAAAGTCTCTTTTGAAGCTACCAAAAGAGGGGAAATGTGGGTGATATAGTCCATCCTCCTCGCTATTTTGTCTGCCAATTAGAGCTAATATCTGTCACACCGGTTTTGGTCACATTTCTTTTTTTTTAATCGAGCAGAATTTCAACAGTCCTTGGATTTTATCAACATGCCCTTTTTGGTTTAGATGAACCCAGTTTCTCTGTCTTGTTCTCTAGCACTCATTATAATGCTCAACATCGGAAACAACTTGGCCTAATTTTCATGGTTATTGTAAAATCTTATGAACCTTCACCTCTCACAATAGGGTTATGTTTTGTAGGCCCCAGCTCTGATTCGTTCAGGTCATCCTGAGCCTGCCTTCCATCTCTGTGGAGAGACAAGGTGGGTGAGGTAAATAACTTTTATTGGACCAACTTGTGTTGTTGAGAGACACAAGACTGAAGGAAAGCTCTGTGTAAGCTCAAAATCTTGTCTCTCTCACCAGCATAAGTTGGTCCAGTAAAAGATATTAGCTCACTCTCTAAAATACTGAGACCAAAACGGCTACAGAAATACCACATTCCATCTCTGTACTAACTCTGTGCTCCTCTAACATCCTCATTTATTAACAGCACCACACAGACATGCCATTGCCATATATTTGTGGTGATAACAGAACTTAAAAGGAAACAGGTTATCATTAATCAAGAGAGGCTTTCATCTGAATGTTCCTGGTGAAAGGCTATTGAGTGATTCCATTGACAAAATTCGTGAGACAGCACAATTGATAAATCTAAGGCATGTGTTTCCTACTGTGCTCATAGCAGGAGACATAACTTCTCCATAGTTTTCCCAAGAAAAAAGCATCAGCAATAATAAGCGACCACACAAGTTCACCAGTAAAATCAAATAACCAAAATGTCAATGGGAAAACCCAGTGGGTCAGACAAGTAGAAATTGTGGGATATTACAAGTACAATAAAGACACAAAAATAATGCAGCGTTTTACATTAATAAGCCAAATCATTGTATCATACTTGAGCACTGCAATAGGGGAGAGGGATAGCTCAGTGATTTAAGCACTGGCCTGCTAAACCCAGGATTGTGAGTTCAATCCTCCAAGGGGCCATTTAGGTATCTGGGGGCAGAAATTTTGGGGTGAGATTGTGGCCTGCATTGTGCAGGAGGTCAGACTAGATGATCATAATGGTCCCTTCTGACCTTAAAAATCTATGAGATACTTGAGCTCTTATCTTCTATAAGAGAAAAATATCAGAGGAAGGATAATCTTGTCCATAGAGCAGTTGACTGGGCCTCAGAAAGACTGAATCCAGTTACTGCCTTTGCCACAGACAACCTTGGGTTAAGACTTTGGCCAAGCTTTTCACAAAGAGGAGCCAGAAGTCAGGCTTCTGACCTCAGCAGAAGCTGATGAAAGCCCAGCACTTTTGGAAACCGGGCCTCTTAGGTAGGTGTCTGAATATAAATGTAGGAGCCTAACTGCAGGGTCTTATTAGTGAAATTCTTGGCCTTCATCTGTGTGGGTGTAGAGCCCCACCCATCCAGATAGAGATAATACATTATACTATTTGCTTTGTCAGCCATGTGCATTAGACTATAAGCTGTCTGAGGCAGGGATTGCATTTTAGTTTGTGTCTGGACAGCTTGTAGCACAATGGGGTCTGAGGCAGGACTCATGAACACTTTTACAATTCAAACAATAAATAATTGATAAAACTCCACGTGTCCTCGGCTGCCTGAATATCAAACTTAAAAATGCAGCAGACGAGTCCTCCGTGTCCTTTAAGCCTGTGTACAAAATGACACTGACATCAGAAAGAATGGTTTATTTTTTCAAATGGATACAGTCTTAAACAGTGGGGGAAAGTCCCACATATTTCCATCCATCCTATGACAACGGCTGTGAAAGTCATAAATCTAGTTTTAAATCTAGCCATATAGCCTCAGAGAAAATTTTATATATATTCTGAGCCCAGAAAAGGTGACTTCAAATAAATCTCAGGCTAAATATATTTATATACCACGATCAAACCTTTTTTTCTACATTACAATCACTCTGGCGGTTTATGAATTCAAGTCGTCGCCAATGCAAATAAAAGAACACCTCGTTATTATAAAAATGGAATTGGAAATAGAGAAATGATGGAATAAAGCTCTGAGACAAATTAAATACTTGATAAAAGTCTCATTCTAGATGAACAGCACAGGAAAATCAGTGAGATTGGAAATCATTGTATGTGAGCTACACTTTCTCAGGAAGTTTTAATGAATTATCCTTTGAGAGTCCCAGTCAAGCACATACACATAAAAGATCATATTAAAGAGGAAGTGGGACTACTTTTCCATACAGTTACTTTGGGTTTTGTCTTCAATGATAAGGAAGGAATCATGTGGTGATGAACAAACTCTCTCCATCTTGTTTATGGAACAAAATAAAGACGGAAAGGACTTTGCCTGTCCGGAACATATGTGCCATTTCTATGCAAATAACATGTTGGCAGCTAGTTGGACACTAGCCATGCAAAGTTAAAAGCATGAAAGCCAGTCGTCCCCTTCATTGCTAGGCCATCATATATTATAGCATGTTTATTTAGTTGGAATGTGTAAGTCAAGGCATTGGTAAAACATGAAAATTTATTTCTTCTTAGGCAGGTCCACAAGCTAAAAGTACTTCTTTCTGACAGGGATCCACTACAGGAATCTTGGCTTCCCAGTAATATGGATTTCCCATTCTTGGCCCTGCTTGGCTGCCAGATAACAGACGTTTAAAAAGTTGTGACATTCTTTGGAAGAGAGAAGCCGTAGTTGATGCAGGATTGAATCAGGGACTCCAACTGGTGTAATTTGGGGTGAAAAGGAGGAAATATTTCTCTGGAAGGATAAGATAAAAAACTAAATAAATAAATCAGCTGTTTGAGCCACTCCGGGAATTGGAATATTAGAACAAGTCCCGGAGAGATGAGACGGGCATAGGAAAAGTGTATTTATCACATGGATGTCACTTCCACATATAAGGATATGGAGCGCATGTGTGCATCTTCATCTCAAGGTAAATATACATATCTAGATTGATATTAAGTATATTTTCCAAAGCAAAATAAAAAAATCATTAAAACAAACCAGTAAATAAAGTTGGTTGATGTTTAAAAAAATACCTCCATTTTTCAGCAGAAATTCAAATGCTGAAACCGTTTGATTTGGATATGCCCTGGTGTCTTGTGGCACTTGTAGTTGAAGTGCTTCATGCACCAATTCTCCTTTAGAGGCCGAGCTCCCTGGTTGGGGTGGGGGAAGGCACATCCCATGGGAGATGTATTCTGGGTAAGGAGTCCTACCATACAGAAGAATAGTAACAGAGACAACCAAACTACAAATCCCATGATAATAGTACTGCCACACTAAAATATTCTGTTTGGTCATTTTTTTTTTAATATGAAAAGTCAACATTTTCTTTAGAAAGCAGATATTCTTGTGAAAAATGTTAGCTGACAATATAAAGTTCCATCAGCAAACAGTTTCACTGGAAAATTTTAAAGAAGCTTTATCATTAAGGTGATGAAATCATAAAAATAAAACAAAAATATACTTATCACATCATCAACATGGAGGGGCAAAATGAGAGAGGCCATGGCACAAAACAGGATTAAAGTAGGCAGAGACGTAAAAGGTAACACAACATTATTTTACAAATGTATCAGCAGCAAGAGGCAGACCAAGGAGAGAATAGCCCATTACTGAAAGAGGTGGAAAATACAATAGAAACACCAATGGCTAAAGAGTCAAATGCCTTTTTTGTTTCATTTTTCACCAAAAAAAAAAAAAAAAAAATTTTTAGCAACGATTGCATGGCCAGCTTCGCGAACATCAATGTAAACGGGGTAGATTCTGGTGCTAAAATAAAGAAAGAACAAGTTAGGACTTACTTAGACTAGTTAGATATCTTCAAGTGAGAAGATCCTGACAAAATACATCCTGGAATACTCAAGGATCTGGCTGAAGAGATCTCTGGGCCATTAGTTTTGAGAACTCGTTAGTGGGAGAGATCCCAGAGGACTATAAAAGAGCCAATATAGTTCCAATGAGTAAAGTGGGGAAATAAGGACAACCCAGGAAATGACAGACTACTCTGTTTAACATTGGTACCCAGAAAGGTAATGGTGCAAAAAATCAAGCAATCAATTTGGAAGCACCTAGAAGGTACTAAGGTGATACATAGTCAACATATATTTGTCAAGAAAAAAATATGTCAAGCCAAGCCAACTATTGTGGATAGGAGAAAGCAGTGGATGTGATCTAGAGCAACTTTAGATACTGTCTCACATGACCTTCTCACAAGCAAACTAGGGAAATATAGCCTAGAAGATTCTACTATAAGGTGGGTGCATAACTGGTTGGAAAACAATACTCAGAGAGCAATTATGAATGGTTCACAGTCAAGGTGGAAAAGCATATTGAGAGAGGTCCCACAGGGATCCATCCTGGGTCCGGTTCTATTCAATATCTTCATAAATGGTTTGGATAATGGCACAGAAAGTACTCATAAAGTTGGTGGATAATACCAAGCTGGGAGGGGTTGCAAGCACTTTGGAGTACAGGATTAGAATGCAAAACAATCTCGACAAACTGCAAAAAATGGTCTGAAATAAATAGGATGAAATTCAACAGGGACAAATGCAAAGTACTCCACTTAGGAAGGAACAAGCAATTGCAAACATACACAATGGGAAATGGCTGCCTAGGAAGGAGTAATGCAGAAAAGGATATGGGAGTTACAGTGGATCACAAACAAAATATGAGTCAACAATGAAATCCTGGTGCCAAAAATGCAAACATCATTCTGGGATATATTAGCAGGAGGTTTTTAAGGCCCTAAAAAAGCCTTAACTGGAGAATTGTGTCCAGTTCTGGACACCACACTTCAGGCAAGATGTGGAAAAACTGGAGAAAGTCCAAAGAAGAGCCAAAAGAAAAATAGATTAAAGGTCTAGAACACATGACCTACAAGGAAAGACTGAAAAAAGTGGATTTATTAACATGGAGAAGAGAAGACTGAGTGGGGGACATGATAACAGTCTTCAAGTACATAAAATGTTAGAAAGAGGAAAGTGATAAATTGTTCTCCTTCTCTCCTGAGGACAGGACAAGTAGTAATGGGTTTAAAAATCAGATGTTTGGAAAAACTTCCTAACTGTAAGGGTAGTTTTGAAACAAATTACCCAGGGAGGTTTTGGAATCTCTGGCATTGGAGCTTTTGAAGAACAGGCAAGGCAAACACCTGTCAGGGATGGTCTAGATAATACTTAGATCTGACTCAGTGTAGGGGACTGAACTAAATGACATATTGAGGTGTCTTCCAATTCAACATTTCTATAGTTCTATCACTTCTAATACCAGACTCTTAAACACCATAATAAAGAAATTATTCTTATCAAGAATAAAATGATGCATGTTTCCTCACAATGTAGCAACCTCTACTCCAACCCAAAGTGAATAGGAGTCATTCATGAGGAATCGCAACTATAAACACAATGCAATAAAAAGGCAAATATTTTCAGAGGAATGTTCCTTTGCATAATAGTTTCATGGAGCATGAAACTTTGATAGTTCCAGAGCACTCAGTCAGAGACGTGGTCTAGAATTAAATTGTATCTATCATTATTTGCAATGGGACTGAAGCCACCAACTGGATTAAGAACTCCTCATGCCCTCAGTAAAGAGAGTCACTACTTCACCATTGTGTGAAGATGAAGGAAGCATGCAATGTCCTGTTTAGGGAACTCGTTGCCTGAGGAGATCAGCATGAGTCCAAATCTGACTGCTGCAAGCATCACCTTCTTACAAGACTCCTTATTACACTAATAGATGCTGAAACAGGAGAGGTGTGGGGGTTGATGTAACATAACATGAGTCTGCGGTGGTGGAATCAAAAGCAGTGAGTGTAGGCCTCTCCCTAGACTGGTAAAACTCCCAATGACTTCCATATGGAAGTAGAGTTAAGTCATCTTTGGAAATCCCACTCAATGCCTCCAACCCAAGGGATCATAGAATATCAGGGTTGGAAGGGACCTCAGGAGGTTCTAGTTCAACCCCCTGCTCAAAGCAGGACCAATCCCCAACTAAATCATCCAAGGTTCACATGTTTAAAAAGCATAGCACTCCCTGTAAATTGATTTCTGATTCTATTCACATGGTTTCTCACTCTCTCTCTATCTTGAGTTTTGAGTTTCTGGGGTGACGTGGTATTGTTCGCTTCAAAATGAAGCCTGTTGTAACCACCAATTTTTGCCTTTGCCTTTTTTTTTTTAAGATGGAAACCGTTACAAAAACAATGAGTTTTAAAGGGCTGAATCCCAGAGCCAATCAATCAATTCCGGTTCCCTTGGATACGCGAGTTCTTTGAAGAATGGCGAAGGAATTTCTAACCAGCTCCCAAGACACTCACCATAATGAACTTTATGTACCATGCAGATGGCTTAACTGGTTGTACCTTGCCACAGGACCCAACGTGGTGCAATCAAGTGGGTAATTCTGTCCCCTTTAATATAGCTATCATCTTAAGGCAAACTGACTAAGAAGCCTGAATGGCAGTATTTTTCAAGGGCCAAATGCTTTGCTGGTGTAAACAGGCACAGTGAAGTGACTCCAGAGGAGCTTTGTCCATTTGCCCCCGCAGAGAATTTAGCCCCTCTTCACTCTCTGATACTCTCTATAGTGCCAACTCATGCTGGCACTTCTCTGTAGCTGCCTGTGCCTTCCTCCCTTTGCCATCCTGTGAGTTGCATCAGTGACAATGGCTACTCTCCAGCACTATTCCACTTGTACACTTCAAAATCTCCAAACTAGGCAGTTATTAAAATCTGATCTAATCCCTTGAGAGCGCCTGCAGGACTTGAAGTGTTAACACTTGGAGACAGAACATTCCTCTTCAGCTGAGTTTTCAAATTCTAAAGCTTTCCAAACACAAAAACCAAGGGCTGGCAATCAGTGATTGATGAAAGCATTTTGCCTCTGGTTAATCTGGTTTACAGAAAGGATGGCTGCTTTGTGATTCCAGCTCTCTCCATGGGTTGTGGCACTAACTCTCTACTCTGGCAGAGTGTGACATTGGAGTTGTATTTTCAGCGGGCGATAAGGAAGGGCGTTCCCCTCCACACACACTTGTTGACAGATCACTGCAGTCCATTTCCTGCTGGGTATTATAAGATCCTCACAGGCTCTTGAAATGAAGTCATAATGCACTGTCCCATGAGAGAGGAGTTTATTCTGTGGAGGCACAGAAAGACTCAATTTGGTGGGATGCATTTCTTGCATAATGGCATCACTGATTCAAGTTTTTCCCCTCCATAGAAAGCTTAAAAGGCCTAGCGGCATCATAATCAGAAATATCTGGCCTAGATATCTTCTCATAAACATTTCAAGTTGTGTTATTTTACTTAGAAATATAGGGGATAAGCCAGCAATTTTTTTTCACACTGCCTAGGGTTTTCCATGTTGGTGCCAGGATACGGGTGTCAAATCACTCAGGATGGACTGGTCTGAGGATAGGACTGGCAGCCGGGAATTCCGAGGGGGTCAGTCCTCCCTTTGCTGCCTAAGACAAGTCACCGGGAGCTCAGTTATGGTTCTCAGAGCCACTGCTGTGTTTGGCCATGCGGGAGGGTGCCTAACCAATGGTGTCTGGAGAAGTTGTCCCTGCATGAGGCAGAGGTGGGCAATGGGGCCAGATTTTCACCTAAAAATGCAGATGGGCATCAAGTGGGTTTTTCAAAAATACCTAAGTGAGTTAGGTGCCTACCTTGCACTTAAATCAATGGGAGCAAGAAGTTGAATCCCACTAAGAGTCTGTTGCATCTTTAAGTATCATTCTCAGCCCTCGCCCCCACAGATTAAGTGTAAGGTGTGTTGAAAATGTTTCTCCAGACCCCTGATGGCAGAAGTGCTGATGTTAAGAGCTGAACCAGGACTAGAAAGAAAATCTCTTTTCACTATGCACGCAAGGTCTAACAGCTAGCTTACTGTGGTGCAATCGTTCATCAGCTGTGCATGTATCAGAGTGAAAATGTATGGCTCCATCTACTTCTCCTGGAGCGTCTCTCTCTGATCAATAAGCTATCACACCTAGGAGGAATAGCAATAGCGGAGAAGAATTTTCTCCTTAGGAGGCAATACTACAGCTTGATAGGCTCTCTAACAATCCATCCATATCCTTTATGATTGGGTGTGAAGCAAATTGAAGGCAAATATATCTGCTACCAATTGAGGCTGTGGTTGGATGATATTTTAAATATGTCGCTTTACAAAACAAAACCCCAACAACTTATTGGAAGCGAAGGCCAAAATTTTCAGAAGTGCCTAATGATGTTGGGTGCCCAGTTTGAGACACTCAAAAAGGACTTGATGTTCAGTAAGTGGGTGATCAGCATTTTCTGAAAACCCAGGCTCTTTTAGTGCATGCCGTGTAGTTGTAGCTGTGTCACTCCCAATATATCAGAGTGACATTCGAGATCTTAGAGAGTTGAGGTCACATTTTCTTCAGCTCTGGGAAAGGTACTCCAAATGTCACAGCGGAATGCAAGGCTCTTTTAAGGCACCTAAATTTGGCAACCGGAAATGGAGACACCCAAACTCAATGTTCGTTTGGGCCTGAATTGTTGTCCCATTTTATGTGGGCAATGAGCTCCTGCCCAGAGGAGGTAAGAATGCAGAGAGACTTAGATTGCCCATTAATGACTTGCAAGTAGCTGTGGAATCTGCAGAGGCCTTCTAGCACAAACAGGAAGCATTCTCCTGTCTCAGGCTGCTAATGCTGTCTTTCAACACATACTATTTCAGACTGGCAATCAGGAGTAGGAGTAGGAGAAATATCAAAGAAAGAGGCAGAGCCAAATATTTGATTCAGGTCATTACACTGACGATGACTCATCAGGGCTGTGGCCCTCAGAGGACCAGCAATTTGCCTCTTGGTTGTATGTGCCCTTCAACAGAAGTGTAACGTGTGCCACAGATTATCCTGTCACCCAGAAACGTGCTCCTTGGGGAGCTGATGCTGAGTGATGATTGTGAGACTCTCATTGACGGGGAATCCATTGCACCAGAGGGGATGGAGAGAAAACCCAATCCATGAAGAGTGTTTATCTGAGCATCAGAAAACAGTTTGGGGCCACACGGCAGCTCCAAGAACCATCAAAGAGTATGTGGGGAGTGCAAAAAAATAATGGAGAAAGGCGCTATAGTTGTATGAGGCCTAATGTCTCCTGGCCACAAGGGGGCAGTACATTGTGCAGCAGCCATTACTCCACCCCTCTAATGGGTGCATCAAAAGTGTAGCATGTACTTCCTGGAGGTGCAAGCTATTGTGTAGGGAGGGAGGAGGAAGCTCCTGGCGACACCGCCATCCCAAGTACACCAAAAGCTGGCTCCAAAGACCCTCCAAGTGAATGGAAAGGCTCCCATGGACTTCGGTAGGCTTCGGATCAGGGCCCCAAGGCACCATCAGCTGTCTGCAGACAGGTGAACAATGCTGTGGGGCAAAAGACACCTGGCACACTGTTTCCCACACTGACTCCCGAAGACCGAGACACAGCAACTGAGAATCCTTCGGTTTGGGTCTGAGAATGAAGTGTGATTTTTATTTTATCCTTTACCCACGTGTAAAGAAAATCACCTTTCCGTGATTTGGGGAGAATCCGTTAATGTATATTTGCACATCCCCTTTCCTCCTGAAGGAGACCAAGCCGCTTTACTAATCGATACACAGCCGGCAAGACACGGGGCTTGATTCGTCCCATTTGTGGTTCCTTTGTGCCAGCGCTGCTTCACCTCCTCTGAGCACCATTTTCCCTGAAGATTCTTCGAAAGGAGGTCTTCTCTAAAGTACCATGAGGCTCCATAGGAACCCCTTGGCTAGCGCTCACAAAGCGGGAGTGGTGCAGTTACTAATGCACCAGGTTCTACTTTAGGCTTTGCCATAATATTCTGTGTGACCTTGGTCAAGTCACTTCTCTCTGCCCCCGTTCCCCTCCCCCCCACACACACACTCCTTTCTCTATTTGGATTATAAAATTGTCAAGACAGGATTATTTCATGCTACATATTTGTACAGCACCCAGCAAAAGGCTCTCTGATCTTAATTAGGGTTTCTAGGAGTTACTGTAACGATAATCCAAGTTCAGCTGAAATTCTGTACAGAATCACATATTACCTTTATTTCACCGAAAGATAGCCTAAATCCCATGCAAGTGAGGGAGAGATATTTATTTATGTGCAGGAGCAAGGATTTAAATTTAGGGTAAATGAGAGTCATTCAGATAATACCCTACCACTGTGCAAAATTATGTGCTGAGATACCGCCATTAGTCTTTTACTAATCTGCAATATGCAGAAACTGTGAATTTAATGAGCTTCATAATTATTTTGTTCTAAAAAAAATCCTCACTTTTTGGTAATGGCATTATTTCAAAATGATAATTTTTTACATCGTGTCCTTAGTCAATCATGTCAATTTCCAGCATGTGTGCCCAAAGTAAACTAGTAAAATCAGGAAAGAGACATTTATCTCAAGGACGTTGCACTTTATATAGCCAGTCAAATATTAAACATCACTATCAATAACAGGTGGACCGTATTATAGGCTTCATCGTAACTAGAATCTTAGGAGTGAAATGACATCTTGCTGAAAAGATGTCAAGAATTTCATTTACTCCTTTTTATAGTGGAGACCATCAATCTGTCATAATATCCATTGGAGAGAAAATAATTGTCTTTTCTTTTTGGCAATGGTATTTCATTATATGCAGCGGGATAAATAACATGAGTTTCAAGCAAAGTAAGATGAGAATGAGCCTGTATTTGTTTTCTTAGGGTTTCATTTTGTCTTGTTTAATTTCACGTTGAAGGAGGAGTGGGTCTAATTAAATTAAGGCCCATTCTGTTTTTAATGCACATCTTAAAGTCAAACCGGCAAAATGATTTTTCGTTTTCAAAGTTATTATATTCCAATTGATCTTCCAGGCATTGGGATTATGATCTGATTATGAAGATATATGCATTTATCAAAAGCCAGCGCCATCTGTCTCAATTCTATGTAACGTCATTACAGATTCATCATGTATCCAGTCGGAGCATGTGACATAGGACCCAAGTCACTCGCAGTCCTATGCTTATTATCGCTTCACACTGCATATGGCTGGACATGAGGCTGTCTACTTCCACTGATCTACTTTTGAAGTAAAAAACATCGTCCTGGGCCAATCCTCCAAACTCCTGAATCATCAGGCAGCACTGATACCTAAATACAGAACAGACACTGGTCTTTCCATGGGGAAACCTACATCATTTTGCCTGCCTGCAGCTGCTGAGTGCAAGCATAAACCTATTGACATGGAGCATACAAAGGGCACTGCACAGGAGCAAGGGTTAACCGTCTGAATTGGGAAATAAGCAGGATTTAATGTACATAATCAGGAAGTTTTGTAATGGAGAAGGACAATCACAAACTCTAGAAAGTCCAGTTTATTTAGAGATCACAGGCTGCACCAGCCCAGGCACAAATCTAAGGGCATTTATCCTCGGGCTTGTCAGAGTAATTTACAGTGGCTGATTACTTTACAATGGTAGTTTGGAGAAGTAGCTAGCTACACAATAATATTTGAGAAGGGCTTGATTAAATAACTAGTCATCACAGTTTATGCTTTGTTTATTTGCTGTACCCTCTTCCCCTTTCCTGTTATCCATGTGGTTAAAATCACAAGATCTTTGGGACACAGACCCTGAGCAGACCCTCAGCTGATGTAAATTGGCTTTACTCCAGTGATTTACTGGAGTAATCCTGATTTACATCTGGTCACGTACCTTCTCCTATGTTGCTGTGCACATTTTGAGAGCTACTTAAAACAAATAAATTATTCATATTAGCAAACTAATGAGCCTGCTCATTATAATGATTATTCTTAATAAATATTGAATCGGTTTCACTTGCAGGATCAGGCCCGGGTGCATAAATATTAGTAGAAGTTTTGACATTAAGTCATTTTGACTGTGGGAACAAACTTAAGTGTAGACACTTCCATAGTTAGGTCAACGTAAGCTGCCTTGCATTGACTTAACTCTGTAGAGAAGACGAGGCAAGAGAGACACAATTACGTCAGCCATGTAATTAAGTTGGCAGTTTGTGTCCACACTAGCCTCCTTCTGCTGGCTGTGCTCATTCTCATCAACTTTAGTGGAGCTTTGTGGGGGGCTGACCGAGGCAGCGGGGCTCTGGCGGTCAGTGCCACGTGAGTCTGAAAGCTCCAGCTGTCGGCACAGAGTGGTGGGGTTCTGGTAGTCAGAGTGGTTCCAGCAGTAAGCCCAGTGGTGGCCGGGCTGACAGCTTGCGGTGTCAAAGGCAGCAACAGGCGATGTAAGAAACACAGTGGCTACACAGCCACTGCATCAACCTAACTACATTGACCTAAATGCTATACCGCTTATGGAGGTGGAGTTATTAGGTCGGTGTACTGGGTGACTTACATCGGTGGGAACTCCATTTTAGTGCAGATGCTTACAGAGTTAGACTGATGTAAGAGCCTCACATCGACCTAACTCTGTAGTGTAGACCAGGCCTTAGAGTAAGTTTCACTCAGTGAAAGTGTCTCTCACTCACCAACAGAAGTTGGTCCAATAAAAGATATCACCTCCCACACCTCGTCTCGCTGCTCTCCAGGGATGACATGGCTACAACAACACTGCATGAAGCACTATTAGTCATTTGTAATGAGGGAGAGGCATGGCTGCTTTGTAGCACTCCTGTTCACTGCTGGCACTCCCTGCTTCAATTTCCCTCCTGAAAGTTAGTCTCCTCAGCTAGGGTCCTCTTTGTTCCCCTTGCTAAAGATAGATATCATGTTTGCCCATCTCCAGTTTTCAGGGGCCTAACCCGTCCTCCATGCATTCTCAAAGATAATTGTTAACAGTTCCAAGATGGTTACCACCAGTTCCTTAAGTACCCTAGGGCGAATTTCCTTAGGCCCCGCTGCCTTGAATACATCTCAATTATCTAAATATTCTGTAACCTGTTCTTTCCCTTTTGTGACTTGTGTTTCTTTCCCCTTGTTGTGAATATTAATTGTGTTGAGAACCATTAACCTTTTTAATGAAGAATGAAGCAAAATAGGCATAAAACACCTCACCTTTCTGAAGTCATTAGTCAGAAGCTCTCCTTTCACACTAAATAGAAGTCCTACACTTTCCTTCATCTTTTTCTTGCTCCTACTATATTTAAAGAACCACTTCTTATTGCCTCTTATGTGCCTTGCTAGGCATAACTCATTTTGTGTGTTAACCTTTCTGATTTTGTCCCTACATCCTTGTGCTATTCTTCTGTACTCTTTAGCAATTAATCTGTTTCTACTTCTTGTAGGATTCCATTTTGATTTGCAGGTAATTAAAGAGCATCTTACTGTTCTTATTTTTCCTTCTCAGTGGAATACTTTATAGTTGTGTCATTATTATTGTCTCCTTGAGAAACTGCCAGCTCTCCTGAACTCCTTTATCCCTTAGATTTAGTAACCTTACCTGCCAGCTCTCTGAATTTGTTAAAGTCTGCTTTCTTTAAAGCCCTTGGCCTTATTCTCTTGCTCTCCCTCCTTCCTTTCCTTACAATCATGAAATCTGTCATTTTCTATTCTTTCCACCAAATTGCCTTCCATCTTCATATGTCCAACAGATTATTTCCTGTTGGTCATAATCCAATACAAAATGGCTGACCCCAGGTGACTTCCTCTATTCTCGGACATAAAAACTAGTCCCCAACACATTCTGAGAACTTACTGGAAATGTGTTTTGCTTATGCCGTATAATTGCCTTTAATGAAAATAGAAAGATTTGTTTTCCCTCCCTGATGAGCTTTTCTGTTTCTTCTTATAATTATAGGTGCTACATACTAAAATTAAACCACACAAGCACATCTCCAAAATAAACATTTGAGGCAAAATTGTAGCATCTCCCTGTCACTTTATAGATATCTATTCTGTCACTCAGTTTATGTTCTAATACTACATTATTACCTATTACTCTAGTTGTTAAAAAACCTTATTTTCTTGCCAATGAAATTAAGAAAGACAGGAGCTTTGACATAAATACTATTATAAGAACCATATTAATGTGATAGACTATTGCTTCTGTATGACAGACTGTGAAATCCTATGTGAGAGTTATAGAAAGATCAGTTAACTGTGTGCTAATCTTTCCCTTGTGACTTGGAGGTACAGGCTCCATGCTAGTGGCTATAGAGACAGGGAAATCGGAAAGAGACCAGTGACTGTTATCATGAAAAGAAATGTTTCCCATAGAATATCAGAGTTGGAAGGGACCTCAAGAGGTCATCTAGTCCAACCCCCTGCTCAGAGCAGGACCAATACCCAGTTAAATCATCCAACATATTTTTGCCCCATATCCCTAAATGGCCCCCTCAAGGACTGAACTCACAAGCCTGGTTTAGCAGGCCAATGCTCAAACCAGAGCACAATACAGTTGAAGAGACAAAGTTTTCAGAAATAGGGTGCTAAAATCTGATGCCTTAAGTCTGTTTAAGTGCCTCATTAAGTAACCTTGGGTGAGATTTTCAAAACCATCTACGTGATTTAGGATCGCAGGTGCTGAATCAATGGGACTTATGCTCCTAAGTCACGTAAATCAAACTACAATGTATACCTTGATCTTCATAATGCAAATGAACCTCTCCTAACTGTTGGCAAATCTCCTTCCCCAGTAGATGTGTAACCCGTGTCCCACCCTTATCTCCAACTCAGGCAGTGGATATACTTGTTCTGCATGTTTGATCAAGTATTTCAAGGATGTTCATCAACAAGCAACTAATAGGTTAAGACTCAGAGAAGGCATCAAGACGTCTGTAAGCTGTTTCCCATTAGTCAACTGTTGCTGAATCTTTGTTAGCTGCAGGTACCAGGATCTTTACTGGCATCTTTCATAGCGCTGCTAGCAGGAGGCTGCTGTGTTTTGGTCTGGGATAGCCCTGGTGTCCTTTTCCATCTCCATTTATTGGGGGTCTGATTTTGATCATTCATACACTAGTTGTAAATCAGTATTATTCCCACTGACTTCAGGAGAATCACTGGTATTTTACATCAGCGAAAGTAAGTTTAGAAGTGGGTCCTACGACCTTAGGCGAGGATTTGTCCCCTCGCACCCTGTCCACTAATACCTCAGGAGTGGGCTTGTGAACCGTTTCCTCAGTACTGCCACTCCAACACTTCAAAAATCACAAGTCAGGGCTGAAAAAAACATGAGATTGGCTTAAAAATCATAAATCTAGGATTCTTTTTATTTTCCTTATTGTGGTAGAATGCTTTGGGGTCCTGTTTTCAAGCTGATCATTAGAACCATGAAGGATAGAAATTTCCTTTTTTGTTTTTAATGAAAGCCAAAATGTTCAGGTAATTCCTCAGTTCCATTAGCCAAGGCTCGGCCAAAGCCATCCAATCGTGTGAGACCAGAGCAGGATATATTGTAGCCATTGTTTTGAGTATACGGGTATGTCTTCACTACAGGACTAGGTCGATTTGCCTTAATTCGATTTTCTAAATTCGATTTTAGAAAATCGAATCAGTGTGTCCCCACCAGGACAGCAGGTCGACAGTGGTCAACACTGTCTGTCCTAGAACTTTTGCAGGGGTCGACATAGCCCGCATTGCACTTTGGGTAGGTAGCCCACAGTGCAATGCGTGCCAGACCCCCCCCCCCCCAAGCAGCCCCGTGGACCCCCTCGCTCAAGCAGCCCCGCGTGCCCCCCCCCTCGGGCGGGCGGGGGGGGGGTCAGGCGGGGGGGCTGTTCAGGTGGGTGGGGCTGCTCGGAGGTCAGAGGCTTAACTTCAGATGCCTCTTCACTTACTCACAGTAGACAGAGAAGTCGATTTTAGCCTTACTTCTCTCGTCAGGCAGGAGTTACAAATTCGATTTTGAGGGCCCTTTAAATCAACTTTAAGGGCATGTATGTGAAGACAGGTACACGTTTAATTCGACCTAACGTCGTTAAGGTCGAATTAAAGTGGTAGTGAAGACATGCCCTACAAAATGAACAGCAGAAATTGGCCCCGAGATAGTGTCAGGGAAATAATTTTGTACGAACCACTTTTTTTTTTTCCAATTGCCAAGCAGAGTCCTCAGTTTTCACCACTTCTTATTTGTATCACCCAGAGGCTTAGCAGAGATCAGAACTCCCTTATGCTGGGCATTGTTCATACGTGGAGTAAGAGCCCATCCCCTACAATCCGAGGAGACAAAGGGCTGGTCTTCACTACCTGCCGGATCGGCGGGTAGCGATCGATCTTTTGGCGATCGATTTCTCGCGTTTTGTGTCGACTCAGCACTCCAGCTTGCTGGGAGGCCCAAGCTGGAGTCGACGGGGGGGGCGCGCCGCTGACTGCCGCCGCCGTGAGGACGGCAGGTAAGTCGGCGGAAGATACGCAAACTTCAGCTATGTGATTCACGTAGCTGAAGTTGCCTATCTGCCGTCGATTCCCCCCCGGTAGTGAGGACCAGCCCAAAGAGTGGAAACAGAAGCAAAGAAAGAGGAAGGTCACATGGCAGATCATAGGTAGGACTAGAAGCTAGATCTCCTAATGCTGAATCCAGGGCCCAATACATTGGACCACATGGTGCTTGTGATAAATGCCTTTTCATCTGTATTAGGTAGGTCTACCCAGCGCATATAGTACAGGGCTTGGATTATCCACACTTCTCCAATCAATGGGTATGTGGCTGGGTGCTATTTCATGCTTCCTCGTTCACAATGTGATGCCACAAAGACAGCAAAAACTTTGAGAAAGCTCAGAAATACAGATCCTTGACTAGCTGTGTTGTTAATGTTGGGACTCGTGGCTGTTGTGCACTGGGGAATTGGGCCCTGACAGTGATTTATTTGTCAATGCACTGCCCTGACAGCCAGATCAGTGAGCGACCAAACAAGAAATAAAAGACCACGGGGGGAAAAAAAGGTTGGGTTTGAAATTGTTCTCAGAATTTTTAATAAAAAAATCAATTGCTAAGCAAGGAATTATTGTGTAGTGTCTAGGGCTAGGCACAGTGAGTCGAGATGAGAATCAAAGTCGTTTATCTTCACGTCAGCGATTGAGAACGAAAACGGGAGAACAATATTTTTTACTTGAAAATTCTAGGCCGATTGGATTGCTAATTTGATTTCACCACTAACAAAAGTGCCTCAGTTACCAACACTCTAGGTTTGCAATTTCAATTTGCTCAGAGCCGGATGGCCTACTTCTCAGAAAAGTTTCCTTTCACAAGCCTCCCGCTGTCAGCGATGAAAACAACTAAAAAATAAGAGACAGTTGTAGGTAAGAAAGATGGTCTTTGTGGAAAGATACTGGGCTGGGCCTCAAAAAAGCTCTGTTCAATTCTTTTCTCTGCTGCATCAGCCAAGCACTTTAGCTCAGATCCACAAATGACTGAGGCTCTTAATTCCCCCTGATGTCAACAGAAGTAGTCTTGTAGCCATATCGCTCTCAGGATATTAGATAGACCAAGTGAGTGAGGTAAACTTCTACTGGACCAACTTTTGTTGGTGAGAGAGACAAGCTTTTGAACTACACAGAGATCTTCCTCAGGTCTGTAGTCGAGCGTGAAGAAGAGCTTGGTGAAGCTTGACAATTTGTCATGTTGGTCCAATAAAAGATACTACCGCACCCACCTGGACTCTCCAGTTGATGTTAGGAGCTTCAATACTCTTGTGCATAGGCACCAACTTCCCCACTTTCCCCTGGTGCTCAACCCCCGCTTTTCCTCCAGCTCTGTCCCCACTCCACAACTTCCATGAGGCCCCGCCCTGTCCCACCTCTTCTCACCCCTTCCCTGCCCCCATTCCAACCCCTTTCCCAAATCCTCTCCCTGGCCCCGCCTCCTCCCCTGAGCATGCTACGTTCCCGCTCCTCCCCCACCCTACATGCTAACACCACCAAAAAGCAGGAGGTAGGCAGAGGAGCAGGGAGGCGGCTAGCTCAGGGGAGGAAGAAGATGAGGTGGAGAGGAGGATGAGGGGAGCTTGGCAGCCAGTGGGTGCAGAACACCCACTAATTTTTCGCCATGAGCCGCAGAACTCCCACAGAATTGTCGCCTGTGCCCTTGTGGATCTGGGCTTTGCTCTTTGAATTCCCAACCTGTAAAATGGGGTTAATACTTCTTTTGTCTATTTTGATTGTAAAGCTTTTGGGGGCAGAAACTGCCTCTTACCTAGTAGATGTTTGTACAATGCTTAGCCCAATGTGACCTCTATATGCTCTTGTAATATTATTAATAAAAACCAGGAGGGGTGCAGTAATCCAAATGTAACCTCTTTGGGGCAGACACAATCTGAGTTCTGTACTTGTACAGCCTCTAAAAGAATGAGGGGTGCTGGGCCGTGACTGGGGTTCCCAAGTGCTCCAGTAATCCAAATACATAATCATAATTATTATTTAAAACTGATGGGAACAGAAGTCGCTAACAGGTCCCTTCATCTCTAACCGATACGGCAGCTTGTTTCAAGCCATCAACCCAATCTGGGGTCGTGGAACATGCTAACGTCATATCGGCTATTTCCGGTGCCACTGCACACACTGCCATCAAATGAACACTTCCTCAAAAATAACCAGCCTAATTATCTGAGTTGAACTATAGGCACCTTTTGAGGTTTACCTACCACTCACCATAGATTTACCGATTTTAAGGCTGTAAGAGACTGCTGTGATCATAACACAGAGCAGAGAATTTCACCCAGTGTGTCATGCATCAATCCAACAACTTTTCTTTGGACTAGAGCATCTGTTTTAGAAAGCCACCCAGTCTTCATTTAGAGACCTCATCCTTTATACCTTGTTTCAGTGGTCAGTTACCCACACTTCAAAATCTGTGCTTTAATTCTGATTTGAATTTGGGCCATCTACATCTACATAGAAGTTGCATCCCTTTTAGGTAAAAGAGCAATGATAAATCAATTTACCTAAACAGTTGCAGTTTTGTGTGTGGATGCCCCTACACTAATTAAACCAAGCTTATATCAGTTTATTGTGCAACTTTCATTTAATAGGGGCAAGCCAAACTGATTTCAGCCAGGTTTAAACTAATGTAAGTGTTGCAAGGTACCCTAGGAGTCCCGTAGAGACGAGGCACACACACAGTGGCTAGATGAATAAAAGTGGTGAGTTTATTGAAGGTAGCAACCATCTGGCGCTGGGGTTCCCACTCAGCGTGGCCGCAGATGGGAGACCTGGCACAGCGGAGCACTGCCCAGGGAAAAAGCCCAACACACAAGGGCACACGGACACAGAAATACTCATGTTCATTTGCATCTCATGCATAGCTCATGATGAACTAATCACATGTTTTTCAATCCTGCCTCAGTTTACCTGTTTGGTTTCACACAAGCCGAGTTTCACACAGACCAAGTAAACAGCTCACACAGCTGAGAAGCTCTTCTCAGATACACACACATATGAGATAACAGAAACACAAGGCCATTCCCAGGCTGATAACCTTAATTATGCGTTAGCCTGGAGACGACGTATAAGTATAATTGCGCCCCCTAATGATTGCCGTCACATTAATCTTTCGCTTCCTACAGTAAGGTTGTTCATACACAAAGGCTATGTCTACACTAGAAACTTCAAAGCGCTCCTGCGGCAGCGCTTTGAAGTGTGAGTGTGGTCACATGCGAGCATCAGGAGAGAGCTCTCCTTGTAATCCACCTCCACAAAGGGAATAACTCCAAGCCTGTCCACACTAGTGCTTTAAAGTGCTCACACTTGCTGCACTCAGGGTGGTGATTTGTCACCTTCCTGAGCCAGCAAGTTAGAGCGCTATAAAATGTAAGTGTAGACAAGCTCAAAGTTGTTCTGGATTAACTAAATCCGTTTAACATCATACCTTTATTTAAGGGCTGGTCTCCACTACGGGGGGGGGGAGGGGGGAATCGACTGCAGATACGCAACTTCAGCTACGTGAATCACGTAGCTGAAGTTTGTGTATCTGCAGCCGGCTTACCGCTCGTCCTCATGGCGGCGGCGGTCAGCGGCGCGCTCCCCCATCGACTACAGCTTGCGCCTCCCAGCAAGCTGGAGTTTCGCAGTCGACGGGGGCGCTGCGCGTGATCTATTTCTCAAAAGACGCGAGAAATCGATCGCCAGAAGATTGATGGCTACCCGCCGATTCGGCAGGTAGTGAAGGGTATGAACACCCTTACTGTAGGAAGCGGAAGATTAAATTGGTGACATTTCTGTGTGAAGACAAGGATCTTGTCTAATTTCAACATCCAGACTTTATTAGGCCTTTGTCTACTAACCAGGGCTGTCAAACGATTAAAAAAAATTCAATTAATTACAGTTTTAATCACACTGTTAAACAATTGAATAGCAATTTACATTTATTATAAGTATCTTGGATGTTTTTTCTACTTGTTCAAATATAATGGTTTCAATTACAGCACAGAATACAAAGTATATAATACTCATTTCATATTATTTTTGATTGAAAATATTTGTACTGTAAAAAATATAAAGAAAAGAAATAGTATTTTTCAATTCACATCCTACAAGTATTGTAGTGCAATCTCTTTATTCGGAAAGTGCAACTTACAAATGTAGAATTATTATTATGATTAATTACATAACTGAACTCAAAAAAAAAATAATGTAGAACTTTAGAGCCTACACGTCGACACATGAAGGGGCATATGAATGTTTAAACACATCTGGCATGTAAATACCTTGCAGTGCTGGCTACAACAGTGCCATTTGAACGCTTGTTTCAGGTGACATTGTAAATACGAAGTGGGCAGCATTATCTCCCGTAAAGGTAAAGATATTTGTTTGTCTTCATGATCGGCTGAACAAGAAGTAGGACTGTGTGGACTTGTATGAGGTGAATTCAAAAATGCTAGTTTTTTTTACAATGCAAATATTTGTAATAAAAAAATAAGAATATAAAGTGAGCACTGTAGACTTTGTACACAGTGTTGTAACTGAAATCAGTATATTTGAAAATGTGGAAAAACATCCAAAAATATTTCATACATTTAAATCAATATTCTATTGTTTAACAGTGTGATTAAAAGTGCAACTAATGGCACCTTTTTAAAAATCCAGTTAATTTGTTTTGCGTTAATCACGTGCATTAACTGAGATTAATTGACAGTCCTGCTGCTAAATCAAAGAGCCCTTCAGTATCAAAAATCTCCACAAGTAGGCACTTTTAGACCTGAGCAGATCACTGCTTAACCTTCATTTTGAGACGCTACATACCGAACTTCTGAATTCTAGTCACATACTCACTATAAGATGAGGGCTCCTAAACCTCCTAGGCACAAGTTGCTACATGCGCAGTCCAAAGAAGTGTGTTATGCACCAACTCCGGAGCACCGCAAAGCTGCCTCTGTGTGTGCCTCACGGAAGGCAGCACAGAAGTTGCACTTGGGACAGCCACAGTAGTCCGCAGAAAGAGGGAGTTGCCCAAGATACAGCAATCCTGCTATCATTGACACTTGGTGTATAGCTGGGGTGATGCCGCTGAAGTCAGAGAGGTGCCTTGAGAATTCCTCCAGTCTAACTGAGAGCAGATTTTAGACCAATATGTCCAGGGGGTGGAATCCAGCCAGCACAGATAGCAGAAGTGCAAGGCGAACATAAACAAAAGCTGTCACCGCCAGCTGTTAAGTATATTGTGTGTGTGTGTGTGTGTGCGTGCGCACACACACATTTTTGTTACTATGGCAACAACAGCCTGCTGGGAGGTGCTTATAAAGGGAAGCTGATGGGACTGTCAGGTGGGAAATCTCTGATGCGACAGAACAATACTGGCCTTTAGTCATGATAATGTAAGGGACTGGATGGCCAGAGCAAGCACAATGCCATCCATACAGTGCCGTGTTGGCAGGGAGGGGGAAGGAGAACAGGGGTGTCCAGTATTTGCCATCAGCCACTCTTCTGTGGAGAAGGGGCATGTTGAGCCCAGTCTATTCAAGCATGGGACATGGCTTCTCTTTCCAAGACAGCTATTGTTAACCTCCCCCCCCCCCATGGTCATTGGTCACCAGATCTCCCACAACACTTGGAGCCTAGTCCTTGCTGTCATAAAGTCTACTAGGTGACAGCTTTGCCACTTGTCCCAGCTAAACTATTCCTCTACAAATCCTTCCTGCTTCTCCAGCACTGTGGCTTTGGTTCTGTGTTAGTAGTCAGCCTGTGACTTGACCAGTCCTGCACCCTTTTCAGTGGATTCTGTATCTGTTCTCTTTGAGGTTCCCTGCCAAACCGTGCTCATAATGTGCTCTCTGGATTCCACCAGTTGCTACCTGTGCGTTGATTATGTCCACTGTTCCAGTGGGATGGCTGAAAGTAGGTTACATAATCCAGTGTGTGGTTATTGTACTGCAACTTTTCTTCCTGTATGGCAGGTGTTTCGTTTTTTTTTTTAATTTTGGGGGGTTTTGCACACTGGTAGGTGATCAGGATAAGGTAGGGGGTTGGTTGGCAGCAGGTGAGATGAGAGAGAGAGAGAGAGGTCTCGACATCATAGTCAAGAAATAACAGTCTCCTCCCTGTTCATTTTTATATTCTCCCCCTACATTTCAGTGGTTCTCTTTTCTCATGCTACAGCAGTGGTGCTGAATGCTAGTAAAGACATGTTAGGCTAATGCCACGGAATCATTTTAATATACTACATATGAGCACAAAATATTTAACCTACTCTGGTATTAATTCCAGGTACCTAACCAGTCAGACTAATATATTACCATTAGGTATTTTTCAGGAACTTATGAATACTTAAAAAGCCATAATGCAATAGATAATATAACTAGAGGGGTGACAGTCATTAAAATTTGGAATCAAGAATGTTTTGCACATAGAAAAACTTTATTTGAACCTTCTAATTTATGAACAACACTACATATTTTTATGTACCAGTAGATGGCACTCCTCATATTAGCTATCTACTGTGACTGGTGACAAGCATTGTCAAAACTTGTTTCTTAAAGAAAAATGGCTTTTTTCCCCTCGGAAGATAGAAAATTCATATGAAATTTTTCAGTTTTTCAACAATTTTTCATTTGGGAATACTGAAAAAAATGACAATTTTTGCCAAAAACTTGAAAAGTTTGAGTTTTAGGGCTGGTCCTCACTAGGGGGGGGATCGACGGCAGATACGCAAACTTCAGCTACGTGATTCACGTAGCTGAAGTTGTGTATCTGCCGCCGACTTACCTCTCGTCCCCACGGTGGCGGCAGTCGGCAGCACTCTCCCCCATCGACTCCAGCTTGCGCCTCCCGGCTAGTCGGAGTTCCAGAGTCGACAGGGAAGCTCCGGGCGATCGATTTTTCGCGTCTTAACAAGACCCGATAAATCGATCGCCAGAAGATCGATCCCGCACTGCGCGAGTGAAGACCAGCCCTTAGAAGGGAAATATAGGATTTCACTGTTTGATCAAATTCTAGAAAAGTTTCTTTCTAGTCCCCCTCTCCTCCAAAAATATCATTGACTGCCTTTTATCTACACAGGCACACATCTCCTTTATGCAGCACTCAACCCCATATCAATAATCAAAAATCTCAGATATCTAATATGCCAACTCACTTGAACAACAACTTCAATTGCCACAGAGCTGACTGAGTTTTAATCTTTGAGGGACTATAGATACATTTCAGAGTGGTAGCAGTTTTAGTCTGCAAAAACAATGAGGAGTTCTTGTGGCATCTCAGAGAGTGACACATTTATCTGGGCATAAGCTTTCTTGGGCTAGAACCCACTTCATCAGATGCATGGAGTGGAAAATACAGAAGCAGGTATAAATACCTGAAAGTGTGGGAGTTGCCTTACGAAGTGTGAGGTCAGTCTAATGAGACAATTCAATGATGTATTCAATGAGACAATTCAATGATGTATTCAATGAGACAATTCAATGTAGGATACCAAGGGAGGAAAAAACTTTTGAAGTCATAATGAGAGTGGCCCATTTCAGACAATTGACAAGGTGTGGGAAATTAGTATTGGGGGAAATTAGGTTTAGGTTTTGTAATGGCCCAACCATTCCCAGTATTTATTCAGGCCTAATCTGATGGTGTCCCATTTCAAATTAATTCCAGTTCTGCAGTTTCACGTTGGAGACTATTTTTGAAGGGGTTTTTTTTGTTGAAGAATTGCCACTTTTAGGTCAGTTATTGAGTAACCAGGGAGACTGAAGTGTTCTCTTACTGTTTTTTTAATGTTATGATTCCTGATGTCAGATTTGTGCCCATTAATTCCTTTGTGTGGAGAGAGTGTCCAGTTTGGCCAATGTACATGGCAGAGGGGCATTGCTGGCACATGATGGGATATATCACATTGGTAGATGTGTAGGTGAACGAGCCCCTGATGGTGTGGTTGATGTGATTAGGTCCTATGATGGTATCACTTTCATAGATATGTGGACAGAGTTGGCACCAGAGTTTGTTGCAGGGTTTGGCTTCTGTGTTCATATTTTCATTGCATGGTGTGTAGTTGTTGGTAAGTATTTGCTTCAGGTTGGGGAGCTGTCTGTAACCAAGAACTGGTCTGTCTCCCAAGATCTGTGAGAGTGAGGGATTGTCCTTCAGGATAGGTTGTAGATCTTTGATGATGAGCTGGAGAGGTTTCAGTTTGGAGCTGAAGATGATGGCTAGTGACATTTGGTTACTTTCTTTGTTGGGCCTGTCTTGTAGTAGGTGACTTCTGGGTACCCTTCTGGCTCTGTCAATCTGTTTCTTCACTTCAGCAGGTGGGTACTGTAGTTTTAAGAACACTTGATAGAGATCCTGTAGGTGTTTGTCTCTGTCTGAGGGATCGGAGCAAATGTGGTTCTATCTTAGAGCTTGACTGTAGACAATGGATCGTGTACTATGCTTTTATAATCTCTGATGCCATGTTTATAGCTAGCTTCCCTGGCACCACATTTCCAAAAGTAAGGTATGTTTTTCTACAGGAAGGATTTGATCTTCCACCCTTAGCTCTAATGACCCCTCTCCTCCCCAAATTGCACTGTGTCTTGTGAGCTGATTGGACAGTCAATGATTTGAAAAACATTCTGGGAGAAATCCTGGTCCCATTGAAATCGGTGGGAGTTTTGCCATTGACTTAAATAGGGCAGGATTTGATCCTTTGTATTTAGTAGTGCTGCTTGTATAAACACTGAAAGCAAAATTTTTGGTCTGGAAGCTTTTATTTAAAGGTGAGATTATTTGGGTTTGTATCCAGGCAGACATGGCAAACCCATGAAAAAATGCAGACATTGGACTTGGTTTTGGCTTAATTCGCTTGTGAGTTGCTTGATGGCTAGTTTTTGCCTTGTAGCTTGTTGCTTCTTGTTTTTGATCAGCAAGCAGGGTAAGAGAGGGAGAGAATCAGGGGTGCACAGAGGGCCCACCACAGTCCAGACTGCACGCTGGGGAGATCTACTCATATAGAGTTTGGGGGTTCTTAGGGATTGGCTTGCTTTGGCCTTGTTTTGCAATGGGATGAGCTTGATTTTTGGCCTATTGTGAAAATCTGGGGGCTTATTTACCAGTTCACACCAAAATAATGCATTTGACTCAGAGTTATATTAAATTTTAACAGGACAGACTGCACTGTGAATCGGCCAATGTTGGGAGCCTTCATTCCTATTCCACACAGGAACTAAAAAGCTAGTGATTTGAACAGATGTGATCTTGACAGGATTCCACTCTTTCTAGAATCTCACGTCACGCTCTCATAAGCCAGCTGGGAGAACAGAGGAGCAGACTTCACGATATTCCTCTAACGTTCTTGCATTTAGCAAGTGGGATGTGCAGTCCTTTTGTCCCATTTCTATTTTTTTCTTTAAATAGCACACTGTTTCTAACATTTTTTTTTTAAAAAAAGCCTTAAAGGTATAAAGCATTAAATAGCTTCCGCCCAAAGGATCAATGAGCAATCTGTCTCCTCCGTCAGCCCAACAGATAAACAGAATAAAGTGTAATCCCACCGAGAAGAAATATGGAAATACTTCATTTAGAGGTGACATAACTAACTACAACGCTCGTCCCTCAAGGCACTGATTAATTTAGAGGCACTTTCACACTATATTTCAGGATTTTAATTAAGAGGAGAACAGTTGAATGCGTGTCCACATGATTATATATACACTTCAGGAGAACCTAGTTCCAACCAAAATTGGGGGCACTGTTCTTAGCAGACGCAGAGCTTGCTAAGCCAAGCATGAAAGCCTTACCAGTAAAGCACATATCTCCTCAGACCACCCTCTAGTCAGGTCTGAGAGCAGTCATCAGTGCTGTGTGACTGTAGTGGAGCGGTTGCCCACACCCGGAAGAGGAAGGGTTAAAGCAGTCCAGAGGGAGCCTGTGCAGAACCCTCCAATTAGAGGAGGGCCCACTAAGTGAGCCAATCATGAGGGGGCTTGTTGCAGCAGCCAATCAAGGCAAACAGGGACCATATATATATATATATAGGGCTGCTCAACAGAGCAGGGAGAGTCTCTCCCTGGCCTGCTAGGGAGAAGCACTGGCTGCCTAGGCACACCATGGCTAGAGTAGTTGTGGGCAGGGTAGCAGAGTAGAAGGAGCTTCTAGCTGACCGCTGCCAGACTGAGGCCCTGGAGGGAGGGCAGATAAAGTGCTAGGGCTGCCACCACTTGCCCTGGGGAAAGTGACCAACACACTGCAATTTGCCCCTGGAGCAAGGGACTAGACGGGTGACTGCAGCAGGTCACCAAAGCGAGTGGCTGGACTATAGACTGCTGGTTCTCTGAAAGCGGGGGAGACAGCAGAGAAGGGCACAGGTGGAGGGCTCTGTCCAGAAGGGGAGGCTGCAGTCCGGGGGAGCGATGTGGGTCACCGAGTTGTGGAGACAGCAAAGCGGAGTATGGGTGAGCAAGACACTACTGGAGCAGGATGCCCTGTGGAAGGACTTGAGCTAATTCCAGAATGGCCAGCAAGGGGCACCACACCGCACTGAGTCGCACACCGCTACAGTGACATCATGTCTTTGGACACAACTGCATGGCAGCGCGACCGCGGAAGGGGCCTGGCACATTTCTGCAATGCCCAGGGAAAGAGCCCAACACACAAGGGTGTGTCAGCACAGAAATACTCATGCTCATTTGCATCTCATACATAAACATATCTCATGAATAGCAAGCAGCAAGCACCTGTAGATTACACGCTGTTCTGCCTCAGTTTACCTGTTTAGTTTCACACGCACTCGTTCTCACACAGACAGGGTAAGCAGCTCACACTGCTGAGAAGCTGTTCTCAGACACACACGAGATAACAGGAACACAAGGCTATTCTCATGCTGATTACACATTACCCTGGAGATGACATAGAAGCGTAACTGCGCCCCCTAACAGTTGCCGTCACAATAATCTTTCGCTCACTACAGGCTGAATGTTGAAGTCCTGGTAGGGAAATAGCTCAGTAGCATTACAGTAGTAGCTTTTTCATATAATCTTGGTACGATGAAAAAATGCCTACATTCCCCCTCCCCATCTGTATAAAGATATTTCCTGCGGACACTAAATAAAACCAGCCAAGCAAGCTGAAAAGCAGAATCACTGAGAATAGGTCATTTTGCCAAGATTCCATTCAGGAATTCAAGGCATCAAGCAGTTACTTCCTCGTGTCATATATGTTACATGTGTAGGAACCGTAACTGTTTCACATAAAGACTTTTTGTTTGTTAATAATCAAAGCAGAATAGAAAAAAATCCAAAATGGTTGCTTTTTGTGTGTCTTTGTTTTGTAATAATTAATGCATGTGATCAATAGTAATTAATAATAATAACAAACAACAACAAAAAGTACATGTTTAAAGCCAGTATCAAGTGGTTTTTCAGGGGAGCTTTTCCAGATGTACAGTGATATAAAATTACACACACACACACACACGGGGGCTGCTCACAAACCCAGAAACATTAAAATCTCCAAGCAGTTATCAGTGGAGCTGTCTGAATAACTGATTTTTCAGTTTGATGGCAATTCGTGAGGGAGAGGGATGCGGGGGGGGGGGGGGGGGGGCTCATTTTGGGCAACTCAAATCAGAGCTTCAATTTTTGGGGGCAACCCAAAAAATAAATCAAAAGAAAAAAGGTTCCTTTTGTACAAAATGTTTTATTTGACCTGACACAAAACATTCACTTTCGAGTTGAGGATTTGGGGTTTTTTTACACTTTAAATATTTGGAAAAAAAAATGGAAGGAATTTTCATAACAAAAATTCCTTCAGAATTGGGCTTGAAGCACTGAAATGAAAGACTTGCAATTGCCACTAGAAGTGACAATGAATAGTCACTCGGCTAGAGAAATGGAAGAAGAATGAGTTACCAGGCTACAATGAGTATTTAATGCTTTATAAAAAAGCGGAACAGTTTCAACAGGAGAGACAGAGAGCTTGGATGGTGGATAGTCCATAGCCTAGTAGTTAGGGCATTAGCATGTATAGAAGGAATCCCAAATTCAAATTCCTTCTCCATACCAGGCTATGGGGGAAATTAATTCTGTGTCCCCCATAACCCAGGTTAAGTACCCAAGTCTCTGGGCTGAAAAAGTTGTAAGGAGGGCACCTCCTCTACTGGCAATTTTGTGAACGGCATCTAGGGCCTGAAAACAAAATGTTTGTGGCCAAACCTGATAAGCAAATTTGTGTCCAATTTATGAATACTTTCAGGTTGACCAAAATTGCACTTTTTCTAAAGAAACTAATAATCCCCCCAAAAATTCTCAGCCCTCATGAGATGCCTTTTCTCTTTTTTGTGGTACTCTCTTCACTTTCCTCTTTAATGGATTCCACGTCCTTGCCTCTGCTAAAGTACAGTACTGAAAAAGAAACTCAGTGTTAGGTATCACATTAAGTGGCTCCTTAACATATTTCATTTCAAACTAAGGTAGATTATTGTTGTAGAAAAACAGCCTCTGTTTTATTTAAAACAGGCTCTTATAACCATTTCTAGGGTTAGACCCTTTTAAAATAGAAACCTTCCCATTACAAAATAGGCCAATGCAATTACTTTGTATGCATGTGAAGAGGGGAAATTAGATTTAAACCCTGCCCCTAGACAAGACATATTAAAGAAGCCTAATTACTCAAGGAGTTAGGTCTTGAGCCTGCATGGTTCAGAAAGGAAAAAAAGGTTTTAATAATTCTATAATTCCTAATCCTTTTTGGGTGTTACCACTCTAAGCTGTCAAAGTTTCAAAGTTGCAGAGACTACTTCTTTAAGCCTTTGTCATCATGGTAAGTTACAGTCACTCAATTGGAGAACTGAAACAATCCCATGTTATTTAGGTAGCCAATCATCTCTAACTAGTATGGCATGAACTTTGCACATCAGATGTTCACAGCGAACTTGAGAAATACAGGGTTTTGGTCTGCAATCTCCCAGTGAGCAGTAAATAAAAGAGTAGACTGACTGCTTATTATGAACTCTTCCATTTATGTGGGCCCAGTTTAAGACACATAAGAGCTCTAAAATAACTCGCCACTTCTGAAAATCTTGCCCTAAATTCACTGAGTACTGTGTCTGCTGGGAAAGATTCACCCTGTTCTTAGAACTTTGATGAAAAGCACTGTTAGTTGATATGTGATATTAGACTGGCTGATAGAGCATTAGAATGAAGAATAGTACAGTGGCCCATAATCGAATGAGGTCAAAGTTGCTGGCAGAATGGTCACGTCTATCCTTAAAATTTATGAATACTAGAAAACATGAGGTTTGAGGTCCCATTCTGATCTCTAAGAAGCTGGTAAATTCTTCCTAGAAGGCAGCACAAGTGTCTAATGAAGAAACATGTTTTACTGTTTTGGAAGCCTTACGAAAAGTTACTGCCTCGAAAATGAAGACCCAGCTTCAGCTTTGCAGTCACTTCATATTTCTCTTTGTTAGCCAGCGTGGAAGCAGGCTTATTGTTCCGATGGTAATCAAGGAGAAAAATTGACTCCTGCCTTTGCCAACTACACTCAGAAGCCCTTCAGACATGAGACAGTGTAATCCAAATGTGTCCCTCATTAAAATGCTTCTCTTTTTATTACCCTTAATGTGGATCACATTTCTATAGGTAGGGGGTCTTGTCTGATGGCAGCATGATTCCTGAGGGCATCAGAAAAGACAGAAAGAGAAAACAGCTTCTCAGTGAAAAAGAGGTCTGAGAAACTATCCACATAAAATCCTAGGCTTTCAACATGCTAGCTTTGGTTGACAGTAGATTTCTAGTTTATACGGCTTTAAGCTTAAATATCTGTCAGGAAATTATTTAAATCTGATTGCTCCTGTCAAAGCCAAATAGGCTTTGGCGTTTCAGACTTCCCAGAAATTATGTCATTTATGCTTTACAGAAGAAAGTGGTATGTTGCAAGACACCTCCGGCATCTCATAACAAACCCTAATGCAGTAAATGCTGTTTTGCAGCAATGCCGGACATCTGAGATTGGACCAAGGGCAGCAGAAGTTAAGTTGGGTTCAAGGTAGAGGGGAACAGTTTGATTCTTGAACTAACAACTGCTGTATTTTAGAGGGATGAAAAAAACAAGTAAAGCCACAATTCTGCAAGAGGATCGAGACTGAGAGCCTCCCATGCCTGTGGACTTTATTATAATACTACTTAGCCCTACAAAGGAAGCCAATATCATATCCCCACGTTACAGATAGGGAAAATGGGGCACAGAGAGGCGAAAATAAGGGATCTGACCCTAAGCAAAATTTGACCCTAACCACATTCCCATGGCAAGGATGGCGAAACCAATTACAGTTATATTTTCAGGTAATAGCTAGAGCTGGTTGGGAAGATGATAATATTTTTTACACACAACATTTCATTCAAAACAAACAACTGAGGGATTTTTTTCAACATTTTCCCCCCCTGGAAGTGTTCCGTCTCTCAAATAAACAAAATTTGTTTCGTGATCTGTAATGAAAACCTTTCAATTTGCACTTTTTTGGCACACCCCATCCTCCTTCTCTCCCTTTTATCCATGGGGAAAAGGTCTGTGCGCGCGAGGGAGTGGGGATTTCCCTGAAGGTGTTTGCATCATTCAAAAGGTCACTTTTCACTAAAATAATAAAAAATAAAAAAGCTTCTTAAAGAAAATGTTTTGACCAGTTCTACTAATAAATAGAGCAGGTTGGGACTTTGCAACAAAAAAAAGCGTCCACACATTTGAAATTATCCATGGGAACATTTCAGTCTTCCCTGAAAATTTCACCAGGAAAATCAAAACTAAACCTTTCAACCTCTGGGGGCTGCCCATTTCCCCAGCTGGTGGGCTGCCTGACTGCCAGTCTTCCTGGGATCCCCAGCAGCCTGGCTCCCTGGGCTTTTGCTATTCAGTAGGCCAACTCCCAAGGGTGATGGGTGGCCAGTTGATGGGCTCCCAGGTTGATTGACTCTCTAGACTCCCAAGAATGGTTGCATCTGACAAAGTGGGTATTAGCCCATAAAAGCTTATGCTTCAATACTTTAGTTAGTCTTTAAGGTGCCACAGGACTCGGTCACTTCTGCTATTCCAGACTAACACAGCTACCTCTCTGATTCAAGAATGGTCAGGCATGCCGGGAACAAGCTGAGAACTTCTCTTCATTCTCCCCAAATGGAATAGTTTGAGATTTTAGCTCTTGTAGGGGGGGGTGGGGGGAATAATTTTTTTGACTTATTAGACTTTATTACTTTTTTTAAAAAAAATTGTCACATGAGCTAAATTCTGTTTTCTGGCCAGCTCACCTACTAAACACGGCCTGGGGAGAGAGCACTGGACTCACACTCTGTTCTGCCCCTTGTGTGCTAGGGGACCTTGAGCGAGTCACTTCCCTGCTCTGTCTCAGTTTCCTTATCTGTAAAATGGGAATATTCATGCTGTAAAGCGATATCTCTAGATACAAAGTGCTAGTACTATTCTGAATGTAGTCAGTAGGAGCAAAATTCTGCAGCAGGACCCAATGGTGTCTTCTGCACCCTGGAGATCAGACTTGAATTTCTGCTGCAACTTTATTTACATATTAAAATGGTGGGTTGTTATTGAAAGTAATAGGACAACACAGTACAGTGCCCCTATTTTATTTCTTTAGACATTCAAATCGCTTGCTTTTTTTCCCACATCTTTAGCTTTCATGGTTTTGGTCCTGATAACACATAATTGTATGGGGGGAGAAGAGAAGGTTTTAGCAGCTGGGTAAGGGGCAGTTGTGGTTTTTGGCAATTGAGACAATAAGAGAGTCGGTATAGGATTTTAAAATAAACACATTGGAGCAGGAGTCTGGGAAAATGCACAACCATAAGATAAAGTTGAGATCAGAGGCATGCATTTGATGAAGTGGGTATTCACCCACAGAAGCATGTGCTGTTAGTCTATAAGGTGCCACAGGACTCTGTTGCTTTTGCAGATCTGGACTAACACGGTTACCCCTCTGATACTTGACATTTAAATAGTTATTAGGTTTCAGGGCTAATATTACATAGTAATAACTGGGACAACTGAATCCCCTTTCAGATCTTTCATTTCAGGCTTCCTGCAGACTCAGGAAGGCATTGGTTTACATTCAATTCATGACTTTGGATAACAGTTCCAAAACCATCTCAGTGACTTAGGAGCCTAACACCCCTAGAACGTTTACCATTTCAGTTTTCTTGGCAACCATAAACAGAAACAAACATACAAAAAATATTAAAAGATGTTAAAGTTGCAAAGTCAAGCATTGAAAAATTAAGAAAAGTCACAATCAAGGGAACCTGTGCAACCTTAATTTGCCCTCTCCCCATGCATGTATTATCTATAGTCTTTAACTGCAAAACAGTATGCGGTTTCTTTCTACAGGATCACAAAATACTAGCAAAATATTTGCCCACTTCCCTACTTTTTGGTGGAATGCTTTATCAAGGAACATAGGCTTGTTAATCATTTTGTTTAAAATCTGCACTTAACACTTACTTCTTTGCCTGCTGCATCTGATTACAATAACAATAAACCACCATAAGAGCAAAGGATCAACATGTAAGATCATGGTCCTTTGAAGAAATCAATAAATAACGAGACTAATAATACAAATAACTCTAATAAGGACATTCCTGGAACTAGATGTAATGTTAGCTTGTATCGCATGCTGTGTTTTTTTAAGCATAGTTTTCTATCTTCAAGTAATGACTCTGGGATCAAATAAAACTGCTAATTTTACTCTCTCGGTTGCTGTATCTACTGGAGACTATATTTTGCTATGTTTCAGAACTACTGTGAGGGAAACATATTGCCCCCACGGAGCTTTGAAGTGCTCAGAAATGTTATTGTCCCTCAATGAAGAGCTACAGCAGATGAATTCGCCGCATGCTGGCACAGCAGCTGCTAAAGTCTATTCAGTCATTATTCAGTTCTTCTTAAGATGAGATGACAATATCTTAAGTTTTCCATATGGTTCCAATAAAGCCAGTTATTTTAATATGTAAACAAAGTGGCGAATTAATAAAAGGAAGCCTACAAAAAGTGGCCTTTGCTTTCACATAGAGGGAATAAGTAAGATAATATATAGGCAGAAAACAATTTGAGATTTAATCTCAAAGCTCCTTTAGTCTTTTAAACAGGTTCTCAGGCACAGTTAAAACAGACTTTTAATCTCACTGTTACTAGTGCATTCTAGGGTATGTAAATGGTGGTTCCATGATTGTTATCCAAATCTAATTTCCATGGCTTAATTTAGGTCTAAAAATAATAGTTCCAGAGCTGTAACAGCTCTTAAATATTTCCCCATTAAGTAAAAAGCCAATTTCTGATCTCATTCCAGGGGCAATTAAATTTAAAAGGCAATTATGGTTTCAGAAATCCCCCATGGCAGGAAATGTTCAGCCTAATATTCATTAGCACATTAAAATAAAACATATTTTTAGGATTATTAGGAAAATATGGTGAAGCTCTGTAGCCAAGGCCTCCTGAGGACAGGGCTACAAAGAGGGGTGTACAGTCACACCATGTAAGGCACATTTCTGGATTGAGTCTCACATAGGTCTGGGCAGGCAAACCACTAACTAAGAACTGGATTAAGACACTGAGTAAATTCATTCAGTGCTGAGGGAAAGTACTTGCTTGCCAATTGTTTGGTTGAAAGTAGGTTTGAACAAAGATAAGCACCCTAAACTACTAAGTCTTCATAGAATATCAGGGTTGGAAGGGACCTCAGGAGGTCTTCTAGTCCAACACCCTGCTTAAAGCAGGACCAATCCCCAACTAAGTCATCCAACAGAATTTTGCCACACCTCCCTAAATGTCTCCTTCAGTGATTGAACTCACAACCCTGGGTTTAGCTAGCCAGTACTCAAACCACTGATCCCCCAACTACCTAGCGGGTCTAAGCAGTCTTCCCAACTGGCTAGACCCCCTGGGATGGGATTGCTGTGAGAACAGGCTTTCTTGTGAGATTACCAGTAATTTCTGCTCCTAGTCAGGCCGGTGATGCTGTGAGATATGGCCTAGTCCGAGCGTTTCAGTACTTTGGCTTCAGGCCCTGGCAGGAACCGGAAGTGCAGATGCAAACCAAAATGAATAATCAGTAAAAAGAATGACAATAATCATCCACAATGATAACAGGTTTGAATTCTGTCCAAATTTGGGTTTAAAACTATTACAGCACTGTCAAAGAATTGCAACTAAAATCAAGGCCTCTTCAAGACCAGAGAGACTTCCCTGCCTAAACTGTTTGCAGTTTAAATAGACTAGGACAGCCTAAATGTCAGGAGATGAAGTGATTTGACCAATGTCATCCAGCCAGTGATTGGTAGAGGTGGACAGAACCCAGGATTCCCGCGGCTTGGGCTGGTAGCCTACCCATTGGACAGCACAGCCTCAGACAAAGCACAGTGGGAATGTAATTGCACTTGTGCACAGTTCTCGGATAGGCAATATTAAGAAACTGGACCCTCTAACCAGACAGGAGATGAAGAACAGGCTGAAGCTCAAACATCCTCATGCAATCTCCTGAAAGACACACCTCTAGGGGTGGGAGCATAGCCTCCAGGACAATACTCTCCTTGAGGTCTCATGCTCAAAATGCCAAATGGGGAGGCAATCGTTAAAACCAGTAGTTAATAGAGCGCCTCATCCTGCTAGAACCCAGGGCTGAGATGATGTCCGGTATGTCAAGCTGCTGTGGCAGAGGAACATCTTTCAGCTGCTACTAACGTGGCCTGACTTTGATGTATTGACTCAAAGACTCTGTTATTACTAATCTCCTAAGCCAGTCTCCTTTGAAGAAGTGTTTAACAATTGCTCGCACGCAGCTTTAGGCACTGATCAAAGCCAGGCTCTGACTGGCTGGCGGAGCTTTTAAGGTGATGTCGCTGTCCCAGACCAATAATGCCCGGTTTCCAGCCGTGCACAGCATGGCCCTTGTGATAGAAAAGAGAGAAGAATGAACTGAAAACCACTACATGCTGGTGTGCTACCCCTTGCCCTGAATGGTCTGATTCTTTTGCCCTGGAATGTATTGTAAAATTACCCCTACTGGCAAATGATCTCCTTGTATTTCTTTCTCTGGGACCCTTTCTCCTGACACAGGGGTATATAAACAAATTCTTTCATATTTTGTCATTAAAAAGCCTATTGTTAATACCCTAACGCTGTCATTTTCAAACCAATAAGCCACAAGAGGCTGCGCACGAGGAAGTTGTTTCGTGCGCCGTTGAGATAAAGACATTGTCTGAACAGCCCCCACACAAGCACTGTTGCCCAAGTCATGCACGCTGTGTTGTGACTTATTGCTTATGATCAAGATCAACACCCCCCCCACCCCCCAGAAATTATCTGAACGATAATGCTGCACCTCAAGAATAACATGGTTGATGAATCATTGGATCATAGAACTGGAAGGGACCTCGAGAGGTCACCCTGCACTTATGGCAGGACTAAGTATTATCTAGACCAGGGGTGGGGAACCTCCGGCCCGTGGGCCTTATATGGCCCGCCAAATCATTCTGTGTGGCCCGAATGTGCAGGGCTAAGCACTCCGCCTGCCACTGCTTTGGGGTTTCCCCCGCTGGCCCCTTGCCAGCTGGGGGTCTCAGCTCCCGTTGCCAGCCTGGGCTTCCTCGGGGTGGGGGGGGGGGAGCGGCCCGCGAATTACATCATAAATGTCCAAATGGACCTTGGCAGAAAAAAGGTTCCCCACCCCTGATCTAGGCGATACCTGAGAGGCGTTTGTCCAGCGTGCTCTTAAAAATCTCCACTGACGGAGATTCCACAGCTTCCTTCGGGAATTTATTCCAGTGCTTAACTACCCTGACAGTTGGGAAGTTTTTCCTAATATCCAACCTAAACCTCCCTTGCTGCAATTTAAGCCCATTGCTTCTTGTCCTGTCCTCAGAGATTAAGAACAATTCTTCCCCCTCCTCCTTGTAACAACCTTTTATGTAACTGAAAACTGATATGTCCCCTCTCAGTCTTCTCTTTTCCAGACTAAAAAAAACCCCCATTTTTTTCCAATCTTCCCTCATAGGTCATGTTTTCTAGACCTTTAATCATTGTCAGTGATAATACATCTTCTCAGATAACACTTTCATCCGCTGAACAGATCTGATAGTCCAGTGAGGTTATTATGCATCATTTTAGCATCAGAAATCAATGGTACAACTGTTGTCATCAGTGCAGTTTGATTCAGCTGAAGCTCACTATGTGGGAGAATAGGGATGTGCATTACCAAATGTTAAAGGGGAACAGAAATAATTTTCTTACCATGGTTTCTCTTATGATGTCAGACTTGAGCAGTTTCCCTATTTCAATATTTTGGATGTCTTGCTAGCATGCAAGATCGCAATAGGCACAGTCAGGCTAATCAAGGTTAAGGATGGAGTTACTTTTCTCGCACAACTCTGCCAGCTCACCTCACTTTTGATGTGCTGGGATGGGAAACTAGAAGTTGAAGCTCCATCTGCTATTCCCGAAATATCACGTCAAGTCACCTCTGTTCACAAAGGGACAACACAGACACTCAGCTGTGCTCTCCCCTGCTTCTCGGTGACAAGACCTCCAACCGCCTCTTCACTTTCCCAGCTTCCAGAAGACCCAGCTGCTAAAACCTCAGGCTCTCTCCAGACATCTCTTACAATGCATTTATGTCATTTTGAATTCCAACACATATTGAGGGCAGCACACAATAAACTGAATTGAATATAAAAGTGAACGAGGAACTTGATGTTTGATGCTTAACTGAATAAAACATCCTTAGGTGTCTTCATTAACCCACTGTTGCTACCAAATTTCTCATGTGCTGTACCAGAGTGTTGTGAAATTCAGGGGGGCTGTCCTCACAATTGAGGTTGGTATAGAAGGAACGGGTCAACTTGTTTTCTGAAATACAGTGGGGTTGCACCAAAGAGGAGCTTGCCAAGCACGTACTGATTAAGACAAAACGAAAACAAGTTTGTTAACTACAAAGGATCCATTTTAAGTGATAAGGGACAGAACAGAGCAGATTACCTAGCAAACAAACCAAAAATGCAATCTAAGCTTAATTCTCACCCTAAATGAGGATTTAAGCTGGTTACAGAGATTCTTAAAGGGCCAGCTGCTTACATCTTAAAACCCCAACTACTCCCTTCACAGGCTAGAAATCCCTCTAGCCCTTCCCCCCAGTTCAGTCCTTGTTCCTCAGATGTTTCCAAGAGTCTCCGTTGGACAGGGAGTCAGAAGAACCATGATGCGGTCGCTCCCCTGCCTTAAATAGCTTTTGCATAAGGCAGGAACCCTTTGTCTCCAAGCTGCATTCCCACACCTTTCAGTGGAAAAACACTGTTCTTCCAAGATGGAGTTCAGTACCAGGTAACTTGGTCACATTGAGCAGACAGCGTCATAACACCCAGGAGGCAGAGGCGGTTTGTAGCCTCCTCAGGAAGGCTCCTGAGTTAGAAATAAAATTCTGTAGCTTATGGTTTTCTCAAATGGCCCTTCCCAACCAGCTATCTAGACTGATTGCATTCTGCCTAGCAGGCTTTCCCCAGGCGTAAATGTTTTTGCAATACAGATACACAGTAAATATTCCTAACTTCAGATGCAAATAGAATGCATGCATGCAAATAAGATAATAGCATTCAGTAAATCATAACCTTTGCAATGATCTCACATGCCTTTGCTTGAATAAAATACAACATAATTATGCCATACTCGTATTACTATGAAGAACATGGGGCTTAATCCCTCAATACCACCTCTTTTTACTTGTAAACTGGGCATACTGCATCCAAAAATCAGTGCAGGATAGTAAAACACTGAACCTCACAATGCCACTTTCCCAGTCATTTCTCTTAGTAGAACCCCATGTTATGAACGCAATGTCACACAAACAACCGCATCAGTGCCATATGTTATCTAATTACATAAGGGCTGCTATATGCCATGAATATGCTGCAAATTAACAGCAGTCCTTGTTCCTGGGTAGAAAATGAGAAATTAATTTGGTGAACGTCAAGTTCAGTTCATGTCAGGCTGTTCTTGGTGTCATGATCCATCAGGAAAGATTAAACAGAAAGGTCCTGCTAACTAGATTCATTTTTTAGTCACCAGCTGGGACACAAATTCTTTCATTTGGTGAATTCACCACAGCTGGGTCACGGTAGATTGCTAAGATTAGATCTGCGTGTTATGGGTATGTTTGCATTTCCTCTTCCCAATCAGCTTAGAATTGAATAAGGCTGTGTGTAGTTGCCAAACAATGCAAGTATTAGGCACCTGCTGTTGACAAAAGGAACAATAACGGTGCAACCCAGCAAATCAAAACCAAAGCAAAGATGTTAACCCTGGGTGTCTCCAATGTAGCCATTTCTTAATGTGAAATGGGACAGGCTTATAAATGATTCACTAGAAGATATGGCATTATACAGTTTAAGTATCATATCTAAAATGCAGGAACAACAGCTGGAGTCAGCAGCATAGGCCATACCCCCCCTCGAGATCTGTAATAAACTTCTTAGATTATAATCTGTTGTCAAAAAAATATGCAGGTTGTCATGCTTCATACACCGGAGGCATTTTACGTGGCTTGCCACGGGCTCCCTGCTGGATGATAATGCTGTCCAAATTTCTCATCACTTTACACTTTCACTCCATAGCTGTACGCTTGTTATGGCTTCTGCTGTAAAAAATGATTCTTAACAGAAAAGATCTGACAGGAAATTTATGCTTCTTTGACAATTTTTTTATTGGGCTGAATCCTGGAGTGTAACTGGCGTCTGTCCTGAGCTGACAAACTGCTTTGGAAAAGCTTTGGGTATTATGCCTCAGCAATGAGATGCTTACAGGCCAGTGGAAAGGGCTGGAATTTTGCTCCCCAGAGGCTTGACTCATCTCTGGGGATCCATCGCCACCCCTGTAGAATCAGGATGGTGGGGAAAAGGCGATCAAATGTATATAAATTTCCCCATTAGGCTTAAAATGTGGCTTTATCTTAAAAATATTTGGTTTGGGGTTTGTATGGTCTCCATTACTGTAGCAGCCAAAGGCCTCACAGTCTTATATGTTTATCCTCACCCACATCCTTGTGAGACCCCATGCTGTTATGCCCATATTGCAAATGGGGAAACTGAGGTACAGAGATACTAAGCCGCAGATCCTCAAAACTATTTAGGCCCCTAGCTCCACCTGAAATCAGTGGGAGCTAGGGGCCCCTCACACTGACACTTCCATGGACCCTCCCCCTCACAGATATCTGGGCCTAAGTGGCTGGCCCAAGGTCATGAATCAGGAATTGAAGTTCCAGTCCCAGATTATCCCCCTGACTACTGCATCATCTTTTGTTTTATATTTTGACAACAGAATGGGGGAGGGAGAACCAGTACAATAAAAATCATCAGACTCCCCCCAGCAAACAACCAGCAATTTGCTTTTAGAGCCTCTGAACAGAGACTGAACAATCAACTCACTGAAGGGAGACCTCATCCCAGTCACATTAGTGCATTCAGGTTGAACATCAGATCCATTCTGGGCCATACATTCCCCAGTCATCAAAGCGGGGGTGGGGAGGAGGGGAGGGGAATCACCACCAGTGAAACTAGCCAGAGTTTTCTATTTGCCACCTGCAACCGCTGTGCAGCACTGGAACTTTGTAGTGATAAGCACATAAGATCAGCCATACTGGGTCAGACCAAAGGTCCATCTAGCCATTTACCCAGTCTTCTGACAGTGACCAAAACCAGGTGCCCCAGAGGGAATGAACAGAACAGCTCCATCTGCAACTGTGGCCACTCACATTCAGTCAGCCTCTCTCCCACTCCCATTGTTCTCTTCGGACTCACACAGTTACTGTAGGAAGGAAATTAAATTTCAACTCTGCATGAAACCAAGGGGAGCTGACGGATGCTGAGACAACAGCACTTCTGCAATGCGTTGGAGGTTAAGTGCTATGAGTAAAATGGCCCATTAGGCAACGTGTCTTAAAGAGCCATTATGGAGAAACTGGAAAAGATTCATGATATTGGATCAGACATGGAAGCTTTGAGTTCTTCCCTCACATTCCTTTCTTTGAGCCTGTCTGCCCCCCCGCACTGTCCCATGCAGGAGAGCTAAGGCATTATGGGAAGTAACACAGTGGTGGGATAAGAAGACTCCAGAAATTCACAGTTTCCCATCCCTTTCCTGTGGGTGGGTCATAGGCAGGCAGTGGTGGGGAATCATAGAATCTCAGGAGTTGGAAGGAACCTCAGGAGATCATCTAGTCTAACCCCCTGCTCAAAGCAGGACCAATCCTATTTTTGCCCTGTATCCCTAAATAGTCCCCTCAAGGATTGAACTCACAAGCCTAGGTTTAGCAGACCAATGCTGAAACCACTGAGCTATCCTCCTCCTACCAGCCTTTGCTCTGCCCTGCAATGTGGTGGGTAGCACAACTCCAATGACATTGGAGGTGACGTACATTGCATGAGGTATAGGGCTGATGAAACACAGACCCCCACCCTGGAGCAATAAGGGAACGTTGAGGCAGATAGTGCACACCAGAGAGCAAAATGAAGAGTTTTCATTCAACGTACCCATATCTGTTTCTGCTGAGATAATTCTTACTTCCCACATTCTGCAGTGACAAGCCCTATAATCAGTCTATTGGCTGAGAACTTTCTTAACCACAAGTGGCCTTTTGGGACCACTTGTCCCAAGAATCAAGCCATAGCCCATGTGATTTGACTCACAGAACAATTGGCCGAGGCTTGAGACGTGTAATGGGTTACAGAGCCAGTCATGCAGGTTAGTAATAACCAGAAGCTATTAGCATACAGTAGCCTTTTGGTGGGCTCAGTGTAGTTCCTAGGGGAAGTGTCTCCATCACAAGAAAGCCACCCCAACAACTGGCAAATCACAAGAGAGAGACAAAGGACCAAATGTGGTACGTAGATCACCCTAGGTGTGATTGAGGCAACTTGTGTAGAGCTCGGGCAAATTTCTTCCATTATTCCACAAAATGGCAGATATCAGGGCCTGACTCCCCACTGCCTTCCCCCTTGGTATACAATGTGACAATTTCCTAAAGTGGGTTAATCTTCATCCTCCCCCTATTAGTTAGTCCATCTAAGACACTTCTGAGCCGGATTGCTTCCAGCCAAAACTCATCTGGGCAGGCTGCAATGCCAGTGATCTGAGAAGGTTGAAGATACGTTCTCGGAGATAGTGATGGAAAAAAACTATTTTTTTTTGTAGCCGATTCCCTGGCTGAGTTAATTTGTTCCCGACGAATGGGTGTTTTTCATTGCTGCTGGTGTATGATGCGCTTTTGAGGCTAAACGTCAGGGTGCCTGGAGCTCTTGTGCAGACATCTCTTTAGTATCTAAGGAAAGAAGAACCGAAAGGGCTCTCGGGACAGTCTCCTGCTTGAACTGCTGAACTAATCCAACACATATAGCCATCTATAGCTGTGTCCCTACCTCACACCTATTCCATGCAGGTGTAAATGGCTACACAAGGCATAAACGCCAATTCCATGGGTTCTCTGGGGCCGGAGCACCCACAGAAAAAAAATGGTGGGTGCTAAGCACCCACCAGCAGCTGTGCGGATCAGCACCTCCCCCTCAGCATCTCCCACCCGATGGCAGGACATGCCAATCAGCTCCTCCTGCTCCCTCTCACCCCCACCCATAGGTGCTGGAACTAGGGGTGACTTCAAGTGGTTTCCATTATATACTTGGTTTACAGTTTAGTTCAATGGCTCTCAGCACACTCACTATAAAATTTGTTCCAGCTGCCCCCCGCCCACTGTGATCAGCTGTTCAGGGGCATGCAGGAGGCACTGGGGGGGGGAGGCGCAGAGGCAGGAAGAGGTGGGGGCAGGGGTAGGAAGAGGTATGGTGGAGGTGGAGTGTGGGGGGGATTGGAGGAAGGGGTGGTGTAGGGGCCAGACCAGGGGCAGAGTGGGGGTCAAGCACCTCCGAGATTGGAGTAAGTTGGCACCCATGACATGAAGTGAAGCAGGATCAAGCCCATCGGATCAGTCTACAATAGAAGCAGATGTTGCTTTTCTGGCTCACCTGAATCTCTAGAGATTTAGGATGCTGTAGAGCAGGGACCCCCAGGGTTTGAGGGGGAATTCTCCCAGTTGAAGACCTAAGTTGTGCCCACCAGTGCCAACTACCTCCCATTCAGCTAGGCACACTCTAATCCATAGCGGTGAGCCGGGAGTCTGACATAGCCCCAGCTCACCTGAAGAGTAGGGAATGCACAGCTGAATTGCAGACTGGCAGCACAGAGTGCAGCAGAGGACTCAGGTGAGGAGTAAAAGGCCTGTCCTACCACTGGCTGGGAAACACGGTCCTAAAAAAACCTCATGTCAGTATCATGGCTTCCACTGGCAAATATCTGAAGTGGAGCATAACTGCAGTGACTGTTTTAACTGAACATAGGTGCTTTAGAAAATGTCCCACAGAAGGAATTTAAGAGAATAAATCCCCTTGAACTGTATGGGACCTGAGCTCCCAAATCATAGAATATCAGGGTTGGAAGGGACCTCAGAAGATCATCTAATCCAACCTCCCTCCTCAAAGCAGGACCAACCCCATTTAAATTGTTCACCAGAGTTTTGCCCCATATCCCCAAATGGCCCCCTCAAGCATTGAATTCACAACCCTGTATTTAGCAAGCCACCGCTCAAACCATTGAGCTATCACTCCCTCCCCTTGTGCTTCTGAAAGCATCACCCTTTAAGACTTAAGACACACCTTTATGACCACTTGCACCTCATTTTTAAAACTAGTGACTCCTGCTAAAAATGTTTTTAAAACAAACATTTTTTTTTGCTAAGGCTCCCCAGAAGGCTGCCTTAGACATGTGGTGATTCTGTATGTTCAATCTCATTGTGATGTGTTAAAGGGACAAGTCTGAAGAGTTTGTGGCAGACCCAGGGGGCAGAATATGACTGCTGTGAAGAGGTTAATCAGGTGACTTGTTACTCCTTCTAGATACAAGGGGAGTGGGAGTGGTTCTCCAGGGAGAGAGGATACTGCATGTGGGCAGAGCAGTACTTAGTGAGGAATGCCACCAGCATCTAAGATTAGGGAGAAGACTTCAGCTGATCTCCATGTTACGTTACTGTTCATTTATTTGTTAATGAAGCCAAAACCCCAGGAAGGGCCTGAGTTTTTGACTTCGATGCAACATGTGGATTGTGTTTCAGAGCAGGTTAGAAACTATCATCATTTTTGCTCTTTGCTATTCTCACTTAGCTTATGTTGCAAAGGAATTGCACTTGCCTGTATTTCTATTTATGACCCACCAAAAACATTGCTTGAGAACAAAAAGGTAAACCTGTGATAAATGGAGGAAGCTGAATATCTGCTTTTCCACCTATCACTCTCACCTAACATCTCACTTTTCCTGAAGTGTCATTCATAGTACATAGTAAATGAGCGTTTCCAGCTGCTTTAAATTACCTTTGCAATGTGGAGGTAGCATACACTTTGGATGCCTGTGCTATAAGTGCCTCTTCCTCTCTCTCTCTGAATAAATGTTCTCAACATTTGGATGCTATGTTAAATAATTGTGAAGGAACTGATCATATTTATTATTTAGCGGTTGGGTTGAAGACATGATGGAAGAACGGGATAATGTCTAATTCAGGTCATGGCGGGATGAGCATCACTGCAATCCTGAATATACCTAGGTCCAAGGTCAGTTTGGGTCCTTTTCTAATTAATCCCACATGGTTTTGGAAATCTGAAATAATTCAATTCACCAGTATAAATTCCATGGATAACTAGGAGATTTCACTCTCCAGTAGTATCAGTCCAGCACACTTGACCAACATTTTACTCATTGTGAAACAAGTAGCAATACATCCATTAAACACTCATTTCTGTGGAGATACCATTCTTGAAGAGCCAAGAGATTCCTGATCCCTGATTTGGGGTCACCAGGTGTTACCACAATACACAAAACAACCATTGCTGAAACCAGGTGTTTTGATATCTGGTTATACAGTCTAAACAACCAGACTGTCTTCATTTGGGGGAGCATTCCTTTCCACAATGGACTTCACCTCCTAGTTATTAATAATTATTATTATTACTAGCAGTACCAAAGCATCAAGAGCACCCAACCAAGAATGATGCCCCATTGTGTTAGGTTCTATACAAACACACAGTTTGAGACACTCCCTGCTCCCCCCCCCCCTCCCCCCCGAGCTTACAATCCAAAGACACACACTTTTTGAAAAGTAAAGATTTTTAAAGTAGACTGGGGAATAAAGTCACTGGACAATCAGAGACAATAATAAAGAGGGCATTTCCCCTCTATGGAATATATAGGGATGCCCAGAGAGACAACTGCTTTGTTGTATCACCATGTGTTTTGGTTGTATTGTTCAGATGATGGAACAAGTTACTCCAGTCTCATGAGGACAAATCATAATATCAACAATCATGAGGAGTCATATCTTACTTCTCTACGTGCCCCGCTGATTTCCTGGCAGTCAAGTGCTCCTTCTTAATCTGAGTTAGAGTGAAAGCACCTAGTTCATAACCATTTCCCCAAGGAACTGTGCAGATCTCAAGGAGTTTGATCGAAGAGATTTGCATGAACCTCAACGTTTTCCTGGTTCCAGCTTGCGAGAGGGTTGTCCTTCGCCATCCCTCGATTCAAACAAAGCCCAAATGAAAATCCCCTGCCATTGTCATGTTTTGCCTTGTCTTGGATGTGACCTTACAAAACCAGCTGCTTTTTATATCATTTCCTAGAGCCACCCAGTTTCTTAGACTCAGCCCTGGTTTGATCTAAACTGGGTGGAGGTTTTCCCAAAGGTTCAGGAAACCATGTCTTGAGATAGTTAGAATCCCATCTGCTTTTGGAATGCACATTTTAGGCTACTTAAATGATGTTACTTGCCAGAAAAATTGTCTTGCACGTGTTGGTGCAATGGTGACAATGTTGAGCACAGTTAGGCTGATTATATTGCTTAGGATGGAACTAATATCTCAGCCCCTTTGCAGTATTTTTAAAAGTAACAGCATGAGCTTGATTAGTTTTGAAATATCCTGGGAAGATGACTGATTTTCAGGCACTTCATCCTCTCCCTTTCCTTAAACTGTCAAACTTTTTCTTCACCCCACTTAGAATTTCACTTCAAAGTAAAACAGTTTTACTGATACAGAAAATGAAAATGAAACTCGCTTCCTACTGGCACATGTAATGGCCTGATTTCCAATCTTTTCATCTCAAATGCAGGCAAATTTACACTTCCTATCATATCACTTCACCCTCATACAGTGCAGCAGCAGGAATGCCTCTGAAGACAGCAGAAGATACACACACTCCTTTGAACACATTTCAGCCTGGCCAGATTAAAGAACTGTGATCCTAGGTTCATTATGAAATGAATGTACCCTCAAGATGACTCTTAGCAGCTCCATACAGGGGTATCACATTACAACAATGTATGGAAGACAAGAGATCAGCATTTTAGGAAGGGTCATGAATGAATCTTGGCTTAGATGCCCCAATATTTAGTCATACATTGATTCACTGACTCTCCAGCCACATCAGTTATTTTGTCCATTGCTTTGGTGTATGTGTATTGGGCCACAGCTCTCCCTAGGACATGAAGCCACAGCTGAGGAACACGGAGGTCACGTAAAATCAATAGATCCAGCGTCAATCCATCTCCTACCACCATCCTTGGGGCAAGAGGACACGTGGCTGGAGCATGCAGTGCTCTGGTGAGTATCCTCACTACCATTACAGCTCCTCAGGGGGTTTCTCAAGCCAGAAGAAGTTAGGGCAACCCAGAGGCCCCTGCAGTTTGTGCACTGGGTTGAGGCAGCTCCCAGCTGCACTCAGGTCAGAACAGGGATTTGGAAGGAGGTACAATGGCAATGTTGAAGCAAAGCTCTGGTTCACGTGGGGGAGAGTGCTGTAAAGTACTCCAGATGAGGCCTCACTTACGCTGAATAGAAGGGAATGATCACGTCCCTCAATCTGCTGGCAGTGCTCCTATCTATATAGCCCAAAATGCCATTAGCCTTCCTGGCAACATGGGCACACTGTTGACACATTTCCAGCTTCTGGTTCACTGTAACCCCTAGGTCCCTTTCTGCAGAACTGCTGCCTAGCCATTCGGTCCCTAGTCTGTAGCAGTGCATGGGATTCTTCCGTCCGAAGAGCAGGACTCTGCACTTGTCCTTGTCAAACCTCATCAGATTTCATTTGACCCAATCCTCTAATTTGTCTAGGTCCCTCTGTATCCTATCCCTACCCTCCAGCATATCTACCACTCCTCCCTGTTTAGTGTCATTTGCAGAGTTGCCAAGGGTGCAATCCATGTCATCCTCCAGATCATTAATGAAGATATTGAACACACACACAAAAATTGACTTGCATCAGCTATGTAAGGTTTTGAAAGCAAGCATCAGTGTTTGAAAATATTTGGTTTACGTTCCCACACTTAACTGCCAAGCAGATGCTCTAGGGGCAAAGCAGGCATATTTTCCATATTAAGTAAGATTTCTCTTTCAGTCAGGAAAGCCAAATTAAATGGGTTATATGAGTGCAAGGCATTTACATTAGCTTGATGGTTTGAGTGGTTAACAGCAGTGCAATTTGTTGTTACAAAGAGTATGTTGCCTCTGTATTTGGCACTGATGTGACTGCTACTGGAATCCTATGTCCAGTTCTGGTGTCCACAGTTCAAGAAGAAGGTTGATTAATTGGAGAGGGCTTAGAGAAGAGCCATGAGAATGACTGATTGGAAAGCATGCCTGATAGTGATAGATGGAGGCCCTAGAGACTATTTACCTTAACAAAGAAATGGTGACTTGATCACAGTACCTACATCGAGAAACAAAATGTGATTATGGAAGGCTCTTCAATCTAGCAGACAGAGGTGTAACAAGATCCAATGGCTGGAAGTGGAAGCTAGAAAAAGTCAGACAGGAAATAAGTCCTAATTTTTAATAGTGAGAGAGAAATTAGCCACTGGAACAAACTACCAGGGATCGGCAATCTTTGGCATGCGGCACATCCAGGTGGGCCAGTATGGTTTGTTTACGGCCAGTGTCCGCAGGTTTGGCCAATTGCAGCTCCCACTGTCTGTGATCCAATTTTCCGGGCCAATGGGGGCTGTGTAAAGCAGCAGCCAGCACATTCCTCGGCCCACACCACTTCCTACAGTCCCAATTGGCCTGGAACGGTGAATTGTGGACAGTGGGCGCTGCAACGGGCCGAACCTGCGAACGCTGCAGGTAAACAGTTCCGGCCCACCCTCAGATTTCCCTGATGGGCCACAAGCCAAAGGTTGCTGATCCCCGATCTATATGCTGTAGTTCAAACAGGAATTCATTCAGGGAAGTTCTATCGTGATATGCAGGAGGTCACATGAGATAATCACAATGGTGCCTTCTGACCTTAATCTATGACATAGATGCAATTATTATTATTAGGTATGGGGGAGAGGGGTGTTTTTATAATTGATACACCCCTCTATTGCCTATAATTTTAGGATACTGAAAGGAAAACTTCATATTTTAAATATGCACCCACTAATTACAGAGGTATCCATCATTAAACACACTAAACAGATTATTAGCAGCCACAGACTCAGAGATGGGTGATTTCCAAAAGTTCAGAATCTGGCCTTGGTTCTGAAAAGCCTCCAAGATTTGAAGGCCAGATTTTCAAAACCGTTAAGCTCCCAAAAGCTTCTGTGCAGACACCTAAATATATGACCTGACTTGGGTGTTGCGTACTTTTGAAAAATCAGGCCCTGAGCATTTGAGCTAAATCTTATCCAAATTCCCCTAAACTCTCATCTGCCAATAACGTCGAGGATTAAAAAGGATGTTGCAAAGTCAGGAAGTGCCAGAGTGAACATCACCCATACAGTCTTCGTTCAGTCCCCTTGGGCATGCATATTATGATAAAACCTTTAATTACAGATTCCATATGCTTTTTATTTTATTTTTTTTAACATCAGACCCCAAGTTCATCCAGCACACAGGACTGATCTGCTCTGGGGATGGATCAGGGCTGGGTAGTGAAGGAGTTTGTTATCTTTAGGACATTTGTCTCATTTATTGCAGAAACTGGAAGGTGTGTGCTATTTGAAATTGGGAGGTTTGGGTCCCTGCAAAAGTAAAGGCCCCGCTACCCAATTAAGGGAAGGAGCCCGTGAATCCAGTCTTCAGCTAATTTCCAGACAACAAATGAGAAAAACAGGCACAGGAGAGAGGTCAGAGGAAAGGACTCAGGGATCCAGAGCAGGACACGGAGCAGAAAACCCGAGATAGTGCCCACTGCTCCTCAAAGGGCATCTAACGAGTCGGTGGACATGGCCCAGAGATGTGTTCGGATAAAGTGACAGAAATAGATCACAGAGCCCCCTCTGCCATCCAGCTTTCTCTTCCTGGTATGACAGACGGCTGACTTGGCCAGTGCAAGGAGGAGGTTGAGGAGAAGAGGTCACCCCTTTGTGGGACCATGGGTGGGGCATGAGTGGACCAGAAGGTGCAGTGAACCAGAACCTCACTAGGGGACAATAGAAGGTTCAAGGTGAGCTGGAAGAAGGGCTGGAACCTCGACATGCACCAGGGTCTCCCTCGCACTGCAAAAGAGACAGGGGTTGGGGGAATTTGTGAACCACACCAGTGCTCATGGCTCTGTGGAGGAGCTGACAGATGATATCTCCAGTGGGTTGTGCAATGAAGTAGACAGGGGACTGCAGGAAGATAAAGGTACTAGTTTAACATCCTTTAGTGTTTAGCTACTATATTTCCTTGAGGGGGTAAACTTTAAATAGCAAGCTGCCTTCCATTCAGTTGGGTCATTCCAATGTTTCCTTTCAGGAGTCATGTCTTGTCCATAAATTAAGAATTGTTTTCCTCACTCTAAATAAAATGAGTTACAGGGGGAGTTTTCCAAAGATGCCTAAGGGGTTTAGGATCATTAATCCCACTGAAAATCAATAGAACAGGTGATAAACCCTCAACTGCAATTATTTTATGTGCTTTTCTCTGATTAGTAACAATTTCATACAGTACATTAGCATCAGAGATTTTAGTGACAGACTGATTTTCACTATATGATGCAGTGTCTTCCCAGAGTATCCATGTTAGTTAGAGCAGACTGTGCAAAAAAGTCCCACTTGTTGATACTTCTACATAAATTTGACATGATCCCAAGGCTTCTGTTTTATCCAGCAGAGGTGGAGAAAATACAATCTTCATATTGTAAACAGCTGTCCTTGTCTTACCTAATTACAAGTAGAGAAAGCAGCAACCCATTTACATGCTTCCTCCTGTGCTTCAAGGGTTAGATAATATATGGGGAAAACCTTTATTCCAAATCCTTTTGCGCCATGCACAATATCCTTTGTGTTAGCTGTAATTAGAATCAAGCAAATAACTCTTCTTTCCCCCTGAATATTCACTCGGATAGAAAGCGGAATTTGCTTTGATTGCGGTCGTGTTCCCTTTATGCTCCCGTTCCACAGCTACAGTGGGGAGTAAGTTCCCTGGTTGGAATGTTATTGGAAACAGCATATTTTAAAACATTGACAAATATATGGGGGGAGAGGGATAGCTCATTGGTTTGCGCATTGGCCTACTAAACCCAGGGTTGTGAGGTCAATCCTTGAGAGGGCCATTTATGGATCTGGGGCAAAAATCTGTTGGATGATTTAGTTGGGGTTAATCCTGCTTTGAGCAGGGGGTTGGACCAGATGATCTCCTGAGGTCCCTTCCAACCCTGATATTCTATGAATACTGACAAAGTGAATTTTAAGTTAATGAAGATGACTGACAGCAGATACCAGATCTCAAGAGTTACCTGCATTATAGTCCCAGTTTAGGAAAGCATCCTCATTCTGAAAACAACAGAAGCACATTCAGAATGTTAAGCATGTGATTAAGTCCCATTCAAGTCATGGCTGTGGTGTTTTCCTGAATTAGGGAACAAAAACCTGATCCTGTGGTGCTGTGCCCAATCAAAACTAATCAGTGCAGATACCTACTGCTCTTAATGAACTGTGCAAACAACCTACTGATCCGGAAATGGTTCCAGAAATAACTAGCCATACAAATTATTTGTGAAAAGCTTCAAATGAATACAACTGAGAAAACTGTAAACTGTTTCCAACAAGTCATGAAGAGGTGGTTGAATTCTTTGCATAAACTATTCCCTACAAAAATTTGCTCAGTTCTAGTGATAGAGCTACACAGCCTAAAGATGGCTTTTTTGTCGTTTGAATAATTTTCTTTGCAAGCAAACCTACCGGTTAGCCTTAAAATTCTTTGCAATCAAATGTCTTATAGTAGCATATCTGTTTTCACCAACAAAAATCTTCATTACCTGTCAGTTCAGGTTGTTACTCAACATGAAAGTTAAAATGAATACACCACAACTGTAAAAATTAAGCATGAAAAGCTGGGAAATTAACAGGTAAGGGAAGGCAGATAAATATTCCAATACATTCCCACTTCAAGCAGTCTCTTGAACATATGTAAAAGTGTAAAGTATTGATACCCCTTTTGGACCTAAGCAGTTAGCCAATTTCCAGTGTTTCTGTTTGGAGGAGAAATTGATGTCTAAATTAGGTATTTATTTGATGCAACCCTATTTACAGAGTACAAAGTCCTGTTTCCCTGAACACATTAGGACTTAAACAGCGGGCGATAATTTCTTTGCTCACTGTTCCAAGCCTGACTCATCCAACACTCTGCCCCAAAGTTCTTAATGGTTTTTTTTTTCTTCTTCTTCTTAATAGGCTCACACTGACAGGGCCTCTCTCTCTGGGTCTGAGTCTTCTTTGCGCCTTCTCTCACCACAGTGATAAACATGTTCAAGACTAGCAGCCGTGTTAGTCTGAAATAAACTAGTTAGTCTCTAAGGTGCTACAAGTATTCCTTGCTTTCTTTACGGATAAACATGACTCCACCAATCAGTGCACCAGCCCCTCTGTTTGCTGTATCAGTCTCCAGGGAAACCTGTTGGGCTATATGGATTTGCCTCTACTCCAGCCTTGCCACATGTCTGTGTTTTGGGTGGAGGCTGCTTTTGTTTCAGATATCTAGTTCCATAAAGGAGCTTGATTGTTTCTTACATGTAACCTGAATGACGAGCTACGGTTAAGCTCACTAGCTTCAATGAGGTCTCACCCAGCCCCTCAGCTTAACAGTATAAAACTGTCCATTCTACAATAACCATACAAAGATATCCCTTAATTCTCCTCCCTGAATTGCAGGTCGGAGGGGTACATTTCCTATGTAGGAATTTTCAAAAGCACAAATGGCAGTTAGGAATCCAACTTCCATTGAAACTGATGGGCTTTAAATGCCTAATTCCCATTTGTGTCTTTGAAAAAAATCTTCCCCTATACTTTTAGAAGTTGTGTAAATAGTTGGGTATAAATGAAAACACAACGTGCTACAGCCACTAGTAACCTACAGCTATTAGTTTCCACCAGGAATGCTGAACAGAGATGGTCAAAAAAATTATCAAAAGTGTTTAATGATAAAAATGGCTTTTTGAAGAAACTGAACTTTTACAAGAAACTTTCATTTCCATTCTTTTTTTGGGGTTGTGTAGAAAAATAATTTCACTTTTCCCCAACTAAAATTGGACACATTTTCAGTTTGTGGAGTTTTTTGGTGTTTGGGGTTTTGGCGGGGGAGGAGGGGGTTGTTTTAGTCTATCCCCCCCCCACAAAAAAACTGGCTCAAATACTGGATCCCTTATTTCTAGCTATAGCTAGGTAAAAAGCAGTCACCAGTTAGCATTATTAAGGTATCAAAGATGCTTCAGCTCTAAAAGTTCAGATTCTTAGCTGGTGTAATTCAATCAAGGCCTACTGGCTTCCCAGAGAGCGGCTAGTGGGTACTCAGTACTTTTGAAAAACAGGCCACCCGCTATTTTAGGCACAAAAATAAGGGTTTAGGGGACTTAAAAAAATAAATGAATGTGGACTTGGTATCAATCGGGGTAGCTGCATTAAAGTCAATGGGGCAATTACTTGAGCTGAGGATCTCTCTCTAGATTGTATCCAGCTATAGCTTATCACAGAGAGCTGAAGTTATCTGAAAGATGATTTAGTTGGGGATTGGTCCTGCTTTGAGCAGGAGGTTGGACTAGATACCTCCTGAGGTCCCTCCCAACCCTAACGTTCCATGATTCATCTATGACTCTATGTAATCTGAGATCTCAGGGTTTAAAAGCCTCTCCTGCCTGAGGTTAAAGACACAGCTCTGTTAGCTCAAAACCAGTAGCAGACTGTGGGAAAGGGGAGGAGCTCCATCGAGTCCCCTCCAGACCTTGCTTCCAGTTCTTTATAAAGTCTTTCTGCCCCCCAACCCCAGAAATACCCAAGGCAGAGGGCATTCTTCAAGCAAACAAAAGTCCTCTCCTCTCTTCCTTCCCTAGGATATCAGGTGGTCTTCCTCAGTCAGTCATCCAGACACAGGGTCTATCTCCAGCCCTGCCTCTTTGGACTCACTGCTCTGAGGCTGGGTCACCTGGTTTTGGGAGCAGTGAGGTCTGCTGCCGTCTCCCTCCCAGCGAGCCAGTCACTGCTGTCGGAGGAGGGGCAGGCTTCTCCCCATTCTTCCCCTACTCCCTCTCAGGCAGAGCAGGCCTTCCAGGCATGCCTCGTTGGTGTTGACCAAGCCAAGAGATCATCTGTCTCCTCTCTGCCAGAGTGAGGGCGTGTCCCTTCACACAGCCTCAAACCCGTGTGTGGCTCCACCCCTAGAGGGTGACAGCGCAGCATGGAGTAAGCAGGGTTACTAGAGCTCGTCAGCTTCAGCCACATCGAAACATTCTGCCGAGATGGTTTGATTTCCCTGAAAGTCCCATGGAATCCGGCACACCTGCCTGGCTCTTTGGTAGCCCCCCTTCAATTCCCAAGCTCCCCCGCTGCTTGCCTAACAGGCTGCCATGGAGTGCCCCACTTGGGATTTGGGGCTTCCAGGCTCCTTTGCAGTTTGCCAGGTAGGCTGATGGGGAGCTGGGAGGCTCCAAAGTCACAGCTCCTCCACAGCTCACAATCCATCGCTCTAGGGCAACCCAGCTGGTGGACGGTCCCTCAGCCAGGGACCCCAGAGCTTCCAGGTTCAATCGCTTCAGGACAGCCCCTTTCAGGAAGAATTTTGAAATGTTTGGTTTCCATCCACATCAGAATGAATCCAACGATTGAAATATCAAAATCCTTCAGAAAACCGAATGACCTTCCTCTGCACAGCTCTGTGGGGGACAGCGGACATGATTTTGCAGCAAACCACAATTTCAGGAGGAATGCTGCCAGCCGATGGATGCGATCTCTCACATTCAGTCTCTTTTGCACATTACAAAGGCAAACAAGCACATGATTGGGTGTCTATGTGTGAGTGAGAGATTTCATTGATTATTCAGAATCTTTTAATCATCGACAAATGGAAGTAGGTTATAACACATCACAGTCACGTTGTCATAATGTTCAAAACCAGATAGAACATTGCAGTACATTACATTGCAAAATGTATTAAGACCTGCACCTTCAGTTCTATTGATTCTCTACCCTGTCAACTCTACATCATTTATCCCTACACTATTTCTTTCCTAATAGCAAAATATCTTTATTATGAAGTAGATGACAGGAGCATTCACATCTTTTAAGAAGGGAATGAAATTAGTGGGAAAGGGAATTGGATAATGGGTGTATTATTCATCGGGATGCATACCTAATTTATATAGTGCTGCAGCTATGCCATCTGAAATTGCTATAACTCCAATTAAGCCATCTTAAGTAATAGCAGGGACTATTCTACTGTGTCGGAATATTAATTTCATGATCTGTTTTATACCCTAAAAAGTAAAATGTATTCCTAATTCATCAAGTTATTTCACAATAATTATGCATTTTGGAAAATGTAGTCCAAACCTGCATCATGCCGGCCACTGCTTCATGCTGGCCACTGGAGAAGACCTAGTACATAGTAGGAAATAATCTGCTACTGGTATAGGCCTTCTCCTGGAATACTGGGGGAGGAATCGTACCATGGAGTGAGAATACCCTCACATGACCACATACTATAAAGGTAATTTCATGCCTCATATCAGGGCCATAATGAGTCCCCTCTTGCTCCTTAATATGCAGGTGATCACCATGATAGGCAGCAGCATGCTAACCGTGTGACAAAATCTCCAGGAATATGTCCAGCCAAAATTCCTTTCAGAACACACTTTTGATAAAGGTCTGGTTCTAATCAACAAAGCCTTTAACAAAAAAGGAACATCAAAACCACCTTGCCACAGGCACCATCCACCTCTTTCCAAGACACCCACCCGTCCCAGGGATGATACAACTGGAGAGATGCATGTTAGAGTGTTCTTTGTGTTGGGATGGTGCCTCTGGACTTTATTACATAGAGCACATTTTGATCCTCGCTCATCTGTGTTCAGATCGAAGTGTATAATGGCCCTTTATGGTAGAGACTTTCCCCATCTGCAATCCCCATTATAAAAATATCCTGGCCCAGCACACAAAGTCAGAAACTTCTGTACCCAGGGGAACAAAAGTTGTCCAAGCTTCCTATATTCCAGGAAAATTTTGATACCAGGAGATAGGTGTCTTCACCAAGATTTTCAGAAGCAACTAGTGGTTTGGGGCCCCAGCCATAAAGATGCTCTGATCTTTCTGAAAAAAATCTTTAAGGCGTTTCCAAGCTGGATACTCAAAGAACAGTTACCCACACTCACTAGTCTCTGAAAATCTTGACCCTTGTAGATAGTGTATATAGGCAGACAGTGAAAGGTGTCACTTTCCTCTCACTTAACCAGGTTTCATTAGTGTGAAACTGGTGTGACTTCATTTGAGTCATGTCCCCTTTTCACCAAAATGAAGCAGAGTCTGGGGAAAATGGGAATGTTCTTCATGTGGAAAAGAATTTTTGAAAAGGGGAGCAACACAGTGAGGTGGAAAAGCAAGTTATAAGGAAATTGATCAAATATTACATTAGACTAGTACTTATTTCTGCTGAATGACTGCTATAGAGTGCACATCCTATTACCTTCTATAGGCTTAATCCTGCAAAGATACTTACGGTTAACCATATGCGTAAATCTTTGCAGTATGGAAGCTGATGTTACTGAAGAGAGGCAAATTTTAACTGGAACAGGGAGCAATAAGTAACTCTTCATGTATCTAATGATCCCAACTACTGTATATCACATTCAACTCAAGCAGGAGCTAAGACAGCAGCTATCTGTATCATTATTCACACACTTCTTAAGACATTTGCACCTCTTTTTCCAATTCATAAGCTCCTTGGTAAGTAATATGCAAGTAATTTTCTTTTACTTCCCAGTTTCTTATTCCTAATGCTATCTCTAACAGACCATTTCTCTCTGTTTCGTAGATAGCAAAGGGTACAGGATAAAGAGATAGCTCCCAAGTATTAGTTAGGATGACATTTCTGCAAGCTTAAAGCTTGCTCTGTTGAATCTATCACAGCAATAAAATGTGGCCTCTGAATAGAATGTAATGATATCAGCAGGCACAGGGAGGACTCCAGCTGAGGATAAGTGTATTGTATTTGTTAACTTAATAACGTGCCTTTTACAACTGGTGAAAAATAGGATGTAATTAAATATAAAGGGTTAGGGAGCTCATTGTCTGGATCTTTTGAAATTCAGAAACCTTTTGTTTGATTTTGCTTGACAGTTCAGGTCATGTTGAACCTTCATAGCAAAGCACTGGGACCAAGGATAGTCACATATTGAAACACTCAGCTAGTTCCAGTACCTGCTGAACTAGAATTCTCAAAGGTTATCCAAACCCACAAAAAGAAGGCTGGGCAGGCTTTTTAAAAACGATGGGCAAACTCTGCATAACTCTGGCACCTAAACAGAAAACCTGGAATATATAGTAGTTCTAGCACTTTTGGTCATGGCTAAATATGTTGCCAGGACACACATCCTCATGGAATTTTAGTATGGAATCCTAGAACATTAGGGTGGGAAGAGACCTCTGGAGGTCATCTAGTCCAACCCCCTGCTCAAAGCTGGACCAATCCCCAACTAAATCATCCCAGCCAGGGCTCTGTCAAGCGGGGCCTTAAAAAAACCCTCTAAAGATGGAGATTCCACCACCTCCCCAGGTAACCCCTTCCAGTTCATCACCACCCTCCTAGTGAAATAGTGTTTCCTAATATCCAATCTAGGCCATCTCGCACTGCAGCTTGAGACCATTGCTTGTTGTTCTGTCATCTGCCACCACTTAGAACAGCCGAGCTCCATCCTCTCTGGAACTCTCCTTCAGGTAGTTGAAAGCTGCTATCAAATCCCTCCTCATTCTTCTCTTGTGCAGACTAAACCAGCCCAGTTCCCTCAGCCTTTCCTCAAGAATATTCAGTTCCAGTCATGCTGAGGAGATAGAAGGGGAAGAGTTCATCCCAACATTTCAGACCAGTACAGAAAGCTTCTGACTGAGTTCCAATCTCTATATGGGCAAATGCAATGGGTAAATATAGTCTGTCTTTTTTCCAACCCCTCTATTCCACCGCTACCAAATTCTGCATCATGAGACAGACCTTCAGCCATTTTTGAAATATTTCAACAGAGTTACGTTGATTTACATCAGCTCTAAATCTGCTCCATTTTTCCCCATGAATGTATGACCTTGGGCGGTTACGTTTGCACAACTTGCTATTATTTAGCAAGTCCCCTGAGCCCTTTCCTGCATGGCCCACACTGTTCCCGATTACTCCTAAATGCTACGAATGCATTCTGGTCCCAACAGGCTTGTCAGAACTCTTCTTAGCCTCATGTTTTCTTGCTCCCCCGGATGATTGTTTAAATGTCTCTACTCAGCCTGCTGAAATAGTTCTATAATTACATGTAAAAATCAATCAATACCTTCTATAAAGAAAAGCCAAAATTTTTACCTGTGGGGCCGCTAAGGTGGGTGCCCAAAAGCTTGATCCTGTGTCAGTGAATGTAATGAAAGTTTTGATCCTGAATTCCATTGGAGCAGCTCTAAATACTTGTGACTAGACTGTGCCTTGGACTCCAGGCTTCTGCAGAGGAGGAAAAAGCCTCCTGTGATACCTCCATGCGAGTTTCCTGGATTTTGAATCCAGCCACAATGGAGTGAGAAGTGGCACATGCCCACTTATACTCCCTCCCTGGAGCAGGCAGGCAATGAGTAAATGGAGAATGAATGGAGGCTTGGCTCCATGCGTTTCCCCTCCCACTTTCCATCCAGTACAGCTGAACCAACGGGGGAGGGTGGGAAGGGTGGGGGGGTGCAGGCCATCAGCAAAGTATTAGTCCTCAGAACAAGCGGGAATCAGAGAGGCATGTCTCTCTTCCTGGGCCTCCTTCTGTTTACCCAAAATCCCTTGCTCAGGACTGTGTCTGAAGGCACAATCTAATCCTAGACTCTAGATCCAATGGGCCCTTCTGGCCTTAAACTATGAATCCTTATTTGCCAAGGGAAGATTTCTAAAGGAACAAACAGAGGTTAGTCACCCAACTCTCATAGATTATCAGTGTAAATTAGCTGCCTAACAGCCCTTCATAATGTTGGATACCTCTCCCAGTAAATGGAAAAAAAAAAAAAGACTGATTTTCAGAGTTGTCCCATTGGCTTCAAGTGGATCCAACTGGTGCTTTGCATTTGCCTGTCTATGGATTTAGGCACCTAATCTTATGTATCCAAATGTTAAAAACTGCAGCCAGTGCTGGGTGCAGCTTCATAGAAGATTCCACCTCATTCATGCTGCTAAAACCTTGCAGCATTCTCCATTCTTTCATGGGTATTCAGAGCCCAAGAAGTGTAAAGAAAAAGTAAAGGATGGTTGACTAAAGGGGAAAAAGTGTCTTTGTTAAAAATAGTAGATTTAAATATCTACACAACCCACATGTTAAATGGACAGTTATTAAAACTGCCAAGTATAGCAATCATTTCAAACACACGCCAAGAAAGTAGTTATATTATACCACACCGCTCTGTACAATATTAAATATATAGAGATGTCAAGAATCAGATGCACACATTCATCTTGGGATGAAGGGACTATAAATAGACATTTAAGATGGCAATAAAACCACTCATTAAGCTTTTTTTAAATAAAAAGTTAGTGAAAAGCAGCCAGAAGAATAACTCCTGTGAATATCCACAGCTGGCAGGCAGCTGGATTTCAAATGGATTTACCCAAACACCAAAAAAGCTCTAATTCAGTGCTATGACTTCAAGAATTACAGTTTTTCAGAAACACTGTCTATTAGCATGATCTACTCTGGTGGAGTCCATGCAGGGCATATTGTGTTAATCAGAAGGATAGCAAGGCAGAGAGAAAGGGTCTGGACTAATAAGCAAAAGGCATCTCTGTAAATGAATACATAATTTCAGAGTCCAGGGACAAGTTTATTTCTGGTGTAATTCTTCTGACTTCAAAAATGGAGTTAGAACAAGAAGGAAGTTGGCCCAATAAGACTAATTCTTGTAAAATAAAGGCAGTAATGGCTCTAATGAGAGCAGAAATCTTGTGTTAAACTCTTTAAGGTACATCCCCAGTCTGAATTAAGATCCTGATTTTTAAAAAATATACAAAATTGTGCACCTAAGCCCAGAGTCTCAGTTGTTATCAGTCAGGATAGCCCTACTGATGTCAATAGAGTTATGCTGATTTACACTAGGTGAGCATCTGACAACACTGAATTAGCATGAACCATGAGGGTTGATGTTTAACACCTTTACAAGTTACTGCAAGCTCTTTGGGGGCAAGGAATGCCTTTTCCTACATATTTGTACAGCTCCTAGCACAATGATGCTCAAATCCTCACTGGGGACTTTGAACCTGACCCAAAATCCAATGAGAGGCTTTGGATTGTCTTCAGTGGATCAAGCTTTCTATGTGTTCTTCTGTCACCCACCCCAAAGACCCACCTCGTTCCAGACACGGCAGCATCCCCTTCATGTCCCATCCATGTTCCCCCCTTTCAGGGTTACCCAGTGTCCTTCTATGCAAACAGTCCCTGGCAGCCTTTTCCTGGGCTGCCCGGATGCTGCCACTTCCTCAGAGGAAAATAGGGGAGCCTGGGCCCACCTGAGGGTCCCTGCACTCTGGGTTCCAGTGCAGGGACCCTCAGTTCAAGGCTTTACCCTCTCAGCCCTCACAGCTCCTCCCCTAGGCTGCCGCCTACTCTTCCTAATTCCCCCTTTTCTCTGGGAGTGCCAGTTCCAAACCACCACCCTCCTCTTCCCATGGAGGGACTGCGGCCTGCCTTCCTGCAGCCTTTCCCAGCAGTTCCATCTGTTCTCAGCTCCAGGGCTCATCTATTCCTACCCATTTCTCTGTGGCTCTTCCTCCAGGTGCAACTAGGGCAGTTCACTGGCCTTCCTGGCCACTTTAACCCCTTCTAATCTTGTATGGAGTGAACACCCCACCATTTTAGTCTACAACATTGATGTACTAAATCTACATTAAGGGCTTGTAATGGAGTTCAGACTCACCATTATGACGCCTCCCGCGGGTCAGTCCAGGAATTAGCTCTTGCCGGCCACGGAGCACCTTTTGCGTGTGGTGTCTCACCTGTCGCCTGCTCTGCTGGTTTCAGACTCATGTTGCTCCCCGCTCAGCGGCACCCGCTTCAGGACACTGCCCTCCGGCAAAGCCCACTACTCTCCAGCAGTGCCCACTGCTCCATTCTCACCCCTTTACAGGGAAGGGGGGGGGGGGGAGAGCATAACAACAGTCCTTTGGCTTGCACCTGCCACAGTGGCCAATCACATGCCCACAGTCTAGTCCCTCAGGTCAGGGGCATGTTGCAGTCTGTTTTGGCCACACTCCTCCACATCCAGGTGCAGTACAATGGGGAGAAACAGGGGGACCAAGATCATCCACTACTCTGGGTCCGAACCCAGGGACCCTTTAACAGCAACCTCTCCGCCCTCCTTCTCTCCCCTTGTCCAACTATCTTCCCTGAGCCATTTCCCCATTGGCCCCTGCACCTTCTTGGTCCTTCTAATCAGGCAGGTAATGGGCCGGAGCTCTCTTCTGCTCCCCCAAGCCTGACCGGCATTGCACTGTCCAAGGTGCTTCCCTTCTTCCCTCAGGAGCCAGTCCTTCACCCTTGCTAATCAGGGAGAGACTGATTTCTCCTCTGCTAGGCAGTCTTTATATAGGGCCCAGCCCAGCCCTGATTGGCTGCCTCTCCCTTTTCCCTGATTGGCTTTCCGCAGGCCTTTTCTGATTGGCTGCAGGTCTGCACAGCCTCTCTGGCTTGTTCTAGCCCTTTTTCTCATGGACTGGGGCAGCCACCCCACTACAGGGCCAGATTCTGATGCCCTCATTCCTGTTGATCAGCAAGTCACTTCACAATTGTCCCATTGGCTTCAGTAGTATTATTCATACAATAAGATGTTACTTAATTAGAGTGAGTGGATCAAAATCTGCCCCCAAAATGAGTAGACACTGTGCTTAACTGCTTTAACTACATACTTGCTAGTGAAAAGTTCATGTACATTGGTATATATGTGGCCTGCACTTCCAGAAACATAATGGCTGCCCTTCCAAGTCAGTATTTGCCAAATAGTTTTCACATTGCAGTATCTGACATACCATATTCCCTACTCTTACAGTAAGGAATATCTGTGGACACCTTTAGGCAGGTGTTGACATATTAATGGTGACTATCATGTCATATTCCCTTGAAATCTACAGCATAGACTACAGCCTTTGCTTTCTAGGAGAGAAGAGGCTAGCTAGAAGCATTGCTAACAGATACCTTGAAAAAAAAGTGTAAGGCACAAGCACTGAACTAGGGACTCATTAGACCTGGATCCTATTCTTGACTCAGGCACTGAACTCTTGGGTGACCTTTGGCAAGTCACTTAATTGATCTGTGCCTCCATTTCCCCATCTGTCAAATGGGGAATGATGATACTGGCTTTCCTTTGTAAAACGCTTCAAGGTCTACAGATGAACAGCACTATATGAGAGCTGTGACTATTACAGCAATGTCCTGTTGCATCCTGGATGAACCTTCATGAATTAAGTTAAACCATATGGAATCACATTTTTCTCATCTTTGGAACTGATTGTGTCAAAAATGCCAAAGTCTATGTGCTATTGTGGGATTGTATGAACTTCTGTAGAAGGAAGAGATGATTAATGCAATCTCTAGGAGACATTAGGAACTTCAAAGAACCTTTTGGGACAACACATGGTTTTCCTATGTGATGCTTGGGGCTGAGACAAATGCAAAAAAACAGGTGGAATCCATCCTTTTGAAGCTACACCCTGAGGAGAGCAACAGATGTTGAACTGATCACTTGCTCTTGAAAACTCCATCCCAAAGACCTCCAACATGTATAAAGGATGGGCTGACCTCTCATGACTGTGTTAATTCTGAGCTGAGGCTGTTTTGAGCTTGTGACCACAAAAGAGCCCCCGATGGTGGACGGAAGGACTCATCTGCCTGAGCCTGTTTTTGAGACACTGTGGAGGAGGGAGAAATTTCTGTAAACTCATCAGCATAGGTGTAGGTGTTTAATAGGTTCCCTGTACTGTGTTTACCTTCAAATTAAAACATGCTTGCTCAGGAAAACCAGTGTAGTAACTTCTAACTGTGACCATTACACGGTCATTAGTCTGTGAAGCAAACAGGCCTGCCTAGATAGACTTTTGCTGGGAGTAACACAGTGAAGGTTTTTAAGGTCAGGCTTGACAAAGCCCTGGCTGGGTTGATTTAGTTGGAGTTGGTACTGCTTTGATCAGGGGGTTGGACTAGATGATCTCCTGAGGTCCCTTCCAACCCTGATATTCTATGAGTCTATGAAGGCAGCAAAGTTCTCCAGTCAGGAGAGAGAGACGTGTCTCCACCCAAGAAAGGCAACAAAGCTGGGGCGCTGGAAGCCTGAGAGGAGGGTGTCCTTACTGAACCTCGATGGGAAAATGCAGGCGCAGATGCCCTGAACAGTGACAAGAGCCAGGAAGTATTATTAATTAATAACAATGATTATTGGCTCTGCCACTGACTTGCTGTGTCACCATGTGTTCCTCTCCATGTCTCTGGTTCCTCTCCCACCTCACGTATCTTGAGATTGTAAGCTCTTTGGCGAAAGGCTGTTTCTCACTGTGTGTTTATACAGTGCCTATCACAATGGGGTTCTAAACTTGGTTGAGCTTCTCGTACTATTGTTATTCAAATACCAACCAGACTATCGTCTGTCTTTTAAATACAGAGCACAGACACTTGGAAAGTGTTACAGTGCAGCCTATCCTGGATATTTGCCCATTCTAAGAGGACTTCCACAAAGGCCATGATTTGATCAGCCAAGAAATACTCCTAATTGGCCTCTCACTTCTGCGATTATGGTGTAAATCTCAACCTGACCGGTGTGATGGAAAATCATTCCTCTGATTACTACGATGGCCTTGAGCACCGTTCCTTTTTGGGATTGTCACTGAAGTTTCAGAACTAGCGAAAACAGTCCATATCACAAAACTAGCATTCATTTATCATAATTACATGCAGTTGGCAGCCTTTCTCCAAAACAGACAAGGTGAAATAATGAGCATAGAAACTGAAATGCCCTTTAGCTCCCTAAATAATATGATTCTAGAGAAGTTAAAACCATAACGTATAGATGCAGACAGTGTTCTTTGTCTACAAAGGTCTTAAAACAAGGTATTATGTCTCATTCCCACCTATGATACTCATGAGACCTGTTACTACAGTACCTGAGTGCCTAATGCTCTTTAAGGCATTTATCCACACAGCATCTCTGGGACGTAGGAAGATTCTACTACCACCATTGTGCTGATGGGGAACAGACGCACAGAGCTGTAAGGATCAGATTTTTAAAGGGATTTAGGAGCTTTACTCCATTGATTTTGGTGGAAGTTAGATGCCTAAATGCCTTTAAAAACCTGGACCTAACTGATTTGTGTAGGGTCACACAGGAGGTTTATACAGAACATAGACTTGTACCTAGGGCTCCTAAGGCCCTGGACAGGGCCCTAACTTTTGGGCCATCCTTTTGCTCTGTACCCCTTAGTCAATATCTTAGTGTCATGACAGAAGCTAATGGCATTTTCCCTGTGCATTACCCACAAGAGACTTTACCATGGTGATAGGACAAGCCAATCTCTTGAGCTCTTTGGGATTAAAAAAGTCTACTAAGACCTTAGCAGGTACACACTTGCTAAAAGCAGTGGGGTTTCTGGTAAGCAAAGAAAAGTCTCAGGACTCCCAAGACTCCTGGGCCTGGGTCAAAATCAAAGCAAGATTAGAGTCTACAATAGATAGGGTTAAAAGAAGATGGGAATATGGGTTGTTCGCAACTCTGAACAAAACATTGTGATTGTTCTTTCAAAAGTTTACAACTGAATATTGATGTAATACAGCTTTGAAACTTTACCATGTAGAACAGAAAATGCTGCTTTTAACCATCTTAAGTTCAACGAAACAAGCACAGAAACAGTTTCCTTAACTTGTCAGTTTTTTGAAACTCCCTTTTTTAAATGGTTTATGTTATGGTTTAGACTGCAACAGTACTGTATGGTATTTGTTTCTTTGTTTGATCTCTGCTGATGCCTGATTGTGTACTTCTGGTTCCAAGTGAGGTGTGTGGTCAACCAGTCAGTTCGTAACTCTGGTGTTCGTAACTGAGCTTCTACCGCATTTAGTTCTCCTGACAATCCTGATGTCACCTCTTCTACTGTGGTTTGAACTCATATCCTGGCTTTATCCAATATGATCAGATTCCGAACATAAAGATGGATGAATCAAAGTTGGAGGTATGATGGTTAGAGCACTAACCCAGGCAGTGAGAGACCCAGGTCACATTCTTGCTTTGCCACACATCTTGTGTGACACAGGGCATGTCACAATGGATACATCTACACTGCAACCACTGGGTGTGACTGTAGGTTAGGTGGACCTACCTCAGCTAGCTTTAATCCAGCTAGCTCGAGTTCTAGAGTAGTCAAGTGACAACACGCCCTGCTTTAGTGTGGGGCAGCCCTGTGAGTAATTATCCATGGTTTCCTATAACCTATGTTGAACCTCATGCTACTGCAGCGTTGCTGGTCTAGTAGCCAAGCTAGCTAGACTGAAGTTAGCTTGGGCAGGTCTACTCAAGCTGCGGGCACGGCTCACGATTGCAGGACAGCCAGATCCTTTATCAATCTGTGCCTCAGTTCCCCAGTTGCAAAGTGGGTTAATAGCACTCCCTTATCTCACAGGGACGTCATGAGAATAATTACATTCTAGAAAGAGTGTGAGAGAACCATATAAGTACTGTAGATAGAGAGTTTCCCAGGCATCTGGGAAATGGCTTCTTTGCTACATTTTGGGTGGGATTTTCAACTGCCTTCAACAATGACCTAATTCTGCTCCCAACACTAGGCACCCTTAAAAATCCCATGGCCTTTATTTATATTTACATTTATATTTATTTATACTTCATCTGGATATACATTCAATAGAAACAAAGTAAGAAAACAGTGTATCTATCAAACATGTTTACATCATTTAAAAATATACATAATGTATTAGCTCTTATACTATTATGGCTCATGAGAGAGCACGTACCACCCAGGACAGATGTTAGTCACGGTGCTTAATGCATCACTGGAAAATGCTCAGATACTACACTAAGGAGGGCAGAATAAAGTCCTATGCAGAATAGTTCAAGGGTTCCTTATTCTTCTTCCTCATGCATTCTGGTTTCACATCACTCACATGGCTAAAGCAAGTCTGATTTAAAGGGGAGTATGAATACATTCAGCATGAAGACCTGTATAGCACCCTGCCTGACACCACTTGAAGGGCAAGACGAGGAACCCAAAGAGAGGGGGGAAAACCACACCTGCATTCCCTAATTGAATTGCCTGGTATTAAAAATAAAAGGAGATGGGTCTTTGCTGTTCTCTGGTTGAAGCACATAACAACTCTTTTCTCTATGGCAAGCAGAGTCCAGCTTCAGAGCACAGCATAGTGATCAAACGCCGTTCCACTGCTGCAGCAGCCTTCAGAGACAATCACGGCATCTAATTTCAGGGGCGGAAGGTGAGAGGGCAGGGAAGCAGCTGGGATCTCCAGGTAAGTGCCACGTACTGCACCTGCATTTCCTATGCCCTCACCTGCTGTCTGGCCCCATTTACAACAAGTCACACCTTTAAGATGGTCTTTGGCTTCTCCCACAGTCAGAGAGGGAGGGCCAAATTTACAGTTGGTGTAAATCAGCGTAGAACCATTGACTGGATTGGAGCTATGCCAAGGTGCAGCCGCAAAGCCTTCCATGCACAAAGGAGCCACTTCGGTGGTAGCAGATGACAGAACAAGTAATAATGACCTCAAGTTGCAGAGTGGGAGGTCTAGGTTGGATATTAGGAAACACTGTTTCACTAGGAGGGTGGTGAAGCACTGGAATGGGTTCCCTAGGGAGGTGGTGAAATCTCCTTCTGTAGAGGTTTTTAAGGTCAGGCTTAACCTTACCCTGCCTGGGATGATTTAGTTGGGGATTGGTCCTGCTTTGAGCAGGGGGTTGGATTAGATACCTCCTGAGGTCCCTTCCAACCCTGATATTCTATGATACGGTGCCTAGCATGATGGAGCCCTGATTGCTGTTGTGGTTTTTAATTGCTACTATAATAAAAATAACTATTGCAAAAGCTGATCTGTAGATGAATAAGCAGAATCAACCATGCACAATTAACTACATTTAACCAGTGTGATGAGAGATCTTGCCCTGTTTCTACACTAAGACTTCACTGAATTAACGGAGCAGATGTATTCTGCTCCCAAGGTAAAAAACTAAAAAGGTGAGAAAATGAAAGTATATCTCATGTCAAATTGTTGGGGGAAGCTGCACTTGCAAACAGGAGACACATAAATTATGAAGAGCAAGTTTGTTAGTGTTATTCTGCTTTATTAAATTAAACACGTCAAATTTCATGGATTTCTGGGCCCAGATGGACGACTGCTTGACAGACTAGCAGTCAAGATTACGGACACTCATGCACTTTCAGTAAAGAAGTAATCCTGTATAAACGGGGAGGAAAATTACTCTGGAAAGGTTTGGCTAAGAGTGACTTAATAAAAATAACGGCATGAAAAGAGACAAAGATAGCAGGAATCAGAGAGGTAGCCGTGTTAGTCTGGAATAGCAGAGGTAACAAAGTCCTGTGGCACCTTAAAGACTAACTATAAAGTTTTGAAGCATAAGCTTTCGTGGGCTAATACCCACTTTGTCGGATGCAAGCAGTGCAGGTGTTCTATTGACCCAGGTGTATGTGTGTCGCGAGGCGGGAAGGGGAATAGAATCACGACACAGCACTTGCTTTTGCTAGGGAGGTTGGTATTTGATCGTTCCCCTACAAGAGCTTGCTGTAGAGAGCCGCTGGTCCAGGTTGAGATTTGAGTTGGCTGAAAAATCCTACTTTTATTTCCGACCAAAACCAAAAATCCACAATGAGAAATGAAGGCTGCTTTGTTCTGAATGAAGTTCGCATTTTGTTTCATTTTCAACACTCCAACGTTTCAATTTGAATCCACTGGTTTCATTGTTTTGTCAAAAAAATAAGTTTCAAACTATGACAGCACAATATTTCAATGTTGACCACTACATTTTTTGTTAAAACTGTTATCTACAAAAAAAAAAAAACCAAACAAACAAACAAAAAACCCGGATTAGTGGCAACTTTCCAAGAAGCCTCATGGAGCGGGGGCCTGGCTCCAGGATTTGTATAGCCAAGGCCAAGATCCTCAAAGGTATTTAAGTGCCTGGGATAGAGCAATCTACCTCTTAAGAGCAGTAGTGCCTACCAGTTAGGCCTCCCTGTCATGTGGCATGTCCCTTCAAGAGTTAGGGGTGGTGCATACACAAACCCTGAGGAGATATGGGGAGAGAGGGAAGAGGTCCCAGTAAGAAGCAGCAATTAGAAGAAATCGAGAAATCTTTTTACTGTATCTTTAAGGACCTGGGACCTGAGCCTGGCAGAGAAGGTGGGAGGAGAGCTGGGATGTCTGCCATGAGGGGAGACAGAGAGAGAACCCTGAGGGAGCTGGGAATAGAGCCTAGAGGACAAGCTTTGGGGGAACGTTCCGAAACACAAGGTATTTCTGGCTATGTGGGACTTTGCTAGGAGGCTATAAAGCCTCTTTCGTAGTCTTTTATAATGATCACTTAATGAGGGGATCATTGGATCAAGTGTGCTTGAAGTGGAATTACTGACTCCTGAGAAGGGAAACTGAGGCAGGGAGAACATGCAGTACCATCCTAACACAGCAGGGGATGCTACATGCCAGGCATTCCCTATGATAGTGCCTAATTTCCATTGCAACCTATAGGAGCTAGGTGCCTAAATCTCTTTCCAGATACAGGCCAAATTCTTCCCCCTCCTTTGAAAAACTCAGCATCCCAGCGCACTGTCGGCCAGGTTCGTTGCGGGCGGCAATGGGAATAAAATCATCTTTCATTTTCCTCAGCCACTTTCTTAATCGCTTTGACACCCAGGGGCATTTCTTATGACGGTGTTTGGACCTGTCTGGTTTCTGCTGCCCAGCTGCGCGTGTTGGAGTGGGCCTTCCGGATCCCATTGCTCCCATCTATTGAGAGACGCACGTGGGAGAGAAACTGGTCACTGTGCCGAACGGAGCTTTTGTCAGAGGTTAAAACCCTGCCCGCGTCAGCATGTCTCCCAGCAGTGAATATTAGCGCTTTCCATTCAGAGGGGAATTGCTTGGCTTTACCTGCGGATGTGCCCTGTGCCGGAAACGACATGAGAGTGCTTGTAACTAGGCCCTTCTTTGTGCTTGTAGTGCTCTCGAGGAAGCTCATCACCGCACGCTGTTCCCAAAGATTTCTGAAAAACAGAGTTGCAAGTTGCTAATGGCGAGGGATGCGCCCACTTGACCTGAAAGCAATTCAGAGATTAGCGAAGAGAGGCAGCCGGGCTTTGAAACCAGTCTCCAACCTTCCCTGCGGATCCTCCTGTTTCCTTCATCTAGTCAGGTACACAGCCCAGTGTCCCCCTCTGTCACTGCAACTTCTACTGGGACTATAGTACAAAGGGAAAGTTCCTAAATGAGGAAACATCAAACCCCCGTGCACCGGCGGCGAACCACTGCTGTTTGTTGGCTGAATTTTTGCTCGTAACAACTGTGCAATGCCCCGATAATCTTTTCTAGAACGCATGGGGACAGATTTAAACAGCAGCCGAAAGGCAGCTTTCTTTCTGTAGCGTCCACATCATCAGCGGGGTTGTTTCATCCAGAGGAGGAACACCGAGGTGGGACACAGAACAAAGAAAATAAACTAGCAAAACCTCTGCAAGTGACAGATCTCTAACTGGTATGAGGCAGACAGAGTTTTTGTGACGTGCATGATTATTCTAGACTATCCATGTGATTAGGTTCCTGGCAGGGTTTGTTCAGGAGGCAAGACTGCTAAGCAGCGGTGGAATTTCAACTGTTAAAATAAAAGCAACAGCAATGTCTCTGAAGAGGGTCAGCTTTACTGTCTGACCTCCATTTGCTTCAGGGGACTTGGGAGTGCATCTCCAATTAGTAGTGTAACGCTGGACCTCAAACATCCACTCATGCTGATCACCAAAAGATCCGTCGTAACAAAACCCAGCAGCAGACACCAACAGATACGGCACCTGGCCCATCACGAGCAAATGGAACATTCCTGGAATGCCATTGCACTCTGGCACTGCCTTCTGGTGGGGCAGCCCTGGGTCCACAGGCAGCTGGGCACTGAGGAGAGTGCCCCAAAGGGGTCTCTTGGTAGGTCCAATTACCCCAGAAGCCCCCGGCTGGTCCAGTGGTCAGGTTGAAGCAAAAGTGGCTGGAGCAGTCCTAAATATTAGGACCTCATCATGCATATGAATAATGAGAACTTCAGTCCCATTAGCTATCATTGTAAGGTATATAAACCCTCATGCTTCAGGGAATGAGCCAAATTCGAACCCTCAAACTGCAGGGGGAATAGGAAGAACGTCCCCCTCAGGCAGGGTACTCCAATATGGCCCACCACGGACTTTCTTCCATGTTCTTCTGAAGCTCAGAGTGTACGGGCTACTGTCCAAGATAGGACTCTGGGGTGGATGAGATACTGACCCTGTTTGGCAATTCTTTCAAGCCAACTCAGAGGAATGTAAGATGTTTTTGACCATCTTAGATTTGAATTGCCCATTTGGATATTAGGAAAAACTTTTTCACTGGGAGGGTGGTGAAGCACTGGAATAGGTTACCTAAGGAGGTGGTGGAATCTTCTTCCTTAGAGGTTTTTAAGGTCAGGCTTGGCAAAGCCCTGGCTGGGATGATTTGGTCGGGAATTGGCCCTGCTTTGAGCTAGATACCTCCTGAGGTCCCTTCCAACCCTGATATTCCATGATTCTAAGTCTAGATCTCCTGAACTACTTCAACCTGTTTAGCTAAGCCACTGGATAGAATCATATTTGAATCTTTTGATTCCTCCTTCCCCCGAGGAAGCAACCTATTCTCACTCCCACAATGCCTAGATTGGAGTCACCTTCCATTTGCCATTGGGCTTTCCTTGATCATCAGCACGCAGTCTTCCATTTGAAATTAGCCATGAAGTTCATTAAAATCTGTTTATTTTCTAGATTCATTTGTGTTGGGTCCGAGGCACTTAGGATATGCATGGTGGATTTGAGTTCTGTTTTTGCACTGTCCTCTCTTTGGTTGTCTTCAAACTTTGTAAATTCATTTACAAAATAAGAGCAGGTAATTACATTACCCATAAAAAGCCATTAGCTTCTTTCCTGTTTGTGAAAGAAGGGTGAATTTGGTGAAATCCAATTAAAGTTTATAGTGTATTTTATCAGGGGGCTAATTTTGATGCATTTGTAGATAGAATGGGATGGGAAGCTTGCAGTAATGGCATCAGTGGATTTAGAGTGAACTTGCGGCTAGAGATAGCCCTTAGCTACAAATATGATCCAAATTGGGTTTGCAAGAAACACAAGGATTTAGGGGTTGAGTTTGTTCCTATTATTCAGATAAAGGCAAATCTTGATAGAGGAATGTGGGATTAAATCCAGATCTGGGTTCTTCACTTTACAAGACTTGGGGGTAGTTGGCCATAGAGTTTAAGGTTTGGGCTCAGCTCCGCTAATGGGATCTCTGTGAATGATAGTCACCAACTAAAAATTCACTATCACTGGCAGTAAATCATGTTCACAATACAAAGCCAGCCCTTGTCACCATTCTGCACTAGTGTTGTAAAATGGAGAGAACCACTGGAGGAGAAGATAAGGAATGAGGGAAGACTACTGGGAATTTTTATAAGGCATAAAATGCACCAGAACTCCCTAAAAAGTCCTAAACTTGTAAGATCAAATCCAGGGGCATCCTAGGAACTATTATGCATTCTAAAACCCTTCCAGAGACGGTGTGAACCTCCAACAATTGTTTGATAGCCTACAAACTGAATAAAGCCAGAGGGCTTATCCAGAGGCCAAAGGCCCACAGATCTATTGAAGAAGTGTCAGGCATTGGTAAAGGGGCTGTAAAATTGTTAACTTTTGCTGTAATGTGTTGCCAGTGTGAGAAAGATTGACTCCTGCTGCGGTCTATAAACAAATACAGCACTGTCTAGAAATGAAGCTGTATTGACCTTACCGTTGCATTCAACCACCAGCTTTTGTGTGGTTTTTGTCAAAGCCATCAGTTAACTCAGTTTCCCTCACAATTTGGCCCAGCTTTTCTCAAGCAAATGCAAGCATCAGAAAACCTGGTTGGAATTTCAGCTTAGGAACTGGATCACCGATGGAACAAACCTGAATTTAAGTAACACACCCAGGGATGGTGCACACGTCAGCTGACTTGGGCTCAGGCTGCGGGGCCACAGAACCGCAGTGTAGACATTTGGGCTCAGACTGGAGCCTGGGACCCCCTGTGGGGAGAGGGACCCAGAGCCCAGACGCCAGCCTGAGCCAGAACGTCTACACTGCCATTTGATAGCCCTGCGGCCTGAGCCGGAATCAGCTGAGGCACACCATCCACAGGTGATTTATTGCAGTGTAGACGTCCTCTGTGGCTGTTTGTTTGGAGGGGGTGGGTGGAGGAGGGGAACAAATAAGTAAAACCATCCTAGAAAACTGAAGCCCTTCAGGAAGCTGTGTCTGTATTTTAATTTGAAGCGATGAGCTCATTTCCCACAGGGACGTCTGCAGAAATCTGTTACATGCAACACATGGCAGATTATTCTCATCTCAACAGGTGAGGAATTATGCACGGTGCTGGAAGTGTAACATTTTCACATTGATTCGCAAGATATTAAGACCCTCCCGCCCCCTCAGAACTAACATCTGGAGAGCTGTTTGTTGTGACTGAGTAATCGGAAAGTGAGACTTTCCAAACACAGCCTTTCGCAGCTGAGAATCGCCTGACAGGATCGATTTCAAATGTTTGCTGAATAACCTAAAAGAGGCCAGATTTAAGGCTGGAATAAGGAACTGGGAGACTAGGAATGAGATGATGCAGGCAGGGAATTGAGAGGACTGGTCTACTGTGAATAAATAACACAGCTCTGACCCTGCCTCCATTCCTGCAAGTCACCGAGCACCACATTTGCAAAAGTGTCTTCAGAAACACAGGGTGTTCCCAAAACGAAAATATGCCCCCCAGGCAGCTGCTGCCTGAAATTGACATGATTGTCAATTTCACTATTCCTCTTGGGGGGGTCAGGCTTCCAACTTGGTCTTTGGGTCTGTAAGGAAAGCTGTGTTTTACTTCTTGTGCCCACACTTGTAAATGAGATGATGCAGCTACAATGTATGGTGCAGTCCTGTGGATGGAGCACTGAGCAGGAATAGACTCCAGCTTCTTCTTCTGCGGCGGCATGGACTGTGCAATGACTAATTTCACAGACATTTTCCCCCTCACTTAAAGTACCCCAGTTAGATTCATAATAAGTTATATTAGACTTATTTCTGATTAATAGGTCAGGAATCCAGTATTAGTTATTTCAGTAGTGCCTAGGAATACCAGCCATGGTATGGACTGCATTGTGCTAAGCCCTGTACAGATCAGAAAATAAGATGGTCCCTACCCCAAGCAACTTTCAGTCTGAGACAACAGGTAGAAAGAGACTGATGGGAGCAAAAGGAAACAGATAATATCTGGGCCACATGATAGGCAGTGATCTCAACAAAGAAGTTGCCTGACCACTGTTAAGATTTTTCTATACATCACAACAATAAAGAGGGGGTCACTGAGGAGGTGGTGAAGAGGTCAGTCATATGTGTCCGGGCTGACATACAGGTAGACTGGAGAGGCACTTGACGAGAAATCCCCTATAACTCTGAGAAGAGCTCCATCTAGCGGACAATTACTGCTGAAGCAATACAGTTCTGCACCCGTATCCTACCTGGCTTTGGTTCTCAGAAGCCCACTGTAGCCTTTGAGATCCTCGCCATGTTACAGATATGCAGTGTCACTAAAGTTAAATCAGATCTTTTTTATAGAGATCCCCACACAATACATTCTTGGGAGGGGGAAATATCATTTGCTGCCTTGATTTCTGAAGCCATCAAAATTTGCCTATAAGAGCTCCAATGAGACAGCAGAACCCATCTATTATTCCACCCAAGTCCTATTTCTCCGAATTCCTTTAAAAAAATGCCTTTCTTTACCAGAAGATGGAAAAAACTTTCCCATTCATTACATACATAATATACACTACATTACATATAATATATATATATATATATATATATATATATATATATATATATATATATATATATATATATATATATATATATATATATATATATATATATATATATATATATAACTATTTGCCTGAGGAATCAATTTGCTCCCAGAGAAGACGCTCTAATCTATCACATAAAAATACCTTTCACAACCTTCCACGAGAGATTAAAAATATGAAAATCTACAAGACCATGTACTTATAGACAGATTAAGGGGCATACTGGAAAAAAATCAGGAAATTCAGTGCAGAGAGGATTGACTTCAATTTACATCATTGTACCTCTCCTGTGTCTAACCTAGGGGGAACTGATCCTTTCAAGCAAGGACAACTGAAACAAGGAATCTAGGCAATTCAAAAGGCAGTGTCTGTTTGGATCTTACTAAACATTTTTAGGCACTTTTTTTTTTTTTACCTCAGCGGCAGTTAAATGCTTTTGTTATTTTTGTCACAATCTTTCAGCTCTCCCAATGGGAGTAGCACCTGCAGGACAGCCAGCCAACCATAACCAAATTCAGGCAAGGCTGGGGTGACATTTGTGGGTAGAGGGAGAGGTTTTGCACAATGTGCCACCATATAACCTCATCCTAAATGGAGATTTCCCCCACCCCGCCCCACTGACTGTTGAGACAACATCTAGCATGGAACTTTTCTGGGGTCTTCCCTGCTCCTGGACTGCTAGATGGCTGTGGAAGCCAAACATGCCTTTCTTCAATTGCCCAGCGGTTGTGGCCTTTCCTGTCAGGGACAGACCTGGACACAGTTACCCAAGCATTGGTCTGGTCCAGGCTCAACATAATGTACCCTACCTGGGGGTGACACTGAATATCCCAAAGAATCTCCAGTTCTTACAGTTCCAGGCAGCCCACATCATGAGCAATGAGGAACTAGGGAACACATCACCCTGGTGCGGCACACCCCGTTGGATCCAACTACCAATTTTCATCTTCACTGGAATATTCAGGGCACAGCACCTGAAGGAGCTTGATTACTCCACTCTCCATGACCAGGACGTACCCTGACAGCTGTGCTTCTTCAGGGCAAAAAAATTAGTGTCCCCACAAACTCACAAGGTCAGGAGACTGGGCCTTTTGGGGGTCAGACCCAGACTAAAAGAGTCCTCCTATCTTGAGATATTAAATGGATTGCAGATTTTACGACCATTACAATGCAATGCAATAGCCAACTTTTCATCATCGATATCCCATGAAACATTCCCTGGAAGCTGGATGAAAAGGAATACGAAGAGGAACTTTTGCCATCTTTTTTTCTGCTGCATTATGAAAAGGTCAAATCCGCAGATTATGGTCACCTCCTATATCGCACAGGCCAGAGAATTTCACCCAGTCCTTCCCACCTCAAGCCCTGTGTCAGTGTGGTTGTCCTTAGGGACTGTGGTGATAGTTGCAGTATATAAACCCCAAAGACTGATTAAATAGACAGTCCTTCCATTACAGAGTTGGAAGACTGGGCTATTCTGTTGAGCTGCAGCAGGTGGGCCTTGCAGGTCAGCCGCATGTCGGAGGAGAAGTCAGTGAGGTGGGTTCTGGGTATATTCCTAGACTAATCTGTTATTTACACCAATTCTGGAACAGAGGTGGTCACAAACAAGCAGTTAGTTCCCTTTCAGAAATCTCAGCTAACCACCAATGCCCGATTCCCAGGAAGCAGCCCTCCTCCAAGAACTGATTCAAGTTAGATTAAGACAGAGAGCAAACGTTGCCATTTTCAACAGCTCCCTGCAACAAAACTTGCTCCCCTTCTAAGACAAAACAACAACAACAAAGCAGCACACCCCTTGCAAGGTTCTGTGTAACAGTGCTATCATACATTATGGGTGGGAGATTCACAAATGCCTAATGGATTTAGGAGCAAGAGTCATTTACTTCCCATGGGACTTGTGCACTGTTATGAAAATCCCACCCTCCTAGTTGTTTTTAAAGACGGACTTCTAGACTGTCACTGGGAATTCCCTACTTTTCCATTTTAACTCCCAGCCTTGTAACTGATAGGTGACATTTTGATCATTTACCGTATATACTCATTTATAAGCTGAATATTTTTGGTAAAAAAAGTGATGCATCAAAGAGCAGGGGTCGGCTTATAAATGGGTCTAGAATTGAATATCTAATACATTGTCATTTTGTTGACCCGGAGCGTCTGCAGGCACAAAGCTGGGAGGCATTGGCTGGGAATGGCAAACCGCGGACACTGGGATCTGAGGGGCTCCATGCCTCTGAACAATCCGGGTAAAAAAAACATCCCACCAGCGGCTTACCCTGACGGGCTGGGAGCCAAAGTTTGCCAACCCCTGAAATATAGGGGCGGCTTATGAAAGGGTCATACAGTTTTTGCTATTTTTACCTAACCATCTTGGTGGATCAGCTTATACACGAACGGTCTAATGAATGAGTATATACAGTATATCTAGCCTTTCCTGTTTATATTCAATTCCTTTCTATAACTCAGATTTATTGTTAGCCAATCCTGACATTAACATCCGCAGATATATAAATATAGCAACTAAACTTAGCAAAAGTGAAATAATATTCAACACTGGTCTAGAAATCAATACAGCAAATTAAGTTGACTATGCAGATTCAGCACAGCCGTGGTCTTGACTTAGTTGACACCGCGTGCTCAAATAAGCAATCTGAAATCCTGTTGGAGCATTCAGAGAATTACTTTCTGGTTAAATTTTGATTAGAAAAGCCTTAAAGACCCCACATAATCTTGCATTATAAATTGGACTGCTTCCTCGAAGGCATTCAATGACAAACGGCTGTGAGATGTCAGAACAACCTTCTTTTACCCCGGCAACACTTTTCCAGTTTTAGTCACACTCTTCTATTCCCCCACCAGGGCCATTGAATAGCCCCTCCCCCCTTAGGTAGAAGAGTAGGAGAGCTGGCCTTACTAACCCCACGCACGTTTTCCCACCATGAGCAGCAAATTGTTGTTAAAAAGATTGAGATTAATCCTTATGGCTGTGCCTCCGGGCAGTGGGGTCTGGGGCTTCTGAAGAGCTCTCTCCTGGCTCTTCTACATGTGTCGATTCAGATGGAGGTGACCAAGAGGAGCAGGGGGAAAAAACCTAATGCACTATTCACTGAACAGCACACAAGTCTGAAGTGGCTCAGTCTGAATTCACCTGCAGCACTAGGTGGAGACGTGGCAGTTCTAGAAGGTTTGCGGCCAGCTCCCAGGCGGGTCGCCTTCGGCCCTTCAGTGACAGGGAGCGAGATATTTTAACCCCATTGTTGTCCAGTTGTGTTTCTGTGCCTCTCCACATTCCAATTTCCTGCTATTCATCTTGCTGTTCCTTCCTTTCCATAGCCGTGCAGCTCAATAGAGAGGTAAATTGGAGGAATTCTATGCCCTGCATTATGCAAGAGGTTAGTCTCGACTATGGTCCAGTCTAGCTTTAAAAAAAATGTATCTATGAATCTGCTGAGTTCATGCATGTGCTCATCTCTAGGATATGTACCCATCTCTGCCTCTGTCCATCCATTTCATAGAATCATAGAAGATTAGGGCTGGAAGACTCCTCAGGAGGTCATCTAGTCCAACCCCCTGCTCAATGCAGGCCCAATCCCCCAGTAAATCATCCCTGCCTGGGATTTGTCAAGCTGGGCCTTAAAATCTTCTAAAGAAGGAGATTCCACCACCTCCCTAGGGAACCCATTCCAGTGCTTCACCGCCCTCCTGATGAAACAGTTTTTCCTAAAATCCAACCTAATCTCCCCGCCTCATTCCAACTTGAGACCATTACTCCTTGTTCTGTCATCTGCTACCATTGAGAACAGCCGAGCTCCGTCCTCTTTGGAACCCCCTTTCAGGGAGTTGAAAGCAGCTATCAAATCCCCCCTCAGTCTTCTCTTCTAGTATTCCAGAGCTATTTCACTCTTCTCTATTCCACTCTCTTCTCTATTCCACTCTCCACTCAGCTACTCCACTCTTCTCTTCTCTTCTGCTATTACAGGGCAGTTTAAGAATTTAAATTTAAATCCTTGCAATTTAAGAATCTGCTCTAGTCCACCTGCGACTCTTGGTTAGTTATATAGTGTTTATTGTTAGCCAGGTAACATGATAATGTGAGAGTTTGGAAAAAAATGTAAAGTAGGGTGGAGGAACGTGCTGTCCTGTCACTTTAAATGTTTGAGCAACGCCTCACTTTATTGTTAGTTTCCGTTTTCAGTAAAGCTACTGCAGCACCATTGGCTCGCTTTGTATCTAGCTCCTTCTCTGCTTGCTCTAGAAATAGAGCTCCCATGATCTGCGATTTCTTGCTGGTTCTTAATCCTACCTGATTCTCACCCCGCCCCCAATCCACATGGATCCCAAATGCTGAATCAGGAATCAGGTTTGTGTTAGGCAAGATTGAGGGACAGTGAAAGCCAGGGAGCTGATCACCCTCCTTCAACACGAGAAGGTAGAAAATGCTGCAGGTGGCTCTCTAGCCAGACAAACTGATGAATTTGGCTGCGTTTCATGTGGGCGGTTGAGTTTAAGGGCAGAAATGCCAGAGTGTTATAAAAAAAAACAAACAACTAAAGTTTTGGTCCTCGTCAACTGAAACCACTGAATTCCACCCAGCTTTAGTTAGAAATGCAGGGGGTGGTCTCACATTGTATGGCTGTCTTTGTTACAAATTGCCAAGTGCCATTATACAAAAAATCGGTGTTCTGTAAGTTGTTGATGTACACTGAGCAATCCAGGACCCGTACACAAAGGTTCCTATTTGGCTGCATTTGGGTGTCTTTAGTTAATCAAGTAAGAATGTCTTTCGGTGTCTGCACCATACAGAACACCCAGAAAAGCACAGGTGATCATCCCAAGAGTGCAGAAGGAAATCAGATCAAATGTCAGAATAATGAAGGCCACGGTGAGTTGGGAAGCAGAAATCATACGTCACGACAAAAAATCGGTCCCATATATTAATGGGAAAACCTTAGAGATGTCAAGGTCTCAATGATCAGCACTTCCACTCCTTTCATGCTAGATACTGTCTTGATAAGGCAACCCAATCGTACTTTGGGAATATGGGGAGACGGTTTTGGAGTTCAGGCAAAGAAAGTTTTCAAACTAGAGAGGGTAGGACCCTCAAAGCAAGAGAAGAGAAGGGTGCCAATTTGTGAATAAGCATGCAGGGAAAGTTATCTTGTGATATATGATGCCACGAAGCAAACTCCCCCTAGCTATCACACAGACAGAGATAGACCCTGATGAATAAGGTGTAAGCCAAGTATTACACATAACAGCTTCTCTGCTCCAGATGGTAATAAGTTTTGCCTGCTTAAAGGTGAGCTTTTAGTTGGGTGAAATACTTTGCTGTGCTTCTGAGCGGCACCGCGAGGCTTTCAATAACTATAGCTCCTAATCAGAGGGGAAGGACCTGTGGAATGTGTAAATTGCATTTCACTTTGCTAGAATACATTTGCCTCAGAGTGCCAGGCACTGAATAAAATGGACTGAAAGGGATTTTAATCTAAGTTTCAGTCCACAGACAGAGTCTCTGCCTATACCATAGTACTTTATAGATTTCCTCAGACTTCAAATACATATAGAAAGCTCATGTGTCAATTTGGAATGGTAAGAGGAATTGAGGGTGAGGCATCTCTGGGTTCTTTCTTTTATCTCCTATATTGCCATTGTGTCAATGGCTTCAAAATCCACCAGCATTTTGCAGACATTCAAAGGGGAGTCTGTGTCATATTTTCATAATATTATTCAGTCCTAGAATACCAAGAGGAAGAAAAGCCCAACTAATGCCTTGCTTTAGCTTACAGTTTCGAGCCCCTGCTCATCCAGCAAATAATCCTCCATTAAGTATGACTATGGTAGGGTTGTCAGCCTATGTAGCTTTGTCATTTTGGATATTTGTTTTGATATCTTGTTGTCACTATGCAACATTACTGTTGAAAACTGAGGATGTTTTATGAGGCAAGAACATGTTTTGGGGGAGCAATGAGCAGCTTGTGAGCACCCTGAGAGAATCTAGGAGATCATGAGAAGGGTAGGATGGATTGATCCTACTGGTCATTACTAATTCTTTCCCCCTACCCTGCTTCCCCTTTCGGCCAGAGACTCGTGCCCTGATTTGTCCGAGTGGATCACATGTCTCAGCTGCATGAATACCACAAAATCATTTTATCTGTGTCTAGCTACTTGGGCTCACTGCGGTGGGATTTCCAAAGGCGCTTATAGGAGTGAGGTGCTCCACTCCTATTGTAACTTGATGGGATTTGGGCACCAAATTCCCATAGACCCTTTGGAAAATCGCAGCCAGAATCCAAGCTGTGTTCGGTCTTGCAGCAGCAACCAATGCCCAGAAAATACCCAGACCATCTCAGTAGCTGGAATCTTGGCTAGTAGGAGCTGCTTATGCAGAGAAATTTTATACTGAAGTTGGTGGTTAATGTAATGATGATTTTTGTCTAAAGATGACGGTTGAATACTCAGCACATCTCAGAATTAGCTCACTCATTTAAGAGCCTAGACATGGGCTGGAGACAGACATTTGGACATTTTAAAAGTCATGGCCAAAGCATAAAAGTAGGAGCAGAGAACATTGCAGGGGTGGGCTCCTAGGGGTGGGAATCAATCAATCCCTAAGGCTAATTTGGATTCTGTACACCAAAGTAGACCCCAGCTCTAGGGCATCTTCCCTACCTATCCTTTCAACTCCCATGAACCCACTCATTTTGTCTTAAAGGTCTTTGCAGGACCAGCATCCTGACCCTCACTTTCTGGGACAAGGTGCTCTATTTTCAGGGGGCCACCTCAAGCCACTTGTATTTCAAAATCCTGAAGAAACTTGTCAGAAGAGGACTATAGGAAACAACCTGAAAAATCCCATTCCTCCTGCCTGCACTGCTAACTAGGGAACCCTGGGAGCTCTTAGCAGCCATCTCCTATCTGAAATACCTCATAATCCCTAGCCAATGGGCGCCAGAGACCCCTTAGCTCTTGTGGTGAGTATTATAAGGTGTGTATGACCCTAACCAGTGGAAGTAGGTGGTGAGGGAGGAAAAATCAGCTTGCTTCTGACTTCTTTAGGTTTGGGGGGCAGTGGCCTTTTCCTGGTAGTTAACCCCCAAAACTCTGTTTGGGGCTAGTGCTCAGACAGCACCCATAGAGAAGTGAAAATGGAGGAGGTCCTCCGCCAGTCCTGCAGAAGATGGTTGACGTATGCTGGTGATTACCAATCCCAGTATAGGGAAGGTGGAGAATGTAACCGTGTAGTAATTACTCAAACTGCTATCAACTGCCTTCTTGTGATTATCAACCAGAAGTTTGCAACGCTTATGATTTTTACACAACAACAATAAATAAAGCCCTACGCAGTCCTGTAACTTAAGGCCGTTGTTAGTCGGTTTACTTAATTTAGGGCAGGTCCACACTTAGAAAGCCGCAGTGGTGTACTTGCAATGTGGAAAAATTGGAAAGAGTCCAGAGGAGGGCAACAAAAATGTTTAGGGGCCTGGAGCACATAATTTATGAAGAGAGGCTGAGAGAACTGGGATTGTTTAGTCTACAGAAGACTGAGAGGAGATTTGGTAGCTGCTTTCAATGACCTGAATGGGGGGTTCCAAAGAGGAAGGATCTAAACTGTTCTCTGTGGTAGCAGATGATGGAACAAGGAGTAATGGACTCAAGTTGCAGTTTGGAATGTTTAGAATGGATATTAGGAAAAACTTTTTCACTAGGAGGGTGGTGAAGCAATGGAATGGTTACCTAGGGAGGTGGTGGAATGTCCTTCCTTAGAGGTTTTTAAGGTCAGGCTTGACAAAGCCCTGGCTGGGATGATTTAGTTGGGGTTAGTCCTGCTTTGAGCAGGGAGTTGGACTAGATACCTCCTGAGGTCCCTTCCAACCCTGATATTCTATGATTCACTGTAGGGCTTCAGAGACGAGGCTACGACAGCGACAGGAGAGCTGCTTCCATCAGGTAGTTAACCCCCTCTAAGGAAGCCGATAGTTAGGTTGACAGGAGAGGCGCTCCAGGGGTTAGGTAAGGTAGCCTGGAAAAGTTGAGAACCACTGCTCTGTATATGCTGCTCTCATCTGGTGGGAGGAGACCTGGATTCGAATTCCTGCTCTGAAATGGGGCTTCAAACCTGGGGTTTGGTTCATCTGAATGTCGCTTTTTTATTATATCATAACAATTGACTGATAGACACAAATCCATGACATGTATTGACCAGCCTGAATTTGCTTTTTGAGGGCAGGAGGGCCTAGAAGAGATTAAATCAATTCTAAAATGGAGCCCTGATTCTGAAGGTACCCTCTAGCAATACAATGCTAGAATAAATCATAATGTCCATGTTAATCAAGGGTATAATATATTCTCCAAAGTATTTTATGCTGGATCTGTTAAGTTGCAAGTCACTTCACAGCTTCTTGTACGTCTTGCCATTCTTCCAGTTCTAATAGAATATTCAGAGCATTTTCCCATCTCAAAGTTGCAGTCTCAGTTTCAGCACTGTTTAAGCAATGTAAACCTCTGCAAATCTCCCTGGTAATGCCTCCCTTTGTCATCTATTAAATAAAATTCTTCCCAAGTTAATTGCTTCTTTGGTTAGCATTTCATTTTTATTATCTCTTTGTAACAGGAAACTTCTCATTTGAAAAAAAGCAAATAAAATATAAAAACCGTGAGATCTGGATTATTTTTAATATCATCTATACCAATACATGCTTGCTGTCAAATAATTGGGTAAAAAGGACCTAATTATTTATAGCAAATATGGACTCCCAATGTAATATCTCTTCTAGTGATAGGAATGGGAGCATTTTCAATTGACTTCAAGGGGCATTGGGCCTAGCCTTTTAGGTCCAGTTTTTCCACGGAAAAGTGTGTTTTAGAGTAAACAAATGTTTACAAAGTGTCTGTTCCCCACAGAAAATATGTTTTCTGTTATTGTTGAAGAGGGCAAAACCAAAATATTTCATCCGAAGAACGAAATATTTTAATTAAGAACCGCAGCCCTGGTACTGCAGGGAAGTTGTAAGCCAGTTGTCTCATGCCTCCCTTCCTCGCTGTTGGCTGGGATCCCTAGCTGTATCACATTTCCCATAATGCACTCTTGCCAGGGATTTCAGGAGGCCCCCATCTATTCTTTCCAATACGGGAGACCATGGTGTGTCATGGAAAATGTAATCTAATCAGGGAGCCTATAGAGAAGAATTGGAGCCTATAGAGAAGCCAGGTACTACAACTCCCTTTAAGTACTGCAGCAACATTTCCAAATGGAAATAATATATCTCTGAGGGGAAGTTTTCAGAAATGTTTACGGGTTTAGGGTCATGAATCCCATTGGCTTTCGACAGAACTTTGTGCTCCAAGTATCTTACGTGCTTTCCAAAAATCTCCCCTTAAAGAGGGAAGCAGTCACATTAAATAGCCTGTAGCAGGGTATACAGGCCCTTCAAGGTTTATACAAGGGACCCTCAGGGGTCTAACATCATGTCATTCCAGGACCAAGTGCAAGAATTCCTGTCTGGCAGGGAGAGAGGCAGTCACTGAGGGGCACAGAGGATCTCGGGGAAGCAATCTGGGATCTGTAAGAAAGACCATTCTGATGGCCTTAGCTTTAGGGTCTGCAGTCAAAATGCTATGATCAGGATGTTCTGAACTCCCCTATCTTCTCACCAGTGAGGTGACAAGCGTGTCATTTGGTAGTCCTGAGCGGGCCTCTCTCTGAAGTCCTGGAGAGCAGAGCAGGCTGAGATAGGCGGCCCATCAAGCAACCATGTTTGTCATCATGGATTTCAATCCACAATCGGCCTTTGCTGCTGAGGCAGCACAACTACATGCTGCTCCTTTCCCTCCTCAGCTGGCAAGATAAAGGAGAGATGTTCAAAGGCACTTAACTGCTATTTGCACCTAATAGCTACTGAGATTCAAGGGGAGTTGGGCACTTAACTGGTGATTGTGCACCTGAAAAATCTCCCCCTAATCCTAGACCTTACTGATTGACCTCCCCGCATCCCAGTGGAGTATACTCTGCCCATTTTACACTGATGCAAAGAGCTTGTCTCTATGGGTATAATTAGACTACAGATTGTAGCGTTTTTTTTTATAGCGCTTCCAAATTTAGCGCAATAGGTTTTGCACTAGAGGCTGTACACATTTAATCCCTGTAGCGCCAAAGAATGCACGCATTTGCAGAGCTTCTGGCGGCAGTGAGAGTAGCGGGATAGGGCAGGTATCCCAGCATTCAGCTGGGTGCAACCTGCTTTGCAAAGGAGTGGGGTGAGGGGGAACTGGGAACCTGTGCGTAGGGAGGGAACCTCCGGCTGTCAGTTAATTTTCCAAAACTGACAGGCTCTGCACACACACCTCCCTTCTGCAACCATTTATTCGGGGGGTTTCTCTAACTCGGGATCGAGAGGTGGGGGTGTAGCGGAGTGCTTGCCAGGGGGGTTGCGAGCTCCTGCCACTGCAACTCGCGGCGCCGGGCCGGGGGGGCCGCGTGCAGCTGGCCGCGGCGGGGACCCGGGACAGCGGCTGGGAGCACGGCAGGGCTGCCGCCGGCAGCGGAGGGGAACCGGCAGCCCTGCCGCCACCGGCGGGGACCAGGCAGCCCGCCCGCAGCCCTGCCCGCAGCGGCGGGGATCGGGGCAGGGGCGGACCCGGCATCCCTGCCGCCCGTAGGGGCAGGGGACCCGGCAGCCGTGCCCGCAGCACCAGGACGGTTTTTCAAATTTCAAAGGGACTGTGGGGGAGGGTCTGACGTGGGGTCACCTGAGGACGGACAGAAGAGTTTTAAATTGTGGCCAAAGAGGATGTAATTGGGAATTCTGGCCCAGGATGCTGGAGGCTGGAGACTCATTATCACGCAAGGGGTGTGCACATTGCAACCCTTGCACTAAAACCGTAGCGCTAAAAGCTTTATGCCTCTCGTTTTGAGGTTTACCAGTAGCGCTTTAAACCGTCAGTAAAAGCGCAAAATGTGCCTTTTAAGTGTGTTCGGTCAGTGAAATTATAGCGCTAAAGAAGGGTTTTAGCGCTACAAAGCCCCAGTCTAACCATACCCTATGGGAATTATACTGATACCATGGCACTGTAGTTATACCAGTGTAAGTCCTGATGTGGTGACTCTTATTCTGGAATGAGTGCCTTTCTCTGGTAGAAGATCTTCACGCTATATATAAAAAAAAGGAGCTCATTCCAGAACAAGGGTGTCCACACATGGAGTTATGCTGTCCTAATTTAAGCACTATAATTAGCCTAATCCATTTCTGCAGCTAAGTTTCCCAATGAAGACAAGTATCAGAAGGGTAGCTGTGTTAGTCTGGATCTGCAAAAGTGACAAAGAGTCTTGTAGCACCTTATAGACTAACAGATCTTAGGGATCATGAGCTTTCGTGGGCTAAGACCCACTTCATCAGATGAATGTAGACAATGAAGACAAGTCCAAGGTAATTTGTGTAACATCACACAGCAAGTCCATCTCAGAACTGAGATTGGAATCCAGGTCACTGGAGTCCTACTAAAAAGAAAAATCCCTATTAAAGAGTTAGATAGAGAATCTGTAAAACCCATGACCCAACAGAAATAAACAAAGCAACCCATTATGGACACAGCACTTTCAGATTAATAGGGCTCTGGGGATTATGCTTTATGGCAGTTTAAAAAAAGGAACAGGATTGTATTTCCTTACATTCCTTTTAAAATGGTACAATTTTTGAATTTACACCATCCTCAGCTTTTGTTGGGAAAACAGCTGAATTATGTAGCAAGTGCCATGCTAAAGAAGAACAGCTGCAGCAGAGAAGATGAGAGGCGGTGCGGTCGCCTGAAATACAGATTGGTAATGAAAAGATAAATGATTATGAATGATCCTAGCGATAACTATTTTGCTTTGCTTCACAATAAAAGTTGCCCGGTGAAAGTATTTAGCTGGGTAATAGAAAATGTATGTCAAAGCTCAAGGATATTGGATTCTTATAGCTTAAACAAATATGTATTCGTTGGGAACTAAGGTCATTCAGGGGAAAAATCTTGATGGTGAACTTAATTCAATAGCTTTTTCTCCATTCAAGCCATGCACTCACATGTACTGTCATTAATCTCACTGGTGGCAATTCAGCTAATCCTATTTTAGACATACACATCTATTTTCTTCTACCTCCATTTCCTGAAGAAGTTTTAAAGTATATATTTCAGAAAACTATCCCAGTGTATACTGAGCACTGTCATGAGAGCCAGGACAAAGGATTTTTGAAACAGAGTCCACGGTGCAATTTTTAGACTATATCTGTGACACTTCTTTAGGCATTAGAACCATTTAGACCTATTTGGACCTCCGCTATACATGCCAGCCTCCTGTTTCCTGTTCACCCATCTTCATTCATACCCCCACTGAAACAAAGGCTGCTCCCAACCTCCAATCTCACATCAAACAGAGAGTTGCTGGAAGTTTTTTTCATTGGAGCTCCCCTCCCACTCAAAAGCCAAAACAAAAAAACCCCAAATTTTAACCCAAATGTTTGTTGTGGTTGAAACAATCTAGGTTTGTCAAAACACCGGAAAACTGAAACTCAGTGGGTTTTTTAATACAATTAATGTTCTTTTTAGGGCTGTAAAGCAATTAAAAATTAATTACAATTAATTATGCTGTTAATAATAGAAACCATGTATTTAAATATTTTTGCATGTTTTCCACATTCTCAAATATATTAATTTTAGTTTCACCACAGAATACAAAATACACAGTGCTCACTCTATATTTTTTATTATAAATATTTGCACTGTAAAAATAAAAGAAGGTTGATTTTCTTTTTTGGTAGTTTGTATTGTATAGTTTCTGCATCAGAGTGTTGCTCTTTTAAGACTTCTGAAAGCGTGCTCCACACCTCGTCCCTCTCAGATTTTGGAAGGCACTTCAGATTCTTAAACCTTCAGTCTAGTGCTGTAGCTATCTTTAGAAATCTCACATTGGTACCTTCTTTGCGTTTTGTCAACTCTGCATTGAAAGCATTCTTAAAATGGACAACATGCTGGGTCATCATTCGAGACAGCTATAGCATGAACTATATGGCAGAATGTTGATAAAACACAGAGCAGGAGACATACAATTCTCAACAAAGGAGATAATTAAGTTTGTTACTGAACTGATTATTTTTTTAAATGAGCATCATCACAATGAAAGCATGCCCTCTGGAATGGTGACCAAACCATGAAGGGGCATAGGAATGGTTAGCATATCTGGCATATAAATACCTCACAATTCCAGGCAAAAAAAGTGCCAAGAAAATGCCTGTTCCCACTTTCAGACGACATTGTAAATAAGAAGGGATAGCCATTGTCAATGGCTGAACAAGAAGTAGGACTGAGTGGACTCATAGGCTCTTTAGTTTTACATTGTATTATTTTTGAGTCCAGTTATGTAACAAAAAAGACCTATATTTGTAAATTGTGCTTTCACGATAAAACTATTGCACAACAGCACTTATATGAGGTGAATTGAAAAAAACTATTTCTTTTGTCATTTTTATGGTGAAAATATTTGTAATAAAAATAATCTATAAAATGTGCATTGTACACTTTGTATGCTGTGTTGTAATTGAAATCAATATATTTGAAAATGTAGAAAACCATCCAAAATATTAGGTACATTTCAATTAGTATTCTATTGTTTAATGGTGAGATTAAAACCATGATTCATCATGATTACTTTTTCTAATCACAATTAATTTTGAGCTAATCATGTCAGATAACTGGGATTAATCGACAGCCCTAGTTTTTTAGGTAAAATTAATTCATATTTTACTAAATAAAATCCAGTCTGGAGTTTTAGGGTTGTTTTTTTTGTTTTTGTCATCAAATCGGACATATTCACGGGAAGCTTTCAAAACCTTTTTTTCCCTCTATTTCCCAAGAAAACCAATTAACATTTCACCGGCTCTAATCACCAGCCTGTGGTTTAAAAGCAGCAAAAGCTACACTGCAGTTTACAGTGCACAGTGCAGGAAAGCCGGCAGCACAAGCTGGCTAGGGCCCTTACAGTGAATTTTTTGGACAAACTGTTTTATGTATTGAAAAATGCAGTTTGGGTTGACCTGAGCCTACTCACCAGTTTGATATAATAGGAGTTTCATGTGGGCACTCATTTAAGAGACAGAGTATAGGCACTTATCTAAGATTCGCAGTGCCCAGGTTTGAATCCCCACTCGAGAAGCCTTACCCAACCAGCTCGAGTTATATGTTCATTTCCTAAAGTCCGAACTCAGAGTAGGGCTTTGGGTGGGGACTCAAGCCATATTGTTTTATTTACTTTAGAAAAGGACAGCAGGACAGATTGAACCGAAGCCGCTGCAGAACTACCCCCCCAGACAGAGGGTTACAGTAGTTAATATAAGGCACGGCCTCTCTTGGGAATCTGTAGCACTGTTTCTAAATTACCCAGTTCAATAAAACTGTTGCTGGGAGCTGCACATAGATTCCCAAGTCCCACTCATCTAGTGCCCACCCCTTCTCGCACTCTTTGGGCAGAATGATGGCTGAAGCTTGCTAGGCAATGTAGATACACACCTCCCTCGAATGCAGACATTGTCTGGCTCTAGATTTATGACCACACCGCTGAGTTTAACAGGCAATAACTGAAGTCCTATTGGTTCCAAATAAGAATGGCAGAGATACATGTATTGTGAATATTTTGATTTTCTTCCTGGGGGGCTGCATTGAAGAAGTTCTATCATGCTGTGCCTGCCAGCATGACATAAGAGGTTAGTGATCTAATGAGAGGAAGTAGAGCTTCCTCTCCCTGCACCACTGTGCATGCATGTGGCTCTGTGACAAAGCCCGTCACAGCAGCATGGTGGTATTACCTAGGGAAGTACAAAGATGCAGTAGCACGTGGCCAGGTAATTATTTGGACTGGGATCATAGAATCTCAGAGTTGGAAGGGACCTCAGGAGATCATCTAGTCCAACTCCCTGCTCAAAGCAGGACGAATGCCTATTTTCGCCCCATATCCCTAAAAGGCCCCCTCAAGGATTGAACTCGCAACTCTGGGTTTAGCCAGCCAATGCTCAAACCACTGAGCTATCCCTCTCCCGTCAACGGCTGCAGCAACTAGGCACTGGGGTGAAACAAGGGACCCAAGCCTAAGATTATTTATGATTTTTAGCCAGCAAATTAACCTCCTTCTGACGCTGCATCTTTTTAATGACAGTCTGAGGTAACACAGCTGATATAATCCCATGCATATCTAGTCAATTAAAATAAGCCATTAGATCTAGACACATTCTAATCATATAATCAGCAGATCCCCTAATGCAACTAAGTTTATGCAACCAACTCACATTAAGAGATTTTTTTATCACTCAAACAGCTCATCATCACAACATAGTGGTCTTCTCTCACCAGATAAATACCAAGACCTAACCAAAACAGCCAGTGTGATAGATCCAGAAGTGAGCTAGAACTATATCTAAACGTCTACACCTATACACAGGCAGAGGCTTGTTTCCAAAATGGGAGATATTAAACTTGTGATGGTGTCTGAAATGTTTGATGTCAATTATATTTATGTTAGTGCGATGTCATTGGGCCAAATTCCCCCTCTAGGAAACCCAAATAAGTGAGCAAGGTGACACAGGATAGGTTGTATTTGCATGCAGCAAGTTGTTGGTTGTCTACTATAGGCATATGCTACCACTGTGATACACCATCTACTTCCTTACTCTCAGGCACATTCCAGCACCCGTACTCACAGCAAGCAGCATCTCACTCTGCTAGAAGCTTCAAAGATGCTCTACATTTTGCTGACTGCAGCCAGAAGCTGTGTTGCCACAACATGGTGTGCCCTATTCCTCCTACCAGCAGCCCGGGCTTGCCTCATCCCAGCTCAAACGTTCACCCATAAAGTCTTCTGTGGTCAATGGAAGATCAGACCCGTTCCAAGTCAGGGCAAGAGCGGGATTCTCCAGTGCCCCTTGGATCAGTACTGCCAACCCCAAAATGTTCCAAAATCCCAAATCATGCCTCAAAACACCAGGAGATTTTTTTCCCTACTACATTTTGAGCTTTTTAAAAAGTTTGTTTACTGTGGGAGTGTTGTGAGCCTTTAGGGTACACTCTGAGCATGTTTGCAGGCATTTCTCTGAAACCATGAGCCCCAGCAAGTTATTCCCTGGTGGATCAGGAAAATGCTACCGACACGGAAATAGGCAGGTGGTGAAAGAGGAACCCACAAGTGTATCTGTACCAGTGTTAATTTTACAGGTGTCTTATACCCATTTTACATCTGGACCCAAATCCTAAATGTTCTCTCTGCTCCCATGTTTACCTCAAGTGTGATTAAAGGCTTTGTTCCTTTCAGGAATGCAAAGTTCACATTTTTAAAGGGAGGCATAACTCAGCCTGTGCCCAAATACTCCCTGGCTCTGTTCATGAGTACCTTGTTTTCCAAGGGTCTTGTAGCAGACTACAGACTCACTGGTGCATTCCCTCCTTCCTGCTAGTTGCCTCAGGAACTAGCTCTTTCAGCCCCAGAGTGCCCTATGCTGGCGGGTGTCTCAGCTGCCTCAGGCTCCCCTTGTCCCTTCTGGACCCTGGTGCCCTTTACCTTGGGGTTCTTCCCCATCAGTATCTCCACATTCTGGGTTTCTGTTCCCATAGGAACCCCCAATCCTCTATACCTACCTTGCCTCAGGGGCTACTGCCAATTGTCATCTCTGGGGAAGCCTATTGCCTGTAATGGCCTCTCAGCACTAGCAAGGGGGTAGGACCAGCTGCTTCTGCCTATTCCTGGTCCACACCTCTTCAGCCCCGGGTACCTCTTTAGGCCTTAAACAAGGCCTCAGCCTGGGGAATTGCCAGGCTGGAGTTCCCCAGCTCCTCTTGCCTTTCCCTAGCCTTGTTCTGCATCAGGTACCCTCCTTTCCCAGATAGCCAGGCCCTTCTCCCTCCAAGGCTGGAGAGAGACTGACCCAGCTCCTCCCTGAGCCCTTCTTATCAGGGCCTGTTGTGGCCTGATTAGGTCTGGCCCCAGCTGTGACCGCTTCCCCAATCAGCCTATCCTGGCTCCCAGAAGCAGGGGGACTGCCACCCTGCAGTCTGTACTGTTCTCCGGTGCTCTGCTCTACCCTGTTGAGAGGCTCCATTTCAGCCCTCCTGGAGCCTTGGAAGAGACAGCAACACAAGCCTTGCAGAGTAAGGTGGGGTCTGATTTATATAGGCCTCAGACTCCTCCCACTCCCAGCAGCCTCTGCTAGGATTAGTGGTTAATTAGAGCCAGAAGGACCATACCTTAGTTCTAATTTCCTGGGGGAAGGCCACTCCATAGAGCTGCTGCTCCTCAGGCTTGGTCAACGCCTAACATTTATACTGGCATATGTATCTCAGTCAGGAGTGTTATCAACCCCGTAGAAGAAAAACTTCTTCTACCATCATATGCTGTAACTACATTGGGTGGCTCTGACAATTCAGCCTGTAACAATGGGGGATGCTCATTAACTTCTTTTAAAATCAAGCTACAATTCTCCAATAATCACATGACTCCAGGACCTGGAGCAATAAGGAAACCAGCAAACAGCCTCTCTCACAATGATATCCCAAGAGTTGGCAATGCTATTGTGGGTCATCTTTTGCACCAGTAAATAGTGAGTACAAATCCCTAGTTAAATGCTACTACGTGAGACTAGCATTGGTTTACAGTCAACCGGCAATGGTGTAAATTACCGCAGGAGGGGAGTGGAGCAATAGAAAAATCATTTTTAGAAGAAAGTACATTTCTCTCGTTGTGAATGGGTTAAGTGTAGCAGGGACCAAAACAGATGGCAGAACTTGATTTAATTGGGGATTGGTCCTGCTTTAAGCAGGGGGTTGGACTAGATGACCCCTAAGGTCCCTTCCAACCCTGATACTCTATGATTCTGTGAATCCCAGGTTGACTCAAAGCAAGCGGATGAAAATGGTTAACTCAGGCAGCAGCAAAGCTCCACAAGGAGGGATAGCAGAGAACTTGCCCAAATCTCTTTTCATTGCAATAAATAAGCAAGCTTTTCCTCTTGTCTGCTTGTTAAAAGTAATAATAGCATGTTTATTCTATTAAGATATGGGGGCTTATTTACATTCCCCCTGAAATTGAATCAGAGCGGGCTGTCTCCCCCCGTGATAATGCAATTGAAAGCTCCAGGGCTCTGTTCCATGCGAAAGGAAATACACGGATCACTGATAAATATGAACTGCTTGGAAAGATCCACAAAAGCCAGGAATCCTCAGAAGGGAAAAGGAGGCCAAGCAAATATTATTTTTCAGCATTTCAAAGTCACTTGAGAGTTTTAATCGCGCTGAGCACAAAGGGAGTACAGCCTGGCAAGGGAGCTGGGGTAACGGAGAGGCATTCCAAGTCGTCCTGTCTATTCCCTTCATACCTGGTTACACAGTGAGGAGGGCTTTTAGTGAGGACATCATGTGGGAATCACAGCAAGAAGTGGGAAGAGACAAAGGACAATGTTTTCTAAAGCACCTAAGGGTCTGTCTACACTGCAGTTAGAAACCTGTGGCTGGCCCCTGGCAGCTGACTGGAGCTAAGGGACTGGAGTTCATTGCTGTGTAGACGTTCAGGCTTGGGCGGCAGTCCAGGCTGTGGGACCCTCCCACCTGGCAGGGTTTTAGAGTGAGGGCTCCAGCCCAAGCCCGAACAGCTACACTGCAATGAAACAGCCCCTTGGCAGGAGTCAGCTGGCAGGGGCCAGCCATAGGTTTCTTACTTCAGCGTCGACGGGGCCTAAATAACTTAGGTGACCTGGCCAACATCCTCAAAAGGTATTTATGTGCCTAACGCCCACAGGAGTTGTGCTTTTGATAGTTTTATCCAAAAGAGCCCCCCTCTCCCCCCAAAAAGACAAAGAACAGCTAATAAAACTGTTATTTCCTGCCCTTCCGTTCACGTTTGATGTGGAACATTCAGAACGGAAAGGTTTTAGGCCCCAATCCGGCCAAGTGCCATGGGCAGGCAGATTCCTGCACCTACCCCGAGCCTTACAGACATCACGCTGGCATGGGTGTCTCCCACAGGGAGTAACGTGCCAGATCAGGGCCTTACTCTGCCATTTTTGAGAAGTAGGAGTGGTTAAAGGCATGGGAGGCTGAGGGGGCCATAGCGATCAGAGGAAACCAAAGTCATAATTATCATATATAAGTGAAAGTAGCTCTAGGGGTCTTACAAGCTGGTGGGAAGTCAGCCATGAATGTAAACTCAACCCCCAAATTATAGCTTAGTTCATATTGCTTTCCTTGGGGCCACCTTTAACACCAAGAAGATGCAGAAACAAAAGCAAAACAACTCAGAGCACATGGTAACAACCACCAGATACTATGTTGGGGATCATCCCAACTACTTACTGGGGGATCCTTTGGCAGCAGATGTCCCTAACTTACCAGTGATGAGGAGGGGGCTAAGAGCTCTCCTTGTTAAGAGTCCAAATCCCATACACTAAGAAAGAGATGACTTGGGGAGTTCAGTCTAGGCTGAATTCCACTGGGGGGGGGGTGAATTTAGGGATGATTTAGTTGGGGATTGGTCCTGCTTTGAGCAGGGGGTTGGACTAGAACCTCCTGAGGTCCCTTCCATCCCTGATATTCTATGAACTGACTGAAGCCTGTGTTTTGCTGTGGCCAGCTATGCAGAGAGGAATATTGACCACAGCGAATTGCCAGGTTCCATGCAGGGTGAGAAGCGTTGCAGCATGATAAGTGAAGAGAATCAAGCAATAGTGAGATTTCCTTTCTTTAACTGTACACTGGCTGATAGACGTTGTCAAAAGGAGTTCACAGCGCTAAGTAGCTGACTCAGGTCTTTCCCAGCTGTTTTCCCAGCTGTCAGTAGATGGTAGAAGTCTCTCCAGAAGGAGAGATCTGTTACTACAAGACTGTTCTGGTCCTGATTCTCCACAAGGGTCAAGCTGTCCCCAGAACTAGCAGAAAGTGGCTGCCACAAGGAGCCCATTCCATCGCTGGCATCCTGAGGTACCTGGCCTAGGTGGAGATGGAGCAGCATGAAGCCAGCAGGATCAAGTTCAATGGAGATCCATCATGCCCCTTCCATGCTTGGCAGACAGGAGACTCCATGCCTCTATGTCTGTCTTCAGACTGACTATCAAAGCGGTCCTACCCTGGTCTGCTTTGGTTGTTTACTGCAGGACCACTGCTGTCTCCTCAATCTCTTTTTTAAGGGATTTTTCCCCTGAAGAACTTTGTTAGTAGTTTTGGGTGGGATGTTCAAAATCAGTCAACGTGGCCAAAGTCTGCTCCAGCTAAGTCAATGGGAATTGTTCATAGATATGAAAGGGTAAAGGGATCTAATTTGACGAACACAAGTTAGTCATTTTACCCAGTCATTCCTGCATCAAGCCCATCACTTCTAACTGAGCTGGAGCAGATCTCTGAGAAATCATCCAGCCCATCGAGGACTTCAAATGAGAGAGAATCTGCCAAGCCGAGAAAGAGAAGCCAGCCACCATGGACTGAGTGAGGGCCACTTCCCAGTCTCCTGCCATAGATCCCTTTACCTCTTGCCCACAAAGCTAGCGCACTGCGGCTTGAACCAATTTCCCAGTCTCATTCCTCTTCCTACTGATCTCCACAGGAGCAGAGTTCAAGCAATGCTGTGCCCTTTTGCTAATGAAGAATATTGACCTGCCTTGCTCAGCATTGCTTTTTAATAAAGCCATGTGCTGAAATATTCTCTCATGTTCAGCTTGTTTTGCAGGTTGCTCTACCTGACAATGGATAGCTGTATTTTTCCCTAATGCTTCTGCAGTGAACTTCACTTTTTCTTTCCAATTGACTCTATCTTTGTATTTGGCAGAGGTCTTTATTCTCGTGTGCTTCTTTTAGCCCCCTATAGGATGACAATCCCTTTAGCAATTGACTTCTGATTCTATCTCAACAGTTGTACAAAAATCTGCTTCACCTGGGCAGACTGGCACTAATGCTGCTAGCAGGATTCTGACACTGATCTTATCTGCCTAGCTTAATCGGTGAGGAAGGGACTGAAAACTTGAGATTTCAATGTGTAGAGAACTATTTCTATAGTATTTGTTTTTCTGATCTTTCCCTTCTCTGGCGGAGCATCAAACATTTCAATGATTTTTTGATGAGGAGGATGATTTGGTTACAACTCAACATGTGGCAAACCTTGAAAAAGAAGCTGAAGTTTCAGCTGAGAAAGTTGAAGCAGTGTGTGAAACACAGAAAGACACTCTATGTTCCAATAAAACCGGGCTAAGAGGTTTGGTGCAAACCATGTACTGAGTGGCTGAAATCTGTTGACTGTAAGGCAGGTTTTTTTCCGACTCTTTCCTACAGATTTCTCATCCTTTGGCATACCATGTGCTTCAGAGGTAGTACACCAGCCCCACTGCCAAGGAGTCTCTTATAATAATATCACCAATTTAGTTCATCCCAAAGTATCACAGAAGGCTTCATGACTGACTACGCTCTATGCATGCACTGAAAAGACCATCACATCAATTACAATCTATCAAAGAGGTATACATCTGTGCATCCAGCAGTGCATGGATCATGGGATTTAGCAGCCAAATTGTCCAGGTAAATATAGGAAAAAAGAAGATGGGGAGAGGAGGGGTAGAATAGCATTTGATTGTTTGTGGGGTTTCTTTACAAATTACATTGCACAGAGGCCACTGAAGGCTACGTTCCGGCACTTTTAAGTGGTGTTGTCAGTAGGCACTCAGTAGAGGACAGGCTGGGACCAGAAGATGTCAGGGTTGACCAAGATGAAAGACTTTGATCCAACAATCTGTTCCCTTAAACTCTGTTCCATTTGGAACCTGGATTTCCCCCTGCATTTTGCTCTGCCAGTACATCTTTCTCATCTAAAATCACCCATTCAACATAACCCTCGCCATTTCTAGTACAATTATGACTGGAGCGGTCACTGTCAACTTTTTGGTGTCGCCTAACAGTGAGGCCTGTTTGTACACTTGGTCTGGAATAGCCAGTGCAAACGACATCTCTAACCAAAGAGGGGCAGGCAACACCATACTTGGAAAACGTGCACATTCTGAAGAAACTATTTAGATTCTTATTCCTATTAGAAGAGCACCTAGAGGTCCCCAGAGATACCAGGCCCTTTTTAAGCCAAGTGCTGTATAAACACCTAGTGAGAGAAGGTCCCTGCCCCAAAGATCTTACAATCTTAAGAGATAAGACAAGGATGGAAGGAAAAACAACTATTCAGGCAAAAGGCCATGCCCCAGGTTACTGAGCAGACCTGTGGCAGAGTTGGGAAGACAACCCCATGTCCTATATAAGAAGCCATCCATCCCTTCTAGTTTTACCTGATTTTTTGCAGTGAGAAGAGACACTACAGCTGTAGATTTAGATCAGGGATGAACCCTTACATGGGCTGCTCAGACAGCCCAGAGTTTGGGGGCTTACAGGGGTGAGATTTGGGTTCAGGGTCTGTGCAGCACCTTTCATGTATAAGACCAGAAGCAAGAAGAAAAGCAATAGCAATAGTTAGGACTCAATGTGAACCTTTCAGTTCACAGGTAATTTGAATAACCCCGTTGATATTCCTTTCTTCTCACCTTCCACTTCTCACTGTGAAAGCTGGAGCCAACCAATTGGATTGGCCCATATTTGTATTTACTCCTTTATTAGTAGTATTAAATCCGGCCTCACGTCACTTCTAATTTCATCCCAGGACAGTTGTTGGGTCACACAGGTAAGATGACGTCCATTACAAAAGGTCATGCTAATGGAGTGTGCTACAGCAACACATTCAAATGTGGAGATCCTAAATAATGAAATACTGGCTCCAGGCCAAAAATAAACTAGGAGAGCCATTGTTAAAACAGCATTACAAGTGACATGAGGAGGAGAGGAGAGAGAGAAGATGGTCATCTGCAGAAGCTGCAGGATCCACGTTGTCTTTTCATGGGTATCTGAAGGATGCTAATTAACGTAGAATGCAGGGAGAAGGTGATACAGACAATTCAAGATTTGTAGATATCTGCCACACAAAAGATCCTGGAGGGTGGACTGCCAGAAGAGGAAGGTGATCTGTGGAGGGGTGTGACCAAAAGGACAAGGCAGAGGAAGAGATCAATTAGTGGTGATGAAATAGAGTTGAGGAACAGGCTTTCTGCACGGGGGAGCAAGGAGGAGAAACAGGCAGAAGATGGTGTGTCAAAGAAGAAAAACCAGTCCCCCCAGAAGAGAGGAAGAGATGACAGGGACAGCCAGAGACCAGAGCCTACAGGAACAAAAAGGAACGATGTACAGGGGACTGAGAGAAAGAACAAACCAAATTCACAGCAATACCAGGAAGAGACAGATCTATGTGATATTCAGAAGAATTGACAAGACTGTCACTAGACCTGATGCAGAGACAGGAGAGTATGCTGTAGATTAATTTAAAAGGCTACGTTTATTATTTATGCAGCATTTCTCAAAATGCCAAAGAGCTTTACAAAGTTAATGTAAAGTACAGTGTGGAAAACAAGGAAAGGGAAAATAATGGGTTTTCTAATGGAAGCCTGAGTGCTGAATATTACAGAGACTGTTAACATGTTTTATTCTCTCACTCACACACACACACACACATACCCAAAGACACACAGACAGACACAAGTTCCCGAAATGAAACAAAGTACTGCAATATCACATCATCCCTAGCTTCTTAGAAGTAACACCTAATATTGTCATGGTGTTCGGTATCAAAGGGGTAGCCGTGTTAGTCTGGAGCTGCAAAAGCAACAGAGTCCTGTGGCACTGTATAGACTAACAGATGTATTAGAGCAAAAGCTTTTGTGAGTGAATGCATCCGACGAAGTGGGTATTCACCCATGAAAGCATATGCTCTAATACATCTGTTAGTCTATAAGCTGCCATAGGACTCTGTCGACAATATTCTCATGTTTCTCAACTGAATCCCCAGTCAAGCAAAACGCTTAAGCAGATGCTTAAAATTAAGCACCCGCTTAAGTGTATTGCTGTATCAGGACTTCAATGAAAAGCAGCATCAGGAAGAGAAAAAAAGCACTTGCCCAGCATCCCCACAGTTAACTCAGTGAACACTCATACAGCATTACTAGGAGTATGTCTACACAGCGCACTAAGCCCAGGCTCTGGCTCAGGTTTGAATCCAAACTCCCCTTCCGTCCACACACAAAGCAGTCCAGCTCAGATCAGCAAGCACTCAGGACCCAGGTCGTAGGACCCTGCTAGAGGTGCCTCAGAGCCCAAGTCCCACTGTGGCTTGGGTCCAAGCCCTGTCATTTTGCAGTGCGGACACAGCTCAAGCCTCAGACCCACATCAGATGGCCTGCGTATGGACATATTTGCACCACTGAGAGACTCGGATCCAGCAACTTTAAAGCCAGATGCTTAAGCATGGGCATGGAAACACTAAGTCCATCTGCTGGGGTCCCACAGATTCAAGCTTAGCATACGCTGTGCACCTGGAGTTCTCAGAGAGGCAGCCTGGTATCTTGCCGATGACGGTGAGTCTTTCCACAAGGAACTGTAAAGTCTAATATGTCCTTGTAAACATGTCTGGCCCAACATTTCCCTTTTCTGCAAGATCTTCATGCACTGGTGCTCAGAAAATAGAGACATTCAGGGGAAATAAGTCAAATGTCAAGGGTTTGTACAGATTATTTCCCCAGAAAGCAGCTCCTAGGAAATGAAACAGAGTTTGTAAAGCAAAAGGCGCATCATTCGTTACCTGCATTGGGCTGGATCCTGCCTGGCACCTATGTGGACCCATTGGAGATCTTAGGGCTTACTTAGATTGCTAGCTCATTGGAGCAGGGACTTTTTGTTCTCATTTTGTGCAGCATCTAGACAGTGCAGTTTTGGGCCATGCCTTGGTTTCCTAGATGCTCCTGCAATACAAATAGTAACTAAGAACAACGAAGGCTGCTTGACATTTTTCTGTCAAAACTATTTTTCGTGGAATATTGGGGGGGGGGTTGAGGAAATGGATCTTTTTGCCGGAAAGTGTCTGCTTCCTGGGGCAATTTTTGACTTTTTATCAAAACAACAAAATCCAGAAAACCATCACACTAGCACAATATGTAAACCCCATTGCTTTGCCGCTAGAATGGGAGATGTGGGAAACTGCCCAGGATTGTAAGAGGAAAAACAAGGCTCCCAAAACTCCTGCAGAAATGGTGTTGAGAACGGGATAGGAATGATACTCAAAGTGTTGTGCTATTCGGACATCACAGAGTAGAAAGCCCAGGAACCAAAAGCAATGGGAAATAAAGTCAGATGAGTAATTTACAAAACACAAAAGGAAATGGATGTTTTCCTTCCCCTACCAGACAATGCAAACCTGACCCAGGCTTCACACTATCTTCATCATCATGGGATCTGCAATCCCTGGATTCTAAAGCCCAGAGTTCTCACCGAGAACACCAAGAACTTGATCTAAAAGTGGGGGAAATCAATGGAAAGGTTTCCAGCAGGCCTTAGGTCATTTCCTAAGGGCATGTTTAGTAGGCCTCTTTGTGGAAACAAAGTTGACAAGCAGAGGAATTTGTTTAATCATTGATCACAGAGCCCCACCAGATCCCATCAAAGCAGGGAGACTGAGTGGGACAGGACTTGTACTGCCCCCTCTCAACCATATGTGGCAGGAGCCTCTTCTTCTGCAGAGCATCCTATAAAAGGTGAAGGTGAAGCAATAGAGGCCTGATGGTCTGAGCCAGAGAGAGCTCCCCTGCCACACCCCCATCCCTCCGGAGAACGAGACAAGGGGTGCATAGCTTTGATCAAGGGAAATGGCTACCTAACTGCGGGGTAGACATACCCATAGTGAGAAACAGCACCTGCCCCAAAGAGCTCACCATCTTGAAGACAAGAGTGAGGCATGGAGACTTGTCCAAGGCCACACAGGGTCAGGATTAGAATTCAGTTCCCAATACCCCCATCAACAGCCAATCCTCTCGCCCATGGGGCCTGTCCAATGTACAGCATGGATAACAGCAGCAGCAACTACACGGCAGATTTAAGGATGCCAAGGGAGAAATATTCATTGCATTTGTGAATACACGTTCGAGCCGGGGAGTAAATCTGAGTTTGTACTTTGTAAGCACTGGCTCCGAGGCAATGGCAATTCTGGCTTCTCATAAATAGCTTGAGCTCTGGCTTTCTCCGAAATATATCAAAGGCTGTTAAATGAGGTACTAGAACACTTACTGCTAGCAACCAAACAAACAAACAGCATCATTACAGTGCATATAAAAGCTCCCTGTGGGACAGGTTGCACATAACAATTCAGCTAGATCATTAGGAGTTGATGATTTAAGAGGCAAAAGGACATGACTCTGAATTGGCAATGGAAAGAAAGAAAGTGTGTTTGGAGGAATTATTTAACGACTGGTGTGTGTGTGAGAGAGAGATTTCATTTCACAGTGAGATATTGCTCATCATAGAGAAGCTGCAATTTAACACACACAGGTTATATTTCCCCTCCAACCAGATCTGGTCCTATCAATGACATTTGTGCTTTCCAATCCACAAGTATAAGAGTCAATGCAATCCAATAACTCAGAGGGCTAGGGTCCCAGAGCAGTAGGCTAAGAGGTGTGATGCCAGGCACAAGATAGGGGAGTAACTTTCTACACATAACATTAACTGTTTGTAATACATATAGAATATCACAGTTAGAAGGGACCTTAGGAGGTCATCTAGGCCAACCTCCTGCTCAAAGCATGGCCAATCCGCAATTAAATTATCCAACAGATTTTTGCCCCTTATTCCCTAAATGGCCCCCTCAAGGATTGAACTCACAACCCTGGGTTTAAGCAGGTCAATGCTCAAACCACTGAGTCATCCCTCCCTCCTACATGTGAAGCAACTGTAGAGTAGCTTTGATGTTGGGCTGACAAACAGATGGGGGGGGGGGAATGAACAAGGGGAGAAAATGTCTGAATAACAGAGATACAATCCTAATGGTCTAACAAACAGGGGACTTTGGTGTTCTCCTGAGCTCTGATCTGAAATTATGATGTGGTCTTAGGTGAGGAAGGGGCTGATGCATAAATTACAGGGTGGAATTCTCTGGATGTTGTGCTACGCAGACCCTTCTGGTCCGAAAAATCTAGGATCACTTAACTTTTCTGCCTCAGTTTCTCCACCCATTAAATAGGGATCATTGCATTCACTGTGCAGAAATGATGTGAGGATCAATTACTGAAAGGGAAGGACAAGCTAAGTACCATTAATTCTATATTCAGATAAAAGATACTATTAAAGAATGGGAAATTCAAAGGTGCTCAGCATTGACCTAACTCTGCTCCTGTTGAATGGTGACACTTCAAGCCAGCACTGAGCCTTTCCATGCTCTGTTTGATCTCCCGTGCTCGAGCATTCTGGGAGATATGTAAAATAGTCAAGCACAGAATGAGAAATTAAAAGATAATTCTCTCTGCCAACCTTGCTTAGCCCACATTCATTCAGCTACCTGCACATTCAAGCTGAGTTTTCAGTGCCACCTGTTTGTGCTCGCAAGAACATATCTGCATTTGGAAAGTACAGCAAGATGTAAATTCACAGAAATGTATGTCCAAGTGAGATATAAGCAAATATTACAAAGACTGATAATGTCCATAGGTATTCAGTGTCAAAATAATGCCGGTCCTAAGGCTCTAGTCAACGAGAGATTCAATGAGAGTTTCCCTGTAGCCCATCAAAGTTACAGTGTTGACAGCTCTAAGGGCTGGGCTACACTACAGGGAGGGGATCAACTTAAGATACTCAACTTCAGCTAGGCGAATAGCGCAGCTGAAGTCAAAGTACCTTAGGTCAACTTACCTGGCCGTCCCCACAGAGGCTGGTCGACCGGGGCCGCTCCCCCACTGACTCTGCTTATTCCTCCTGCCAAAGTGGAGTACAGGCGTCGTACTGGGGATTGATTTATTGTGTCTAGATGAAATGCAATAAATCAATCCCTGATACATCGAGCGCTACCTGCCGATCTGGCGGGTAGTGTAGCCATACCCTAAGTGTAAAGGCTTATTTTCCTACATTGGCCCTTACTTACACGTGTGTTCTGGTTTTGCTGTGTACTAGCTTTCCTAGAGTTTCCCTTCCAATTTGTCAGCACAAAACAACTCCTCAGCTATCATATCTTCATTTTCATTTTCTGCGCAGCATTAAGGGGCTACTTACAGTCACCTGAAATAAAAACAAATGAACTTAAAGCATAAGAAATGCCACGCAGTGGCTTTTCAGTGATAATAGGAGCATTTGTAAGTGCCTACCTAAAACATTATCTTTCTTCAAGAAATAAGATCTACAGTCCTAGTGTGGAATTTTGGCAACTTTGGGGCTAGAGCTTAGACTCATCAATCACTGATTCAGAACTAGGTTCCTCCCACTGGATCTCCCAGTAGTCAAGATTTCCAGTCATAATGAAAAGTGTATTCTTATAATAAAATAAGTAAGTAAAAAATGAATAATTTTAACTAGGAAGGTGTTCACTGAAGAGCATGAGAATGAGAACTGATCAGAAAACAGAATTTCCATCCTGTGGAAAATTCAAATATTTTGGCATTTGTTTTTATTCCAAACTGGAACAAAAAGTTTCAAGGTCAAAAAAATTGGCAGATCAAAGAGTTCTGACAGATTTCAATTTGGAAATGTTAAAACAAAAACCATTGAGCTTTTCACTCAAACCAAAATGTATCGTTTTGAAATGTTGATTTGAAATTACATTTTTGCTTAGCAATGTTGATCATAGATTGACATTTTAAAATATCAAATGTCATTTTGAAAGGTCAGTTCAAAACATTGTGTTTTGAATTTTCTGATAGAAAAATCAGAAAATTACATCAAAATCGACATTTTTCAATAAAACCCCATGTTTTGGGGGGGAAAATTTTGGTCAGAGAATTTCAACCAGTTGTTCTCCTTGATATCAAAATAGGATCTCTTCGCTTGGCTGGCATTATCAGATCTGTGATCCTTACTTCTCAAAGAAAGGAATGTTTTTGTCCAGCCTTGCATTACTATGACTAATTACCGTATTTTTCGTCTTATAGGACGCTCCGCCCTATAAGACGCCCCCTCGGTTTTTAATGAAAAAGCGGGAGAAAAAAAAAAAAAAGCGCCTCGCTCTCCCGTCCCCGCCGCGCGGGCGGGCCGCCGAGGTTCCCCCCTCCCCGCCGCGGGCGGGCTGCCGGGAGCGTCCCGGTTCCCCCCTCCCTTCCGCGGGCAGGCTGCCGGGAGCGCTCCCGGTTCCCCCCTCCCCGCCGCGGGCGGGCTGCCGGCAGCCCGCCCGCGGCGGGGAGGGGGGAACCGGGACGCTCCCGGCATCCCGCCCGCACGGCGGGGACGGGAGAGCCTTATTTTTTTTTATTTTTATTTTTTTGGTCTGGCGGGGAGGGGGGAACCTCGGCAACCCGCCCGCGGCGGGGAGGGGGGAACCGGGACGCTCCCGGCAGCCCGCCCGCGGCGGGGAGGGGGGAACCGGGGCGCACATTCGCCCTATAAGACGCACCAACTTTTTCCCCCCCGTTTTGGGGAAGAAAAAGTGCGTCTTATAGGGCGAAGAATACAGTATGTATTTTTCATTCATTATGTATTTTTGTTACAGTAGCCCCAGTCTGGATCAGCCCACTGTGCAAATAGATAATAGTCATCATCAAACAAGAGTTTACAATTCTTTTTTCTAATTATTCAGCATAGCAAGATGCACAGATCCTACACAGTGATCCTATCTATTCACTGCTAATAGAGAGGGAATATAATTTATCCAAATACATAACTGGTGTCAGAATATCTGTACATCAATGCACTTGACACTTTTGGCTTTCCCCACTCCCCTCTTATTACCCACCCCCCTCGCTGTCTCTCCTCTCCTTGTTTTGATCACTACTTGCTGCCCTGTAACCAGCTCACTTCTGTCTGGATTCACTGTGAAATCAGAAGTAACTCAGCCTATCATATCACATAAGCAGGACTGTTTAGGCCCTCTGTGTAGATACATTCATTAGGTAACTAGTCCCCAACTGGGAAAAGTCAGCACTGAGCTGCTCTATCCTACTGAGTTCCTTCTCCACATGTCACTGAGGTTCTCTAGGATTGGTAATCTGTCTCATTGACTTCAAGGGGGTATGGATCAGGGCCTTGGTTCTTTGTCTCTGCTTGGCATTCTATAGTCAACAACCAAGCCCTGTCCAAGTTATGTGGTCTGCAAATATGGTTGGGTTGGAAAAATTAGTGTTGCTGATTCCACATTGGAGGCGGCAGCTGGATTTGTGTCTCCTCATGACTAAATATCTCCTTTAATTACCACAGGGAGAGACGTTCCTATTATCATGATAGGCCAGGAGCGTTTGTTGTGGATTATGATTTTTCCAGCCAAGTGAGAATAGAGCCACCAGGTATAGGAGGAGGGGAATTGGGCCATAAATTGTCTCTCCTTGTGAGGGGGTGACTGGCTGGTGAATTGTCTCTTGCTTTGTTCCCCCAGACAGGGACTTGATCAGATGAGTTGCATGATGATTGGTTGAATTAACTCTGATGTAACAATTCCAACCAGGAACCACAATGCCACAATCCCACCAGCCAACCAACCATGACATCTATCCCAATCAACCAACCATGAAATCACCATCCCCATCAACCAACCACAAATCATAATTTCACAATGCCAACATGAATCACAATAAAGAAGAGGAAGGCTGGGAGGATAGGAGAAGGAAGATGTAGAGGATGGATAGCACTGATCCTGCCAGTCTTTGGATAGACTACCACCAGGTATATTTTTTTATTCACATTTATTTGAGCATGGCAGTTTTTAAGGCAAAGCTGCTGGTTTTCACCGTGTGCAGTTTTTAGAAACTAATATCCTCATTTTCTATAGTTTTGAAAAATCAAGCTGAAAAAAATGAAACATTATTAGTACAGTCAATTCCCCCAGTGTGATTCTTGCAGCCATCCCGTTTGTAACTTTGATAACAAATTGATAGCATTTCACTGCCAGCAAGGATCAGTCATCACAGAAGCAAGGTTTTCTTACCTATTGTTACATATTGATGCAGAGACATTGGAGATTTTTAATAACTATACAAAAAGATGGGTTTGGAATATATTGAGACAAGTACAGAAACAGACCAGCTTTAAGGGACCCTTGATTTTTTAAAATTATTTTGACTACAGGAGTACCTTAGAGACCCTCGTCTAAATCAGGAACTCGTTATACTGGGCACTACATCGATACATAATGAGAGACCTAGACTCAATAAGTTGGACAAAGGGTGGCAGGCAAAAAGCAGATTCAGCGATTTGTTGGTTGGTAGCAGCACCAAATTCCTGTCTTCCTTATACTAGGGGAGTTGATCGGCTGTAGATACGCAAATTCAGCTACGTTAATAACATAGCTGAATTCGGCGTATCTACAGCCGACTTACCTGCCGTCCTCACGGTGGCGGCGGGCGGCGGCGCGCTCCCCCGTCGACTCCAGCCTGCGCCTTTTGGCAAGCAGGAGTTCCGGAGTCGATGGGGGCACCGCTGGCGATCGATTTATCGCATCTTGACAAGACGCAATAAATCGATCGCCAAAAGATTGATCCCTTCCCAACATAGTGAAGACAAGACCTAGGACTGTAAATTCTTTGGGAAAAGAGCGCAACAATAAAAGAGCATACTTCACTTTTTAAAAACGGACTAATTTAACAAAAAATAATAGCTGACCGAACTATCCTTTAAATAGCAAGCTTTTTTCCCCCCTTTCTCTAACATTCTTCCATTATTTAAAACTGGTCTTTCTGCTGATGTTTGTATCTCCAGCAGGGGGGCGTCAATCCATCAATGATGTATTTAGACTCTTTGGGGAGTTATATTTTTTCCCACCGTGCCTCCCCCCGTGGGACTGGAACTTCCAGGTACTCTTGTAATGCAAACAACGAACACCATTTTCAAATGCGCTCAAGTCCCTTGGGAGACTAACTCCTGTTTCCAAAATGACTCAGGCACTTCGGAGCCTAAGGCTATGCTTTCACTACCCACCGGATTGGCAGGTAGCGATCAAATCTTTTGGCGATCGATTTATCGCGTCTTGACGAGATGCGATAAATCAATCTCCAAGGGCGCTCTTGTCAATTCCAGAACTCCAGCTTGCCGAGAGGCGCAAGCTGGAATTGATGGGGGAGCGCGCTGCCAACCACTGCCGCTGTGAGGACGACAGGTAAGTCAGCCTAAGATACGCCGACTTCAGCTACATTATTCAGCTTAAGTTGTGTATCTTAGGTCGACAACCCCACCTTACTGTAGACCAGCCCATAGTCTCATGGGAAGTCAATGGGTGAGTCCAGGGAGAGAGGGGACAACAAATGTAGCTTTTTGCAGGTTTTGTGCCCTCCCCATCCTAGGCCACTCTAAATAACAAAGATAGCCCTGGGACCCTGTCTACTCTACTGCCCAGAAGATCTGCAGTACCACGTGCTCTGGACAAGCCTAGGTAACAACCCTCTTGCCCCCAGCACACTCCCAACACTAGGGCTTGCAAAGGCAGGATGGTCTTCCTCAGTTCCTGCATTGGGGGCAATTTTCCATAACTGGATATGGGGATCCGAGGGCCCCTTTCCCCAGCATAAATGGCCCAGTGCCGGGGTGAGGATCTCACCCAATTACTACAGGGCCTGGGGCTCTGATAGCCCCATAGAGACCAGGCCGTAAGGCACAATGAACCAAATGCAGCGTGGTTCTGCTCAGCTGTGTTTTATCTTCCTCCTGTTTCTGCTGAAACGCACGGCATGCCGACTCGAGATGACGCGAGCGACGTGTTTCGATGCCTGTGTCTGGATGCGTGGTATCGCCTCTGCCCTTTAAACCAGCCCGACTGCTTTTCAGCTGAGGTCCCAGGAATAGGAACATCCACGACAATGAAGTACAGCCCATGCTCAGCACTAATCATCGCCATGGCGTCGTTTTCGTTCGGCGACGGTGATTTCAGTAGACGCCATCCCCGGTTATGAATTCATGATCCCCTCAGTTCGACTCCTCCTTTCCAAAGTTCACGAACGATAACCAGCCTGCTCAGCTCGTATTAAGACATGCAGCGCTCGTCGTAACAACACAAGGAATAACTCCAGCTGGATGGCAGGAAGAGACATCTCATAAAATAATGGACCAAGGCCTCGCAAATTGCCCTATTCAGATCCATCATCAGCTTCTCACACTCATCAGTCTTTTAACTGTATTAAAACAGCTGGCAGGGCCGTCCCTTCTGCATTTGTAGTGGAATCCTTTAACAACTCAAATCTCTCACTGATTCTGGTATTCCAGTAAGACGGTTTTCCTCGGTGGAAATCTCCTTAAGCTCTGAAACAACCAACAACCACGGTAATATAAACAAACACCAGGAGACAACCCTTTGCCAAGCTGTTTTGGGACTGAGGAAGGGATCACATAGATTAACACCCTTTTAGCGGGTTAATGGGAAAGCTGAATCAGAAAATCCCCACTCCGGGAAGACTAGCTGGCTGAGGTCCAGGTTATTCAGCTGACTGCTGCAGGAGATTCAGTGAGATGAGAATCATAGCTCACAATAAAAAAAAACAAAAAACCAAAAGACTTCGGTGCCACAAACGCCAATTTAGGCACCCAAGTCCTAAATTTTGGTGCAATTGCAATTCACAACCCACCCACTCAGCTGCCACCTAATGTTGTAGGAATTTAAAAATCACACCGCACCTAAATATTTGCTGTGAACGTTCCCTAAGGAGTTCCATTTCTGAGACTGTGGGCATATGCACAATGCCTCATTCCAGGGTATTGGCCTGAAACCCAGTGCGCTCCTCAGACCAGATGGAGATAGGCTTTTCCCCACTTATCTTGCCTGAAGGGCCTGATCTGGAGGCATTTTCAGAGTGTGCTTACTGAATTCAAAACACAGCTGGAGGAGAGGGTAGAGGTGCCAAGTCAAATGCCCCACAGAAGTCAAAATACTTTTCATTTATCAACAAAACTTGTAATCTCATAAAAATGATATCAGATTAGACATGATCTGTTTTCCATAAAACTCATATTGATTGGCACTAAATATATTACCCTTCTTTAATTCTTTATCAATCAAGTCCCATATCAGCCACTTCATTATCTTTCCCAGAATCAGTGTCAGACTGAGACACCTATAATTACCCAAGTCATCTTGATTACCCTTTTTAAATAATGGCATAACATTAGCTTTCTTCCACTCTTGTGGAACTTGTCCAGTATTTCAAGATTTATTGAAAATCAACATTAATGGTCCAGTAAGCTCCTCAGACAGCTCTTTTAAAATTCTTGGTTGCAAATTATCTAGACCTGCTGATTTAAAAATATCTCATTTGTTGCTTCTGTTTAACATCCTCCTGAAATATTAGTGGAATGGAAAGAGTATTATCATCATCATCATCATTATGTGGTGAGACTATATTACCTGGGGTTTTTTTTTGCAAATACATAATACAAGTATTTATTGAATATTTCTTCCTTTTCTTGTGATGATTAATAATTCTACCATTTCTATTTAGTAATAGACCAATATTATTGTTAGAGTTTATTGTCCCAATGTACTATAAAATACATCATCTTATTGTCCTCAAGTCTGCTGGCCATATATTTCTCTTTGTGTCCCTTTTCTTCCCTTATCAATATTCTACAATTTGTAGCATATGATTTACATTTATTACTATCAGCTTCCCTTTTCTTCCATTTGTTACAAGCATGTGAACAAGGGGAATCCAGTGGATAGTGTACTTAGATTTTCAGAAACCTTTTGACAAGCCCCCTCACCAAAGGCCCTTAAGCAAAGTAAGTTGTCGTGGGATAAGAGGGAAGATCTTTTCATGGATCAGTATCTGGTTAAAAGATAGGAAACAGAGGGTAGGAATAAATGGTCGGTTTTCAGAAAGGAGAGAGGTAAACAGCTGTGCCCCACAGGGGCCTATGCCGGGACCAGTCCTATTCAACATATTCATAAATGATCTGGAAAAAGGAATAAACAGAGAGGTGGCCAATTTTGCAGATGATACAAAACTACTCAAGATAGTTATGTTTCAGGTAGACGGCAAAGAGCTACAAAAGGATCTCTCACATCTAACAGTCCACTATCCAATTCCTGCAAAGGGCTCCCCTCAGCAGAGAGGTCAGGGGTTGCGTGATCTTGTCAGCCCAGCCACTCTGTCCTCCTGCATTTGGGGAGGGCAGCAGGCACGTAATTTTCACTAACCCTGTCCAGGTTATACCCATTGTGTATACAAACAGAAGGCTTGAGCCTATAGGCCTGCTGTTAAGTGGCTTCCCGAGGGAATTACTATGTAGAGCACTGTGAAAAGTCTATTTTGCAGGCTAAATACTGAAAAGCCACTCACTGTGGACAGTGTTTATGGCTCATCTAGGCTCTGTTCCTGTTCTTAATTCAATCTATTCATGATCTTGGTCATTACAATAGGAAACCTAGGGTAGCATGGGGAGGTTGGTCTTGAATAAACATTGTCAGCCTTGGGAAGATGCATGCTGGGAATGAAACTATTGGATTGATTTGGCATATGCCGTGCTCTCCCTTTGAGGCCATGTGAACACAGTACAGTAACAGTCTTGCAAGCCGTAGCAATCTGGATCAATACTGTATTCATTTGTGGGGGGTTAATAGTTATTGTCTGTACTGCGGTAGCATGTAAGACAACTCCCGGACCAGCTACCCATTGTGCTAGCTGCTGTACAAACACAGAACAAAAATACAACCCCGTGTCTCCAGGAGCTTACAGTCTACCTCATGCAACATCACACTAGTTATTCACTTAGCTGACATTGAATCAATCGCTGAACAATGCCTGGGTTTACCAAAAATAAAATAGCTTCCCGGTTCGATGTGGGGGCTGGTTTCTAAAAGCGAACTCTTCAATCCTTATAAACCAATTATTATTCCCATTACCTCAACCTGAACGACTCTCTGGGATGATAAAGCCCGTCTTATTTGGACTTATTGCTGAGAAATAGACTTTGAAGGCATAAAGTTCTCCAGATGGATGCTTTTGGGGAATTAGGTGAATAAGAGAGATTTAATCCATCCAAAAGTCAGTATACTTAAATACCTGATGAACATAAAAACCTTATTGCTAATCCAAAGTGACAGGTACTAATGGAATACTTACTGGATTAACGACGAGCCTGCTATGTTGCACAGACCATGCTGTTTATTTCAACCCTATGCTTGAAAGGATGCACAAAATAAACTCACTCCCTTAGGCACGTTTAATTCAAGTGGACTGAAATGCATGATTGTACATCTAAGCAGGCTATTGAACCTGTGAGTTTTATATTTGAGATGCATTAATACTTCAGACAGGAAACATTAGCCTTGGGACAAAGATTTGAACACCACCAAGCTTTTAGATGAACTAAGACTTATTTATATATATAATATTTTTTTGCATAGCAAGGTGAATTTTTCATCTTTTCAGTACCATCTCCCCCGTCCTTAATTAATACCATGAACAGGTGGTGCACATGATAACCACAGTAAATCACTCAAAGGGTTATGAGTCTCCAAAGAACTGTTATTAAATATAGACACCTCATAAAACAATAGGGTAGAAGGATGAAACTGTCATGCAGTACCATTTCTACTTGTGCTTTGGATGTCAGAACCTTTATTTCTACAAATGGAATCTTAAAGATATTTAGCTGGCAGATTCGATTTATTGCAAAAGAAAGGCAGGAAAAAGTTTATGTGAAGATTCCATCTAGCTAATGAGTTTAGTGACTTGAGGCACTGAAAACAGCTATTTGATTAAACAGACGATATCTCCTATGCTTCTAGCATAATTCTTTTTGTTTGGGTGAGTCCAGTCCTGATAACAATGTCTGCCTCCCAGCAGTTCGCCTTGAAAACCCACTATGTAGTGTACGCACCAATGTATAATGGCCTGATGAGTGCATAAGTAAGAGGCTAGATAACTCTACTTGTACAACAAACAGCAATCCTGTCCTTTTCACTGAGTGGAGTCAGTCAGACAGGGCCAAAAATCCAGCACTGATCATTTACACAGCATGGATTTATGCATTCACATACAGTAGTGGATACCCAGAATGATATTTTTGTTCCAGAGTGCACATCTGACCAAAGTCAGTAATTTGATCAACTCCACCAGCAGTTTCAATACTCAAAAGTGAACAGGGAAGTGTTTTTACCCCTTCCCAGAACACAAGAACCAGGAGTCATCCAATGAAATTACTAGGCAGCAGGTTTAAAACAAATAAGAAAGTATTTCTTAACACAAAGCACAGTCAACCTGTTGAACTTGTTGCCAGGGGATGTTGTGAAGGCCAGGTGGATAAATGGGTTCAAAAAAGGATTAGATACTTTCATGGAAGATAGATCCATCAATGGCTATTGGCCAAGAGGGCCAGGGACATGATGTAGCATTTGTGCAATCATCTGAGTTCACCCATGATCCACTCACCTTTCTCCAAGCTCTGGCAGCACTGCACCAGATACCAGGGCATGGGAATGGTTGAAAACATTTGTATGGTGACAGAGTATCACGGTGACCTTCCTCAAAGAAGCAAAGATTCCCCTTCTCTTTCCCATACATAACCAGCCCTGATACTGAACCCACCCCTCTTCCTCATGGCTCCTATTTGTAAGGGAGGAAAGGGTTACTGTAGTGAAAGTTTGTGATTTACAAAGGAGCAGAAAACAGCTCTAACTTCAGAGAACTATTAAATCTTGTACAAATTTCCTGCTCCCAAACCGGACCTTTCCACCTCCCGCCCTCACTGTCAGCCAACAAAGACAGAGACCCTGGGGCCATATGAAAGTTTGATGATCATCTGTTCTACAGCTTCCACCCAACGCTATATAGTGGGGATTCAATAAAACGTTGCATTCACAGCTGTGCCTTGATCAGTGATCATTTGGGCCACGGAGTGGGGCAGGGAAAGCGGTGGCTGTCTAGTCCTGCCTGCAGTCCCAGAGAAAAAGGAAAGGGATGTTGGTGGGGATAGAGAGTTTTTAACCTACCAGACTCAGGTTCTGGTTCCTGCCAAGTCTCAAAGTCCTCCTCTGGCTGATTGGGAAGGTGTTGCTGAATCATCTCCTCTCGGTAAAGGTTTTGCATAACATGCTCCTCTTCCTTCGGGTCCTGTAGGACCTTCTCCTCCTGCCTTCTCAATGGGCCCTCATTGGCATCCAATGGGACGATGATGCTGGCATGGTTTGAGGAGGGAGTCGTCCATCACCTCAGGCTCGGTCCTGGAAGCCCAAGAGAGCACCAGTCCAGGTCCTGGAGGAAGAGACATGTTGTGGGATCACTCCTGGAGCAACTGCTAGAGTATTTTGCCATCCAGTACCACAGCCTCTGGTTCTTTGTCTGTTCCCAGAACTCAGCCGGAGTACAATGACCATCTGCCTGTGCGAGCTTCTTCAAAACCTCCTGGTAAAAATGTAAGTTCCTGGTGCGGCAAGAGAATTCATGGAGGACAGTGAACTCTGAGCACACATTTATCGGGACCCAGGTGTGGCCAGTGAACTTAGCAGCTGCTCTCAGATCATATGCCATGTCCTCATGGAAAACTATTCAGTGCAGGTCACTACTGCAGGTGAAAAGTGCATTGTGACAATGGGGCTGGGGGACTATTGAACTTGGGACGTGAAACACGCCCCTTGCCACTGTCCACAATATACACTGGCATAGGTGTGGGACCACGCTACAGCTCGAGATGCGTTCATGCACTCAGGCATGGAAGCAGTCACGCTCTGGACATGCCTTGAAATCCATGTTTCTAATATTTAGATGTAGATGAGATGGGGGTTCTGGCACAATCATGTGCGTGGACCCATGTCTAGACATTAGTGTGGACTTAACTTTTGTGTGTAATTGCACACAGGATTCATGAGCAGTGCAAAACAAAGAAGCAAAATGAAAAATAGTATGTTAAAGCAGAGGATGAGATAAAGGCTTCTTTATTTGTAATTGCATA